>CM062814.1:639042852-640537940 GCA_031772625.1 Pinus tabuliformis | reverse complement strand
TTTACCAAGATGGTGAAGAGGCAAGATATTGAGGCAACTCGTTTTTTTCTCAGGAGCCTATTGAGAGGGCCCAAAATTCCTCATAGATGGGATGTTGTCAGAGGAATAGGCAGACGTTTCCAAGAGGAATCTTGTAATTGACCCTATGTGGTAAAATGGAATTCTTGAGCTATTTGGCGAGTGGAATTCGATAATGGATCTTGTATTCTCTCTATCCAAGAACTGTCTAGATGTGAAAATCACTCAATTTGGTTGTGGAAACCAGTTCCCATGGGTTGGGAGGAGCATTCTTTTGCAACTATGGTTGTCATAGTAGCACAAACTAACTAATCAGTTATGTGTTGTGTTAAGAATTAATTTTATATATAATTATGTAAACATGTTATGTACATCTTCTCAGAAAAGGAAGCCTAGTGATCGATGTGGAATTACTGGAAGTGTAGTTCCTTTATTGTATTACTAATATTGTAAATGTCTTAGCAGGGTGTTATGAAACTACCTCAAGAAAAAGATAGAAAAGATAGATCAATGCCTTAAAATTCAGCCTCTTCGAGGGGGCAACCTCCTTTACATTACATAAATGCACAATTCTTGGATGTTTCAAATGACAAAACCTCCTTTCTATATATAGGAGTCTAAGGAGTCACAATATAACCCAACCGACCTAACAATAATAATATACAACCACAAAAATAACAATAGAGGGATTCTATGGGGCACATTAATAACAATATGGGGACAATAGGGGCACAACAATATTAATAAGGGGTACAACTACAATAGTAATGGGGTAATCACTAGTATTATAGGGACTCAACATGCCCCTCTCCTTCAAAAAAGTGTTGTCCTCAATGCTTGATTAGTTCTAGATGCTTTTGTATAAAATTCTCATCCTCCCATGTGGAATCTTCAGTAGATAAGTTCTTCCACTTGATAAGATACTCTAAAATTGATCGATTTCGTAGCTGTCGAGTTCTTGTTTCTATGACTGCTTCTGGTTCCAATATAATTTTTCCTTCCTCGTCAAGTTCTGGCAATATTGTTTGAACTGGGAGCTTATCACCTATAACCTTCTTTAAACATGAAACATGGAAAACTGGGTGCAATCAAGAAGCTGCAGGAAGCTCCAATTTGTATGCCATAGTACCAATCTTTTGCAACACCTTGTACAGACCATAATACTCTGGTGATAATTTATTATGCTTCTTAGCTTGCTTGAAGGACATTTTATTATATGGTTGTAGCCGTAGGAATATCCAATAACCTACATCAAAACTTCTTTCGCTGCGATGTTGATCTGCCTGTTGTGTCATTCTATTCTATGCCAACACGAGGTTATCCTTTAAGAGTTGGAGGACTTGTTGTTGATGTTCGATGTGATGTTCCACTGCTTGAACCTTAGAATTTTCTCTTAAATATGATGTGATGGATCGTGGCTGATACCCATAAAGTGCCATAAATGGGGTCATTTTTGTTGCTGTATGGAAGGAAGTGTTATACCACCATTCAGCCAGAGGCAACCATTTGACCCATTGTGTTTGTTTATCAGATACAAAGCAACGAAGATATCCTTCCAAACATTTGTTTACTATCTCAGTTTTCCCATCAGATTGAGGATGATAAGATGAGCTATGAGCTAACTGAGTACCAAGACAAGAAAATAATTCTGTCCAAAAATTTCCAGTGAAAATGGGATCTCTGTCACTTACAATAATCTTTGGGTTTCCATGTGTCTTTTGAATTGTCTCCATAAATGCAGTAGAAACTGTATTGGCTTTAAATGGATGTGATAATGCACAAAAGTGTGCATACTTGGTAAGTCTGTCAACTACCACCATGATGACACTCTTTCCCTCTGACTTGGGTAAACCTGTGATAAAATCCATTGAAACCTCCTCCCAACGTTGGCTTGGAATGGAGAAAGGTTGTAATAGACCCAGTGTCTTAATTGTTTCAACTTTATTTTGTTGGCAAACCAAACATTCCGCCACAGACTTTTGAATATCTGATTTAAGGCCATCCCAAAAAAATTCCTTCTTAACCCTGTGGTAAGTTTTTAAAAATCCTGAGTGCCCTCCTAAGGGAGAAGTGTGCAATTCCATAAGAATCTTTTGTTTTAGCTGGGAATTCTTACAGAGGTATAAGCGATCTTTGTACCATAACGAATCATTTTTCCAGCAGTAAATGTATCTGACGTACTGGAATCTTGTTGTAGCTTTCGAATAAGTGCCCACACTTCTTCGTCATTCTTCCATTCCTCCCTTGCTTCGTTTATCCAATCTGGTTGGATAATAGAAATGGCGCACAACAATGCTTCCACATCCTCATCCTTTCTTGAGAGTGCATCTGCCACCACATTTTGCTTCCCTTTTTTGTAGATGATTTCAAAGTCATAACCAAACATCTTTGTGACCCACTTTTGTTGCTCTTCAGAGGATAATCTTTGTTCTAAAAAGTATTTAAGGCTATCATGATCCGTTTTTACCTTGAAGTGTATTCCCATTAGGTAGGGTTTCCATTTCTTAAGTGCATGGAGTATTGCCAACATTTCCTTCTCATAAATAGATTTGTGTAAAAACTTTCCCTTGATTGGACGACTTTCAAAAGCAATGGGTCTTTCATCTTGCATTAAAACAACACCAATTCCATTTCCTGAAGCATCACATTCCACAATAAAGGTTTTTGTGAAGTTCGGTGTAGCTAAGATAGGTGCTTGGCACATTGCCTCTTTAAGATGTTTGAAGGCCTTTGTTGCTTCTGGAGTCCATGAAAATGCATCTTTCTTCAATAGTATTGTTAGAGGTGCTGTTGTTCTCCCATAATTCTTAACAAACTTGCGATAATACCCTGTCAACCAGAGAAATCCTCGTAGATGCTTTATGGATGTGGGGATTTTCCATTGCTTAATGGCTTTAATTTTGCTAGGGTCTACCTTAACTCCTTCATGAGATACAATATGACCCAGATATACCACCTCTTGTACTCCAAAGAAACATTTGGATCTTTTTGCATATAATTGCTTCTCCTCTAATAGTTGTAGCACCCTGTCATCATGTTCAACATGATCCTTCCAAGACTTGCTGTAGATTAGTATATCATCAAAAAATATTAACACAAATTTTCTAAGGAATGGTTTGAAAATTGAATTCATCAAACCTTGAAATGTAGAGGGTGCATTGGTAAGGCCAAAAGGCATGACCAAAAATTCATAATGACCCTCATGAGTTCTAAATACTGTTTTCGAAATGTCTTCAGTCTTGATTATGATTTGATGATATCCTAAACGAAGATCCAACTTGGTGAAGTAAATTGATCCATGCAATTCATCCAGTAATTCATCAATGACAGGAATGGGAAACTTATCTTTAATAGTTAGCTTGTTGAGCTCCCTATAATCTGGACACATGCGCCATGATCCATCCTTCTTGTGCACCAATACTACTGGAGCAGAGAAATAACTTTGACTCGGTTGATTATACGAGCCTCTAGTATTTCTGCAACCATACGTTCAATTTCACTCTTTTGGGCATAGGGATATCTGTACGGGCTGATATTTGGAGGAACACTTCCTGGAATCAGATGAATAGCATGATCATGATCACGAATAGGTGGGAGACCTTTGGGAGTCTCAAATACCTTGGAATGATTGTCCAAGACTTTTTGGAGATCTGGAGAAATAGATGATTCCAATGTGGAAACATCTAGCGAACATAATTGTGCAATTACACCTTTTCGTTCCCTTTTTAAAAGCTTTGTCATACCGTTAGAGTTGATTATCTTTCCCGGTTTCCCTGCAATACCCCTTAATTCAACTTCCTTTCTTTCCACAGAAAATTTCATGAAAAGTTCTTGAAAATTAAAAGTTAGTGTACCCAAGGATTGTAGCCATTGGACTCCTAATACAACATCAACACCTCCCATTGGAATGGAAAGCATTGGGCTAGTCAATACATATTCTCCCATGGATAGCTTGATATTATGGAACTTTCTAGAGCAATTTATTGTTCCTCCATTTGAAACCATCACTTTACACTCTGGTGTTGGATATAAGAAGCAATTCAATTCTTTTGCTACCTTACAATGAATAAAATTGTGGGTACTTCCTGAATCAATCAACAATATTACCTTTTTCTTCTTGATTTGCCCTTCTATCTTGATGGTTTGAGGAGTGGTAATTCCCGCCAATGAATTAAAAGATATGGTCGGATTCATTTGTTCTTCATCTAGGCTTTGTTCCTGGAGTATATCCTCTTCTTTTGACCTTTCTTGCTCCTTTTCTTCTTCCTCTTCACAATCTATGTAGAATAATTTTTTCTCAGCACATTTATGACCTTTAGTGTATTTTCTATCACAACTATAACAAAGCCGTTTTGCTCTTTTTTCTTCCAATTGTTATGGTGTCAACCTTATAGGTTGTGGAAGACTAGCAGCAACAACACTTCCGTCTTTATATTTGTGAGTGGTATGCTTCCTGGTTGCCATAATTTTGCTTTCCATTTTTCTTGCTAACCTGAATGCCTTCCCTAATGAATCAAGTTCCCAAAGGTGAACATCATGTTGGATATTATCCTTTAAAGACCCTATGAAAACATCAATCCTATGCTCCTCTGGAATATTTTTTACCCTTATGTTCAATTTTTGGAACTCGTCAATGTGATCCATTATTGAACCCTTTTGTTTGAGACTTATCAATTGGCTAAAAAAAGTGTTTCTTTTTGTATCCTCATAATGTGCTATCAATTCTTTTGTAAAAATTGCCCAAGTGATAAATTGTTTACGAGAGCAAAGCCATTGATACCATACAAACCAATTTGGTTCCAAATATAAAGTTGCAATACGTACCTTTTGTGTGTTTTGCACATTATTGAGATCGAAAAATTGCTCCATCTGTAATATCCATGTCGCGGGATCCTTGCCCTGAAAATTCCTCATATCTATTTTTGGAATATGGTGCGTCTTCGATCCAACATTAGAGTCTATGAAATCATGATTAACATTTCCTTTGTTTGCATCATGAGTTTCCTTTCCTCCCCTTTCACCATTAATAAGTATTTCTTGTAGAAAATTTGTCAAATCTACCTTCAAATCTATCTTCAAATCATCAATCTTGGCTTCCACGCCCTTTATCTTAGATTCCACTCCATTTATCTTAGCTTCTATTAGCTTTTGTGAGAGTGAAATTTGTTGCACTTGGTCTTGTAATTTTTATATATCATGTAGCATTTCTTCCTCTTCTTCATGAGTCATGCTAGAGCTTTCAGATTGCTTACTAGGTGTTTGCATTTTCTTTCCTCGGGGCATCAGTTACCGATACTAATGCTCTACTATGCCCTTTTAATTCCTTCAAAATAATTTTGCAAACCAAGCTTAAGCAAAATTTAAAAAATCTACACACCTTTTTTCACTTTGTAGGAGTTCGATATTGCCTCTGATGTATCTCTGTAATTTCGGATCATCCAATTCTGAAATTATGACTTGTGGTAGCCCTCTGTGTCCTCTTTCCAATGCCACCAGTCTAACCCAAATTGGATTTTCCAATGAAGAGTTATGCCAAATCTCCCACAGTGACCTGATTATAGACTAATTCAGTAGAGAAAACTTGTACGACATGCCACGTGTCCCTGTTTTGACCTTTGGCTCTAAAACATATATACAAGAAACTACAGTCCGTCCTCTTTCTGTACCTTCTTACAAAATTTCAATCCGATGCTCAGAGAGAACATTATGATGATTTTCCCCAAGTCACCTGTTTGGAATGTAATTGAGGAGTCTGCAAAAAGACCAAATTCCTCAGATCATATCTCCACAAATATAGCGTAAAAAACTCTGAAATTCAGACGCAAGCTTCAACGAGATGTCTTCTCAAACAAGTTTTTTTTTAGCTTCTGAAACATCGCAGAAAAAAAGCTATAGCGAAAATGCCACGATGACCTGTTTGGAGCAGCGAAACCCTAGAATCCAAAGATCTGATACCAAATGTTATGAAACCAGCTCACGAAAAAGATAGAAAAGATAGATAAACGCCTTAAAATTTAGCCTCTTCAAGGGGGCAACCTCCTTTACATTACATAAATGAACAATTCTTGGATGATTCAAATGACAAAACCTCCATTCTATATATAGGAGTCTAAGGAGTCACAATATAACCCAGCCGACCTAACAATAATAATATACAGCCACAAAGATAACAATAGAGGGATTCTATGGGGCACATTAATAACAATATGGGGACACCAGAGGCACAACAATATTAATAAGGGGTACAACTACAATAGTAATGGGGTAATCACTAGTATTATAGGGACCCAACACAAGGGTTAGGACAATATGCACTTGGTGCATTTATTGATCATTTAGATTATTATAGAGTTATGTGTTCTTTGAGTAGTTTTAGTAGAACTATGTGAATGTCTTTAGCAGGAGCTAAGACAATTGCATTTGCTTGAGTGATTTATTAGTTTGATGATTAGAGTGTTGGTGATCTTTAAGAACTTGTAGAAGTACTGTGTTTGAAATATCAACTGACATAGCACTCTTTCCCTTAGTGATTTACCTAATGAACCATATGCACATTATAAATAACAAAGGAAACATTTACGTACACCATGAATTTATACATAACCCTCAACATGGGCCCATAATATCTATATTGATAGGAAACATAACTGACATACATGTGATATGCATTATAATTTTTCCAAGTAACAAAATCATACTTATCATAACTTTATACTCTCTTATTTATGGTTGTAATTCACATTGCAATGTTTTTCTTTCATAGTTTTTCTTGTTTCTAGTAAGCTACCCCTGTTTAATTCCATCAACAACGTTAGTCATAAATAAATATTCACTTTCAAAATCATTTTGGTTTCATGTGTACAACATTAGATTGCATAAAAGTATATGCAAATATTTATTAATGTGTAAATTTCAATAACAGTTAAGTGAACAATTCAAACATTTGCAACTTCCCATAGTATACTATTACCAATAGACCAACACAAGATGTAACTACCATAATCACTTATTCACAACTTGCAATAAGATTAAATCAAATCCAATTCATGCATATAAGTTTTATTAGTTATTCATGCAACACTAACCAATCATTGCTAACAACCATCTTTATGTAGTCATGACAAGACTTAATCAACAATTAGTTATTATCGTCAAGTCTCACTACTTGACTCATTGTTTAGTTTTAATATCTAAAGGGGTTCTTCCAATGTCCTTTTAAAAAACTCTATCATCCTATTCAAGGACATTCCCCATGTTTTACATTCATGCATTCACTCATTAAAAGTAGTGCATTACAACTTCAATCATGTTCATTAAATGTATCATTAATATTTCCATATTTGTAAAAGTTGGTAGTTTATTTTTACTTTCCTTACTGAGTGTTCAATATTGTTGATAAGTGTGACAAAGGTTTTATTGTCTTTTATCCTCATTAATATTTCAACTTCATGAACATAGTTTTGCAACAAACTTTATTACTTACTACTCGTTAATGCGGTTATAAACATGAATCACACATATCATGTCAAAAATAGTCTACTTCATATATCAATATGTAGATTATTAGACTCATACCTAAGTTTATGCCCACTAGTACCATGCCTCAATTTATTTTCTTCTTAACAGTTCCCAAAGGCACCAGTGCTGCAACCTCCATCTTTGATACCAGTTGAAATGTACAATAGTAACCTCACATGAAAATGTAGGGAGTTAGAAAGTTTTTGCACAAATTACCCACAAGTAATTATCCAAATCAATATTCCACATTGCTCGTTAACCATTAGATAGAATGTTCAGTAGTGCATATAGTAACTTATTAAAGGAATAGTAAGTTACATAACCATTAACAACCACTTTTGTAGTATATTAACATAAACTGTATGATGTAACCTTGCATCCATTTCATGATTCCTTTAACAACATTACTTAATCACATAATTTACATTATCAACATCACATTATGCAAGGAATCAACATTATTTAACTGACATAATAAGAAATCACATCATTGAACACTGATATACCTTGGAAACCTCATAGGGTGAAAACCAACAAACGTTTAATTTTATTATTAAATGCTAATTATGGTGTTCATCCCTCACTCAATGGCTTATAAGGAAGTCCATCCCTTATCCATTATTATAAAACATTACAATGAAATATCATTAAAATACAACATATGTAAATAAAAATAACTACCTTATGTGTTTATAAGACATAATTCATTGTTGAATAAAAGATAAGTAACTATGACATTTTTGTTAATTAGAGTAAATAAATCTTGTGGAATTATTGAAAAGAACACAATGGTTTTGTTCTTAGTCATTGTAAAATATTTCCATGGTGTTGGTAAACATTAGTTATTTAATAAATCCATGGAAAATATTCCCATGGATTCTTATGAGTAAGAGAGTTATTTTGAGAAAATAATACTTAGTTATTAGAAAATAAAAAAAACTATGCATAGACCAAATGCAAAGAGATAATATAAGTCATAGGAATATTCTTTGGGAAGAATATGTTTTTCTTGTGTGTGAATGATAAGTCAATTGTGTTAATACCTTTGGAAGAGTTTGCAAAAGTTACATGTTTTGGTGGTTAGAAAGATAAAATGATTTGTGTGTTGTATATTAGATAGCATTTAATTTCATTTTTTAATGCATAAAAGGTTAAAATTATTATTAATTTAGTTCTTATGCACAAAATAAAGGTTGATTATGATACTTTGTTGAAAACAAACGCATGAGAACCTTGTTATGATACTTTCTTGAAAACAAATTCATGATAACTTTGTACATAAAAAAATAGAGAAACTATGTTGGATTCTTGAAAATAACTATGTGTTATTTGCACAAATAAACAATCATTTTATTTGAAAAAAAACGTATGCAGAAGCATAGAAACAATAGTTGATTACACGAATGAAAATAGAACTATTGTGTTAGTTCTTTTAAAGAGAAACCCATATTTGTAAAACTATTGTCTTAGATCTTTTAAACAGAAACATTGATTTGTGTGCAAAAAGGAATACATATTATGTTATATCTTGGAAAGGAAAACAAGTAATTACTTGCAATAAATGCACTAGCTTTCCTTTGTAAAATACATATATCAGCATGCAAGAAATATGACTAATACATTAGTTTTATTTTTTTATCAACGTGTGTGTTTGGAAACACAATAGATTGTGTAGATAGCTCTATCTTCTAAAAGATGCTTTTTGAAAAGGGACTTGCATTTGCATGTACAATAATGATGTCTATCATGTTAGATTCCCCTTGGAAGGGGGACTATATTTTTATGTATTATAATAATATTTATTGTATTGGAAAGATTACTTAGTTTCATGCACAAAGAACAAGCTAAGGGTCTAGTTCTTTCTGAATAAGTTTTTATCTAATTACATGCATGAAAAAAAAAGATAAGTTGATAGTATCCTTTAAAGGAAATGGATAGTTACAGTGGTTTCCTTTGGATGTGAACATGTACTGGTTCGAGAATGATCATAGTACTGTGGTAATTATTTTTCATTCTTGATAATTATTCGTTTATACATGCACAATGTGGTTAAAAGAAGCATGTTGTGATACTATATTTACATCTCATGTATGCACATGAATAGATGTTAAAAGATCTCTTTTTAAATATTGATTATTGATTAGTATTTTATCTAATCATGTTGCTAAATCTTCTTGGTGACAACAATGAAAAGAAAGGATGGTGATTTGTGCAAAAGAAAATTTGTGTTTAACATTGTGGCAGATAAGAACTAATGGTCCATGTTTATGAGTACGAGCTACAAGATGGTCGACTGATGGAACAATCAAGTCACAAGGATATATAGAGTGGTGATTTGTGGGTAAATGGTTTCATGACAATTGTAATAGCTTTTAGCTAGGTATGTTGTATTTTAATGATATTTCATTGTAACATTTTATAACAATGGATAAGGGATGGACTCCCTTATAAGCCGTTGAGTGAGGGTGAACACCCTCATGAACATTTAATAACAAAATTAAACGTTTGTTGGTTTCCACCCTACGAGGTTTCCAGGGTATATCAGTGTTAAATGATGTGATTTCTTATTATGTCAGTTAAATGATGTTGATAATGTCAAGTATATGATTAATTAATGTTGTTAAAGGAATCATGAAATGGATGCAAGGTTACATCATATAGTTTATGTTAATATACTACAAAAGTGGTTGTTAATGGTTATGTAACTTACTATTCCTTTACTAAGTTACTATATGCACTAATGAACATTCTATCTAATGGTTAACAAGGAATGTGGAATAGTGATTTGGATAATTACTTGTGGGCAATTTTTGTAAAAACTTTCTAACTCCCTACATTTTCATGTGAGGTTACTATGGTATGTTACAAGTGGTATCAAAACTAAAGGTTGTGGCACTGGTGCCTTTGGGAATTGTTAAGAATAAAATAAATCGAGGTATGCTACTAGTGGGCATCAACTTAGGTATGAGTCTAATAATATACATATTGATATATGCAGTAGACTATTTTTGACATGATATGTGTGATTCATGTTTATAACTGCATTAATGAGTAGTAAGTAATAAAGTTTGTTGCAAAACTATGTTCATTAAGTTTAAACCTTAATGAGAATAAAACAAAATAAAACCTTTGTCACACTTATCAACAATATTGAACACTCACTAAGGAAAGTGACAATCAACTACCAACTTTTACAAATATGGAAATATTAATGATACATTTAGTGAACATGACTGAAGTTGCAATGCACTACTTTTAATGAGTGAATGCATGAATGTAAAACATGGGGAATGTCCTTGAATAGGATGATAGAGTGTTTTAAAAGGACATTGGAATAACCCCTTTAGATATTAAAAATAAACAAAAAATATTCAAGTAGCAAGACTTGACGATAATAGCTAATTGTTGATTAAGTCTTGTCATGACTGCATAAAGATGGTCGGTAGCAGTGATTGGTTAGTTTTGCATGAATAACTAATAAAACTTATATGCATGAATTGAATTTTATTTAATCTTATTGCAAGTTGTGAATAAGTGATTATTGTAGTTACCTCATGTGTTCGTCTATTGGTAACAATATACTATGGGAAATTGCAAATGTTTGAATTGTTATCTTAACTGTTATTGAAATTTACACATTAATAAATATTTGCATATACTTTTGTGCATGCTAATGTTGTACACATGAAACCAAAATGATTTTGAAAGTGAATATTTATTTATGACTAACGTTGATGATGGAATTAAACAGGGGTAGCTTACTAGAAACAAGAAAAACTATGAAAGTAAAACATTGCAATGTGAATTACAACCGTAAATAAAAAGTATAATGTTATGATAAGTATGATTTCGTTATTTGGAAAAATTAGAATGCATATCACATGTATGTTAGTTATGTTTCCTGGAAATCTAGATATTATGGACCCATGTTGAGGATTATGTGTAAATTCATGGTGTACATAAATGTTTCTTTTGTAATTTATAATGTGCATATGGTTCATTATAATATTGCATATGGTATGTTCCTGCTCGAATTTCCTCTCCCTATAGATAAATGATCTCAATAAGGGAAAATAGTTGACCAAGATGGTGAAGAGGGGAAAAATATTGAGGCAACTCTGTTGAATTGGAGCCTGTTAGAGGAGGCCCAAAATTCCTCATAGATGGGATGTTGTCAGAGGAATAGTCAGGACGTTGCCAAGAGGAATCTTGTATTTGACCCTGTGTGGTCATTGGAATTCTTGAGCTATTTGGCGAGCAGAATCTGATAATGGACCTAGTATGGTCTCTATCCAAGAACTGTCTAGATGTGAAAATCACTCAATCTGGTTGTGGAAACAAGTACCCATGGGTTGGGAGGAACATTATTTTTCCACTGTGGTTCGCATAGAAACACAAATTAACTAATCAGTTATGTTTTGTGTTAAGAATTAATTTTATATATAATTTTGTAAACATGTTATTTACATCTTGTCAGAAAAGGAAGCCTAGTGATCGATGAGGAATTACTGGAAGTGTAGTTCCTTTATTGTATTACTAATATTGCGAACATCTTAGGACGGGCTAGGACAATATGCACTTGGTGCATTTATTGATCATATAGATGATTAGAGAGCTATGTGTTCTTTGAGTAGTTTTAGAAGTACTATGTGGATGTCTTTAGCAGAAGCTAAGACAACGTGCACATGTTGGAGTGATTTATCAGTTTGATGATTAGAGTGTTTGTGCTCTTTAAGTACTTGTAGAAGTATTGTGATTGAAATATCACCTGACATTACATAAGTGATTGAAAGTTAAAATTATTTCATTTGATTGAAAATGTTGTCACTAATATGATTGTGTTGGATTTGTTAGTCATATGTTACAGGGTGCTTTCCACAGAGTGTGGATGTGTCGTCAAACCATTCTTAGAGAAATTACATAAATGTGATCATGATTTTCAGGAGTAATTGGTAACTAATGGTAAGCTGATATAGATATTTTTTTTGTATATTATGAATTTGAATAATGGCTAAGTGATGGAAATTAGAGCTTGCATATTTTCAAAGCTATAAATTCTTATGACTATCGATTTTTCTTATGTTAGAACATTATTTTTTTTTCTTATCGATATTTCTTGGAATGGAATCCTTTAGTTTGAAGGGGAAGTATCCCCTTCTAGTTTATTTATATTGTTATATCAAGAGTAGAAGTTAAAGTTTCAGTGAGAGAAGAACACCGAGGATGGTGTTCCCTTTAAGGGGGGAAGTATGTAACATTCCTACTATAAAAGCTTAATATATTTACTAAGTCAAATATTATAAAGAATTGGTTGAAAAGAAGAACGTTGGTGAGTTAGCTGTAATTATCAAGAATGAGTTATTCCAATGACTAATTGAGCTCGCAATAGAGATGGTGAAGGGGTTTTGGTAAAACTTTCAAGATAATTCATTTTTGGGGGTATGTATGGCTAATTGAACTTACAAGAAAAAATTTCAAAGCATCTTTTCCCTGAACATGAGATGGAGGAAAACAAATGTATGGCATGCGTTTTCCTTCGCTAAGAAAACAGTGGTTCTAATCTTTTTAAAACGGTTCAGATTTGAAAATATCAATGCTTCACATGGAAAGGGTGTTTGTGATATTTTCCAATGTCTTTGCAATCATTCTCCAAAGATGTCTCTACAATCGTTATCCAAAGATCTCACATCCTCATCACATATGCATGTCATATCTTCATGAGGATCATACACATATTATAAGAGGAAGCAACTCTCAAAGAAAGAGGAGTTGACTTCGTAAGTCTCATTTCTTTGTAGCATTGAAAGGTATGGTTGACTGTACTATTTTATTTAAAATGATTTCTTGGTAAGACCCTGTTCTGGTGCATAAAGATATATAGTTAACACTGTGAATTCCCTTGGAAAGTTTTTCACATTTCGTAAGCTTTACTTCTTATTAAGATTGTAAGGTTATGTGTAGAACGATAGATTCTCTAGGTAATTTCCATGGAAAATTATGCTTAATACCTGTACATTAATTGATGGAAAAGATTGCACATTATATTTAAAGAAATAGGATTCATGCTATCTAGGTTATTTTTTCTTGAAAATGGAGATAGCTTAAAGAGGGCGATTTGTGAAATATTTTCATGGGTCATGAGAAATAAAAGAGAAAAGTCAATTGGATTATTTTTCTTGGAAAGTGAGATTTTCTTTGAAATGTGTAGTTTTGTGTAAAAATAACTACCTGATGTGTTTATAAGACATAATTCATTGTTGAATAAAAGATAAGTAACTATGACATTTTTGTTAATTAGAATAAATAAATCTTGCAACATTCTTGAAAAGAACACAATGGTTTTGTTCTTAGTAATTGTAAAACATTTCCATGGTGTTGGTAAACATTAGTTATTTAATAAATCCATGGAAAAGATTCCCATGGATTCTTATGAGTAAGAGAATTCTTTTGAAAAAAAAATACTTAGTTATGAGAAAATATAAAAACTATGCATAGACCAAATGCAAAAAGATAATATAAGTCATAGGAATATTCTTTGGAAAGAATATGTTTTTCTTTTGTGTGAAAGATAAGTAAATTGTGTTAATTCCTTTGGAAGAGTTTGCAAAAGTTACATGTTTTGGTGGTTATAAAGATAAAATGATTTGTGTGTTGTATATTAGATAGCATTTAATTGCATTTTTTAATGCATAAAAGGTTAAAATTATTATTATTTTAGTTCTTATGCCCAAAACAAATTTTGATTATGACACTTTGTTGTAGGCAAATGCAAGAGAAATTTGTTATGATACTTTCTTCAAAACAAATGCATGAGAACTTTGTACCTAAAAAAATAGAGAAACTATGTTGGGTTCTTGAAAATAACTGTGTTATTTTCACAAATAAACAATCATTTTATTTTTAAAGAAGACATATGCATAAAAATAGAAACAATAGTTGATTACATCCATGAAAATAGAACTATTGTGTTAGATCTTTTAGAGAGAAACCTGGATTTGTAGAACTATTGTGTTAGATCTTTTAAGGAGAAACATGGATTTGTCTGCAGAAAAGAATAAGCATTATGTTAGATCCTGGAAAGGAAAAAAAGTAATTATTTGCAATAAATGAACTAGATTTCCTTTATAAAATACATATATCTACATGCAATAAATAATGACTAATACCTTAGTTTTATTATAGAGTAACACGTGTCTTTGTGCATATAATAGATTTTGTAGATAGCTATATCTTCTAAAAGATGCTTTTTGAAAAGGGACTTGCATTTGCATGCACAATAATGATGTCTATCATGTTAGCTTTCCCTTAGAAGGAGGCATGTATTTTTATGTATTATAATAATATCTATTGTATTGGAAAGATTACTTAGTTACATGGACAAAGAAGAAGCTAAGGGGTTATCTCTCTTTGAATAAGTTTTTATCTAATTACATGCATGAAAAACAAAGATAAGTTGCTAGTATACTTTAAATGAAATGGATGGTTACATTGATTTCCTTTGGATATGAACATGTGCTCGTGCAAGAATGATCATAGTATCGTGGTAATTATTTTGACATGCATGATAATTATATGTTTATACATGCACAATGTTGTTAAAAGAAGCATGTTGTGATATTATATTTTCATCTCATGTATGCACATGAATAGATGTTAAATGATCACTTTTTAAAAGTTGATTATTGATTGATTAATACTTTATCTAATTATGTTACCAAAGCTTGTTGATGACAACAATGACAAGAAAGGATGGTGATTTGTGCAAAATACAAATTGTGTTTAAAATTGTGGTACATAAGAACTAATCGTCCATGCTGATGAGTACGATCTGCAGGATGGTCCACTGATGGAACAATCATGCCACAAGGATATACAGAGTGGTAATTTATGGGTAAATGGTTTCATGATGATTGTAATAGATTTTAGCTAGGTATGTTGTATTTTAATGATAATTCATTGTAATATTTTATAACAATGGATAAGGGATGGACTCCCTTATAAGCCATTGAGTAATGGGTCAACACCCTCATGAGCATTTAATGATAAAATTAAACATTTGTTGGTTTTCACCTTACATGGTTTCCACGGTATATCGGTGTTCAATGATGTGATTTCTTAATATGTCACTACTAAATTAAGGGTACTTTTAAGACATTATTTTAAGACAAAATAAATCTTTTATCTTAAAAAGTTATTTTTTATTTTAGTTATTTAACATTAAAATTTAATATCAATTGAATTGTCTTAAATATAAAATTTAAGACAAAAACAACTTTAGACAAAAATATTTTAAGAAAAAACTTTATATTTAAGACAAAGACACTTTGAGACAAAAATATTTTAAGACAAAACTTTAAATTTAAGATAAAAATAGTTCGAGATAAAAATATTTTAACAAAAAATAGTTTAAGACAAAAATATTTTAAGACAAAAGTTTATATTTGAGACAAAATTATTTTAAGGCAAAACTTTATATTTAAGACAGAAACAATTTGAGACAAAATTATTTCAAGACAAAACTTTATATTTAAGACAAAAACAGGTTAAGACAAAATTATTTTAAGACAAAGCTTTATATTTAAGAAAATGACCACTTAAAATGAAACTCATTTAAGATAATTAACAATTAAGATAGAAACATATCAATTTAAGACAATATTATCTAATAACTGTGAAATTGACTCTGACAGTTCACCCTAAGTTCACCAGCGTGCAGGCTACTACTATCTCGCACCTATACCTATGTTGTTTTTTCACTTACCATTCACGTTACCTTATATAAAAACAATAATTTGTTGGGCTCTTCATTTTGTGGGTATAGTCGACTCTAAAGAACGCAAAAACTTTTCCTTGCAAGATTTCCTCGACATCAATTCAACTTGTGTCCCTTTGATCTTTGTTGATACGATTAGAGACAATTTGTTTGTTGTTGCATTCGGTCGGTGAGTCACTTTGGTTCTTACTATTGCAGAGCAATTCAGAAACTAACTAAACTGTGGACTCGTTCTCTTGGTTATGTGATTAAGGCTCAAGTTTAGATTTCCCTTAATATGCATCCCCTTAGACTTTGGATCTATATCAAGGTAATCATCTACGAGAAAGATTGCAATGTGGTTGGCTTACAATTGGGTAGAGAGTTGAAGTTCTTCCTTCATTTTTCAGTCATCATTAAACACACAGATCGATAAGTGTACATTACTTATGTGTATTGCCTTGTGGAGTGTGATGAATCTTGTTACCATGTGAATGGTGCAATATCTTGCATGTTTGTAAATGTAAATGAATGCTTGAGTTTTTACGCTCATTGTGTCTTTGTGATTAGAACTGTGTCATATATGCACATGGATTTTAAAGTGTGCCTAGGATATGCTATTCATTATTGTGCACGGTGAATGCGCAATTATGTGTTCATATTCAATTAGTTAAATTCCAAATTTATAGGTATACTTAGTTTAACCAATCCCTATGCTAGTTATTCTATCAAAAATAAGAATTTAGGTATCAAGAATTGGGCCATGAGTCTCCTTAAAACTATAGGAGAGCGGGCGCACAATAGTTGTAGTTCTTCTTTATGAACATAGGCTAGGTTTCTTTTTATTCCATATAAGCTATCTTTTCAAGGTCGAGAGGAAGTGGGAGAACATGCCTTTGTTGACATGTTAACGAGTCCAACACCTAGTGGACACTGGTGAAACCAAACCTTAGTGGAACCATGTTGTGTGTATAGACACAAACCATAATCCGTCGACCCCAGTGATCAAATCTGAGGTAAGGGTAGGGTCTATACATTTGGCCAAATGTTGTTTTATTTTGGGTGAGAATCCTGAAGGCCAAGAGTGTGGTCCAGGCAGAATTGGGAGTGTTGGGAACATTTTTAACTCTCATCACTGAGATATTTGTACCATACAACACCCTAAGAGTGTAAAAATTAATATAAATTTACTACTACTGATGTATTTGAACTGAAAACGAGATATTACAAATTTCCTCTACTATTTTGCGAAATGGAAATCACAATTTAGAAACACGTGAAATGACATTCAACCATACAAAAAACACAGGAACACGATTATTTAAAGGGAAACCCAATAGTGAAAAACCCTTCCATTGCTTTTCATTAATCATATGAGAATGAAAAACTATTACAATGTCTTGCTTCAATCCTTAAGCACACCCTTCACTGTAAAATTATTCTCCTATTGATTGTCCTAATCTCACAAACACTTAGTCAATTCAAAGCCCCATGTTTATCTTATTCCCTTGCATGATTCTCGATGAAATTAACTCGTAAATAATAGGGGAATTCAGTATTCCATTGTGAAAGGCCCAAGTAACTGATCACCTACCTCAATGCCTAGCATGTACACTCAACTAGTATACAATTAATAACTACAATGTGCCTTTTCCTACACTTTAGTTTGAAAATTCAGATTCCATGCATGTCTGGGTTATTTTTAGCTGATTGACTAGTTTAATCAAGAGACCATTGAGTTAACAAAAATTCTACTACTCAAGTGACTCAACTAGTTTCTTGAGCTCAGTTAACTGAGTCAAACTGAAAATAACCAAATTAGATTGCTAAATTTTAGCAACACTACATGCACAACTCTACTTCTAGCCTATAACTAGAATTTATTGAGTAAACAAGTAGATAAGACCATGACACACAAGTTAACTGCCATCCAATTCATCTTGTTGATTTGGAAAATCGAATTACTAAATTTGACTAAGGAGCAAGTCAAATTTAGCTTTTCTTGCTACATTTTCTAACACTCCCTCTTAGCAATAAAGGGGTTTTGAACCACCCATATCCTGCACTTGTGGAATTTGAATTTGCCTCTTGACAATGCCTTTTTCAATATATTTGCATCTCGCTTCTCATTTGGAATGTAATATAACATCATAATTCTCCTCTGCACACAATTCCGCAAGTGATGGTACCTGATATCAATGTTCTTGGACTTATCATGAAATACTCGATTCTCAAAGAGTTTGATACAACTTTGATTATCACAATAAATCATTGTCAAATCCATTTGTTGACTGAAAAGACCCACAAGCATTTTCATCATCCATATTTCCTCACATGCTTCTTGACTCGTAACCATGTATTTAGCATCTGTTGATTTGAGTGCCACATACCTCTATTTCCTACCATACCAGGAAATAACTATAGACCCAACTACTTTTCTTGTCTGATGGAATCCTGAACTAATATGCATCAGTGAAGCCTTGGAGCTTCACTCCATTTGTCCTCCTCTACCATACCCCATTCTTATTTGTGCCTCTGAGGTACCTCAACACATGATTTGCCACTTTCCAATAAAGCTTGGTGGGCGTAACCATGGCTTGAATCAACTAATTAGCTGCATAACATATGTCAGGCCTTATGTTCACAAGATACATATATTATCCCACAATCTATTTGTAGATGGTAGCATTTATGTCCTCTCCTAAAGAAGCACTCTCCTTCCTCTAGTTTGTAGCCAAAGATGTGTCCACAGGCTTGCAGTTCTCCATATAAACTCTGTAAAGTATTCAGAGGAATACTTTCCCTGACTCACAAACATCTCACCATCACACTACTATACTTAAAGCCCAAGGAAGTCATGTATCAATCCCATGTCCTTCATCTCTGAATCACTACTCATCTCCTCTAAGTATCAAGTCGTCAACATACAATGCCAAGATAAGAAACTTGACATATACCACAATATGATATAGGTTGCATCTGCTTCACTTTTTGTGAATCCCAATCAACTGATATATGTATAAATTTAAGTGTACCATGTTCAAGGTGCTTGTTTGACACCATACGAGGCCCTTTTGAGTCTACACACATCTCCTAGTCATATGTCTCAAATCCCTCTAACTGCTCTATGTAAATTTCTTCCTCAAAAACACCATCGAGAAAGGTGGTATTCACATCCATCTGGTGGATCTTACACCCCATCTGTGTAGCTAATGCTAGAATGGTTATGATTGAGGTATATCTTTCCACTCATGCAAATTTTTCCTCATAATCCACTCCCTCTACCTGAGAGAAGCCTTTGGCCAAAAATATAGCCTTGTACTTCTCCATGCTCCCATTAGCTGCATGCTTCACTTTGTAGATCCATATGGAACCAACTACTAACTTGTTCTCTGGCCTTGGCACCACCTCCCATACATTTTTTTCATTATGGAGTCATACTTCTCCACCATGGCATCAACCCACACTGGTTGAGAAATTACTTCCTCAAATGAAGAAGGCTCTGATAGAGTGAGATCTATATTGAGAGCCATATACCCAATGTACCTATCTGGTGACCTCCTCTTCCTGTGCTAAGAGGAAGGAGCTCCCACATGCTCCTGTGCATATTGTACCAATCTGTTAGCTTCTCTGGTTCTCTTCCTCCCCTCTACGAAATATTCTGGTTGAGTGGGTTCCTCCATTCAACCTCTTGTCTACTCCTCTGCATGTGGCTGCTCCAAAACCTCCTAAAGCTCTACATGAGGCTCCTCCTTAGGAACTATAAGCTCCTCCTATGATGGGATACTCAACTCTCACTCTAGAGAGCATCTCATAGCCTTCTCCTCATCAAATTTGACATCTCTCCTCATTACTATCACCCTAGGTGACGACAAATACACCCTATAGTTATGTGGTGTCTCTATGTATCCTACAAAGACTCCCATCTCAGTTGTAGGCTCAATTTTATTCTTTATATCCTTGGAGACATGACAATACACAGTAGCTCCAAAATTTCTAAAACGAGATACATCTGGCTTCCTACCATAGAAGGCTTCGAGTGTGATTGTGCCAAGTATTCTATGAGGACTCTGGTTCTACAAATAGACTGTGTTGTTCCATGCTTATGCCCATAGTTGTAATGAAAACCCCTGATCATGCAACATGGCTCTTGCTACTCCCACTATTCTTTTGTTCTTCCTTTCAACTGCCCCATTTTATTGTAGGTCATGGGGTGTTATCAATTCTCTTCTCATACCATCTTTGGCACAAAAGTACTTAAAGGTGTTAGATACATATTTTCCTCCATTATCACTTCTCGAGGCTTTCAATTTTTTACCAATATCCTTTGAAACCATTTCTTTGAATTCAAAAAATTTGAGAAAACTTCATCCTTCTTCCACATGAAGAAGATCCAACATTTTCTTGAAAAGTCATAAACAAAAATAACATAATTCTTGTGTTTTGTTGTAGAGGTTGTAGAAAATGGTCCACATACATTAGAGTGGACTCACTCCAATATTACTCCAACTATGTTATCTCGGCCCTGGAAGGTGGATTTGACATATTTCCCCAATGTGCATCCCTTGTAGACATCATGTTGGTCAAGGGTGCATTTCGGGAGACCGATGGTAATCTGTTGCATGATTTTTAAGGCCCCATGGTGTAAGTCACCCATGTGTTTGTGCCAAAGTTTTCCAACGTACCAACTCTACATTTCTCCTACCTTGCTACTTAGTGCAACACAAGCTTCCACCTCAAGTTTGTATAGGTTCTTCACATAAAATACAATTTTTTTCACTTTCCCGGTAGCTGCATGTCTTAGAAAGGATTTCCCCTTACTGAAAACAACATCATAGCCATGATCCTCCAATACAACTATAGAGATAAAGTTCTTCTTCATCCAAGTACATACATGACATCTTCAAATGAAGATGGAAGCCTAACTTCCTTTTAAAGGTTACAATACTAATTCCTTTGGTATTGTACCACCCATAATCCCCAATTTTCATGTGCATATGGAGATCCTTCTCCTCTAGGTTACTAATGAATTCTTGACATCATGTCATATGGAACCAGGAACCTGAATATTTATACCACACACTCCCCATTATAGCGTTTTCAATACATGCAATCATGGTGAAGCCTAATTTGAATTTTTAGGCAAGTGCTTCACCTCCTACTCCTCTTGAAGGCTTCTTGTTATACTTCATGTGTGAACACTTTGTTGCATTGTGCCCAAATTTATGGCAATGAAAACATTTTATCTTGCTCAAATCTTTCTTCTTGCCATTGTTCTAGCTAGTCTATGGTTTTCTTTGGGCCGATGTTCCCTTTCCCTTATTTCCCTTTCTAACCAAGGAAAAATTATCTTCCTCCTCAAATTTGGATGTTACTCCATCTCTAGTGTTCCATTGAATTTCTTCCAACACTAAATCAGATCGAAGTCTCTCCCAACATGGTAATTTGTCCCTTCCAGTTACAGAGTCCCAATAGTTGTTCTAGGATTTTAGAATGCCTAGGTGGGCTAAGATCAATAGTTCTGGAGAGGGAATATTTTCTCCAACTCCTCCAAGCTCATCTCAACATTGAGTGAATCTGGAGAGTAACATGGAATTATTTCTCATTTTTGAAATCAGATATTTCTGAGCTTGCCCCTCTATGCCAATCCTATTGGTGTGTTAAGATTCAAAGTAAATTTTCCTTCCCCTAATATTATTTTTTAACTTAAGGAGGTGGAGGGATTTGAAAATGGAATATTATGTTCTTCTAAGCAATTTGAGTAGGCCTTTTACTTAGATGTTCTAGGTAAAACAATTTGTTCATGTGTTGTTAGATACGATCCGAGAGGAAGGTCTGTAAAGTATAAAGAATTGTGGTTGGATCAATATATTATTTTGCAACCATATTTCATAGCAGAATATTGGGAGGAATAAAATTTATGTGTCATTTTTACTACTTCTACCGCCTTGAAAATTTCCAGAGAAAAGCTTTAGGATCCATCTTGAGGTCTTAAATGACCACATTTTTTGGTCTCAACCTTATTATGGACCTTGATTCCATAATTCACCTACATGTTGATAGCGAAAATTTTCCCAACAATAGTTTGTGACTCTCTATGTTATGAGGTCCCAATTGGACCTAACAGAATTTGGTATGAGAGGACCATTCAAATTTTGGCTCAACTCCCATGCTTAGTTGTGTGTAAGTACTATGATATGGGTGTGATAATTACAATTATGGGTGCACCTATAGGCCTAGTAGCTATACTGAATGCAAGAATGCAATAATTCTAACCTATTTAAAGGGGGAAATTGATGAGAAAATTTTGAGGTGATGAGCAGAAAAGTACATATATCCACATTTAAGGATTGTTTATTATAAACCTGTAAGGCATTGCACACTTAGCTCATCGAAGTAAGACATAGAATAGTCATTGACAAAACCACTAAGTACCCAATGTAGAAGGCAACCAAATTGAAACCAAGTACAAGGGATGATACTTTCCAAGGATCAAATGTGCAATTATTCTTCTCCAACAAGTCCTTATTAAGCATATTTTGAATATGAAATCCATTGCAGGCGAATATCAAATTCATTAGCTAGTAATTGAGGAGAACGTTAAAATTATCTAACCAATCCATTGGTTCTCATAGTTTATTCTTTACCTCTTTAAACGTGACAATTTCCTACTCAAGTATAAATGATAGCTCATATGTCTTTTGTTTCTCATTATGTTTTTATGACTATGTTTTAACCCCATTCATAAATTACCTGCATACGAATTCTAAAACACAAAAAATAAACAATGTAAGAGCATAACACATAAAACACATATACATAGAGGTTTTCCCCTGGATCGCAAAACTGAGACTACCATATTGATTTTTCATTATGTTCCTTTCAATGCTACAATACATATTTATACATGCAAAGTATCCAATACCATGGACTTAAAACCATCATGTCCAAAACCATGGACCGAAAACCATAGCATCCAAAACCATGTGTGAAAAATCATGCAGAAAACCATAGGTTGGTCTGCCCAACATAATAGAGGGTCCAAAAACAAAATTTTATGGGGCGCTGCCCCGGACCCCATAGAGTGGGGTTACTTACACCCCTCAAACCCCCTGTGATCCCCCCCGCTACGCAATTGGCGCAATGAATGGGGGGCTTTGCCCCCTTCTAAACCCCCAGTTAACTACATGGGCTAGTCGTGGAAAAAAGATAACACATCCCAAAATTATCCCACTTGTTGTTTTCTTTCCATAGGGGGCCAAATGAGAGCTTAGTCGTTTATCCAGCCCTGTAATGCCCATTGTTTCTCTACACCAAGATAACTTCTCAGAGCTCACAAATTTTTTTAATCCATCTGCAGTATTCTTCAAAGTGTCCACCTCTACTAGCAACACCTTTTTGTCTTTTATCATATCCCTCACAAAGTGATACTGAACATCAATGTGCTTTTTCCTTGAATGATATGTAGGGTTGTTTGCCAAGAAAATTTCACTTTGGTTGTTACAGTCTATCCTTATAGCTCCCTCTACTAAACCCATACTTGAACACAATCTCTGCAACCAAACTACTTCTTTGCTTACATGAGTGGCTGCCATGTATTCTGCCTTTGTAGTTGATAGTGCCACTACAGATTGTTTCTTACTCATCCAACTGAGTGGACCTCCAAATAGGTTCAAGCACATACCCACTTGTAGATATTCTCTGATCCAAATCTCCAGCCCAGTCTGCATCAACAAAGCCACGAATATCCAACACTCTATCCAATCCTAGTCTTCCTTGGTAGCACAAACCATAATCATTAACGCCAAACAAATACCTGAAAACCCGCTTCACTGCTATCTAGTGCTCCTTCCCTAGTTTTGACATAAACATGCTCAATACTCCCACTACATGTGCAATGTCTGGTCTAGTATAAATCATCGCATACATCAGGCTACCGACTGCACTTGCATATGGAACACGGGACATGTCCTCTTCCTTTTCTTGTGTCTTGGGACACTGTTCGGCAGATAACTTTACACCTACAGGAATAGGAACCTTCACCGTTTTACTATCCTACATATTAAACCTCTGCAATATTGACTCAACATACTTCCTCTGGTTTAACTAGAGCTTCCTCTTTGTCCAATCTCTTTTAATTTTCATGCCCAAAGTATAGTTTGCAGCACTAAGAACTTTCATGTCGATTTTTTAGGAAAAATGGGTCTTCAAATCTTGGATAATTTCTTTCTCATTTCCAACCAACAACATATCATCCACATACAAGACTAGATAAATAACATGGTCACCAATTAATTTAAAATACACACAGTGATCTTCTTTGCTTCTGGTGAAGCCAAGTCCCCATATAGATGTATCAAATTTTTGATACCACATCCTTGGTAACTGTTTTAACCCATACAAAGACTTATTTAACTTGCATACTAGTTCTTTCTTACCCTTCACCATAAAGCCTTCAGGTTGCTTCATGTATATCTCCTCTTCCAAATCCCCATGAAGAAATGTTATCTTCACATCCATCTATTCTACCTCAAAATCAAAAGTAGCAGCAACAGATAAAATTAATCTAATATAAGTTACCTTGGCACCAAGAGAAAATATATCACCAAAATCAATTCCTGGCACCTGGGAATAACCTTTTTCTACCAACCGAGCATTGTATTTCTCCACCTTTCCTTCTGTATTTGTCTTCTTCTTGAACACCCATTTTCTACCAATGGGTTTCCTTCCAACCGGCAACTCCACCAGATCCCAAGCCTCATTTTTGTACAAAGATGCCATTTCATCAACCATGGCCTCTTTCTAGAGTTTTCCATCCTCTGAATCTGTTGCTTCCTCCATAGTTTTGGGATCATCATCAGTAATAGATAAATCAACATTTGAATAGAAAGTAGATGGATTATACCTTTTTGGTTGCCTTCTTTCTTGAACTGATCTTCTCACACCTAGAGTTTGTGGCTCTTCATCTTCTGATTCCTCCTCTGCTATAGAGTCTGATTCTTCCTCGTTTAGCTCAAACTCTATCTTCCCAGGTTCCTTTGGTTGGACTTCATGTTTAATAACATCTTTCACCTCTTTGAACACCACATCTCGGTTGTACACAACCTTCCTTTTTACTGGGTTCCAAAGATTATAACCCTTTAAACCATCCGTATACCCAATAAAGATGCACTTTTCAGATTTACTATCCAACTTGGTTAGTTTCTCCTTTGTAACATGTACATATGCATCACATCCAAATACCCTCAGATGTGAAAGAGAGGGTTTCTTACCAGTCAATACATCTTTTGGAGACTTATCCTCCAACGTTGATGAAGGTGATCTATTGACCAGGTAACATGCTATCTCCACTGCCTCTACCCAGAATTCATGTCCTAACCTGGCACCACTGAGCATGCTTCTTGCCCTTTCCATCAACGTCTTGTTCATTCTTTCGGTAGCTCAATTTTGCTGAGGTGTATATGGAGTAGTCTTCTACCGTGCTATACCACACTTATTACAGAATTCTTCAAATTCATTACTGCAAAACTCTCCACCATTATCTGTCCTCAGCACCTTTATCTTCTTCTTTGTTTGGTTTTCCACCAGAGCCTTAAATTCTTTAAACCTGTCAAAGACTTTAGATTTCTTCTCAAGGAAATATATCCATGTATTCCTCGAGAAGTCATCTATAAATGATACACAGTACACAGACTTACCCAGTGATGGAAACTTCATAGGTCCAAACACATCATTGTGCACAAGCTCTAATATCGATTTCGCCCTCTTAACACGAGAGGGGAAACTCACCCGATTCTGCTTCCCATATACACAATTTTCACAAAAATCGAAATCCAGAGAGCTATTACTCATACCTTATACTATACCTTTACCATGAAGTATTTGAAGGCCCTTCTCTCTAATATGTCCAAGCCTTTAATGCCACAACATAGTCTTCTCTCCAGAGACCACTAGATTTTCTGCCCCACTTTCAGGAACCACGGAACTATTGCACCCATCAACAATAGTGCTACCTTGTAGCTTGTACAAAGTTCCAATTCGAACTCCCCGCATGAATACGAGTGGCCCCCGAACCATCTTACAGGTATCCTTCTCGAACACTGTTTTTACACATGCATCATCCAACTTGCTTACAGAAATCAGATTTCTGGCTAATGCAGGAATATTCAAAACACTCGGAAGTGTTCTAACCCTTCCACCTTGCAACTTTAACTTTAATTTTCCATGACCAACGTTTCTAGCCTTCCTTTCATCCCCCAAGAAAACATCACCATCATCATATTTCTCATACTCGTAGAACCACTCTCTATGGGGAGTGAAGTGAAAGGATGCACTTGAGTCAATCAACCATGCCTAATGATCTACATGTGTACTTGAAGAATCCAAGTACACATCCCCACCTTCATCTGAGGTGGTTTTCGCCTCTGCAGAAGTAGCGTCATCAGATCCCTTTCCTTTATCAAGAGCTTTAGATTTATAGTCCCTTTTTTAGTGCCCTTCCTTTCCGCATTTCCAGCACACCACCTTTATAGGTTTTCCCGGAGATTTAGATCTACCTCTAGTTTTAGATCTCCCACTCGATGACTTATTTTTGTTTCTGTTCTGGGACTGTCCTCATACAGACAAGGCATCACCATTTTGGCTCTCCATATTTTTCCATCTCATCTCCTTCGTCAGCAAGGATGAGACTATTTCATCAAACTGCAAGGCAGTTGCATTGCTACCTATTGTAATAACCAGACTATCTGACGAATCTGGTAGAGAACACAACAAACTGATGCACTTATCTTCATCTGAAATTTTAATATCAATAGATAATAACTTACTTACCATAGTATTAAATGCATTCAGATGGTCTGCCACCGAGTCTCCATCTTTCATCCTCAAGTTATATAGCTTTTTCCATAGGAACAATTTATTCATTAGAGACTTATATTGGTACAAAGTCCCTAACTTGTCCCAAAAAGCCTTCACTGTAGCTTCCCCTGATACATTCAACAATAATGAATCCGAGACACATAATTGTATTGTGCTCTTAGCCTTCAAATCCAACTTCTTCCATTATTCATCAGACACTCCCATTGGTTTAGTACCTGGATCTACCACGATCCACTAATCTTTATCCACCAACATATCATCCATCTTGAGTTTCCATAACTCAAAACTCTGACCATTAAATTTCTTGATCTCTATCTTTCCACTGCTTGCCATCTTTTTTCACCACCAGAATCGATCCCGCAGATCTCCCACTGAATAGGGTCTAACATAGGCCCAAGCGAAACCCCTCAACAACAAAGGCGTCACCTTGAAGCCAAAACAACTTTGATACTAAATGTAGGTTTTAACCCCGTACAGAAATTACCTCCATATGAATTCTAAAACATAGAAATAAACAATGCGAGAGCATAACACATAAAATACATATACACAGATATTTTCCCCTGGATCCCAAAACCAGGACTACCATATTGATTTTTCATTACGTTCCTTTCAATGTTACAATACATATTTATACATGCTAAAGCATCCAATACCATAGATCAAAAAACCATCGCATCCAAAACCATGGACCGAAAACCATCGCGTCCAAAACCATGTGTGAAAAATCATGCACAAAACCATAGGTAGGTCCGCTCAACCTAATATAGGGTCCAAAAACAAAAAAAAATTGGGGCATTGCCCCAGACCCCATAGAGTGGGGTTACCTGCACCCCTCAAACAGCCTGTGACGCTGCCCCCCTTCCAACCCCCCGGTTAACTACGTGGGCTAGTCGTGGAAAGAATATAACACATCCCAACATGCTCTACCTACCTCTCATTTGGACATTTTAAGGAACAAGTTGATGAACTAGTTGTTGCATTGAGTCCAATCGGTCCTCACTTTTGATTAGGAAAGCTATTTGTAGTTTATCCATAAATAAACTTATGCAATTAGTCTAGACAACTTCATTTTCTTTCTTGTTTCATAGCATGATAATCTCCTTCCTCATTCTCTTCCACCACATAGAAGTTTCTGTATAGACAACATGAACTAGTTGAAATACCTAAATATCCAATACATCTTTTGGATCATATGCTAGTTGAGTTGGTTTAAGTTATTGTGTTGAGGTAAAATGGCCCTCATTTTTCGTTGATTTATAATTGTGTATCTTCTTATGTTTTCTTACGCTATATTTTTAAAATATACATATTTCAATTTTTGTTCAATTTATAAGTTTAAAAACATAACAAATCTTTTACTCAATTTGGATAGGATACAATGCATTGGCTTTGGGTAACAAATATTGGGAAAAATATCCTTTGGATGTAGCACTTTATATGGGGAAGAAACACTCTCCTTTCAAGGGTATTGATCGTTGCATTAATTCAAATACATAATTTTTAAATAAACTTAAAATAAAATATGATCTCTCAAAAATGTTTCTTATATCCATAAGACATAGATTAAGTTCAAATAGCAAATGAAGTCATAAATGAAGGAAAATGGATAGTAATTAGAAATGGAAAGCTATTATTAGGGATAGAGACCAAAATGATACTAATGATTTCAAATTTAGGACATTATCAACCCATTTTTAGAACTATCATGGATTTACATGGCATACAATGTTTTTGCTAAGTTTTCTCTTTATGGAGCAAACATTTTATGTTTCGTGAAAACATGAAGTACATATTATGACCTAGTGATATAGGCTTATATGTCATTGGGAAAGGTATATCTAATCTTGAATGTCAACCTTTTTAAAAGATAAGAGGACATGTTTCCTCTTGTTGATATAAAAACCAAAACCTAAAAATTGGGCTAAGTAGGCCAATGACAGATTAAGAATTAGAAACAAATATTATGAAGGAATAAGATAAAAAGAGATTGGTAAGGGAATTTTTTATTTTTTTGGATATAGTCCAACATAATTATTTGAGGGAGAGACTTCAAAGGGCTTCCATGAGGATAAGATTTGCAAATATGATGATAGACTTACATTATTATCTAATTTATCTATAATTATATTTACAGTTCTTCTGATGTGGATTAGGATGATCATCAAAATGGAAAGAAGGAGAAATGCTACTAATATGAGTAGGATTTCATGTATCAAAATACAAGACATTCTTCTAGTTTAGGTGCATTCTAGGATTCATTTGGGTATGTTTATAACAAGTTGAGAATCTCCCCCCCCATAAGTTTGGTGTAGCCTTGATTCTAGGAAATCAATAGTACATCTTGCAAGGCTTTCAATTTTACTACATTATTACTATTATATCCCACAAAACATATATAAATGTAGACATGGGATCCCAAATTATCCATGAAGATACGCCCATATCCCACCTTGCCTGGGTTACCTTTTCAAGCATCATAAAAAAATGAGCTTTAGAAAATTAAGGGGAGAAGGGATCTAAGAGGAGGGAATGGAAATTATTGCAGAGAAGAGAAGGGGGAAATATTAATTCCGAGAATAGATAACTAAATATGACGTAGAAATATCTCCTCACATAAGGCGTGTTAGTCTTTGTGTATTGAGGGCTACATGACAATTGATTCCTTTACATTATTTTGAACTATGATCTAATGAAATTTGAGAAGGAGGGAGAGATTCTTGAATATGTGATAATTCCTATCTTTCCAAATATCCACAAGAGGATACTTAGAAGGTTATTGAAAATGAGGCTCAAATTATGATTGTTAAAAGGAAGAGTCCTCCAATTGTTAACAATGCAAGGGAGACTAGATAGATCATGATTTTATCTCTTCATGCTATCTTGCAGATTTCTCAATAGATGATTGCAATAGGGATAAATCTTGCATAAGTGCTCCACATTTTAGCTTCATGAAGGCAAAAATAATAGCAAGAGATGTCCCTATGATTTCATTTCTGAATGTTATTCCAAGTTAAGGTTTTCCATTTAACTAGGGGCCATAGGAAGATGGAAATTTTCAGCCATAGATTTCTTTGATAGACGCTACTCAAAATGGAATATTTTAGAGATTATTTGTATCACAGTGCTAAGATATATGCCTCATGGATGGAAGGGAATCCACCTTGCTGGTAAGCCCATTCTAGTTATCTACTAAGTTGGATATTAGGATGATTATTTACTATATCTTCCACCAAAAATGCGACCATGCCTCTTAAACCATGACTTTATTCCATCCTTCACAACCATCCATGCAAATGAAATAAGTACAACTCAAATTTCCATCATTGGATGTTAAAGAAAATGTTTCCATTGAATTGTTCCAGCACTTCCAAAGTCAATGTTCATAACATTTATAATTGTAGACATAGTTGCACCTCTATCATATGTACTTTGTGTAATAAAAAAAATAGCTCCCTTCTTTACACCTGTCATTATAAATTCTATTCCATTCTTCCTGAATGTAGTCACATTGAATTAAGTAGTCTGTATGAATCCTTTGTTTGGGCTCAAATTATATCAGCATACAGTGAATAATATGGTTGTATTATTTGAAGTGGCCTTCATTACATTGGAAAAACAATAAGCAAAACCATAGCACCAAAAATGTCACATGTTTGGTCTCGTATAAGATGACCTTAGACCTTTAGATACAATGCAATTGTATCGAGAGCTCTATGAACCCTTTTGTAAGAGCATTTACCAATTGAACTAATCCATACTGCTACTAGCTCTTAACTAAACCTTTGACACTTTATTATTAAAAGCATTGAAATAAAAAACATGTATAATTAGTGCTTGATATATTCCAATTTATCATATAATTTAACAATCACAATATCAATTAGTTAATAGGGAAAATTTGATGAATGGCATGAGGACAAATAATATTCAAGTAGCTTATTTATATGGTGTGCATGGAAATTGTTTTATACCTCAATGCATTTTTCTTTTGCATTTAGTCCAATAGGTTCCTTTCTTAGAGAAACATATCAAACACTAACATTTATTAATGACTTCTAAATATAAAAAGCTCCAAAGTGGAATGATATTTGTTTACATTGGAATTGTAGTCCACAAGTTTTACCCATTAGGATTAATAAAGACACTTCAATAAATTTAATATATCAATTCAAATTACACAAGTGACACCATATAAATAAAGAAAAATTAAATTGAGGTTGGTTATTATCATATTTACATTGAAATTATACATTTGTTTTTTGGTTAAGTCGGGAGAAAGAAATCTACTTTCACTACGGAAAAGGGGCAAACAAGAAGTTTTTTTTTTGTAAGAAAATTTCAAATACATTATCACATTAGTTTAATGGTTTATATTTATTAATATAAGTATGCAATTGAGGAATGGAAATGGCATCCAAACAAGATACCACGAAATTAAAAAACCTTGGACTTTGTGTGAGATCTCTGCCTTATAACCTAATTTTCTTAGGAGTTTCTCCTATGATATGGTGAAGTATGTATCCCAACATAGACTAAATTAAATTAACACCCAATTTTGCACTAGTGTATATGTTATATCTTGTACCAAATGGAAGTAGTCCATAGTCATCGCCTTCCATTTCAACATTTTCTTCAATAAATATCTTATGCCTGAAGGTAAATGGTCTCTTCCATATAGTTAGGTCTTTAAAAATGACTTGCATATTTACATGTATATTAGATCATTTAGATATATTATGACAAGAAATCGTCAATATTTTATGTTTTTCTATGCAAAATCATTAGAGAAGTGGGTGGACATGCAAAGGGCCTTTTTTGTGATATATTAATGAATTATAGATGATGAAAATCAATGTCACTCATCACTTTATCTAGTTTGTCTTGCGCTAAAAATATAAACATACCATTCCATACATAAAAATATTAGTAAGATACCCTAGAGGAACTATTAATGAATATGATCCCAAATAATAAGCACAATACCTTTTGTCAAAAATATCTTCATCCCAACATGATCTCTCACACTACTATGTGATTTTATATTTTTCTTTTATTGATGCTTACATATCTTATGTCACTCCAAACTTAATACATCCTCCTAAGAACATTTCACTCCTTACATATAAATATGAATGTTAAATATGAATTAACCTTTGCCATAATAGTAATGGATATAAAAAATGCAACCTCAAAAATCTAACTCTTCTAAAGAAGAACCAATTGTAAATTTAAAAATCTTTATATATATCTAACTTTTTATATATTTTACACGATAAAAAAAACATTTTGTTTCAAACTCTCTTTTAAGTCACCTACATGTATTTTCCTATAATAGTTTAATAATTTGTGCGTATTATCTTAATATTAAATATAATAATAATGGATATAAAAAATGCAATTAGAAAAAATCTAATTCTTATAAATGAAAACCAATTGTAAATCTAATAACCTTTATATATTTTGCACGATCAAAAAGTTGTTTTCTTTTGAACTATATGTCAAGTCATCTAAATGTATTTTCCTAGTTTTCCATACCCCATTGGATTTCCTATTCTCGATACTCGCTCGATTGATTTTTCAGGGGATCCCATAACCAAAAGGAAAAGATGGAGAGAAGTGTGGAGATTGCTAGGAGTCAGAGAACTGTTGTCCCTCCTCATCAAGACACTACTAGCGGGGCCACATGATTTACTCTCAGCATCCATGGGGTTTAGAGTCTGGAACAAAGTGCTCAAGTAAAAATATCAAAAGCTCAAGTGTCATGCACTTCTTTCTCTCGTTTTCGATCTTCAAATACTTAAATCTTTCTAAATGTATGGATCATTTGTAGGACCAAGATATCCAGTTGGCCTCCAAATCCCTTAAAAACCTAGTTAGGGAACCCTAACCAACCACAGGAATGTATTTCAAATCTAGGTTTATTCGGGTTTGTGAGTAAATGTATTCTATTGAAGGATGTTGCCACTTCCATAGCCAATTTTCATGATTTATGTATTAAGCCCTTAACTAGGCTTTGCAAAAGCTTAGCCCTATTTATAGCAGTAAAATCCTCAAATTTTCCTACTTTTTCTCCTTCTTAGACCTTGACTACACTTTATAGTGTTATACGCAGCTCCTCAACACATAAGCTCCTCAATACATCTGAATTACCCTCTAATGGTAGCAATTTCTAGTGGAATTTGGTCACGACCTTTGTATTTTCTTCTCGGATTCTCAACGAAAGTGAGGTATTCCACATTTAGCACAGTTGTTTCCTTGTGAGCAGAGAATGTAATGTTGGCACTATCAAGAATGCACCAACAACAAACACTCCGCTTATGTTGTAGTAATTTGCAAGCTTCAATGGTGTTTTGGAATGCATGTAGGAAACACCATTCACTACATAACGTTGTTTGCCAAGAGGATTATTGTTTGAGTAATGTTGATTTTCCCGTAGTGGAAAGATCCCTGTGGATTGGGACGAGCCACACTGACTGTCAAGTTCCATCTGTACAACAATAGCCATTCAAATTTTGAGAACATGTTGAGTTCAAACCTTAACCCCAACCTGGATTTAGGAAATATCCTTCAGGTCATTTCCTAGGTTAGCCCTAATGTATACTTGACATTGTGGTCTAGGGTTGAAACGCCTAATTAGTTTGTGACAGATGAAACTCCTAATAGGAGCAGAAATCTACACCAAGAACCCCCTAAATTACTTGGAAGCCCAAAAAGCTTAACCTAAACAGGGAAGGATAGTTGAGTGGTTTGTTTTACAGAGAAATCTTCCTCCTAGCGAGACAACATCACCATTGTTTCAAAATAACCAAGGGCCCTAAGCACAGTGGATTTTATATTTAAAAGAGAATAAGGAATAACCCTTTGTTAGGTTATGGGTGGTTGAACTGTTCCAATTGTAAGGCTCCCAGACTTCCTTTACCTAGGGCTTTATGATGGTCTTGGGTAGGATCTAGCTCCACAAAATAGTCCAACAAAGTAAAGTGTTTGAATTTATCACAGAGAAAAAAATGTTCGTTATCAGGAATTTCTCATGAATGTCATTACCTTTGTCAATTTTGTGGAAGAATAAAATGAAAGAAGATAAATACAAAACGCAAAAATAAAAGTAAACAATAAAATAGAAGAAGAGGGAAAATGTAGAATTGTGAATAGGATTATTATTTCCCTAACAAAGTTAAGTTTTCACATTGGTATGATTTTAATCTTAATCAATATACGTTTGTTTTCTAAATACTTTCTTTGATGCTATCTTTTTGAATTTTTTATGCAACTGGTTTAATTGAATGGTTTATAATTATTTTTTCTTTCGAGTAATAGTTCTAATTCTTGAATTTTTGTTAATTGTCTTTATTTTCTATAGTGTTTGTTGCTTGCCTTATTTGCTGGCCAGTTGGGCAGAGTGACTTCATACATATGTGTGATATATGGACTAGTGAGAGAACTTGCTTCTAGCGGAGTAGCTCAATATAGTGGCCTATACAAATAAAACACAACTGCATTTGTTCTTGATGCACTCTAATAACAAATTATGACATCATCAATGCATTGGAATAACATTATTACATCAACAATCCTTTGTTTGTTCCTCTGATAAGTTGTGACATAAAAGCCTAATAAACATCTTATTTAGTGCTCCCAATACAGAGTTTGCAGTGACGAATCGAACTGCTGAATAAGATTAAGAAGATGCCATAAAACATAGATAATATTCATTTTCTACACAAATTTTATCAGGGAAACTAAGAAAATGTTAAAAACAGAGGAAAGAAAGTATTGACCGCTAGATTCATTGCATTGGAAACAAAATTATGTACAGAGTATGTTACAATAAATGCACCGGTCCTGCTTCATAACACTGGTAGAAAGAGTCTCCTCCTCTGTTTGGTCGGCATGCTGCCATGCCTGCATCTTTCATATGTGCTCTTTTTCCCAAATGCACACTTCCCTTCCCATCCAGTGTTGTTCGCTTTTCACCAGCGAACTAAGAGGAACAACAAGTAGAATTAAACTAACGAAGAAAGAAATTTCCTGCAACCATTTTCTTTCATACGTGCATTGTCATCTTGGCAACAATGCTAATGTGTGTCAAAGACATCAAGTAAATCAAACTAACGAAACAAGAATTTTCCCGCAACAATTTTCTTTTATACCTGCATTATCGGCTTGGCAACACAAAAGGTTCTTTTATACAATGTAGGTATAAAAGAAAATGGTTTTGGGAAAATTCTTGTTTCGTTAGTTTGGCTTACTTGATGTCTTTGACACACATTAGCATTTTTGCCAAGATGACAATGCAGGTACAAAATAAAACAATTGCAGGAAATTTCTTGCTTCGTTAGTTTAATTTTATCTTTCGCTCCTCTTAGTTCGCTGGTGAAGAGCGAACAACATCGGACGGGAAGGGAATTGTGCATTTGGGAAAAAGAGCACAGTTGAAAGATGCAGAAATGGAAGCATGCTGACCAGACAGAGGAGGAGACTCTTACTACCAGTGTTATGAAGCAGGACCAGTGCATTTACTGTAACATACTCTGCACATAATTTAAACTCTCAATCTTCCTGCTGTAATTTTGTTTCGAGTTCAATGATCCTGGCAGTCAATACTTGCTTTCCTCTGTTTTCTTAATTTTCTTGATATAATCTGTGTAGGAAAATGAATATGATCTATGTTTTCTGGCATCTTCTTAATCTTATTCAGTAGTTCTATTGCTCACTGCAAACTCTGTATTGGCAACACTAAATACGATGTTTATTAGGCTTTGGTGTCACAACTTATCAGAGGAACAAACAAAGGATTGTTGATGTAATAATGTTACTTGAATGCAGTAATGTTGTCATAATTTGTTATTAGAGTGCATGAGGAACAAATGCAGTTGTGTTTTATTTGTATAGGCCACTATATTGAGCTACTCCACTAGAGGCAATTTCTCTCACTAGTCCATATATCACACATATTTATGAAGTCACTCTGCCCAACCAACCAAAAAATAAGGCAAGCAATGAACACTCAAGACTTAGATGTGGGAAATTGATTGCGTTTATTTTCAACTGGCTTCTTCTTAAGGTCATGGCTATCTATTTTTTTCCTGGTTTGTCTATTTTTTTTGTCTGGTTTGTTTTAGATACTTGTCAAACCTTAAAGAAATTAAGGTTGTGAAACACAAGAAAGTTCAGAGAGCAAGGCTGTATTAAGTAAGAGAAAAACTACCGAGGTTTTCAACTTGCAAATAATGATTCTAGGACTTCGAAATCTTACTCCATTCATTGTTATGAATGCTAGTTGCTTATGAAGGTAAGTAGATGATTGACCATTGTAGTCCAATATATGTAAACAGAAGGTGGCCAATGTGGGCATTGTAAATGTTGGCCACCATATGTTATAAAAAAATTGGGACATCATTGTTTGAAGTTGATTTTTTTTTTCTTTTGAATCAAACCCATACATGTGACCAACAACTTACATGAATTTATTTACATCTTATTTTGTATGGCACTCTCTGTTTGATGAATAAAAAGATATTTTTTCTGATTAGTTATGAATGTGGAATAAAAATTCTTCAGTTTTAGAAGCTTTGAGGAAGAGGTTTTGATTTTTTTTGTTCTTTGATATTTGTACATACTTATTTTTCTCCTTGTTCTTATCTTTGTTCATTGTACACATTTTATGTTTAATACCGAGGCATTTTCTCAACAAAAAGTGTGCAACAAGATCATAAATGAAGGATATAGAGAAGACCTTCCCTATTGTGTGTCAAGTGGTAAACCCTAAACGATGAAGTTCATGGTTGTATATTTTTTTTTTTGGTTTATCTATTTTTTTGTCTATTTTTTCAGATACTCGCAAAACCTTTAACAAATTATGTTTGTGAAACACAAGAAAGATCGGAGAGAAAGACTGTATTACCTAAGAGAAAAACTCATGAGGTTTTCAACCTTTAAATAATGATTCTAGGACTTCAAAATCTGACTCCCATTCATTGTTATGAATGCTAGTTGCTTATGTAGGTAAGTACATGATTGACCAATGCAGTCCAATATATGTAAACGGCAGGTGGAAAATGTGGGCATTGCTAATGTTGGCCACCATATGATATAAAAGAATTTTGGACATCATTGTTTGAAGTTTTTTTTTTTCTTTTGAATCAAACCCATACATGTGACCAACAAATTACATGAATTTATTTACATCTTATTTTGTATGGCACTCTCTGTTTGATGGACAACAATGTATTTTTTCTGATTAGTTATGAATGTGGAATAAAAGTCCTTCAGTGTTTAGAAGCTTTGAGGAAGAGGTTTTGACTTTTTTTTTTTCTCTTTGATATTTGTACATACTTCTACTTCTTGTTCTTATCTCTGTTCATTCTACACATTTTATGTTTAATGCCAAGGCATGTTCTCAACAAAAAGTCCGCAACAATATCATAAATGAAGGATATAGAGAAGACCTTCCCTATTTTCTGTTGGATTCAAAGTGAGTGGTAAACCATAAATGATGAAGTTAGAAAATACATCTTTTAAATCACAGTTTGAATGTTTTCAAAACTGGTATTTGAAAGAAGAATTGGTGGTCAAACTATTTATTTACTCAAACACAATATTTTCCTACCACAACTAGCTTTTAGCGTAAGATGTTTTTGACTCTGGAAATTCATAGCTATTTAGACTTCCATGTTATATATGTAGGCTACTCGGGGATTCCTTGTCCATTATTCCCTCTGTGTAATTTTTTTCGTTTTTTTAATCTACATGTCTAGCGCAATATTGTAAATAGAGAGTTTGAGTCTCAGGGTTGTTGAAAAGTGTAACTAGGTTCAATGTTCATAATGACACGTGTAATTGTGATTTTGTGTAATTGTGATTTTATGTAATTTATGTAAAGAAGAAAATAAAATATTTTTGTAATGCCTAAATCATGAGTTTCATGATCAAGAAATTTTATTTTAGTTAAGGTTCTCATTGTGAGCCTATGGGTTTTGTCATCAAGTCATAAAATTCAAATTGAGTCAATTTCATGCATGAAGGACCCTTCTTGGGCATGTTACATTTGTATATGAGTCAATTAAAAAGTAAAAAATCCCTCCAAGAGCAAGCTCAAGCTCCTCCAAGAAGTCAACCTCAAGATGATCTCCAAAAGGCATGTCGGCGTAGTCTCCAAATCAAGTCAGCTTATTTACATGATGAAACTACTATAAATAGGGCAGCTCAGCCTCATTTGAGATAGATTTTCAGTGAAGGTCTCAAGAAAGGAAGAAGTGTGAAAAGGTCAAGGAAGATAGCCTCATAGCCAGTGAGAATAAGGAAGGAAAGGCGAAGTTGTTTGGGTTTGTTTTAGGGCTGAAATCCTCCACATGTGTGAAGAATCTATGTTGTCAAAACTGTAGAAAGAGCCGAAGTATCACAATCATACTTGAAGGTCAAATCTAGGAGGAAGTTAAGGTGAATCTTAAGCGAAGCTTGAAAGAAAGAAGTCTCCTTCTAGAGCGAAGAAGATCAAGGGTCAAAGTTGGTAAAATCACATTTGCTAGGGTTTCTAAAATAGGGCCTAGAAGTGTAGTGTTGAACCAAGGGGTTAGGAATAGTCTGCGGAGTGCTAGTTAGGGACAGGCCCAAGGAAAGGATAGGCTCTAGGGTTTGTCTCTTGCCCCTATGAAGCAATATGAGAAGTGTGGGGGTGTTGCGAAATATAAGCAGTTGAAACCCACTCAGAAAAGTTCAAATTTAGGGACAAAGCACTAAAATGATTTAAACAGTTGCAATGTTAAATCAATTTGAAGTAAGAGGTAGGAGGATCAAAGAATTGTACTATGAATCCTCAATTTGGGGGAAGTTTTACTAATTCTGTTAGGAAGATGCCAATTTCACTTCACAAGCTCCATTATACTGCTAATAGGGCACAATATGAGGAGTTGAAGGAAAAGTCCTTTTTTCCTTTAACACATATTTCATTAAATTTGGAAGTTTTTAATGGATCTAGAATTTAGAAGTTTAACTAGATTAACTTTTTTCAAAATGAGGAATTAGAAAGTCACTTAGTTCACTAATTTTAATGTAGATATTCACCATTTTTTATGTAAAAATTATCATGATAAGCTTTATAAAAAAAATTATATAAACTTGCTAAAGCAAATCTTTCACATCTTAATCTTAGATTCCTTACATTATCTATTTTAATAGTTTTTATGGTTTATATTAAAAGATAAGTTTTTTAAGGTTATTTTATGAAAATAATGATGTGTATTTTACTATAATTAACCCATTTAATTATAATCGGATATAGTAAATCTCATGTATGTGTTAAGCTACAATTATTACTAAGAAAGTGTTGGCAAATTTAGAAGTCTATCGCCTTTGCAACACTAATAATATGGTTGAAGATTAAAAAACTCTCATAGATCATCCAATTTATACTCATATTGGAATTAAATTTCAAAATATTTGTGACGCTGCCAACCTTTTTGATTTTTTAACTAAACAAAATTATGCTGGTCTTGAAACACTTCTTTTAATACTTTTTGAGCATATTAACAATAAAATTTGAAATAACTTTTAGTAATATCTTTTTACCAATTTTTGGTCTTAGTGGATGATAATCATCATTATCACCATCACAATTACATACTATTGTAGGAAGTTTGCACCATTTTAGAGTTGAGGAGAAAAAAAAATAGTATCAAATTAAATGTTTAGTGTGAGTAGTAGCATAATTTATTTTTATTTATTTTTTGTACTTTTATGTTAATAAAAAAGTTGATTGAGGCTTACCATATATGTCCAATATATACCATTATTTATAACTTTAACTAAATTAAGTTTTTTCAAAATGAGGAATTAGAAAGTCACTTAGTTCATTAATTTAATGTAGATATTCACCATTTTTTGTGTAAAATTATCATGATAAAATTTATAAAACAAATTTATATAAACTTGCAAAAGCAAATCTTTCACATCTCAATTTGGATTCCTTACATTAACTATTTTAATATTTTTTATGGTTTATATTAAAAGATAAGTTTGTTAAGGTTATTTTATGAAAATAATGGCGTATGTTACTATTATTAATCCATTTAATTATAGTATGATATAATACATATCATGTATGCGTTAAGTTATGATTATTACTAAAGGAGTGTTAGCACAATTTAAAAGTCTATCACCTTTGCAACACTAGTAATATGGTTGAAGATTAAAAAAACTCTCATAGATCATCTAGTTTATACTCATATTAGAATTAAATTTCAAAATATTTGTGACGCTACCAACTTTCTTGATTGTTTAACTAAACAAAATTACGACGATCTTGAAACACTTCTTTTAATGCATTTTGAGCATAACAATAAAATTCAAAATAACTCCACGGATCAGCGCACATGTCTCAGTCTTGTTCATAGAAAATGCCTAGGAAGATGAGGATGCCCTGGATGAACAGGGGCAGAGAACGACTGACAATCAGAAGCATGAAGCAGAGGCCCCTGAAGCTGATAAGGAGCAAGAGGTTAAAGATGCGGCCGCAGATCCGGAAAATGCAAAGCAACGCAAGCAAGAATAGAGGGCGGGAACTGGCGAGGAGGAAGACACCTTTCCCACTGCTGCTGAAAGAGAAGCCTATGGACGATTGAAGTGCAAATGGACGATTGATGACGCCCGCGCACAAGGTTCCTATGGCTTTTTGTTTGGTCTTCTGGTGTCTTCTGCTGTTTGTTTTTTGACTCAGTTATAGTAACCATGCTTCTGGTCTCTTTCGTGCCCTGGTTTAATGTCCCTGTTCCTGAATTTTGTGTTAATGATTTGGGTAAGGTCAGTCTCCCCTGCGTGGGATGTAATGGTTGGTGCCCCTGCGTGGGCGTGCTCTTATGGAAGTCTGGCTTTTGTGTCTGGCGCCCCTGCGTGGGCTAGTTTTTTGGATGCCTCAATTGCTCTCGGGTGACATACCCAGAGCCTGATTCTCTCTTGTTTCACCATGATGTATTTTTGACTCTTGTACATAATATAATAGTTTAGTCTTTTACCGAGAAAAAAAATTCAAAATAACTTTTAGTAATATCTTTTTACCTTCTTATATACCTTATTTGGTCTTAGTGGATGATAATCATCATTATCACCATCATAATTACATACTATTGTAGGAAGTTTGCACTATTTTAGAGTTGAGGAGAAAAAAAAAAATTAGGATCAAATTAAATGTTGAATGTCAATAGCAGATTGAGGCTTGCTTAAATAATAATAGATTAATATATATCATAAAGTTATTTAATGACAAATGATCTTAGTAATGTGTCCAATATATACTATTATTTAAAACATTAACTAGATTAAATTTTTTCGAAATGAGGAATTAGAAAGTCACTTAGTTCACTAATTTTAATGTAGATATTCACCATTTTTTGTGTAAAAATTATCATGATAAAATTTATAAAACAAATTTATATAAACTTGCAAAAGCAAATCTTTCACATCTTAATGTTAATTCTTTACATTATCTATTTTTAATATTTGTATGGTTTATGTTAAAAGATAAGTTTGTTAAGGTTATTTTATGAAAATAATGATGTGTATGTTGCTATTATTAACCCATTTAATTATAATCCAATATATAGTAAAATATCATGTATGTGTTAAGTTATGATTATTACTAAAAGAGTGTTAGCACAATAAAAAGGCTATCACCTTTGCAACACTAGTAATATGGTTAAAGATTTAAAAATTGTCATAGATCATCCAGTTTATACTCATATTGGAATTAAATTTCAAAATATTTGTGACGCTACCAACCTTCGAAATTGTTTAACTAAACAAAATTATGATGATCTCGAAACACTCCTTTTAATGTATTTTTAGCATAACAATAAAATTCGAAATAACATTTAGTAATATCTTTTTACCTTCTTAAATACCATATTTGGTCTTAGTGGATGATAATCATCATTATCACCATCAACATTACATACTATTGTAGAAAGTTTGCACCATTTTAGAGTTGAGAAAATATTTTTTTAAGATCAAAATAAATGTTGAATGCTAGTAGAACAATTTATTTTTATTTATTATTTGTACTTCTATGTTTAAAACTTGAGGCTTACTTAATTAATAATAGATTAATATGCAAGCTATATATTAAGTATAAAGTTATTTAATGACAAATGATCATAGTAATGTGTCCAATATATACCATCATAGATCCATTTTAAGTGGAGATGTAGGGATCAAATTTCTTCACGTGCAAATATTTTAAATGAAAGATACAATGTGTTATTTTTCATTGTTGAAACTGTATTTTTGAATGCTAAATAGAGTATATATATGACCAAATAAGAATTTTAACCATAATTTTTTTTTCTTATATATAGATATATATGAAGTTGATATGGACATAAATTAGTTAACATAAATCTTCAAATAGTTCCTCTGTATCTCTAGCTGAAATTTTTTGAAAAAGTATAAAATTTAAACATCTAATTCACACATTTTATATACTTCTAAATACTTTACAAAATATTCATTTCTTTTATTTTTCTATTTAGAACATAATTTTTATTTTCCCCCCCATATTGGGTTGTAAAATGAGTCTCTCGTCTCAATTATCAATCATTTTAATGATCAAAATCAATCATGAATTAGAATAGTAACAAAGTAGTACAATTTGATTATTTTCAAATACAACAAGAAAGAGAGAAAATTGACTAAGATATTTATTACAAATGTTTAGTTTTTATTCTTGTAGTGTTTAAGGATATTATATTGAAAAGAACATATTAACATTCATCTAAAACTTAGATTAGTTACATTATTTCTATTATCATTAACATTTATATTTATGTATTAAATTTGACTCTTGAATAATAGATTTTGCAAAAAAAAAAAAAACTTACCTATGAAGTTATTTAACGATATACTAATATTGTTGTTCTTACTATTATTGACCATAATGATCAAAATCAATCATGAATTAGAATAGTAACAAAGTAGTACAATTTAATTATTTTCAAATACAACAAGAAAGAGAGAAAATTGACTAAGATATTTATTACAAATGTTTAGTTTATATTCCTGTAGTGTTTAAGGATATTATATTGAAAAGAACATATTAACATTCATCTAAAACTTAGATTCCTTACATTATTTCTATTATCATTAACATTTATATTTATGTATTAAATTTGACTCGTGAATAATATTCATCTAAAACTTATATTCCTTACATTATTTCTATTATCATTAACATTTATATTTATGTATTAAATTTGACTCGTGAATAATAGATTTTGCAACAAAAAAAAACTTACCTATAAAGTTATTTAAGAATATACTAATATTGTTTTTCTTACTACTATTGACCATTTTAAATTGACACTAACTATTTTTCCTACGTTAAGTACATATTAATTATACTAGTACAATGTTGGCACCACTTCAAAATCTATAAGAGGAAATATTTTATAATTCTACTTGTGTTGTTCAATGATCAAAATATTTTTTTTATAAATTAGAGTGCAACAAGATAGTGAATTTGATTTATATCAATTATAATAAGGAAAATTAAGGAAAACTCACCTCAAACATTTTTTCTAGTGTCTAGCATTTATTCATTAAGTGTTTAAATGGTTTATATTAAATAGAATACTAATTAGGTACTCCATTGTTTTTTTAATAGACCAAGTTTAGAAGATGTTTTTAAGTGCATTATTGAATTTGATTATGCATATTTGATATGGTGAGAAGTCATGTTGGTCAAATAAAGCTTTGAAAACTTAAATATTTTATGGCATTGTCATGTAATTTGTATAACACATGATTACATTGAAATATTAAATAATATAAAACTCCTCCAAAAAGAATATGAAGAGAATATTTGATATACAACAAATATGGAAAAGTGTGTATGAATGTATATTAATAGATCCTTCAAAAAAAATTACATTCATGAATCATATAAACCTACTCTTAAGATATTCGCTCAAGTAGATCAAGAATGGCTTCTACACCATATTTATTTATCTTGATCTTCTTGCAATGTTTTTTCTTTGGCATCCATGCCCACACTATGGTATTAATTGGAATAGAGCCAAGTTCTTTGTAATAAGGATTTGGTACCCAATATTGCTCTAAAAATTTTCCATTGTATTTCCCTGACATAGGCTTCCACCAGTCAACCTTTACATGAAGATTCTCACTTTCATTATCCCTAAAGATATTTGAGATGGATTTTGCCATGCAAATCATCTCTCCTGCATCCTCATTTCCTGATCTAACTAGCAACATCTTTCCTTTCTCAACATCAATCATCGGATTGAAAGTTGGTTTTGGATTGTTGCATTTGGGTCCAACATATATTGGTTCATCTATCACATTATCAAAATCTCCATCCATAATACTTGACATTACTTGGAGTGCATTACGATCAACATCAACAATGTGCCTTGTCCTGGGCCATAAATCCTCAGAAGATGAATCAATTCGATCTATTATTCTATGATCATTATAGATTCCATCTAATGTATCAAGAACTTTTTCCCAATACACTACTCTAGTTTTCCATTCCTCCGTAACAATTGGTGAATCCTCATTCCCAATAGTGTCTTTCCACATTTTTATGTATGATGTTATCCCTTCCTTTAGTTCTTTTAAATAGACATCATTCTGTTTGGAAGCTAAGAAAGATGGCTTCCCTATGGGAATTATAGGTCGGCCTTCATCATCTATATTCCATAACTCAACTGGTTCTGACCACTCAGTATCTCTAATTGATTCTTTGTACCTTAGTACTGGAACATCATTGAGTACAAGAAATTGGAAGTATTGGACATTAAGATGTCCAACTAGTGCATTTTTTCCCTCCTTGATGTATCCATTAAGGAAACTTTTGAAGTCATAGACCTTGTCAATAAGTGTAGGTGGAAACACTCGATTTTCTTCAATTGTACGATATGTATCCATCATTTCAGGTAAAGAATAAATATCTTTACTTTTTAGGTTGGAAGACATTCTTCCGTAGGTTCCATCTATGTCTTCATGGGTGTGCCCCACAAGCAAGAACCCAACCTCAATAGTGATGAAGACACCAAGTGCAGTTAAAAGTGATAGAAACATGAAAAGATAGCGATTCTTATTATCACTTGCTGCATTGTCCAACTGTAGCAACAAATGTGGAGGAAGAGGTTTAAAATCAACATTTTGACTTTTTGAACTTCCATGAAATATAAAATCATCCTTGTACCCTTGACATTTTGAGTAAATAGAGGTGTCAAGTAATGCATTTGTAAGTGGGTTTCTTGAAATTCCACTTTCATAAAGTAGATCACCATACATATCCATTTGTGGGTCTTCAAGGTCCCTTAAGCACTTTGCAAGAGATGTAATAGTAAATTGTGATCCCATATGGACAAATGGTAAGGAGAAATGACCAAAACCTCCTGCCTTATGCCCATGTGTAAGCATACCTGTCAATGACAAACCTAAATTTGTTCCTACAATAGATTTTGATTTGACACGTAGCCTTGGGATTGAAGTCTTTGTTTTGTCCATTTTATCATGGATAATGCTCAAATACTCCTTTGGAAACCGCTCTGACATAATTCTATGGGCATAGTAGCAATATCTTCCACACATAACAATCTTGTTATGTTTCTTCAACCTACCTCGTGCCTTTTCTTCCAACTCTTTTGTAGTTGCTGACTTCATTTGTGCTTTCAACACAATACATTCATTGCATTTACTGAAGTTGGTGTTCTTTGAAAATGCCACATCTCGAAACTTAGTATTCCAAATATTGCTCATTGTTGACTGTGATATTGATGGGTAATTGAGCTTTTGAAGAGCCTCATTGATCTCTTTTAACAAAGAATTTTGTGTGTAAGTCGAAGGAAGCAATCTTAAAGGAGCAGATGTTCCATCTTCTTCAACTTGACGTGTTTGGTTTGGTGAAAAATCTGAATTATCCATTACAATTTTGTGCAATATTTCTATGGCTGCCACTGTGTGAGCTCTTGCTTTGCATGTGTTGGTGTTACCATGAATAGCTTTGATCTGTCCATGTTGGAAATAATGCTGGTAGTTATAGAATGTGCTTTGAGGAATTTTATGTATCTTATACCATGCTTTCTTACAAATAATATTCCCATTAAATCTCATGTCCTTTACATTTCTAGCAATAGTTGGTAAGCCATGGCCATGGCCATGGCCCTTTGACATGACTGTGTTTGACATGAGTGAATTCAAGACAAATTCTCTAATACCATTTTTATTTATTTGTCTCATATCCCTTCTAGCACCTGCAATGGCCTTCCTATCCACATGTTGAAGACAATCTTTTCTACAACATACATCTGCTGCCAAAACTCGAATTTCTTTCTCTTCATCTATTTTTGTTTGACATTTTGCAATTTTTTTTGTAGCCATAACTCGTTTAATCCTTTTATATGGCCTTGTTACATGCATATCAATTGAGTTTCTATCTTTTTCATTACAAAAGAACCCATCCCAATTGTTTAAGGGATTTGTGTCCTCTATAACATCCCATATCACCATTTCCTTGGGTGGCTCCTTGAACTTTTCCTTAACCCTTAATATCACACCTTTGTTGTCCACCAACTTATTTATTGGCCATCTAACCAAACAGTGTATAGACTTATCCCCAATTCTGCATATCTCACAATTTCCATCTATCTCTTCTAGAAAAACACCAAAATCCATTTCACCTAGTGTTTCACCCTCAACAATGTCATCCTCGCGGACATTAACTAGCATTCCTTTGGCAATGCACATGCTTGTTCCCATGCATTCATGTGTAAGAGAAACCTTTGTACATATGAAGCTAACCCTATCTTGGGGAATATTTGTGGCATGATCATGACAGTGAGGCTCCAAATCTGATTCTGGCCAAATTTCATAAGATTCTAATGCACCCCCAAGTGTATGCTCAAATCCTGTTGGATGTGGTAGAGGAGCATTATGTTTTAACACCTTCTCGATTTTAACCACTATGCATCCTTTCTTTACCATCTTTCCATGCACTTTATGCCCAAGCTCTGTATTGAATATGGAGCCCTCGCCCACCTTCACTCCATGTTGCAGAAGATCTACCTTGGCTCCAATAGAAAATGTGGAAGAAACATTTGCACCTATAAACAAATGTAAATAAGGTTAGTATTTACTCAAAAAAAACATTTATTATGCTATCAATAATATATAACACATGCTTCAATATTTTGATTTACCTATGTTGTGTCTCAAATCCATGATCTTCCATGGATGTATGTCCCCTTCATTAACATCCTCATCAATCAAATGTGGTTGAGTTACATCAATTATCAAAATTGTAACATAACCAGCATTAACCCTTTCTCCAACATAATAAGTTCCAGACTCTGCAGATTCGACCCTTCCTAGCCCAATGACTTGATCATTAATAAGGAGATCAACATAGTCCCCTTTTGCCAAAATTATATTTTCCATTGTAGCTTGTATCAATTCTGTAACAACAATTAAAACGTAACTTGTAATTAAAAGGTTGAACCGTGTAAAGTGTGACTTTATATTTTCATAAAAACACACAACTTACGAAAAAGTAATATAGATGCAAAAATTAAAATAGCATGGTAGTAATATTGTATGTAATGAAACATTGTTTCCTCAAATGAAAGCTAACAATCAATATCATTCCTTCTACTACAAACATAAGCATATTGCTAGAAGCAACATTACATGGTCAAATAAATCTAGCACGTGCTAGATTTCCTTCTAGGACAAACAAGCACATTGTCAATAAGAATATTGCAAGGCGAAGGAAATCCACCACATGCTAAATTTCCTTCTAACGTAAATAGAAGCATATTACTCACAAAAAATTTCAAAGTAAAAGAAATCTTACACATTCTAAAGTTTATTCTAGCACAAACACAATCACATTGCCAAAAACAACATTGCAATGTGAAAGATATCTAGCATACGCTTGATTTACTTCTAGCACAAACAAAAGCACATTGCCAACAATAATATTGTAGGGGAAACCAAATCCAACAACTTCTATCAAAAACACAATCACATTTCCAATAACAACGTCGCAAGGTAAAATAAATTTAACGCGTGCTAGCTTTACATGTAGCATAAATACAAGCATACTACCAAAAACAACATTTCATGCCAGAAGAAATCTAGTGCATGTTATATTTCCTTCTAACACAAACAAAAGCACGTTACCAAGGTGAAGGAAATCTAACACGTGTTAGATTTCCTTCTATAATAAACAACCAAATTGAAAACAACAATATTGCATAGCAAACGAAATCTAGCATAACTTCTAGCCCAAACACAAGCACAACATTTCCAATAACATTGCCAAGGTGAAGGAAATCTAACACTTGCTAGATTTCCTTTTATCATAAACAACCAAATTGACAACAACAATATTGCAAAGAAAAAGAAATCTAGCATAGTTTCTAGCCCAAACACAAGCACGCTTCCAATAAAAATATTGCAAGGTGAAAGAAATTTAACGCATGTTAGCTTTACATGTGGCACAAATACAAGAAAACTACCAACAACAACATTGCATGCCAAAAGAAATCTATTGCGTGTTATTTTTCTTTTTAACACAAATCAACAAAGTGTAATGGTGATTCTCTGTTGTGAAGACCCATATTAAAAGTGGTGTAATGCTAATAAGACCAATGCAGCTATTGCCAAGATACCGATGTAAAGTTTCATTGTTCAAAAGTTTAGGGCCTCCTTGGTAAAACCATGCATGTCATATTCAGTGACTATGGCATACTCTGAGGTAGATTCAGTAATAAATTTTGTGCATCAATAGAGTTTTGGCATTTTCTAGCTAAGTTAAGGCACCAACACCACAACTGTTATGAATCACCTAGTCAGGTCTCAAGAGAGAGCTTCTTTTGTCTCATCACTATATCAATCCATGAAATGGTGGAGAGCCTAACAACCTTCTCTTTTAATCACTCAAGCTAGACCAAATTGACAAGTTGTATTCCTACCTAACCAAACATTTTCCATGTTTTTGCTTCCTCATAAAAAGATAGCAATCTAGGGGTTATCCTGATGCAAAATGTACCTTTCGACAGACTATGTTAACACCTTTTTTTAGGAGATTAACCCACTAGCCTTTGTTCTATAGTACAAATAAAATCGGTCACACTTTCACATTTTATTTGGATTTTATTTTCACCCATATGTAGTAGCATTGTGCTGACCAGTACGTTGGCTTTAAAAAGTAATGCAGTTCTAATAGTCAATATTGACATGGTTGGTCAATCTTTTTCTATGGAATAGATTTATGACGACAGGAAAATTATAGAAGTATCGATAGTCATAGAAAATGAATTTGCAGAGAGACTGGGAAGACCAAATCAAGTTCCCACATCCATTGGCCTGTTGAAAACATCCCAACATGAGGACTCAGATACATATCTTGGAAAGGAATCTTCAAATGGAACCCGATCCAAAAAAAATAGACAAACGTAAAAGAAATCGATCAAGAACCAGGAACAGATTCAAAAACTCATTATGGGTATTGATATATATTGGGATAATGTGGTAAAGATGAAGCATAAGGTATTGGTGGGCCACTGGGAACACATTAGGATGTCTAGTGGACAAATGAAAGAATGGGTGCAGAAATGTTGGTTCTGTATTGTTGGAAATAGACCGAAGGTAAGCATGCTCCTCAATAGTTGGTTTGGATTCCACTTCATGACAGTGGAAGATGCAGATAGGATTGGCTCAATCTCATGTGTGAAAGGTAGGGGATTTTTATGCTTGTAGAATTAGACAGTCGGATTTAATCCTATTAAAGAAGATCCCCAGCGAAAATACATATGGGTTAAACTCCCTAGCCTTCCTTTGGAACTATGGACCAAGAAGGAAATCATGGAAATTGCCAACAAGATAGGAAAATTCTATTATGTCGATGAAGGGAGTGCTGGCCTTCTAGAAAAATGAGTAGCATGGTTTTTCATTGAACCAGATTCCATAAAAGGTCTCTCGGCTACCCTTGATATCTATTAGAGTACACAATCTATCATAAAACGAGTGGATTACTGGGGAATCCCTTTTAGATGTTTGGGATGCCATAATACCATACATCTAATAGCGAAATTCCTACGTAGACTTGGTTGGGATGACATCAAAATGTATGGTAAGGCTATAGGCATAAATCAGAATCATATTTTTCCCAAGAAAGAACATGCCCCTTGGGAGCTGCCAAATGAAGTGTAGGTGCCTACGCTAGAATAAGTTCCTATAAACAATAGTAGTAGAAAGGATAACAGTATGTCGACTCTAGGAATTAATACTCAAGAAATAGATTCCCAAGAGAGGCCATATGGACGGGGAAACTTGGCGAATAATGAGAAGAGAAGCTTAATATGACTAAGATGGAGCAATTAAGATGACAAAGTGAGCAGGAAAGAAGGATCATGCACAGAAATGAAGAACAAGATGAGTGAGAATGAAAAAGGATGAAGAAATATCAACAGATAAATAGTTGCTTAGCAAGCAAAGGTGGAAGATTTCAGATTCAAGTAGTATCTTTGGTTGTTAGTTGTAATTGGTTCCCAGTAAATGCATATATTCGTTTGCCAGAACAAAAAAAAAAAAAAAAAAATTGTTATTTGTTTGCATCAATTTACTAAGCAATGGTATATCATCATAAATATATGATGTTTTCCTAGAAATTTGGAGCACCTCCTCACAGATCTTGTCTGCTAGAATTTTATAATTAATATTACAGAGGCAGAGTCAAGGTGCTTATGCACCAAAGTGCCAAAGTGTACTCTGCTTATGTAGAATAACAATCAATAAATAGGAACTCATCTACAGTCATACAAGAGATCGCAATGTTCAGAAAGCCAAAAGATTTCTAAGCACCTTCCAAGCAAAAGCTTAGCACGCTTATACATCTAATGGGCATTACCATCCATGGATCATTACTTCAACCAAACTACAGTAGTCAAACTTTCAAACCATTAGGTATGGAAGTCATAAAAACACCAAGTAATGGCATGGCTTACCAAAGAACAATTGCACTGCCATGACAGGAGAATCATTTGGCATGTGTTCAGACACATCCAGAGTTAATAGAAAGACAGTTTCCTATTCAGATTCTGGTTCTTCTGAACCCTCCTCAGTGTCATCATCATCATGATTTTTATCATCTTCTTCCCCTTCAATATCTTCTTCAGTGTCAGGGGCATTATCGTTATTTCTTCTAAGTCCATGAAGCTGCCTGAAATCAGGGGCAACATTATCAAGCATCTCATTCAAAGCTTGGTGCTCATAGCTTTGCCGAGAAGCTAACTTGGGAGGTGGAGAATTTTGACTTCCTGCCACTGCATCTTCAGGCACTGTGTGTTGACACTTCAAGCTACTTAATAGTAGATCTTGCCTGGACCTAATATTCTCACCTGCTGCTGCAATCTTACTAGCATCAAAATCTTGATTAATTCCTTCATCACTGATCCTTCCTGTCCCTGGCTGTCTGTCATCACTCCGAAGAGATTCATTGTCGCCATGAACTGAACCAACTGTACTGACTGCCCAACTACCAGCAACCTCTGATGCTAATAGATCAATTGTTGCTATCGAATGCTTATCTCCCTTGTTTCTAGCATCTATCTCATCTCTATGCTGCTGACTGACAGGAGATTGACTCTGCCTCTCCCCATTTAACAAGTTTCCAATAGGATGGGATGTTCTCACCAAATGCTGGCCACTGTTATATGTATCAGGTAATCTTTTTGGTTCAGCACCAGTCCTGGTGTTTAATGTTTCCCCTTGATTTTCACCAGCTAAGTCTGTCCTCGCCCATTCCATTGGAGCTTGTTCTTCATCTTCAAGTTGCATTGTTTCTCATCCCAAACCCCCTTCACCATCTCTTACTTCATCATCCTCCTGAACCGTTTCTCTTAGATTCTTGTTTGATTTGGCAGGCTCATTCCCCATAGGATATGTACAAAACTCGATCCTTCTACATCCACTTGTGCTTTCAAGCAACTGAGTTGCATCTGCTTCTGCCCCAAGGAATTTTAGTTTCCGATCATAATGCAATCTTTTTGGAATGGAATGGTGAACAAGAAGCCAAGGAATTGCCATTCAAGTTCAATCAAGTATGGCTACAAGATAAATATTTAGTGGACCTGATTAAGATATCTTGGATGAGCCTTTAGGGATAATGAAAAATAAAATGATGTATCAGGTCACTCAAAAACTGCACAGGCTAAAGTCAAAGGTTAAGACATGCATCATCAAGTGCAAGAAGACACTCTCTCGGGAGTTTTCTATTATAGATAAAGAGATTTCAGAATTGATGGACCCTACAAGTCCTAATTTCCTATCTGAACAAAGCAAAAATACAATATTGGAGCTCTCTAAATTATCAGGCAGAGGAATGGAGACAAAAAATAAAAATGACGCGGGTTTCTAGGGGAGATAATAATACTAAGTACTTTCATAAGATAGCTTCCAAAAGAAAAAATTCCGACACAATCTGGTATATTAGAAATATGGACAATATAATACTAACTACTCAGAAAGACATCCTACAGGAAGTTGTAAGCCATTTTAGTAATCATTGGATTGGCTGGGAATCACATTCTTCCTCCCCCAATCATCCAGTTTCTACACAGGCATGAGCTGTTCACTCTTGCTGATATTGGCTGCCAACAATCTGTCATTTCCTCCTCTTCCAGTTGACCACATGCTGAAAATTTGGCTCTTCTGATGGAGCTCAATGTCAAATGGGAAAATTACAGATCTCATCTCTATCACGCAGATATTGCTCTGTCTAAGAGGGCAGATAGGCATTCTTGGGGAGGTCTTTCTCATGGAGGAGAAATCTCTACCAAAGAAACATACAAGTACATATACAACATGCAAAGGTAGGGGAAGAAAATCAACCATATGAAAAGTATGGTGAAGATCACGCTTTCCTTGCTGATAATTTAAATCCTGAAAACACTTTTGAGGTCACAGAAATACAGTTCATTAAACTAATCCTATTTTCACAGACACTGAAAGTAAGGGAGCTGTAGACTTTCATGGTAATACACTTGGCACCTCAGCATTTCATTGTGAGTTTGAGTAGGAGTAATGTAACCCCCATGTTGCACTTTGATGTAGACCATGACTTTGACCTTTCTTTCCAAAGCATTGACATGACAAAACTATGGGAAATAATCCACTCTCTATTTTGAACTGGACTATTGAATAGGCTGGATCTATGAGGGAGTACAAGTATAAAAAACTGTTGAAGTTACAGTACAAGGATCCAAAAGGCAGTCAACTATGCATCCAAATATGTTCAATGGAAGGACATACATTCAATATATGCTCCATAGAATATTCATAATTCCAACATAAAGTACAAATTTAGGGGCCCTAAAATCCATTTTTCCTGATTTGATCCCATGTGAGGATCTTACGTCATCCAACTAGCCAAAGGAATTGAGGACCATGGGAAAACACCATTCATCTAGATTTTCTTCCAAATGGGATCCTAGTGGATGTATTGATGACCAACTATAAGAGAGTAGGATTTCTTGAGAGTAAACATCGCTTTGTTTGAGAACCTCACCAGAGTTTGTCTTCATCCTGAGCATTGGATATTTTTCATTTTTGAAGCTCATGAGCTAAAAATAGGCCAGGGAGAGAAAGGTGGATGTGATTGCCAATCTTCAACTGTTTTCCATTCCTTCCATAGCCTAGGGGATTGAATCAGTTTCTAAAATTCTTCTACAGTAAGACCCTGATGCTTTGAAGTAAATGTTATTAAATCTCTAGGATTAACAATCCCTCAATTATGGCATCTATTGCCAAGAATCTTTTGAGAATAATGTAGTCACTAGTGTGACCATTGCAGGTCTCTCAAAAAACATGACTTTGAATTAAGGTCTAGTTGGCCTATGGCAAATTTCATATGGAAGATCTTAGAGGATGCTTGGTTGCTTGCAACTTTTTCAATTGAGAAGAGTGGCCATATTTCATATCTCATATTTGTTTCTAGAGTTCATCTCTAACCCAAAGTCAATCCCAACATAATTTCTCTCCCAATGCTTTGTTTAGGATCCCCAAGTCTCTCAATCCTAAAGCCCCACTCAATTTATGATACAAAGCTTCTCTCAGGATTTACATCAAAATTTCTAAAATATGGGCAACACCTACCATTAATAACTTACCTTTTGCAGTGACCACTATCTTTATATCCCTCCAGACATGAATTCAAGATAGTTTTTGAACCCAAATTTTGACAAAATCAGATCAATAGATAAGTATAACTATGCACCCAATCACAGGAGAAGAAACTATTTAAGAAACTAAAGCAACTACAACTGATACTGGAGTTTAAAAATTCTTTGACATCAATTATCAGACCATCATATGACTGGACGTGTGTCCTTTGTGATGCCTAAGGTCTATTGTTAGACATACATTACTAGGTTCTTGGTCCAATCATGTTGGTATTCAAGACCATAACCTTGATTTTCCTGCGATCCAAATAGGAGCATGCTTAGAGAATGTGCAACCCCAACAAGAAATCACAGAGTTTCATTCATTGTGGACACTTGTAATATTATGGCAAGACATATAAGATCAACAAATCAAAAAATCCACACAAAAACAATAATTTGTTTGGGAGGCAAATGAACTATGAATTTTGTTAGCAAAGAAATTCTACACCTACAGCACATGAACAGTTTCAAGCAACCAAATAACAACATGCAATGGTAGGGGAAGAAAATCAGCCATATGAAAAGTATGGTGAAGATCACACTTTCCTTGCTGATAATTTAAATCCTGAAAACACTTTTGAGGTCACAGAAATACAGTTCATTAAACTAATCCTATTTTCACAGACACTGAAAGTAAGGGAGCTGTAGACTTTCATGGTAATACACTTGGCACCTCAGCATTTCATTGTGAGTTTGAGTAGGAGTAATGTAACCCCCATGTTGCACTTTGATGTAGACCATGACTTCGTCCTTTCTTTCATTTGCTTAAATATTTGGTTTTTCCTTTCTTTCCAAAGCATTAACATGAAAAAACTACGGGAAATAATCCACTCTATATTTTGAACCAGACTATTGAATAGGCTGGATCTATGAGGGAGTACAAGAATAAAAAACTGTTGAAGTTACAGTACAAGGATCCAAAAGGCAGTCAACTATGCATCCAAATATGTTCAATGGAAGGACATACATTCAATATATGCTCCATAGAATATTCATAATTCCAACATAAAGTACAAAGTCAGGGGCCTTAAAATCCATTTTTCCTTATTTGATCCCATGTGAGGATCTTACGTCATCCAACTAGCCAAAGGAATTGAGGACCATGGGAAAACACCATTCATCTAGATTTTCTTCCAAATGGGATCCTAGTGGATGTATTAGTGACCAACTATAAGAGAGTAGGATTTCTTGAGAGTAAACATCCCTTTGGTTTGAGAACCTCACCAGAGTTTGTCTTCATCCTGAGCATTGGATATTTTTCATTTTTGAAGCTCATGAGCTAAAAATAGGCTAGGGAGAGAAAGATGGATGTGATTGCCAATCTTCAACTGTTTTCCATTCCTTCCATAGCCTAGGGGATTGAATCAGTTTCTAAAATTCTTCTACAGTAAGACCCTGATGCTTTGAAGTAAACGTTATTAAATCTCTAGGATTAACAATCCCTCAATTGTGGCATCTATTGCCAAGAATCTTTTGAGAATAATGTAGTCACTAGTGTGACCATTCCAGGTCTCTCAAAAAACATGACTCTGAATTAAGGTCTAGTTGGCCTGTGGCAAATTTCATATGGAAGATCTTAGAGGATGCTTGGTTGCTTGCAACTTTTTCAATTGAGAAGAGTGGCCATATTTCATATCCCATATTTGTTTCTAGAGTTCATCTCTAACCCATATTTGTTTCTAGAGTTTAAATCTGCTGAGAAAGAATACCAATGTAAATATTGTAGTTGTCTAACCCATAAATCATATTCATCAATAAAAATGTCTCTACTCAAATATGACACTCAATATTTCGTCATAAGTATTATAGGGTGATGTACAAACTCAAAATTTTGTGAAATGTATATTTGGATCTCAAACTTGATTATAGAAGCTTGTATAATGAAATATGGAAATAATATGATTTATGGAAATTACTGCATTCAAAGAAAACACCATTGTCACAATAAAATATTCTCAAATCTTGTTTATAGATAAGATTAAAATCCTTTTGAAATGGTTTGGTATGCAAGTTCAATTTGGCTTATATCACAGGGTTTGCTATCATATTCTCCAAAAAGATTTGCAGACAAATTCATTTCAAGTTCGAGTCTTAAAACAAACAAGACAACTTGGAATACAATTTTATTACGACTTCCTTGGTGGATGTATATATAGAAACTTTTAACGAACCATCAATCAAGCATGTCTAAAATGATGTGCCTCTTCAAATTGATTTCCAAAGCTCCTTTTCTCTTCAAATAACCTTGAACATAGGTTCCCACAACATCCAATACATGCTCTGTACATTCAACTTGCAAAATCGAACTGTAGATCGATGTTTCAATATATATATATTTATATATATATATATTATATATATATATATATTTATATATATATATATTTATATATATATAAATTCTCTCCAGGATGGGAATTTAGTCTCAATTCCTGTAGGATTGATACATATCACCAATATTTAACATAATACAATTCATATATATTAAAACACCATTTATCCCTACGTAATTGAGAATGATGAGAGAGATAACATTGCAGGAATGAAAATCATTGAGTGCACAAATATAGTTGGTAGATCTATCACGCTTTGTGCTATCAATAAAACATTACAAATTTGATCCATGACTTAAAACCAAATAAATGCATTCAAAAGATAGAAAATCAGATTGCTGGTTCATTACAATGCACATAGGGAAAACTACTACGGTTTAAAAAAATTAAGATTTAATTAAATCAGAATGTCAAAGTATGCAATCCCTATTGCTATTGATGTGTAATAACTTTAAAATAAAGATACAAACTAGCACATTAAGAAATAAAATATCAAACACAGAAAGCAGTTCTATAACATATGCTACCCAAAAAGCACAAAGGAGGGAAACAAGCTGGGTTAGGGACCCTACCAACCAACCCGTGCCTCCTGTAAAATATTATCTCACAGAATGCTTAAATGAATAAACAATGGAGCATAAAGGTTGGCATAATTCTTTTATTAAAGAAAATATCAATCCTTGTACATTCCAGAGTAGGAACGTAGAGTCCAGTGCCCTAGGCCAGGGAGAGAAAGATGGATGTGATTGCCAATCTTCAACTGTTTTCCATTCCTTCCATAGCCTAGGGGATGGAATCAGTTTCTAAAATTCTTCTACAGTAAGACCCTGATTCTTTGAAGTAAATGTTATTAAATCTCTAGGATTAACAATCCCTCAATTGTGGCATCTATTGCCAAGAATCTTTTGAGAATAATGTAGTCACTAGTGTGACCATTCCAGGTCTCTCAAAAAACATGACTTTGAATTAAGGTCTAGTTGGCCTGTGGCAAATTTGATATGGAAGATCTTAGAGGATGCTTGGTTGCTTGCAACTTTTTCAATTGAGAAGAGTGGCCATATTTCATATCCCATATTTGATATTTGTTTCTAGAGTTCATCTCTAACCCGAAGTCAATCCTAACATAATTTCTCTCCCAATGCTTTGTTTAGGATCCCCAAGTCTCTCAATCCTAAAGCCCCACTCAATTTAGGATACAAAGCTTCTCTCAGGATTTACATCAAAATTTCTGAAATATGGGCAACACCTACCATTAATAACTTACCTTTTGCAGTGACCACTGTCTTTATATCCTTCCAGACATGAATTCAAGATAGTTTTTGAACCCAAATTTTGACAAAATCAGATCAATAGATAAGTATAACTATGCACCCAATCACAGGAGAAGAAACTATTTAAGAAACTAAAGCAACTACAACTGATACTGGAGTTTAAAAATTCTTTGACATCAATTATCAGACCATCATATGACTGGACGTGTGTCCTTTGTGATGCCTAAGGTCTATTGTTAGACATACATTACTGGTTCTTGGTCCAATCATGTTGGTATTCAAGACCATAACCTTGATTTTCTTGCGATCCAAATAGGAGCATGCTTAGAGAATGTGCAACCCCAACAAGAAATCACAGAGTTTCATTCATTGTGGACACTTGTAATATTATGGCAAGACATATAAGATCAACAAATCAAAAAATCCACACACAAACAATAATTTGTTTGGGAGGCAAATGAACTCTGAATTTTGTTAGCAAAGAAATTCTACACCTACAACACATGAACAGTTTCAAGCAACCAAATAACAACATGCAACTTAGGTAGGGGAAGAAAATCAGCCATATGAAAAGTATGGTGAAGATCACGCTTTCCTTGCTGATAATTTAAATCCTGAAAACACTTTTGAGGTCACAGAAATACAGTTCATTAAACTAATCCTATTTTCACAGACACTGAAAGTAAGGGAGCTATAGACTTTCATGGTAATACACTTGGCACCTCAGCATTTCATTGTGAGTTTGAGTAGGAGTAATGTAACCCCCATGTTGCACTTTGATGTAGACCATGACTTTGTCCTTTCTTTCTTTTGCTTAAATATTTGGTTTTTCCTTTCTTTCCAAAGCATTGACATGAAAAAACTACGGGAAATAATCCACTCTGTATTTTGAACTGGACTATTGAATAGGCTGGATCTATGAGGGAGTACAAGAATAAAAAACTGTTGAAGTTACAGTACAAGGATCCAAAAGGCAGTCAACTATGCATCCAAATATGTTCAATGGAAGGACATACATTCAATATATGCTCCATAGAATATTCATAATTCCAACATAAAGTACAAAGTCAGGGGCCCTAAAATCCATTTTTCCTGATTTGATCCAATGTGAGGATCTTACGTCATCCAACTAGCCAAAGGAATTGAGGACCATGGGAAAACACCATTCATCTAGATTTTCTTCCAAATGGGATCCTAGTGGATGTATTAGTGACCAACTATAAGAGAGTAGGATTTCTTGAGAGTAAACATCCCTTGGGTTTGAGAACCTCACCAGAGTTTGTCTTCATCCTGAGCATTGGATATTTTTCATTTTTGAAGCTCATGAGATAAAAATAGGCTAGGGAGAGAAAGATGGATGTGATTGCCAATCTTCAACTGTTTTCCATTCCTTCCATAGCCTAGGGGATTGAATCAGTTTCTAAAATTCTTCTACAGTAAGACCCTGATGCTTTGAAGTAAACGTTATTAAATATATAGGATTAACAATCCCTCAACTGTGGCATCTATTGCCAAGAATCTTTTGAGAATAATGTAGTCACTAGTGTGACCATTCCAGGTCTCTCAAAAAACATGACTCTGAATTAAGGTCTAGTTGGCCTGTGGCAAATTTCATATGGAAGATCTTAGAGGATGCTTGGTTTCTTGCAACTTTTTCAATTGAGAATAGTGGCCATATTTCATATCCCATATTTGTTTCTAGAGTTTAAATCTGCTGAGGAAGAATACCAATGTAAATATTGTAGTTGTCTAACCCATAAATCATATTCATCAATAAAAATGTTACTCAAATATGACACTCAATATTTCGTCATAAGTATTATAGGGTGATGTACAAACTCAATATTTTGTGAAATTTATATTTGGATCTCAAACTTGATTATAGAAGCTTGTATAATGAAATATGGAAATAATATGATTTATGGAAATTACTGCATTCAAAGAAAACACCATTGTCACAATAAAATATTCTCAAATCTTGTTTATAGATAAGATTAAAATCCTTTTGAAATGGTTTGGTATGCAAGTTCAATTTGGCTTATATCAAAGGGTTTGCTATCATATTCACCAAAAAGATTTGCAGACAAATTCATTTCAAGTTCGAGTCTTAAAACAAACAAGACAACTTGGAATACAATTTTATTACGACTTCCTGGTTGATGTATATATAGAAACTTTTAACGAACCATCAATCAAGCATGTCCTAAAATGATATGCCTCTTCAAATTGATTTCCAAAGCTCCTTTTCTCTTCAAATAACCTCGAACATAGGTTCCCACAACATCCAATACATGCTCTGTACATTCAACTTGCAAAATCGAACTGTAGATCGATGTTTCAATATATATATATATATATATTTATATATATATATATAATATATTTATTCTCTCCAGGATGGGAATTTAGACTCAAATTCCTGTAGGATTGATACATATCACCAATATTTAACATAATACAATTCATATATATTAAAACACCATTTATCCCTACGTAATTGAGAATTGATTGAGAGATAACATTGCAGGAATGAAAATCATTGAGTGCACAAATATAGTTGGTAGATCTATCACGCTTTGTGCTATCAATAAAACATTACAAATTTTGATCCATGACTTAAAACCAAATAAATGCATTCAAAAGATAGAAAATCAGATTGCTGGTTCATTACAATGCACATAGGGAAAACTACTACGGTTTAAAAAAATTAAGATTTAATTAAATCAGAATGTCAAAGTATGCAATCCCTATTGCTATTGACGTGTAATAACTTTAAAATAAAGATACAAACTAGCACATTAAGAAATAAAATATCAAACACAGAAAGCAGTTCTATAACATATGCTACCCAAAAAGCACAAAGGAGGGAAACAAGTTGGGTTAGGGACCCTACCAACCAACCCGTGCCTCCTGTAAAATATTATCTCACAGAATGCTTAAATGAATAAACAATGGAGCATAAAGGTTGGCATAATTCTTTTATTAAAGAAAATATCAATCCTTGTACATTCCAGAGTAGGAACGTAGAGTCCAGTGCCCTAGGCCAGGGAGAGAAAGATGGATGTGATTGCCAATATTCAACTGTTTTCCATTCCTTCCATAGCCTAGGGGATGGAATCAGTTTCTAAAATTCTTCTACAGTAAGACCCTGATTCTTTGAAGTAAATGTTATTAAATCTCTAGGATTAACAATCCCTCAATTGTGGCATCTATTGCCAAGAATCTTTTGAGAATAATGTAGTCACTAGTGTGACCATTCCAGGTCTCTCAAAAAACATGACTTTGAATTAAGGTCTAGTTGGCCTGTGGCAAATTTCATATGGAAGATCTTAGAGGATGCTTGGTTGCTTGCAACTTTTTCAATTGAGAAGAGTGGCCATATTTCATATCCCATATTTGATATTTGTTTCTAGAGTTCATCTCTAACCTGAAGTCAATCCTAACATAATTTCTCTCCCAATGCTTTGTTTAGGATCCCCAAGTCTCTCAATCCTAAAGCCCCACTCAATTTAGGATACAAAGCTTCTCTTAGGATTTATTTCAAAATTTCTGAAATATGGGCAACACCTACCATTAATAACTTACCTTTTGCAGTGAGCACTATCTTTATATCCCTCCAGACATGAATTCAAGATAGTTTTTGAACCCAAATTTTGACAAAATCAGATCAATAGATAAGTATAACTATGCACCCAACCATAGGAGAAGAAACTATTTAAGAAACTAAAGCAACTACAACTCATACTGGAGTTTAAAAATTCTTTGACATCAATTATCAGACCATCATATGACTGGAGTTGTGTCCTTTGTGTTGCCTAAGGTCTATTGTTAGACATACATTACTAGTTCTTGGTCCAATCATGTTGGTATTCAAGACCATAACCTTGATTTTCCTGCGATCCAAATAGGAGAATGCTTATAGAATGTGAAAACCCAACAAGAAATCACAGAGTTTCATTCATTGTGGACACTTGTAATATTATGGCAAGACATATAAGATCAACAAATCAAAAAACCCACACACAAACAATAATTTGTTTGGGAGGCAAATGAACTCTGAATTTTGTTAGCAAAGAAATTCTACACCTACAGCACATGAACAGTTTCAAGCAACCAAATAACAACCCATTTAAATCCGGTGCAGCTATCTGAGGGTTTTTTTTACTAAGCAATATAAGAGTACAATCTGGGTGTCAAAACTAGCCTACCTAACAGAGAATTTCCTTAGCAGTAATACCTCACAGTTTCTCAGAGATCTCCTGGCTGAAACCTCAGATAATCATTCTGGTAGCTCCTCAGTACAAAATTGCATTGAAACCCCAGCGTATGCCCAATCTGGACTGCATCAGCCTCTCCTTGCGCAGTGTTGGCCCTGCATCAGCAGAATCTAGGCCTGTGTCAGCCCCAGGAGGCCCTGCGTTAGCTCTCTGGGCCTCTGCATCAAATACGCTGGCCTCTCTGGGCCTCTGCGTCAAATACGCTGCCCTCTATGGCTTGAAGCAAATCACCTCGGGTTTGATATGAGAGGATTGATAATTGTCAGATGAAGCTGAGATTCACTAAGAGTGAAGTCGATCCAAACCATTGTTTGAAGATTGTGGATGATAGACCTCTCATACCAGCACCTTCTAAGAACGACCTATTTCTGATAGGTGCAGACCCTCTCACTTGCAAAAGTAAGAGAGAGTTGGATTTCGGATGTGGAATGGTAAACTGCAAGATCGTGACTACCTTGAGGATCTTAACTTTCAGACGTTATATTGTGATGATGTCGGACCAGATTTGGGAAATTCCTCTAAGTTTCATAAACTCATTTGCATTGATGTTCTTGGTGAACTTTCGTCCGTATATATGTTTTATAGTTAGCATGGTGAGCTCATATTTGGTTGAGCGTCACTAGATTGGTGCCAAGAATCTTTTGAGATATCTTTGGAGCACAATCTCTCACGGATTGAGATTCACTGCCTAAAATATGAAGCTGCATGATTATTCGAATGTTGACTGGGCAGGAAATGGGGAGGATCACCAGAGAACTTCTCAGTGCTAGTTCTCTTTGCATTTTGCTTCGATATCATGGATGAGCAAGAAGCAGAAGTCGATTGCTATAAGCACCGCCGAGACCGAATACATAGCTACGAGTATGATCTTGTGTGATGCTGCCTGGTTGTGGAAGCTCTTCAGTGCGTTGTTTGTACACATGATGAATACTACTGTGATCCGCTGTGACAACTAGGGGGGGATTCGATTGTTGAGAAATCTTGTATTCGATGATTGCTCCAGTAGATAAACATCAGATACTAACTTATATAGAATATGGTAAGTCGATGAGCGAGGAGGCTCCATCGCATTGAGACTGATGTATAGGTTGCGAACATTTTGTCAAAGACCAGGGGAAAGGTCAAATCTATGACTTTCCCGAACAACCTGGAGTCGTTGAGAGACCTTCGTATATATTACTATCAAAAGGCTAGTTGAAGAAAAAGGGAGTATAAGAGGTGTTCTTTACAACACAAAAGGCTACTAAAAGGCTACTAAAAGAAATAGAAACAAACACACCATATGACACCGTTATTTTTGGACCAATGTCCCCGGAAAAACCTAATGCGGGAAAATCGGTGCAGCTATCTGAGGGTTTTTTTACTAAGCAATATAAGAGTACAATCTGGGTGTCAAAACTGGCCTACCCAATAGAGAATTTCCTTAGCAGTAATACCTCACAGTTTCTCACAGATCTCTTGGCTGAAACCTCAGATAATCATTCCGACAGCTCCTCAGCACAAAATTGCACTGAAACCCCAGCGTCTGCCCAATCTGGACTATGTCAGTCTCTCCTTGCCCAGCGTTGGCCCTGCGTCAGCCTATCTAGGCCTATGTCAGACCCAGGAGGCCCTGCATTACCTCTCTGCACCTCTGTGTCAAATACGCTGCCCTCTATGGCTTGAAGAAAATCACCGCGGGTTTGATATGAGAGGATTGATAATTGTCAAATGAAGCTCAGATTCACTAAGAGTGAAGCCAATCCAAACCATTGTTTGAAGATTGTGGATGATAGACCTCTCATACCGACACCTTCTAAGAACGACCTATTTCTGATAGGTGCAGACCCTCTTACTTGCAAAAGTAAGAGAGAGTTGGATTCCGGATGTGGAATGGTAAACTGCAAGATCATGATTACCTGGAGGATCTTAACTTTCAGAAGTTATATTGTGATGATGTCAGACCAGATTTGGGAAATGCCTCTAAGTTTCATAAACTCATTTGCATTGATGTTCTTGGTGAACTTTCATCCGTATATATGTTTTATAGTTAGCATGGTGAGCTCATATTTGGTTGAGCCTCACTAGATTGGTGCCAAGAATATTTTGAGATATCTTCGGAGCACAAACTCTCATGGATTGAGATTCACTGCCTGAAATATGAAGCTGCATGATTATTCAAATGTTGACTGGGCAGGCAATGGGGAGGAGCACCAGAGAACTTCTCAGTGCTAGTTCTCTTTGGATTTTGCTTCGATATCATGGATGAGCAAGAAGCAGAAGTCGATTGCTATAAGCACCGCCGAGACCGAATACATAGCTACGAGTATGATCTTGTGTGACGTTGCCTGGTTGTGGAAGCTCTTCAGTGCATTGTTTGTACACATGATGAATACCACTGTGATCCTCTGTGACAACTAGGGGGGGATTCGATTGTTGAGAAATCTTGTATTCGATGATTGTTCCAATAGATAAACATCATATACTAACTTATATATAATATGGTAAGTCGATGAGCGAGGAGGCTCCATTGCATTGAGACTGATGTACAGGCTGCAAACATTTTGTCAAAGCCCAGGGGAAAGGTCAAATCTGTGGCTTTCCCGAACAACCTGGAGTCGTTGAGAGACCTTCGTATATATTACTATCAAAAGGCTAGTTGAAGAAAAAGGGAGTATAAGAGGTGTTTTTTACAACACAAAATGCTACTAAAAGGCTACTAAAGAAACAGAAACAAACACACCATATGACACCGTTATTTTTGGACCAATGTCCCCAGAAAAACCTAATGCGGGAAAACCGGTGCAGCTATCTGAGTGTTTTTTTACTAAGCAATATAAGAGTACAATCTGGGTGTCAAAACTGGCCTACCCAACAGAGAATTTCCTTAGCAGTAATACCTCACAGTTTCTCACAGATCTCCTGGCTAAAATCTCAGATAATCATTCCGACAGCTCCTCAGCACAAAATTGCACTGAAACCCCAGCGTCTGCCCAATCTGGACTGCGTCAGCCTCTCCTTGCCCAGCATTGGCCCTGCGTCAGCCTATCTAGGCCTGTGTCAGCCCTAGGAGGCCCTGCGTTAGCTCTCTACGCCTCTGCGTCAAATACGCTGCCCTCTATGGCTTGAAGAAAATCACCGCGAGTTTGATATGAGAGGATTGATAATTGTCAGATGAAGCTCAGATTCACTAAGAGTGAAGCCAATCCAAACCATTGTTTGAATATTGTGGATGATAGACCTCTCATACCGACACCTTCTAAGAACGACCTATTTCTGATAGGTGCAGACCCTCTCACTTGCAAAAGTAAGAGAGAGTTGGATTCCTGATGTGGAATGGTAAACGGCAAGACCGTGACTACCTTGAGGATCTTAACTTTCAGAAGTTATATTGTGATGATGTCGGACCAGATTTGGGAAATGCCTCTAAGTTTCATAAACTCATCTGCATTGATGTTCTTGGTGAACTTTCGTCCGTATATATGTTTTATAGATGGCATGGTGAGCTCATATTTGGTTGAGCCTCACTAGATTGGTGCCAAGAATCTTTTGAGATATCTTCGGAGCACAATCTCTCATGGATTGAGATTCACTGCCTGAAATATGAAGCTGCATGATTATTCGAATGTTGACTGGGCAGGCAATGGGGAGGATCACCAAAGAACTTTTTAGTGCTAGTTCTCTTAGGATTTTTCTTCGATATCATGGATGAGCAAGAAGAAAAAGTCGATTGCTATAAGCACCATCGAGACCGAACACATAGCTACGAGTATGATCTTGAGTGACGCTGCCTGGTTGTGGAAGCTCTTCAGTGCGTTGTTTGTACACATGATGAATACCACTGTGATCCTCTGTGACAACCAGGGGGGATTCGATTGTTGAGAAATCCTGTATTCGATGATTGCTCCAGTAGATGGACATCAGATACTAACTTATCTAGAATATGGTAAGTCAATGAGCGAGGAGTCTCCATCGCATTGAGACTGATGTACAGGTTGCAAACATTTTGTCAAAGCCCAGGGGAAAGTCAAATCTGTGACTTTCCCGAACAACCTGGAGTCGTTGAGAGACCTTCGTATATATTACTATCAAAAGGCTAGTTGAAGAAAAAGGGAGTATAAGAGGTGTTTTTTTCAACACAAAAGGCTACTAAAAGGCTACTAAAAGAAACAGAAACAAACACAACATATGACACCGTTATTTTTGGACCAATGTCCCCGGAAAAACCCAATGCAAGAAAACCGGTGCAGCTATCTGACGGTTTTTTTTACTAAGCAATATAAGAGTACAATCTGGGTGTCAAAACTGGCCTACCCAACAGAGAATTTCCTTAGCAGTAATACCTCACAGTTTCTCACAGATCTCCTGGCTGAAAACTCAGATAATCATTCCGACAGCTCCTCAGCACAAAATTGCACTGAAACCCTAGCGTCTGTCCAATCTGGACTGCGTCAGCCTCTCCTTGCCCAGCATTGGCCCTTCGTCATCCTATCTAGGCCTGTGTCAGCCCCAGGAGGCCCTGCGTTAGCTCTCTGTGCCTCTGCGTCAAATACGCTGCCCTCTATGGCTTGAAGCAAATCACTGCGGGTTTGATATGAGAGGATTGATAATTGTCAGATGAAGTTGAGATTCACTAAGAGTGAAGCCAATCCAAACCATTGTTTGAAGATTGTGGATGATAGACCTCTCATACCGACACCTTCTAAGAACGACCTATTTCTGATAGGTGCAGACCCTCTCACTTGCAAAAGTAAGAGAGAGTTGGATTCCGGATGTGGAATGGTAAACTGCAAGACCGTGACTACCTTGAGGATCTTAACTTTCAGAAGTTATATTGTGATGATGTCGGACCAGATTTGGGAAATGCCTCTAAGTTTCATAAACTCATTTGCATTGATGTTCTTGGTGAACTTTCGTCCGTATATATGTTTTATAGTTAGCATGGTGAGCTCATATTTGGTTGAGCCTCACTAGATTGGTGCCAAGAATCTTTTGAGATATCTTCGGAGCACAATCTCTCATGGATTGAGATTCACTGCCTGAAATATGAAGCTGCATGATTATTCGAATGTTGACTGGGCAAGCAATGGGGAGGATCACCAGAGAACTTCTTAGTGCTAGTTCTCTTAGGATTTTGCTTCGATATCATGGATGAGCAAGAAGCAGAAGTCGATTGCTATAAGCACCGCCGAGACTGAATACATAGCTACGAGTATGATCTTGTGTGACGCTACTTGGTTGTGGAAGCTCTTCAGTGCATTGTTTGTACACATGATGAATACCACTGTGATCCTATGTGACAACCAGGGGGGATTCGATTGTTGAGAAATCCTGTATTCGATGATTGCTCCAGTAGATAGACATCAGATACTAACTTATCTAGAATATCGTAAGTCGATGAGGGAGGAGGCTCCATCGCATTGAGACTGATGTACAGGTTGCAAACATTTTTTCAAAACCCAGGGGATAGTCAAATCTGTGACTTTCCCGAACAACCTGGAGTCGTTGAGAGACCTTCGTATATATTACTATCAAAAGGCTAGTTGAAGAAAAAGGGAGTATAAGAGGTGTTTTTTACAACACAAAAGGCTACTAAAAGGCTACTAAAAGAATCAGAAACAAACACACCATATGATACCGTTATTTTTGGACCAATGTCCCCGAAAAAACCCAATGCGAGAAAACCGGTGCAGCTATCTGAGGGTTTTTTTTACTAAGCAATATAAGAGTACAATCTGGGTGTCAAAACTGGCCTACCCAACAGAGAATTTCCTTAGCAGTAATACCCCACAGTTTCTCACGAATCTCCTGGCTGAAAACTCAGATAATCATTCTGGCAGCTCCTCAGCATAGAATTGCACTGAAACCCCAGCGTCTGCCCAATCTGGATTGCGTCAGCCTCTCCTTGCCCAGCGTTGGCCCTGCGTCAGCCTATCTAGGCCTGTGTCAGTCCCAGGAGGCCCTGCGTTAGCTCTCTGGGCCTCTGCGTCAAATACGCTGGCCTCTCTGGGCCTCTGCGTCAAATACGCTGCCCTCTATGGCTTGAAGCAAATCACCGCGGGTTTGATATGAGAGGATTGATAATTGTCAGATGAAGCTGAGATTCACTAAGAGTGAAGCCAATCCAAACCATTGTTTGAAGATTGTGGATGATAGACCTCTCATACCGACACCTTCTAAGAACGACCTATTTCTAATAGGTGCAGACCCTCTCACTTGCAAAAGTAAGAGAGAGTTGGATTCCGGATGTGGAATAGTAAACTGCAAGACCGTGACTACCTCGAGGATCTTAACTTTCAGAAGTTATATTGTGATGATGCTGGACCAGATTTGAGAAATGCCTCTAAGTTTCATAAACTCATTTGCATTGATGTTCTTGGTGAACTTTCGTCCGTATATATGTTTTATAGTTAGCATGGTGAGCTCATATTTGGTTGAGCCTCACTAGATTGGTGCCAAGAATCTTTTGAGATATCTTCGGAGCACAATCTCTCATGGATTGAGATTCACTGCCTGAAATATGAAGCTGCATGATTATTCGAATGTTGACTGGGCAGGCAATGGGGAGGATCACTAGAGAACTTCTCAGTGCTAGTTCTCTTTGGATTCTGCTTCGATATCATGGATGAGCAAGAAGCAGAAGTCGATTGCTATAAGCACCGTCGAGACCGAATACATAGCTACGAGTATGATCTTGTGTGACGCTGCCTGGTTGTGGAAGCTCTTCAGTGCGTTGTTGGTACACATGATGAATACCACTGTGATCCTCTGTGACAACCAGGGGGGGATTCCATTGTTGAGAAATCCTGTATTCGATGATTGCTCCAGTAGATAGACATCAGATGCTAACTTATCTAGAATATAGTAACTCGATGAGCGAGGAGGCTGCATGGCATTGAGACTGATGTACAGGTTGCAAACATTTTGTCAAAGCCCAGGGGAAAGGTCAAATCTGTGACTTTCCCGAACAACCTGGAGTTGTTGAGAGACCTTCGTATAAGGGTCCTACATGTTGCATGCATTGAGCTTTGGGAGATCTAAGGGGGTTGGGGTACTTACTGGAGCAACACACGACCATAGGGCAACTCACCCTCCCCTAATGGTGCACTGTGTACAAGATGAATAGCTTAGCCTTCCCTTGTAATACCCTAAGGTGACTTTGGGATAGGATGATTCATTCTCCTGTGAGCCAGGATGATTAGTTCTCCTGTAGGATAGATGATCAATTCCCCTATCGAGGAATCCTACCTATGCAATCTGAGACTCATTGGAAGTACCTCTCATCTGATTAATGAGCAGGTAAATGGGGTTAGGGACCATAGTAGTATTATCGATGACAACAAGATGTATGGTGCAACAGTGGTGCAACAGTATGGACAACAATATTTATGGTGCAGCAATGGTGCAGCAGAATGGACAACAAAATGTATGGTGCAACAATGGTTCAGCAGTATGGATAGCAAGATGTTTGTTGCAGGAGTGGGACAACAATGCTACATGGTGCTGCAATGATACAGCAATGGGACAACAAAGGCAACTTGGTGCAGTATGGTGCAGCATATGTTACAGCAATGAGACAACAATGGTCAATGGCATATAGTGCACAACGGGACAACAATGGTACAATGGTACAACATGGGACAACTAGTATTTAGTGTGGCAAATTCATGGTGTTGTTATGGTATGGAAAATCACAACGAGACAACCATGACATAGTGCAGTGGTGGCACAACGGGACAACCATGACATAGTGCAGCAGTGGCACAACAAGACAGTCTCGTCAAGAGGTGTAGGATTGATCTAAAGAGCCCTTTAGGACAACCTTGGAGGAGCCCTAGTTGCTGTACAACATGCCCAAGCCGCAAGCCTTATATGCTGTCCTAAAGGGATTAAATCACAGTGAAGAGAGGCTCCTTCGATGTCCCAAAAGAAGGCTCTTCATCACAGCAAGGAGGCTTCCATACGCTGTCAAAGGAAGCTCCAAAAGAGCCCTAGCTGCAGTCTTCTATTCACAGCTAAGACATAGTCAAAGGGAGCCTAAATGAACCCCTAATCCACAATAAGAAAGAGACTCAATACACAGTCCTAAAGGATGTGTTTTAGGTGTTGTTCAAGTAAGGAGACCTAGCGCATCTTAGCAGTAGTCTTAAAGCCCAACTGCATTGAAGCGAGAAGTCTCTACAACTGTCTTACGAGGAGGACCTATGATCTACTTGTCTATGATCTATGGCACATATGCAAGCGTTGAAGGTGTGAGAATGTGCAAGAATAAACTCCTCGGATAAATACCCATTTGATTATAAGGACTTCTCTTACATTGATGTGAAAGTGTCAGCAAGGAAATTTGCAGATATCTTAACACAGAAACAAGCAATCACATTCCATTAAAATGCACTTAACTTTACATATGCCCAAAAGTAGAGGAAATAACTAAGCTGGAATCCGATCCAAGAAAATGCCCCATATTATCATCCTATGCTTAGTAACGCTTACAAGGAAATGGGTTGGGTATGTGTTTAAAGTCTGTACAATAAAAAAGAAAGAATCTAAAGGTAGCCCCAACAATCTGAATAGGCAACAGGATATCAGTTTACCAAGTTAATCTAATAATGTAGCACATATGGACTCATCTTGATATTGCTGCCTTGAGTTTACTAGCTATTTCACTTGTCAAAGCGAAGGATATTCCCTTCGATCATGTTTATACAATGGGCCAATATCTTGAGCACTGAGGAATCAGATGAACGCAGCTGATTTTATCTCTCTAGAGGTAGCACTGGTGTCTTCTAGCTGTGTAAATGTCATTTAATGAGGTTGCAACTTTTTGTAATACATAATCAATGGGCCAGTATCTTGAGCACTGAGGAATCAGATGAACGCAGCTGATTTTATCTCTCTAGAGGTAGCACTGGTGTATTCTAGTTGTGTAAATGTCATTTAATGAGGTTGCAACTTTTTACATATTACAAAAAAACGTGAATAAATGGCAAGATCATAAACAACCACACAAACGGCAATTGTTTTCCATTGAGAAGAATCTATATACCCCTCTCAATGTCCTGCAAGGCAAGGACATGGATTGAAAAGAATATATATACTCTTCTCAAAATATTCCTAGTTCTCCAAGTTGCAACCGAGCCTCAAGAACTCAACAGTTGCAAAGCATTGAAACCCATATTCTTGTACTCTGGTTTTCGTCATATGATTAAGAAAATAAAAAAAACTATACAAACATATGCATCCTATTGATAAAATCGGTATACCCCTATCAAGGTCTTGCAATGCAAGATCGGCTAGATTTAACCAGTTTTGGGTTTTGGTGTAGATATCCGTATACTGCTCAGCCACAACCAGTATTTTCTCCTTCATCGTTGTCTTAGCAAGTGCAGAAGTGCCAAGAACAAAATTTGTATGATTTTTTTGAAGGTCAATAGTCCCGGGTGTTTTAATATAATTTTAACCCTGAGATGACAGGTTATGACGAAATCTACAACGACTGGGAATCTGGTAGGGTATACGACGGGATGTAATGATTCTCGCTGCAGTGGGAGGAAGCTGCTATGGTCCCTGTCTCTTCTACTTTCCTTGTTCTGCTATGATATAGCTTGTTGTGCGTCTTTTCTACTTTCCTCATTCTACTATGGTTCTTGTCTCTTCTACTTCCGTCTCTGCAATTCAAATGTCTATGTATGCGATCGCAAATCTTCCCCGTCCGAAAATGAAATGGCTAACCTTCACTCTACTCTCCACAAAAGAGATCTAATTTGTGAAGGTTTTTTACCCAAAGGATCCATCTCCCCTAATGATTCATAAAATATGCCCTAAGCATAATCATAACTTTACAAAAAACTGAGAGCGTAGGGTCCCCTCCTTAATCTCCACCAAAATCGGCACTAGGCATACATGTGCCCCCACTTGATCAATCATCTCCTCAAGCAGGGTACAGAAGGAGGCAGGAATGGCACTGGAGAAGATCCAGAAGCTAAAACATACATGAAAATTTTGCCTGCAGTTTCTACACCCTATCTTCAAGGAGCTATTTTTTAAGAAAACAAAGAGAAAGCTAAAACACATACCTGTTTTAGGCAAAAACTATGGAAGATCGGCGTCACAGAAAAAATAGTAGTAAATGCAGAGCTGGTAAACCTGTCTTGGCTATTGCTCCTCAAAGCACACTGATCTGTCTGCTCCAAAGTTTTCCAAATTGTTGAATACCAGATATTTAGAGCCCACCTTGCCAAATATCATATAATAATATAAGACAGCTGGTTCAGAAAATAAGCTTTCCAATAAGCTTTCCACTGGGTGTGAACCCTGACAACGACACCTTAATCAATCGTTGGAAGAGAATGTTCAAGCGGTGGGACTTCGAGACAAGGAGAAAAGAACAGCCGATTGGCGCCAAGCCCACACAAGGAGAAGCGAAATTTTAAATTTTCCCACAAAATTTTAAATTTTCTCACAGAAATGTTTGAAAAGTCTACTTCATAATATTTTTTTAAAGGTTCATTTGCCAACAGTTCTATTAATTGAATTTTCCCACAAAATTGTTTGAAAAGTCTTCATCATAATAATTTTTTAAATGTTCATTTGCCAGCAGTTCTATTAATTTGTCCATTTATTTTATTAATACAAACCATATAATATTAACTAACCTGTGCATCCTATAAATTATATAAACATACATTTGCATTCTATAAACCATTCATCTTAGAGGCACCAGGAAGTGGTTTTGTATAATGTGCATAGTTTATATTATTGCTAAACCTTAAAAACCATTCATAGGCCTTAAGATGATAATGGTGTTTCTTCTTAGATGATGTCCAAGGCCCCAACAAAAGTCATCCTTGTTGGGCAAATCCTCACATTAACACCCATACAACATTTATATACCTATGATTTATAATGCTGGCAAATAGTGCTCCTCATCACCTAATTGTGCAAAAAGCCCCAACTAACCTAGTCTAAGTTAGATGTCCTCGATATTAACATATTATCCTACATTATCCATTAGCTCATGGAGATAGAGGGTTCAAGGACTCTCACTTGATGGTTGGGGACTATAGTCCATCAAGAGGTCAAATGTCGGGCTAACTGTATTAAGGACACGTCAAGGTCAACCAACACGAATGCAATGTATTAGTTGTTCGTTATCAACCTATCAAAATGTCACAATATTGGGTAGTAGACATCAGTAAGTAGGACACTAGTCACCAACAAGAAACCTTGATAACGATAGAGTAATGATGTGATGAGTGGATGTGGACCCGGGGATATCGCATGTCAATTGTGTGGTAGTTGATTTGACATGCTAACCTCTCATTATTATGTGGCACCAATGTGGGTCTAGATGACATGGCATACCAATGTCGCAAGTAATATGGCATGTTGAAATGGCAATGGAAGGTTGACTTGGCACCGAGGTGTTGTATTGGTGGTAACCATATAGTGACAATGTGGATGTTGGGCGTTTGGATGTTAAGATATCAACTAATTAGTATCAATGACACTCTCTAGCCTATTCCTGAGGGCCTAGTGGCTTGATAGCTCAACCATTGGCCTTTCAAGATATCGGGTATTGAGAAATTAGGGCTTCAATCTACAAGCTCGTATGTATTTCCAAGTCAAAGAGGATATAATACTTGCAGAGGATCCTTCATCCACCATACATCGATAGATATTTGTGAAATTAACCCTGACCTTTATTTGGAAAGGTGCAGTGGAAGGAAGACAAGGCTCGACAAGGCTATCCCAATCAAAGGAGACACTCCTAGAACTTGGAGGGGGAACATTTGAAGCAGTTGGAATGCCCGCTATATCAGAAGACTCTGCACTAGAGATCAAACAGACTCTTTTGTTAGGCACTTCACCCCCCAAAAAAGAGGTGTAATCGGCCAGAGATTTTATTGGCTAACCACATTATCAACGAATGGTTGGTGGGATTAATGAGAAACCATATTAGATCTAGGAGCAGAAGTACTTTCAGACTCGGACCATATCCTTTGAATCTCTGGAATACCAGGGCATAAATGAGTAAGATGGTCTCCCTTGCATATCTTACAAGGGAACATAGGTTTAAAACTTCTACGTCCAGGTTTCTTATCAACCTCCCTTCCGCCAACCTAACTAGTAGTGGTTTGTGGAGAGTCCTGAACATGACTTGTAGAGGATCCTGACTCTTTGCTAGTATGACTCACAGTGACTAGACTCGTGCCCCTAGCATGACTTGCTGCAGCTAAAGGCTCATCTCCAACATGACTTGCAAAGGTTGATGATGAAGGGATAGAATTATTCTTCTTCTTTGACTTTCTCTTTCTCCCCTTTTTAGATTTCTTGTTACAAGAAGGAGGAGAAGAATGAATCCTAGATTTATCTTGGAAAGAAGATGAACAATTAGCACCCATGTGATGCCATTGAAATAAAGCATTCATCTGAGAAGCAAGGCCTTGACTAACAGCTTTATCTCTCATAATACCAGAGCACAATGTTGGCGAGGCCAATGGCTTATAAACACCTTGGTCATTGTCTCTAAAGGTACATACCCACCCAGGTGTTCCCTGAGTATGACCTTCCAGGACAATTCTTGTCTTGGGTTCCCAGCCCTCAAAGAATATCACTCCTCTTGCCTACTCTTGTCTTGGGTGCCCTACACATCCTCAAAGAGCATCAGATGCCAAATGATTTCCCAATCCTCCCGTTATTTCTTGCCAAGTGAAGACAAGAATGTTGTGTCTATCTCTTCCCCTTGATTGGGGAAGACATGCCCAAGTTTCCTCTAACAAGGAACTTGCCCAAGCTCCTTTGTAGTTGGGAACTTGTTAGAACTCCCTCTTAGCTAGGGACTTGTCCATTCATCAACAACGTCTTCTTCGTGGGTCCTTCAGCCGCTTGATCTCCTTCTTTCCTTCGATGTCATGAAGTCTTTGTTTGAACTTCTTCTTGGCAGGGTATCGGCCATCGATCACTTTCCCCCTGGTTTGTCATGTCATTGCTCCCTTCGTGGAAAGTGGCTCTTCTTGTAGGTGCCTTGATACAAGGCGTTTCTTCTTGCTTTGTAGTCTTCCATGATGAATGATAGATGGTAGACCTTCTTGTCCTTGATGTGATTGAGACTTCTTGGCCTGACGCTTCAACCTTGCGGATGTTCTTGAGATTCCCTTTCCTTGATGTGCCACCTTAGCTCCGATACCGCGATAAACAATCTGGGGCAATGGGGTATAGCGGGATTCTTCTAGACTTGATAACAACTTGTGAAGCTCTTTTGCAATTTATCGTGTTATCTTAATCTTCTTCTCTTCTTATTAATGCATGTGCGTTTACCTTCATCAAACTGGTGCCAAAAACATAAGAACAAGAACACAGGATGTTGGCTATCTGCCAGGGAAAAACCTCTCTCTCTCAGAGAGGAAAACCCTTTCATAAGCTTCTTGTTGGTCATTGCGAAGCCCTAGACCCTTGACAATAATATCCCCCAAGCACAAGTCGAGTCCTTCCTCCTCTCTGCACTTTGTTTCTTCGGCGCTTCATTCCCCGGCACTCTGTCCTTCTTTCAACTTTTGATAGTCCATGGTGGACTAGCTCTAGAAGAGACTCCAACCTTTGATCCTTAGCGAGATCCTTTACCAATGAGGTGTTAGGATATTCCGACACATAGGATATAGTTAAGATCAACTTGGTCTAGTTTAGAGTTAGGTATAGAGTTAGGTAAAGTGTCTTTCTTTACCGTTGTACATATTGTAACTTACAATCCGACGGTCACGATATGTAGTGATCCGACGGTTCACTCTCACCTCGGTATTATCGACACTTGATCCGTGGCTTGACACCCGATTGGTCCATGAGTTCTATTTAAAGCGCATGGAGGGTCATTGTTCGGGTAATCCGTGCATGAGAGAAGCTTATGTAAATTTTCATTCTTTGATTAATAAATTGTCTATACCCACGTTGGGACAGGCCGTGGACTGTTTCCCTCCTTGCACTCTGAGGGTTTTAACCACGTCAAAAATACTGGTGTATTGATTTGAGATCTGGTTGTGAGCGGTGTCCTTTTGGTATTCTTTCTAAGGAACTTACCCTGTAAATTCCTACATGGTATCAGAGCTATTTGAGGGCCGCGTCCGTTGGTGATCCAAATCTGAAGCCGGTAGAACTGCATGCGGCTGTCGTTTCCTAGATCTGTTGTTTCTGACTGCTTTCGGGCCGAGAGGACTGCTCTGTTGCGTTCGGAGCATCTGTTTCAGTGAGGAACCCCTTTCGTTTCACGCGAAAAGGTTTCCGGTAGCCCTAGCTGCGTCATTTTTCAGATCGGGAGGTATACAATGTTTTTTGCAGTTTACTGTCATTTTCTCTCTGCTTATTTCGGTTTCGGTTTATTTAGCCTTTTTTTTCCGGATCTATACCTTTCATTTCTGCGTATGCTCTTTGCCCTGCGACTCTGTGCGATCTGGGCAAATCAGAAACAGAAAGAAAGGATTTTTCTCATGCGTATGCTCTTTTCCCTGCACCTTAGTGTGATCTTGGAAAATCAGAAACATTGAGAAAAAATATTTAGTTTTTCGGTTAAAAGCTAACTTTGAGATTTTTTTTTAAAAATTCTAGTTTTTTGGCTAAAGCTAACTTTGAGCCGTAAGGTTCGTTTTTCTTTGCATATTCGTGTTGGGTTTTGCGTTTTGTGTTTTGTAGGGGAAAAGAGCTTCCAAGGCAAGCACGCAAATCGAGGCCCCCCCCCCTCTCTCTCTCTCTCTCTCTCTTTCTCTCTCTCTCTCTCTCTCAAATATTTTGTATAGATCAATTGGTTCAAAGACTTTTTAAGAGAGTAGAGGTCTTGGGTTCAAGTCTCCATTTTGTGGGGGCGGATTTTTTCATTCCCGCACATTCGCGCACTTTGCCGGCAACGTCAACAATTTTTTTTCAAAAAGCCATAACTTCTTCATCCGGAAGCCTTTTTCAGAGCCGTTTTTTTTAAAACCACCTTTTTTTCGAGATCTATCCATTGGACCACTTACTTTCAGCATCTTCAGCTTCAGGTTTTTTTCAAAAAATGGAAAGTCCATGCCAAGTCATTCTTGACAGCACTAACTACTTCCAATGGGTAGCCTACATGGGAGATTTACTTAGAAGTAAAGGTCTCTTCAGAATAGCCACAGACCAAGAGAAGAAACCCAAAGATGAAGACAAGGCCGAAAAATGGGAAAATAGACAAGATCAAGCACGTGGTTTGATAGGAATGTCTGTTTCTCCTGATCTTAGATTCCACATTGCAGAAATTGAAACTCCTCATGAAGCATTAGAAAAACTTGCTAAAGTCTTTGGGATTAAAAATGAAATTAGAGCCCATCAACTTGAGAATGAGTTGCTTACTTTGGATCCTAATAATTTTTCTTGCATTGAAGATTTCTTGTCCAAATTCAAGACCCTTAGATATCTCTTGGAAGGTGTTAAAGTTAAGAAAGAAGATGGTAACCTTATTTATTCCATCCTTACTAAGTTGGGACCAGCCTACTCTGTATTTGTTTCCACTTTCCATTCTACAAGGGAAGCTTTCATTTGTCAAGGCAAAGACTACAAACCCCCTTCCTTTGACTCCTTTTGTGATTCCTTAATAAGAGAACAAGAAAAACTCTTACACCTTGGTCTTCTTAATCTTGGAAACTCTTCCTCGAAAGCGTTAGCCGCCCAGCAGCAACCAAATTCAAAGAATCCTAAGAAGTCTTATCCTCAAAGGAATGGTCCTAAACCAACTCAGCCTCAAGATGAAAGATCATTTCAGCAAAATGACAAGACCAATAAAAACAAATGGAAGAGGACTGACAGACATTGTAACTTTTGTAATCGAGATGGCCACTTAGAATCTAAATGCTTTAAGAAGATGGAAGCCTTGGAAGCCGCAATGAAGAAACATAACATCCATGTGGAGCCTACTTCAACTTCAACTTCCGGAATGGCACTTTCTGCATGTCGTTGTCAATCATCTCAGTCTGGTTATGCTTTAAATGTATCTTCTTCTTCTTCTCATTCTCATGAGTGGCTCATTGATTCTGGAGCCTCTTATCACATGGCCAAAAACCAAGCCATGTTTTCTTCTTTAAAAGATTGTAACACCAAAAATATATATGTTGGTGATGATAGATCTCTTAGTGTTGTAGGGACTGGAACTGTTCATCTAGACAATGGTCAGTTTAATGATGTATTATGTGTTCCAACCTTATCCTGCAACCTTCTATCTGTCTATCAGATAACTCATTCAGGTGAAGGTAAAATTGTTGAATTTTCACCTCATGATGTTGTAATCAAGGATCTAAAAGATCCTAAACAGATTCTAGCTACTGGTCTTGCTGATGATTCCACAAGGTTGTATAAGTTTCACAACTTTGGGTCATCAAATCTTCCCTCAGTATTTGTTGCTCATAATGATGAAGTGAGCAAACTTTGGCATGAGCGATTTGGTCACTTAAACTATCGCTCCCTTCAGCATCTATGTAAAGAAAATATGGTGACAGGTCTTCCTATGGTATCTTGCAGAGATGGTGTTTGTTCCGGATGTGTACTCGGAAAACATCATCGGGACAGTTTTGACAAACGTGCCTCTTGGCACGCCTCAGCCCCTTTACAGCTTGTGCACAGTGATTTATGTGGTCCTCTTCCTGTTGCTTCATTCTCTGGTTGCAAGTACTTCTTAACCTTCATTGATGATTTCTCCAGACGCACTTGGGTATACTTCTTAAAACTCAAGAGCGAAGTATTTAACACTTTTTTGGCCTTCAAAGCCTTTGTTGAAAAACAATCTGGACATCAAATTCTTAAGCTACGAACTGATAATGGTGGAGAATATGTTAAAAACACATTCATCAACTTTTGCACTGAAAATGGAATTCAAATGCAACATACTGTTCCATACACTCCACAACAAAATGGTGTAGCTGAAAGGAAAAATCGCACCTTAAAGGAAATGGCTAATTGTATGCTGCAATCTAAAGGACTCAGTCTTAGTTTTTGGGCCGAAGCAATTAATTGTGCAAATTATATAATCAATCGCACTCCTACTAAGGTTCTAGAGAATATCACTCCAGAAGAAGCTTGGAGTTCCATTAAACCAGATGTAAGTCACTTTCGTGTGTTTGGAAGTGAAGCATGGGCCCATATTCCAGATGAAAAGCATAAAGCTTTAGAACCTAAGAGTGAGAAATGTACTTTTGTTGGATATTCTGAAGATGTAAAAGGTTATAGACTTATTCCATTTAAGTCCAAAAATGTTATCATTAGAAGAGATGTAAAATTTGATGAAAATAAATCGGCCTGCGAGCCTAGTCCGGCGGATGTGCCACCTCTTCCTATCTCTTCTACTTTTGAAAACATTTCTTCTTCAGATGATGAAAGTGAGGATGACAATCCTCCCCCACCTTCTCAGGATCCTCAACTTCCAAGATGGGTCCGTGCTACTCGAGATGCAGCAGGTGATCTTGCCGGTGATCCTACAGATCAGCGACGTACACGTTCTCAGTTTGAAAGAGCCTCTTCTTTACTGGCTCAAGCTCCAGTAAATCATGATCCTGACACTTTTGCAGAAGCTTCAGGCCATCCACATTGGGAAGCAGCTATGAATGAAGAATATCATTCATTGATGACAAATGATACATGGGATCTTGTTCCTCTACCAAAGGGACGAAACTTGTAAGATGTAAATGGGTTTACAGAACCAAGTATGGACCAGATGGCAAAATTGATAAACATAAAGCTCGTCTTGTTGCTAAGGGCTTTTCACAGGTTGAAGGCATTGACTACACTGAAACCTTCGCCCCTGTTGCCAAAATGAACTCTATCCGCCTTGTTCTTTCCCTTGCTGCCTCTTTAAAATGGGAAGTCCATCAAATGGATGTTAAATCTGCCTTCTTGCATGGGGACTTGCAGGAAGAAATCTATATGGAACAACCCATTGGCTTCATACAAACAGACTCAAGCCTTGTGTGTCGACTTAAGAAATCCCTTTATGGTCTCAAGCAAGCTCCTCGGGCTTGGTATGCCAAAATGGATAGCTTTCTTTTAGAATCTGGCTTTTCTAGGTGTCATTCTGACAATACTGTCTACACCAAGAAAGTGGGTGACTCTCTTATCATCCTTGTTCTTTATGTTGATGATCTTATCCTTACTGGTAGTGATCCCAACCTTATAAACCATGTGAAGTCTATCCTTAAAAAGAAATTTGAAATGACAGACTTAGGACACTTACACTATTTTCTCGGTCTTCAAGTCTTGCAATCCAAGGAGGGTATTTCCTTTCCCAGTCCAAGTATGCTTGTGATATTCTTCGTCATTTTCACATGGAAGACTGTAAGCCAGCCCTTCTCCCTTTCAGTCTGGAGTCAAACTTTCAGTCTCTTGTTCTTCTCCTGAAGTTGATGCTACCTTATACCGTCAACTTGTAGGAAAACTCTTGTACTTAACCCATACTCGTCCTGATCTTTCCTTTGCTGTTGGCCTTGTTGCTCGTTTTATGCAAAACCCCGTGAAAGTCATTGGAAAGCAGCCAAAAGAATACTTCGTTATGTTCGAGGTACAGTACAGTTTGGGATTCATTACAGTGCCAAAGCAGCTCCTCTGTTAGTTGGTTTCACTGATTCTGATTGGGCTGGTGACCCTGATGATCGGAAGTCTACTGCCGGTTATGTCTTCACTCTTGGTTTAGGACCTATTACATGGGCTTGTAAGAAACAGGCTGCCATTTCTCTTTCGTCAGCAGAAGCAGAGTATCGTGGTGCCGTGGAAGCTAGTAAGGAAGCCTTGTGGCTTCGTCAGATCCTATCAGAGTTTGGCTTTGAGCAGCAGCATCCAACCTCCCTTTGGTGTGATAATCAAAGTGCCATTCAGCTATGCAAAGATCCAGTCCAGCATCAGCGCAGCAAACACATCGAACTACACATGCACTTCATCAGAAAACTCATTCATGACCATGCTCTTGAAGTACAATATTGTCCAACAGATGATCAGATTGCAGACATCTTCACAAAGGCTCTCACAGAGGCGAAGTTCACTAAACTTCGATATATGCTTAGAGTTCAGGAAGTTGTCACTAAGGGGGGATAGGCTCTAGTGCCTCCTTCCTTCTCCTATTGTGTCATATTTGTAAATCCTTCAATCCTATCCCAAGTTGTTCTTAAGGGGGGATGTTAGGATATTCCGACACATAGGATATAGTTAAGATCAACTTGGTCTAGTTTAGAGTTAGGTATAGAGTTAGGTAAAGTGTCTTTCTTTACCGTTGTACATATTGTAACTTACAATCCGACGGTCAGGATATGTAGTGATCCGACGGTTTACTCTCACCTCGGTATTATCGACACTTGATCCGTGGCTTGACACCCGATTGGTCCATGAGTTCTATTTAAAGCGCATGGAGGGTCATTGTTCGGGTAATCCGTGCATGAGAGAAGCTTATGTAAATTTTCATTCTTTGATTAATAAATTGTCTGTACCCACGTTGGGACAGGCCGTGGACTGTTTCCCTCCTTGCACTCTGAGGGTTTTAACCACGTCAAAAATACTGGTGTATTGATTTGAGATCTGGTTGTGAGCGGTGTCCTTTTGGTATTCTTTCTGAGGAACTTACCCTGTAAATTCCTACATGAGGAAACCTTCATTCTCTTGACCAACCGGGCCTTTTTCTTGATGTGAGGTTGCAGGCTCGATGTACACCAAGTTTACTACACTTGGGGCGATTTCCATCGCGACGAGACATGGAAACCCCAAATTTCCCGCACTTGGGATGCTTTCGACAAGGCGGGACATGGAATCCCGGGTTCCCCACAATTTGGCGACCTTTGTCGAGGAGGGACTGGGAGACCCCATGTCACGCTCCTATCCTAGTGGTAGTATTTCAACCACGCATAAGCGGGTGCGGCACCACCGTACTTTTTCCTTTTACCAATACTTGAGTACACGGTCTGTGCCTACTTCAACACTCGGTCAATTTTCCAATAAGTGTTCTTAACAATGCAGCGAAAATAACTTACCATAAATTTATCTTCTTCAATTATTCTTTCAACCTGTCGTGTCATGTGGTCATGCTGCACTGGTCCGCGGCTTGCACGACACAACTCCACACCTGAACTGCGAACCTGTCCGCCCGACTTTCCCTTCCGCGGTGCCCAAACTCTGCCCGTCGGTGCGGTCCATAGTGAGGGTGCATGGCCCGCATGCAGTGCGGCCTGCCTGCTTGGACGGTAACCCGCCCTGCTCTGCCTGTCCGCGCTACCAAGCCTGACCCGCCCTCTGTAATCCGCCCACCGGTGCAGCCCTCTTACCCGCGTCCTTCTCTTCCTTCCGTTTTCGCCCAACTCCTTCCTTCGCACTTGTTCTGCGATGTGGAAGTCTGAGTTCGATGTCCCTTCGTCAAACGCCATCCTCCTTACTTATACGCATCCTTTCGCCCAAGGGCCGTGTCTCTCGAGGATAACAAGGGTCGGCTCCATCAACATGCATGCCCAGCTAACCTGCCACATAACCTCGACACGCCCCATTCCAACGAACCACCGCGTCCCTTCGTGTGCACCGTCACACCCATGGGTCGGCTCCAACACCTCGCCGATTACACCCGTCGCACACTTGCCCGCATCCTGACTCGTCCGCACATGGTCACCTCTTTCATCTGGGCACGCAACAAGGGTCACCCGCGCGCCTTCCGTCGGTGGCTCGCCCATCGTGCAGGTATCAAGGGGCGTGCGCCATCCCCAACACGGCGCGAGCGACATGGGAACCCCGCGTGTCACGCCCCCAGGCCTACAGTACTCTTTCAGCCGTACTTGGCGAGGTGCGGCGCCACCGAACACTTTCTTTTCACCAATACTTATGTTCATGGACTACGCCTAACCATTAGTCTACTTAGTTTGTTTTTCGCAACCAAGTATTATTATGTTTCCTTTATGCCAATGAACACCCATACACATTCATTATCATCAGCAATTATACATGAAGAACACAATTGCACAGTGTAAAGGGAGGGGCAACTCCCTGAACAATGAGTCTGCCCGAATACAATATATTATTCAACTCTACAATGTTTACGAGGCTTTACAAGTATACTTGGGAAACACCAAGTTTCATACTTAGCCAATTTTACAAATAGGCAACACCTCCGTGTGCCAACCTCGTTTACTGCTGCACGACGGGCGGGCGACCTCACCCGAGTCACCCAACGTTTCCTGTTGCACGACGGGCGGGCGACTTACCCGAGTCACCCGAGACACCTCCGCGTTTCTTCTTCCACGACGGGCGGGCGACCTACCCGAGACACCCCGTGTCACACCGAACGGCGGGTGCCTTCCTTACCCGCGCCCTCACCCGATAACCGAACCCTGTGCGTATCATGTGTGCTTGCCCAAGAGCGGGTGCATATATGCCCGCGCCTCTTTTGCGACCTGCTCCACTACTTCGCACTTTTTTCTTGATCACTGAATGCTCATGTTCGAATGTCCATCTTTGAATGAATGCCAAATGCTCCAATGCCTTGCCATATTTATACGAGCGGTTGGGCGAGTCGCTGCCCAGGCCGACTCGACCACTGCGTGCCAAAACGCCCTTACACATCGCAAACTTGCCATCCGATTGCTGGTCGGCAAACAATCCTTCGTTCAAGTCGCCCCAACATGTGAGTTGGCCCGTGGGTTATGCCAAACGCTCCCACACTATAAACCAACCATCGCTCCACCTCTAATGCACATTATACTTATGTCCCTTCCCACATTTTGGTCGTAGAGTTCGCACTTCGCACCGACGGGAGAAACCGAACTGCAGGTCCTTACACCGTGTTTCCCAGACTTGGGTAGCAATTTTTGTTGTGACGCGAAATGGAAACCCACTGTGTGTCTGCTGACTTGGGTAGTAGTTTTCATCGCGCTGCGAAATGGACACCCCGAGTTCCCCGGACTTTGGCGGCTCTTCGTGGCCCCACGACATGGAAATCCAAAGTTCCACAGACTCTCGGGCGATTCAGGGTGTGCCGCGACATGGAAACAGTGAGTTCCCCAGACTTGGGCAGCGGTTTCGAAACACCCCAAGTTCCCGAGACTTGCGAGCTGGTTTGCATCGTCATGGAAACCCCAAGTTCCCCGCGTTTCCCTCGTGCCGTAAAATGCGGAAACCCGTGGTTCCATCAAGGGTGGGACATGGAAACCCCAACATTCATAGCATAGACATAATCACACCCAAGTAGCATATTAAAGTCTAAAGGGCTATCAACCACCATCATATCGATTAAGACAGTCTTCCCACCTAAAGTGATAGGCAATTGAGGAAGAACACCCATAGATTCACCAGGTCTTCTATCATAGGCTAACAACTAACTCTGAGTTGTCAACAACTTTGGGGAACCCAAAGCTTTCCAAGTCAAAGAGGATATAATACTTGCAGAGGATCCTTCATCCACCATACATCGATAGATATTTGTGGAATTAACCCTGACCTTTATTTGGAAAGGTGCAGTGGAAGGAAGACGAGGCTCAACAAGACTATCCCAATCAAAGGAGACACTCCTAGAACTTGGAGGGGGAACATTTGAAGCAGTCGGAATGCCCGCTATATCAGAAGACTCTGCACTAGAGATCAAACAGACTCTTTTTTTGGGCACTTCACCCCCCAAAAAAGGAGTGTAATCAGCCAGAGATTGCATTGGCTCAACCACATTATCAACCAATGGTTGGTGGGATTAATGAGAAACCATATCAGATCTAGGAGTAGAAGTACTTTCAGACTCAGACCATATCCTTTGAATCTCTGGAATACCAGGGCATAAATGAGTAAGATGGTCTCCCTTGCATATCTTACAAGGGAATTTAGGTTTAAAACTTCTACGTCCAGGTTTCTTATCAGCCTCCCTTCCGCCAACCTAACTAGTAGTGGTTTCTGGAGAGTCCTGAGCATGACTTGCAGAGGATCCTGACTCTTTGCTAGTATGACTCACAGTGACTAGACTCGTGCCCCTAGCATGACTTGCCGCAGCTAAAGGCTCATCTCCAACATGACTTGCAAAGGTTGATGATGAAGGGATAGAATTATTCTTCTTCTTTGACTTTCTCTTTCTCCTCTTTTTAGATTTCTTGTTACAAGAAGGAGGAGAAGAATGAATCCTAGATTTCTCTTGGACAGAAGATGAACAATTAGCACCCATGTGATGCCACTGAAATAAAGCATTCATCTGAGAAGCTTCAAGAGTATTGGGAATATTTGGGGTGGACCATAGCCAAACGGGTAGTCCAACATTCAACCTAGGAATATTCAAAGTGGCCATCAAGGGAGTACCAACATTTCCAAAGAAAGGAAAAGCACAAGGATCTCCTTTTGGAAAGGTACCTTGGTTGGTTTCCATAGGAATATTGGCCATATCTAACTGATTTGCTGATCCAGGTGGATATTGGTGGCCACCTGCCAGGTCCACCTGGACCCCCACCATTGTCTTTCTCAGCATTTTCAGTTTCCTTAATTGTAGCACAGTTTACTATTTTTAGCAGTTTTTCGGGTCCTGAACTTCCGGAGCCGTTTTGAGGCCCTAAACGACGTTTTTTTGGAATTCTGGGGCGACCGAGCCCTATGTTGCCTCCCAAAGTGGTAGTACTCGGATAGATCTTTCTAACGAGCTATCGTACGCGTCAAACGGAGATCGTATGCCAAAGTTACGACCCCGGGAAATTGTTGTACCAATTTACCCAAACGGGGCCCACAATTTGGCGTTTCATCTTCTAGGGTTAGGTTTCAGTATGTGAAGGGTTTTCCATTGTTTCTCAACAATAAATAGGCCTTCGAGCCTCATTGTAATACAGTTCAGAACAGTTCAGAGGCATGTAGCCATCACATCTCTTCTCAGAGATAAGCTACCATCGCCCTAGCTAGTTTAGTGCCATTTCTGTTTGTAAGCATATGTCAGTATTTTCCATTAATGAAATGAAGTATTATTTCCGCTGCATCTTTGTGTATATGGTTATCTCTGTAATTTGTTGCGTTCCTGTTTAAATCTGGATCAGTGGTATCAGAGCGGTCTGCTTTTTCTCTGTTTTTCTTTGCATGTCCCCAACAAGGTCGGGATATAAGGAGTTAGGGCTTGAACTGGTTGAACCTTTGCAAGACCAGCCTCGCAAATCCCGACGGCCTCCCATGGCGGACGAGAAGAAAGACGAGGGGGCAGGAGATCCCATCAAAATCTTGCTCGAAGAAGCGCTCGAGCGACAACGGAACGCGATGATGGACAGCTTTGCGCAGATCCTTCAGCGGCTACCCAGAAGCGGCGCATCGGCTTCCAGCAGCTCCTCTGGAAACGCCACACCCTTTAAGGTACAAGTTAATTTTGAAATCCCCATATTCGAGGGTCAGATAGACGCCGATGCCATAGATAAATGGTTAAATCTGCTAGAGGGTTATTTTTCTGTTCATGAATTTTCGAGTCGGGAAAAGATTGTTTTTGCTCTTCTCAAAGCAGCCCCCCACGTCAAGGACTGGTGGGAAACCTACTGCGAGCAGAAGGATGAAAGTACTGGCTCACTATTTTCAGCCGCACCCACCTGGGATTCGTTCCGGGATGCCATCAAGGAGCAGTACTACCCTGTCGGAAGCTATGAGGATGAATACATAAAGTGGACCACGCTGCGGCAGGGAAGGGACCAAGATGTGCCGGAGTTCACCAATCTTTTCCATACCCTTCGCACAAAGTTGGGTATCAAGGATTCGGAGCAACATTTGATACTCAAATACCGTGGTTGCCTGCACAAGTACATCCAGGAAGAAATACAGTTCCTAAACATCCCCTCGCTCGGCGCAGCATACCGGTATGCCGTCAAAGTCGAGCAGAAGTTTAAACAAAAGAAGCGAGACTTTGGATCTGCGAATCCAAAGCAGGGGAAGGGTGCCCCTAAACCACAGAACAAAGGACAAAGCCAAGGCGGGACAGCCCAAGACAACCAGCTGAAGCTGCAAGCAAAGAGCAACGCCGCGAAGCCGAGAAAGGACACTGGAAAATGGTGCGAGTTCCATAAGAGCTCCACTCACAACACAAGTGAGTGTCGAGCCAAACAGTCACTGGTGGCTGAGCTAAAGGTTTCAGAATCAGATGCATGTTCCGACTCTGAGTCAGAACCCGATAAGGGGTATGAAAAAGGGAAGCAGATCATTGATGCGGATCCCAGCGCCACTGTTGCTACCGCAAAGATCCAGAAAAATGAACCCGAAGATCCAGAGGAGGAGGAGCGTCTCTTCCACTCCCAGATGTGGGTCAAGGGCTCCCCGATACAGTTCATTGTTGATAGCAGGAGTCAAAAGAACCTCATTTCGGCAGAGGTCGTGAAGCGGTTGGGCTTACCGACCACAGCGCATCCACAACCATACACCATTGGGTGGCTTTACCAAGGGCGAGATCTTCGCGTGAGCCAGCAGTGTCGCCTTCCATACAACATCAAGCCCTTCACGGATGAGGTATTGTGTGACATTGCTCCCCTTGAAGTTTGTGATGTATTACTAGGACAACCATACTTGTGGAAGCGACATGCTGTGTATGAATCAAGGCCCCGTGCTGTTATTATTACATTGGGAAATAAGTTGTTCAGGATACCAGAGGTACCACCACCTGCCGCCATCTCTTTGATTACTGCAAAACAATGCAGTAAGATCATTTCCAAAACCAGGAAATTTGTTTTCCTGATGATACGCCCTCAAGGGAAGAAGAAGACAGTGGCCGCGGCCTCCAAACGAGGTCCCTCTGCACGGCAGCTACAAATGGACAAGATTGTGGAGGAGTACAAAGACATCTTCACCTCCCGGCAGGGGTTCCTCTGCACTGTCAAGTCAAGCACTCCATTGATCTGACCCCAGGTGCGCCGCTACCCAATGGACCAATTTATCGGCGCTCCGTTCTGGAGAACAATGAAATCAAGAGGCAGATTCAGGAGCTCCTACAGAAAGGTCACATCCGTCCGAGTTCTTCGCCCTGTGGGAGCCCGATAGTGTTGGTACAGAAGAAGGATGGGACGTGGAGACTCTGTATTGACTATCGGGCGCTGAACAAGATCACTGTCCGTAATAGGTACCCGATCCCGCGGATTGATGACCTCCTAGACCAACTAAAGGGGGCGAAATATTTCAGCAAGATCGATCTGAAGTCAGGATATCACCAGGTACCAATTGAACCCTCAGATGTGTGGAAGACTGCCTTCAAATCCAAGGAGGGCCTCTTCGAATGGTTGGTCATGCCTTTCGGATTGACGAATGCTCCTGCAACCTTTATGAGGCTAATGGATGACATCTTGCGGCCATTCACCAACTCCTTTGTAGTAGTATACTTGGATGACATTCTGATCTTCAGCCAGAGTTGGGAAGAGCACCTCCACCACATCCGACAGGTTCTCCAAACACTGCGGCAACACAAGCTATGTGCCAATTTGGAGAAATGCACTTTTGGCATGACCGAGGTCCAGTATCTGGGATACATCATTGATGAACAGGGGGTGCATGTCGATCCAGCCAAGGTCCAAGTCATTCGGGATTGGCCCTCTCCAACCACTCTAACAGAGCTCCGCAGCTTTCTAGGTCTTGCCAACTTCTACCGCAGGTTTGTGTTGGGATTTTCTCATATTTCTTGGCCCTTGAGTCAAGTCACCAAGGGCGGGGCGAAAGCAAAATTCTTTTGGTCTGAATCTCAACAGAAGGCATTCAGGGAGTTGAAGGATCGCCTCTGCACGGCACCAGTGCTCGCGTTACCAGATTTACAACAACCATTTGAGGTCGAGACAGATGCCTCTGACTATGCTATTGGGGCAGTCCTTACTCAACATGGACATCCAGTGGCATATCACAGTGAAACACTTTCAGACACAGTCCGGAAGTACCCCACTTATGATAAAGAGATGTATTCCATTGTACAGGCCTGCCGACAATGGAAGCATTACATTTTGGGGAAGGAAACGGTCATCCACACAGACCACCGACCTCTGCAATTCATACAGACCCAAGGGAAATTGCAGAATGATCGCCATCAGAAGTGGTCTACATACCTGCAACAGTTTCACTTGAATATCAAGTATAAAAAGGGCAGCACCAATAATGTTGCAGATTGCCTCAGTCGACCACCGATCATGGCGCTAACCACCGTGCTCAACTCTTGCGGGCACGAGACTTCTGATTGGCCACTTCTCTACAAAAGCGACCCAGAATTCGGCCACACATACCAGACACTCTTGGAGGGTCGGCAGGTTGCAGATTTTCACCTCCAGGATGCCCTATTATGCCACCTCGGTCACCTTTGTGTTCCTTCAAGCGAGCGTGCCAAGATGATTTGGGAAGCACACTACAGTCGGGCTGCTGGGCATTTCGGGGTCGAGAAAACAGTGGCAGTACTGCAAAACTATTTCTATTGGCCGAATCTTCGACAGGATGTTGGGAAGTACATCCGATCATGTACTGCCTGTGCCATTGCCAAACCGACCATTAAGAAGCAAGGCCTCTATACCCCGTTGCCTACCCCTAGTCGACCTTGGGAATCCATCTCCATGGATTACATGTCAGGCCTTCCTTCCACTAAGCATGGAAATGACTGTGTTTTTGTGGTCGTCGACAGGTTCTCAAAGATGGCCATTATGATGGCCTGCAAGAAGAATATCACAGCAGAAGCCACTGCTAAACTCTTCTTTGAACGAGTGTGGGTGCACTTTGGGATCCCACAGTCTATCATCTCAGATCGGGACAGTCGGTTTCTCAGCACATTTTGGTCCAGTCTCTGGTCAATGCTGGACACCAAACTCACGAAGTCCACAGCCTTCCATCCTCAAACTGATGGCCAGACAGAGGTTGTCAACAGGATGATTGTGCACATTCTGCGCATGTATAACTCAAAGCATCCACGCACATGGGACGAGAGCCTCCCCTATGTTCAGCACAGCTACAACCGAGCTCTTCACAGCTCCACTGGCCATAGCCCTTTTCAGGTGGGTTTAGGATTCCAGCCACTATGCCCCATTGATGTGGCCATGCCACTTGCAGCTACTCACATGAATTCAGCTCATGTCCAGTCCGAAACAGATAAGGCCACCAGCTTCATTGAGCGCATCCAACATATTCGCCAGCAGGTCCATGACATTCTTGAGAAATCAAATGCCAAGTACAAGCAGCGACATGATCAACACCGGGTGCCACACAAGTTTCAGGTGGGCGACAAAGTCTGGTTGCATTTGCAAAAGGAACGCCTTACTGGAGCCTATCGGAAATTGAGACCACTTCGATATGGTCCTTACACCATTACTAAGGCTATGGGAGACAATGCATTTGAGCTCAGCATTCCCCCATTCCTTGGCCTGCACCCAGTGTTCAATGTGGACCGCCTTCGGCCATACTTTCCACCATTGCTAGACACATCCGACATTGCAGAACAGCTCAAACCCACAGAATTAAATCCCGATTGCATGGAACAAGCTGCAACTGATCGGATCATGGACACACAGATCAAGAACACTCGCCAACAGCATATCCAACTGTATCGAGTTGTCAAAGCAGGCCAACTCCTTAAGCAGGGCAAGTGGCTCACCAGGGAACAAGTTCAGCAGAGGTTTCCTCATCTCATGGAGGAGCTCAACGCAATGGGGACCATTGCTTCCTAAGGGGGGAGGAATGATCCAGGTGGATATTGGTGGCCACCTGCCAGGTCCACCTGGACCCCCACCATTGTCTTTCTCAGCATTTTCAGTTTCCTTAATTGTAGCACAGTTTACTATTTTTAGCAGTTTTTCGGGTCCTGAACTTCCGGAGCCGTTTTGAGGCCCTAAACGACGTTTTTTTGGAATTCTGGGGCGACCGAGCCCTATGTTGCCTCCCAAAGTGGTAGTACTCGGATAGATCTTTCTAACGAGCTATCGTACGCGTCAAACGGAGATCGTATGCCAAAGTTACGACCCCGGGAAATTGATGTACCAATTTACCCAAACGGGGCCCACAATTTGGCGTTTCATCTTCTAGGGTTAGGTTTCGGTATGTGAAGGGTTTTCCATTGTTTCTCAACAATAAATAGGCCTTCGAGCCTCATTGTAATACAGTTCAGAACAGTTCAGAGGCATGTAGCCATCACATCTCTTCTCAGAGATAAGCTACCATCACCCTAGCTAGTTTAGTGCCATTTCTGTTTGTAAGCATATGTCAGTATTTTCCATTAATGAAATGAAGTATTATTTCCGCTGCATCTTTGTGTATATGGTTATCTCTGTAATTTGTTGCGTTCCTGTTTAAATCTGGATCATTTGCAGACCCTTCCCTTACGGGAATGGAGAAATTACTTTTCAAGGAAGATATACACACAATCAAGACCTTTGCCCTTGAGGAGGCAACTCCACAACTTTGTAGGTGTTGTATTGAAGTGGCTTGGGAGCTTATACATGGACTATGACCATTATCTTACACCTCTTTTAAACCCTCAGGACTAGTTTTCATCCTTGAAAAATGTTCAAGGGCCTAAGAACCATCCCTTAGATGGTCTCCATGAGTACCACTAGGCCAACTATTCACCTTAGAGGCATTGGAGGGTGGTTTTCTACCATGTGCATAGTCTGTATTATTACTAAGCCTTAAAAACCACTCGTACTAGACCCTAGCATGATAATTGTGTTTCTCCTTAGATGATGTCCAAGGACCCAAACAAAGCCATCCTTGTCGGGAAAAATTATCCTCACATTAACACCCATACACCATCTATATACCCATGGTTTATAATGATGGAAAATAGTGCTCCCCATCACTTAATTGTGCAAAAATCCCCAACTAACCTAGATTCCACGTCAAACATGTCCTCGATATTAGCATATCACCCTACATTATCCATTAGCTCATGGAGATAGAGGGTTCAAGGACTCTCACTTGATGGTTGGGGACTATAGTCCATCGAGAGGTCAAATTTCGGGCTAACTGTGTTAAGGACAACTTGAGGTCAACCAACACTAATGCAATGTATTAGTTGTTGGTACATCAACCTATCAAAATGGCACAATACTGGGTAGTAGACATTAGTAAGTAGGACACTAGTCACCAACAAGAAACCTTGGTATCAATAGAGTAATGATGTGGTGAGTGGACGTGGATCTGGGGATACAACAGTCAATTGTGTGGCAGTTGATTTGACATGCTAACGTTTCATTATGATGTGGCACCAATGTGGGTCTAGATGACATGACATACCAATGTGGTAAGTGATGTGGCATGTTGACATGGCAATGGAAGGTTGACTAGGCACCAAGGTGATGTATAGCTGGTAACCATATAGCGATGACATGGATGTTGGGCTTTTGGATGTTAATATATCAGCTAATCAGTATCAATGACACTCTTTAGCCTCTTCTGAGGGCCTGATCGCTTGATAGCCCAACCATTGGCCTTTCAAGATATCGAGTATTGAGACATTAGGGCTTCAATCTACAAGCTCGTCTGTATGTTGGGTGTCGAGTATCGAGATAGTAAGTATGTATAGAGCATTAAGTGTCCTGGGGGGATAGCAGCTTAGTGATCTGGCAGATGGATAAGGTAGATGATGGAAAGGTAATTAGTATCAATGACACTCTTTAGCCTCTTCTGAGGGCCTGATCGCTTGATAGCCCGACCATTGGCCTTTCAAGATATCGAGTATTGAGACATTAGGGCTTCAATCTACAAGCTCGTCTATATGTTAGGTGTTGAGTATCGAGATAGTAAGTATGTATAGAGCATTAAGTGTCCTGGGGGGATAGCAGCTTAGTGATCTGGCAGATGGATAAGGTAGATGATGGAAAGGTAATTGTGTTAATTGATGACCCATTGTTTGGTTATGTGAAGACCGAGTAAGCAAGTTTTAAACTAATGTGATATTTCCCAAGTGGTCGATAGTGGATATAATAGCCAAATTAATTGAATAGGTAAGCTAAAATGAACATTATTGTTTATATCATTGCTAAAATGAACATGGCCTAATTATTCAATATCTCTTGTAATGGAACCAAAGTTATGTATCACATGAATAGTTATAGGTAAGAATTCTTATAAATTATCTTGATTACTATGTCACATATTGAAATCTTTCATTTCACTAATAGTTCCATCATCTGTAATAGATCAAATAACTATGACTTTAGGCAACACTTTTGATGGATTTTACTCATTGTTAACTAAATTTATTATTTCTTTGTCACTGAAGTTGAAAAGTGGAAATACAAAATATTTAATAAACGAGAGTAAATATTATTTCAAGGGTGTTACCAAACTTATTGCATGAGGTTTTATACGAGACAAGTATATATTGCTAGAAAAATAGAGATAAAAAATAATTAACAAATTCCTGAATTCCTTATTTGTATTAAAAAAAAAAAATCTCTAGTTTTAATTTTTTTAATAATTACTAAATTGTGTGTTTGAAGTAATTCCTTATTTGAAATAAGGAAAAATCTTTTTTCCTTTTTTTTTTTTAATAATCACTAAATTTATTATTTAACATAAATAAAAAAAATTGAAAAATCTATTTTTTTTTCTTTTAATAATTACTAAATATATTATTTAACATAAAAAATAAAAATAAAAAATAGATTTTTCATTACATGCATATTGAACTTTTACTTATAATTTGATCGAATACTATTTTTTCCATATATAAAAAATATACATGTATTATTAAAATTTGAAAACGTTTTTGTCAGTGAATATAAGCTACTTGGTGAAAATAGTTAGTAAACTAGGTGAAAGTAGTTATTTGAAAACGTTTTTGTCAGTAAATATAAGCTACTTGGTGAAAATAGTTAGTAAACTAGGTGAAAGTAGTTAGTAAACTAAGTGTTGATTACCACTCCATCTGATATCTAATCTGATGTCATCAGACAGTTCGAGTTGTAATGAATTAATAAATATGCAATTCTCAGCTATTAAATTTACTTCCATTAATGCACCCAACGATTCCTTAAAAGCACTGAGATTTACAAATTTACAAATTTACAAGCACGATATTTACATACAGGATTCTGTCTGATTTTCAGAAGAACGAATCTTTAAAAGCAGCACAAGTTTTTGGTTCATATTTTTCCCTTTTGGAAGTGAGAGTTCATGCAAAATACAGGTTTTTTCCACTTCTCATTGTAATTTTGATTACCTGTGCACTTTTTTTAAACAATTTTTGCCATGTGTTTTTAATATACTCTCTTTTTCTGTTAATGAAAAATACTTTTACACAAAATTTGTTCATCCTAGCTGTAAGTATTTGCAATTTGCTTAGTTGATATAGGTTTGATCGCTTTCTTTAGTCCTATTAGTTGATACGCATGCAGATAGCCTCCCAGATTGTGCTGGAAAGCTGTGCAGTTTAGAAAGACTGGGCAATGAGACAAGATTTGGAATCACTACGGGCTTGATTTTGTACTGTGGTTTAGAATTTCTTTGTTTTCTGCTTTAATTGAATAACAAATTTTGATTTGAAACTGAGCAACAGTGGGTATTTCCTCCCTCACTTTTTCTCCTAACAATTTCAAAGAGTCCTCAAAAAGATTTAGGGCATCAGCTACAGCCTCCCAGTGATCCAACTTTCCATCCTCATCCTCACTGATTATCCATCTTGCTTTAAACTATAAGATGTTGAAGCGATGTTAGATCTATTCTTCCAAGTGAAAAATCTGTCCCTACCAATGGAAAGAAATTAAAATTCTAGATATCGACTGGAAGATTTAGATTGTAGCATCAAATCCAAAAGAGATAAATCTGGTCATGTTCCTTCTTCCTGTATACAGAAATGAAAACCTAAACCTATGTCAAGGAAGAAGCATGGTAACGAGGAAAGCCTCCTGAATATTTTTGTGGGTTTGGCTTTCTGAATGATATGGTGTAGCACACTCATATAGCTGTTTCCTATACAAAACAAGTAGGCAACAAGGACACAATAGAGAATTGGTATTATTTTTTAAGTGTCACAGGCCTATGCCTCGTAATCTAGAAACCACATAATGGATTGAAACCCCTTGAGGTTTGAGGACTCCCAGGCTCGAAATGCAAAACCCTTCCGAAATTTCCAAGAACACAGTTATAATTTATGCCAAGTTTAGAGATTGAAATTGAAACTTCTGTCAGTGTCCACGAAACACCAAAATAGGTCAAAAGGATTGATGACTAAAAGTCAGCCAGTAGGACAACAAATAGTTAACTCCTCTGTTTCACCCATAGATCCAATTTAAGGCATTGTTCTTATTGATTGGGTGAGGTATTTTAAAGGAATCTTCTCATAGCCATCAAGGAGGTAGCTGGGCTTAAAGAGTGTGGATTTGCGCGACAGCAGCACTCATCCAGAATACTGAAGGAAAAGATACGAGATTTAGAAATTATAAATGTTTTACTGTCAGAAGAGATTATAATTTTGCACTTTCTTCCTTCTCTTGATTAAAATGTCTCTCCCCTGTAGGGGTCTATACCAGAGGCTCTTCTATTTATCTAGCTAGGAAGTCGAAGTCCAGTCACAACCTTTTTTATAAACCTTTCATCCGGGCAAGGAACCAATTCTGTTGTAAGGGTGGTCCATTGCTTATAGAATTTTTTGCTTTGCTGCATATGGAAATATAATGAAATCTAAGTGTAGCCGTGGTGGGCTATATTACTACTAGCCCCTTCTTTCCAACACATAAACATAAAGCAAGCGATCAATTTACTTTTTATTTCCCCCTTGCTAGGCATACTACTGTCTCGGGTCTGTGTTGAAGGTTCCTCAGCTATGTGGGGATATGTCAGAATGCCGTATGAACCTATGGTGTCTAGAGTGAAGTTATACAAAACACATGATCACTGATTATCCATATTGCTTTAAAATATAAGATGTTGAAGTGATGTTAGATCTATTCTTCCAAGTGAAAAATCTGTCCCTACCAATGGAACCACATAATGGATTGACACCCATTGAGATTTGAGGACTCCCAGGCCCGAAATGCAAAACCCTTCCAAAATTGCCAAGAACACAGTTATAATTTATGCCAAGTTTAGAGATTGAAATTGAAACTTCTGTCTCAAAAATGAGATGAAATGAAATGTAAGATGAGTACAAGATGTTGGCATTATGATTCAAGTGTTGTCCTTGATGGCAACTCACTCAGAGGTTGGTACAGGTGCTCAGAGACTGGTACAGGTGATGGCAACTTAACTAGTGGACAGATCTCAGTACAGCAGGACAAGAAAGAGATATACGCAGGTTCAGCAAGGAGAATCAGCGTGTACACGCAGGTTGGCTTCAGTAAAAGCGCGTACATGTGAAAACGTACCTTTGGTCAGTGGCAGTTAGTCCTTGGAAGTTGTGCCTATGGTTTTGGACCATGGTGTCTCGACGGACGTGTCGATCCCTAGTTTCGAGGTTGATGGTATTGTGTTACTATGGTTTTGGCTCTTGGTATTGAGCAAGGCCTAAGGCTATATAAGGAGAAGATCACTAGGCCAAAGAGAGCAAGGGTGAGTGATGAAGATCTGAGAAAGTGTGTGATCCAAGTGCTGGTTATGGGTTGGTGATCTGAACCAAGGTTTCACCCATGTGGAGGATGATGAATGATGGAACGAGATCTCAAGGCTTGGAATGATTATCTTCATATGGTTTGACTCTGGATAGACTAGATCTACTGACGCATGTTTATTATTATGATCTGGGTATGTTTTGATGTCTGATATAGCTGCAGAGTTTTAAGGTTGAATTTATAGATCTGTACGCGACTTGGTTTTGGTAAAAGAGCGTATACACGCAGGTTGGGTTCATCCAAGTAGCGTATACAATGTGAAGTATGATATTTGAATATGGAGCTGGATCTGGTTGTTGCTATGATTGTCTGGTTATTGTTGATAGGGTTACAGTGATTCAGAATTGGGTGTTTCAGTGATTAATGATGCAGGTTGTACTACAATGATGATTGTCTTATGGATCCAGTATGAAAATGTATGAAACGTGGTCCCGGGTAGCTCGTAGGCCGGCACCTACGTACTGGTAAACATATCAGCCAGTACAAGAGCCAGGGGGTTGTAGCTCCCTTCCACTAGCAGCTGGAAAACGAGTAAAGAAGCATTCTGTAGGTAGGCACCTACGTACTAGTAAATGGATCGGCTAGTACAAGAGCTAAGAGGGTTGTAGCCCTCTGCAGGTTGTAGCCTGCGTGCTGGTAAAGGACTGCACCAGTACATTGTAAAGAGAAGTTCTCATTAAAGAAGAAAGAGACAAATTGCAGCAGGTGGTTTTCACCCACATTGGGTTTCCACCTTATATCATGGTGTTCATGTGTGTGGCTTTTGTGTGATGATCTGTTCTGTTTTACTGCACCTGTTTACTGTTAATATGCTTAATAATGTTCTGATGCATTTACTGAAGATAAGATTAACTGAATCATAAGATCTCTGGATATACGCTAGTTTCATTAGACACAGTCGCGTGTACACGCGGGTTCACTTAACTGAAGTCGCGTATATGTTTCTGAGCATGAAATTGAAAAGTTTTATCTGATCTGATAATACTGATTCACCCCCCCTCTCAGTATTATTTCCAACACAAGATCACAAAGAAATTAAATGACATAAAATAGACATAACAAGTAGATTATTCCAAGAAGGAAAACCCAGTAAATTGAAGGAGATCAATGGAGATATATAGCCTCACCAAAGATATACCTTCCACGAGGGAGTATTACCTCCCGAAGTTTCACTTGGTGGAAAAGTCCCAACCATAAGGGTGAAGACCCCATAGGCAACTTACGCAAGCTACCTATTGTCATCTTAGTAGGCTTGCCTTTCTCATTTTAAGCTAAGGAAGAAGTTCATAAGGAAGAGTCTGAGATTTTCTATTCATAGATTCCGACTTATCAAGGCAGGTTTTGCCAGCAAATCAAGGTGAAAACTATATATATGGAATGCTTTCATTTTCTTTATTGGAGTTTGGGTGAATGGGGGATGCAGAATTGGCTTCAAGGAAAGGCTTGACAATCAAAAGTGATGACCCATGGTCTCAGCATGCGGTGTGTGCCACAAAACAGCAGACACTTAGCATGCTGTATTCAAAATTTTTATCCAAGATTGATGGCTTATTTTTTGCGTTGCATTTGAAAAATAGTATTTTGTTTTGGTTGGGGGCACCTACTTTGTTTGTGTTAATCATTTTACAACATGTCTTTGATCTCCATTAGTTTTTCGTACAGCTATGTCATGTGTTTCAGCATGAGTTTTTCGTACAGCTATGTCATGTGTTTCAGCATGAATGTTGCTTTAAGGAGGCAGTCCAATTTATGAAAACATGTTTGGATTCATGGAATGCTTGCTGTCCATTCATGTGAAGTAGTCTTTTCCCTCTTTTATCACTGTTCAGTGATCCATACATTACAAATGGTAGGTAGTTTGAAAAGTGAGTTCGATCATGCACTGACATATTTTAGGGTGCCAGGTATACTCATAATTGGTGGCATCTAGCGTTATGTTACTTGGAAGGCCATGCACATTTGAGTAAAGTGCTCCGTATATATGACTCCCATATCTTGGCTTCTTTGCAAAGAGAGAATGTTGATCCTTCACACGTCATGATTACTATAACCTTTCTCCATTTTTGCTAAATTAGGAGAGTGACCTGGTCTAAGATATTCTTAAGATTACTTAGCATGTGGTGTGTGCCACAAAACAGCAGACACTTAGCATGCTATATTTTAAATTTTTATCCAAGATTGATGGTTTGTTTTTTGCATTGCATTTGAAAAATAGTATTTTGTTTTGGCTGGGGGCACCTACTTTATTTGTGTTAATCATTTTACAACATGTCCTTGATCTCCATTAGTTTTTCGTACAGCTATGTCATGTGTTTCAGCATGAATGTTGCTTTAAGGAGGCAATCCAATTTATGAAAACATGTTTGGATTCATGGAATGCTTGCTGTTCATTCATGTGAAGTAGTCTTTTCCCTCTTCTATCACTGTTCAGTGATCCATACATTACAGATGGTAGGTAGTTTGCAAAGTGGGTTCGATCATGCACTGACATATTTTAGGGTGCCAGGTATACTCACAATTGGTGGCATCTAGCGTTATGTTACTTGGAAGGCCATGCACATTTGAGTAAAGAGCTCCATATATATGACTCCCATATCTTGGCTTCTTTGCAAAGAGAATGTTGATCCTTCACACATCATGATTACTATAACCTTTCTCCATTTTTGCTAAATTGGGAGAGTGACCTGGTCTAAGATATTCTTAAGATTACTTGCTCTTGGTTTTCATTTGCAATTGGCTGTCTTTTGGGTTCTCAGGTTTACTTGAATGCTCTAGGGTTGCTGTTGAATATTCATGTGCATGGACATTCTGGTATTATTGATGATAGAATGGGAGATCTTTCATATCACCTTCTGGATCAAGTGAGTACTTACAATCATGATATGCATATTGGAAATGCATGGTCCAAAAGGATTACGCTGATGTCTGATAAGTTAATTGCTTCACCTTGTCCTATCTTATTCTGAATAAATGTGATTTAAAACACTAGATGAGATTATGACTATAACAGACATTTACCTATGCAGATTTGACTTCATGATTTATATATTAGACCAAACAATCAAATTGGGATTGACATGTAAATATCAGAAAGAATTATATAGCCATACACGACAGTCACCAAAGAAAGGGGCTTTCTAGAAACATGGGAAAAAATAGATTACAAATGGATGAAAAGACTATTGTTTGAGTGAGAAGTTAAGAATGATTTAAGTGTTGCAACCCCAAAACCTCAGTCAATATTAAATTGACATCATGAAGTAAGAAGAGGTAGCAGAGCACATCTAGAAAAGCATAAATATTTACATAAGAAAGACACGTTATCCAAGATAAGAAAGGCTGACTCAGACCCAAAATGCAGCTTGCAATGAATTGTGATCAAGGCTGGTATCAAATCACAGTGCTGAAATTGAGATGACCAGGGAAGAAGCTCCAGTCACTGGACAATGTAAAACATGGCTAACAACCATGAATGCAACTTCTAAAGTGAATATGATCAGAATACATTTCCACAACATACGTTTATGAACCCAACTGCCAGAGTGATACTAGTAGATCATGAAAACATGAAATCTGGAGAAGTAATTGCTCTCAAAAGTTTGTGTCTACGCAATATATTAAAATACAAACACATTTAATAATAAAGGAGACTAGAAGAAACTAATAGTTTGAGTTGGTAGCAGGTAGTTCAAGTTTTTTGTTTCTTCTTCTTAGGGGGCTTGGGGGGGATAAATCTGATTTTTGGGTTTTGTGGAAATAATAACATAAACAAGCTATTGTATTTCCCAATGCAGAATCTCGATGCAGATGGAATGCAGGGATGATTGATAAACCCTGGAAGCAGGTATACTCCACAGAAAATCTTGGCCTCTGAAGGTTCATTTTGGTTTGGATACTGCACACCTGTAGCATATAATCTCACAGAATCAGCTAACTAGAGATCCCAATTAGGCTATTCCTCCTGTAATTTAGTGGAACCTTGTTGTGATTTCATTTCTTGGTATTGCTAAGGCCAATACAGATGTATAACAGCGCCCGACCTGGAATTGTTGGTTAAAAATTGATGGGTTTTAGGCTTGATTGGACAAAGTTTGATGAAAATTAAGGAAATACAGGTTTCCTGCTAAGTCTTCGACAAATGTCCTAAGAATGTGAGCGTAAAAATTCACCAGGGAATTAGAATTTCAAGTGTAATAAAAAAATACAGTATGGATGGCTTGATTCAACTTCATAGCCAATTTCAAAGGAAAATATTAATTATGCCTGAGAGAGCTATGGTTCGATATCACACCCCTGGTGAAGAATGATGCTATGGCTAATAATTTAGAATGATTAATTTTAATGACATATTTAATGTAATTATACATGTTTAATATATCTACAAGACCCTTTTTATAAAATATTGTTGATATGGGCCTCAAGAGCTATTAAGGTCCATAGGTTGAAGTTGGGTCAAAATTGTTTTTCAAGGAGTTCAGGGCCATGAGGGCATGATGGAGTAGTAACGATGATGAAGGTTGTAGATGTGGTGTAGTGAGGCCAGGAAGGTCATGATGTCATGGAAGTTTGATCATGGTAGCATGGGGTGGTGTGGGGCCATAGAGGTGGGCTAAGCCTATGTTAATTAATGTGTTGTGGAACCATGTTGGGGTAGGGTGTTACCGTGATAGGGGACCTCCCACTATGCTGTTAACGGGAGAGGGGGGGCGGTCATATTTGATATTGGCCATTGGATGACCAATGTCAAATTGCATAAACGTCGTCAGATATAATGTGAAGAACCCTGAGTTGGAACATTGATTACGAACCCCTATGACATTAGTGAGGGAGTGGGGGTCCGAATTGTGTCTTGACCATCCATTTTCAACATGTATCCACCGTTGGATGTTAGGGGCCTTCTGTCAATGTGGAGTTGGAACCATGCTAAGGGAGTTTGGAACCTGGAATATTAGATTGTGAGGAGCTTGTTAATGGACCAACAATTCGATGTCCAAGGACGATTTTAGAAATTGTATAGGGTTGATATGAGCTATCAGATCTAAGATCAACCAACATAACGACTGTTTGATATTTTAAACTACCAATGGTCGATAAACCGAAGGGACCCTTGAGGTTATGTGGGGTCAACAATAATGCATTTATTAATTTATTTAAAATATTGTAAGATGGGTTATATATATATGTTGTTTTGCGTTCATGCAATATGAAAAGAGAAGTGGTGGGCTCCGTGTAATTTATTTAAAAACATAAATATGTTATATGTATGACCCTTTTGGGTTGTCACAAGAACTGTGAGCTATTGAGGGTTGGGTTTCATATTTATTTATTATTTATGAATATTTACATAGAGGGGATATACTTTGGTCCATAAGTGTTAAGTTTATATGTTATTTAAATGATTTTCATATTTATATATAGATTAATAATTGGATAATATTTATATAAACAAAAACATATATATTTATATATCTTAAATAAAACAATATATGAAAATATATGAAATTGTGTGTGGGGTCAAAAAGAAGTTAGCATGTTGGCTAGTTGGAGAAAGAGGCCAAAAAGCTTGTTTACTTCCAATAAGGAACCGAGGAAATCCTAAAGAGAAGAGTGAGAATCACAAGGAATAGGTAAAAATATGGAAGTACAAGAAAATACAAGTACTTTTGACAGGAAAATTAGTTATAGATTTTGAAATATAGTTACAACATTGAGGAAAGTAGGTAGAATTGGAATTTTCTCGGTATGGAGAATTTGACGAAAATTATGCAAACTTAAAAAGACCGTAAGTTACAGCTCACAAATAAGAATTGGGCATATAACAAATAATTAGAATGACAATTTCAGGATGATTATAACTTCCTACCCAAAAATTTGAATTGAAGGTTAAATTTTTGGAAAATTTTGAAGAAAATCTACAAGAGTCTTCACATGTTAAAATGTCATAATAGGTTACAATATTTCAAAGGTCATATATTTTAGCCTGGGGATTGGAATAACACAAGTAGATAGTCAATACAAAGAAATTGACGAAGAGGACAACCTGGAAAATCTAGAATTCTTAAGTCAATGATCAATTTGAACAAAATATTTAGGAAACACTATAAGTAAATTTTCAGGGAAAATTTCCTAGTAACATATAGGAGTCAAAAATATGCCCAAGGACCTTAGAGTGAAGAGGAAGTAGTTAGGGTTACAAACATAAGCATGAATGATGTTAAAAAAAACTAATGATCATGTAGTGGACCAACCTAAGGGTAGGGATTTGGAAGAAACAATCAAAAATCTCAAATTGGAATTTCTCAACTATAAAGATGACAATGAGAAGCTGATAAAAGATAAACAACATATTAGCAACCAAATATTTAAGAGTTTAAACAAAATTTAGAGTGAATTGACATAGAAAACTGAGTCCAGATTAGCTTATGAGCAAAGTGCATGGTTTATGATGAGAGGTATCGGAAGGTCAAGTCACTCCAAAATTGTTTCTTATCAACACTATCACTCAGCTAGGAAAACAAGTAAAAGGGATTATTTTACTATCGAATCTGATAATATCCATATTTTTTCAACACTTAGAGAAGTTAGAAGAAGAGCAGAAAAGCAAAGCTAAGAAAAATTAAGGCCCCCATATTTAATGGCGAAAATAAGAAAAGGGAAGAAGAAAATACCTGGTTGCTAGAGATGAGGAAATATCTTTAATTGTTACACTATTCTTCGAATTTAGAGTCTAGAATTACCATATATCACTTGAATGGAAAGTTGAATCTCTGGTGGAAATATCTTTAATTGTTACACTATTTCTCAATACCTCTGCCTCTGATCACTACCCCATCACTCTAACTTTGGAAACCCACTGTCCTCTTGGCCCTATTCCATTTAAATACAACCCTCTTTGGAATCAGATTCCTGTAGCCAGAGAAATTGTTTAGATGACCTGGAGCCAGCATGTGGAAGGTTCGCCATGCTTTATTTGGGAAACCAAATTAAAAAGAACCAAGCAGATTTTAAAAGATTGGGCCAAAGATAATTATCAGGAGCCAGAGGAGATCAAAAAGAAAGTCAAGAATGAATTAGAAGGTGTGCAGTCAAGGATCGAAGAGCATGGATTATCGCAGCAAAATAAGGAGCAAGAAAGTGTATTATACGCACAACTGAGTCACATTAATAGGGAGGAAGAAACCAAGTGGCGTTTAAAATCTAGACAATTATGGCTTCAAGGAGGAGACAAAAATACAGGCTACTTCCACAAACAGGCCACTGCTCAAAAGCTCAGGAACGATGTAAACACAATCCTGGACAGCGAAGGAAATCGGCACAGCACTCAAGAAACCATAAGGAAGGCTGCCTCCAAGCACTACAGGGACCTCCTAACTGAAATCAAAGGGGCAGAAGACTATTCCGACTTGCTCCAGCATCTGCCCAAAGGAGTCACTAAGGAGATGAACGACAACCTTAGCAAGGAAATTGAAGAAGAGGAAATTAAAAGAGCAATCTGGAGTCTACACCTTGATAAGGCGCTTGGGCCTGACGGATTCCCCATCTGTTTTTTCAGGGAGTTCTAGACTCTGATAAAAAAGGACCTGACAAAGATGATTCGATGGGCACAAAGAAAAGGGAAAATAGGAGGATTCACCAATTCCACCTTTCTTGCCCTCATACCTAAGGAAAATCGGTGCTCTTCCTTTTCCAGATTCCGACCCATTTCCCTCTGCAATTCCTCCTACAAAATTCTATCCAAAATCTTAGCTACCAGACTCAAACCCCTCCTTCCCTCCCTGATTTTTGAAAATCAAGGAGGTTTCCTGCCCAACAGACATATCACTGATTCCATTCTCCTTGTCCAAGAAGCCATCCACTCGAGTTTATCCAGGAAAGAGAAAGGATTTGTCCTAAAACTCAATCTGGCGAATGCCTTCGATAGAGTAAGGCATTCCTTCCTTATTGTTGTCCTAAAAAAGATGGGCTTCGAATCTCCCTTCATTAATATTATTGTAGCTTGTATCTCTAGGCCATGGATCTCCCCCCTGATCAACGGTAGGCCAGGTGAAGCATTCCAATCTTCCCGAGGTCTCAGACAGGGTTGTCTCCTCTCTCCCTACCTCTTCATCCTCATGGCAGAATCCTTCAGTCAAGCTTTGGACCACAATCGGAGAGTGGGCCTTATAACCGGTATCAAATTCGGGAATGGAGCAAAAAACATTAATCACTCACAGTTTGCTGATGATACCTTATTAATTGGGGGAGCCTCCAGCATAATAGCAAGGCAATTCAAGAAACTCCTTGACCAATCTATGGGGTACTCTGGAGGCTTGGTCAATCAGCTCAAAAGTTGTATATATGAATGGAACACTTCAAATCAGGTTATCCATAGCATTGCAAACATATTTGGTGTCACATGCAAGCTGGAATGGACCCACTTTTCCTATCTGGGCATGCCAATGAGCTTGGGCCCTTTGAAGGCTGAAACTTGGAACGGAATCATTGACAAGGTAAAGAGAAAAGTGCAGCAATGGGGAACATTGTGGCTCAACCCTGCAGGCTAGCTCATTCTCCTTAAATCAGGTATCACTTCCCTTCCCCTTTACCGTTTTTCTCTATATCAAGCTCCTGCCATTTTTCACCATAAATTGGAGGTTGCACTTCGCCACTTCCTTTGGCAAGGGGGGAAGAATGATAAAAGCAAGTTTAATTTAGTTAGTTGGAAGCATGTAATCCAAACCCAAGATAGAGGAGGTCTTGGTATTAGATCGCCAAAGTTCTTAAATTTGGCCTTTGGAGCGAAAATAGTATGGAGGTTAATAACGAGACCCTCATCGTGGTGGAAAAAGGTGCTGGAGATCAAATATCTAAACTTCCAAAGGCAGAAGCTCCTTGACTCCAATATCCCCAACAGAGACTCCACTAAAATCTGGAGGTTATGCAAGAAAGCCCTACCTCTTATGATTCAAAATATTTCGAAAGTTCTAGGGGGGGAGCCAGCATCAACTTTGGAACTGACAAAATCCAGGGACAACAACCATTGATCATGCATAAAGAGGCCATACCCGTCATCAAATTTCTTAACAATAGAGGCATCCATCATCTGGCTCAAATTTCCAGTTGGGACCCTCATTCCCATGCCTGGACTGGTTGGTCCTTCCCAGAAATCCCCAACGCTTTAGAACCCAGCCTCAGCTATCTGAAGTCTCTCCTCCACATCAAGGCTCCCATCAAGGAAGGTGAAAGGGATGGTTTTCGCTGGGACTCAATAGGAACAAATTATACAGTCAGAGCAGGCCATCAACACCTTTGCAATAGCACCTTTCAGATGAATTTGTGGAACCATTGGAAAATTGTTTGGAGATCAGAGGCTCTCCCAAAAATAAAAATTTTTATATGGCTCCTGCTGAAAGGCAAAATCTTAACAACAGAGAACCTAAAAAGAAGAGGCATCAATGGCCCATCCAGATGCCCCAACTGTTGCAATGCCAAAGAAACGATGCATCATCTATTCATAGAATGCCCTTTTGCTGTTGAATGCTGGGAAAAGATGTCTTCCACTGGAAATTTAATTTGGGAACCTCAGCATACCATAGCGGAGAGAATCTACAAATGGAGAAAATGTTGCCCCTGGAAAGAAAAAAGAAGCAACTTGGTGAAGAGAGTATGGAACATTCTCCCTCACACCTTGCTATGGCGTATCTGGTTAGCTAGAAATCGAAAAATTTTCCAAGACAAGAGCTCAACTACACAAATAACCTGCAACAAAGCCATAATCCTTGCTCTGGAAACTATCTCAATCAACACCACTGGAAAGATAGATGCAACAAGATATAGTGTGGAGGAGCGAGATTTCATAAGTTACATTCTGGAAAAAAATCATAATGTACAGGAAGGTAGCAGGAGGGATGCACAGAGAAAGGCAGAAGCTAGCTCATGGAAAGTTAGATTAAAAGAAGAGGAGTTCGCCAATTGGATACAAAACTGCAACTGCTTCTATCTATTCTTCGACAGGGCATCTAAATCAAATCTGGTACAGCTGGAGCAGGGGGGCTGATTATCAACGCCAATGAGGAGTGCATCCTCCATTATGAGTGGGGTCTAGGGAAGGTCTCAAATAATAGAGCTGAAGCACTAGCTTTGTTTCAGGGCCTAACTCAGTTAGGCAAACTGAGGATAAAGAAGGCAAAGGTATTCGGTGATTCCTCTGTTGTCATCTGCGTAATGGTCCATCAGCAGGACTCTCCCAACACTCTCCTTTAGCAAATTAACAGACGCAATCAAATTTTGTATCAGGCAATGGATGACATTCAATACTACCATATTCTTCGTAACCTTAACAAGAGGGCTGACGGTTGCGCCAACAGTGCGTGTGGAAGGCCAGTTGGCACCCTAAGCTGCAACTCTAAGGAGACTTACCAACCTTTGCCATGACTCCAAATAAACTCAACAGCGTTAAGCCTAAAAGCACTGACAGAATCGACTGGAATCATCTTCCTCGGGATTTCAACAAGATTGCTTACTGTAGCAGGATATTGCAAGGACACGAAATCCACAAAATACTCATTAAGCTTGACAATCTCATCAAATCTGCCGGCAGATGTCTCCTCAGATCTGATTCATGGATCCTCCAGGACATCTCTCTGGTCTACCCTCAGGATTCCCTCCTTCATCCCGTGACTGGTTGGTCCCTCTCCCGCCTCACCACTCTCCAGCTTCTTCCTATATCTCACCCCCTTCCTTCATTCATCAACGCTAAGTATTCCTCACTTCGTCGCTTGCTCCCTGTTATTGCTTCCAAGCGAACTTGTCCTCAGGTGATTTCTCGTGTGCTGTGTTGTCTATCGAACCGTCGCTTCTGCTTCAGAGATAGTCTCTGCCCTCTGTGTAGCGATCCGAACCTGTCTAACCATGATTCAAATTTCCGGAAAAAAAAATTGTTAACTAAAAAGTAAGACTCTTTATCTAAATTATTGATAAGAATCAGATAAGCCCTCAAATTAAAATCTTCTGAACTATTTTGAGCCTACAAAGGGATCAAATTTCTAAGGTGCATGCTTTTCGTTTACATCCATCTTAACTCTAGATTTAGTGAGCATAGAGGGGGATTTAATTTCTTGATGATAATGTTAGAGTTTGTTCTATTTGCAGAGTTTGTGAAATCTTACAAAGACCCGGGATTTCACACGAGTGAGAGAGACAATTTACTTGATGTGGTTTATAAACATGTATATGCATCTCCTTGATAGGGATGAGTAAGTGGAGGGATATGGAGATGAGTATGAGATTGTTTTGTGTGAGAAATCCATCACAACTTGCTAGATTTCTCACTCTACAATGTTTCTATGTGCTTGAGTTTGCGCTAAAAGGAAATCTAACACATGTTAGGTTTTCTTTTACATTGAAATGTTGTTAATCTAGCACACATTAGACTTATTTAGTCCTAAAATTTTGTTACGTTCTTGTGTTTGTGCTAGAAGGAAATATAGCATGTGTTAGATTTCTTTCAAATTTAGATGTGTTTGTGTTTCTGTTGGAAGAAAATTTAACACAAGCTAGATTTCTTATACTCTACAATGTTGTTGTTGGCAACGTGCTTGTACTTGTGGTAGACATAAATGTAGCACTTGCTAGATTTCTCAATTTACAATGTTTCTATGTGCTCAAGTTTGCGCTAAAAAGAAATCTAACACATGTTAGATTTTATTTTACATTGCAATGTTGTTAATTTAGCACACATTAGACTTATTTAGTCCTACAATGTTGTTATGTTCTTGTGTTTTTGCTTGAGGGTAATATAACATGTGTTATATTTCTTTCAAATTAGAATGTGCTTATTTGTGTTGGAAGAAAATTTAATACAGTTTATAATTCTTATACTCTACAATGTTGTTGTTGGCAACTTGCTTGTATTTGTGGTATACATAAATCTAACACTTGCTAGATTTCTCATTCTACAATGTTTCTATGTGCTTGAGTTTGCGCTAAAATGAAATCTAACACATGTTAGATTTTCTTTTACATTGCAATGTTGTTAATCTAGCACACATTAGACTTATTTAGTCCGACAATGTTGTTATGTACTTGTGGTTGTGATAGAAGGAAATATAGCACGTGTTAGATTTCTTTCAAATTTAAATGTGCTTGTGTTTGTGTTGGAAACAAATTTAACACAAGCTAGATTTCTTATACTCTACAATGTTGTTGTTAGCAACGTGCTTGTATTTGTGGTAGACATAAATCTAGCACTTGCTAAATTTCTCACTCTACAATGTTTCTATGTGCTTGAGTTTTCTTTAAAAGGAAATCTAACACATGTTAGATTTTCTTTTACATTGCAATATTGTTAATCTAGCACACGCTAGACTTATTTAGTCCTACAATGTTGTTATGTATTTCTGTTTGGGCTAGAAGGAAATATAGCATGTGTTAGATTTATTTCAAATTTAAATGTGCTTGTGTTTGTGTTGGAAGAAAAATTAAACAAGCTAGATTTCTTATACTCTACAATGTTGTTGTTGGCAACGTGCTTGTATTTGTGGTAGACATAAATCTAGCACTTGCTAGATTTCTCAATCTACAATGTTTCTATGTGCTTGAGTTTGTGCCAAAAGGAAATGTAACACATGTTAGATTTTCTTTTACATTGCAATGTTGTTAATCTAGCACAAATTAGACCTATTTAGTCCTAAAATGTTGTTATGTTCTTGTGTTTGTGCTAGAAGGAAATATGACATGTGTTAGATTTCTTTCAAATTTAAATGTGCTTGTGTTTGTGTTGGAAGAAAATTTTACACAAGCCAGATTTCTTATACTCTACAATGTTGTTGTTGGAAACGTGCTTGTATTTGTGGTAGACATAAATCTAGCACTTGCTATATTTCTCAATCTACAATGTTTCTATGTCCTTGAGTTTGCACTAAAAGGAAATCTAACACATGTTAGATTTTCTTTTACATTGCAATGTTGTTAATCTAGCACACATTAAACTTATTAAGTACTACAATGTTGTTATGTTCTTGGGTTTGTGCTCGAAATATAACATGTGTTAGATTTGTTTCAAATTTAAATTTGCTTGTGTTTGTGTTGAATAAAATTTAACACAAGCCACATTTCTTATACTCTACAATGTTTCTATGTGCTTGAATTTGTACTAAAAGTAAATCTAACACATGTTAGATTTTCTTTTACATTGCAATGTTGTTAATCTAGCACACATTAGACTTATTTAGTCCTACAATGTTGTTATGTTCTTGTGTTTGTGCTAGAAGGAAATATAGCATGTGTTAGATTTCTTTTCAATTTAAATGTGCTTGTGTTGGTGTTGGCAATGTGTTTGTATTTGTGGTAGACATAAATCTAACACTTACTAGATATCTCAATCTACAATGTTTCTATGTGCTTGAGTTTGCGCTAAAAGGAAATCTAACACATGTTAGATTTTCTTTACCATTGCAATGTTGTTAATCTAGAACACATTAGACTTATTTAGTCCTAAAATTTTGTTATGTTCTTGTGTTTGTGTTGGAAGAAAATTTAACACAAGCTAGATTTCTTATACTCTACAATGTTGTTGTTGGCAACATGCTTGTATTTGTGGTAGACATAAATCTAGCACTTGCTAGATTTCTCACTCTTCAATGTTTCTATGTGCTCATGTTTGCGCTAAAAGGAAATCTAACACATGTTAGATTTTATTTTACATTGCAATGTTGTTAATCTAGCACACATTAGACTTATTTAGTCCTACAATGTTGTTATGTTCTTGTGTTTGTGCTCGAAGGAAATATAACATGTGTTAGATTTCTTTCAAATTCAAATCTGCTTGTCTTTGTGTTGGAAGAGAATTTAACACAACCTAGAATTCTTATACTCTACAATGTTGTTGTTGGCAATGTGGTTATATCTGTTAGACATAAATCTAGCACTTGATAGATTTCTCACTCTACAATGTTTCTATGTGATTGATTTTGTGCTAAAAGGAAATCTAACACATGTTAGATTTTCTTTTTACATTGCAATGTGTTAATCTAGCACACATTAGACTTATTTAGTCCTACAATGTTGTTAAGTTCTTGTGTTTGTGCTAGAAGGAAATATAACATGTGTTAGATTTTTTTCAAATTTAAATGTGCTTGTGTTTGTCTTGGAAGAAAATTTAACACAAGATAGATTTCTTATACTCTACAATGTTTCTATGTGCTTGAGTTTGCGCTAAAAGGAAATCTAACACATGTTACATTTTATTTTACATTGCAATGTTGTTAATCTATTACACATTAGACTTATTTAGTCCTACAATGTTGTTATGTTCTTGTGTTTATGCTTGAAGGAAATATAACATGTGTTAGATTTCTTTCAAATTAAAATGTGCTTGTGTTTGTGTTGGAAGAAAATTTAACACAATCTAGAATTCTTATACTCTACAATGTTGTTGTTAGAAACATACTTGTATTTATGGTAGACATAAATACAACACTTGCTAGATTTCTCATCCTACAATGTTTCTAGGAGCTTGAGTTTGCACTAAGAGGAAATCTAACACATGTTCTACATTTGAATAGCTATTATTGTGAGTTCTACACTTGTTATTGTTCTTGTTCATTTTGTTACACATACAATGATGCGAGTAGTTATAGTATTTATAAATTCGTATTTTCTTCAATAAATGAAGAATGTGATAATAATATTTTACTTTATTTTCAGAAACCATGGACTATGAAGCTAGTGAGAATTCAAAGGAAGCATCCAAGGAAAAAGGAAGTTCAAGAAACACAACACCAAATTCTTTAAATGGTATGAGAATTTTAAATTAGTTTATACTTTGTTACAATTGTTAGACATTATGTTAATAAGTGGTTGTTGATTAATAAAAACCATGGAAATAGCCTTAGGAGTGGTTTTTTAATGAGGACAACCCATACCAACATGGGTAATTTTTTTTTCCCGAGCAATTTTAGCTAGGTGATAACTATTGGCATCATATAGTAAACTTGCATAACATATGTACTTATTTATTATTGTGCGTGTAAATGGAAATCGTGTATTATAAGGTTGTTTAATAATATTTGGTATTTCATGTCTTCCATATTCTTTTTTTTTTCTAGAAACTGTGGAAACTGGTGTGCGTGAAATTCGAAGTAAAGTAGTGAAGAGAAAAAGAAAAACAAGTGATAGACAAACGATGCCTCCTTCAACTGGTATGGTGGTTTTATATTTTTTGTACTTTTTTAGAAATGGTTGGATTAGGTGGTTTCTTTTCATAGCAATTTTACCCAGGTGATAACTTTTGGTGTCATATAGTAAACTTGCATTAAAATATGTACTCATTTATTATTGTGCATGTAAATGGAAATCGTGTATTATAAGGTTGTTTAATAATATTTGGTATTTTATGTAGTCCATAATTTTTTTTTTTTAGAAACTGTGGAATCTGGTGTGCCTGAAATTCGAAGTAAAGTAGTGAAGAAGAAACAAAAAATAAGTGATATACAAACGATGCCTCCTTCAACTGGTATGTGGTTTTATATTTTATGTACACTCTCTTAGAAATGGTTAGATTATGTGATTTTTCAATATTTAAAAGAACATTATGTGACAATATTTGAAATTATATTTTCAATTTGATTCATGCAAATATTTTTTTTTGTTGTTATTTGCAGAATTGGTCGGCCCTAAAGCAAATGAAATGTTACAACTATCACTTAAGAAAAAGAAAAGTTATTCAACTCAAATGGCAGTATCAATAACACCTTCTACTTCTACTTTTGAAATGATTAAAAAATACAATACAACTAATAAATATGAGTTTGTGCAAGACTGGTACATCCAAATAGAAGCTCCCCTGAATATGTTTCCTGATATGTATCTATTTGGATCAATAGATGGAAAAGAACCAGAGATATTAGGAATAATAATTAATTGCTATGCTTGCAATGAAAATGACATTGACTTTCAAGTGGAAATGATTAAAGAAAATGAGGTAAAATTAATTTCATGTCAAGTGGAGTATACAAATTTTAGACCAGATTTGATTGAAGCTTCAAGTACTGATTCAACAAATACGATAAAGAATTCAATGTTCAAGTTGGATAACTATGAGAGCTTATCTAAATCTGGACTAACTAGTTGCGCAGATCTTTTAAAACGCATTGCCACCGTTCTGAGATATCGCTATGTAAGAAGTAAAAAAACATCATCTGTACTTCTTCATTTACAACAAAAAGGTAAATTTCTTGATAAAATACCAGATGATAAACTTGATTCTCAATTACTTGCTTTGAGAAGAGTATATTTATCTGATTTGGAGGAGAACATAACAGAAAGTGATTTCAAGCCTACTACAGAATTTCAAAAAACTAGGAAAGTTGAATATGAGACAACAAACCTTGCAAATCAATGTGATGAGATTCATGAAGCCTTCAAGCATTGCTATCTATTTTCAAACTCCTTTAGTAGAAAAGTGGTTGTTGAAAGATGCATAGAAGCTCCTAAGGTGTTCAAATTAAGATCACGAGATGATTTAAATGTTCAAGTATTAGTGAAATCATTCTTAGAAAAATTTCAAACCTCATTACCTGATGCTCTTCTGATTCCATTTGACATCAATGAGTCTGATCCATTGGTAAACTCTATCAAAATTATAAATGAGACAGATCTAAATTCCAAGAATATCAATTTTTGGATAGTTGATGGTCAACACACCATTCAAGCAGCGAAAGAAATTTTAACAAATCCTAAATATAATGTATCTACAGAAGCGAAAAAAAAAAATAAAAAAATGTAATGCTCGATTCTTGCATCCATCAGTTGAACCCACTGAGGTGATCCGCATTTGTTGTCAATTAAATTCTGCAAATAAGGTGTTCTAAAAAACTCCATTTATTGATTGTGTGCGCTCGGCAAGGCATTTCTTAATTGCCAATGACAAATTAAAGAAAAGAAGGATTGGATGTTCTAAGACGGCTGAAGACAAGGTATGTAATTTTAATTATTTTTACATTTAACATTTTATTATTGTATCTATTTTTATTGTAGATAAATGACTAAAGTTGATAATATAAGTCATTTTTTTTCATATTTATAATGAATTCTCATTAGTTTGTAAAACCTTATTTAGTTTCATTTTTACATTGAATTCTTATTAGTTTATATTTCTTATTTTATCAGGTTGATGATGAAATGTTGTGCTCATTCTTCGACTGTCCAATTACAATTTTTCTGATAAAAAAAATTCTCTTATATCTCGAGGAACCTATTTGGGATAAATGGGACACTGTTTTTAACTGTTACCAACTAGGCACATTAAAGTGTTCTCCAAGCCAACCTGATTTTGAGAACTACAAGAGAAATAGTCTACACAGTTTGACAGCAGCTACTCTTCGGCCCCTTCAGGGATTAACCATGGAAGAAATTGCTTCAGTAGCAGATAAGCTATTGGATGGAACCATTTGGTTTTCTATTCCACATAATCATCCATCAAATGCCACAAAATTAAAAGATTATTGTTCTAAATTGAAAACCAACAGAACAATATTGGATGCAATGGTAACATATTGTCAAAGTCATGATCAGAACTTGAATGAGATGACTCTTACCACATTCAACATTCTTGAGCATTATGAAATTAATGATATCATATTTACCAATTTTTGCAACACGGTGGAGGGGTCTACTTATGTCAAAGGAACACGTAATACAAAGATAGAGTCCCTTTCTCAGCAAGCATGTGGAGTCCTTGACAGAATAATAAATGGATCGACAAGTGTTCAACAGGTTGACAACAATTTTGAATTTGGTTGTCATTTTGGGGCCCTGATCTTTTGTCAACACTTTTGCACTCTTTTCCATGTCAGTTGCAACCAGTTTTACATACTGACCTTGTTGTTTTGGATACACTAGCTTTGAAAAAAGAACAATTCCACAAGGGATATTATATTGAATTTTTTCGATTTCTTATCGAAAAAAATGAGTTGAATGACTTTACTACAGTTCTCTTAGTAGAAATTTGGTTTTGTAATGATGTACGCCAGTCTTTGGAAATTTCCATAAAGAACTCCAAGTTCAACTATAAAATGACTAGTGGCATTTATGAATATAAGTCCCAAAACAATTATAGTTATGATATAGTTCTTACTATACATTTCTATACTTCAGAATTAAAATTTTTGGAGGCTATCAAATACTCTCACACATTCGATGAAAATGAGAGAGATTATGATTTCTGGATGGATTTATTGGAAAAACACCAACAATGTAGTGATGCAAAAGTGGTCATTTCTCTTTATGCGGGGACAAATTTAATCAAGGCCTGTTGTACATATGGAAGAAGAATTTCATGTGTTGTGCAAACAGAGACACAAAGGACAATCATGTTAAATACTTACAAATCTTTTCAACTATCAAATCTAGGATCCATTAACTTCTTTGAAAATTCAGGTACTACAATTCATTTTTTTTTTTTTCTTATAATACTTTGGATAATATTTTGTTCATATTTCTTAATTGTCAAAGTGTTTACTAAAATAATTAATGATGGAGATTCTAAAACAGAGAATGATGAAAGTGGGAAGCAAAAAAATAATCAACATAGTGCTCATGATGTTGAAAAAAGTATAGAGATGGAAATAGGAGGAGAGGAAGAAGTTATCATACCAGGTACATAATTTTATTGGATTTTGCTCTTGATAATTTTTCAATTTATTTAATTTCCTTATTCATAACATTTTTGGATGACTATTACAGGGAATTATGAGATGAATGGAATTAATCAAGACAATGACCATGGCACGATGGAGATAGAAATGGGTATTAATCAACATAACTCTATCATTTTTATTTATTTTATTATTATGCTAAATTATTATTTTTATTATGGTGATTCATATCATCTCATATGTTGATTGTAGTTGGAAATAAAGAGAATGAATATAATGACCAGGGACTGTCCCACAAAACTACAATCAAGACCAAAATATTATTATGGACGATTATAGATGATTCTTTTTTTGTATAGTTGTTTAATGAATTTTGTTCATCGTCACAATTTATAACATTTTTTATGTTTATTATAGCGACAAGCAAGGAGAACCAAGACATTGATCAAATGAAAGTTAAACAAAACTTTAATCAAGAACAAAATATAACATCAGGTACTTATAATTTCTCCACTTGTTTTCCTTATTATTTAATGATTCTATTTATTTTCACAATTCAAAATATTTTATATGTTTAATTTGGAGACAGCTAAAGGTAACAAAGATGATGATGACGTGCAATGTTACAAATATGAAGATAATGTCATATCAGATACTTATAACTTGTCTTATTGTTTATCTTATTATTCTTCAAACTCTAATTCTTGTAACTACCTTAACGTTGTATATTTTTATTATAGGAACAAATAAAAAATATAAAATTAACAATCAAAATAATGTTAAAGGTGTGTGTGTGTGTTTCTTTCTTTTTAAAGGTTGCATTACTAATGTTTTTCTTGGTATTGGTATTTGATTGAAGGTTTAATAGGAAGTACAATTGGTATTTGATTGAATGTTTAATATGTTTACTCCAGGTTCTATCAAGATGATAAAAGAAATTATTGTTTCATCTATAAATAGCGCGAAAACCTTTCAAGGTAAGTGTATCGTTTCAACAATTTTTTTAGTAATTTTTGTAACATGAATAAAATGGTTTGATTGGTACATCCAAAGTGTTTACTAAAATAATTAATGATGGAGATTCTAAAACAGAAAATGATGAAAGTGGGAAGCAAAAAAATAGTCAACATAGTGCTCATGATGTTGAAAAAAGTATAGAGATGGAAATAGGAGGAGAAGGAGGAGAGGAAGAAGTTATCATACCAGGTACATAATTTTTTTGATTTTTGCTCTTGATAATTTTTCAATTTATTTAATTTCCTTATTCATAACATTTTTGGATGACTATTACAGGGAATTATGAGATGAATGGAATTAATCAAGACAATGACCATGGAACGATGGAGATAGAAATGGGTATTAATCAACATAACTCTATCATTTTTATTTATTTTATTATTATGCTAAATTATTATTTTTATTATGGTGATTCATATCATTTCATATGTTGATTGTAGTTGGAAATAAAGAGAATGAATATAATGACCAGGGGACTGTCCCACAAAATTACAATCAAGACCAATATATTATTATGGACGATTATAGATGATTCTTTTTTGTATAGTTGTTTAATGAATTTTGTTCATCGTCACAATTTATAACATTTTTTATGTTTATTATAGCGACAAGCAAGGAGAACCAAGACATTGATCAAATGAAAGTTAAACAAAACTTTAATCAAGAACAAAATATAACATCAGGTACTTATAATTTGTCCACTTGTTTTCCTTATTATTTAATGATTCTATTCATTTTCACAATTCAAAATATTTTATATGTTTAATTTGGAGACAGCTAAAGGTAACAAAGATGATGATGAGGTGCAATGTTACAAATATGAAGATAATGTCATATCAGATACTTATAACTTGTCTTATTGTTTATCTTATTATTCTTCAAACTCTAATTCTTGTAACTACCATAACGTTGTATATTATTATTATAGGAACAAATAAAAAATATAAAATTAATAATCAAAATAATGTTAAAGGTGTGTGTGTGTGTGTTTTTCTTTTTAAAGGTTGCATTACTAATGTTTTTCTTGGTATTGGTATTTGATTGAAGGTTTAATAGGAAGTACAATTGGTATTTGATTGAAGGTTTAATATGTTTACTCCAGGTTCTATCAAGATGATAAAAGAAATTACTGTTTCATCTATAAAAAGCGCAAAAACCTCTCAAGGTAAGTGTATCATTTCAACAATTTTTTTAGTAATTTTTGTAACTTGAATAAAATGGTTTGACTAGATTATTTTCCATTGTGTTGCAGCCAAAATAACTGAAAAGAAACTAGTTATTTTTGAACTAAAGGACATTTTTTATCATAGCATCGATGATGAAGCAACAAACAAAGGGCATATTGAGAAAATGGGAGCTGATGCTGATTACACAATAGAGAAAAAATTATTTTGGATTCATCCACATGCAAAATCATTTTTTGAAATGTGTTTCAAAAATGAATCTCTTGAAATTGCAATTTGGACGACAGCTTTGAAACAAAGCACAACAAGATTTCTAAAAAAGTTGGTTTCAGAAACATTACAAGATAAACTTTTGTTTAAGTGGACTGCTTCAGACTGTAAACCACAAAAGGGACATAAGGTCATTGACAATCCAACGAAAGTTATACACACTAAATCATTGAAAAAAGTGTGGGAAATGCATACCCAATATGACGCAACCAATACTATTATAGTTGATTGTTTAATTGAGAGAGTGAAAGAGAATCCAAAAGAAAATGTGATTCTTGCCCCTCCATTCATTGGAGCAAATCAAGGGATAATTGGTTGATCAATGGGCTATGGAGAATATTGCATAAACTCAACAAGGCTACGGATGTGCGAGCTATTTTGAAGGATGTTCAATTACATTAAGAAGTACCTTAAGATTATTGATGTCTATTTCATGCTATTATATGTATGACATCATGAATTATTATTTTTATTTCACAACACTAATAAAAGAATTGTTGATTTGGTTTGTCATTACCAAAAATAAAATATTTTTATTTTCTTTATTTTTGGTGAGATGAATGGTCATTTAATGTTTTCATATCAAAATTTCCCATGCTATATTTTTTTTTTTACAATGGATTACATTGTATGTAAAATTAATAGATCATTGGTCTATTTGTTTTAATTAGATCATTACAATTATTTACTATAAATATGGTTTAAGTTATTGTTATACCTCTTATAAATTAGTAATGTGAAGGATGACCCATTGCATTCTTATAACCTTTTTTATTCCATATAAGTTGAAAAACTATATTAAGTTGTATGTAGCACCAACAATAAACATACAATTTGTACTAAAAGAAGCACCAAAAGAAACTAAGGTAGAAACTCTATAAATTAACATATAATAATTAGGTTTGAAATTTAGAAATTGTATTATATTGTATGTGAAAAATAATATATAATTAGTTTGTTTACTTGCACTAGACCATTTTAATTATATTTTTCAATTGCAATTAAATAAATCATTATAAGTCTTAAAATCATTGATTTAAATGGTGGTTCAATGCATTCTTATAAGACTTTTATTCCATACAAATTAAATAAAGGTATTAGGTTGTATGTATAAAGTAAACATATTATTTGTTTGTTCATTTTAATGGGGCAATTGTTTTTGTATTTTGTGATACTATGAACTCATTGTAAAATTACCTTAGCATACAAATGGAAATAATTCATAATAAATATTAACATCATTTTTAAAATGATAGGTTTTTATGTCCTTAAGCAATGAAGTGTTGAAGTGAAGATATGTTAATATCATACATGTGGTTACAGTGCAGATGCAGATGGGCATTACTACAAGTCAGAAGATGTTGTTGATATTTGAAATGGAAGGAGTATTCTTCCAATCATACACCAAAGATGAACAAAATTTTCATATCCAAAGAGAACCAGATTGGCAGTTTGGTGATAGGTCCTTTTTTTTAAGGCCTTTTCAGTCAGAAGTATTAAAATATTGCTTAAGAAATTATGATGTCGCAATATGGACATTAAATGTCACTGACAAGTACATCCGAAAAGTACTTGAAAAATCAAATATTGATATAGAGGAATTTAAATTTGCATGGGACAGGTCTCATTGTCATTTGCAAACAAAATTGGAAGCAGGGAGAACAAGACAATTTTATGAGAAAAAGTTGATTGATGTGTGGTCCCAATATGGAGATAGTTATGAAGAATCAAATGTATTGCTAATAGATACAAAAAAGCATACTTCTCAATTCATCAGATATCGATCAAACCACATCTTGATAAAATCATATACAGGAAAAGAGCAAGATATGTGGCTTCTGCAAGTTTTATTCCCCTTTCTTAAGACACTTCATCGTATCAAACAAAACATGAGTACATTCGAATGTTCAATAGAACATGTACTTCATTGTAGTTGATGGAGATATTTTCCTTTATAAATTTGTTGAAAAGTACATTCCAATTTTTCAATACATTTTGGACATAGTTTTTGTTGAATCAATTTGTATGATTTTATATTTTTTGAAATATATGGGATGCCAATTATATTAATATGTATATTTCTTATTATTTATAATTGTTTTTGCAATGACTTTGTTGTATCGATTTTTTTTCTAAGATGTGTGTGCACGCGTGCGTGTGTTCTTAAATGAATTGTTTGCCATTCAAATTATCTTACATGAACCATCAATGCATGTTATTGTTAATGACTTATGTTTACTTATATGTATCAATAATCATATATAAATGTGAAATATAAGTTTTTAAATAGAACTCCTTGCAAACAAAGGTGTTATTCTTACTAAAGAAATTATAATAATTTACTTGATAAATGTTATGTGCATTATTCACTATTCACAATGCATTATTCACTATTAAGGCTAATGATAAATGTGTCATAGGTAAATGATTTGATCTTTTTGAAGCATAAGATATGTGATTTTTCAATCGATAGTTTTCATAAATGTATATGCTTAAATCAACTAATGGTTGTAACTACAATCATATCATATTGAAAATCAACAAGGCACAAAGTCAGTTATTCATTGTTTACATAAAAAATGCACTAATATAAGTGCATAAATGTAACATGTAATTTTTGAGATAAAAAATATATTTTAAATAATTTTGCATTTCTTAAAAAAACATATACATGATGATAATGATATATAAGTGGATTATCAAGGTTTGATTAGACACTATCACAAATGAATTATGTCATTGAACTTTTTGAACTGTAAGGCATCTAATTTCATTATTTAAAGTCATTTTTTTGTAAATTAGTATTTTAAATAAATTGAAATCATATCACTTGAGTTAGAATTATATTATTGACTTGTACTTAGTTATGTCCATCAATATGAGTATACTATGATGCAATTTTTCGAAAAATACGTCTTTTAATTTCTTGATAATAAGTATTAAGTGGACTATTTAGGCTTAATGGGTGATGGTTCATAAGTGAATACTACTCGTTAAATTGTAGGGCATTCAATTTTTAACCCATATATTTTTTTCATATATTCTTAAATCACCTATTTGTATATGCAATCATCTCATCTCATTTAATTTAATAAGGAATCCATATATTGACTTTTATTTGTCTATCATGGAATTTATTAAGATTGTATTAATCTCATATTATATTGTTTTGAAACAAAACTCCATGAAAAACAAAATTCTTAATAAAACATGGAATAATTAATTAACAATGTGTTAAGTGGACCATCTAGACCCATTAAAGAGATGGGTAAAATATGGTTGTATTTAAACTTTTTTGCACCATAAGACATTGATTTTCTAATCCATATTAGCATTTTTTCATTTTCATTTCTTAAATATTTTATTTGTGGTTTAAATAATTTCATAGAATTGAATATGAGTTGAAGAATTCTATTTGGCTATATGCATTGATAGAAGTTCATAAATGTGATGCATTTTCTAAATGTAACTCTTTATATTATAATATATATATATATATATATATATATATATATATATATATATATATATATATTTATAAATATATTTTACAAAACAAATTATAATTAATTGATAATGAGTTTTAAGTGGTCTAAGTGTGTAAATGTGACACTTTTTTTTTAAATAAATAATCCATGTAATATGAAATGTTTTTCCAACAACACATGGAATAATTAATTGGTAATGAATGTTAAGTAGATTGTTAAAGTTATTTAAAGGTACAAGTCATAAATAAATGTATTTAAACTTTATGCAACATATGGTATTTGATTTTCCCACCTTTATTAACATTTCGTAAATTTCAATTCTTAAATAAATTATTTGTAATTGAAATAATCTCATAGAAACCAACAAGATGAGTATGTATTAAAATATATTTAGTATGTATGTATGTGTAAATGGAATTTATTTTTGAAATAAAGATCTCAATGTAAGTAAAAATATATATATTTTTAGAAAATTAATAATTTAAAATCAATTATTTATGACTTCTAAGTTTATTCTATTTTGAATTGACAATTTTTTCTAACTATGCATTATTAAATCAATTATTCCTATATGCAATCATGTCATATAAGTCAATAAGTCAAGAAACCATTAATTGATTTTTATTTAACTATCATGTGGTTTAATATGAATGTATAAATGTGAAATTGCTATTTCTAGAATAAAAAAATCACGTAAAGAAAATGAATTTTCTAATAAAACATGGATTAATGACTTCACCATGAGCATTAAGTAGACTATTTAAGCTCATTCAAGAGATGGGCCATAAATGGATGCCTTTAAACTTTTTTCACCATATGACATGCTTTTCCCATCAATATTAACATTTTGTAGATTTCAATTCTTAAATAAACTATTTGTACTTAAAATAATCTCATAGAATCCAACAAGACTCAAAAGTTATTTATTGAATTTCATTTAGTTATATGTATTCATATAAGTTTATAATTGTAATTTATTTTTGAAATAAAGCTATTAATGTAAGTAAAGATATATCTTATACAAAACTAATTAGAATTAATTGATAATAAACTTTAAGTGGTTTATTCAGACTACATGAAAAATCAAGTGTCATAGATGAATGCCTTTTAATACATATTTAATATTCAAAATCAATATCTTAATGATAATTTATTTGTATTTACATTACGTATTTAATAATTAAAGAACACGGGGACTTATATAAATTTCAACTAAAATACATGAGTTATGTTTCACACTTATTTCTTCCCCATTAAAAATGCTTATCATTTTCTCTTCTTAGTGAAAGTAATGATCAATCATGGTTTTCCATACAGTTGGTTGACACTAAAATTACATTGAGACTATTACTGGTTTTGACACTGTTGACAAGGAGAGATCAATATCCACACTGCCATCAACTGTGCTAATATTTGAAAACCCTTGCCTCCACTACTTACAAGAAGTCACCACTAAAGTTTCTTGTTTACTTCAATTTGTGACATTGTCCATCATAATGGAATGACTTGAATACCCATTTAAGAACTCTCATTTGATGTACTTGGATTTGAGTGGGGATAGATCAATGGTGCCTAACTTTCTTGAAATACCTAGATCAACAATGTATAACTTTATAGTGGATGTCTGCATGCTATGAAGATGAATGATGACCCCCTCATTAGTGGTTCATAAAGGCACATAGGGACCGTAGGAAATTGAGCACAAGAACATTTTACTAAGGTTTTAGTAGACTAGTTTCAAAGAAATGCAAGGGACACTTATTATTGTCATTTATAATAAGATCTTCACATCACCATCATTCAATCAAAAATCTCCCGTAGGTTGTGGGAAAGGGGGCTAGAGTTGCCATATTAATATGATCTAGCTTAAATCAATTTCTTCTAACAATTTGATTTCACACTCCTTTTCTGTATTGATACTATTGTACATAACAACCACATGTTTGACCTATTCATGATCTCTAATTGGTTTGAAATTACTAAAATTATTTTAATATTGAATCAAGTTAATATGATGATTTACAAAAGAATGAATGTTGTTGAAGGCCTTGTAATAAAATACTTGCAAACAAAGGTGCTATTCTTACTAAAGAAATTATAATAATTTACTTGATAAATGTTATGTGCAATATTCACTATTCACAATGCATAATTCACTAGTAAGGCTAATGAGAAATGTGTCATAGGTAAATGATTTGATATTTTTGAAGCATAAGATATGTGATTTCTCAATCGATAGTTTTCATAAATTTATTTGCTTGAATCAATTAATGGTTGTAAGTGAAATCATATCATATTGAAAATCAACAATGTACAAAGTGAGTTATTCATTGTTTACATATAAAATGCACTAATATGAGTGCATAAATGTGATATGTAATTTTTGAGATAAAAATGTATTCTAAATAATTTTGCATTTCTTAAAAAAACATATATATGATGATAATAATTGATAAGTGGATTATCAAGGTTTGATTAGACACAATCATGGATGAATTATGTCATTGAACTTTTTGAATTGTAAGGCATCTAATTTCATTATTTAAAGTCATTTTTTTGTAAATTCGTATTTTAAATAAACTGAAATCATCACTTGAGCTAGAATTATATTATTGACTTGTACTTAGTTATGTCCATTAATATGAGTATATAAATGTGATTTATAATATCCATATATTATGATGCATTTTTTTCAAAAATAAGTCTTTTAATTTCTTGATAATAAGTATTAAGTTGACTATTTAGGCTAATGGGTGATGGCTCATAAGTGAATACTACTCGTTAAGTTGTAGGGTATTCAATTTTTAACACATAATTTTTTTTTTCATATATTCTTAAATCAACTATTTCTATATGCAATCATCTCATCTCATTTAATTTAATAAGGAATCCATTTATTGACTTTTATTTGTCTATCACGTAATTTATTAAGACTGTATTAATCTCATATTGTATTGTTTTGAAACAAAACTCTATGCAAAACAAAATTCTCTTCTTAATAAAACATGGAATAATTAATTAACAAATTATGTGTTAAGTGGACCATCTAGACTCAATAAAGATATGGGTAAAAAATGGTTGTATTTAAACTTTTTGAACCATAGGACATTGACTTTCCAATCCATATTAGCGTTTTGTCATTTTCAATTCTTAAATAGTTTATTTGTGGTTTAAATAATTTCATTATTAGAATCCAATATGACTTGAAGACAAAATCACTGCTGATACTGGACATGAATGGGAAGTTATTTATTGAATTTCATTTAGTTATTTGTATTCATATAAGTTTATAAATGTAATTTATTTTTGATTTCACACTCATATTGTGTACTGATACTATTGCACATAACAACCCCATGTTTGACCCATTCACGATTTCTAATTGGTTTGAGATTACTAAAATTATTTTAATGTTGAATCAAGTTAATATGGCAATTTACAAAAGAATGAATGTAGTTGAAGGCCTTGTAATAAAAAACTTCCAAATTTAATGAAATGTGTGTTCTTTCAGATAGGGATTTTTTCCTTATAGACAAGGTCTTCTTGGGTTTTTGGGCTTCACGTTTAAAGATTATATTTCCATGAATGGATTAACTAGTATCCTGAACATTGTTTATTGTTTAGTTCTCCCGAAAACGTGGATCTAGAGCAGGGCACTATGCCCATTCTCAGTAATGAATGGTTTGTGCCTATCTTCTATCATAATTTCCAGATTGAAAATTTGTTTCTAATTCTGGAATCTTTTTATGTTTTCATTTAAGTAAAATCCATTCAGGGCCGGTGGATTTTTATTTCTTGAAAATATGGCAATTAGGCCACATAGAATAAGGTAACATTCGACCTAGAATATTCATTTCAAATGTTGCTACTAGATAGACAGTGTGTGGATCTTGGTTAAAATGAGGACTACTGAAAATCGTATTGCTAGAGCAGTGGGCGAGTTTTCTGAATCTATCATTTTTAAGCAATTCAGAGTTAATGATGTGCAATGTGTTGAAAGATAAAGCTTGTGAAGGAAATCTGGGACAGAAATCAAAGCTACTGATTGGTAGCATGAGATTTCCATTCATTGGAGAAACTCTCAAAAATATTTCTCCATTCAAGACCTTTGATGGTGGTCCCTTCCTTCAAATAAGAATTTGAAGGTATCAAATTTAGTTCTTCGTAGTTCTGCATTGTTGCACCCACATTATTTTTTTCGTTTTTCAATTTATTTGTTCATGTTGTTTTGCATTTGAGATATAATGAAAATATTTCTTGGGTATTGAATTAATTAACATGTATGGAAACATATTCAAAATCCACATATTTGGGAAGCCTACCATCATAACGGCTAGTGTAGAAACAAACCAATTGTTTTCCAAAACGAAGGTCAGTTGTTCAAGAGTGCTTATTTGTATCTTCATATTCTTTATGGGTTTACCTGTATATTCATGGGTGGGAGATTCTGTCCTCTGGGCTGGACAATGGTTCATATATCTACTCAATCTTGAAGAAAATAAGTGCTACCATTTCTCTAGATATTCCTGAGATTAGACATCATATATTGGCCTTTTTAAGAACATGTTATTGGCATGTTAAATTGTGTAACTCCCTTTTAATAGGTACATGTGCATGTCTTCATTTGACTTTGAGAATCATAAGCTTGATGTGGTATTTTGCATTTCTTTTAGGCTTTAGCACATTTACATTTTAGAAACATGTTTTATTGTATAATCAAGTATCAAGTCTGCAAAATTCCAAATCACTAAAACTAAGGAAATATTGTTTTCCTGTAATTTATAGTCCGATTTCAAGAGAGTATGCATTCATGTTTTCAATATTGGTAATATTATTTTCTTATACCTATTTGATATTGCAGAAAATATACTTGATTTAATTTATGAAGCTTTTCCATAGATTGAAATATAATGGATTCCTAGCTTTCCATTCAATGAGATATGAATTGGTAAAATACAATAAATTTGTGGATACATGTATTATTAATTGAAGAGTTGAAGTTATGATTGTGGGTAAGGTGGTAATTTTTTATTGTTTTGCTAGAAAGTGTTTTAAAAGCTTATACATGGCTTATTCTTTGCATACCAGAACACAAGGGCCTTTAAAGATGTTTCAATTATTTGTCATCCACATATACGGGAATATTCCTTTGGTTTTATTACATCATCGCCTATCCTTTAGGTTGTTTCTTATGCTTTAGATATCCTTGAAGGTTGAGTTAATACTGAAGCATTCCACATGAATGTTGAAATTGAGTGCAATATGGAAATGTTCCTTGCATATCTGCAAATTGATACCTATTTGTAGATTATCATTATTGTCATAAATAAAACTCCATGTTTATTGGTAAACATGCAATGTCTTTTGACATGTTATATTTTAAATAAATATTATTTCAAGATGTATGGAAGGTAGTTCTTACTTTTCTCCCATTGTCATATGCAGGTTGTGAGTGGAGATGAAGAAATATGCGGTGTCTATGTTCCCATGAATCATATATATATTGGTGACATTTTCCTTGTTAACTCTAAATATATTATTCGACCAAACTTATCTATTCGTGAAATCATAGGTTGGTAGTCATGCATTTTTCTTTCATTACTGTTATTATTTATGGTGTATATGTTTCCATGATATATTTCATTCTTTTTGGGATTTTGTTTCATAGATCTAGGGATGGTACTTTACCCTCTTCTTTTCACTTTCTAAAACATGTCCTTGTCATTCTATTTTACACTATATTTTGCAACAAAATTAGCTATTCATCCTTACTTCCTTGGAGGCATGTGTTGTGACTTCATATCCCAATTTCATTGGGGACCTACATTGTGACTTCATATAATGTACATTTTTAGTAGTGCAAAGTAATCATAAGAGGAAGGAGAAGGTTATTAATGTGGAATGGACTCCCAACATAGGGATACTGCATTGTATTAGTAAGACCTACAATTATTATGAGCATCGCATAGATAACAACCACAAACCAAAGAGGGCCCACAAGGCATGACACCAAAAGAACTTAGTGATGTTAATGGCAGAGTGAAGGAGTATGCTATAACATTGGGGACCTGCACTCCAAAGGAATGGAATCCAAACATGGGAATGTTCCACTTTGGTAATGAGACTTGAAGCTATTACAAAACCCATATATATAGTAATTATTATTATTTTTTCAAAGGAAAATCTCATGGGAAATCCAAGGGATAATTCCCCACATTTGTGGATGATATACCTCGTAAACATAATGACATATACTTGTTTGTTTAACCTAGGGGGATTTGGTTTGGAGCTTTAGAAGCAAATGAGCAACTGTTGGAATGGCCCATTTTAGGAATTTTGAGCATTTTCAAGGGAGTGGAGGCATAGTGCTTTCTCTTTATTTGTCTTTGTAGAATCATGTGGTTACTTGTGGTTTGGATTTAGTAGGCATGTGTGTTTGGGTCATGCTCTTGATTTAGGACCATGTAATACATTTTTTAGTTTTGTATGCCCCTGTCCTTAGTTTTGAACAAGAATAGTTGCGGAATCGGATGGTCTCTTCTTTGTTAACAACCTAATGCATCTTTAGGGGGGTCCTGTACATGTTTGAGTGTGAAGGAGACAAGTGTGGAGGTGGGGTTTTACATATGGATTTTATATATTGCACATATGTAGCAATGGTATCCCTTTATCTATATTTTCTCTTTCTTCTTTGACAAATAGTGTGGGTGTTGTCCAAGATGCTCATTGCATGATAATCCTTTGCAAGGTCACTATTGGTGACGGTGATATGTTAGTTTAGGATATTATGAGAAATGCTTTATGTGCTTCATTTAATTCTATGCAAAATGAAAAGTCCTCGAGATTGGATGGTTTGCCTTATGAAGTTTCTAAGTTCACGTGGGACTTTATTGGGGATCATATTTGTTGTTTAGATGTAGATTTTTTTCTATAAGTTCCTCTTTGAGTCCCTCAAGTCTCAATTATGGCTTGATGAAGCCTATTCATAAGAATTCCATGAGAGACTCTATAGGTGGTTGGTAACTTATTACTTTGCTTACCATTTCTTACAAATTTGTGGCAAAGGATTTTTCTTTGAGGATCTGGTGAGTTTCCAAGTATATAGTGTGAACGAAGTGGCCTAGGTTTATTGAGGGATCTGGTTAGTCTGGGAGGCAATGGAGTGGGATCAGAGAGATAGGGAAACAATGCCTTAAGTTGAAGATTGACTTTGAAAATCCTATGATTGAGTTGGTTATTCTTTCATCTTTAAGATACATTAATGTGCTTAGGTTATTATTCACAGTGTGTGGGTATAATGAGTGATATTTTCACCAATTCCTTGGCCTTTTTTTTGTCATAAAGCCTTATCCCTACAGATAGTGTTACATTAGTTGATTCAATAGGGCCATCCTTTGGTGCCTTATCTATATTTATGCATTGTTGATGCGTTGGGTTACTTGTTGGAGGCAAATTTTATTATAAGGAAGATCAACATTATTATGATTTTAGATGGCTGACAAAGGTTAATAACTATTCTTAAGATGACTCTTACTTACTTGGAAACCTTTTGTGGTGTCTTGGGTGCCATTTTTAGCCCTCATAAAATTGATCAAAACTAATATTCCATAGACTAGTAGGCTCAGGCCTCTCATCCTCATTCATCAAATCCTTAGAAATTTCCACAGGCTCAACATTAAGACTCATTACATATTCACCCATCTCATCAGCTGTATACATGAGAGAATTTGTGTAATTGGTAGGGTTCCCTCTATAATCTATAGGTTCTCCCTCTGAACACAGGGACTGTGGCATATTACAAGTCAAACTCAATATTTTCCCCCAAAGGAGTACCCTAGCTACATCACATCAACAAACCATAAGTAGGATGGACATTTACGATCATTGATTCACTACATCCATCATTACATGCTTTCATGGCATCTGTACCAGCTTAACCACTAGATATTTAATCATTCCAATGTAGGGCACCTTTCTAGAAATAAGGAAATCCTTCTTAAGTAGTCCCCCTAGTATAGTTACTCGATTCATCTTTCACTAGATTATTTGTGAGTTCAACATGCTAGATTAGTTGATCCAAAACTGTCAGCTAGAGTTTCTTGAAGACTCCAAGCTAGAATGTTGAGGAGTTACTTGTGAAACATCTAGGACATATGTTATATGTAAGGGAGTGTACATGCTAAAACTTAAGACCCTGTAATCGGCATTATTCTCTAGGTTGAAGATAGTGAATTAGCATATGTTGCTACAGTAAGTGCTAGGAATAATTATGAAATAGGAAACATGATAGCAGAGGCTATGAGTAAAGTTGGAAGGAAAGGTGTTGTGACACTTGAAGAGGGGAAAAGTGCAGAAAAAAAATATGTATGTTGTTGAGGGAATGCAATTTGATCGTGGATATATTTCTCTATACTTTGTGACAGACAGTGATAAGATGTCCGCGGAGTATGAAAATTGCAACGTAATTGATGTGAATTTAAAGGTACAGACATCAGTATTAAGCGAGGGTTTCTATTAAAAGATTTAACTGCCAAAGAAGTACTGTCGAATACCATATTTCTTCGGGAAACATAATTTTAAACTATATAAACCTCATTACTCTTATTCAATTCCATTTCTATGTTTTGACACAACATTTTGTTTCATTACTAAATTCCGTACTAAATTACCGCTGACAGAGGAACGAGAGGGTTTGCCTTTAAATCATGTGGAATGTGCTAAATTACTGAAATTGTGTTAGCTAATCGGTATCTATGATGTGATGAACTAAACTTAGCTTGTTTTGTTTCATACATAGGGAATTCCCATTCCAGAGTTGTGTGGAAAAACTAGCATATTTTTGCCATTTTTCGCTTTAAATCAAGAATTTACACTAGATCTAGATTTGTGCATGATTTGTTTCCTGTTATTTTGATGTTGTTTTTGACATTCTAGATAAATATGAAAATATTTGAACATGAAAGCTTCCTACTGGTGAAACTGTAGGAATCTTGGTTAATTGTATGTGCACTAGGAGGATTCAGCGATGAAGTTCTGCAAGAAGTACTTGGAGCACATGCAAAGGCACCACGAGTGACTCCCCGGAGTCTCCTACATTGAATTTAAGAAATTGGAGAAAGTTTTCAAGCACTGCACTGCTAAATGCCACAAGCAAAGCAACACAGGTCTGTCTTCGGATGAAGGAAATAGTTCCAGTGAGGTCTACGATATTAACGCAAAGGGAGATGGCGTCGGTAGGACCTACCACACCTATTGTCCTGGTAAGTTCCGGAAGACTCTATTCTTCCTTTCTATAAAACAACAGTTGAATAAATATGGATTTTTTAACACTCACAGAAAAACAAAAAGTGAATGAAATCCCCTGTTTTTTTATAACCATGGAAGCACATAATTACAGAGTAAAAGCAACATTTTCGAGCAATCTTTTTTCATTGTTGTAAATTCTGCTTTTATTTTTCCGTTCTCGTATGAGAAAATGATTCGATTAGCTTTTTTTACAATTTTTAAATATTTTTTTCTTCTTTTGAAAAATAAAAATATATTTAATAGCGAATGCTTTCTTCATATGCATAATTTCTATGTGTTGTGAGTATTTTGCAAAAGAACTAATTTCTCTCTTCTCCGATGTGAAAGTAGCAATTTGACTTGTTTCTCCTTTCCCTAGGCTACATTCGTAAATTTTTTCCTAGTGAACTTCCTTTAGATTAAGAGCACCACAGATGCATCTACATATGTCAAAATATATTGTTATTTTGGAAGCCAGAAACAATGTAACTACAACTCAAGGTCATGCTCAATTTCAATTGCTTCTAAATTAATACAGATTGATTTGATTTTCCTGTTGCTTTGTACTAGACTCTGTAAAGCATTTTTGCGAAGGTTACTTGAATTAAATTTGATTTAGTTTCTGACTAATTTCAAAGAACTTACAAGTTGTTACTTTGATTTAAGTATCAAAATGTATTCAACATATGGAGGCATAAGTTTTGCAAAGCAGCTCAAAGTTGTGCATCTGGTTCTTGTCATTTCATTTTTTCTTTGAAAAAAGACTTAAAATGGGCTCCAATTTGTATCTAGTGTGTGACAGGATGTTCTTTCCATCATTGTTGAATGAGATGGTTGTTGTGGTTTGTTGCTTCAATACATGTGCAAAACAGTTATTAGAATTGCACCTTGCCACTGGATTTGGGAAGTATCTTGCATTGCTGACAAGTAAAAGGACTAGTGATCACTTTGCAATGATCAAAGAGGGGGGAAATTTAGTAAAATATGCTGCCATAAATGCTCTGGCAATGCAAGATACTGGAAAAGTATGGCAAGGTCTGTCCATATGGACATTAATAACAAGAATTGGTTAATTTTTTTTTTCTATAGAATTTTCAATATTAATGATTAATCTCAAGACAAAATACTCTGATACAGGAGTGCAGGTCCTCTTTCTTCCATCTCTAGTTTATCATAAATGATTTAGCATTTTTTTTTATTTGTAGTTTTACTAGATGAGATTTTTATTTTATGTACTTTCTTTTCATTTCGAGAGATGCTTTAGGTATCTCCTAGGTATGCAGTTAAACTTCAACTGGGGTTATCTGGACTCATGTAGGGGCTAAATTACTAGGTCTATAGGCTACTTGTAAGCATATGATTCCAGCGTAATATCCTAGGTGATGATCTACAAAGGGTACTAGTTTATTTACAGATACTATCTATGTTGAAACTACCTTTTTGGTTCTTTTGTAAAACCATAAATTGTTTTTTATTGTCAAAGAACTTATCTTTCTCAAATATAAGGAAATAGGTGTATGACCCAAGACCTAGAGGTGTCTGACAAGAGTGGAAGTTTGCCCCCTAATAAAGCACCAGCAGGTTTTTACAAGTAGCCACTTTGGGGTCTTGAGATTGTATCAATAGAGACTAGGCCATTTCAAATTTTCCTAAATCACAATTAAAAAATAGGTGCAGAGAGTTTTACCTATAATCCCTATCAATTCAAACTCAAACTCAAAATAAAATTATCCAAGTTTATACATCTACATGTAATCTTAGAGATTTGAGTAAATTGGGAAAGTATCATGTTTTTATTGGTATAAGTTCAAACTTAAAATCAAACTCAAATTACCAATGTTTATACATCAAAATGAACAATTTTCACTTCAGAGATTTGAGTAAATCTAGAGTGCATAGTGTTTTTATTTGTAGAATCCTTAAATGTGGGCATAGTGCAATAAATGATTTATAGAAGTGTCCTAAAATTCTTCCCATTCTCTTTCATTGGTTAGGAAACATTGTTTGATCCAGTCTCTTTGAAATGCGGGCACATCTTTTGCTTCAGTTGTGCTTGTTCTGCTGCTACATTTACAATTGCGGATGGTTTGTGCAGGGAAAACCTTAACTCTAAATTTCCTTTATATAGACATGTGAAATTTTGGTGCAGGTTAATTGTGTTTCTTATTAACTTTTTCACTTGTACCTTCACTTTATCTTTTAATATATATATTATCTGTCCTTTTCATTCAATATAAAACTTGAATTGATTGCAGACGAGGGTTTGTGGCGATGTTGTGTGTTTATGAGATTTGAGTGTTTTATTAAGCAAAAGGCACTCACAAAAACATTTCCCATTGTTCACTTCTTCCGAAGACAAAAGCAAAGGGAATATATTGTTTCCATAGAAAAATCTCTGCTTGGTGGATTTATATTTAAACGTATAATATATCAATTTGGTATATGAACAATTATGAATGTGTTTTGCGTCTCTCAACTGTCAGGAGTATTGGCAGCAGAGGCTTCAGAGGGAAAAGGTTGAGCGGCTTCAGCAAGCAAAGTAACATTGGGAAAACCAATGTTGGGCATTCATAGCATTCTAAATCTGGTTCTTCTCAACTTGTTCTTGGACTATACCTCTTCCATTACATGGATCTATCCCACTATTGGTTGTCATGTTGGACTTATTCACTTTCCTGTTCAAGTCTTTTTCTCCCGATCCTCATACAAATAAGAGAAGGAAAATCAGTTGATATGCATGACACTAACATATTTTTCTTACAATCTTTCTGTTGATTCAGAAATTTGATAAACAACGAGTTCATAAACAAATCTTCAAGGACAAGAACATAAAGGATTCACAACAATAATCACATTTATTTTTCCATAAATGTCTAAGCTAATATAGATCAGAGTGAGCCATTTGACATTGAAAATTTGTACTGTGGCTCATAGGAGAAAGCGTTAGAAGACGTTATTCAATCTGTCATTAATTTTCTTAATGTGTATTGAGTTTTGTTGGACAGATCTTACATCGGAAGCTATTTTCGTGTTCAATGTGTTGATTTCTTGAATGTTTTGCAGTTGATTTAATTTTCATTAAGTTATCACCTATGCATGTATTTAGAAAATTAAATACACAAATCCTTTAACCAGATTTACAGCTAAATTTAATAGAACCCCATGTCACGCAAAAATGACATGGAATGTACCTTGGAAAGTTCGAAGGGAAAAACCAGATAGAGCATTTTTTTATTCAGCCTTGATAGAGAAATCTGAAGAAAAAAAAATTACAGAGCAATAAGTCTTGAATTCTGTCCAAGAATGACAAAAAAATTGTGGCAAAATTTCCATGCGTAACAACTTTAGATAATAGCCTTGGTTTCTGTGCATAAGAGCATGTGTTTCCTCCTAAGAGGTCACAGGTTCAAAACCAGAGGGGGGTAGAGTATGTATTCCTTCGTAGACTTAGCAGTCAAATCGCTGCGCGCAGGTGGGTCCTTTGTCCCACAAACAAGGGGGTCTCATACACCAATTTGGTGTTTGGCTTGGCTGTGACCTTAAAAATGGTATTATTATTATTATTATTATTATAAATGTGCTAGAAATCACTTTAAATCTCGTGAAAAATTATGTTGTTAATAACAACAATCTGCACTTGAAGTTTGTGCCAAAATTCTGCTGAAAATGTTTAGGAAACAATGTGAAAGACTATATAAATTTTTAATATTGTAACCCCAAAAGAATTGGCAGATAGTGTTTCTTTTTTTTTCACGAAAGAGGTCTGCGACATTTTTCACACGGAAATATTTGCAAGACATAGAGTTAGGTAACTGGTTGTCTTGGAGAACTATCAAATGTACTTAAAGTTTCTCGATAAAAGACAAACCAACCTTCACACATTTTTTACATTTTTTAAATGAATTTGGATGCTTAGGAGGTCCATTGTACTATCCCTTACAAGTTATTCAAAAATAAAGTTAGTCAAGTTTGATGGCTTAAAACTTAAAAGCTAACAAAGCATTTAGAAATCAAAGTTGTCTTTAGTGAAACTTTTTGGATTTTCTAGCATCAGAATCCTTTAGAAAATTTTAGATGAAATCTTGATTTGTGTATTTAAACTAGTTTTTTTACTGTATATATGGATTTAGCACCCTGAAAAACCCATAGGGCACTTAGATTGTACAGGGGTTACCCATCCGCCGGAATTTAGAGAAATTAGACCAGAAAAGCCCAACATAAAAGCTTCCAAAATGTCTCACTCAAAGACAACTCGTTAGAAATCACAGGTTGATGTCAACACATAGGCTTTCATTTGAAATGTTGTTGTAAACTTCTTCTATGGCAAGGAGTCATTAATAGAATTCATTGAGTACTAGTAAGGAGCAGAAGCCTTATTTTTGACATGTCAATTCTCTTAGCAACGAATATAAAACATTATTTTGTTTTTTTTCTTGTGGCCGATTTCATACAGATTTGTCTAAACATGACTTGGTCATTGTGTGTCTCTACATGAACATTTAATTGAATAGTAATATAAGATTTTGAAATTTTTTTCTAGAGATATAATCCGCCTCTCTTTGCACCTTTTGGGGCAATTGCTAGTTTTAGAAAGTTAAAGATATGGTCTGCATGATTATAGTTTTTATAAAGATTATAGATCATGTATCTTAATGTGTGCTAGCTCAATGGAAGTTTTGGGGCAATTGCTAGTTTTAGAAAGTTAAAGATATGGTCTGCATGATTATAGTTTTTATAAAGATTATAGATCATGTATCTTAATGTGTGCTAGCTCAATGGAAGAGCGTCTGCCTTACAGGCAAGAGGTTGGTGGTTTGATTCCACTATGAGCTAACATGAACTAATCAACGATTTTGTAGTTTATTTTTAATTAAATGTTATTTAGATCGATTTATTTCAATGGTGAGATATTTCTGGATTCATTATTTTATATTGTCTCTAGAGAGACAAAAATGAAATTGTCTTAAGAAAGATAAAAATGAAATTGTCTCCTAAGAGACAATAATGCTTGTGTTATACAAATTTTTAAGACAATAATCTTTAAGACAATATTTTTTAAGACAATAATCTTTAAGACAATAATTTTTGAGACACTCGCTTAAAGACAATATTTAAGACAATACATACTTTTTTTGGTCTCAACTTAAGACAATTTACCCAAAAATTGTCTCAAATATTGTCTTAAAAGCCCCCTTTATGTAGTAGTGTGTGAGTTAGATGATGTTGATTCCTTGCATAATGTGATGTTAATAATAGTATCTGATTAATTAATTTGGTTAAAGGAATCACGAAATAGATGCAAGGTTACATCATACGATTTACGTTAATATACTACAAGAATGGTTGTTAATGGTTATGCAACTTACAATTCCTCTACTAAAGTTATTATATGTACTAATGAACATTCTATCTAATGGTTAATGACGAACGTGGAATAGTTATTTGGATAATTACTTGTAAGTAATTTGTGTAAAACTTTTCTAACTCAGTACATTTTTATATGGAGTTACATTAACCTTCTTTAAAATACTATAAAAAAATCTAAGATAAAATTACTCAACACTCTAAAAAAATTAATATACTATAACGTATAAAAACTCAAACCACTAATTTCTATTCAAAGATATGTATTAAGAAATGGTTTATTGAATAACCCAAATTTAATAATTTATTTATAATATATTTATTAATGTAAAATAAACAATACTTTTACTTACGTTGCTTGGGATACCATACTTTGAATCTAATCTTATCGCATCTTTTCACTGTTTTAGCTTTATTAAATCTTTTAAAGGTTCTTAAATTAAACTTATTGATACAATTATTTTATTATATATATATATATATATATATATATATATATATATAATTTAATTTAATTTAATTTAATGATATTAAAATTATATTATAATATTAAAAAAATATTTATTTAATATTATTTTAATAAAAACATATTTTAAAAAAAATTATAAAAATATTCAAATATTTATTTTTATAAAAACTCTTAAAAAAATTTAAGAAAAAGAAATCTCTTTTATATTCCTGTTTCATTTTTCTATTTACTCTGTCAAGGTAACCCGACTTTTTTAAACGTTACCATCGATTTATATCATTTTAATTTTCACTCCGGGTCACATTTATTTTACTAACAATTTAATTTTTATATTACTAACAGTTTAATTTTTATATTACTTTTATAAATGTTTTCAATTTACGACATAGTTTTTATAAATTTGCAATATAATACATTAATACTCTATTGTACGAGTAATTTAGCAATAATATATAATGAGTAATTTATGAATATTTTTTATTTAATTAGTTTCTCATTTAATATATTATGATATACATAAATTTATGAATATGAAAAATAAATTAATATGAGATATTAAATTGAATATTTTTTAATTATAATTTTCATTAGAATTAATATTATGGGTGAAGGATTTTATTTAGGTGAACCATTTATTTTTTTAATTTATGACATTTATGAAATAGTTGTATTACTGTAATAGTCATATTGATAAAATAATTTTATCTATAGTATAATAATGTTAATCAATATTTAGAAGTTACAGGGTCTCCATTAAAAAAAGTACTATAGATTTAACTTTTACATACCATTAATTAATTAGTTCTTATATTTCTATATTTACATTATCTTAATTTGAAATTTCTTCTATATGTTATAGATCATTTAGGCAGATGATTTTACATTTTTCCATTTAGAATATACATATGTCAATCAATCGAGTCATAGGGTCAAAAGAATTACATCAAATCATCATATCTCTAATAAGAATTGAACTTTAATTGGGAGGGATGCTAACCATATCACTAATAAGAATTGAACTTGGGTTTAGAGGGTCTTAATCATTCTTCCCATCCACCCAATATAAATCCAATGAAAGAACATTAATAATTTTCCACATATTCATACTTATAATTAAATATTTATAATAGTAATATATGAAATTCTCTTACCAATTATATTATTAAGTTGATTTTTTTATTATATATAAATTCATTTTTTTTTTTTTAATATATTTTTTAAATTATTATTTTTATTATTTTATATATTAAATTTTAATAATTACCCAGTAGAGTTGTTATTTAAATTTGTATTTATGTTTTCTTATTTTATTTTATATATTGAATTTGAATAATTATCCAATAGAGTTAATTATTTAATTAATATATTTATATAGTGATTTGAATATTTATAAAAATATTTAAATATTTATTTTTAGATTGATTTAAAAAAAATTTAAATTAAAAAATAAATTCATGTTTAAGAATCTCTTTCATATTTATGTTTTTATTTACTCTTTTAAGGGAGTACATGTTAAAATAAATATTTATTCAACCAATAAAGATAAATAACCATACATATTTTAGGTGAGAAAATTTATTTTTACATACTTTAGGTGATGAAAATTTGTTAAAATAATTGTAGAATAAAAGAAATTATAGAAGGCTAAATGCATACTTACAGAGTAGTGTATTCAAAATAGTTTCTTGAAATATTTATATTAAATATGTATAAATTGCACGTTTAGGAACAGTAATCACATAAAATGTATACAGAAAAAATTTGGTGTACTAATATCTCGAAAACTAAATTTCCTAAATGCATATTTTGGACTCAGATTGAATAAATTGTTCAATAAGAAAAGTAATGAGTTAGGAAGATTGTACCTTTAAAACTAACAACGTAACTTCAAATCAAGTATGCAAAACCCCAAGGCAATAAAGTTGTAAGACGGCAGCCATGGTTATCATTAATTGGCATCGTCGTCCATATCATTTTAATCCTAGTGCAAGAAACATGATGTTGAGAAGGTTCTTACCTAAAGAAATAAATCTAATGTACTTATTGAGAAAAACTCTGAATTAAGGTTTGGAGCACAAACCTATCATAAAGAAATCATATAAAATTATGTTAGTAACTTAGTATCCATACCAAATACCTAATCTATAAAACAAATTTTTGAACTAAGAAATTTGACAGGAATTTACCTTGATGATCCGAAACCAGCGGTGGCTTCGAATGGCTTATTCAAGCATATGCATAGTTAGAAAACCGAGTATTCATTTGAAGCCATAACCCTGAAATGAGAAAGGAAGGGATTCATAGGTATAAAACCATTTGCTCTAAAAATAAGTTAGGACATACCCAAAATAAAGATAATTAATTCAAGGAAGAGAAAATAGTAAAACAGAAAAGGGGTGGTACAATACCTGGTAAAAATTATCTCTGTAAACAGCAAGCTCTGATACCGAACCAATAAGGGTTTAATTCAACAGGTGGGCCTTTCGTCAAAGCCCTATGAGGAATTCTGTAGGAAACCCTCATCGTGCCTTCCATCAAAACCCTTAATGTTATTCCAAGAAGAAAACCTTTGGATTAAATTTAATAGAAACCCTTAACACGCCAGAAAAACCCGCTTATATCTAAAAGTCAAATGCAATATTTAATATATATAGATATAGAAAACCAAAAGTTAAGAAACTTATGATAATGATGGATAACAGCCTATTTTTGTTATGTCCTCTAAAAACCTATAATACCCAAACAAATTATTAGCAAGAAGGTTGATATAGAAAGGCTAATCAAAAAATATAGAAATTGCCGAAGAAATCGGAGCCAAATTTATTTTCATAAAAAAATAATAAAAATATCAAACCTGTAGAAACCCTCGCCAACATAAATAAGTAAGACTGTGAAGAGTGTGTAATTGCCACTGCATCCCAAGGTGGAATGAAAGCTACACTCTCTATCAAAATAAACACTAGGAAGTTGAATAACAATGTTCAAACCCTAACCCATCGCCAAAAAGCTCTTTTTCTACCGAGAGTAAACAAATATGTCAAATGACAAGTGTGGGAGGGTATTCAATTAAACGATCAAGGAGTTTGATCCAAAGATGTCGTCCATATGCCATATTCCATCTAAGTCGTCCATCTGTGATCCTTTCACATCCATGGGTCAGAGAGTTGAGCGGTAGGTGGGACATGTAACCCAGGTCCCAGCTATCAAGAGTTCTAAATGTGTCTTCCCAAGGGGGTCATAATGGTAGCATGCTTGACTTTAGTCTAGAAGGTTTTCGGTTTGATTCACATGGGGTTAAATCTTGATAGTCCACATCTCTATAAAAATAATCACGGCCATTGTAAAACTTTTTCACTATGACAGGGATTCAAATGTCATATTGTATGGTAAATATAGAGCATAATTATTATGACTGGTAAATTTCTCTTGAGTACAGGTAGCCAGAAGGTGAAACAAGGCAGTGTTCTCATGGAACCCAAATATTTTTTTTTTCAAGATAAATGAGGCATCTATATAGGTTGCGGATAAATAAGGTTTGCCTGAATAGTGTGAACACAAAATTAAAAGTTATAATTTTTTCACATATATAATACTTAGAAATAAAGTAAATGATGATAATAAGAGTGTCTCTTCATGTTTTTAATCAAAACCACATTTAGAAATGTAAACATGGAAATATTGTTTCTATATCATTTTGGACTTTTGATTAAAGAACAAACTTTCTTACAATTATTAATGACAATATTAATGACAATGTTCCAACACTAAATTAAGAAGTACTAATTTTTTTAGTATGTAAATTTTGAGGTATATTATAAGTGTCTAAACATATTTTCAAGATGTTTAATTCATATATGCATTTCAAAAATACAATTTAAATTAAGAAGAATTACAATTTCACAATTAATTGTATTGATGTGTTTCTGAAAATAGACTTTAGCTGAACATGTCCCTAGAATATGTAATTAGTTGGTTTCTCCAAATGAAGGAGATGTGTAATCTCTTTGAGATATATATATATATATGAAAGAGATGTGTAGTTGATTCTGTGTTCAACATGGGATTTGTTTTTGTGTATTATTAGTATGTTATTCAAAAAACAGATATGTAATTCATCTCATTCTCATGAATTTCATCCATATATATATATATATATATATGGAGAAAAAATAGAATCATCTTTACAAAGATCTATCAAAGACCAAGAAGAATCTATTAAGAGGTTTGCACTTCAAGAAATTTAATCCATATTACCCCTTGATAAATCTAAGTTAATAGATTTACATTAGTGTATTCAATAAATAAACCTTGTATGTTAAATTTTGTAGTTATGAAAATTTTATGAAAACAAAAAATTAAATGATAAAAATAAAAATATCTTTTACTGTAAAATTCTATATAAACATGCAAATTAGCACTTTCAATCATAATTACCAAATTCAACCCAATTGATTTGAACAATTCAAAAATAAAACACTTAATTTTAATTCAATTCAACCATTAATATATTAAATCTGATGTGAACGAGTGAAATAATTAATTCACCCAGTCATCCAACTGCTTTCGCTATTGCTTCTGTTGTTGATATTGTTGTGTCGAAGTTACGCGGGAGGGAAATGACTCGTAAGATTCCCATCAATCAGAGAGAGAATTTCTATTTGCACTCTCAAACTAGGGAATGTGTAGCCAACGAGTAGAGCATGCGTAGAGGGAGCGGCTGGACAAAAAAGAACAGCATCATGAAGAGGTTGAGAAACCCAGTTATCGGCTCGATCATCTCTGGCTAACACTATCCTCATGGGGTACTGAAATCGAAAACCAAAAAAGACCACAACATCATAGTCAGCCACCTTTGTCATTAATAAATGAATTACAAAGGAAAAGCCAAAGAAAGGACTTGAGGTCTGGGTGTGCTGAGTACACACCTCCTTCTGTCTATATTTGATTGCACGAACTTTCTTTGACTAGACCAACAGAATCGATATGATAAACAACTACTTAAATATCAGTTTCAACTGGATCCACTAGGAAGGCTAATGTACAAGAAAGATTAAGTTTGAGCTATTTATTAATCAGCATGATTAAAATCTGGGTGGTTACTTTAGTTTATTAATTGGTATTTTTTTTGGTCTATATATGAAAGATGGTGAAAGATAAATTTTATGCTAATGTGACTATGCTTACTTTCTAAGGAGATTTGTTTTCCTTTGTTTCTATTTTATTTTATTTTATTTTATCGATGAATATTTCAATATCATGATAAAAATAATCAAAATGTGACTCTCTTGAGGAAATAAATTATTATAATCTTGTCAGAAGTAGGAGTCCCAAAGGAGAGACCAATCGAATCGTTCTTCACGGACAGCAGTTGCACTGTCCTTCGAAGAGACCAGTTGGCCTGTGCTGTAGTCAACTCCATTGGAAACCTCCACTGACCACATGCTATGGGTAGGCCGTAGCCCTCGGGTACTGTACATGAATACTCCACTGGAATCTGACCATGTATTTGAAGACGTAGGCCACACGCTATGGCTGGGTCGAAATCCTCAGCCCAAGTAAATTCAAAAGTGTAATAAAAAGGTTGAGCTTTATTTAATAATAAGGATATTTCATTCATAGACGGTGACCAAAATATGGTATGAGTATCTTATTTTAATTATTTTTAAAATATTATAACTTATTTAACGTGAAGTCCATTTTTCCGAAACCGTTCGGTAGTATGGCTTCAACTTAATAAATATATAGTCCCCCAAAATAAAATATTTCTTGAGAAGACAGCAGGGGAGCCGCCCACGTCTATACAGTCGACTAAACGACGAAGGAAAAAACCTGGAAACCAAGTTCGGAATTTTAAATTTATTTTTGCTGTGTAGTCGAAATTTGACAATGGTTCGATGTAGATTCGCTAGTGTCAATTATTATTTATTTAGTTATTAGATCTAAAAATAATTTTTTTAGAAGAAAAAAATATAATAACTCATTAATCTAATTTAGAAAGTTCTATCACCTTAAAACTATATCAAAGTCCAAGCATTCATGTTAAACTGCAAGTGTGACCCTAACTAATTTCACAAGGAAAATTTCATTTATCAATGATAAAAGTTTGAAGTCCATGAATAAGGAATATTTTCAGAAATTGATAATTTTTGAATATAAAATAAATGGTTTGTATGTTTAATGCAATAATTTTATATTAAAAATTACTAACAAAACACTCTATCACTATTTATTTAAATAAACAAAATATAAATTATTTACAAAATATATGTTAATGAGGAATAACTAAAAAAATAAAACTAAAAATACCATTTTTGTTAGGCTCGTTATAATTTAAAACAATAATTAAAATTTATAATTAGGGTCATTATAATTTAAAACACTAATTAAAATTTATAATGGGCAACTTAAGATTTATGACGACGACACCAGCAGCACTTTCACTTGCAGTGATGCTAATTACACCATCACCTTCTGTGGGCAAACTTAGACCGTATCAACTTCTCTGTTTCTCTGTGTTGAAGTCTTTTCGGAGGTTTACTTACGCTTGGTCTCCGCTGTTGCGTTATTAGTCAATAATTGCACTACCTTTCTCTCGGCTGACCACGAAGAGCATCTTCTGGTTATCGTAAAACATAATTATCTGCAACTACATTAGTTATTATGTATCACTTAGTATAAGAAGATTGAATTATTTGTACTACTTTTGCTGTTATTCGGCTGAATATTGATTTTGGAAAAGATTGAATTATTTGCACCGACTCTTCCAATTATGGAACTATGGATTTATAGATTGAAACAGGAGCCACGTGAGTATTGATAGTGGTCATTTCATGGTCTGCGTCGTGACTCGTTTTCTAAAATCCCCCCTATTCCGTAGCCTAGTGGTACACAAACCTACACTGAGTAATACACTCTCCATCCTTTGCATAAATTTACTCGCAATTTTCTTATATGATGGAAAACGCATCATAAGTTATTACACTAAATTAACAAATATTTACTAAAATATAAATATGAGATTTTATAATTATCCATTATTAAAAATGAAATTTAAGGTTAGATTTTAAACTTTTGTAATTTATATTGATAATGAAATTGTTTTTTGGATTAATTATAAAGTTTGATTTTTTTTAATACGTAGATTAAAGAATTTTATCATCACATTCCCTTCTTATGCTTAAGCAAAAGGCAGTCTAAATTTTTAATGTTGTGTACCTTGATTTGCAAAAGGCCATTGTCACGCTTCCACAAATAATTTTTTTATTTATTTATTATAATACAGCAATGTTAGTTTTTCTACCTAAGCATTATTACTATGACTTACACATTACTTGATGCATTCAAACCTTACCAATACTTACACATTGCTACTTTGTTATATTCATGGTTTGATATATATGTTGTTATATTCGCATTCATATATATCCACTTACGTTCCCCACACTCATGACTTCAATGATTCAATATACATTATACCTTAATTATATGTGAATGAAATAGACATAATCCACGGCTTATGGAAAAGATTAATCGTTGACCACGCAATATATATGGTTGTATGCAATGTTGATCATGGAATGTTTATTACATATCCCGAGAGATCGGGTTTGATTGTTTGTCCGGCCACCGTATTCCCGGACCAGGTGTATGCATCCTCCATCGTCCATTTGGAAAGATGTGTGGCAGATGGCAATCTTGCCATGTGCGTCCTGTACATGGCCCTGACTCCTCGGCCTTGATGCTTTTCGCGCCAGAGAACCTCCACGGTAAACCGGCAATCGTATGGTTGACAATTCTTTCTGCAGATCAAGGGTTCACAATGAGCCACGAGCCGGTAACCTTCTGGAGGGTTTATAACTTGTCTAAACTTTCGGGTTGCCATAATGTTTATTCCATTTCCTCCGCCTCGTTCCAGCTCTGTAGCCTCATGGTGCTCCGCCGCATCGGTCTTTGGCCTCAGGCATGCAGATCGGGCCACCATTCATCCTCATTGCTGTTTGAAGATAAGATACCGTGTTGCAGAAACCAGGTGCAGCTCGGTTATGATTATTGTTTAGTTTCTTTGCTCTGGATTCCTTACAGTTTTAATACCAGGTTTATATGATGCTAACAGCGTGTAGTTTTTTGTGCAGGAATGGAATCCCTCCGCCATAAGGGACGAGGGTTCTTCTTCTCCTCGTCTTCCTCACCGACAGGTAAGTTTCAACCCCACTTACCGCCGCTATACATACAAGTTCTGTGTAGTTAGAGGCTAAGTTGTGCTCGTCCGCTTGACAGGGGTTCTGACACTGCGTCTCAAATCTGTTCCCTGCACAAGCTCAGGGTCTCTTGAAGGCATGTAGTGTTAACCTTTTGTATATTAAAACCCTTCGCTAGGACTCCGAGGGTTGAATTACTGGCTCATGAATGATTTACAGTTCTGTCTCAGACACAGTACTGACATTTTATCTTTTTTGAAAAACAGTCTAATATTATTTCTTGAGCTCGGCTTCGGCTCTAATGGTTGTTTAGTCTTTGTTGTATATGGATATAGTGACTTTACGACCGTCTGGTCATTTGTTCCAATGGGCCGTGCCATTTGCTTCCAATGAACAATATAAATGTATTTTCCAGGTCTTTTATTGCATGTTTGAGTTTTTACTACCGTTCAGATGAATGACCCTAAGGCCATTCGACTCCGGCTTGGTTACTCCACTGGCTGAGCGTAAGCTCCCGCTGCAATAGTTACCAGGTCAGGGTTTCCACCGGCCACAACCGCCTGAGAGAGCATGTAACCCTGGTTACCCTGCTCTGTCTTCGGCGTCCATTATTTATACATATGTTATACAATAATGATGCATGTTTCATTTCAGCGTTTACCTAATATGTTTAGAGTAATATGAATGCATTCTGTTTCAAATACCCGTTGAGGCCCTCCTCACGGCCTTACACCAGGGTTTCTATATTTAATACCTTTATTCATTCGAGCGTTTTATATATTACAGTGTGAAGGAAGACTCCAGTTCGACATTGCTGTGAATGTGAAAGTATATACAGATAGTCTCTATATTTTCCTTTTGATGCGGAACACTTGTGTCCATTACATCTTAAAATGTTGCTGTGTAATGTTTCATGGTTCGGTTCTTGAACGCGTCTTAGGGTTTCTCAGTAATCTTTACAGAACTGTATATTCTCGTTTAATAATGAGGCCTGTACATTTGGTTTAGCTTCTTATATGCTAATGGTTGCAAATCATTTGAAATGGGATACATTTTCCCTATTGCAGGCCTATCTCTGCATTCTCTGTTATAATACAAAAGACTGCATTCTCTGTTATAATATAAAAGACTGCATTCTCTGTTATATGCAAAAGACTGTTGTAATAAAAAGGGTTTTGTTCTTCCTCATACTCAGTTATAAATGAGTAACTAGTATCGATCTCTGTTTATAGAGTTATTCTTGCTTTTATGTTATTCTCAGGAAAGGAACAGCTAATATTAATCTCTGTCCGAGTTAAAGAAATTAACCTTCTTTACATCTTATACTTAAGAAAGAACAGCTAATAACCGTCTCTGTCTGTGTCATAGAAATTACTCATCTTTATCATACATTCTCAAGAAAGTAGCAGTTATTACCAGTGGTTTTTCCTTCAACACAGAATAATAACAGAAGTATTTCTAGTAGATGTGAGCATTGTGAGCCATACCTGCTCTTCCGCAACCTACTTGTTATTGCTTGCCAAACCTCCCGACCGTAGGAAGACTTCTCTTTGATCTTCCACCCCCAAGCAATTGCAGGTCCTACTCGACCGCAATAACACTGGACTCGCCAGTAACGCTATCTGATCCTAACCAGACTTAGCGTGTACAGGAAGTTCTTTTCCTCATGCCATCTGATCCTAACCAGACATAGCATCCCAAAAGAAAAATGTTTTTCCTCTTTCCTTTTTTCTGTTTTCCGCCTGTCTCTATTATATACTCATACGTCTCCCAACAAAGATACCGATCGAACACGCGACCTTCCATCCTATTCAGTCTCACGCTCTTCCATCAAAGATGCCCCGACCAGCATCCCCTCGTTCAATTTTACAGGAATCAAGAATCGGTTCAATAACTGATTCAAGAATCGGTTCAACAACTGATTCGTAAGTTTTTTAATTTAGAATTACTTTTTACTCAGGGTAGTTGCAAATAGGGATATGACATACTCCCCCCCTTAACAGGAACACCGTCCTCGGTGTTCATCTCTTGTTGGAACTTTAGATTGTACTCAATGTATAATCATCTAATCCACACACAATGATGATCCTTCCTCTTTGGAATCCAAGATTTTATTCCAATTAATGACAATACCCGAAACAATAATGATATAATCATAAGAAATATCATTAGTTATAAGCATCAATAATCATAAGCATTCGTAATTGCAAACTATGCAACTTTTAATTGCCACCACTTGGCCCTTATTCATTCATGATAACAATTTTCTGTGTCAACTTACCATTACTTACCATCTATTTTGAAAACCATGAATACTTTCATGTAAGCATTTTAATAGTAGTTGGAAATCTCTTCATTCCTCCACGGTAAGTAATTCCTGTAATATATGACTAACAAATAAATTGCATTAGTCACTATATTTTGAGTCAAATGAAATATTTTTTTGACTATCAATTCAACTGTGCAATGCTAGATGATTTCTAAATCACAGTACTTTTACAAGTACTTAAAGAGCACTAACACCAATCATCAAATGATAAATCACTGCTCACGTGCACACTGAACGAATTCTTACTAAAGACATCCGCAAAGTGCTTCTAGATGTATCAAAAGAGCACCTAGCTCTAAAACAATCAATCACTGCATCATTTGAAAATGGTCTTAGTCCCTACTAAGACTTTCACAAGATTAATAATATGATAAAGGAATTAAAATTTCCAATAATTCCTTATTGAGTACTAAATTCATTTCCTGTTAAACGTGCATAACATATTTTACACAACTATATATAGAATTCATCTTTAACATATCATATAGCTGATTCGTTAATTTCTTTAACTATGAGTACCATAAAGGCTAAAGAATTCCCAACCCATGGGAACTGGTTTCCATAACCAAACCGAGTCATTTTCACATCCAGACAGTTTCTTTGATAGAGACCTTACCAGGTCTAACATGGAATTTCACTGGCCAACCAGCTCAAGAATTCCAGGGAGAATGAATCTGGGCAGACAAGTACCATCAACCCCTCTGGGCAGGTAGCTGCCATCAACCCAACTCCGGGCAGACAAGTACCATCAACCCCTCTGGGCAGGTAATTGCCATCAACCCAACTCTGGGCAGACAAGTACCATCAACCCCTCCGGGCAGGTAATTGCCATCAACCCAACTCTGGGCAGACAAGTACCATCAACCCCTCTGGGCAGGTAATTGCCATCAACCCAACTCTGGGCAGACAAGTACCATCAACCCCTCTGGGCAGGTAACTGTCATCAACCCAAGCACTTGCAGGTCCTACTCGACCGCAATTACACTGGTCTCGCCAGTAAACGCAGGTCCTACTCGACCGCAATCACACTGGTCTTGCCAGTAAACGCAGGTCCTACTCGACCGCAATCACACTGGTCTCGCCAGTAAACGCAGATCCTACTCGACCGCAATCACACTGGTCTTGCCAGTAAACGCAGGTCCTACTCGACCGCAATCACACTGGTCTCGCCAGTAAACGCTATCTGATCCTAACCAGACGTAGCGTACACAGGAAATTCTTTCCTCTTATGCCATCTGATCCCAACCAGACATAGCATGAATATTTCTCTTTTTTTTCAAAGTAATTTACACAATGAACCATATGAACATTATCTTTAGCACAACAGACATGCATGTATACCATGCATTTACACTTAACCCCAACATGGGTCCACAACATCAAGATTGATGGGAAACATATCCATCATACACGTTGTATGCATGCAAATTTTCCAAATAACATAATTCATGCATATCATATAACATCATTCTTTCTCATTTATAATTGCATTTCACATTGCAGCAATTTACGTGGTGAGTTTTCTTGTTGCCATTAAGCTACCACTACTTAATCCCATCAGCAACGTTAGTTATAAATATGCATCAGTTAACACGTATTCCATTTCCAAGAATGTTCATGCATACAATATTGTCATGTATAAAAGCATATGAAAATACTCATTAATGTATAAATGTCAACAACAGTTGAGTTAATAATCTAAACATTTCCAATTTTGCCATAGTCTGTTGTTCCAATTCAAATCATCATTAATGGAGTATTAGCTTACGTTTACTATGTCTAGCTTTAGTCATGCATTGTTAATGTAATTAAACATAATCTCTCTAATAAAGATCATAACTCTATATCATAATGGCTAATCTTTGTGCATACCATTGCTTATCATATAAGCCTTTCTTTAATGTATGCAACCCATATTCCTTTCACTAGAATACTACCAGCATTTCATACAATAAACCACATACCTCTTTCTTAAAGGAAGTCATTTTAATCCTCATTTCTCTATCTTCCGATGTGAGGGTTTCTCAAGATTCCCTTTTCAAGAAATTATTAAAGATATCTATCTTTAGGCATAAAAATCAAGATACAAAAACAAAGTTTACTTATCCTTTATGTATCAAAATCAAGCAATCGACACAGCTCATCCAACAAGACAATCTCTCCAAGAGATTATTATTTTCAAAGAAGCTAGCATGACCACTTTCTCTAAGTACACACTGACTTAAAATTTCAAAGTCACAATAGCTACTCATATGCAACATGTGTTCTCCTAACACAATTACTTTACTTCAATGCACATAGTTCTTTTCATGAAACAAGTAAGGATTTTGGTTCTTGTATGAACACTATTCTAATGTGTCTTTAAGGAAAGAACCTCTATTTTCAAGAAAATTCTCATAAAATCCTGCATCTTCATACATGAAGCATGCATACTCTTAGGATGAGACTATGTTTATGTATATATGTAATATATTCTTTCCTCAGGAAGTTACTTTGGCCATATTTAGCAAGATTTTATAGACAAGAGACAAGCATCTCACATACAAGACTCACGTGGAGTCTTCCCAATAAGAACTACTTATTTGCTTTATTAAGAAAGCATACAAAATAATCAATCTTTAATTGCATGCTTTAACACATTTTCTTTACCAAGAAAATCTATAAAAGAACCATTCTTTTATTGTATGCATTCAAATACTTCCTCTACTAAGAAATCATATAAAACATTCATACGTGTTCTTCAAGAAAGTGAACAAGACACTTATCTTATGCATAACTTAACAAGTTAAACCACCCTTACCGGAAGCAATGGCTCTACTTTATGCAATTAGAAGCATAATCTCCTAAGTGTCACACACGCACCAGAGTTACCACTTGATGCTAGATGCAACAACTATCATAACAGTACTATGTGTCCATTTCAGAATAATAACTTCAAGGAGGCATTACGAAAATCATTACATCAATACACTATAGTTATCATTTTCCAACTCCTTAAGCATGGTCAAGGGAATACTCACATGCACATCAAGCGTTATCTAGTCATTTCCAGACTTAGAGTTTTCTGCAAGATTCCGATACCCAGAGCTTGCTCTATCTAGTCATCACCAGGCTTAGCGATTTCTTTTCCCATCTCCGTCTGTCCCTACAGCACGGTCTTCTTCCTTCTCCTTGCTTCCTTTTCCTTTGGAAGCATCTATAGCTGGGGAAGGTAGTTAGAGTTTACTGACAACTGTATTAACACAGGTAGTCTATTTATGAGTAATTATCATATGTAACTATACCATAAATGGATCCTAGAAATGTTACCCACCGAACATGCCTCTCCAATTAGGTTCACACTGGAATGCAACATGCATAAGAAATCCATCATTCCCATAGTAGAGATAAATTCAACCATCATTAAGGCTCCAATGGTTTTTATCTCTCAACCAGTAATGATAAACACATACCATGCTAATGGATTTCACTTAATTAGAGGGCAATCATCTTTAAATCTATTAGGACATAAGCATATACTATTCATCATGCATTCCCATGGTGAATAAAATTAAGAACTCTTCTCATAAACAACTAGAACTATAGCACAGAGAGAGTAAGAATCTTCACACACACATTCCATGCATGCGACATCAATCAACTTCACTTGTTTACGGATTGTAGCAATCTTAGTCCAATTCAATTAATGCATATAAGTTCCATGGGTTAGTCATACAACACTAACCAATCTCAACTACCAATCATCTTCATGCATCCATGATAAGACTGAATCAAAGTTAGTTATGACAATCAAGTCTCGCTGCTTGACTCATTGCATGTTTTTTTTTTTTTTTTTAAAAAAAAAAAAAACAATTTTTCATCCTATTCAAGGATGTTTCCCCTGATTTATATTCATGCATTAGCCTATTAAGTTTCGTTCATTGTAATTTCAATCTAGTTCAATTTATGCATCATTGTTATTGCCATATTTGCAAATTAAAACTTGGTAGTTGATTGTCACTTCCTCAATGAGTGTTCAATATTGTTCTTAAGTGCGACAAAAGTTTCATTGTCTTTTTCCTCATCAGGAATCCAATGTTATGAATGTAGTTATGCAACAACTTATTACCTACTTCTCAAAGAAGTTATAAACATGAATCACACCTGTCATACCAAAAGTAGTGTACGACACAAATGAATATGCGAATGATTAAACTCATACCTGAGTTAATGCCTACTAATGGCGTACTTCAATATCCTTTCCGCTTACCAATTCCCAAAGGCGCCAGTATTGCAACCTTTAGCTCTGATACCAATTTGTCACGCTTCCACAAATAAATTTTTTATTTATTTATTATAATACAGCAATGTTAGTTTTTCTACCTAAGCATTATTACTATGACTTACACATTACTGGATGCATTCAAACCTTACCAATACTTACACATTGCTACTTTGTTATATTCATGGTTTGATATATATGTTGTTATATTCGCATTCATATATATCCACTTACGTTCCCCACACTCATGACTTCAATGATTCAATATACATTATACCTTAATTATATGTGAATGAAATAGACATAATATATGAAATTTTCTTATTATATATAAATGTATTTTATTACTTTTAATATATACCTTACAATATTATTATTTTTATTGTTTTATATTTAGATTTTCTTATTTTATTTCATATATAAAATTTGAATAATTACCAAAAATTAATATTTTTATTCTACTTGTAGCCATGGTATTACTCATCATTCAATTTTTCCATTGACGTGTATTAGTTTTTTTTTAACCAAAAATTTATGTCGCTTATCTATAGTCTAACCTTGGGAATTCATTTTTTGTTATTTTTATTATTATTATTTAAATTTGTTTATTTTTAAGGTGATTAGTTGAGGTCTTATTATTGGTTATTTAGTAACTTCCATTTCTATTAGTTACTAATTTTTTGTTTTTATTTTATTTCATTTTTATTAAAAAAATTATTTTTTATTTTTTTCTATTATTTCTATTTACATGAATTATATATATATATATTTTTCATATTCTCAATTTAAAATAATTTATTATTATATTGACAACATATTTTAATAAATTTCACTATATATATATATAAACAATATTAGTTAATCATATTTCTTAATTTTTGGGGATAACATTTAACAATACTGTGGTTTATTAGTTGTTTTATTTTTGTGATGAAGTATGATTTTATTATTTTTAGTTTAATTAAGCTATATATAAATTAAGTTGTCGGTACTAGTTACCATGTAGCCTTTGTTAGTTAATGTAATAAAATTTTAAATATATATTTATATTTGGTGAATTAATTAGTTAATTGTGATACTTCTATATTGTGATTTGAATATTTGTAAAAATATAAAAATTTAAATACATATATGTTTATGTTTATTTGAAGAATGTTTAAACAAAAATATAAAAAAATTCATGTTTGAGTATTTTTTTTTTTTTTCATTGTTTGTGAGGTTATCACTGCAAGAAAATTTAAGTAGATTCTCGTTCCTCAGAAGATAGCCAGATAATTGAGCACTTTATTTACAGAAATTTTTCCTCTACCAAGGGTTAGAATATTATACTTTTCTTTGTTTGTACACACAAATTACCACTATTGGTTACGTCATTGGTCCTTTGCTTTCGTTTGCAGGGTAATGGGGGTTCCTTATCAGAATTGACCACGAGTATTCAAACCTTTATCGCGGCTTGGTGTACTTGCCCAAATCCTTGTTTCATTGAGAATGTTTCCTGGAAATGTACCCAGGTAAAGGTGATTTCGTAGTTACTTACAATGGAAAGTTCTTTTCTTCTTTTATCATATTTCTTTTGGTAATTTAGAATGATAGTTTTAATTTTTTTTGAAATGTTTGATGTCAATAAGGGTTGATAGGGGAGATATTGTATTGTTTATAAATAAATTTAAATATTTAAATATTGTTTTAATTAATAATAAAAAGTTAAAAGTAATAAAAATAATAAAATTTAATTTTCATTTTTATTTTTATTAAAAAAATTATTAATAAATTTTTAAATAAAAGAAAATAATAAATACATATTACATTAAAATATATAATATATAAGTATTAGTTACAAATTAAAATTTATTTTACCATATAAATTAAAATAATGATTTCTTTGCCCGCAGAGGTTTGGTCTCGTGACTAGGTCTCGTGACTAGCAGACAATGCCGCTGTATAGGTCACAAGTTCAAGTCTCGTCTTAACCGAGGCCGGGTTGGGCGGTTACTCCTAGAGGTTATATGAAACATACCTCGGTAACCACACATGTAAAAGCAGGGAGTTAGAATTTTTATACAAATTACCACAAGTAATTATCCAAATCACTACTCCACATTTCTCATTAAACATTAGATATAATGTTCATCAGTAGATAAACTAATTACAATATAGGACAGTAAGATACATAACCATTAACAACCACTGTTGTAGTGTAATAACATAAACTGCCTCATGAACCTTGCATCCATTTCATGATTTCCTTAACCATATTAATTAATCATTTACATGGACATTATGCTTATCACATCAAATAAAGAATCAACATCATCAACGATTCAACATCATCAAACTAACACAATAAGCAATCACATCATTGAACACGGATATACCCTGGAAACCCTGTAGGGTGAAAACCAGCAAACGTTTAATCTTATTATTAAATGCTCGTGAGGGTTTTCACCCCTCACTCAATGGCTTATAAGGGATTCCATCCCTTAACCATTGTTATAAAATGTTACAATGAATTATCATTAAGTTGTCACATAACTAGCTAAAAGCTAATACATTTTCCATGAAACCCTTTACTTACATACTGCCACATGCAAAATTCCTTGTGGCATGATTGTTCTGGAAATTTACAATCCTACAACTTGTACCCATCTGCATGGACCATTAATCCTTTTCCTTGCCACAATGTTAAATATAATCTATGCCTTGCGCAAGTAATCCAACTTTACCTACCCATGTTATCATTATCAACATTGACATCATGATTACATTTATAAATAATCATATTAACTAGCATTTCCCTTCGCATAAGCACATATTCTTAGAGGACAAAACACTAAGGCATTCCTTTGAAGGGACTAACTAAAACATCAGTTATAATCTTCTTACATGAAAATTTACATAAACTTTATCAAAAGATCTAATCCTTTAGCTATTACTTTTGATGCATGCAAATATATAAAGCAATCTCACACAACCTGTAGTCTTTTCCCGCATGCGAATATATATCCTTTCTAATGAAAGCTAACACAAATCTCGTGTGCATACACATCTCATTCAACAAGAAACTAAGATAATAGTTATGTTAGCATAAAAGTAATCACATATCATTTCCTAAAGAAAATGACTCAATAGTTCTTCAATCCATACAAAGAATATATCTCTATAACACATTGACTATACTTTGTGCATCCAATAGCTTATCATAATAGCCCTCTATTCCCTTCTCTGGAATTCTACCATCATTTCATGTAAACAGTTACATACTTCTTTATTAAAGGAGGTCATTATAACCCCATTTCTCTATCTTCCTATATGTAAGTTTCTCATGCTTCCCTTTCAAGAAATTATTATAGATACCCATCTTTATGCTTAAAAATCAAGAAACAATATCCAACTTATCTAGCAAGACAATCTTTTCAAGAGATTAATATTTCCAAGGAAGTTAACATCGATTATTATTTTCAAGAGAGTCAACATAATACTTTCTCTACGTACACACCAAATCATATTTCCAATGTCACCATAGCTACCCTTATGTGCATGCAACATGTGTTTTTCCTAACACAATTACTTTTACTTCAATGCACATAATCTTTTCATGAAACAAGTATGGATTCTGGTTCTTGTATGAACACTATTCATATGTGTCTTTTTAAGGAAAGAATCTTTATTTTTGGTTTTCAAGAGAGCTCTCAAAAAAGTCTTCATTTTCATACATGAAGTATGCATACTTTTCCTAAAAAGAATCTACATTTACGTGTTTATAAAACATATGCTTTCTTCAAGAAAGTTGGTAATGATTATCTATGTGCCTAGAAGCACATCATTAGCAATTTCTATCATGCATGCAGTGCATAATTATTTTCAAGAAACTTCGAAACTAGCTAGTATCACAAAGCATTTAGCATATATCCCTTTTCAAGAAGCTTTTATTAAATAAAAATACATATTTTAATTCAAGAAAACTTGGCCACTTTTCACACTATGTCCTCAGGATGTTTATATGCCTCACCATCTTTTCTCAAGAAGATATTTTGGCTATTTAGCAAGGATTTTATTCCAAGAAAATGACAAGTGACCCAACATTTCACACACAAGACTCACATGTAGTCTTTCTAAGAGGAACTACATATTTTCTTTATAAGAAAAACTACATATTTTCTTAGCTTTTAAGTCCACTCATTTTTCACATTCTTTTTTGCATACTATTATGCATATATTATCTATATTTGGTAAGAAATCCTTCAAGAAGATACCCAAATAAAACATACATATATTTTTCTTCAAGAAAGCGAGCAAGTTACTTATCTTTTCATGGGATTGAGCGTCCAACAGTGAAGGCAATGCAGCCTGAAACAATAAGCTGATAGGGAAACCAGACCGCAAGTAAGTCTTGGCGAAAAGCACAGCCTCCCACATCTCCCGGCCTCCTCCTGCAGAAAGAAGTACCACAACCTCTCTTCCGCCACCATTGACCACCATGCCCTGCAAACCAAAGTGGCCATCGCGGAGTCCTTGGGGCCGAGGTGCTTTAATATAAGCAAGAATACATCGGGGGTCAATTTCTCCATAGGGGCAATGATGCCAAGGTCCAAACCAGCGTTCTTTTGGAAAGAAGTTGGACATTTTGTCACTGATTTCCAAATCCTACACAGCAACGTCGCCATTAGAAAATTTTCACTGAAAACAACGATTGTAATGAATGGCTTCTCTCCTACCCTTTTCCGCTATCATATCCACTAAACGCAGACCTCACTGGATACCACACTGTATGTTCATAACTTCCTCTGCATTCTCTATAGCGGTTAAGCCTATATGTGCATCCTTATTCCGTATTAGTGGAAATCAAGAATTAGTTTTTGAACTGATTCGTAACTCTTTTTAAAAATTACTATTTACTCAACTGATTAATTTTACACTTAGTTATTTTAGGGATGTTACATTATAGTGGCAGTCGATGGGCTTTGACCCCATGTAATGTGAGTACGAATACCACCGCAGCCGTTGTCGATTCCACTAGTCAACAAAAAATAATAATGATTTCTTAATCATATTTAAATTTAATTATTAAGCACATGTACATTCACCTCTAATTTTACTATGGGTATTATTAACTTGTAAATAACCCAATATCATGGCTTATCAATAGGACATGTCCAAAAACCATAACTCATTTCACAATAAAAATGTTCTATAAATATCATATTTTAATATAATTTTGTAACTTTTTTTAATTAAATCTAAAAGCAAAAAGATTAAAACTACTTTTGAGATATAATTAAACCCTTTATATTTACTACTACTAAAACTATTGGATAGATGTTCCATAGAGATTAAATCAAAGTTGAATAAAATTAAAAATGATAATACTTTTCTTTATAGAAATGTCAATTTTATATAATGTAAATAATATTGTTAAGAACCAACCTAGATTTATTTTAACTAAGGATTCACCGAGAGATGAGATGTATCAAATTTCAAGAGCTGACATTTTCTCAAGTTTTTCACCCAAAAATAAATTTGAATGTTGAGAGATTTGATCCCTCTTGGTGCCAGGTAGATTCATATTTAAGATGGATCTACACTGGTTTATTATTAATATTATTAATATATTATTTTAATATTAATATTTACATATTAATATATACATTAACACATGTCAATTATGATTGATTTGGGCAACCATAGTCAACATGCACATCATATTAAACCATAATTAACCATAGGATTTATGTTTTACATGCCTGTATTTAGCCATAGGCGTTATGCCCAACATACCTATTGTCAACCTTGGTCAACAATGCACCCATATTCAATCATTGTCAAATTAGATCAGTTATGGTTAACCATGGTCAGCATGGTCATCTATGATTAACGTGGTCAACCATGGCCAACATGCACATCACAATAAGCCATGACTAATGAAAGGCATTATGTTGAACACGCATATATTTAATCATAAACATCATGACCAACATCCATAGTCAACTTTAGTTGACAATATTCAACTATAATAAAACATGGTTGACCATAGTCAACCATAGTCAACTTTAGTTAACAATGCTTTTATAACTTTTTTCAATTATGCAACCATATTCAACTTTAGTCAAACTCATTATTGTAAAACATATTCATTTATAGTTAAACATTGACAACCATGGTCAACAATTCTCACCCATATTCGAACACATGTAACCATAGAAAACCATGTGCAGCAATTGGCATTGCAAAGTGATAAAGAAATATCAACATCACAATAACAACCCCTCATTGATTTTCCAACTAAAAAGTATAAGACCAAGGTCATGGGACACGTATTTCAAGCTGAATGGTGGGAAAACATTATAGTGGGGATCACTTTCAGTTTATTAATGGCTATGAAAATTGGCAAAGGCAATGACAAAGGAAAAGAGGTAATAATTGATATTTAATTAAAGAAATAAAGGAAACTAGGAGAAAAGGAAGGTGAAGACACATAGATTTGCATGCAAGGGAAAATAGAGAAAAAATTAAGGGAAATAGAGAAAATAGAGGCCACATTGATAAAAAGACTTCTAAAGATCATTTTTCATCTTTTGTCAGTTTAGTTTTGGATTTCTCATTTTTGTTTTTTCATTCTCTCACACTCTTCCTGACTTAGAGAAATCTTGGAGCATGCTTGGAGTTCTCTAGTATTCACTTGGATTGGAGAAAGAAGGCAAACAAAAGTAGGGAAGAGCAAAGGAATAATTGGATCAACAACCACAACAGGATTGTTTGGCAGGTAACAGGTCAAATGTGTGTTTACCTTGTTGATTTCTATATGCATGGTCTATGCATGTGATTTTATGGTTAAGTGTTATCATTCACATGGAGATTTCCTAGATTGGCAGAGGTTTTAGCCTTGCCTTGCCATTTCCTGGATAACCACAGTGTTGTGGGTTTTTCCACTATTATTTTTCTAATTGGTGATCAAATTCCTTATGGATGTGAGTTGGAACAAACGCTCTGGAAACCCTAAAAAACCTTAGGTTTAGTTAGTAGTTATGGAGTCTAGGTTGGGACAAATGCTCTAGCGCCCTTTGTCGATTGAGTTGCTAGTCCCTGGAGCCAGGATGGACAAATTCTCTTAAGCCCCAGAAGATTGTGGGTTGAGTTACTAGTTCTTGGAGCCCTAGACGACTTGGGTAGACACTGATCTGGTTTATGTTAGTGATGTCCAACCATAGTGGTGGGATCACTGTGGATGAGGGTTGAGGTGGTTTGGCCTCTAGAAACCATGATTTTGTTTGTTTTCGTTTATTCCATGAATTCCCACATTCATGCTTGGAATATAATGTGGGGGTGTTTGGATAAAAGAGAGATTTGGTTCAACCCAATCTATGATCGAGTGGTATGTGGAAGTCTTTGACTTGGTTGGAATTTTCATATCTTAATAAGAGTTATTTTCCTACTATGATTTATGAATACTTGTAGTGATTATGTTGGTGATATTATGGCCGATTCTCCATGGTTTCTATGCTTTTTATTGTTGTTTATATGTTGGATATATGATATATTCTATGTATAGATCTTGTCATGATTTGTTAAGCTATAAAATGGTTGATGAATTCATGTACTGACAAGTGTTATTGCAACTATCTAGAGAGGGCTTAGAGCCTTCTTGGTGATTCTCGGATGAAGACTATCAGTTTATAATCAAATATACATTCATGACTTGTATCTTACATGTTCGCCATATATTTGACAGAATGTATGATATGCATTAAGCATCTTTGGGTCGATTTTTTGCTTGAGTTTTGATTAATTAGCATTGTCAGTACCTTTGATTGGATTCTAGAAATTCATACAAAATTATGGGTCATCATTTGGAGGTTGGCCTGAAAAGGTGGCACACATTCAAAGACTACATGCTTAGAATTGAAGATTTTCAACCATAGCCACATGGAGGAAATCCTATGAGTGTGTTTATAGCCTCATAACCACATGGAAGCAATGTCAAGGGTATGGTTGTGGGTCTATATTAGTGAAACAAGGTTCCAGCGTAGGGATTAACCACTTGGGGTGTTTTTTTATCTCTTGGGTGATCTATAATCCCTATAGAATGTTAGTTTGTGGTCAGTTTGTAGGCCCCACTTTCTTAACTGGAACTACGAGTTCGGGCCATTTCATAGTGACACACATCTCATGTTTACTTTGGCATGCTTGTGAAATTGGGTAAATGTGGGAGGGGTGGTTACGGATTGGTATCAAAGATTCCAAGTTCAAATACTTGGACTGGATGGACTAAATGTATATGGTTATGGATTCATAGTAGGGAATACATGCATCATGCTGATCATTATGCAGTTGTGTCATAATGATGTTGTTGGTATATTATGATGTTGATATGTTGGCTCAAATGGAACATGAGATACAAATTATTAGAGCAAGGTTACATCACTGGACCTTGGGGTAAGATCATATTGTCATATAAGTTTGTATGTTGGCATGCATGAATGATGGTTAATGGTGGTTATATGCATGTGTGTCCTTCTATTCTTGTTGATGTTACGTGCATAAGAGATGCTAGTTGATCAGTGTGGTCATATGCACATGCGGCAATTAGTTGTGTGTAGTAGTTAACTTATTGTTATATGTTTTATAGTCATACACATGATGATTATGGTCATTTCATTTAAGATATTGATGTTATATCTATCATGCTAATATGAATTGGCCTATGCAAATGATTATGGTTATCGTATTTACGTATGAGTAGAGATACTTGTGATATTGTGTTGTACTAATCTATGTGATAGCCTCCCTTGAGATACATTGAGGTATGAGTTTGAATATATTGTCTATTTGGTTTATCTAACATTGTATGTTTGTAGGAAAAAGAAGATCAAGGGTGAAGAGAAGAATAGTGGACAATGCTTCACATGACTCCCCTTACAAGCCCGATGTGAAATCTATGAAATGGAAAAATGGCATGATTATGTGGCATGTTTTCAAGTACAAAATGTATGAGAAATGAAAATCAAGTTCTTACATGTGTGGTTAAATTTAGTAGAGCTTTAGAGATGAGGCCATTATAGTAGCTTCTTCCTTCTACCTTAGTATGGACCATGGACAAGAAGGGGTTATGTTTATAAGTTGATTGAATGTTTGATTAATTGCATGATATGAGTATGTGTCTATAAGATTGCATGAAGGAATGATCTTGTCTTAAGATGGTTCTACTAACACATTATGTGCTGAGGCAAATGATATGCACTTGTGTCCAAGTAGGTTCTAGTTTTAGTATTATGACTAATGACTGTGACTTGTTTTTGCCATGGTTTTTAGTCTTGGTAAAGGATGATTTCAAATTAATAGACATGATGTATTGATATTTGGAACATGTGACTCACATGTGTGAATAGTTGCAGGGAAACAAGCTTGGTATTAGCATGACAAGGTAATAGTTGATTTTTTTATATAACTAACAACTGGGTGATGTGATAGCACATAATAAGGCTCAATTACAGCAAGGAAAAAAGTAAACAAAATGAATTGGGTGAGAATTCCTTTGGCTATGTTTGGAAATCTCAATTCAAAACAAATGAGTGGTTTGCATGAATACATGAAGTCTTTTTAACATTGATATTCTCTGACATTATGTGGATATGTGTTATATTCATGAACATATATTTGACACGTGGGTGAAAATGTGATGTTGGGTTACAGGTTTCGTCTTTTTTTGAGAAAAAATATCTTGTTTAGAATTTTTTCCACTTTTGTCAAGATAAAGTAAATTTTTTGTTTAGAATTTCATTTTATAGTAAAAAGAAAACTTGTCAAAAAATTTACTATATTTCTTTTTTTTTTTTTTTAATTTGTACTCACATTTGATATGCCAGCTTAGAAATTGTGTGATTGTGTGTTCTTTAAAAATCAATGGATTCATAAAAAATCATGTTTTTTCCCCAATGTATTCTTTGTTAACATTGCATTTTTGAAAAAAAATGTGTTGCAACAATCTAGACATACTCTACTTTAGTATGACTATTTAGGAAACCAACAAATGCATATCATAATTACTAGAATTTTTGAATTGAACCAATATAAAAAATTGCAGATTTTGAAGATATTTAATATAGTACCATGTTTCTCATCATATTAGTTAAAAACTAAAAATCTAAAAACTATCCATTAAATAGGATGAACCAATGTAATGCACCATAAATTTTCCATATTTTTTCACAGTTTATTTTAGAATATACAAAAATTTGATTTCACTGAATCATAATGACCTTTAAAAAATATTTGCACACATTTTACTAGAAAATTAGTTAAAATTAGCAAATATCTATGAAATTCCATAAAATTTATATCTACTGAAAATAGATTCAATACTGCAAATCTTGGTGTTGGTTCCAAAAAAATTCACTATATTGGATGGATTTTAACCATTTTGAAATTCGGGAAAGATGAACATAGTCAATTTGTTGAAAATTTCATGTTTTTGACCGAAAAAAATGTTTTCAACCAAATATTCTTTTGCCGTGAACGAACATTAAATTTCACAAAAAACTTTTCTGGCCAAAATTATAAAATTTTTGGTCAAAACTCTAAAACTTTCGGCCGAAAATCTAAAACTATCCACTGAAAAACCTATCCATATTTTCCATCGGTCGTAAAATTGAAACGATGCAATGCTCTGATGTAACCGTTTAGGCCAAAATCTATAAATAAACTCGACCAGAATGTCATTTTTGTACTCACATTCCTCATGTGCAGCTTTTGAAAACCAAACTTCTTTGAATCTAATTTTTGGATAGATTTTTTTTGGCTTGATTTTAAAAATCTATATAGATTGAATTGTCATGGGGTATCAAAGAAATTGCAAGAAAAAATATGATCAAATTAGATACATTGAGGATCGTAGAGAACACTCGAAAAACTATTACAAAAGAAATAAGGAATAACACTTAAATATTGAAAGGGAAAATCAATCTCAACAAGAAGTGGAACTAGGTATGTAAATATAGATATTATAAATGATATTTAAAATTTAATGATGTATTATGCAATTTAATTTTTATGTGATGAATTAATTTGAAAAATATTTTGCAATGTACATATAGAAAGTAAAATTTCATTTACTTTAAGACAAAAGTTAGGCCCACATTGAGATTAATGCAACGTTAGTTGATTCAACATTGCAATTTTTAATTCTCAATCTCTAAGCTTTCTCAAATTTCATAAAAAAAAACAATAGTGAGAGACTTTAAGACAAAGTAGTTACTTTAGAAAGTATGTTTAATAATGTAGTTTTATACTATGTTTGCCTTGAACAACTTTATATTAAAAGTTAAGTATCAAACTACATCCGTAGTATCTCTTCTATACAAAATGATGATCTATTCAAGAAAGCAAAATGTATACTGTGTTTTATAATGAAATTTTAAGTTATGATTGTTTTAGACATCTACACCATAGTAAGATTCATAAATGCAAAATGTACCATATTTTGTAATTTTAAATTTTACTATTGATTAAACAACTTGACAAAACAACTTAAAAAAACATAATAATCATCCCAAATCCATATTATCTTATACTAAAATTATAAGTTCTATCATCATGCAAAATGTACCAACAAAATGAAAATTTACTTTCATTGATTCATATTCATAAACTTAAATGTAAAACTTTTAGCATCAAACCATGCATCATGCAAAATATATCATGTTTTATAATGAAATTTTATAGTATGTTTTTTTTGAAAAAATTTATATTAAAAATTAAATATCAACCCACATCCATAGTATCTCTTCTATACAAGACAATGATCTATTCAGGATTGCAAAATGCATATGTACCATGTTTTGTAATTTGCAATTTTACTATTCATTAAACAAATTGAAAAAACAATTTCACAAAACCTAAGAATCAACCCAAATCCATATTATATTCTACTAACATTATAAGTTCTATCATCATGCCAAATGTATCAACTAAATGAAAATTTACTTTCATTGCTTTATATTAATAAACTTAAATGTAAAACTTTTAAACATCAAACCAAACATCATGCAAAATATACCATATTTTATAATGCATTTTTGCGGCTAGATGATTCATTGATCTTCGCAGTAGCTTCCCGACCTCACTCATCATTGCTGAAAATAAAGGGCGAGTGATTGGCGAGCCTTATTTCCACCCCTATATGTCCATTAATACACTTCAAAAGTACAGGGTGATTGTTACTACATGGCTACCATGAGGATGCATGTTATTTCATGACCATTAGTTTTCGACGGCTCTATTTTTCCGAGTAATCAAGATTGGTTAAAAAGTACAAGATGATTATTACCACATGGCTACCATGGCGTATATACATTCAATGTCACCTCCTGTATAGCATTTCAAAATTTGACCTCAAAGCGACAAATTTAAAATTTAAATGTATTTTGCACCCTCCGTTGATGATAGAATGCATACCGAAAAATTTGAAATTTAAAATGTATTTCGCACCCTCTGTTGATGTTGATGGCTGAGGAGATGATGCTACATGCACATCATATGTGCCGACACTCCAAAATTCAATGCCTCCTTCTGGATTCACTGAACAGAATGATGCACTAGGTAGATCAGATTTCGCAGCAGGCTTACCAGGGTCATTCTACGATCGGCTGTTTCGAGACAATAGCCTCAATTTTGTTCATTTTTCCTATTCTCTTCACTGCCTTTATCGAGTATGTCTTCACATTAATTTTGGAAGGGATCAAATTTTATGATGAGTAGATTTAATGAAAGACTTATATTTGGAGCTGCCGGTCAAAGTTTAACTGGTTTTTTTTCTAGATATTTGTTTTTAGTTTCAAGGAAAGAATGTAAGTTATAAATTAGCCATTGAATATGGAGTATATATTATTGAAAATATTCATTGAAAATGTTACATCAAAAATCTTTTTATTTTTTTTCTAGATATTTGTTTTTAGTTTCAAGGAAAGCATGTAAAAAAATGTTATAAATTAGCTGTTGAATATGGAGTATACATTTTCAATTAAAAGTCGTTCATGACGCAAGGCCAGACTGATTTACACCCAGATCTGATATCAGGGATTTAAATGGGTTTGTTATATATTTACATTGCACATAGCATAATTTGGAAGTTGTGCGATAAGGTTGAGTTTACTTTATGGTGATTAGGTTCCCTCTAAGGTCTTAGAAAAGAATTCAGTGACATTGAATAAAGGCAAAGCAAAATCTCTACTGATGATCTCGGGCTATTGGAGAAGCTTATTTTTGTCCATTTTAGAAGGATTTTAGTGCATTTTTGAAAGCTCGGGCAAAGGAGGTGGTTGCTGGAGGTCGCATGGTTTTGCTTTTTCTGGGTTGAACATCTTCTGATCCAAACAGTAAGTGTATGATTTCCATCTGCTGGGAGTTGTTAGAAAGCAGTTTAAACAACTTGGTGTCTCAAGTATTTCATTGTTCACATTTTGATTTTTTAGTGAATTAATTATTAGTGTTATTCAAGTTATTTTAGGCTGTCAAATATGGAGGATGATTAAAAACAAACATCCAAAAGGAAAAAGGTATTGAGATGAAAAATATTTGGGCATGAAAAAGGAATTTAGATTAATGTGTAAATATGATTATAGGGATTGATTGATGAAGAAAAAGTGGATTAGTTCAACATGTCAGTGTTCTATCCATGTTGTGAGGAGGTGAGCAGTGAAATAGCGAGAGGGGATTCATTTCTAACACAAAGAGTGAAGTTCCTGACAAAAGATTTCACGGACGAGGTGAAGACGAGATGAAAGTCTAGATCCATGATTTGGACTTCCAACACACACATAGTCTCTTCCTAGTCTCGCATGTGTCGTTCGAGCAGGTTACTCAATGCCCATTGACAACCCCTAGTATTTCTTATCTCCTTCACTTCCAGTGCCATAATCAATCTTCTAATGTGTTACATAAGATCCTCATAAAACCATTTTACTCCTAGAGTATGCCATGGAAGAGGAGGTTTACAACCTCTGCCCCTCCCTCCTCTCCTAGGACAATCGTGCTCATGGACCATGGTTGTTAGCTTGTGTTGTCATGAGTTTCCCCTTCCAACACTGACATCCTCCTCTTCATTCTCAACAATATTAAAGGAATATTGAACAAGAAACTACTTATAGAGATAATATTTAACATCTTGATTCAACATTAAATGCCAATATACTCTATACAACCCAAACATCTCAAGGAGTGAATGATATATTTGGTGATGGTAGGAAGGGTGTGTTGTCATTATTCAATCATTAATGCACTCGATCTAGCTATCATGAATGCCATAAATACCTTTGGTAACCACTTCTACACTCAAATCTAGGGCTCTAAGATCTCTATTTTCCATGTATAATCACTGCGAGGCCCATGTCACAATTTGAGGGAAATTCAGGTTCATGTCATCACATGGAGCTTGCTCCTCTATCCATTTATTCAATAGAAATTCCACTAAATAAATTTACTTTCACATGACATGAGAGAAAAGTATTGCCTCTTCATGATAAATAATTTGAGCTAGTTATTGCATGCGATCCAAACGTCGTCTAGAGGAGCACTTTGCGGGAAAATATCTTGAATGGATCTTCTTTGTTGCTTGAATAATTAGCTGAGATCTACCCTACGTAGCCTCTGTATACACTAATAATATCACCCCTACATTTTCTTATGGCTCCTCCTATTCCAAATTCCCCTAGTTTGCCTTTTGAGGATCCATCAATGTTTAGTTTCTAATGATGTGCTAGAACATGTTCCTAAATAGTAGATATTGCATATTTTGACCTTGGGTGACAAATTCTTGTTGGGAGAGGAGATTGATTAAATTTCCACCATGTCAGTATTGCTTTTCCATGAGGAGGGCCCTAGAAATCCTTTTCTTACTAGCTGGATAAAAAAAATGTTTCCTTGAGTGTGCTTATGGAAGAGAATCCAAATACCTTCCATGCTTTTTTGTGTCTTTAAAGATATGTTGATTCCATTCCTTCAAGATTTCCCAAACCAGAAGGCTTGGAGTCAATCCCTAAAGTTTGTTCAAATCATCTCTTTGGAAGGGGTTTTTCCCCATGTCTTGAGAGCTTGAACAAAATCCCCACAACCTTGATCATCTTTTTCAAGCCTATTACAAGCTTGTCCCATAGGCCATTCACATGTGTTAAGCAAGTGGTCCACAGTTTCCTACTAATTTTTGAACATTTATTAGCATGTGAGTCCTTCAAATACTCTTTTGTCCCATTTCTCCAAGGTGAGGATTCTACACTTTGATCGAAGCCATATGAAAGTGGATACTTTTGGCCATAATCTAGCAGAGCATAACTATTGCCAATAAGGATCGAGATTTCCTTGTGATGTCATCCAAGATAAGTGTTAGGTCTCCTTGATAGTGAAAGCACCCAAATTTTTGTAACCCCATCATAGAATGTTTGAAACTTGTTTGTTTTTTACAAGTCTAAGCTTAATCTCATTCCATAGAGTCTAAGAGTCTTCCACACTTCCATCTTCATACCATGGCTTTGGGTGCTTCCATTTTTAGATGGTTGTGCTGTCATCCTCTAGCTAGTAATGGTAAAATTGACTTCGAACTGCTCTCTAAGCATTTTCTTAACTTAAGGGGAACTGGCATCTATTAACTAAGCTATGAATTTTCTTCCATGAGTCCTCCCCGAATCTTATTGATTTTCCATATCAGATTTCCCAAAAATGTGTTTGGACTATGGATTCCAAATTAAAGAGCCTTTATGAGTTGAGGATAATAGTATGAATTTTTTATTTCCCAACTCTTTTGAATATTTCATGTTTTATATTTTTTAATCCAAATCTACCATATTTAAGCACCTAAAACCCTTTTGATGATTTCAGGGTCTTGTTGAAGTCTTGAAAATCACTGCAACAACATGGGGGAAAACCACCCAGTCGAGGACTTGAATACCATCCAGTCTCAATAATTTTGCTTGCAGCACCTGTTGCTTTTGTGACTGCCCTCTCTGCCTGTTTTAGCTTAATATCCCAATCAGTGAAGATGATATCTTTTTGAGTTTCTTCTATCTCGGGGAGATCTTCTATCCTTCCTTCGAGGGAATCATGCCATGTAATGTATCCTAAAATTGTCTCATCAATCTCATTGAAAGTGACCCTCATATCGGATACTTGAATCATCAATGAATCACTGTCCTTGCACATCGGATTGATGATTGATGGCCTCTAAAAAAATGTTTCATTTTGCATCGATAACAAAGAATTTAGGTTAAGTGATTTTACAAACTCCTCAACTTTATGATTGTCTTTCAGTTGTTCCACAAAAAATTGCAGTTGTTGTATTTGATCATCTTTGGCACTTGTCTCTGCCTGAAACTCGAGCTTTAACTGATCAAATTTTTGTTGTAGTTGTGTCATTTGTGTCTTCATCTGATGGTCTACATTTTGCTTTTCTTCGATCAACTGTTGTTCTAATTATTGTATCCTCTCATCTTTGTCCTTTATCAATTGTTTGACCTCTGTTGCCTTATCAATAGTAGCAGATGCATAACCACCTGCAAACTGTGATAGTTTGGTGGAATTATCTGAAGGTTCCATAAGAGTATTCTTCTAAACTACTTCCATTGGCTCATTGTCAAGACTTATCATCGAAGACATATCTATTTTCATTTTCTTCCTGTGTCATTTTACTACAGCCCGATGTTTTGGACTGTAAAAGACATCAAGGGGAGGGATATCCTCTACTCTGAGATACATTTCTATTGAGGGGAAGGCCATGATGATTTCAATTTCTTCTGTGGAAACAACCTTGTCACTAGTTCTGTCATTGAGCGAGCCCTGTCCAGTATTCTGAGGTGTGTTGAATATGCTTTGTGTTTCAACATTTTCCTCCCCTTGCCATCCTTTGAGTTGTCAGTCAAACTATTGCCACACCTCATCTAGTAGGTTTTTGAAGGGATACTCCTTTGTCTATACTTTAGTGGAAATATCTTCCACTTCCTTCTCTTTTGAGGCCTTTTAGAATTCCCTTTCAGTGTCCTTTTTAGGGCTCTTTTCTAGGTGTTTCTATAAACTTTTCTATGAGTCATGCTCTGAGCCTTGTTTTGAAATCTGGGCCGACCTCTACTCTGATTTCTATTCAGAACCCTGTTCAAAATCCAACATCAGAGTCGAGCATATTTGTTGGCCATGTATATGGACATCAAGCGCTCACCGAAATCACGCAAACAAGACTCACAGAAACGCAACGCGAGACATGAAAAGTGGGCTTACCCACAAACAACCAAGTTGAATGTGTCGACGGATCCTAGATGTAATGTGGGATGTTAGAGCTGCAAAGTCAATGTGAGGAAAGAGATCTATAGCGTCCGTTCATGAGTTTTTATAAAATCAAAGATGTGACGCACATGCCACAAATCTAGGAAGAGCGACACTTGGTGGGAGGTTTCTGAAATGATCCTTGCATACAACCTCCAGCTGCTAAAACTAGATCCATAAATCAAGGGATTCCTTTGCATGCTGCCTTAGGAGAAGCAGTCCATGCATGCAAATCAGTTTTTCTCGGTTTGAAGGGAACCAGTCAACCTAACTGCACATGCAACAATCTGCTCAACTGAGGGTAAAAAATGCACATTTATGGGAGGGAGCTAGGCTAGCTACCCAAAGGGATTGTGCAATTTCTAGGCAAAGCAGCTGACTGCTCCCCAGAATTGCGCAATTTCTGGGTTGAGCAGTCCTACTGGGAGGAATTGTGAAATTTTTCCAGTGAATAATGATAGGTAGATTTGCGCAATTCTGGAGCCCAACAGGCTGCTAGACAGAATTGCGCAATTTTTGGAGGGAAGGTTGGTTCCCCTCTAGAATTGCACAATTTTTTGAGGGAGATGCTCAACCTTTAGCTAGACCAAGTCTGGAGAAACAACCTGTGAGGGGGATGCAACAAGCTCTAATGCACAGGCTGGAAAACTGCTAGAAAATCACTAAAGCTTGTGTACTTGATAAGGCAAGACATGCTGATGTGAAAGGTTGGTAGGGAGGTTCCAAAATGAAGCTAAGGAAAAATTTTGGAGGGTGGTTGTAGCCACTACAACAGGTCACATAGGAGGTCGAATCTAATCATAGTAGCCTCTCATCTCATGTTTTACCCCAGTTGGCATGGTTACTTGGGTAGATGTGGAAGGAGGGTGTTACAGAGTGGTATCAAAGCATGGTTCAAGTCTCAGACTGCATGGGTTAAATGTGTTAGTTATTCATGCATGTCAGTTGCATGTGTGTCTCTTACACTTATATACTTGTTGCATTGGATTGATGATGTATTAGGGTTGTAGTATGGTTATCACAGAGAATTTGATGTTGATTTCATGAAGAGTATTTGTCATGAGCATGTGACAGGTTATATATGGTTACATGTCGCTTACATGTTGATTTTATGTCACCTACTTATATCCTTGTATGTTAGTTTACATTTGAATATTTTCATTACATGTATCAGTATTGTAGGTTGACTGCAAGAACTGATCAATTATGTTCAGCTACATGTGTTTATGTGTATTTGTAGTTGGTTGGCCATTGCTTATGCATATTGTCGGTTGCATGTAGTAATGTGTACAATGGAATAATGGTTGTTGTCATGCATGAGGTCATAGCATATTGTTGATATGTCCTTGCATTGATGACTGGATCCTAGTTAGAGTGATGTTTATGTGTTGATACATTTACTTATGTATGTTTATATGTTGTTATGTTTATATTGTACATGTATCACGCTAGTTTGGTGATCTTTCACACCAGGTATCCTCCCTGAGCTATACTAAGGTATGTTGGTTTTTTGTGATTTGGTTTATCTAACATATTATGCATTGCAGGAAGAAATATCAGATGGCTAGCAAGGTGGTAGACTACGTAGAATCTCCCCATGCATCAGATGAGTAATGTGGTATGGGGTATACTTCTGATTTGGCTGATACATTGAGAAGATTAAAGGAAGAGATAAGGAGTTGTAAGGTAGATAATGATCAGATCATCCAAGCATAATAGAAGCAAGTAGAGGTCAATGCTATACTTCTTCAGAGTTTGATTGGCTAAAGAGAGACTTGGTTCAGCCAATCTATGGTTGGGTGGAACATGGTAGTCCCATCTCCAGTTGGTTCATTGTATTCATTAACGAGAAATTCATTTCCTTGATTTTCATGTGTAATTGTACTGATGTATATATGGATTTTGATGACTAATATGTTTATTGTATTTATGTTCCTATTATGCTGGTTATATGCACATGTTATGACAACAGCTATGTATGGCTCTCAACATGTTTTTACTTGTATATGAATGGATAATGTGTCTATGACCTAATATATGAATATGTAGCAAATAAAATAAGGGAAAAATGGTTCATAGCGATTCTCAGATAAGTATGAGATCCCTACACTTAATTATGTTGTTTAAACCTATAGGTTACATGTCGATAATATGTTTGAGGAAATGTATGTCATGGCTAGTAGGGGTCTGGTTAAGGTCTTATTGATCTTATTTCTTTTTCTTCATTGTTTCCTTGTACTTTTCTTGATTTCATGCTATCATTCCATTATGGGAAGTGGCCTAGGCTCTGGGCCTGAAATGTGGCTTAAATCTAGGGGTCGCTCACATAAAACTGGGAATTTTGGTCCACGGTCACAGCATGCAGGCTTATGAGAGTGACTTTGGAGGATGATGTCATGGTAGAGACCATTCTTTTCCAACATGTTTTAGTTATTTTTGGTATTATGTTATGTTTTAAAACTATTTCAAGGTCATCTTATGACCTTTGGCCTAGCTGAATGCTCAAGTAAAGTTGTTTAGGGGTTTTACTTGTAAAATCATGAAAAAGTGACTTAATTACCCTCCTATATGTGCACATAGAAAAATTTTGCATATACAAAAGATATGTGCATATCTTCCGTATATGCACAATTTCCGTATATCCAAAATTTCCATATATGAAAGTTGCACATGTATGGTAGATCGAAATACATAAAAGATGTACATATATGGAAGATATTCACATATAAGAAAGTTACGCATATACGGAAGATATGCGCATATCTTCCGTATATGCACAATTTTTGTATAAAGTTGTGCATATACGGTAGATGCACATATATAAAAGACATGCATATACGGAAGATATGCACATATAAGAAATTTACGCATCTACGAAATATATGCGCATATTTGGAAGTTGCGGATATACATTAGATGCACATATACAAAAGATGGACATATACAAAAAATATGCGCATATATTGCATATATGCACAATTTCTGTATATGCGCAATTTCTATATATGGAATTTCCGTATATACGGTAGATACACATATATAAAAGACGTGCATATACAGAAGATATGCGCATATAAGAAAGTTATGTATATACGGAAGATATGCACATATCTTTCGTATATGAAAAATTTCCATATATGCGCAATTTCTGTATATGGAATTTGTGCATATATGAAATCTATGTATAGACGGAAGATATGCACATATCTTCCATATATACACAATTTCCGTATATGTGCAATTTTTTATAGGGAATTTGGGCATATACAATAAAGATACATAAACGACGTGCATATATGAAAGATATGCACATATAATAAAGTTAGGGATACACCAAAGAAACGCACATATGTTCCGTATATGCACAATCTCCGTATATGCGCAATTTCTGTATGGAAATTGCGCATATACGGAAATTGTGCATATCTTCTGTATATACATAACTTTCTTTATGTGCACAATTCTGTATATGTGCAATTTCTGTATATGGAAGTTGCGCATATACTGTAGATTCACTTATATAAAAGACATTCATATACAAAAGATATACATATATAAAAAAGTTATGCATATATGGAAGATAAGTGCATATATGGAAGTTGTGCATATACAGTTGATGCACATATGCAAAAGATGCACATATATGGAAGTTATATATACTAAAGTTTCACATACATAGAGGTTATGTGTATAGACGGAAGTTGCACATATACCTAAAAGATATGTGCATATAGAAAAGTTTCGCATATGCAAAAGATATGCGCATATATTCCGTATATGCACAATTTTCGTATATGCAAAATTTCCATATATGGAAGTTGCACATGTAAAGTAGATGCACATACATAAAAAATGTACATATATGGAAGATATGCACATATAAAAAAGTTATGCATATACAAAAGATATGCACATATCTTCCGTATATGCAATTTCCATATATGCGCAATTTTTGCATATGGAATTTGCGCATATACGAAATTTATGTATAGACAGAAGATATGCACATTTCTTCCATATATGCACAATTTCCGTATATGTGCAATTTCTGTATATGGAATTTACGCATATACAATGAAGATACATAAACGACGTGCATATACGGAAGATATGCACATATAAAAAAGTTAGGGATATACAGAAGATATGCTCATATCTTCCATATATGCACAATTTTCGTATATGCGCAATTTACACAATTTCTGTATATGTGCAATTTCTGTATATGGAAATTGCACATATACAGAAATTGTGCATATACGGAAGATATGTGTATATAAGGAAGTTGCGCATATACAATTAATGCACATATACAAAAAATACAGATATATGGAAGTTATATATACTAAACTTTCACATACATGGAAGTTATGTGTATATACAGAAGTTGCACATATACTTGGAAAATATGTGCAAGATATGTGCATATAGAAAAGTTTCGCATATACAGAAGATATGGGCATATCTTCTGTATATGCACAATTTCCGTATATGCAAAATTTCTATATATGGAAGTTGCACATGTACGGTAAATGCACATACATAAAAGACGTACATATATGGAAGATATGCACATATAAGAAAGTTACGCATATATGGAAGATATGCGCATATCTTCCGTATATGCACAATTTTTGTATATGGAAGTTGCGCATATACGATAGATGCACATATATAAAAGACGTGCATATACGGAAGATATGCACATATAATAAATTTACGCATATACGGAATATATGCACATATACAGAAGTTGCGCATATACGGTAGATGGAGATATACGAAAAGTATGCGCATATATTGCGTGTATGCACAATTTTCGTGTATGCGCAATTTTTGTATATGGAATTTGCGTATATACAGTAGATGCACATACATAAAAGAAGTGCATATACGGAAGATATGCACGTATAAGAAAGTTATGTATATACGACATATATGCACATATCTTCCGTATATACATAATCTCCGTATATGTGCAATTTCTGTATATGGAATTTGCGCATATACGAAATTTATGTATATACAGAAGATATGCACATATCTTCCATATATGCACAAATTTCCGTATATGTACAATTTCTATATATGGAATTTGCGCATATACAATACAGATACATAAACTACATGCATATATAGAAGATATGCACATATAAAAAAATTAGGGATATAGCAAAGACACGCACATATCTTTCATATATTCACAATTTCCATATATGCACAATTTCTATATATGGAAATTGCGCATATAGGAAAATTTTGCATGTATGGAAGATATGTGCATATCTTCCATATATACATAACTTTCTTATATGTGCACATTTCCGTATACGTGCAATTTCTGTATATGGAAGTTGCGCATATACTATAGATTTACATATATAAAAGACATGCATATACGGAAGATATATACATATAAGAAAGTTACGCATATACGGAAGATATGTGCATATAGGGAAGTTTCACATATAGCTGGAAGATATGTGCATACAGAAAAATTTCAAATATACAAAAGATATGTGCATATCTTCCGTATATGCACAATTTCCGTATATGAAAAATTTCCATATATGGAAGTTGCACATGTACGGTAGATGCACATGCATAAAAGATGTACATATATGGAAGATATGCATATATAAGAATGTTACGCATATCTTCCATATATGCACAATTTCCATAATATGCGCAATTTTTGTATGTGGAAGTTGCGTATATATGGTAGATGCACATACATAAAAGACGTGCATACACAAAAGATATGCACATATAAAAAATTTACACATACGGAATATATGTGCATATACGAAAGTTGCGCATATATGGTAGATGCACATTTACAAAATATGCACATATACGAAAGATATGCGCATATATTGCGTATATGCACAATTTTTGTATATGGAATTTGCACATATACGATGCAGATACATAAATGACGTGCATATACAGAAGATATGCACATATGAGAAAGTTATGGATATATTGAAGATATGCCCATATCTTCCATATATGCACAATTTCCATATATGCGCAATTTCTATATATGGAATTTGCGCATATACGATGCAGATACATAAAAGACGTGTATATATGGAAGATATGCACATATAAAAATGTGACAAATATATAGAAGATATGCGCATATCTTCCGTATATGCACAATTTCCATATATGCACAAAAATGCAGCCTCTATATAGGCGCAACCTTTGTATATACACATCTTCTATATATACGCAACTTCCATACCCAAAAGCGTTATCTGCCAATTTTAATAATATTTCAAGCCCACTAAGCTGAGTTTTACGAAGTTTTCCTCTGTTAAAATATGTTTGTAATATTAAATGAAAATCAACCGCGTGACTGCCATGGCCTCTCCTACGCCAATACGATTGCGATTTGGTCTCGATTCCTCTATGATCCTTTTCTAAATTTAGAGCTCATGTAATCCCTGTATATCCAATATGAAGCTCTATCCTCCCTATTCTGTCTCCCCACACTTGATCACTCCTACGTTCCTTTAATCCTCTGCTTTGTCTCCAATTTTCAATTTTTCCCCTGTTCATTCTGTAGCATAAATACAACAGCAAGACATGGATGTGACAGCAAGTCAGAAAACGACGCAACATGAAGGAAACAAAATATTTATGGCTAAATCAAACTTTTCTAGAATGACATGCAAGGCTTTAATCTCTCAAATTTTCAATTCTCCAAAGAGCATATTATTGTCCACAAATTGCTGGTGTGTCGCCGAGAGATTAGTTTCACGGATCTTTTTCCTTTTATGTTACCCTCTCACTTTGCCTCTTGAAGAAAATGGACCAAGTCTTCTATTGTGATAATAAACAAGAATGGGGATAAGGAAGCACCTTACCTCAAGCCTTGGATGGAGTGGAATTTCCTTGAGGGAGATCTATTGAAAATAATAGAAAAGAAAGTGGTTATTACCATGGATCTAGTCCATCATATCTAGTCTTAAGAAAATACAATGGTTGCCAGCATCTGAAAGAGGAATTTCCAATTTAAGTGATCATATGCTTTGAATAAGTCCAATTTCATCAACATCCCTGGCCTTCATCGAGATTTCAAAGAGTGAGGTATTTCATGAGCCGAGATTATGCCATCAAGGATTTGTTTCCCCAGAGTTTGTTTGTTTGTTTCCACCTAATTATGATGGATGGATCTACAAAGTGGTTGGTTCCAGATGCTTCTACAAGTGAATGTAACAACCTTGGTGAAAATTCCATGTAATAAATGTTAAAAACAATAACCATGGATGAATGGGACACTTATTCCAAGCTGAATGTTGGGAAAGACATCCTATGGGTGTTCATTGCGTTGTTGATTGATCGAGAAAGTGGCAAAGGATGTGACATGAGGAAACAATAGTTCATGGCGATTCTCAAATAAGTAAGATATCCCTACACTTAACTCTTTTGTTTACACCTATAGGTTACATGTCGATGATATGTTTGATGAAATTCCTGTGATGGCTAGTAGGGGTATGGTTAAGGCCTTGATCAACTATTTACTTTTGCATCATTGTTTCCCTGTACCTTACCTAATTATGAGCTTTCATTCCATTCTAGGCAGTGGCCTAGGCTTTGGGCCTGAAAAAGTGGCTCAAATCTCAGAGTCACTAGCACATAATTGGTAAGTTTCATCGACAGTCACTGGCATGCAGGCCTATGAGAGTTACTTTAGGTCTCTGGTCGCTCCCTTTCCCATAGCATGACAGTGACTAAACCTTAAATTGTCAAGAACAACAGTGGGACCTAGGAACAGGTTGTCTAAGTAGTTGACTTGTCTCCCGAGGGTTCTGTTGATGGTGTTGGATGGCTATGTGTGATAGTTAGCTTATACGATGGGGACTCCAAAGTTAAGAAGGAAAAGCTTCAAACTCATAGAAGGCAATTTGAAAGTCTGAAAATGGCTGATGAAGAAGATATTGCATCATACTTTCTTCGAGTAGCTAAGTGGTCAACTCTCTTAAAGGATTGGGAGAAAAGATTGAAGAAAACACTATTGTTCAAAAGGTCTTAAGATCTCTCCCAGACAGATTTGACTCCAAAGTAAGTGCTATAAAAGAAATGAACAACCTAGATACTCTCAAAGGAAACCCAAGTTCCAAAGATGCAGCATTCAAGGCCTCAAAATCAAAAAAGGGGAAAGAATGGAATACCAGTAGTGATGACTCCGATGTTGAATCCGAATTGGTGCAATTTGTATGAAGACTAAAGAAAGGATCTAAGCTAAAAGGTAAGTACCCTCTTATTTGTTTCAAATGTGGAAGAATAGGTCATTATGCTACAAAATGTCCTTTTAAGCATGATAGTGATGGTGAGGAAAATTATAAAAGGATGGTATAAAAAAAGAAAGGGTTCAATAAGAAGAATTTCTTATCTAAGAAAGATGAGTCTGATGAAGGTGAATTTGTAGTCATAAAAAAGAAATCAACTAATCAGTTCCCTCACCGCAAAGGAGGTAATGATGAGTTAGATGAAGAGAATGACCATGTAGCCAAGAAGTATTATTCATGGCATTCACAAATAATGATGATTCAGGTCTAGAAGGAAATGTAGATGAATTGTTAATGAGTGCCATTGAAGAAAATGATAAATTACGAAATAAAATCATCTTCTCAAGGTAGAAAACAAGGAAACAAAAAGAAGGGAAGACCTCTTGAAAAATAAGCTAAAAGAAAAAGAAGAAATTTGTGAAGAACGTGAAGCCAAAATAGTATCTCTGGGGAAGGAATTGGAGCAAGTCAAAAAGGGTTTGGAAAGCTCTCAAATACTTGACATTATCTTAAATAATAAAAAACCTCAACATGAGAAATCTGGGATAGGTTTTTAAGGAGAACCATCAAGTACTAAGAATAATGAGAAAAGTTATGCCGACATAATTTCCAGCAACTCGAAATAAGAAAGATTATTTCATCAAAGGCCTATCTCAAATCCAAAGAATGAAGAGAGAGTAACTCCAAGGAAGAATGTTGATTCAAATCATGGCTATTATAACAAGTACAAAACTATCTTTTTGGGCATTGTTTTTATTGTAAAAATTTTGGTCATCAAGCTAGACATTGCATGGCCCATAAGAATGAAACACCAAAATTGAAGGATCAAACAAATAAACCATATGGTCTCAAAGGGCAAGGACATATCAAGACCTACAACTCTTTTGATCTCTTGGCCAAATTTGATCCAATTTGCTCATTATGTAATGATAATGGACATAATGAACAAAATGGCCCCCTCAAAAGAAGAAAAGAAAAAAATGAGAATCCCAACACGGATAAATGTGGCCTAGCTATATGTGCTCACAGTGATAAAAATCATTGGTTTGTGGATAGTGGGTGCTCTAGACATATGACAGGGGACAAAAGGAAGTTTGTCTCATTGAACAAAAAGGAAAGAAATGTATCCTTTGGAAGTGGATCTGCCAAAATTGCTAGAAAAGGAATTGTTACCCTTATTAATGGAAAAGGAAAGGCTCAAAATTCTTTGCTAGTAAACGGGCTCAAACACAATCTCTTGAGTGTTAGCCAAATCTGTGATCAATGACATAATGTTGTCTTTAGCACTAAATATTGTGAAATAAGAAACTCTTCCTCAGGGGAAATTGTGGCAAAAGGAGTTAGAACATCAGATAACGTCTACACTCTGAACAAACTTCAAGAAGATAAATGTTACTTAAGTCAAACAGATGAAAGTTGGCTGTGGCATAAGCGACTTGGACATACAAGTTTCGATAACTTGATCAATATTAGCAAGGTTAATGCAGTACGAGACATCCCAAAGTTATTCAAGCCGAATCAAGGAGTATGTGGTCCATGTCAACGTGGAAAGCAAACTAGAACCAACCACAAGACCAAGGACTTTTCTACATCAAAACCTTTGGAGATCATCCATGCTGATTTATGTGGACCAACTAGAACTCCGACACTCCAAGGAGGAAGGTACTTTTCTTTATTTGTTGATAACTATACTAGAATGATGTGGCTATATTTCATAAAATATAAATCCGAAGCATTTGAGTGTTTTAAGAATCTTAAAGCTCTTGTAGAAAATGAAAAGGATTCTAAGATTAAATTTCTTAGAATGGATAGAGGGGGAGAATTCACATCAAAAGAATTTGATGAATTTTGTAAAGTACATGAAATCGAAAGAGAACTCTCTGCTGCCAAAACACCCCAGCAAAATGGAGTAGTTGAAAGAAGAAACCAAATAGTTCAATAAATGGCGAGAACAATGTTAATAGCAGCTGAATTTTAGCCAAAATTCTGGACAGAACCAGTCGGGACAACTATTTATACCTTGAATCAAACACAACTAAGACCAAATAATGGGAAGACTCGTTATGAATTATGGAAAGGAAGACCTGCCTCAGTAAAATGCTTCAAGATTTTTGGAAGCAAGTGCTTCATAAAAATCAATGATGACTCACCAAGAAAATTTGATTCTTAGGTTGACGAAGGGATATTCCTTAGATATTCTATAAGGAACAAAGCCTACAAGTAGGGATAATCCCATCAAGCCCGTTGGCCACACAAGGAGGGATAATCCCATCAAGCCAGACTTGTGGGTGTGATGCCAATTGGGGTATACTCTACTAGACCAAAATATGAGTAGATACCTGACTTTGTCAAAACAAACAAGGATCATGCAAACCCTATGCATGACAATAGGGTAGATACACAAAATACTACACTTCTATATACACAACTTTTATATATGCACATCTTTTGTATCACATATCTTCCATATATGTGAAACTTCTGTATATGTGCATTTCTTCTGTATATGTGCAACTTTCATATATGCATATATGAAAGTTGCGAATATGAAAGTTGTGCATACATGGAAATTGCACATATATGGAAGATATTTTCATATACAAAAGATATGCACATATAAGGAAGTTGTTGTAACAACCCCTAGTTAAAAGTTAATGTAATAAAAGTTAATAAAGCCAAAATAAGACCATGGTTAAGGGACACTTATTCCAAGTTGAATGTTGGGGAAGATATCCTAGTGGGAATCATTGGATGTTGTTATGGCTAAGGGAAATTGGCAAAGGCAATGAATAAGCCATTAAAAAGGCAAAAAATATTTTTGGCACATTTATTTATGAAAATAAAGGAAAATAGGAGAAAAAGAAGGTGAAAGGTCACATGTTGCATGTGAGGAGGAAATTGAAGGAAAATAATGGAAAATGAAGAAAATAGAGGCCTCATTAATAAAAAGGATTCTGAGGATCAGTTCATGGCTTTTGGTTAGTTCAATTTTCGAGCTCTTTCATTATTCTCTCTCACACACTCTTGGACACTTAGATTTTTCTTGGAGCATTCTAGTTTTGGATCAAGGAAGGGAAAAGCAAGCAAAGGAAGGACAAGGAAAGGAAAGAAAATCAAAGATCAAGCAAGGAGGAACTAGAATTAATTGAACCAACTAATTCAAACTAACTTAGTTAACTCGTACAAGTTGTCATGTGATGTGGAATTACAATTTTCTTCTAATTTAATTCAAGGGAAAATGAAATTAGAATATTTCTTGGTGCCATTTTCAACACAAAACCACTGAAAACCAAAACATACTTCCCATAGATATTTATAACATAACTCATTGCAGTACTTACAAAAACCCTCCTGACAACATGAAAAACATACCGCTTCCTAGAGCTTTATAACACAACTCATGAATATATTTACAATAACAACCACATATAATTATGCAGATTTTCTTCAACCAACAAATAACCATACCATCTATGGTGCTTTATAGATGTATCTCGATACAATATTTATAATAATATACACATATATACATATGCACATTTTCTCTAACCAACAAATAAAATGATATGATGCTTTCATCTAGAACAAGGGAGTCTAAAGGCTCACACATCCATGCTCAAAGTAATACCAGGATTCACCTACTTCCTAGGAAGTCTAGATTCCATTTCCAAAGTTAAATAATAGAGGTGTGCATGTACAGAAGATATGCGCATATACGGAAGTTGTGCATATATGAGTACATGTGTATCTTTTGTATATGTGCATATCTTCTGTGTATGTGCAACTTTCATGTATGAGTATCTTTCGTATATGTGCAACTTCTGTATGCGCAACTTCCAAAATACTCTTGAATCTTCTCCTATTTACAAGAATTATCATTTTCTCCTAAAACTATAGAAAATATACATTAATTAATTAAATCCTAACTTTGTAAACCAACTCCCTTAGTAAACATCTGACCTAGGTTAGATGCATCTAAATCACTATGCATATACATAAGTTGTGCATATACGTAAGTTGCACATATACAGAAGATATGCGCATATACAAAAGATACGCATATACAGAATATGTGTGCATGTACGAAAGATATGCACATATATGTGTCTCTTCCATATATGCACAACTTTTGTTTATGTGTATCTTCCATATATGCGCAGCTTCCGTATATGTGTATCTTCTGTATATGCACAACTTTCATATATGCACATATCTTTTGTATATGTGCATCTATTGTATATGCACAATTTATTGTATAAGACACATTTTGAGAAGGAGTTGTTATCATTAGGACAACCAAGGAACACTTATACAAACTATGAAAGAAGTTTGCATATATATTTAGTTTTTGGTATTCATGAGGTGTAGATTAATTGGTTTTCTCGGATATATCCACAATCAATTGGCTCATGTTTTAATATTTCTTCAAAAGAGATTTCCCTATTTCATGTGAACCATATTTTATGACATAAGAATTTGGGGATCACTAGCCAAGTTTCTTAACTATCTTTCTGTATGTACTTTACTAATCAACCATTCCTCTCCATGATCTAGTCTTCTACAGCTATGATTAAGCTCTTTAAAGGCATGATGTCATACTTGATCTATGAATTCACATCCAAAGAATAGATGTTGAACGTTTTCAACTTCCAAATGGAAAAAAGTACATATAGAGGGATCTTGTATTCCTTTTTTGTGCAATATGAATTTGGAAGGATTCTAACATTTCAAGTAATAAAAATTAATAACAAAATAATATAAATATTTTCCTTTTGTATTTGTGAGGGTTTCAAGAATGATCAGTGTTGAAGGGTTTGGAAATGGAGGGTTTGCAGTGATCTAAAAATCAGATCTCGAGAGTTTCCTGATAGGGGAGTTTCCCTATTTGGAGAGTTTATGTATACACGGAAGCTATGGATCAACAAAATTCACACAGTTTCTATATATACACACCTTCTGCATGACATATCTTTCGTATATGCACAACTTCCATATATGTGCAACTTTTGTATATACACATATACAAAAGTTACACATATAATGAAGATATGTGCATATACAGAAGTTGTGTATATACGAAAGATATGCGCATATGAATAAGATATGCACATAAATAGAGGTTGCGCATATACGGAGGTTGAAGTTGAGCACAACTTTTGCATATGCACATATATAGAAGTTACACACTTACGATAAATGCATATATACAGAAACTGTGCATATACGGAAGCTACACATATTCGAAAGATGCACATATCTTTCGTATATGTGCAACTTCTATATATGTACAACTTTCATATTTGTGCATATCTTCCATATATACACATACAGAAGTTGTGCATATACATAAGTTGTGCGCGACTTTTGTAATATGTGCACAAATTATGTATATGCACTTTTGTACATGTGCATATACAGAAGTTATGCATATACAAAAAATATGCGCAAATATGAAAGTTGAACATATACAGAAGATATGCACATATACAGAATTTGTGTATATACAAAAGCTTATATATGCAGATTCTATATATGTACAACTTCCGTATATGCACATATACAAAAGATTTTCTATATGTGCAACTTCTTTATATATGCAAATACACTTCCATGAAATTAAGATGAAACGTGTTCAGTCATCAAATCATGAGAAATTGAGATCCATAATACCTAGGAATTTGGAACAGGCATATGCATTGAACAACTTGATAGGCAAAGCAAGTCAAGAATACAACATAATTTTTTTCAATACTATAACTGCATCCAATATCACTATCAAGAGAAAACATAATTTCTTGAGCTCAATCAATAAGAAAAGACAATGTGGTTGCAAGTCAAAATCAGGGAAAGATAAACTACAATTTGAAATGTGATTTTTAATAACTTGCATATATTCGATCAATTAATTTAGTTTCAAATATTTTAGTTAGAATGACACAATCTCACATAACACTTTTACACCTAATGCACTTCATGCATATATGAGATCCTCTACATGTGTGCAACTTTCTTATAACGCATATATGAAATATATGCACATATACAAAAGTTGTGCATATATGAATTATGCACAGCTTCATATATGCACATATATGGAAGTTGTGCATATACGATAGATGCACATATATGGAAGATATGCGCATATACGAAATTTATACTTATACAGAAGCTGCACATATATATAATTCACACAACTTCTATATATATGCATATTCTCTATCGCACATCTTCCGTATATGCGCAAATTTTGTATATGCACATGCACATATACAAAATTTGTACATATAAACAAATATGCGCATATATGGAAGTTGTGCATATACGATGATTGTATATATACATAGGTTCATGTTATGCATAGATTTCGTACATACGCATCTATGGAAGTTACACATATACAGTAGATGCACATATACAAAAGTTGCACATATACGGAAGATGTGCATATCTTCCGTATATGCACAATTTTCGTATATGTGCATCTCTTTTGTATATGTGTAACTTTCGTATATGTGAAACTTCTGTATATGCACATATATACATAAGTCGTGCATATACAAATTCTATGCACAACTTATGTAATATGCATATATGACAGTCTCCAGATATGCACATCTTTTGTATACACGTATGTCTTCTGTATATGCACAACTTTCGTATATGATCTTATCATCCGTATATGTGTAACTTCTATATATACACATATCTTCTATTATTGCAAATCTATTGTATATGCATGACTTCCAAATATGCACATATACGAAAGATATGATCATATATGGAAAAAATGCATACACAAAATATATGCACATATATTAAATTTATGAATATATGAAAGACATGCACATATATGAAAGTCACAAAACTTTTATATATGCACATCTTCTGAATATATTCTAAATTATATGTATCGAAAAAGAAGAGAGATGGCCTTTGAGAGTTGTTATTCACTCCTTCTTTTATTCTTTAGACTAAAATGAGGATACAACATTATTTTCTTCAACGCATAATGAAAAACAATTAATAACGATAAATATTTCAATAGAGTTGAATTAACAATTACTCTTTTAAAAGAAATACATAAATGAAACAACTTATTTATTTTAATGAATTGATGAAATATAATTATTATTGTTGTTTTATATCTTAAGTCAATCATATTAATATACAATAATTAAATAAATATAATTATAATTAATTTCCCCGGATGGGTTCACTAATGAGGCAAGGGGGTGGGATGTCACTGCCCCACTTGGAAAATGAGTTCAGGGATGTGGCAACCTACCCCAGGTGAAGTTAAATTCAACCAAAGTAATAGGATGATGGATGTGGTGCAAAGGCTATTAAATATTATGGGAAGGAGACGACGACTTATTGTGGCTAGCGAGAGAGGTCAATTTATTCATGTGATGGTAAAGGTGGTTATCACTCTGTCTAGGATGTTAAATCTGTAACAAAGGAATGTTGGATCTCTAGTTGCAACTAGAGGTAAGCGGGTGGTGGAGGACAAGAAAATCTCATTGGTGACAAGGGTGATTTAGCCAGGAGTATATAACATTTATGAAGGTTCTTGCAATGCATATGTGTTAACTCCCCAACTGGGTCTTCATCAAACTGCAACTGGTTCTCTCCTCTAAACGTTCTGGCTATGAGAGTTATCTAGTATTAATGTGTCTATCGTCCACTGTTGTAGTTAATTTGGAAAATTTATAGGGTGCTCTATGTGATGCTAGAGCGAGGTTGGTGGTCATTTCTTTTTCCCTTTTCACTCTCATTTCCCTATTATTCTAGGTATGACTTTCCAATTCCACATCTTGGTAAAAATTTGTGTTATGTGTTAATCCATTCTCCTTGGTTTCAGTTCGACTTTTATGCTCCTTCCTTCCACCCTCTCTGAGTAGTGTTGTTTCTTATTTATCATGAATGTTATCCTAATCTAAGAGTGTTAGCCTGATGGTTTATTGGTTTTGATTTTTGGTTGTGTTGGGTGGGGAAATTGTGGCCAATAGGCTATTTTGCTTCCTTTTCCTCTCCTAGCTTTCTATTTTTATATTTGGGAAATTTTGTGGGTGGTGTTTCTGGGTCCCTATCTTTGTTATTTTCTGAATTTCTCACTCCTAACACTCCCATCTTGCAAATGATGTTGGTTCCTTATTTACTTGTAGGATTTTCTTTTCTGAAGGGGTGGTTATCTTGGTGGTTTATTATCACAACTGGGGGTTTATATTGGGCAGGGAATTTATTATCACCTGCATGCCATATTCCAAGCATGAATGTGGGACTCACAACAGAACCATTCAGGGCTTCCTCGGGCTTTACCCTGTATCCTGCTATTACCGGTCAAGGAATTCCTAGGTCCAAACGAAGAACATACACTATTGGGTGTTACCGCAATCCTGTCATTACCAGTCAAGGGATCACTAGGCCTAAAAATCATGGATGCCTCCAGATTTATTCACCAATACCTTGATGAATTTTCCTATCTCCACCCTCAGGCTTTATGGTGTATCCCACCATTACTAGTTAAGGGATTCCAAGGCCTTTGAGAATCCCTGCCCTTGAACTCCAATCTCAATTTAGAAACTCATAGATCACACATGCACGCATTATTTCTCACTGAATCATCAGCTAATTGGTTGAAAACTAAATTTTCTCTCCATTGCTAGACCTCCTACTAGTTCCTCCGACAGTTGGAACTAGTTTAACTGAAATTAACTTAGTTAAATTGAATTAATTAATTATAACTCAAAATAAATTCAACTAGGGCTCCTATAATGTAAGATCCACTCTACATGACTCAAGTTAGACAATCAACTAGAATTAATTGAACCAACTAATTCAAACTAACTTAGTTAACTCGTACAAGTTGTCATGTTATGTGGAATTACAATTTTCTTCTAATTTAATTCAAGGGAAAATTAAATTAGAATATTTCTTTGTTCCATTTTCAACACAACACCACTGACAACCAAAACATACTGCCCATAGAAATTTATAACATAGCTCATTGCAGTATTTACAAAAACCTCTCTTGACAACATGAAAAACATACCGCTTCCTGGAGCTTTATAACACAACTCATGAAGATATTTACAATAACAACCACATATACTTATGCACATTTTCTTCAACCAACAAATAACCATACCATCTATGGAGATTTATAAATGTATCTCGATACAATATTTATAATAATATACATATGCACATTTTCTCTAACCAACAAATAAAAGGATACGATGCTTGCATCCACAACAAGGGATTCCAAAGGCTGACACATCCACGCTCAAAGTAATACCAGGATTCACCTACTTCCCAGGAAGTCTAGATTCCATTGCCAAGTTAAACATGAGAGGTGTGCATGTATGAAATATATGTGCATATTTGGAAGTTGTGCATATATGAGTATATGTGTATCTTCTGTATATGTGCATATCTTACGTGTATGCGCAGCTTCCATATATGCGTATCTTCCATAGATGTGCAACTTCTGTATATGTGCATATCTTCCATATATGTACAACTTCTATATATGTGCAACTTTTATATATGTGCAACCTCTTGATATGCACATATATGGAAGAAGAAAATAAATGAAAGTTGTGCATATACAAAAAACATGTGCATATACAGAAGTTACGCATCTTCTTTATATGCACAACTTCTGTATCACATATCTTCCATATATGGATATGGTACCACCCACCACTGGAATATATAATCTTTTGTATATGTATATGTCGAAGCTACACATATACGGAAGATATGCACATATATAGAAACTACGTGATGCGGGTCTAACCATAGGTCCTGCACTTATAAATAAGCACATACCATAAAAAACTGGATTGAAACCCAATATCAAAATGGACATAAAATCTCAAATATAATTTATTAAAGACATAAAATATTTACAGGAGAACTTCTCATACTTCACTCTCACACTACTTACACACCTCTACATACTTACATGCCCCATGGGCTCACCTAGATTTATACAAATGGATTAGAACCCAGGTAGGTTCTAGATCCTAAACTAACTCCCAAAATATCTCTCATGATCCATAAAATCTCTCATTTAATCCCTTATCCCAAATAAGAGCTAACTAATCCAAAATTTTCTCAAACCTTCCAAAATACTCTCGAATCTTCTCCTATTTACAAGAATTATCATTTTCTCATAAAACTATAGAAAAAATACATTAATTGATTAAATCCTAACTTTGTAAACCAGCTCCCTTATTAAACATTTGGCATATGTTAGATGCATCTGCATCACTATGCATATACAGAAGTTGTGCATATACGAAAGTTGTGCATATACGGAAGATATGCACATATACAAATGATACGCATATACAGAATATGTGTGCATGTACGGAAGATATGCGCATATATGTGTATCTTCTGTATATGCACAACTTTTGTATATGTGTATCTTCTGTATATGCACAACTTCTGTATATGTGTATCTTCCATATATGTGCATCTATTGTATATGCACAACTTATTGTATAAGACACATTTTCAGAAGGATTTGTTATCATTAGGACAACCAGGAGACACATATACAAACTATCAAAGAAGTTTGTATATATATTTAGTTTTTGGTATTCATGAGGTGTAGATTAATTGGTTTTTTCGCATATATCCACAATCAATTGGCTCATGTTTTAATCTTTCTTCAAAAAATATTTCCCTATTTCATGTGAACCATATATTATGACATAAGAATTTCGGGATCACTAGCCAAGTTTCTTACCTATCTTTTGTATGTACTCTACTAATCAAGCATTCGTCTCCATGATCTAGTCTTCTAGAGCTATGATTCAGCTCTTTAAAGGCATGATTTCATACTTGATCTATCAATCACATCCAAGGAATAGATGTTGAACCATTTCAACTTCCAAGTGGAAAAAAGTACATATATAGGGATCTTGTATTCCTTTTTTTGTGTAATATGAATTTGGAAGGATTCTAAGTAATAATGATTAATAACAAAATAATATCAATATTTTCCTTTTGTCTTTGTGAGGGTTTCAAGAATGATTGTTGTTGAAGGGTTTGGAAATGCATGGTTTGCAATGATATAAAAATCAGGTCTCGAGAGTTCCCTCATAGGGGAGTTTCCCTATTTGGAGAGTTTATATATACACGGAAGCTACGGATATACAAAATTCACATCGTTTCTATATATACACACCTTCTACATGACATATCCTTCGTATATGCACAGCTTCCATATATATGCAACTTTTGTATATACGCATATACTGAAGTTACATATATAATGAAGATATGCACATATATGAAATTTGTGTATATATGAAAGATATGCACATATACAGAAGATATGCACATAAATAGAGGTTGTGCATATACAGAGGTTGAAGTTGAGCACAACTTCTGCATATGCACATATATAGAAGTTACACATATACGATAGATGCATATATACAAAAACTGCGCATATACAGAAGCTACACATATTCAGAAGATGCGCATATCTTCCGTATATGTGCAACTTTCATATTTGCACACATCTTCCGTATATACACATATAGAAGTTGCACACATACATAAGTTGTGTGCGACTTTTGTAATATGTGCACAAATTATATATATGCACTTTTGTACATGTGCATATATAGAAGTTACGCATATACGGAAGATATGCACAAATATGAAAGTTGAACATATACAGAAGGTATGCACATATACAAAATTTGTGTATATACAGAAGCTTATATGTGCAGATTCCGTATATGTACAAATTCTATATATGCACATATACAAAAGATTTTGTATATGTGCAACTTCTTTATATATGCATATACGCTTCCGTGAAATTAACATGAAACGTGTTAACTCATCAAATCATGAGAAATTGAGATCCATAATACCTAGAAATTTGGAACAGGCATATGCATTGAACAACTTGATAGGCAAAGCAAGTCAAGAATACAACACAATGTTTTTCAATACTATAACTGCATCTAATATCACTATCAAGATAAAACATAATTTCTTGAGCTCGATCAATAAGGAAAGACATTGTGGTTGCAAGTCAAAGTCAGGGAAAGATAAACTACAATTTGAAATGTGAATTTTAATAACTTGCATATACTCGATCAATTAATTTAGTTTCAAATATTTTAGTTAGAATGACACAATCTCACATAACACTTTTACACCTAATGCACTTCATGCATATATGAGATCCTCTACATGTGCGCAACTTCCTTATAACACATATATGAAATATATGCACATATACAGAAGTTGTGCATATACGAAGTATGCACAGCTTCGTATATGCACATATATGGAGGTTGTGCATATACGATAGATGCACATATATGGAAGATATGCACATATATGAAATTTATACTTATACAGAAGCTGCACATATATATAATTCACACAACTTCTATATATATGCATATTCTATATCGCATATCTTACGTATATGCGCAACTTTTATATATGCGCATGCGCATATACAAAATTTGTACATATAAACAAATATGCGCATATATGGAAGTTGTGCATCTATGATGACTATATATATACATAGGTTCATGTTATGCATAGATTTTATATATACGGATATATGGAAGTTACACATATACAATAGATGCACATATACAAAAGTTGCACATATACAGAAGATGCGCATATCTTCCGTATATGCACATATATAGAAGTTTCACATATAGACATAAGTCACGCATATACAAAATCTATGTACAACTTATGTAATATGCATATATGACAGTCTCGAGATATGCACATATTTTGTATATGTGTATGTCTTTCGTATATGTGCATATATTTCGTATATGCACAACTTTCGTATATGCTCTTATCTTCTGTATATGTGTAACTCCTGTATATATGTATATCTTCTATATATGAAAATCTACTATATATGCATGACTTCCTGATATGCGCATATATGAAAGTCACACAACTTTTATATATGCACATCTCCTGAATATATTCTAAATGATATGTATCGAAAAAGAAGAGAGATGACCTTTGAGAGTTTTTATTCACTCCTTATTTTATTCTTTAGACTAAAATGGGGATACAACATTATTTTCTTCAACACATAATGAAAAACAATTAGTAATGATAAATATTTTAATAGAGTTGAATTAACAATTACTCTTTAAAAAAAATACATAAATGAAACAATTTATTTATTTTAATGAATTGATGAAATATAATTATTATTTTTATTTTTATATCTTAAGTTAATCATATTAATATACAATAATTAAATAAATATATAAATTTAAATAAATATAATTATAATTAATTTCCCCAGATGGGTTCACTAATGAGGCAAGGGGGTGGGATATCACTGCCCGACCTGGAAAATGATTCGAGGGATGTGGCAACCTACCCCAGATGAAGTTAAATTCAACCAAAGTAATAGGATGATGGACGTGGTGCAAAGGCTATTAATTCTAATGGGAAGGAGATGACGCCTTACTGTGGATAGAGAGAGAGATCAATTTATTCGTGTGATGGTAAAGGTGGTTATCACTCTGTCTAGGATGTTAAATCCTTAACAAAGGAATGTTGGATCTCTGGTTGCAAATAGAGGGAAGCGGGTGGTGGAGGACGAGCTAGTCTCACTGGTGACAAGGGTGATTTAGCTAGGAGTATATAACATTTATGAAGGTTCTTGCAATGCATAGGTGCTAACTCCCCAACTGGGTCTTCATCAAACTACAACTGGTTCTCTCCTCTAAACGTTGTGGCTTTGAGAGTTATCTAGTATTAATGTGTCTATCCTCCACTTTCTATTGTTGTAGTTAATTTGGAAATTTTATAGGGTGCTCTATGTGGCACTCGAGCGAGGTTGGTGGTCATTTATTTTTCCATTTTCACTCTCATTTGCATATTATTCTAGGTATGACTTTCCAATTCCACATCTTGGTAAAACTTTGTGTTATGTGTTAATCCATTCTCCTTGGTTTCGGTTTGAGATTTATGCTCCTTCCTTCCACCCTCTCTGAGTAGTGTTGTTTCTTCTTTATCATGAATTCTATCCTAATCTAAGAGGAGTGTTAGCCTGGTGGTTTATTGGTCTTATTTTTTGGTTGCGTTGGGTGGGGAAATTGTGGCCAATAGGCTATTCTATTTCCTTTCCTTCTCCTATCTTTCTATTTTTATCTTTGGGAAATTTTGTGGGTGGTGTTTATATTCCATAGTTTATTTGACTATGAAACTTGGTTGCATTATCATTCGTCACTTGGGCACTTAGGTAGTCACCTCATAGATATCATTCAACACGAGGCACGATGACACTCTTTAAGAAGTTCACCATAGAATATTTTGGGATTTTTAATCTCACTAGTGCAAAATAAATGGGACGATATGTAGGCATTAATGGTTCCTTGTGGGAATTGGTATGGGTTATGTGTTTAACGCCTCTTTGCACAAAGTTTTCCAAAGTAATGGTCCATGCATGACTCATTTTCTACATATGGTTTTGGTTTGTGACCTATTTATTAGTTTATGGATTAGTCCTATTGATGTGAGGCTTGTGGCATTCAAATACTAACAGCGGGTCAAAATAAATAAATGGAGGTGGTAGAGATGAGGTTCCATTAACAATAAAAAAATATATACATCCACAAAATCCATACCTATAGAGTGATGTGATAGCTCCACGCTCATTCTCCTTGTGGTTCAATTCTCTTAAATGGTCTTATATTCACTAATCCTCTTCTCTTCAAACCTCCATAAACTAATTGGACCAATGGAAGGAAGGATGTCTATTAGGAAGCCTTATTATTGTATAAATGAGAATCATAATTGCCACTTGTTGGGTCGCTGATTTGTTACCATTATTATCATCTCTATACATCTATTTCATCCTTTTTCCTTCCTCTTAATACTCCATTCTTACTCCATTTACTACAATATCTCATAAAATATCATATCATACTTATGATTTAGTGATTAAGAAATTCTCATTTTCCTTTATTTTTAACAAATTAAAGATTATTATGCATAATTTTGATGATGATGGTTTATGAAGAGATTTATTGTAATAGAACTCATGGCTCCAACCTCCAAGTCCTCACTCAGGTCGCAAAATCTAAACTCCAACAATAGGTAAGCTTATTAGAAAATTACTTATTTTAAAATCTAATGATGTTTTTGGCAAGATAATATTACTTGGAAGGGGTGAGATGCTTAAAAATATAGTCACAAACATAGCTAAATTGATGAAGCACTCTTCTATGTTCACTTACTTTCCATAAATGAAGCCACATAAGGCAGAGAGAGGGGGGCAAGTGGGGAATTATTTATTCCTATTTAATTAGAGAAATATCTCCATGGTTATAGTAATTATAGATTATGTTATAGAACCCCTATGTGAAGAAGGAAATTAAGAACGTGTGACCTTTAAATTACAAATGAGATGATATAATAGGAAGCAAAACCCTTTCATGAAATAGGTAAGATAATCAAGCCCCACGGGGGTAGGCGAGTTGGTAATCACAATGCAGTGAAGTTCGTTAGAAAGGCAGACTCCATACTGAAGGTCACGAGTTCAATTCCCCCGGACTAACCTGGAGTTGTGGAGAGGGCGAGCGCAGTTTCCCAAGGGTTATAGTGGTAGCGATCAGAATCGACCCCGTGTAATGCAAGTTGTGAGGCTACTCCAATTGTCGATTCCTCTGTTAACAAAAAAAAGGAAATAGGTAAGATAATCATGATGGCATAATTTGGAATAGTCATGATGGGATATCATGATAGGTAATCATGTTACAATCATGGAATAATTATTATGGGATAATCATGATGGAATCATCATCTCAGTAATCATGGAAGATATGTGATGGAAAATCATGACAAGGAACCATAAAAAGGTCATGGTGTGATAACCATGGTAGGAAATCTTAGATAAATCGTGGCGGAATAATAATGATGGAACATTCAAGTAATAGTCATGGATAATCATGATAGAAAATTTGTGGATTAATCATGATGAATTAATTGAGGTGTAATAGGAAGGGTTTCACATGGTAATGATAACAAAATTTCAAACAAAGAATAACCAAGTACACTTGAGGTATCCCTCAAATAGGTAGTGCACTAGAAATTATAGGTTAATAGTGTAATTGTCATTTGAAAGGGAGAAAGATAAGAATCACCATATAAAGGGCTAAAAAATAATAATGTGCTATTCAAGCTGGTGTCATGGAATATTAGAAGAAAATTTAGAAGTCTTATGGTGACACTAGATTCAAATGATTCTTAAGCCTAGGGGCACCCGTGGAATATCAATCATGGTAGGAAGGTCTAGAGTTTTGAAATTCCAGGAGAAAAAAGGGGAAAACCACCTTAGGATAAAGGCTGTGTGCATTTAGCCATTAGGAGGTTGTAGGGTAGCTAGGAGGGGTGCTTATAAATGACACAATATGGAATTACTAGTTTAGAGTAGTTACGTATAGGTTATATGTCTTTTTGGATGTGTGCTTATGCATATGATTGAGATGCTTAAAGAAGATGAGGAAAACTTCTAGAATAAATACATATAATGACAAAATGAAGGTCACTATTGATTATGAGACAAAATGTGGCAAGCCTCTTCTTTAATGAGTTTGTTATATGGATTGAGTGGTATGCATAAGACGATGGGATATTGTAAGGATGATTGTAATAAGCAGTAATAAATTGGAAGTTGAAGTTAATTTTAGTGTGCTAATATAGGGATCTTAATCGAGGACTCTCACATTGGTGAGGCAAGGTTGAATGTTGTATTTTAGATGTTTTATGGTGCATTATATGTATCAAAACCTTTAAAAGCAAAGAGGAGATTATATTGTAGTTTCATTTATTCCCAACTTAGAAGTAAGATTCTTATATATGCTTAGTTGTTGTTGGATTAGGTAATAAAATCCTTTGGATTACAAATTTTAATGATTACATGCAAATTTGTGCAAGAGGGTAAGTGGTTTCACACCATGGATTTCTTTGTTGTGGATGAGAAGGGTGGTTTCTTTTGTATTATGATGTAAGGAAATTAACTTCCATGATTTTATGAACATCTTTTATTATGGAAGTTATATTATAAAAAAGTAGTATGATGGACATTTTGACATTTGGCTTATATTTTAATAAGAGGTTTAATAGTTACGATGATTGTTATGCTTAAATTTTGTGAATTATAAACTAATTACTATGGATTCAAGTAAAGAACCTAATTATTTATTATTTTTAATAATTTAAAACCATAAATATCATATTGAAATGATTAGCATGGCATATGTAAATGTATAAAAACTTATTATAAGAAAATAATAAAAAAATATTTTAAATTATAAAATAAAGTTTTAAAATTCTAATAGCAAATTATAATTATTATAAAAAAATAAATTACTAAAATTAAATCATTTTGAATATTAGCGACTTTATTATCAAACACTTTACCTTATAGGGGTATATTGATACTGGGAACAAGTTAAAGTGGAAAAATGATATGATATTAGAACATAAAATGGGATATGATTCAAGAATATAAAAATCTATAGAAATGATGAGTCAGTGACAATTCTATTATAATTCTATTAGTAATAATTATATTTGGTATAAGATAGTGTCTCATCTTTATTTCTAGTGGAGCAGTATCTTTATGGCATTGGGTTATTCGTTATCATCTATTGGTTATAAGTTTTTAGCTCTGGTCATGGAGTATGGATTGATTATAAATTTTTAGCTCTACTCATAGAGTATGGATGTAACTGATGTTAATATTGAAACTCTAGTTTTAATAACCAACCCTTCCACTTTTCATGCTATCCATATAAAATTATTTATATATTAATAGAAACCTTTTTATATTAACTTATAAAAAAATAAAACATCATGATTTTGATATAATGATTTAAAATATTTATTTAATAAAAATGTATATATAAATTATTATATTTTTAAATAAGTAAATTTACTTAAAATTTCAACCTCATATTTAAAAAACTCCTCACATTTATTTATGCATACTTTATAATCTAAAAAAAACTCCTAACATTTATTTATGCCTACTTAATTTTTTCAATAAATTATAACTGTAAAATAAATTGTAACTAAAAGATATTGTAGTTGTCCTTACAACCCGATCACATGAAGTAAGAGTGACCAATTTAAGATTCTGCCATTTATTAATTTCATAGTTTTTTTTTACCTTTATCTCATACATAACGAAAGTCACAAAATTTCATTAAATGTATCTACCTACAAAGTAAGAGGACTATTTGGGATTTTCGAAGTGTTCCGAGCATGGTTAAGGAGTAAAAAAAATTATACATAAATTAAATCATTCAGAGTCAGCCGAAAAGCTTCACTCCAAGAATCGTTTCAAAAAAGACTTGTTGAGAACAGTCACAAATTATAAATAAGATATCACAACATTTTGAGCAGGGAAACATTGTTGAGAAATGTGATTCGTTTCTTCTTTTTTCCAAAGTAATGATGGCCACTACTACTATTGCCTAGGAGACAATCCACACCTGCTGGCAGAGTCCAGGGTGAGGTAAGCGTCTTCTTATCCGTCTTCTTTAGATCCCACGGCAACACTTTCAACCGTGATTGGCACTGGGTATCAGCGTATTGGTTAACATACATGAGAATACCCAGAAACTACAACAACTCCCAGGAATCTGAAGACTTCACAGATCCTGAAAGGTTGTGCTGAGTGCCATAGGCGAATATACAGATTTTCTGGTAATCATAGTCCAAAAGTGGGCTTGACTTCACAGAGGAACCAATGGACTCGGATTGGCAAAGTTCATTTCACAATAGTAAATTGAAATAAAATACACACTGTTTCCAACACAAACACATATTTTGTGGTCTGGCTCGTTCGGTTTGGAAACACATATTTTGCCGTCTGGCTCGTTGGGGACCTGCAACAGCTGTTGATGTTCCGGCTTGGCCAGGGTAAACACAGTCGCGAAGATAGCCCAAGCCACACAATACATTTCGACTCTTTGAAAGATAATATGAGAAGTGATCCTACGGATTTTCGAAATTTTCATACAGTCCCTCCCATATTTCATTTCAATTTTTGAAATTTCCCGCTGGCTGAGTTTGAAATATGCTAGGAAGGAGTGCTGCGATGGATGTCGGGTCGGGCTGTACGATATCTGCATTAATTACATTGAACACTGGAGCTTGCCGGAGGTAGAGTGATGGAGTTGCCGGAATGTCCATGGATATGTATGGCTTTCATGCATATGTAGCATGCCTGCGGATGCACGAATGTCCTGTCACAGGTACACTTATAGTACTTAGCACTTATTAAATACTCTATAGGGCTGGAAATAATGCTGCACGGGCGACCATAACACTGTTGGCACGTGTCCTCCTAACGACTACTCTGAAAGTTTTCGAGGCCGCTGCCCGACGGCGTACAGCTACGCGTACGACGACGCCACCAGCACTTTCACTTGCAGGGATGCTAATTACACCATTACCTTCTTTCTTTATTTGAGTGAAGTCTTTTTCGAGGTTTAGTTACACTTGGCCCCCGTGGTTGTGTTATTACTCAATAATTGCATTACCTACGACGAAGAACATCTTCTGGTTATTGACAAACCCGTGTGTTGTGTAGTGTAAAACATAATTATCTACAACTACATTAGCTATGGCGATTCCTATTTCCACCATTAGCTATGGTGGAAATAGGAATCGCCCATTAGGTATTATGTAGTATAAGAAGCCCATTAGGTATTATGTAGTATAAGAAGGTTCAATTATTTGTACTACTTTTGCTGTTATTTGCCTGAATATTGGTATTGGAAAATTTTCAATTATTTGTACCCACTTTTCCAATTATGGAACTGCGGATTTATGTTGGGGGTGATTGAAACAGGAGCCACGTGAGTATTGATAGTAGTCATTTCATGGTCTGCGTCCTGACTCATTTTCTAAAATCCCCCCTTTTTCCTTAGCCTAACGGTACACAAACCTACCCAGCGTAATACACTCTCCATCCGTCGCAAAAATTTATTCGCAATTTTCTTAGATGATGGAAAACACATATTGACCTATTACACTAAATAAACAAATATATACTAAAATATAAATATATGGTTTTATAATTATTCAGGATTAACAATGAAATATAATGCTAGATTTTAAACTTTGGTGATTTTTATTGATAATGAGATTTTTTTGGATTTATTATAAAACCTAATTTCTTTTCATTGAAACATGTAGACTAGTTAGTTCAAATTCAATTTATCATCCAATTCTTTTCTATGTAAGGTTATAATGTTAAATCTTAAACTTTTTGTGATCCAATCTCATTATAAAATTTAATATTGATTAATAAATAGAAAATAAATAAATATGAAATTTAATCATTATTGAAAATGTAAAATCATCTGCCTAAATGACATTGCTCTGTTATTAGCTTTTCTTATGCTTAAGCAAAAGGCCGTGCAAATTTTTAATGATGTGTAATTTGATTTGCAAAAAGGTCGTGCAAATTTTTAAAGGTGTGTACCTTGATTTATGTATTACAATTGATCCAAGTAAATATTAGTGGCCACCCACCCACCCTTTTTTGTCAGTTAGTTTTTTTTTTCAGTTTCTTTAATTGTAGCATAGTTTACTATTTTTGGCAGTGTTTCCTGTCCTGAACTTCTGGAGCCGTTTTGAGGCCTTAAATGACATTTGCCAATATTTCAATGAGCGATTTCAATGAATTCGTGGGCGATTTCAATGAATTCGTGTTTTCAGTTGTAAACAGAGATAATATGATCAACTTACGACCCCTGGAAGTTGTCCTTCCAACTAACCCCAACGGCGCCCATAAACTCTTGGTGTTACATGTCCTTGGGATAGGGTTTTGGTTGCTTAGGGTTTTCTGTTATTGTTCAATAATAAAAAGGACGTTGAGCCGCATTGTAACTCAGTTTAGAGGCACGGCCACATCTCTCCTCAGAGATAACCTACCATTGCCCAAGCTAGTCTCATTTCCTTTCCATTATGTCTCTAAGAATATTTCATTATTTGATATTAAGGAAATGAAGTTATTTCTGCTTCATTTCTATATTTGTGTTACATGTCCTCGGGTTAGGGTTTTGGTTGTTTAGGGTTTTCTCTTATTGTTCAATAATAAACAAGACGTTGAGCCTCATTGTAACTCAGTTTAGAGGCATGTAACTGCCACATCTCTTCTCAGAGATAACCTACCATCTCTCGATCTAGTCTCATTTCCTTTCCATTATGTTTGTAAGCATATTTCGTTATCTGATATTAATAAAAGGAAATGTTATTTCTCCTTCATCTCTATATTTATGGTTATATATGTAATTTGTTGCTTTTAAATTCGAATCAACAATACAACTTAATTTTAAACTCTATCATTAAAATTTTAGCAAACAGTTTCCTTTGTTTTGACTTGACAAACAGTTACCTTAACACTGTTTATTATACTATAAAATGTTTAGTTTATGACTCAGTAATTTTTATTATTCAATATATATATAGATAACAAAAAATCAAGATAAATTTGTTTTCACATTAAAAATTCTTACTTATAAACAAAATCTAAGATAAAGTTGTTAGAAAATTTAGCAAAATTTAATATGCCATAATCTAAAGAAACTCCAATTTAGAAATATTTAACCTCGTTTCACTAACATATAATCTAAAAAATTTATATGCTATAATGTATAGAAACTCCAATCACTAACTTTTATAATTTATTTATTAATATATTTATTAATGTAAAAATAGTATAACATAAAATCCTATTATATTTTAAATTTTGAAAAAAAATGTAAACATAGAAATAACATAACAAGAACTTAAAACAATAATTTTGTTCTGATTTTATGGGAAACAATACTTTGAATCAAATATTCTTAAATATTTTAACTCTTTTAGTTTCATAAAATCTTTTAAATATTTTTTTTAAATTCAATTTATTGATAGAATAATTTTACTATTCACATTAAAAAGAAATATATATCAAATTTAATAATATTTCAATTATGTTTCAATTTATTATTTATATATTATATTATATTTTAAAAATATTTTTTCTTGATCTAATATTATTTCAGATAAAAATATATATTTTAATAAAAAAAATTAAAATATTAAAATATACATTTTAATTAAAAAATACTCTTCAAATTTTTTTTATGTTTAAGAATCTTTTTACATTTATGATTTTATCTACTCGTTCAAAATAACCAGGCTATAAACGTTACCATCAAGTTATGCTATCTTAATTTTCACTCTCGATTTTATTTATTATATTTATTTTAATAACGACTTTATTCTACATTATTTTTATAAATATTTTAAAATTACAACTTGATGTAGATTTTATGAATTTGTAATATAACAAATTAATATTTTAATATATAAGTAATTTAGCAATAATATAGAATATTTAATTTATGAATATTTCAGATTTAATTAGTTTCTTATTTAATATATTATGGTACAGATAAACCTGTGGAAAGTAAATTAATATGATATATCAAAATTGCATATTTTTTAAATTATAATTTTTATTAGAATTAGTATTATGGGTCAAGGATTTTAGTTAGGGTAATTTGGTGAACAATTTATTTCTTTAGTTGACTAAGTTGTGATATTTATAAAATAGTTGTATTTATTATAATAATCACATTTATAAAATATTTGTATCTAGTGTAATAGTAACATTTATGAAATAGTTTTATCTACTGTAATAATCTTATTTAAGTTTAAAAAAAATTAGTATTACGAATATAAATTTTACACACCACTAATTAGTTGGTTTTTATATATCTCTATTTACATTATCTCAATTTGAAATTTCTTGTATATGTTATAGGTCATTTAGGCAAATAATTTTACAACTTTTATGGTGGTATATACATATTTCAATCCATTACATCATAAGTCAATGTCATTACACCAAATCTCATCATGTGACTAGTGGGAATTGAACTTTGGTTAGAAGAGTCTTAATCATATCACTAATGAGAATTGAACTTGGGTTGAGGGAGTCTTAATCATTTCTCCCTTCCACATAATGTAAATCCAATGAATGAAAGCTAATAATTTTCCACATATTCACAGGTATGCTTAGATATTTGTAACACTAATATATAAATTTTCTTATTATATATAAATTTATTTTATTACTTTTAATATATACTTTACAATATTATTATTTTTATTGTTTTATATTTATATTTTCTTATTTTATTTTATATATAAAATTTTAAGAATTACCAAAAATTAATATTTTCATTATACTTGCCCTACTCATGGTATTACTCATTATTCATTTTTTTCTTTGACTTTGTATTAGTTTTGTTTTGACAAAAAATTTATGTCGTTTATCCATAGTTTAACCTCGAGAATCCATTTTTGTTATGTTATTATTATTATTTAAATTTATTTATCTTTAAGGTGATTGATTGAGGCCTTATTATGAGTTGTTAAGTAACTTCCATTTCTATCAGCTACTAATTTTTTGTTTTTAGTTTTATTTTATTTTTATTAATTTTTTTTTCTCTTTTTTAATTATAATTTTTCCTTCATATTTTCAATTTAAAGTGAATTATAATTATATTAAAAACATATTTTAATAATTTAATTATATATATATATATATATATATATATATATATATATATATATATATATATATATATATATATATATATATATATATATATATATTCTGTATTCAAGTTTATGTGCTCCATGATGAATTAAGCAAAGTCTTTCCGTAAAAATCACATAAAAGAAATTTTTGGGTAACTCGTTTGGAACGAACAAATGTAGTTCACATATATTAAAACATATATATATATATATATATATATATATATATATATATATATATATATATATATCTGTGTGTGTGTGTGTTAATATAAACAATATTAGTTAATCATATTTTTTTTTGGTGATGAGATTCAACAATACTGTGTTTTATATGGGCAAATCCAGTTTATGAAGGACCACACGCTCATTGGAAAATTTGTTGGCTTCTAGCCAACGAAAGGGCACTACAAGGTTGGATCTCTGCCAAATGGAAGCCTAAAGGCCATGTCAGCCTGTAGCTAGGGCCGAAGGGGTTCTTTACTACGATCTTTATTTGCATAGAAGATAGGAATCGAATCATGGATGAGGGACCTTACTTCTTCAACTCAGCGGGCCTGTACTTACGAGAATGGGTGGAAATATTTAACCCAAAAAAGGAGGACCTCAGCTGGGTGCCAGTCTAGATCAAGATGTACTCGCTTCTAACGGAATACTGGGATGAAGATTCTCTCAAAGACATAGGAAATGGGTTGGGGGAGTTCATAAAATCGACAGAAGAGACGAAGTTGCGCAGATACACCTCCTATGCCCGTATCTGCGTCTTCATGTGGCTGGACAAACCCCTCCCGGATTCGGTAAGTCTTTTCCATGATGACTATGAATGGGTTCAACCTTTGGATTATGAACATGTTCCCTTTCGCTGTCGAAGGTGTCATGCTCTGGGGCACCTCTTTAGAGACTGTCCTCTAAATGCCCAAAATTCTGCTCCCTCAAACAAGCCGGATCAAGACGGCTTCATTAAAGTAGCCAATCGTAAAAGAACACACAAGAAAACCTACATAGGGAAGAAACCCCAACAGGGCGCTACCCCCTTTCCCTCAACAAGCAATAGTTTTGAAGCCCTTGCTAAAACCTCAGATGACCATACTCTGCATTCAACGGCCAGCCCTAAGCCATCTTCCTCTTCCGCCATCCCTCATCCTCCTGGATCCTCTTCCATAACCCGACCCCCTATCACTGCTACTTACACCCCAAAGGAGGCCAGCGAGATCATGGATGGAAAAGCAAAAGAAATGGATGTTGACGGTGATCCCAGTCAGTCCTTAAGCTTAGCAATCAGTGCGGATGAAGAAAACCAAGTACAACAGATGGATGAAGAACTTGAGAGCATTGACCTAAATGGTTTTGACATTCTGGAGCTCGAGCAGGTCTGCAAAAAAAAGGACTATGATAAGATACCAGAGCACCAGATCAACAAATTGGAAGTCATCTTATCTAGGGCCTACCAACAACAGCAACTTGGCATCCAATCGGGAAGTCTTTGGGATGTGAGCTTTCCCCCTAAGGACTCCAAAAAGCAAGGGAGAAGAACATATCTCCAGCGAACTATTGCATTAGGGAAAATCCTGGTGGATTCAGGCAGGTATGCTAAGTTAACTAAGTACTACAAGCCCTCCCCCAGTAGTGAATCATGAAACTTATTTCATGGAATATAAGAGGGCTCAATAGCCCGGGGAAACTCAGATTAATAAAAAACATGATAAAGCAGGAGCAGCCACAGATTTTCTTTCTCCAAGAAACGAAGTGTAACAGTACCACTCTTGGGAACATTCTTTCCAAGGCATGGCCAGATTGTCACTCGCTTGCAGTTGATGCCTCAGGGGCCTCGGGCGGTCTGGCTATCGCATGGAACACTCAAGCGATAGGACTGACAGACGTCCATGCTTCGCATCACATTATTCAAGCCACCTTTCACATTATAGGCACCAACATTCATGGTCATCTAACCAACATTTATTTCCCTCAGGAAGCTAACAACAAAATCGCAGTTCTAAACACAATAGAAGCGCTCAATCTCAACAGAGTACACCCTCTTTGGATCATGGGTTACCAAGATAGAAGAAAAGCAAGGAGGGCAAGCTAGGTTGGAGCTGGAAGACGCCCACTTCGAAGATTTCATCCAAAATAATTCTCTAATTGACATGCAATTTTGCAATGGCACGCATACATGGAGTAATCGAAGAACAGGGAGGCAACAAATCGCTTCCAAACTTGATAGATTCCGCATTTCGGACAACGCGGTGCACCTTGGAGGAGACCTCTCTGCATCAATTCTCCCTTACTTAGGCTCGGATCATTGGCCTATCTCCCTCCAGTGGCAAAGACCGGGTAATGTCACAAAGCGACCATTTCGCTTCGAAACATTTTGGCTCTCCCACCCTCCTTTCAAAGACTTCATTAGATCTACTTAGACCTCCTTCCCTCAACCAGATGGTACAAAAATGTTTCAGTTTCAGCAAAAGCTCAAATTTCTCAAAGCCCAAATCAAGTGTTGGAACAAAGAGACATTCAACAACATATTTCAAGCGTAGCAGGATTTAAACAAGGAAATGAAAGAGCTATAGCAACAAATTATAATAGGGGGACACAATGAAGAGACACTTGCTCAGGAACAATGCATTCATAATCAACTGGAGGAGAGAAGGAAGCAGGAGGAAATACTGTGGAAGCAAAAGTCCCGGATTAGGTGGCTGAAAGAAGGCGAGAGGAACACCAAATTCTTCCATCGAACCACAATTCAACGAAGAATGCACAATACCATTTCTTTCATACAAAACTCGGAAGGGAAGAGAATAGAAAACCATGGAGAGATTCATCAGGAGTTCCTACGACACTTCCAGCAGGTCCAGCAAGAGCCACATGCGGATAGGTGGGCGGCTATAGAAAAAATCATTAAAAATGTGCCTAAAATCATTACAGTAGAGCACAACGAAATCCTTCTATGCCCAACTACGCAACAGGAGGTGGATGTAGCTATGAACCAGCTCAAGGAAGGCAAAGCCCCTGGCCCAAATGGCTTCACCACTACATTCTTCCATACTTTCTGGGAGTTGATAAAAGAAGAGGTCTAGCTAGTGGTGGAGGAATCGCGAACTCTTCACTGGCTTTTTCCCACTCCCAATGCTACCTTCATTGCGTTGGTCCCTAAAGAAGAGGCCACTAGAACCCCAGACAAGTTTCGTCCAATTGCACTCTGTAATGTAATATACAAAGTGATCTCCAAGGTCATCGCCAACAGGTTAAAGCCGCTATTGCCCATGCTCATCTCGCCAGAACAATCGGCTACATGGAAGGAAGATAGATTCTGGATGGCATCATCCTCATGCATGAAATCATACACTCCTTCAAGCAATCCAAACAAGCAGATATGATTCTCAAGCTCGACCTTTCAAAGGCTTTTGATAAGCTCAACTGGACTTATATACAAAAAATGTTAACAGCTTTTGGTTTCTCACCTATGTGGGAGTGATGGGTTATGAGCCTCATCTCTTCAACTTTTTTCTCCATCCTCATAAATGGCATTCCCTCCCATCCTTTCAGCCCTTCTAGAGAAATCAGGCAAGGAGATCCTCTATCCCCTTTCCTTTTTGTGCTAATGGCAGAAGGCCTGGGTCGCCACATCAAGCAAGCCCTCCTGTCCCAGCAACTCAAAGGTTTATCCATTCACAATTTTCCAGCTATCTCACACCAACAATTTGTGGATGATAATATGCTCTTTAGGTACCCTTCAGTTCAGGAAGCCTCTCTTTTCAAATACCTGCTGAATGACTTCTCTGAGGCATCAGGCACCAATATCAATAAGCCCAAATCGCAAATCTTCTTTTTCCACACTCCCCCTGTCACCCAATTTGCCATCACTCGAATCTTGGGCTTCTCCATAGACTGTCTTCCTTCTAAATACCTCGGAGCACCCCTCATTGATTCAACCCTTAAGCATGCTTCTTGGAGAATTCTCCTTGAGAAGCTTGAGTCTCGCCTAAATCTATGGACTCATAGAACCCTCAATATTGCTAGTCATCTGGTGCTAATCAAAGCTATCCTTCAGGCCATGCCGCTCTACCTTTTCTCAATCCTGGTTGTGCCTAAATGGGTTATCAAAAAAATAAAGGCCCTTCAGCGCAACTTCCTATGGGGTGCAACAAGAACTAATCGCAAATGGGCTTTGGTAAGATGGAGCGCAGTTTGCAAGCCTAAAGAAAAAGCGGGCATAGGTTTAAGGGACCCCAGTCACAGCAACACGATCATGTGCGCGAGAATTTGGTGGCAGTGGCTTACGGCTCCCAACAAGCCCTGGGCATCCATTTGGACTGCTAAATACACCAACAATAGACCGCAGGAAGACCTGATTAGATACACACCCTCTATAAAAGGCTCTCTTATATGGAACGCTGCTAAACAGCACTACCTAATGATCCAACAACACAGTTTCTGGGAAGTGAGAAATGGTCGATCAGTGCGGCTCTAGATGGATGCATGGAATCAGCTACCGAAGCTCTACAGCACTCTTGAACAGCCTCGAAACCACTACAGGGAAGGGTAGCTACAGGAGGAGGTATGGCAGAATTGGATTCAGGAGGCAAAACACGGGTATAGACAATGGAAGCACAGTAATAGAATCATTGAGAATGCGGGTCACCACACTCAGCAGCATTTGGAGAGGGAGCTCCAAAATCGAAGAATTAGATACTGAGAGGACAAGTACATTCTTCGATGGGGCTACTCACCTAGGGGATCCTTTACCACAAAAGAGGCTTATAAAATCATCTGCACGGATCCGGAGCCCGTGGATCCCATCTGGAATAGAATATGGTCTTCAGGCATTTGGCCCAAAGTCTCCCTTTTCCTTTGGTTGGTTGGGCATCGGAAAATCCTCACTTGGGACAACCTCAGACGTAGGAACTTTCATGGACCCTCTATGTGCGTCAACTGCAAATCCCAGGAGGAAACCATCCAACACCTCCTTGATTCTTGCTCGCTGGCCAATCAATTGTGGGAAAAGGCTAGCTTTCGGTGCCAAAGAAAATGCAGAAGGTTGGAAGACATCCTCGACTCCTTGCGCCAGTGGCAACAGAACCCTTACAAAACTGAAATTCTCAATCATTTATGGAGAATAATTCCTGGTCTCCTCCTCTGGACTATATGGAAAGAGAGGAATAAGTGCATATTTAAGGATCAAAGAACTCTGCGGGAGATCATATGGGGCAACCTATGCCATAACCTCAAAGAGACCCTGGCGCTTCGCAGCTGGACTCGGGATGACTTTCCCTCCACCGCAAACGAGAATGCCCTTTGGGCTAACTGGAATCTGCAACTCCCAGAGGGAACTCAAATTCAAGCCCAGTCCGTGAGCAACAAGAATAGAAAGGACACCTAGACTCCTCCCCCAAAGAACACAATCAAGCTCAATTTTGATGGTGCTTCTAAGGGTAATCCCGGAAAAGTAGGATTTTGTTAGAAACCATGAAGGCTCACCTCTCCATATTTACTTTGGGAATATAGGCTGGGATACTAACAACTCGGCGGAACTGGAGGGACTCTGGCAAGGGCTTCTCATCTCCAGAGATCTCAATTTTCAGCCCCTGGAAATTGAAGGCGATTCCCAAATCCTTATCAACATGGTCAAACATCTTCAAAACAGTACCCATGCGAGGAAAATAGCCAATAGCTAGAGCCTTGAGGCCAGACTAGGGGCTTTAGAACAACTTCTCCACAATGACCCAGCCATTATCTTCAATCATGTCAAGAGGAATGGAAACAAGGTTGCAGATCTTCTTGCCAATTTGGGAGTGGATGCGGAGAGCACTATACTCACAGGAACTATAGACATCATTTAGAATCATGATCAGGCCCAGGAATGCACCATTTGGGTCCAAAAGGATGCAGCTCCCCTGGATGCGGGTGACTGAGGCGGCAATCAATATGAAAAGGCTAGAGTGGAGCGAGGCAATTCGACACCTGCCCACCCAGTACGCCCCGTTAAATATTGGCAATCGGGTAAGAGATCGGCATGTGCGCAAGGCAAATTATAGCAGCCCCCCTTCAGGTGGCCCGGGCTCATTCACCCTGTCCTCTGCGATGGCTCCTCCCCTCGCACGCTACAACCTGCAAGAGATGACGGTGATCATCAATGCAGTAGTCTTGGAAGTGGCTTTTCGAGATAGTTCGGGCAAGTATAAGGAGAGGCACGACTCTGAGTTTGCGGTGATGTCTTGCGAGTTGTCTCTTTGGGCTCATCCCCTCACTTCGGCTCAATTTTTGTCCCTCTGAAGTTTCTTGGCCCCAGAGGCAGCTCTTGCTGTTCCTCCCTCTCCTCTAGGGGGCCATAGATTATAGTTGGGCGGTTTTCATGTATGTTTATCATCTCCAGGTCTCTGTTCTTACCTTCGGTTTTTGTGGGTGGTCTCTGTGTAGTTTCCTCTCAACCTATGTCCCTTCGTTCGAGCGTCTGGTCTTAAGCCTGGTCTCTGTTACAGGGGGTGGAAGATTGGTCCTAACAATTCATCGATTGCTCATTCTCACTCTGGAATTTTCCGCCCTTTGCTCAATTGGCTCTCGCTGGTGATAGGACTTCGTAGGATCTCTCCCAAGTCTCTGTGTCTTTGTAGCTCTGCACGCCACTGTCTTTGTCCCAGGTCAATTGCTTAGCCTGTCCACATCTGCTATACTGATCCCTCAAAGATGCCTCGAATTCGTTAGTGTATGGGATGCCATAGAGGTCAACCTCGGTGCACTCCAACAGGCTCGTCTTCGGATTCGCCTACCCCCTCCAGCGAATTATTTACTGGTCGTTACCCAGGCACTCGAAGCAGGAGAGGGTGGCGTTGTGCTTCTAGTCGCTACCGTGGATCTCCATCCTCGACCGGCTCTGCAATCTTCTCCTTCAAAAGTTCCCTGCATCGGCCTCGGATAACGACTCACATAACTGTGGTTTTCTATGAGACCACTCAAATGGAGGACTCAGACTCTCATCCGGGGGGCTCTGGGGTAGTCTCTGGTCCTACTCCTTCGATTTGGCTTGGTATTGGTATGGCGCCGTTGCATGTTCAGAACGATCCGGGTTGCAGCACTCAGGATGCGAAGATGCTGCCTGTCGATCCTAGTCCCTCTGATCAGGTAGCTGCTCCAACTATGGGTGAGCCAGAATTCTGATGGTGTCGGGTGGTGGAAGAACCACAGGATGATTAGTATGCTCTTGCTGGCGACAGTTTTGTGGGTTAATCCATGCTATCATCGGGCAAGTTTACCATGTTAATGCTACTGTGGATTTCTTATGTTTTCTGTGAAGTTTTTGTCCACTATGAAGATCCCCTGCGTGGGTTATGCTCTGGTTTTGTTAACCTGTTTTGTCCTGGAAACTTTGCTTATCACAACAGTGTAACGACTTCGGTCACATTTTAAATATTTTTCCTCTTTATTAATAGAATTATTTTTACTCAAAAAAAACAAAAACAAAAACAATACTATGTTTTATTATTTATTTTATTTTTGTGTTAAAATATGTTTTTACCTAGTAATAACTTTTTTTTACCGAGTAATGAATTTTTTTTAATAAACTCCCCTCTTGTTTTTGTTGTCTTCTCATGGCCATCTGATCAAATGTTACAAGATTGAAATATTTCCCTTCATTAATCCCACATGAACGCTCCACTAACTAAACTCTCCTCTCATTTATTTGTTTGTACACGTAGGGTTTGAAACAAATTTTCAGTCGATTTTTGCCTTTTATTACCTGATGTATCTCTAGCCAAGATTTTTGTATTGGATAATATGCAAGAATGTTCTCCCTCCTTCGAAATATTTCCAGGTATCCCTGACCATATTGTAATATACCCACGAATTAACCTACGTGTAATAGTAAAAAAAAAATTACAATGTAAACATATCCTATACTACCCTTGCATGCTTCTGAATGCAAACGTGTCAACCTTAATACTACCTACGCGCAGGCATCACAATGGAAATGGCTATGAGTAAAAATATCTTGTCTTTTATGTGTGCAATTGGAAATATTCCACGGATGGCAGAGTATTATCTGCCGGATTTATTGCTGGTAACGCTGGCTCCTTACACCTGGCCTTGGCATTTACTTCTGCTGGCTCTGTCACGTGATGGGGGTATGATCTACGTACCCTCTGCTTCCGCGCCCTCGGGCTCCTCCCCACATCGATAGTGTGGATGCAAGGTAGCCCATCTGAGGGCGAAGCTGACTCGATATGCATCTACCCAATTACTCGTTCCATTGAGGTTTCCAAGAGCATTTGTCCTCGGCCTTGCTACAGCTCCATCCCCCCTTCCTGGCACCGAACACGTACAGAACCTCTTCCTGTAGATGAATGGTTATGGCTCTAATTATTTACCAAGCTCCGGATCGATTTGGACCTAGTTTTAAATAGCGGCTGCCTTGTGGTAAGAATTCACTATGCTATCTTTAAGTTTTTCTTTGATTTTCCACACCCTTTACTGTTTCCCTTTGTTTCCCATTTAACCGAAATTCTAACATGCTTCAGGCTTGTTTCTGTTTCTGTGGACAAGGAATATGGGTCTTTCTCTTAGCAAGATATGCATGGGTGCGGGTGAAGCTGCCCAGCTTCCGGGTCCTATCCTCTTAGAGCTCGGCTGACAGGTAAGTTCCTACGAATTTTCTGCATGCTATTTGTTAACTTAAATGTTCTGCTGCAAGAAAGGAAGGGTTCTTTGCATGGAATGAAGGGTTCTTTTTCTTTTTTCGGTTAGTAATGGCCCTCTGGCCCAGCCCCTTACAGATTCTCCTCTTTGCTTATTGTACAGAGTTTTGGCAAGATTTGAGCCTAGCAGGTTTGCCTAGCTCCTATAAGGATTGGGAATCCATCCCTCGAAATGGGTTTTGAACTGTTAACCATGTTTCTTGACGAGCCCTTGAGCTCTCTTATGCATTTGCTATGTAATTGATCCACCGTTGGATAGTCTATTCGGGTTGTTTCCCTTGATTATTATTTTGTGGCTCCCTACGGTTTTCAAGGCTGACCGTGCACATTTTATTTAAATATGTTCCAGTTCTTCTACTGTTGGTCTAGGTCTTTACAACCTGAGTACTGTTGGTTGAAGGGATGAGTGCCTTCCCTGCGGCACATTACTATATTCCTTGATACTCTTAATACATTAACCCTCGTTAGGGTTCATGAGTTGTTGAATTATAATTTTATGACTGTGACAGTGCATTTTTCGTAAATATATATATATATATATATATATATATATATATATATATATATATATATCGTTCTGAACATTCCTCAGTTTGTCACCGTTTTTTTTTTTCATTTCATATTGTATGGTACACTGTGTATTGCTTGCCGCATGATGGAAAAAAGTTTATGCTTAGCAGGTTTATGTGTTTTGACAATGATTATAAGTCTGGCTCTTCTCACTACTAGATTCTTGTTCGTATATCCTACAGGTTCATTACATGAATTCGCTCCTCAGAGCCCAAGTTTATACTTTTATGCAATCTCCCTGATTTACTCGTTCCCATATGGTGTCGAGATTTTCAAGATTGCCCTTCTGTCATTATACATGTATATTTGTGTGTTTGCTTGGCTGTCTTATAGATTTTTATCTGCATGCTATTAGGAGCAAATAGACTCTGGTTTTGAAGTCTGCATACCCTCGCAGTTGCGACTTTGCTCCTCAGAGTTCTCTTTAAAGTCTAAATATTTTTCATTCCACGAATGTTTCCGGGGTTCTAATTTCAGATGTTAAACTTTCCTGCATTTCTTTGTATTAAGGCATATGTAGAGAATAGAGAAAGAACCCTGTTGGTCTTTTCTGTTGTTTATGGAATGTATTTCGTTTTACTATAATGACAATCTTTTTTAAAACTCTGAATCTATGGTGAGTCTCTGAGTTTTCTGCTTTTCCATTATTTCTATAATCTCTAAAAAAGATTTCCCAGCAGACCACTCTCGCATTTAACTCCCAGAATCTTTTTTATAAAGAACAAGATACAAAACTCTTCACAAACTACTAAACTCTTGCATCAGTAAAGGTTTCTTTAGGAGGACAACCATACCTCTGCTCAGTTTCCCTTCCTGGTTCCCTGTAAGAAAATTCTCCCACTCCCCTTTCACAATATAAAGAGGAAAAAAAATAACATTATAAAACTTCCAAAATAGTCCCAACCCAGGGGTTTCTTACGTACCTAAAGTTCTCCGGCTGAGAAGTCATTCCTGACAGTCACCCGAATCTGGGGTCTGCTGTCCTTCAAACCGCTCGACCATGAGATTTGTCCTTCAGGACCAGAATCTCCCCCCTTGCTCCTTGCTAGACCATAGTCTTCTCCAAGTTGCTCGTATAGCGAGCAGGGCTATCTGGTCATCACCAGACTTAGCCCCTTTTTCTTTCCTCATTGGAGTTTTTTCTTTTTCCTCTGCCTGTCCCTACAGTGCAGATTTTTCCTATACTCCCCTCCTTTTCTTTGGAAACTTTTCCAGCTAGGGGAGGTAGTTAGGGTTGCTTTCACAACAACTTTCTTTCCACCTCAAGAGGACAACTTCCTCCTTGAGAATTTTCCATCCTTTAAGGAAACACTTCTTACATTTCACAATGAAACAAATTACATTTAACTTTTAATCAAATACTAATAACAAGTTCAATTTGTATCTACCACAGTAAATCAAATATTTACATATTTACATTTTTTTCCCGGGGCATTACACATATCTCTCTTTTTTGTAATTTTTATTGTTTGTCAAGGTATCACTGCACAAGAAAATTGACTTAGATTCTCGTTCCTGAGCAGATAGCCACGTAAATGAGCACTTTATTTACAGAAACTTTTCCTCTATCCAGGGTTAGAATATTATATTTTTCTTTATTTGTACACACAAATGCCCACTATTGGTTACGTAATTGGTCCTTTGCTTTCGTTTGCAGGGTAATAGGGGTTACTTGTCAGAATTTCCCACGGGTATTCAAACCTTTATCAGGGCATGGTGTACTTGCCCAAATCCTTGTTTCATTGAGAATGTTTCTTGGAAATTTATCTATAGTAATTTCGTAGTTACCTACAATGGAAAGTTTTTCTTTGCTTTTATCATATTTTAGAATGGAGTTGTTTTTAGTGTGATTTTTTGGAAGTTTTTATGATAGGTTTTTCAGTCAAATTTCTCTAGAATCCTGCAGGAATTTATTGAAATCACAAGCTTGATGAGTAATCTTCTGCAATCGAAGTGCCCTAAGGGTTTTCCATGGTTCTGAATCCATATATATAGTCAAAAAACTAGTTTCTATAATCCGGCGGGAATTTATTGAAATCACAAGCTTGATGGGTAATCTTCTGCAATCGAAGTGCCCTAAGGGTTTTCCAGGGTGCTGAATCCATATATACAGTCAAAAAACTAGTTTAAATAACACAAATCAAGATTTTAGCTCAAATTTTTCCACCGGGATTCCCGCAGCAGAAAGTTCAAAAAGCCGCACTAAAGACAAGTACTTTTAGAATGATAGGTTTAATTTTTTTTAGAAATATTGCTGTCCAAAAGACTGATGTGGAAGATATTATATTATTCATAAATGAATGTAAATATTTAAATGTTGTCTCAATTAATAATAAAAATTCAAAAGTAATAAAATTCAATTTGTTATATTGTATTTTTATTTTTATTAAAAAAACTACCAACAATTTTTTAAATAAATGAAAATGATAAATACATATCACATTAAAATATATAATATATAAGTGTTAGTTACAAATTAAAATCTATTTTACCATATAAAGTAAAATAATGATTTCTTAATCATATTTAAATTTAATTATTAGGCACATGTACATTCACCTCTAACTTTATCATGGATATTATTAACTTGTAAATAACCCAATATCATGGCTTATCAATACCACATGTCCAAAAACCATAACTCATTTCACAATCAAAATGTTTTATAAATATTATATTTTAATTTAATTTTGTTACAATTTTTAATTATATCTAAAAGTAAAAGGACAATAACTACTTTTGAGATATAATTAAACCCTTTATCTTTACTACTACTAAAAATATTGGGTAGATATTCCATAGAGATTCAATCAAAGTTTAATAAAATTAAAAATGATAATTCTTTTCTATATAGAAATGTCAAATTTATATAATATAAATAATATTGTTATGAAGCAACATAGATTTATTTTAACTAAGGATCTACAAAGAGATGAGATGTTTCTAATTTCAAGAGCTGGCATTTTCTCAAGTTTTTCATTCAAAAAGATATTTGAATGTTGAGAGATTTGATCCCTCTTGGTGCTTGGTAGGTTCTGAGTTAATATGGATCTAAATTGGCTTATTATTAGTATTATTAATATTTTACTTAACATTAAGATATACATTAACACATGTTAAATTTGGTCAATCATAGTCAACATGCACATCATATTAAACCATAATTAACCATAGGATTTATGTTCTACATGCTCGTATTTAACCATAGATGTTATGCCCAACATACCCATTGTGAAACTTGGTCAACCATACTCAAGGTTTAATAATAATAATAATAATACTTTATAATGTTTTTCAACAATGCAACCATATTAAAAAATTGTTAAAATAGGTCAGTTCTGGTTAACCATGGTCACCATGGTCATCTATGATTACATGGTAAACCATAGGGAGCATGGTCAACCGTATTCATTTATAGTTAAAATTTGACAACCATCGTTAGCAATGTTCACCCATACTTAACCATGTCAATCATGATCGTCTTGCTCAACCATGGCCAACATAGACATCACAATAAGCCACAATTAATGATAGGTATTATGTTGAACACACATATATTTAACCATTAACATCATGACCAACATACCCTCATTCAACTTTAGTCGACCATATTCAACTATAATAAAGCATGGTTGACCATAGTCAACCATAGTCAACTTTAGTTAACAATGCTTAACCATATCAAGTCAACCATAGTCAAGATTTTCAAAAGTTTAATAATAATTATTATAGTAATACTTTTATAACTTTTTTCAATAGTGCAACCATATTCAAGTTTAGTCAAACTCATTGAACTATGGTTAACCATAACAAACATTGTAAACAATATTCATTTATAGTTAAACATTGACAACCATGGTAAAAAATTCTCACCCATATTCGACCACATGTGACCATAGAAAACCTATTCAGAAATTGACATTGTAAAGTGATAAATAAATAACAACATCGCTATAACAACCCCTGGTTGATTTTCGATGTAAATAATATAAGACAAAGGTCGTGGGACACACATTCCAAGTTGAATGGTGGGAAAACATTACAGTGGGGATCACTTCGCTTTATTGATGGATATGAAAATTGGCAAAGGCATTGGCAAAGGAAAAGAGGTAATAATTGACATTTAATTAAGAAAATAAAGGAAAATAGAAGAAAAGGAAGCTGAAGACACACATATTTTCATCTAAGGCAAAATAGAGGAAAAATGAAGGAAAATAAAGAAAATAGAGGCCTTAATGATATAAAGACTTCTAAGGATCATTTGTGATCTTTTGTCAGTTTAGTTTTGGAGCTCCCATTTTTGTTTTCTCATTCTCTCACACTCTTTCACACTTAGAGAAATATTGAAGCATGTTTGGAGTTCTCTAGGATTCACTTGGATTGGAGAAAAAAGGCGCGGAAGTAGGAAAGCGCAATGGAACAATTGGATCCACAACCACAACTGGATTGTTTGGCAAGTAAGAGGTCACATGTGTGATTACCTTGTTTATTTCTGGATGCATGGTCTATGCATGTGATTTTATGGTTATGTTTTGTCATTGACATTGGGATTTCCTAGATTGATAGTGGTTTTAGCCTTGCCTTGCCATTTCCTAAATAATAATGTTTTTGTGGGTTTTCCCACTGTTGTTTTTCTAATTGGTGATCGAATTCCTTATGGATGTGAGTTGGAACAAACACTTTGGAAGCCCTGAAAAAACTTGGGTTGAGTTAGTAATTTTGGCTTCTAGGTTGGGGCAAATGCTCTAGAACCCTTGGTGGGTTGAGCTACTAGTCCTTGGAGCCGAGTTGGACAAATTCTCTTAAGCCTTAGAAGATTGTGGGTTGAGTTACTAGTTCTTGGAGCCATAGACAACTTGCGTAGAGACTGATCTGGTTTATGTTAGTGATGTCCAACCATAGTGGTGGAATCACTGTGGATGAGGGTTGATGTGTTTTGGCTTCTAGAAACACTAGTTTGGTTTGTTTTGCTTAATGCGGGGGTGCTTGGCTAAAAGAGGGATTTGGTTCAGCCCAATCTATGGTCGAGTGGTACGTGCAAGTCCTTGACTTGGTTCGAATTTTCATATGTTAATAAGAATTATTTTCCTACTATGATTTATGAATACTTGTAGTGATCATGTTGGTTATACTATGGCCGATTCTCTATGGTTTCTATGCTAGTTATTATTGTTTATATGTTGGATATATGATATATGTTATCTATGGATCTTGTCAGGATTTGTTAAGTTATCAAATGGTTGACGAATGAATGGACTAACAAGTGTTATTGGAACTATCTAGAGAGTGATTAGAGCCTTCTTAGTGATTCTCACATTAAGACTATTAGTTTATGATTAGATATACATTCATTACTTGTATCTTACATGTGTTTCCATATATTTGACGAAATTGTGTGTTATGGATTAAGCATCTTTAGTTCAAGGTCTTGTTATATTTTTGATTGATTAGTATTGTTAATACCTTTGATTGCATTCTAGAAAGTTAGACAAAATTTTGGGCCATAAACTACAAGTTGGCCTAAAACGATGGCACACATCTAGAGACTGCATGCTCAGAACTCAAGAGTTTCAGCCATAACCACATGTAGGAAATCCTATGAGTGTTGTTATAGCCATATAACCACATGGGAGCAGTGTCAAGGGTGTGGTTGTGGGTCTAGATTAGTGAAACAAGGTCCCAACACGGGGATTAACCACATAAGGTGTTTATTTAGCTCCTAGGTGATGTATAATCCCTATAGGATGTTAGTTTGTGGTCAGTTTGTAGACCCCACTTTCTTAAGCAGAACTAGGATGTCGAGTCATTTCATAGTGACACACATCTCATCTGTACTTTGTCATACTTGTGGAATTGGGTAAATGTGGGAGGGGTGGTTACAGATTGGTATCAAGATTCCAAGTTCAAACACTTGGATTGGATGGGCTAAATGTATATGGTTTTGGATGCATAGCAGGTCATACATTCATCAAGTTGGTCAGTATGCAGTTATTTCATAATGATGTTGCTGGTATGTTATGACACTGATATGCTGGCTCAAATGGAACATGAGATGCAGATTATTAGAGTGAGGTTACAACACTCGACCTTGGTGTAAGATTAGATCGTCATATAGGTTTGTATGTTGGCATGCAAGAATGATGGTTAATGGTTGTTATATACATTATGATTATATGCATGTATGTCATTCTAGTGTTGTGGATGTTACATGCATAAGAGATGCTCGTTGATCAGTGTTGTCATATGCACGTGCGTCAGTTAGTTGTGCATTGTACCTAACTTGTTTTTGTATGCTTGATAGTCATACACATGATTATTATGGTCATTTCATTTAAGATATTTATGTTATATGTATCATGCTTATATGGATTGGCCTGTGAAAATGATTATGGTTATCGTATTCATGTATGAGTAGATATGCTTATGATATTGTGTTGTACTAATCTATGTGATAGCCTCCCTTGAGATAAATTGAGGTATGAGTTTGAATATATCATCTATTTGGTTTATCTAACATTGTATGTTTGTAGGAAATAGAAGATCAAGGATGAAGAGAAGTGTAGTGGACAATGGTTCACATGACTCCCCTTACAAGCCCAATATGAAATCTACGAAATGGTAAAGTGGGATGATTATGTGGCATGTTTTCAAGTACAAAATTTATGAGAAATGAAAATCAAGTTCTCACAGGTGTAGTTAAATTTAGTAGAGCTTTAGAGATCAGGCCATTATAGTAGCTTCTTCCTTCTACTTTAGTGTGGACCATGGACAAGAAGGGGTTATGTTTATAAGTTGATTGAATGTTTGATTAATTGCATCATATGAGTATGTGTCTATAAGATTTCATTAAGGAATGATCCTATTTTAAGATGGTTCTACTAACACATTATGTGGTGAGGCAACTGATATGCACTTGTGTGCAAGTAGGTGCTAGTTTTAGTATTACGACTAATGACTGTGAGTTGATTATGTCATGGTTTTTAGTCTTGGTAAATGATTATTTCAAATTTATATACATGATGTCTTGATCTTTGGAACATGTGACTGACATGTGTGAATAGTTGTAGGGAAACAAGCTTGGTATTAGCATGACAAGGTAAGTTGATTTTTTATATAAATAGTAACTGGGTTATGTGATAACACATAATAAGGCTCAGTTACAACAAGGAAAAAGGTAAAAGAAATGAATTGGGTGAGAATTCCTTTGGTTATGTTTGGAAATCCTAATTCCAAACAAATGAGGGGTTTGCATGAATACATGAAGTCTTCTTAACATTGATATTCTCTAACGTTATGTGGATTTGTGTTATATTCATAAACATATATTTGACATGTGGTTGAAAATGTGAAGTTGGGTTACACTTGTCACCATTTTTTGAGAAGAAATATCATTTTCAAAAATTTTTCCACTTTCCTCAAGCTAATGTATTTTTTTGTTTAGAATTTCATTTTATAGTAAAAAGAAAACTAGTCCAAAATTTTACTAGATTTCTATTTTTTACATTTTCAGAAAAAATTATTCACATTTGATATGTCAACTTAACAGTTGTTTGTTGTGTGTTCTTTAAAAATCAAGGGATTCATAAAAGGTCATTTTTTTGGCCCCAGTGTATTCTTTGTTAACATTTCATATTTGAAAAAAAAATATGTTGCAACAATCTAAATAGACTCTACTTTGATATGGCTATATTTTATTACATTTTTTTGAATTGAACCAATATGAAAAGCTGCGTATTTTGAAGATATTTAATATAGTACCATGTTTCTCATCATATTAGTTGAAAACTAGAAATCTAAAAACTATCCATTAAATAAGACAGACCAATGTAATGCATCATAAATTCTCCATATTTTTTCATAGTGTATTTTAGAAGATACAAAATTTTGATTTCACTTAATCATAATGAACTTCAAAAAAAAAATTGCACACATTTTACCATAATATTAGTTAAAATTAGCAAATATCTATGAAATTCCATAAAATCTATATCTATTGAAAATAGATTCAATTATGCAAATGTTGGTGTTGGTTTCGAAACAAATTCACTATATTTGATAGAGTTTAACCATTCCAAATTTCGAGAAAGGTGAACAAAGACGAGTTGTTGCAAAGTTGCATGTTTTCGGCCTAAAAATGAAAAAAAAAAATGTTTTTTACTAAAATTTTGTTTGCCGTGAATGGTCGTTAAATTTCACAGAAAATGTTTTTTGGCCAAAATTCTAAGATTTTCAGCGAAACATCTAAAATTTTCGGCAGAAAATCTAAAACTTTCAATCAAAAAACCTATCCATATTTTCCATCGGTCGCGAAATTGAAATAATGCAATGATTTGATGTAATTGTTTGGCTGAAAGCTATAAAAAAACTCAGTTGAAACGTCATTTTTTCACTCACATTCCTCTTGTGTATATTTTGAATACCAAACTTCTTTGAATCTAATTTTTGGATAGAATTATTTTTGGATGGATTTTGAAAGTGACTTTTTTGGGCTTGATTTAAAAAATCTATATAGATTGAACTATCATGGGGAATCAAATAAATTTCAAAATAAAATATGATCAAATTAGAGACATTGAGGATCATAGAGAATACTTGATAAACTATTACAAAAGAAAGAAGGAAGAGCACTTAAGTATTGAAAGGGAAAATCAATCTCAACAAGAAGTAGAACTAGGTATGTAAATATAGATATTATAAATGATATTTAAAATTTAATAGTGTATTGTGGAATTTAATTTTTATGATATGAATTAATTTGAAAAATATTTTGCAATTTAAACAGAGAGAGTAAAATTTCATTTACTTTAAGACAAAAGTTATGTCCACATTGAAATTAATGAAATTTTAGTTGATTCAACATTGGAATTTTTAATTCTCAATCTCTAAGCTTTCTCAAATTTCATGAAATATACAATAGTCAGAGACTTTAAGACAAAGAAGGTATTTTAGAATATATGTTTAATAATGCAATTTTATAGTATGTTTTCCTTGAACAACTTTATATTAAAAGTTAAGTATAAAACCACATCCATAGTAGCTCTTCTATACAGAATGATGATCTATTCATGAATGCAAAATGTACCATGTTTTGTAATTTGTAACTTTACTATTCATTAAACAACTTGACAAAACAATTTCAAAAAACCTAAGAATCAATCCAAATCCATATTATCTTATACTAAAATTATAAGTTATATCATCATGCAAAAAGTACCAATCAAATGCAAATTAAATTTCATTGCTTCATATTCATAAGCTTAAATGTAAGACTTTTAGCATCAAACCATGCATCATGCAAAATGTACCATGTTTTATAATGCAATTTTATAGTATGTTTGTTTCAAAAAACTTTATATTAAAAGTTAAGTATCAACCCACATCCATAGTATCTCTTCAATACAAGATGATGATCTATTCATGAATGCAAAATGCATGTGTACCATGTTTTGTAATTTGCAATTTTACTATTCATTAAACAACTTCACAAAATGTAAGAATCAACCCAAATCCATATTATTTTCTACTAGCATTATAAGTTCTATCATGATGCGAAATGTACCAACTAAATGAAAATTTACTTTAATTGTTTGATATTGATGAATTTAAATGTAAAACTTTTAAGCATGAAACCATGCATCATGCAAAATGTACCATGTTTTATAATGCAATTTTATAGTATGTTTGCTTTGAAAAAAATTATAATAAAATTTAAGTATCAACCCACATCCATATTCGCTCTTCTATACAATATGATGATGTATTCATGAATGCAAAATGTATATGTACTATGTTTTATAATGCAAGTTTAATTTATAATTGTTTTAGACATCTACACCATGGTAGGATTTATGAATGCAAAATGTACCGTGTTTTGTAATTTGTAATTTTACTTTTTATTAAACAAATTGACAAAAAAACTTCACAAAACCTAAGAATCAACCCAAATCCATATTATATTCTACTAACGTTATAAGTTCTATCATCATGTGAAATGTACCACCTAAATGAAAATTTACTTTCATTGCTACATATTCATGAACTTAAATGTAAAACTTTTAAGCATTAAACCATGCATCATGCAAAATGTACCATGTTTTATAACGCAATCTTATAGTATGTTTTCTTTGAAAAACTTTATAATGAAAGTTAAGTATCAACCCAGATCCATAGTCGCTCTTCTATACAAGATGTTGATCTATTCATGAATGCAAAATGTATATGTACCATGTTTTATAATGCAATTTTAAGTTATGATTTTTTTTAGACATCTACACCATTATAAAGTTCATGAATGAAAAATGTTCCATGTTTTGTAATTTGCAATTTTACTATTCATTAATCAACTTGACAAAACTACTTTACAAACCCTAATATTTTGAACCTAAATCTATATTATTTTCTACTTTAACATTATAAGAAGCATCATGAAAAATGCATAAGCTTCAAAATTAGCATATTAAAGATGAATTCATAACAAAGTGTTCTATTTAAAATATGTCCAAAATTTGTATCGTTATAAAAGTAAATATAATAAAAAAAATTCAAATAAAAATATGCATCAAAGAGATCAATTCATGATAGAAAGTTTTACTTTAAATATGTCCAAAATTTCTATCATGATAAAAATATATACAATAAAAACAATTTCAAATAAATTTTTTCATAAAAGAGAATCTAGCTAAAATATATGATCTATCAAAATCCTCATGCTATCATCAGATTCATGGGTTCCTTGCACAACATGTGTGATATGCATATATACATAAGATTGTATACTTCTAAATTAAATTTTAATTTATTAAGTTAAATCAAAATTTTATTATCAAAACAAAATTATAAAAGGTTTCAAATTCCATGCAATACCTTGTGATGTTTCCCCTACATTGCACCCTCATGGTTGCCCTGTAAAATGTACATGTATATATTAAAAATTTAAAATTTCACATGAAAACGCATAAAATCGTAATTATTAAAAAAAATTGTAACAACTTTTTCAAATTGTTTAAATGTTCCAACCCTTGTAGTTGACTCAAGTTTCATATTCCATGCAATATATTGTACTGTTCCCCTTGCATTTCCCCCTCATGGATGTCGTGTACAATACATGTACATGTACATTTTATAAATTTAAAATTGCACATGAAAATGCATAAACTTTCAATATTAAAAAACTGTAAAAAAAAATTCAAATTGTCTATACAATAATATCCCCATAGTTGACTACATCACTAATGTCCTTGGATAAGGGAAGCTATCTCCACAAACATTGAAATTTGAAAATTTTTAAAACTCTATGATAGAGATCTCTTTTTTTAATGAAACTTGCTTCAATTTATAACAAAACAAAATTGAAATATTCAATACTTGTGAAAATCAAATATTTGAAACATCTCCTAATAAGGGGGGTGAGAGTCACGTTGTGTCGAGAATGCCAGATGGAATGGAAAGTTGTTAACATTTAATTACATTTAATTATTTCTTTTACAAATATGTATTCACAATACCGATATAATGAAAGTAAATTAATAGTATCAACATGTTCTTAAAAAAAATTAACATCTCTCAACATCTTTTCATTTGAACCTGAACCTCACACCGCGATATTAATAAAATTTTCATTCAACAAACAACTTAACTACAAATGGTGAAAATATGACACATTATCTGAAAAACTTTATACAATGTATGTGAATCAACAATAACACATACATTACATTACATTAAAATATCCACCCTAAACATTAACATATACTAATCCCATGCCCTCTTCCTCATGACCAATTAAGGCTTGCCATCCATCACGACAGGTCATTAAATATGCTTTAAACTCTTCAATCTTCATATTATCTATCTCAACATTTGATTTAAATACAAAATTAGCACGTGCATCAGCTCATTCTCTTTGTTTGTTTAGACCGACATCAATGCCATCTAATGCAGTCTGTATGTTGCTTATAATGGAATCCCTTGATTTTCAACCAATCTTAGAAGGAGAATCCATCTTTGACCGCAAAGTTACCAGCCGTGGAGGTTGATGTACTAACTGAGGCAGAGGATGAGGCAATTTAGTATCCCTTAATGCACCCTTACGTTCATATCTCCGACCTCTCCTAGTACCATAATGTTCTGATGGAAGGTCAGTATAATCTAGTTTCATACCCAAAAAGGATTCTGCATAAAATAATTTTGTAAAATAATGTGGAACCTCATCCTTTGACGGAATATTTCCATATGATGTAAGAAACCTATCATAAAAATGGTGGGTTATTTAAGGGTGCTTTAAATATTGCACCTTGAGCATCTTTATTTTCAGCCTTTCTTTGAAAGTAAACATAGATTTGGCATGTGCTTTTGTAATCCTCCTACTTGCCTTGACCCATTTATTAGGACCCATGATTGTTTCCTTTCTATGCCTCATCATATCTATAAAGACATTAGTGGTTGGCCCAAGTTTCTTGTAGATATCAAGAAATCTACTTAGAGAGTGCAAAACTATTTCTAAGTTTTTCTGACTCTTTACAGGGAGCTCCAAACTCCCAAGACATTTCTTCAATTTTGAATAATGAGTTGTGCACCTCTGTAATGTAAATTGTTGGATGTTTGTTTCCCAAGTAATCTCATCAGTAATATCAAACGGATAGTTGGTAGTTGGCTTATGGTCTTCTTCTTGAATCGCCCTCGTTCGCTTATGTTGACTTCGATCAATGTTTTCACCCCGTGCTTCAATATAATTACATAAATATTAACACATGTCAATGTATTTATACACATAAAAGATAGACATGTACATGCATATGTACATACAATTTATTTATGTGTAAAACAAAAAATAACATAATATATATATTACCTAAATGAGGATCACACTGATCCGATTAAGATTCATGACCACCTGAAGATATTTGAGCACCATGACGTTCAAGTACATGAGTTGATTGAGCATGTTTACCAAAGGGAGAATTTTGAGCACCCTCACATGACGAACTAGTGAGAGATGCTTCTAAAAAAAAATAGAAATTATAAATTAATAAAGTTAAATTGACAAAAATATATAATATATGTATGTACATATTACTATACCTATTTATCATTTAAGTAAATGTAAATAAATATATATATACCATACCACAATGATTTGAATGATCACCCTCCATTTATTAATTTGATACTCTCATAGACCTAGTGAGATATGCTCCTAAACAAGATGGAATTGATTATAAATTTCTAAAGCTAAATGGACAAAAATAAACTCAATATATATGTACATATGCTTCTGTGAATATCATTTAAGTTTTCATATAAACATAGATATACCATGATGATGATGTAACAAAGGATGTCCCTCCCCTGATTCTTCTGATACTCTCCTCAATCCGCAACCAATATTGTTGCCATGCCCAGAAACTCACCCTCTATGCGATGCTCGAGACTTAGTGGATGCTCTATCATGTTTATGCCTCGAACAATGTAACATCCCCATTATTGTAAAAGCAACTTATTTTTATGAGCATTTATTATTAGCATGTTGTACAAATGAGCTATGATGAGCTAATCATCAAAAACAATGATGTAACTAAATAAATAAACTTTTTGGAATATAGCTGGAAATTGTGGAGATAGAAGCAGTAGAGTAAAAGATGCTTGCCCAAATATGAAATAAAGAATATTTGAATCAAAATTCATCTATATATATATATATATATATATATATATATATATATATATATATATATATATATATATATATATATATATATATATATATATATATATATATATATATATATATATATATATATATATATATATATATATATATATATATATATATATATATATATATATATATATACTCGGTGGGAAATAAATACCGAGAAAAGCACTATAGAGGATAAAATGAGGATTTTTAGGAAAAGAACTAAAGAAAAGCCTAGGCTAAAGGGGTAACAGATCCTCAAAAGGCAAGACGTTGCCAAGGAAAAATATGTGAGAAGAATAATGTTAAAAAGACATTATGAGGATTCAGTATAGGTTGTTAACTCTGGAAAAGGCATCTTAGCTCAGGGGGGTTCAGCGGTGGTCCATGGTTGGGTGGATTAGTGGGGACAAGAGCACCATGTCCAGATTGGTAGGTGGTTAGAAATTTTAATGTTTTACTATCAGATTATATTCTTACTCTGTTGCTGGATTATTTTTATATTCTGCTAAAGGATTATTTTATGATTCTATATATTTGGTTATATTATTATTTTGCACTGCCTGGATCTAAACCAATTGTTTTGGTTATGTAGATGAATAACTAAATTTCATGTAGCATGTAAAGAAATTCAATATAATGTATTTCTACTGTAATTGCATCATTTTTTAGCTAACTGTGTTGGAAGGAGATTTGTGAGTTTTTAGGAATTAATTATGTAAAGCCATTCTAAATTTACACCAATAAGTTAATCAGGTTTTTAACATGAAAACTACAGTAAAGTTTGAATCTAATATGGTAGTTATTGTTAAATTAATAAAAACTATAGAGCTTATTGTTCCATGATTATGTTAATCACAGAATTGAGAATGATATGAGAGGTGTATGCATTCATAAGTGAATGTGGTAGGTTAGAGGCGTTGGGAATAGAGGTGTAATGAGAATACCCTGTACCTCTAAGGTACTGAGATTAGTTGCCTCAACATAAGTAGGATGTGGAATTATACTGATCTGATTCCCACCTCACCCGGCTAGGAAGCGCTCAATTATTCTTGCGCAACACCTTACTTAGGTGACCATCTTAAGATGCAGTAGATGACTAGATGGAATTTAATTGGAAATTAACAGGCAGTCAATTTTGGCACACAAAAGAAAGGATATTGGAGATGGTGTAAAAATCTAGACATGGAAGGTTAGTATTAAGAAAGAAGAATAGAAAGAAAAAATAATGAGCATCAAACTATTGTGGAATTGTGAATCCAAATAGTCAATGTTGGTTAAGTAGAGGTGGAGGCGCATCCAATCCAAAATATCAGAACTTAAGTCAACCAGTGGAACCTTTTCTAACATATTCAATAAGAACGATCTTAACTAGTGAAAGGAACAAGTGAGTTAGATTGAGTTGTGTTATTCTCACTACTCAAAATTATTAGAGTATCCGAGTATAAGGTTTAGAGAGAAACTATTGCCAATCTATGACGTTCCTTTAATTCTATGGAATGATTTTCATGATAAAGTGAATTATTCACCTAATGGAAGATTATTGTCAACCAATTGAACAATATGTTGGATATTCAATCAAACAACTTATGGATATTAAACTAGAAATGAGATATCACCAAATTTATTCATATAAATACATGTGTAGAAACGTATTCGTTATAATCTAATTAGTACGTAGAAATTACTCATGCAATATCTCTATACATCAGGATAGTTCTAACAAACTCGCTAGTAAGAAAATTATAAACTATCCATTCGAAAAATATTATTCGTCAACAAGATTACAATCAACGTATAATTGAGCAAATGATAGGATGCCAAATGAAGTTCTTGGTGATTGAATAATATAGTATATGAATAGAGGTAAGCGAGAAAACACTAGATATTAATCCCTGCTCAAAATCATTGTTGTAAATAGAAGAGCTTCATGATAGAAACAACACATACATTCACCAGATACGCTTTTGGTAACAAAACGCAGAACAATGACCATGTATGCATTTATTAAATGAGATTCTATAGAAGAATTAATGAGCAGAAATGTTGATACATTAAATTACGACCTTGCACTGAAATGCATTCTTGAACTATTAATCCATTATAGGCATAATATGAGTGAAAAAAAAATGTAACCCTAGGTGAGCCACATAGTCTATTCTAGACAACAATGCAAGTGACATAAACAACAATAAAGAAGGGGTGTGCCTTGTGCCCTCATTTAATAACTATAAGTAACATCAATCCCAAGTTTAACACATTCATGAATCCCCTCCCAATTGGCGATAGAGTGACCGTAGAATGAGGTGACTGCATTATAACCAACATGGAATGAGAAGGGTTCCAAGTTAGGTTTCACAAGATGAAGGGAAACAAAAATCTAGAGTCGGAACAGAAAGACCAAGAAGTACATGTGCCAAAAATTTCCACCATGAGGAAGATGGAGTTAGAAATAAAAAATGGTTTAACTGTAGATAACATTAATTAGGAGAAAATATGAAAGGGGTCATTATTACTTTCACAATGGGTGTCGAGCAGAGACATTGCAAAAGTTGAGATTGTGGAAAGGATAAGTAAGGCAGAAGCAACCCTGACCTAGTTTAGTAATATTTTAGAAAGTACTGGTATGAAAGTGAGAGTTTCTTACGATGGGCACTGAGGTCTGATCAAACTTCCATGGTGGAGTTTTGAGCCTTGTGACAGCCCGAGAGCGATCCAAATCCCAACCCTATCAACAAGTATTATCAGAAAGAAAAAAACAGTTAGCATAAGATTGAGAGATAAAATAAATAATAATAAAAGACCACAAAACCAAAATCTATAATTGTCAATACTTGGTTGAGGAAGACGAATAGATAGAGCCCCTACATTCCAAACATGGACATTATTCTGGGTTTGAATGAAGGGATTCAAATAGTAGGCCAGGAGAGACATGAAAAATCTCAATGGAAATAACTTCATGACCAGTGAAGGCATTACAGTGAGCACGCAGTAGAGAGTTTCAGCACAGGGCAAGGCTGTGAAACCCTCACCCCTCAACAACAAGATAGAAAACTAAATGCATGAACAATAGACAATAAGAAAGGTTAGGGTTAGAAAAACGAAATTACACTGTTGATGCATGTAAAAAGATTTGGGTTGTGGATGTTGCATCGTCTCATAAGAAGGGAAGCCATAAGGCCGCGGTGCCAACTTACCTGGTCTAGGACACGTGGTGGAACCATTCATGTGGTCAAGGACGTGTGGTGGAGTTGGATCGGAGGTGTGGAATGCGAATGCATAACCATAAACAAGGCTACAACCAAGAAATACTAGTTAGGCTTACCTCTAATTCATAGTCGTGTAGTTGATAACATAATGTTCTTAACAAATACAATTAGGGGGTGATATACGTATAACATAAATCAAATTGATAAGTAAGGGGTGGGGTATAAAGTAGTTTCCATCAAATATTATAACGAACTCTTTTAAAATGATAAATACCATACCACCAATGTTAAATTCATATGCCCAATATTTAACAGTGGTATTCCAACAAGTTATAAGTTAATAGTTACTAGTTGGATCCCAATAAGAGAGGGGCTCGTGACCCATGAAGTAACCACAATAAGATGTATATGTTAATCCCTGCCTATCAAGGGTTTTGCAAAAGTGTAAGATGAATAAAAGTGAGAGAGAGTACATCATATTAGATTTGTAGTGAAGTAACCACATACCCGAAGGGTACCCACAAAGTTAAATAGGCAATGTAATTAAACAATATAATATATAGCCAAAACAAAAAAAATGTTGCTAATAGTATGGCATAAAAGTTACTGTAGATTGGTATGTGAAAGATGGTATCAAAGCCTAGGTTACTCCACTGAGCTTGAGAAAAGGAAACACCACTAATTACTCAATGTGCAGGTTTAGTATTAAAGAAAATTTCTGATATTAGTTTATTTGTTTTGTAGGAAGATGAAATGAAGCATAGTACTATGCTAGCATGGAAAATCCTCTTACAGCTATTACTGGCGGGGATGATTTTTATATGGAGTTGGGGGAAGGTATTACTGCATTACCCTCCCAACTTGTGGATTTGGTAAGGAATCTGCAATAGGAAAATGTGCCTCTTCGAAACAATAATGAGAGGCTTCTGAAAGAAAGTGAGGAGCAAGAAAATTTGATTAGAGACTAGACTGCAAAATCTAGCCACAAAAGTGTAGAGACACAGGGGAGGAAAAATAATGGGATGGAATTTGAAAAATCAAAAAGAGGGAATGAGTCAAATCATAGCTCCCAAAAATCATGGAAGGGAAAGAAGAAAACGGAGTTACAAGGTGAGTTTAGAAAGATTAAACCCCCTTCTTTTGATGAGGAAAGAGAGGACGATGTGAAAGAGTGGTTATTGAAAATGATTAAGTATTTCTAGGTATACTAGTATGAGAATAATTTAAAGGCACACCTAGCTATTTATTAGTTGCATGGAAAAGCTACTCTATGGTGGGAGGATGTAAAAAGTGTGCAACTGTTAGAAAAAAAGATGGTGTCTTGGGAAGAATTCTAGAAATAGTTTAAACGCTACCGTTTCCATATCTACATATGTAAGCCTACGGGCAGAAGGAAGAGGCCACTAATGTTGAGAATCAGGCATGTGCGAGACCAATGTGTCTCGAATGTAATCTTGCTTTTACATTAATATATATTTAGAGTTATTCTTGATTGTGTCAAAGAATTGAATGCATGTTTTAAGTGTTGCTTGTATGTGAATTCATAGGCTCTATGACATGAGGTTACGGACAGAGTTCTGCAGAAGATGCAGAAAGAGGAGTGATTCAGAGAATCACAAGGGATTTTATACCCAAGTGAAGAGATAGAGGAAGCTTTGGAGGAATGGCGTAGCAAGGATGTGCTTAAGAGTTAAGCTTAGGGAAGCTGAACCGTGGAAGGCGAAGTTCTAAAGAACAAGCAGAGAAAGAGGAGCATGATTTAGAAGAATTGAAAGGAATCATCGAATCCAATTGGAGCATTAGAGCGGAGCTCTAGAGAAAAAAAAGAGTGAAGTTAAGCCCTAGCGAGGATGAGTTGAAAAGCAGAAGAGTGGAAAGTAGAACCTTTGAAGAAGCCGAACTACAAAGAAGAAACTGAAGAAAATGCAAAAAAACTAAGTATAGAAAGTTGAGGGGAAAAGTGAAGGATGGACGCTCAGCAATCGTTGGATGATTAAGATCAACAACCAAGATTAAGTCACATCGACAAAAGCCCTTTTAAGATTATCGGAACGAGCCTTGGAGGATTGGGATGAGCGAATGCCTAGCATCAGAAACCGTGGCAAGACTGTACGGTAAGTGGAAAGGTATGGTTTGCATACGTTTCCCTTTGTAAAGAGGACTAGAAGGAAATTAGTGCCAATAGTGCATTTCACACGATATAGAATATGTATTAACCAAAGGTTGAGGGGACTGGTTATAGATATATGCTTGGAATAAATAATTTAAAAGGCTTATAAGGCTAGATTGAGTCCCGATAGAGGATTTAAGCGGGGTGATTAAGTTCATATACACAAGAATTGATAAAACAACCTCAACCATTCATGGTTTGAAGATTTGACTCCATTTTAGAGTTAAATACCTGGGATAGTTGTACTTATGCATATTAGTGCATACTGTGGGTATATGCTAGGTAACCCTAGCATCATTTTGGCTAAATTTGTTATATGTTGGGGACCTGTGCACCACAATTATAATGAAAAAATTAGCACGTACTTGCCAGTCAGAGTTCAAGCTAATAAGTTCTTGCAAGTGAAACTTACTGCTAGCGAGTTAGACTCACAGGAAGCAAGTTTGGCTCACACACAAGTTAAGCCAACTCATTTTCTGAGCTATGCAAATTTTGAGATGAGTCCAAATTAAACAAGTGAGTTTCATTACTAGGGTTAGAAATGCACTTGCTACTATGGTCTGTATAGGTGGATGCATTCTCAATGCATGAAAAAAATTGTTGCAAGGAAACTAAACAATCAAGCAGAAGCCAACATCAAATGGCTAAAACAAAGAGCAAAATCAAAAGCTTAGGATAAGAAAATAACTCCAAGTTAAGTATTTAGCAATACATGCAATATATGTAGATGATATCCAAATGTTCAAAATATAACGAATGCCATTGACAACCAAAATCCTAAATAAACTTTCAGAATGACATATCCTGCAAGCAAGTATTTCAAAATGAAATATTTGGTCGTATATAGAATGTCATGATATCTAGGATGTTTGGAAAATCCCAAATAAAATTTTGTAATGGCTTGTCTTCAACTCTACAATGTACATAAAAAGCCCAAAGCCCCAAGGGTTAGTTCAATTAGTTTAACCTTCTATCGAAGGCATGGTACCAGCAGGGCAGCCATAGGTCACAAGTTCAAATTCAATAGAGTCCCTCAGGGTTACCAATCAATATGTAGCTAGTGGTTGAGCCACCCTCTTTCCAAATATTACATGGAAGAGGAGGGATCCTAGGAAGTTTTACTTAGAAAAAAATATTGAAAGCCCAAGGGGAAAATTAAGGGTATCTGCAAATAGAATGTCATAATATAAATTACTTGAAATAAATAACTCTTCCAGACCTACTGTTCATTGAAAATATTGGGAAAAGGATGATTGCCAACCTATTTATCCATTTGCATGTTTATAGTAGATCCATTGGAACTCAAAATTCAACTTGGTTGATAGAGAAAATGTGCATGCATTTGTCATGATATGTGAAGCAAATAATCATCTTTATCACAATAAAGATTCCAATACATTTTTCATAGTGCTCATACCTCTATAAGTTAGATGTCGTTTATGTCCTTGTTGCACACAATGGTCACTTGTTGTCATCATTTACACTCACCAAGCATATTCAACTAATATTTCACAGATTTACCTTTGGAACAATTCGCTGGTAATAATGTAAGTGTTGGAGAATGTTCACAAATTCTTATCAGAACAGGTGAACTTCACATGTGGTTCAGGATTTGGTGACATTTTGCTGGTGGTGTAACTATGGCAATTGTGTTTACTTAAAATTTCTTTTTCATTGGTGATAATAGTCAGAAAACTTATCAGCTGACATATCAAAATCCAAACATGGAGCCAATGGGATATCAGTCTATTGGCAAGATTAACAAAGTATTGCACTATCCACAAGGGTTTTGTCCCGATTCATCACTATGTTCTGTTGCAGCCAAACATCAAGCCAAAAATAGGATAATGTTGGTTGCAAATCCAAGGCAATTTGACAGCAGAATAGATGCCCTTGACCTGGCATCTGAGCACAAAGATGTCCATGTCATGTGGTGTAGCCCCAATGTCAGGCTATGTTTCTCAAAGCAATTTCTAATAATCATGATTGGAAATTTTATATCCCCCAGCAGTTCAAGGTGAAAACAAGAGAGAGAGAACTATTATGCTAACAATATGCAAAAATAACAAACAACAAAAAAAAAAATCAATGCAACACTAACCCCTTAAACCAATCGAATAGATAAAGAGAATGACTCCCAATCCTTTAACAAAACACAAAAAACAATGCTATGGGACGCTAAACTCGCTGGCTAATTAAGGTCATCTTCAAAAATATGTATGCATCCAAAAAAAATATATTTAAAAGTTTTGGGTGGCTTAAACTAGAGTAGCAGCCTGTAAAATGTTTAAGCAAGGCTTCAACACCTTTAAGAACCACTTCCCATTACTGACTAAATCAAATTCAAAATTGTTATCCTCTATTCTGAACAATATTTCTATCAAACAATTTTGCTAGACACCTCAATAATTTTTTTCGTCTTAAAAAAGTCTTAAAATTCCCTCTTATGTAGTAGTGAAATCTCTAACTGGCAATCTCTACTTAGAAATCTAAATTTATAACTAGAAATCTCTATTTTGTGGTAGGTAATCAAAGATGGTAGCACGTTATGGTTGTCTCCTCTATATCATCAATGAATGGAATTTTCAATACTGGAATGCTAATAAACATGATAAGAACATGGAATTTTCAATACTGGAATGCTAATAAACATGATAAGAACATGGAATTTTTATTATAGGAATGCTGCTAGGCAATGGTAAGAACATACGATGAGAAAACCAAGAGAACCCACTGGTGTGTAGGGTTATGAGAGAGAACCTACTGGCTTTCTGAGGCTTGCGAGAGAGAATAGAAAGTGAGGAAGCTAGTAAGTTCTCTCCCACAAGCCTGAACACCCTGTTCTTATCACCCCTATCGGCAACATGGCTAAGTTGAGGTTGTGCTAGTTTAAACCTTTTTAACTAAAATTTCTCTGCCTGTGAATGGTGTGTAGGAAGATCTCCAGCGTACGTGGAGGTTTTCACTGGAAATTTGTTTAGTTTAAGAGTCGAAGCCTCACTAAAGAAATAGATGATTTTAGGAGACTCTTTCCCAATATGAATTTGGAAGTTTTGTGAAAGGTACATGGAGGTTCTGAGTACAAAAATTGTTTAGTTTAAGAGAGTAGAAGCCTCACTAAAGATATACATGATTTCAGAAAACTCATTCCTAAGACATATTTGGAAGTTTTGTGAAAGGTAAAGCTGGTTTGATGACATTTTCATGAAAAAGTGCAAACAACAACATTTCAATTAAAAAATAAATAGATGAATCAAACTTCAAATGCATTAGAAATCAATTCTTATTACTATTTTAACATCTTGTTTTAATTTTTGAAGAAAATGCGTTAGAAATTAAACTTATTAATTTTTAACTTCAAATAGACATGATTATGCAAAAGGACTATATTATTTAATTTTAAACTTCAAATAGACATGTTTATGCAAAAGGACTAAGTTTTATATGGAGTTATAGTCGTGATTTCTGATTTAAAGGATGTAACTAATTCATGCTTGTCCTTGCTTAAGTTCTATGGCCACTTATAATAAAGTCACAATATTGTGCCATATAGTAATTTATCTTTTATGAATTTCATTGGCAACAATAACATTCATGATGACTACACTCTGATTCCATGAGAGATCAACACTGTCCATTAAGGTAACCATTAAATATGGGTCGTGTTGATTCCTAAAAATAGTAGAACAAGCACTCAAGATAATAGAATGCTCTAACAACATCAGTCACTGGGTGCTTCCGAATATGGCTAATGTGGGTCAGCATGGGGGATTGATGAAAGCATGGGGCATTAATGAAAGCTAAGACTTGCATGATCACATTCATTGATATGGATGAAGGATAATTATTTTCTTGCTATAAATACAAATTCATAGTGTAAAAAGGTGGATGAAAGGTGCCTAAATTTTCCTATAAAACCTAAAAATTGGGAAACTTCACCCTTCTGTAAACTAAGATGTCATTTGCAAAATTGTTGATTTTTATATTTAATAGTATGTTTGCAGAAATAATGCTTTATTATGTAGAGATTTTATAGGACCGTATTTCTTTGAAAAAATTCCCTGCACACACAATGGTTTACTCTAGATATTTTAGAAGACAATGCTTCTTTAACAAAAGGCTTCTTTGTAATATCAATATGCTAAACCAGAAAATATTAACATAAATTTGTAGAGATTGCCAACCATACATACCCGTAAATTCTCATTTCCAATTCTACCCATTCCCCTGTCAAAGAAGGGTAAGAGCTGAGAGATTATGAGGAACATGGGCACCACGCCCCTGGGGGCTATGAAGTTGTTGGAGGGCCTGTTGAAATTCATGGACGTGGTCACTATTGTCACATTTCTCTCATGCATTATCACTGCAAAGGTTGTTATCCCTCTATCAATGTCCAAGGCGATGTGAATGGTGCCTTTTTTCATCCCCACCACTTTGTCTATGGTGAAGTTGACATCATTGCTGGTAGTATTCAGCACTTGAACATAAAAAAAACTCATTGGTAATATATATTTAAATTGGAAAACTCTAGAAATCTTACCATGGTGAGGATGGTTCTCACAGTCAACCAAAAAAATAGTGTTGTACCAGAGAGAATGTTTTTTTCCCTGAAATTGAAATTATAATGATACTCAACTTTAATCAACTGAGTTTGACCTAGTTTCTAAAAATATATTTAGAATCGGCATCACAGATTTCAAGAATATTCTTAATTGTAAAAAGGTTATTTGTTTTACCTGTCTACTAAATTTTAATATTTAACCTCTCTCTTGTCTATCAAGTTTTGAAGTATTTCCAAATTTTACCATCCAATTTCTATTGTAACTTAAACATAAGTAAATTTTATGAAAAAAAAAACATTTTTAATCATTAAATAAAACCTATCTGTGCTTCTCATGGTCATCTAGATCGAAGAAATATTTGCACTGGACAACAAGATCCTTTATATTCTTGTGATCTATGAGACACTCATAACTCTTGCAGCTATAGGGATTTTGCAAAATTCCACAAAATGTTGGTGTAGTCTGTATGCTCTTCGTGAATGGATGTGGCTCTTGGTAGCCTTAAGGGATGGGTTTTCTATAACACCTACAATAAAAAAAAAATTCTATGTTAATATTCTTTTAACCAAACATGGATCCAAAGATATATTTATCTTTGTAGAAACCCAACTCAACCAGGACTAAATATGAATTTCTTAATGTCAAGTTGTTTCCTTAACTATAATTATAAACTTAAATAGGTTGAAATAATGAAGTACTTTCTAACAGAGGTAAGGAGATATTTGGAGTACATCCATTAAAAATATATATATATATAGACATTAAGAATTGTATTTGTAGTGTGATTAATCACTTTGAACATTCAATGACACTAATAGAAAAATGGAGTCTTCTAGTTTGGGGTCTCCACTTCACATGCATATAAAAATAAAATGAAAACGTTTGGGTACTTAGAATATAGAATTAGTGGTATTCTCAATGATCATTTCCTCTGATATAATAGTTGGAAAATCATATCAAATAAAGTTACAAGAATTAGAATTGAAGTGGCATTATCACCATGAATCCCAACCACTTGGGCTACCTCAGAGGAACTTACTAGATGATTGTTTAATAAACCCATATCTCTTGAATCACATACTTCATATTGATATTGGAGTGAACCAGACTAAGAAAAGGGGAATTCAAGGAGTAAATTGGAGGCAAGAATGGTTTTCCAGTATTGTAGTTGGATTGTTGCAGGGGACATAATAACTTCACTGCAGTGTGAAAATTTTGTGGCAGGTAATTCTTTTTGCAGGCAGACAATAAGGAAAAACAAAACAAGAAAGAAATTTTAAAAATATCTTACAAAGTTATAAGCCTAAATAAATAAGGTTTTGGCACTTCAGATCAGTTATGGTTTTTGAATCTTGCAAGCAAAAATTGCACAGGACTAACTTGGTACTTACACATTTAAGTTTATACTGGTTCAGTGAAAGCAATGAAAAGAAAGGGGAATGATAATATTTGTTTCACATGCTTGTCCTTTCTTTGGGAGTAGGAAAAGTTAAGAACCTATCTACAATATGTAGAATAAAGGTTTCACATGATAGAAAATATTTCATGCATGAAAGTGTTGTATGGCACCAAAAATGAAGTGCCAAGTTCGTGACATATGGAAGACTATGATGGCATTTCGATTTCTAGATATTGTGATCTTCCTCTCCACATTTGATACTACACTTGGTGGGACACTACTATTTGTAGCTTGATTCACACTTATGCACATTCAAGTATTATTAGAAACAAATGGATAGAACATTGAAACCCATATTGTAGAAATTAATGTGTAGATTCGAAATTGCTCATGAAATTTACTAAATCACAAGACTCGAAGCTACTCTATTAATTTGTGGAAGTTAATTCACCATCTAGAACACAAATCATAGCCATGCAAAAGGAAACATCACACATGCACATAGATTTATCTAGGGGAAAGCAACTTCTCAAAACCCCTTCCTATCTGTATTGAATTAATCAGATAATAGAGATTAAATACATATGCTTGCTCAAGCTTGAGCACACCCTGCAAGTGTATAGTCTATACCCTTGCATGACTGACTGACCCTAGCCAACACTTACCAAAATTTCAAGCCCTCCATGCTCCTATTTCCTTGTGTTGTTCCTCCAGGAAATTAGCCCCTATTATTTAGGAATTTCCCACTATTGAATTTTGCAATTCTTCCAGTTCCTTCCTCTAACTGTATGCACCACCTGTACACATGGGGAATATGCTACAATTGATAGTACATTGCCCTGAAATCTCCATCTCAACTGGGTAAATTGAATTCTCTGCATGCAACAATTATTTTGGGTTGATTGATCAGTTAACAAGTTGATCACTGAGTGTGGTTGAAGTTCCACTTCCACAACTTGACCTACACTAGTTCTTCTGTCAGTTAGAACTATTTTAACTTACAATAAATCAAATTAATTGAAATACATTTCTACAAATTATCAATCAATCATACTGAATTGAATTCAAGCTTCCCCAGCTCAAATTAACTAAGTGAACTAAGTGGCAAATTCCATGTCACCTCAATTAACTACCTCCAAGATTTTTTCTAAAATAGAAATTCATTTTTTCTCTAGTTTGACCAAGGCAAAGTCAAAATGAGATTTTTTTGCTGCATTTTCAACACATGCATTCTTTTGGATTTTTTCTATCTAGAGGAAAATCCCTAGTGACTTCCTCTCATTTTGAGGATGTTGTGTAAGATTATCCCTAGCTTCTTCAGGGCACAAGGCCATGTTACAATGATATACTCATCATGAGGTCAACATGTCACTTACATGTATAGAATCTAGGTGGTGAGTATAAAGCTATTCCTCAACCACTTGAGCTAGACCCAATAGACTTTGTGTTATTGGATTTTCAAAAACTAATTGGTCAATCTTGGTAATGTTTATATACTCTACTCTTGTTTTTCTAGGCTTGGGGGCAAAGTAGGTAGATTCAAATCAACAAACAACTTGGCAATGTAATATAGTAATAGTAGGACTCAAAGTTGACAAACGTAGAAAATACATAAATAAAAAAATTACATAATTTAACATTGGAGTACAACACTTCAATACTAGGTGTAATGTAATGAAGGCAATTGCAGTTCACAAAAACAAAAAGGAATGCGATTGATTGATAAAATTACATAACATAGTTGATAATTCGAAGGGAAAATCCACCTTTATAGTAAGAGGTGGGTTGATGTTGTCATTGGAGTTCTTAAACTCTAGATCAGCTAGTGCTTTTACCATCTTTGTCACCTTCATATCTAATTTCCTCATCAATTTTTATGTCTCATCCAAAGAGAGAAGTGTTTGATAAAAACTAATATGGAGACAAGCTATAACAAATTTGTTAGAGCTAAGATGCACAGCAGATTAAAACATATACTCAGCAAATAAAATCAAGCACAGGAGACACAGCAATTTAACGTGGTTCACCCAACCAATCTGGGCTACGTCCACCAAACATAGGCATCGGAAATCTTTATTAATCAAACAGGAGATTACATAATTAATAAATCCTCCAAACTATCACACCACTCTCAAACCATCCGTATGGATACCTGTTTTATAGGAAGGAGAATCTAATTGCCTCATAAATCTTCTCACATCAAATTTAGGATGCATTGACTCTCTCCCAACAACTTGGAGCTAATCTAGCAACAAATTACTATTGTTGTCACACACTGAGATTTTTGCCTATTTTATTTAAAACAGAAAATCTCAACAATCTCCACCTTGACAACAATTAGCCTGATGCCCTGTTTGTTTATTATTCTATCTTTTCTGCAAGCCAAGAGAAGCCAAACACCAGCGTAGCTTCTCCAACAAAACTGGTTTGCTGAACATGTCTGCACAGTTTTCCTTTGTATGCACCTTTTCAAGAGAGACTCCCCTTTCAGTGATAACCTGTCTTACAAAATGGTACTTAATTGGAATATGCTTTGATGTACTATGACAGGCCAGATTCTTAGCCAAATGTATTGCACTTTGACTATCACAAAGTAACATGATGTTGTCCTGTAACCTACCAAACTCACCAAGCAAACCTTTCAACCAAACTGCCTCTTTGCAAGCATGCGAAGCAGCAATGTATTCTGCTTCAGTAGTGGATAAAGCAACAATGTTTTGTAGCTTTGACATCCAGCTAATAGCTCCACCTGCAAGAGTAAAGACATACCCTGAAGTTGACCTTCGCTTATCCAAATCACCTGCAAAATCAGAATCAACATATCCGCAAACAGATTCACTACTCTTATTGTAAGTAATACAATAACTACTTGTGCCTCTAAAATACCGAAGCACCCATTTCACTGCTGACCAGTGTTCTTTACCCAGATTTGCCATATACCTGCTGACAACCCCAACTACATGTGAAATATCTGGTCGCGTACACACCATCGCATACATCAAACATCCTACTACATTGGCATATGGAATTCAAGACATATAATCCTTTTCTTCATCTGTATTAGGACATAAACTGGAAGAAAGCTTGAAATGGGAAGCTAAAGGGACTGACACAGGCTTCACATTATTCATACCAAACCTCAAAAGTATTTTCTCAATATACTTTTGTTGTGATAGCCATAGCTTACCATTGCTCCTGTCTCTGAAAATCTCCATGCCCAAAATCTGTCTTGCTGCTCCTAGATCTTTCATATCAAATGTCCTTGCCATCTGAGCCTTCAACCTGTTGATTTCTTCTATGCTTTTTCTTGCTAAAAGCATATTGTCAACATACAATACTAAGATAATGAATATGCCATTTTTAAATTGCTTAAAATAAACACAATGATCATATTCACTTCTAACATATTTCTGACTCAACATGAAAGAATCAAACTTCTTATACCACTGTCGAGGCGACTGCTTCAGGCCATATAATGACTTCTTGAGCCTGCAGACAAATTTCTCATTGCGATGCTGAACAAACCCTTCCAGTTGTTCCATATAAATTTCCTCATCTAAGTCTCCATGTAGAAATGCAGTCTTAACATCTAATTGCTGCAACTCTAAATCAAGCAAAGCCACTAATGCTAACACAATTCTAATTGAAACAATTTTAACTACTGGTGAAAAAATCTCATGAAAATCAATACCGGCTTTATGAGAAAACCCTTTTTCTACCAGCCTCGCTTTGTACCTGTCTTTCGTATCATTCACACCTCGTTTCAGCTTGAAAACCCATTTACACCCCACAGTTTTCCTATCTTTCGGAAGCTCAACTAGATCCCATGTGCCATTCTTACCTAAGGCCATCATTTCGTCCTTCATGGCTGCTTTCCACTTGTCACTTTTCGAACCTTCTATTGCTTCTTGATAGCACAGAGGTTCATCGTCATTAGCAGTAAATGCAACAGAAGTGACATAATCATCATACCTTCTCGGTGGCCGTTTGATTCTTGTCGACCTCCTTAAGGATGTTTCTGGCGCTTCCTCGATTGGCTGACTACCATATGTAGGAACTTGTTGATGATTAGTATCTGAGACCTGTTCATGATCTAAACCTAAACCCTATTCATGTTCTGATTCTAAAACCTGTTCATGACTAGTATATGAACTATGGTCATCATGACTATCATTAGAAATGCTATCAAACTGAATGTGCTGAAAGTCAGATACATCATCCTGTTTCAATCTAATATCTACATCTAACTATACAAGAGAGGATTCATTAAACTTTACATCTCTGTTGATGATGATTTTGTGGGTAGTAGGATCCTACAATCTATATCCCTTTGTTCCAACACCATACCCAACAAAGATATACCTTTTAGACTTTGGATCTAATTTAGTTCGCTGATGTTTAGGCACTAGAGCATATGCATCACAACCAAACACTCTGAGTTTAGAATAGTCACAAGGGTGTCCTTTCCATACCTCTTGCAGAATCTTGCAGCCTATCGCCGTTGATGGAGATCGGTTTATCACATAACAAGCTGTTGCCACCGCTTCCATCGACAACTCCTTTTGCAACCCGGCGTTACTCAACATACTCCTTGCTCTCTCTAGAAGATTCTTGTTCATGCGTTCAACAACTCCATTCCGCTGAGGAGTATAAACCGTGGTCTTATGTCTCTCGATCCCTGCATCCTTGCAATAGCTGTCAAACTCCTTGGAAGTAAACTCACCACCATTGTCAGTTCTTAAACATTTTATTGTTCTACCAGTGCTATTTTCTACCAATGCTCTAAACGGCTTGAAAACTGAAAAAACATCAGACTTCCTTTTCAACATGTAGACCCACACTTTCCTAGAAAAGTCATCAATAAATGATACAAAATAAGACGAGCCACAATATGAGGTTGTAGGGGCTGGTCCCCAAACATCTGAATGGATATAATCAAGTATGCCTTTACTAGTATGTTTGCCTGTTTTAAATTTTTGCTTACTTTGTTTTCCAAACAGACAATGCTTACAGAAATCTAACTTTCCACACTTTAGATTTGGAAGTAACTTGTGATCAGCCAAAATTTTTAACCCTCTTTCACTCATATGCCCCAATCTTTGATGCCATAAGTGAATGGAACTACTGTCATGTTCAGACACCGTAGACACATAATCTGACCCTGTACTTCCTTCTAACTGAAATAGATTTCCTACCTTCTTAGCTTTCATAACTAGTAAAATATCTTTGTAGATTTTCATTACTCCACCTTGAATTACAGTTTTATATCCATTTGAATCAAGTGCTCCTAATGAAATCAAATTTTTCCTTAAATCTGGTACATGCCTCACATCAGTTAATATTTTTGTTGTCCCATCAAACATTTGCAGTTGTATACTCCCAATTTCCACAATATTACATGTTACATCATTACCCATGTACACAACACCATCATCAATTGATTTATATGTCTTAAACCAGTCTTTATGAATACACATGTGGTTTGATGCATCGGAATCTAACAACCAATGTTTACCATGATTTGACACATTAACTGATAATAATTCATCACTCATACCTGAACTTGATGCCGAACCTGTATCTGTCGTATTTGCCTCCTTCTTCTCTGTCGAAGAATCTGCTTTTGAAGTTTGTTGCTGTTGCTTCCAATAGTCCTTCTTTAAATGCCCTGATTTGCCACAAAACCAACACTTTAGCTTACTCTTCTTCCCTTTTGACTTTGAACGTGAGTCGCTCGGCCTCCTGGGGCGTCTTTCTTTCGAACGACCTCTAACCATCATAGCTTCTGATGTAGAGGTTTCTGAATGCGACCTTCTCCTTGTTTCTTCCGATAATAAGGATGCAACTACATCATCAAACTTAATAGTTTCTGATGAACTAAGACTTATAGAAGTAACAAAATGATCCCATGACTCAGGCAACGAGCACAATAAAGTAATAGCTTTATCCTCGGATTGAATTTTTACTTCTATACTTTGTAATTTCACAAGAAGAGTATTAAAATCATTTAAATGATCAACAATCGATGTACCTTCCTTCATTCGCAAACTGTACAAATGTCGCTTCAGGAGAATCCTATTGGTTAAGGATTTGGTCATGTACAGTTTCTCCAGTTTCGTCCACAAACCAGCAGCTGTTGTTTCCGACACGATATTAAACAGGACATCATCAGCCAGCCACAGTCGAATAGCACTGATTGCTCTTTCATCCATCTCGGCCCACTCATTATCTGTGATGTTGTAAGGCTGTTTGGATTTGCCCAACAACGCCTTTGCCACACCATGTTGGACAAGCAAATCGTACATCTTCACCTTCCAGATCTCGAAATTATTTTTGCCATTAAACTTCTCGATTTCAAACCGGGCACTCTGAGTTTTCGCCATCTTATATCAACTAAAAAACACAATAATCTCCAAAACACCAACTGTTAAATACCAACAATTAAAAAAACTGCCTATGCCTTATATTACACTGCCTTTTCTTTAAAAAAAAATATATTGCCCCTCCTTCATCACCTCATACAAAAAAAAAAGAGGAAATCTTTAATGTCAAACGGTATGCACGATTAACCCAAGTCCTCCATCTAATGGGAACCCCTCGAAGAATAGAATAATAATCATTTTACCGAGCAAACCCTACCAGTGGAGCCCATGGGTTTCGATTCCACATCTCTCTTTGTCTCTCATGTAAAGCAAAAAGACAAGGCACTGCTTTCAGTAACGTAGTCTCACAGATTAAAAGAAATAAAACCAAATTTTGGCACAATATGTTGTTGTGCTCAACATCAATTTCCGTTGTTTGTTTGCGTGCCCATGTGAAATGGCATACTGAACTTTTTGAGGGTAATAAACAGAATTGTGTTACGAATACTGAATTTATTGAGAGCAGCGAACAGAATTGTGTTACGAATACTGAATTTATTGAGAGAAGCAAACAAAATTGTGTTACGAATACTGAATTTATTGAGAGCAGCGAATAGAATTGTGTTACGAATACTGAATTTATTGAGAGCAGCGAACAGAATTGTGTTACCTAGCACTTCTTGAGCCACTCTCTCCACGCAACACCAGCACCTCCGCGCACCTCCACGCAGTTGAACAGCAGTTCAACCACGCACCTCCACGCAACACCAGCGGTGAGAAATTGTCATACGCCAGCAATCAGCAGTCCGGCAATAAATTGCGCTCCACCTCCACGCACAAGCGCAGTTTAAAACTTCACGCATCAGTTATACGCCCCTTCCGTAGCAACACGCACCAGCAACGAATGGACTATCCGCACCACACCAGCACGCAAGTATTGGATGAATATCGCCCCCAACCACGTAGCAATCCTCCACGCACAGCAATATGCAGCTTCACTTCAATGAATAAACCAGCAATCATGTGCTCCTCTCCACGCAACAGTTCTGTTGGACAGCAGTTAAATCACGCACCAACAATTCTGTGCAACAGCACTCCAACATTGCTCTGATACCAATTGTTAGAGCTAAGATGCACAACAGATTAAAACATATACTCAGCAAATAAAATCAAGCACAGGAGACACAACAATTTAACGTGGTTCACCCAACCAATCTGGGCTACGTCCACCAAACATAGGCATCGGCAATCTTTATTAATCAAACAGGAGATTACATAATTAATAAAATCCTCCAAACTCTCACACCACTCTCAAACCATCCGTATGGATACTTGTTTTATAGCAAGGAGAATCTAACTGCCTCATAAATCTTCTCACATCAAATTTAGGATGCATTAACTCTCTCCCAACAACTGGAGCTAATCTAGCAACAAATTCCTATTGTTGTCACACACTAAGATTTTTTCCTATTTTATTTAAAACAGAAAATCTCAACAATATTTTCACATGAAATTTAATCTTTGTGAGTTAAAAAACCTAAATTTAGAGATAAAAAGTAATCAAACAATATTGTTGATGTGATATTTCAATACACATCAATAAAAATCCAACCGAGCATACCTAACTATTAATATTATATGTATTTACTATGAATGAACTTTAGCAAAAATTTGCAAAATAAACTTTGCTATATAGGCCATAAGTATATAGACCCTCTAAATAAGTGACATTACACTAGAAATCATAGTAACTCCAATATTTTTGCAAGGAGAAATACTAAATAGTTTCTAACAATACAATATAATACATTCCTCATAAAATATAAGATGTTTTAAAATTGATTTACCAAAGAGGTTTTTGTATAAAATAATTTTAAATGAATAGTTTGTTTTTTATTAGGAAAAACCATTTTAGTTAGATCTATCATTGCGGTCATGCTTGTGTATGTTTGTAAATCTAGCATGTGTTAGATTTGTTTCTCTTTAGCATAAATACAAACATTGCAAGGTAAAACAAATCCAGCAAAAACACAATCATTGTAAGGTAAAACAAATCTAGGGCATGCTATATTTGTTTCTGGCAAAAACAAAAGCATTGGAGGGTAAAACAATGCTAACTCCTGCTACATTTGCTTCTAGCATAAACATAAGAATTGCAACGTAAAAAAAAATCTAACATTTGCTAAATTTGTTTCTCTCTAGTACAAACACAAGCATTGCAAGATAAAACAAATTTTGTATGCGATAGATTTTCTTCTAGCAAAAAAACAAGCATTAAAAGGTAAAACAAATCTATCACTTGTTAGATTTGTTTTGAACAAAAAAACAAGCATTGCAAAGTAAAAAAAATCTAGTGCATGTTATATTTGTTTTATATTTGTTTCTAGCACAAACACAAGCATTGCGGAGTAAAATAAATCTAGCATGCACTAACACATACAAAAGCATTGCAAGGTGAAACAAATTTAGCACGCGCTAGATTTGTTTGTAGGAAAAACAAAATCATTGTAGGATAAATAAAATCTAGCGTGTGCTAGCTTTGTTTTCAGTATAAACATAAATGTTAATTCTAGTGACCACTATATTTGTTTTTAGCACAAACACAAACATTTCAGGGTAAACCAAATTTAGTCCAACATAATATTTTCTAGAACAAACCAAACATTGCGAGGCAAAACAAATATTACACTCGTTAGACATGTTTCTAACACAAACACAAGAATTATAAAACAAACCAAATCTAGCACGCACTAGATATCCTTCTAGTACAAACACTAACATTGCAAGGTAAAACAAATCTAACACAATCATAAGCATTGCAGGGAGAAAAAAATATAGCATGTGCTATATTTGTTTCTACCAAAAACAAAAGAATTGTAGGTTAGAAAAAATCTAGCACATGCTAGATTTGTTTCTAGCATAAACACAAGCATTGCAGAGTAAAACAAGTATAGCGCTTGCTAGATTTGTTTTTAATACAAACAAAAACATTGTAGGGTAAAACAAATCTAGTGTAAAACAAAACACAAAAGAATTGTATGGTAACACAAAAGTACAAACACAAGCATTTCATGGTAAAACAAATCTAGTGCAAACAAATCTATCACATACTAGATTTGTTTCTAGCATGAACAAAAACATTGTACGGTAAAACAAATCTAGTGCATGCTAAACTTGTTTCTAGCACATACACTAACATTGCAAAGTAAAACAAATCTAATACATTATAAATTTCCTTTTAGCACAAAAACAAGTATTGCAAGATAAAACAAATATAGTGTGTGCTAGATTTGTTTCTAACATAGATAAAAACAATGTAAGGTAAAACAAATCTAGTTTGTAGTATATGTCCTACTAGCATAAATACAAGCATTGCAAGGTAGAATAAATATAGTGCACACTAGATTTGTTTCACCATGCAATGTGGTTTTGTTTGTGCAAGAAGGAAATCTAGCATGTGCGAGATTTATTTTCCCTTATAATATTGTTATTATTATTGTTTATTTTATTACAAATATAATGATGAAAGCAATGATAGCATTTATAATTCATATTTTCTTCAATAATTAGAAAAGTTGGTAATAATTTCTTAAAATTATTTTTAGAAATCATTGACTATGAAGCGAAGGAAAATTCAAAATAAGCATCTAAGGGAGAAGGAAGTTCAGGAACTACAATACCAAAACTTTGTTGCAAATGGTTAGGCATTAGGTGAATAAATAAATGTTGATTAAAGAAGTTTGGGCTATCATTTTCTTGTAGTGAACTTGTATAATATGGTTTGGAGTTTCTTGTTCTTATATAATATGGTTTGGAGTTTCTTGTTCTTATGCATGTGTTAAAAGAGATGTTGTAAAAGATGATTTTATAATATCTTTTAACTTGTGATATTTTTAAACACATTTGAAGTTGTCATATATTTATGTACAAATGTTTTTGAATTCTATTTGAGGACTATGGTGCAAGTGAGATTGCAAAGATATCATGAATTATTGTTGTATTTTGTAGCCTTTATTAATTTAAGTTAATTTGTATTTCACGATACCAATACTTTAGTAGAAATAAGATTTTTGTATTTTTTATTGTAAGTAAAATATTGTGTTAATTATTAATTTGAATGGTTTTTTAATTTGTTCATATCAAAATTTCTTAAAAATGGATTAGTTTGTATGTAGAAATTATTAGATAATTGCTCTATTTGCTTGATTTGGGCCATTACTATTATTTTTTCAATTGTGGTTCATGTTATCATTATACCTTTTAGAAATTAGTGATTTGAAGAATGGTTCATTGTGTTCATTGTGTTCTAATAACTTCTTTTTTTCCATAAAAGTTAAAAAGACTATATTAGGTTGTATATAGCACCAACCATAGAAGTAGATATTGGACTAAAATAAGCACCAAAAACAACTAAGGGATATACTCTAGAAAATAATATATAATTGATTAGTATGTTTGAAATTTAAAAGTGTATTAGGTTTTATGTGGAAATTAACATATAATTAGTTTGTTTACTTGAATTAGAGCATTGTAATTATATTTGTCAATTGTGATTAAACAAATAATTCTAACTCTTAAAATCAACCATCTAAATGGTGGGTCAATCTATTCATGCAATACTTATTCCATAGAAATTAAATAATTGTATTAGGTTATATGTATAAACTAGACATATCATTAATTTTTTCACTTTAATGGGGGCATTGTAACAATTTTTTTTATTGCTATTTAACTTCTTGTAAAATTCACTTTGTTACAAATGAAAATAAATCATAATATATACTAACATTATTTTTTAAATGTTTTGAAGTGTTATGTTTTGATGTTCTTAAGTAATGAAGTGTTGAAGTGGAGATATGTTAATGTCATATGTGGTTGCAGTGCAGATGAAGATGCAGATGATCATTAATGTAAGTTGAAAAATGTTGTTGATCTTTGAAATGGAATAAGTATTCTTCCAATCATACACTGGAGATGAACCAAGTTGTCATATTCAAAGAGAACCAAATTGACAGTTTAGTGATAGGTCCTAATTTTTTAGGCCTTCTCAATTGGAAGTATTAAAATATCGATGAAAAATGTATAATGCAATATATATATTAGATGTCACTGACAAGTACATCTGACAAGTATTTGAGAAATCAAATATTGATATGGAGGAATTTAAATTCATATGGGAAATGTCTCATTTCCATTTGCGAATAAAAGTGAAAGAAAAGAGAACAATACAATTCTACGAAAAAAGAATGATTGATATATAGTCTGAATATGGAGATAAACATGAATAATCAAATGTATTTCTAATAGATACATCAAATGACCTTCTTCAATCTGTTGGATATCGATCAAACCACATCTTAATAAAAAGCCTATACAGGTCAAGAGCAAGATACTTGGCTTATGCAAGTTTTATTTCCATTTCTTAAGACACTTCATCATATCAAACAAAAACATGAGTACAATTGAATGTTCAATAGGATATGTACTTCATTGTAATAGATCAAGACACTTTTTTTAATGAATTTGTTAACAAAATAATTCCTTTTTTTCAATGCAACTTGAACATAGATTTTTTGTGAATCAATTTGTATGATTTTTTTTCTTTGAATTATATGGGAATTGAAAATCATATTTGTATATGTTATTATTATTATTATTTATAATTATTTTTGCATTGAATTTGTTGTAACGCAGATTTATTTTTCTAAAGTGTGTGTTTATTTTAATTTGCATTCTTAAATGAATTATTTGTCATTAAAATCATCTTATATGATCCATTGAGGCAAAATTTCATTGATTTCTATTTACTTATATTTGTTAATGCTCATATATAAATGTGAAATGTAATTTCGAAATAATGCTAAATGTAAATAAACGTACAACTCTTACTAAAAATATTATAGATAACTTAGTTGATAAATGCTACATACACTATTTAGGATAATAGAAAATAGGGCATAGGTAATGGGCAATAGGTGAATGATTTGAACATTTTGAAGTAGAATATATCCAGTTTCCCAACCCATATTTTTTGGTAAATCTGTAATATTTAAATCAATTAATACATGTAATTGCAATCATATCATATTGAAATTTAACAAGGCACAAAGTCACTGGTTGACTTTTAATTGCTTATAAAATGCTTTAGTATGAGTGTATAAATGTGATATATAATATTGGGGAAAATGTGATATAAAATTTTAAAAATCAAACTCCATTGTAACTAAATTTTCATTACTTGAAAAATTTATAATGACTACTAAATAAATTATTAAGGTTTCATTGAGCATGTACGATAGATGATTTATGTCTTTGAACATTTTGAATTGTAAGGAATTTCATTTTATTGTCCAATGATAACTTTTCATAGATTTGTATTTTTAAATAAAATGAAATTATATCATATGAGCCAATAATTCACAAAGTTATGTTATCATCTTTTACTTATTTATATTGATTAATATGAGCATATTAATGTGATATATAATAAACATAAAGTATCAATCACTTTTTCCAAAAAAAATATTAGGATTGATTGATAATAAGCGTTAAATAGACTATTTAGGCTAGTAGGCAATGGAACATAGATCAATGGCTTCAAACTCTTTAAATTTTAAGGTATTGGATTTTCAATACGTAATTATTTATAACTTAGATGTGTTCTTAAATCATTTATTTTTGCATGCAATCATCTCATACAAGTCAATAAATCATGAATCCATTTATTGACTTTCATTTTCCTATCATATGGTTTAATAAAAGTTTATAAATGTGACATCGTTGTTTTTTAAATATAACTCTATGTAAAACAAAATAATTTTCATAATAAGACATGGAATAAGTAATTGATAATGAATATTAAGTTGACCATTCAGGGTTATTCAAGAGATGCATCATAAATGAGTCTTTAAAATGTTCACATCATATAATGTTTGATTTTCCCATCCATATAAACAATTTGTAAAGTTTATTTTTTAAATAAATTATTTCAAATAATAATTATGTCATAGAACCGAACAACAAATTAACCTATTTATTGAATTCTATTTAGTTATATGTATTGATACAAGTTTATAAATGTATTGCATCTTTGACATTATTCAAGATCTTAATGTAAGTAAAGATATAATTTTTACAAAACAAATTATAATTAATTAATAATGAATTCTATGTGTTCTATCTAAGTTTTAATCCATAACTTTTAATAACTATGTATTACTAAATCAATTACTTATATGTGCAATTATCTATACCTCAAAAAGCGAGGGAGCCAAGCCATTTATTGACTTTTATATTCCTATCACGCGGTTTCATATGAGTGCATAAATGTGACATTATTGTTTTTGAAATAAAACTCCATGTCAAAAAAAATGTTTCTCCTAATAAAACATGGAATAATTAATTGATAATGAGTGTTAAGTGGACTACTTAGGGTCATTCACGAGATGAGTCATAAAATGACGCCTTTAAACTTTTCACACCATAATAAAACATTTGATTTTCCCATCCATATTAACATTTTGTCAATTTCATTTTCTAAATGCAGTATTTGTAGCTCATATAATCTCATAGAAACCAACAAGACATCAAGCTACTTATTGAATTCTACTTAGTTATATGCTTCCATAATACATGTTTATAAATGTAATGTATTATTGAAATAAAACTCTTAAAATAAATATACAAATTTTACAAAATAAATAATTTCTAATTAATTGATAAGGCATTTTAAATGGTATATTTTGATTTTTAATCCAAAACGTTTTTAACTATGTATTCCTAAATCGGTGATGATGATGATGGTGATGAATATGATTAACGTCCACTACGCCCAATGTGGTCTATTAGACCTAAATAAAATAAGAAATTAATTGTAACTCTTCAAGTTCTTATTTCTATAATAAAACAAAAGGGAAAGAAGCGCTCCAAGATCACTATAGTTAGGTTGATTTATCAAGTCAAGAAGATTGGAAGTGTGGAAAATGTTATGGAAATGAGAGAAGATTTGAGTAAGAACGGAGTAATCTAAGAGGAAGTTTTTTTCATCTTCCACTCTCTTAGTATCGCAAAGGTGATAGGTTCTTTTGTCCCAGGAAATTCTGGGAATAAACCAACACCTAATTTCACTACGAAGCTCATGAGAATTAGTTCTTATCCTAGAAATGTTCATTGTTTTCTTAGTACTAGTCAAAACAGAGAGATACTTTTGGTTAGAAATGGTGGTGTTGATCGCCTCCTCATAATACCTTAACTTCCTTTTTCCCTCCAACTCCTAATAGCCACACAATTTATTGTTAAATTTGGAGATAATAGTATTTTTCATACTATTATTATTTTCTAGGATGATCTCCTCCTTTATCCCCCGGTGATTGAGCTAAGATTGGGCATCCTTATGCCATCCATGCCTGAGGCAGAGGTGGGGGTTTTGACTAGAGTTAGAAGTAATTTTGGGAAGGCTCTTGGGATCCATTTTGTGAAGCTTCTTCTTCTACATCAAATACCTAAACATAGCCATGCTTTCAATGGGGGAAAGGCTAGCTTCGATCATGAGGATGGGATAGGGAATATTTCCCTTGATTTTGAGGTTGTAGGTTATAAATTGATTTTGAATCATCTCAATATTTCTCCAACGACTCTTCGGATATACTGCAACCCCAAACTTCACATCCGTATAAAATAACAAGGGTGATGTGAGTCTCAAAGAGGAGCCCTTTTTTACTCCAAATACAAAGATCAACTGACTTACCATTACTTTCAAGCTCATAATAAGCTTTCCAACCTCCAATAATTTATTTCTCAATGTTATAATTCCAGTTGAGCTCAAGGTTATTGTCAATACCTAAGTATTTGTAAGAAGAAACCTGCTCCAAGTAATTGTTATCATAGACGAAATTACCATGATTGATCTTTTTGGATCTAATTATCATGACTTTAGTCTTGTCAGTATCAACTTTCATACCCATCTTGGAGCAGTAACCATGAAGAGTCTTAAGCTGCTTGTCGAGGTCATCATGGCTTTTGGCAAGAAGAACGATATCTATGGCGTAACGGAGAAGAGTAATTTGAAATCATAAGTAATTTCTTTATTTATTTTATTTTATTTTTTTATCATGTGGTCTACTATGACTGCATAAATGTGACATTATTGTTGAAATAGAACTCCATGTAAAAGAAAATGTTTTTCCCAATAAAACACAAAATAATTAAGTGACAATGAGCATTAAGTGGACTTTCGAGACTCATTCAGGAGAAATGTCACAAATGGATGTCTTTATAATTTTTGCACCATTATTATGACATTTTTTTACAAATTACAATCAATTGATAATGAATCCTAAATGGTATTTAAACAAATTATAATTATTTGATAATTATTTCTAAGTGGTATAAGTAGTATGAACCTCCTCTTGGTGCTTTCCAAAGGCACTAAGGGGACATGGAAAATTTAGCATACAAACATATTTTACTTAGTAACTTTGTAGTAAATTAGTTTCAATGTAAAATTTGCAAGGGAGGCACTCCCTGCCAAGTCTTATATTGGAATCCTCATAACACCATCATATTTTGGTCAACAACTCCCCCTTGGGTTGTGGGAAACTTGGGGGTGAGAGTCATTAGGCACAAAAAATAGACTTGAAGGAATCTGGTCTATTATCCACAACTATAATATATTTCTTTGATGTTAGACATATTAATATGATTTAATTGAGTCCTATTAAGAATTTCTTTCACACCCCTACTATGTATCGATATTGTTATGCCTGACAGTCTCATGTTTGACTTATTCATGGTCACTAATTGGTTTGAAATTACTAAAAATAATTTTATCTTATCTTACCTTAACTTAATATGATGATAACATTGAGAGGCATTATACAACCTTGTATGGCACAACACTGTGTAAACATTTACACCTACAAATGTCAAATTTTACTAGGATATGGGGAGGCCTCCATTAAATGTTCAAGCCAAGATACGATAAGTTTGAAATAGTCATTTGATGGGTTTACCAATGGTGGTTTACAAGCCCATGGTATTTGACCATGGTATTTGTTATGATGAAGCTTGTTTAAAGGCTTCAGAAATCCATTATGGAATGTAAGAGTACCAACTTAGATCCACATTAACTCCAAAATTGATCCCTCTTCGTTCTTGGTAGATCTAGATATAAGATGGATCTATGCTAGCTTACAAAAATAATTAATATTGATCAAGTTCTTCTGTTAGTTTTGATTGTTAAAAGAATAAATTTAAACATAATATGAGCCTTATATAATATTTTTCTTTTGTCGATTATAAAATGTTATCAACCTCCTAAATTATATAATAAAATATGATACTCAATTTAAACAAAATTACTAATAGTACTTGAAATTAAAATTGTTATGCTAACATACATAATAGTATATTTCGAGGATTAAATAAATTTTATGGACACTTTAAAATTGTGCTAACCTTCTACCAGAATAGTAACTCAACACAGGCAGTGCAATATTTAATATATCAAATTATAATTAAATTGGTTAATAACACTAATATATATAATATTCTTATCATCAAATACTATTAATCAACTTTTTAATAGGAACCATAAATAATATTAGAAGAAGTAATGTAAGGAGTCCAAGATTCAGAGAACTCAGACTTAAACGATTTTCTTATGCAACTTTATATATATATATTTTTTAATATGATTTATCATGATAATTTAATGGCAAAAAATGGTGAATAGATACATTAAAAGTAGTGAACTAACCGATTTTCAAACTTAATCTAGTTAAAGTTCTAAATTCTGGATCCACTGAATAATCCAAAATTTAATGAAATGTGTTTGTTGTTGAAGTTCTTGTAATATAATTTTTCCAATTTTAATGAAATATGTGTTAAATATTTAAATCTGTAAAAATAGGTTGTAAAGATCTAGTCAAATATTCCAATTCATGAAACCTGTGAATAAACTGAAAAGGGCTTTTTTTATATGGCTCGTGGTTGACAAAAACCGCCTTGGGTTGCTCAAAATTATTTCCATCTGTTGTAAAATGGCGCTGCACTACAATGACTAAAACAGTAAAACAAATGCAAAATTTGTTTTGTTTTAATGTAGGCTTCAAATATCATTGCATATCTCCCACATAGTAACATTTGTGCATAAACTAGAGAAGGTTTCTGTTATGTGGTATGTGACTGACAAAAAACTCTTTCACTTTTGTAAAATTCATGTCCATTACTTCAGAAACTGATTTTGTAGTAAACTTGTCCTTTTGTGCAGCAAATGACCTCAAAACATGCATAACAAAGAATCAATCATTCATTTCGATCATATCTTCTAATTCGGGAGCTGGTTTTGGGAGTGTGATATACCGTTGGAAATATTTTTTCGAGCTACTTCTGATGAACATGCCTAGGAGATTATTTTCACTCAATATGATGTGCAAAACATATTTGAAAACTAGACATAGTAAGAGACCATTTTGATCCCTGGTGATAGGCTGCGAAGACTGGAACTAACATAGGGCTTTTCAAATTTAGGCAAAAGATATACACTTTGCAACTGCTGCCACAATTTCCTTTGCAGGTCAACTGTCTGTTCTAATTCCATTTTATGTTTTTAATTTGTACTCTGTAAGGTGGAGTTGAAAAAAAAAAACTTCGTCATTTGTTGTGTTGCATACAAGAAATCCACGTACACTCCATAGCACCTATAACTCTCTCTATGTATGCACCAGAGTATGGCAGAAAACTAGTGCGTTGACTCTAGATAATGCAATTGTGTATATTGAAGGTGAACATTGGTAAAGACCCATTTAAAGTGGTTATGGAGTTACATAAATGAGAAATGTGTCAAATATTGAAACTCATATATGCATATTTAGTTATGTTTGATATGTATGTGCTATAGTTGATGTGGTTTTTTGGGAACATGTAAACATTTTTGTTTAATTGGTGGGGAGATATGAACCCCAACTTCAATGTTAAGTGATTGTAAATTATTATTTTTTATTGGAAAATAGTAGAGAATTCGAGGGTCTCATCATTGTTGTAAACTTATATTTTGTTACCTTAGTGGGGAAACACATCCTCCATGAGATTTTAACATGAGTCTCCAAAATGATACCTACAATATATTCTAATGTTGGTATTATTGTGTGTGTAGGAATTTTTAATAAGTTTGGTCTCATGACAGGGAAAGACTATCAAGAGAGTTGGTAACAATATATAAAAAAAATGACAAGTTATGGTGGGGTCAATGGTACCACTAAAACTATTCACATCACCTCTAGGAATGATATGGAAATAAGGTTCTCAAAATTTATAAATTGTAGGCTCTAGAGGGACATGGTGCACCTTAACCGGCATGCATAATTGTGATAAGAGAACAACCATACCATTATCAAAAACTGACTATGAATTGATTATTAGCACCCTATACTCTTCATGTGTATATGTGTGCATGTCCACATAGTTATACTTCACCTAGGGCTTCTGAAATTTACGCAGAAGCTATACACTCTACAACTGCTGCCACAGTTTCCTTTACAAGTCAACTGTCTATTCTAACTCCATTATATGTTTTTAATTTGTACTCTGTAAGGTGGAGTTGAAAAAAATACCTTCGTCATTTGTTTTGTTGCACACAAGAAATCCACCTGCACTCCATAGCACCTGTAATTGTGGATGTAGATAAAGACATTGGGTATATTGAAGGTGAACATTGGTACAGACCCATTTAAAGTGGGTCTAGAGTTACCTAAAGGAGCATTGTCTCAAATAATGTAACTCATACATGCATATTTAGTTATGTTTGATATGTTTGTACTAGAGATGTTTTTCTTTTTTTTGGAACATGTAAACCTTTTTGTTTAATTGGTGGGGAGCTATGAACCCCAGCTTCAATGTTAAGTGATTGTAAATTCTTTTGTTTGATTGATTGGAAAAAAGTAGAGAATCTGAGGGCCTCATCAATGTTGTAAATTTATATTTTGGTACCTTAGTGGGGAAACACATCCTCCATGATATTTGAACATGAGTCTCCACAATGATACCCACAATCTGTACTAATGTTGGTGTTATTGTGTGTGTAGGAATTTTTAATTAGTTTGGTCTCATGACAGTGAAAGACTATCAAGAGAGTTGATAACAATATATATATATATATATATATATATATATATATATAAAGACAATCTATGGTTATTAGGTCATAGGTACCACTAAAACTATTCACACCAACTCTGCGAATGATATGGAAATTATCTTATCAAAATTTATAAACTATAGGATCTGGAGGGGCATGATGCATGAGGTTGACAACTTGACACCTTAGCTAACGTGCATAATTGTAATAATAAAGCAAGCATACATTTATCAACAACCCACTATGATTTGATTATGACCACCCTAAACTCTTCATGTATATTGTAACACCCCATTATTGTAAAAGCATCTATTTTTATGTGCAATTATTATTAGTATTTTGGAAAAATAATTATGAGATAATCATTAAGGACAGAGATGTAATTAAATCAATAAATTTTTGAATATATCTGATAATTGTGGAGATGCACATAGTGGAGTAAGAGATGCTTGCCCAAATATGAAGCAAATCAAATTTCAATTAGAACTCTATATATATATATATATATATATATATATATATATATATATATATATATATATATATATATATATATATATATATATAGATACATAGTGGGGGATAAATACTGAGAAAAGCGTTGCAGGGGATAAACGTAGGCTTTTTAGGAAATACTAAAGAAAATCCTAGGCTAAAGGGGTAACGGATCCCTGGAAGGCTGGACATTGTCAAGGAAAATTTGTGGGAAGAATAATGTCGAAAAGACATTATGTAGAATCAGTAGAGTTTACTGGTGATGGAAATTCATCTGAGCTCGGGCGGGATTAGAGGTTGGTCCATGGTTGGGTGGATAAGTGTGGTCAAGGATGCAATTCCTAGATCTGTTACTAGTTAGAGGTTATTATTGAGTTATCTACCTTTATTATTATTCTGCAAAAATCTGAACTGAGGTCAAGTGTATTAGTTAGGTAGAGAAATGAGTAAGCTATATGATTCATGTAAGGAATTGACTAAATAGTCTTGTTATGAAATTGCATGAGTAGTTAGCTTCTTGTGTAGAAATAATATCTATGAAAGTATCATGATGATTAGGTAAACTGTCTTGGACTTTTGTTGGTATGTTGTCAAGGTTCTACCTTGCAAATTTGGATTGAATTTGGTTCTCCTATAGTATTATTTACTATTAATTTCAAAAAATATTGCAAAATTACTTGATGCGTGAATACATATTTTAGAATAATCGCAACATTACCTAATGCATGATTATATTTCAAAATAAATGCAGAGTTTATTGATGCCTGATTATATTTCTTAATAAATGCAGAATTTCTTGATGCATGATTATATTTCAGAATAATTTTCAGAGTTACTTGATTCGTGAATATATTTTAGAAAAATTACAAAAGTATCCAATGCATGAGTACTTTTCAGAATAACTATAGAATTTCTTGATGCACACATCTAGTAAGCACATATGTGAAAATGTAGAAGAGAGGTATACCTGTAAGGGTGCAAGTTTGGAGTAGGGTTGGTTGGAATAGAGGAAACATGGAAACACCCTATACTACCAAGAGTTGAAGAGTAGATTTAGCTAGCATGGAGATGTAAAGTTAAGAGATCTCAACTTACGTAGCTAGAAACCAATATTCCTCCCCATACAACACTTTGTTTAGGTGAGCTCAATGGTAGGCTACTTGGATTGGAATATGTATATAATCTAAAATAAATTTGGGCTATGGAAAAAATGATTTTGGAAATAGGTAAAGTCTGGATGCTGAGAGTGAGTATTTGAGAGAGGGAACTTGAGAATAAATTAGTTAACTTAAAATTATTGTAGGACTATAGTAGAGGTAACTGAGGCCAAAGAATGATGTTTACAAGACGATTATGTCACATAGAAAAATCTATAAACATATAGCCTCTGTAAGAAGGTATTTAAGTCATCGTTATGTGAGAAACCCATCCGTAACTTAGGAAGAAAGTCGAACTAGGTGAAAGATTAACTTCTAGTTCACTCCCAAGAAAGAGAGGAACTTCCAATCTAGTCAAGTAGAGGTAGAGTCGAGTCTAACCTAATCTAGCAGAGTTAAGTGGATATGTGAAATTATGTCCTAACCAGTCACTAAGATCACTCAGAACTGATGAATTAGTTAAAAGTGTCTGATTGGAACATTCATATTAAAAACAAAATTATGATCATTCCTTATTCTTAATTACACGTTTCAGTTCACAAGTTGAACTATTCATTGTGCAAGCTAATACTTTGAATTCCTCGTAGCAAGATAATTACTAGAAACTATGCACCTAGTGGATTAATGGTATGCATTTATGAACACAAAGACAGTTACTGAAAACCATTCATAAAGAAAATTAATAATATACATTTCTAAACAATAAGACAAATACTAGAAACCATTCATTAAGCAAAATAATGATATACATTATAGAACAGTAAGACAATTATGGGCAAACCATTCATCAAGAAAATTAATGGCATATATTTCTGAATAGTAGGACAACTACTAAAAGCTACCCATCAAACAAAGTACTAGTAGAATCTAGGGTACAACAATACAATTGTTATGCCCCATACATTAAGAAAAATATTCTCACATTTCATTTACAGCAAACCATAGTTGCATACATATTAGGTTGTCATTCTAAAGTAAAAAGCTGAGAAGGAAACATGATATGGGGAAACAAAAAATGAGCTAGAAGTAGATATCACTTACTACCTAATGTTGTGCAGCAGATGGTATTACATACAAAAGAAACCTAGGGGCTAACTAGAGGCAAATTGGTGGAAATAAAATGCAACAATGACCATTACTAAAAGTCACAATGAAAATTCTTCATGAAATTCCATGCACAGTATATCATTTAATAGGAAAATTAAATTACATCCTTGCTCAGAGGCATTTTTATAGTGCTACCGTCATTTAAAAACAACAGGGAACTCAAACCCCCAAGTAAGGAAACATGGTCTGCCCCAGAGAGGAATCCTGTGGCCATCAAACATTAGTAAAACAATTTAGAGGCAAGCTTGATGATTTATCCTAAGAACAATAAGGTAAACAATTACAATTTTAAAAAAAAAATTAAAGCCCCTCTCCAAATTGCAGTAAGATGACCACAGAGGAAGGTGAGTGCGGAGTAACCAACGTGGAAGGAGATGGATGCCATGTCAGAGAGCACATATCCAATGTCGCGATACATAGGAACTGGATACCATGAAAATAATGGTGTACCTATGTCAAACCCACCGCGAAAGGAGTGGCATTAGTGACCATAATCGCTTCACTGTAGATAATGTAATTGACAAAAGAGAAGAAAAACATGAATGGTTATCCTTACGTTTGAAATGGGCATTAGACCGAGACTCTACGAAATTCCAAACTCTCGATTTGGAAATGAAAAAAAAACAAAGCAACCCCACTGAACTTAGTAAGCATGGGAGCAATTGTGAGAGAAACCATAGTTTAAACCCTCCATTGTAAGAGAAAGCTTCTTACCATAACCGCGAGGTATTGAGGGTGCCTCCATGGTGTGGTTCCCGAACTGGTGCCAACCTTTGGGCGGGCTGAAGTCTAGACTTGCCCACAAAAAACATAAGGGAAGAGAACCTAAGTTATATTGCCATTGTGGATGGAAGTAAATTGAAACCAATAAGTTATTTTGCTCTGCATCAATATTGCACAGGTCATTCGCGGTAATTTTGCACAGTGGATATTTGTGCGTTTTCCTCCGGGCTTTGTGGGACTTCCTTTGTAACTGCGCTTTCGGTGGGGATCGCGTCTTGTTATGGCCGTACGACAGGGGAGGGGTGAAATCCCCTCCTTCAGGGATGTGATGGCTGGTCAATCAAGCTCTAGTCGGGGGAAAGGCCGGATGGACGACGAAGCTGATGAAACGCCTGTCCTGGGGCACAAATGGCAAGCTCGGCTGAATAATCACTGCCTTCCACGAGCCCATAAGAAACCCAGGTATGTCATTCCCAATAATAAATTGGAAGATTACTGTGTATATATGCGCGACCATGCACTTATCTGTAAATTCATCGGTTTCTGGCCCCCTGAGAGAGATCTATTGCGATGGATCCAACAGTGATGGAAACCGAAAGGCCAGATTGAACTCAAACTGGGTGCTAAGGGATTCTTTACCGTTATTTTTACGAATTTACAAGATAAGGACAGGATTTTTGAGGAGGGCCCTTATTTTATGAATAATGCCGGATTATTTATGCGCTATTGGGAGGATAGATATAGTCCGGAATCCGAACAGATCAAGGTTGCACCGCTTTGGGTGCGTCTCTTTGGGTTACCTGATGAATTTTGGGATCCAGAGATCCTCGAAGGAATTGGAAATTCAATTGGATCCTTTGTCAAAGTCGCCGAGACAACGAAGAGGGGAAAATACACCTCGTATGCGAGGATTTGTGTGTTCATGGATATCTCAGCCCCTTTACCTGACTCTATCGAACTGGAGTATCATGATGAAATATGGCAACAACCACTCGATTATGAGCATATACCGTTCCGCTGTAGGCGTTGTCATGTCTACGGCCACCTTGCAAGGGATTGTCCTCAAAATCATGAACAACCAGCGAAGGAAGGTTCACCGAATACACAATCAATGGGGCCCAAGGATTTACCACAGGATGGAAACAGACCCCATACCGGGTCAGCTAGAGCTGGCCCTGACTTCCAAGAAGTACAGAGGAAACGGAGGCCTACAGGAGCTCTAAAACTCCCGAATCCAGCGGGTAACCTAATCCCTGCAAGTCCCAATCCATATACTCTTCTCCAAACGCAGGGGGCCGAAGGCTCTCATGGGGTTGCTATCAATCATCCTGTTCAGGAGCAGGAGATGCCCCTGACGGCACCGATGGAAATTATCAAGGATGGCAAGCGGAAAAGTAGAAGCCCAAGTCGAGGACCTGAAGGGGAGGCTGAAGGTAGAGATGCTCAACTTAATGCTTCAGTTCCCAAGATGCCGGAAGCATTATCAGCAGTGGGTATTGACGAAGAACTCATCCTGAAAAAATTACTTATTGAATGGAAAAAACTGGATGAAAGGTTTATCCCCGAGCATGAGAAACAATTGTTCAAAGAAACTTTTCAGCGATATAAGGAAAAGACGGCTGGCAGCTCAGAATCACGCCAGCCAAATGAAGCTCCGGAAGGGGATAGTCAGGGGAAGCTTGGTCGGAAAAAAGGGCGACGTTCGCTGAATGACTCTATACAGGTAGTGGGTGAGAATTTGGTAAACTCTGGCAAGGTGATCCCGCTCACAGAGGTATTCCTACCTAATTCCCGTAAGTTTTAAATGATAGTTTTAAGCTGGAATATCCGAGGACTTAACAGTCATGGGAAGCAGCGGTATTTGAAGGAACGGGTCAAAAAAGAAAAACCAAGTATCCTGGTTATCCAGGAAACGAAAATGGAAAGTCAGCAGTTGGAAGCTATTGTACAGAAAATGCAAATTGGTTATGAGGTTATGGCGCTCGATGCTGTAGCCACAGCAGGGGGATTGGCGATTATGTGGAATCCGGAGGAGGTAATTTTTGAGCATTGGTATTCCTGTCCTAGAATTCTTTCCGGAAGGTTTCGTCTCGTTGGGATGGGCGACCGAATTTTGTTCACAGGGGTATATGGGCCTCATAATCATCGTGAGAAGCAAGCTTTTTTACGGCATCTTCATACTATGTGGCATCTTCTTCCACGCATCCCATGGATAATTGGGGGGGATTTCAATCTCATTCGGCATCTAGGGGAGAAGCGAGGTGGTGTAAGAAGAGAGGATGCACTTATGGAGGAGTTTAATGATATGATCAATGACCTACGCTTAGTCGATATACCTACCACAAATGGCGAACATACGTGGAACAATCGGCGGGGAGGACAGAGTCAAATAGCCTCTCGCTTGGATCGTTTCTTGGTATCAGAGCACATACTTAATCGAGATGTTTTCGTAGAGGCTACAATTCTTCCTACCATTGGCTCAGATCATTGGCCAATTCGATTGGAGATAGATATTAAGAGAACAAAAGGACTGAAGCCTTTTCGCTTCGAATCCTTTTGGTTACGGGATCCTCAATTTGTACAGAAGATGGAGGCCTGGTGGAGCCAGTGCACTTGTCACGGGAAAGGGCGGATGCATACAGTTCAGCTTAAGCTTAGGGAGCTTAAACAGCGAATCAAAGACTGGAATCGAAAAGACTTTGGCAATATTTTGGAAGCTAAGCACCAGCTGGAAGGTAAACTGGAGACCCTACAGCAAAAAATAATTTTATATGGCAGAGATGAGGCCACCAGTAGAGAGGAGGGAACTCTAATCAGTCAATTAGAGGAACGACGGAAACAGGAGGAGATTTTATGGCGCCAGAAATCTAGAGTCCGATGGCTAAGAGATGGTGAGAGAAATACAAAATTTTTTCATCAGGCCATGGTTCAACATCGCCAGCGCAATCGGATTTTCTCTATTAAGAATGAAGCGGGTGATAGAGTGGTGGACCAGAAGGACATTGAGAAAACCTTAGTGGATTATTTTAAAGAGGTGCTTACTGAAACCCAATCTGATAGAAGGGCGGCTATTCGAAATTTATGTGGGGATATACCTCGACTAGTTACTGATGAACAGAACAAGGCATTAATGCGAGCAGTCACCATGGAAGAAGTTGAAGAAGTTGTGATGGCGATGCCTAAAAATAAGGCTCCTGGGCCGGATGGTTATACAATTGAATTCTTCCAAGCATCTTGGAAATTTATCGGTCATGATATCCTGGCAGCGGTGGAGGAATCCAGGCTTCGTCAGCAAGTATGGCCAGGTATTAACTCAACCTTCTTCACTTTGATACCAAAGGGCACGGCGGCTGATGAACCAAAGGGTTTCAAGCCTATTGCCCTATGCAATGTTCTCTATAAGATTATATCAACAGTGATGGCAAAGCGATTGAAGCCTCTCTTACCTACCTTGATAGCGCCAGAGCAAACAGGGTTTGTGGAAGGTCGTCAAATTTTGGATGGTATTGTGGTATCCCAAGAAGTGATCCATTCGTTAAAACAACAGAAGAAAAAGGGGATGCTGATGAAATTGGATTTATCTAAAGCATATGATCGTTTGAACTGGGAGTATTTAAGAGCGGTTCTTGCAGCTTTTGGCTTTGATCGTCGATGGATCGACTGGATTCTTAGTCTTGTCTCCACTCCGAATTTTTCCATATTGATAAATGGGATCCCTTCCGATACGTTTAATGCCACTCGGGGTATCAGACAGGGGGACCCGATCTCACCGTTTCTATTTATCTTGGCTATGGAAGGACTCAGCCGAAAACTTAAACAGGAGGTCAGGACCAGGAAAATCAAAGGCATTCGTTTATGGGGTGAGCACTTGCCCATTACACACCAGCAGTTTGTCGATGATCTGATGTTGTTTGGGGAAGCTTCACTCAGAGAGGTAAGGCGGTTTAAACATATCTTGGAAGACTTTATGAATGCTTCAGGTATGGTGGTAAATAATGAAAAATCTTGTACTTTTATTTTCAATTCCCCTGAAGCAGTTAAGACTCATCTCACTCGCGTACTAGGTTTCCGACAGGGAGAATTACCCACCCGGTACTTGGGCATTTCTTTAGATATGAATTCGAGGCGTATCAAGAATTGGCAACCTTTAGTGGATAAGATTCGCAAAAGATTGCAAAACTGGTCATTCCGTGTGTTGAATCTAGCTAGTAGGATTGTGCTTCTCAAATCTGTTTTACTTTCCATTCCTATCTACTCCCTGTCCATTCTTCCTGCTCCTAAGGGAGTTTGTTGTAAATTACGTGAAATCTTTGGTAAATTCCTTTGGGGCGGTCCACAGCAGCAACGAAAATGGGCCTTGGTGTCGTGGCAGCATGTCATTCAGAGGAAAACTGAGGGAGGCCTGGGTATTCGGGATCGAGAGCTTATTAATAAGGTTTTCGGGGCCAAGTTGTGGTGGCGATGGGTGCAGGGGGGTATGGATCTTTGGAAGCAAATATGGACTCACAAATATAATATGCCACGATCAGTCGATGGTCGTCTTCGGGTGCATCTCACGCCAGCAGGGTCGCACATCTGGGAACTCGCAAGAGCTAACAAGGATCTGGTGAGGGACTATGCGTTTTGGGAAATTAGAGAAGGTAATATAGCTCGGTTCTGGACGGACGGTTGGCAGCAACAGGATAAGTTGGGGACGCAACCACTCTTCCATGACCTTCAAGCTGGGGCGCAGAGGGCAGGACTACATTATGTCAAGGATTTTTGGCGACCGGAAGAAGAGAATGCCGTATGGAGAGTCTGGAAGAGTCCTACTGATTGGCAGAGGGGCATTGCTCCCGAGCTGCATCACCGGTTCACCAGGGAATTAGAGTTGCGGAAAATTAAGGTACGTACTGGTAATGATATCCTACGTTGGGGAAAGGCCATGAAAGGCATGTTTACAGTTAAAGAAGCGTATTTCTGGCTCACAAAGGACGATCGACTTGCCGACCCCCTGATATGGAAAAAGATATGGGATGCTAAATGGTGGCCTAAAGTTACCACTTTTGCCTGGCTCGTCTGTAAAGGTAGGATTTTGACTTGGGATAACCTACAGAAGCGGGGTATGATTGGACCATCCCGCTGTTCGTTATGTAATGAGGCATTTGAGACACAAGAACATTTGCTCAATCAGTGTAGGTATAGTCAGAGTCTCTGGGAGGAAATTCGTGCCCTCTTCGGCTCTTCGCACAGAGATCCTCATAATCTTTACGATACCATTATCCAATGGGGAGTGGGGCAGTTTCATAGTAAAATTGTCAGGAGACTATGGAGTTTATCGCTGGGTTTTGTCATTTGGGAGCTCTGGAAAGAACGTAACCGTCGAATTTTCAAGGCTTGTAGTTGCTGTGAGGCTACAGTATGGGAGGGAGTTTGTCGTTCACTTAAAGAAACTGTCCTATCCGAATCTTGGGGGGAGGACGATTGGAAAGTGACGGGGGCAGAGCAGAGAATTTTAATTAAGTTGAATATTGACTCTTCGATGCTGTACCCCAACTTGGTCAGGAGTCAGCGATATATTGCGACGAGTCCAAATTTTTTTCGCTTCCCAGGTGAAAATCAGATTAAATTATCCTTTGATGGTGCCTCAAAGGGTAATCCTGGCGAGGCTGGTTGGAGTGGAATTTTTCGTGATGGACAAGGACGCCCGCGTTGGCTCTTCGCTGAATGGGGCGGCGAGATGTCTAATAATGAGGCAGAGCTTTGGAGTGTCTTCCATGGCATCAGAATCGCCTTCAGGAATGGATATCGCAACCTCGTTATTGAGGGTGATTACCAACTGGTTATTGAGATGCTACGGAAGTTGCAGAATGGCAAAACATGGGAACAAGTCACTAAAAGTTGGCGGATAGCGGCTATTGTCCAAGATATAGAAGTGCAGTTGAGACAGCTTGAGTATGTCACCTTCTGTCATGTCCTACGGCGTGGCAATCGAGCGGCCGATCATTTAGCAAATTGGGCAACAGGAGCACCCAATCGGGTGTTGGATGGAGGCTGGGGAGGATTTCAGGCCGACCCACAATGGGCTGAGTTGGCCACTATCATTCGGCATGATTATGATGAGGCGCGCGGCAGTGAAACTTTGGAGTAGATCTGGTGTCATGAGGAGGGTGCGTTGGATCTATGGGGGGCTGAGGGGGTTACCGGGTAATGATCTTATGCTGTGGTGGCGAATATGGGCGATAGTACCTCTCCAAGCTATTGCTGTAATCATTTGGCGGCGGTCTGGTCCTGCTAACATTCCCAGTTGGCAGACTGGTTTAATGCAGCTATCTAACGAATTTCCCATCCCAAGGCGGCAGTCCGGGCATGTCCAGAGGAGGGACGGTGGTGGCATCACTCTGATGTGCGGGCTATCACATCAAGGGTGGTGGGTTGCGACGTGTAACTCTACCTTGAGCTGGGTATTAATGATCAAACGAACCGGGAGATCGTCGTGCTGGAGTCCTTTATTAGTGCATGTTTGTGAGGGGATTTTGCCAGTTCGTCGAGGGTAGGGTGACATCAGTCCGGTTGAGAGGTGAGGGTGTGTTGCAGGGGTGTAGTGGTATAGGGCCGAGAAGGGGGAATTCTCTACCACCCGGTCGCAGCGACGGGCTCTGTCACCATACTTGGGTGAACGCCTCAGGCCGAGAAGGGTTCTGCGGCTATCTCTGGGCGAGTGCCTTGGGCAATTGGACCTTGTTGGTTCAGAAGTGGACGAGGATGGCAGCCATGCGTGCTGAGGGCCGGCGTACGCGTAGCCAGGGGGCTGTCTTGGAGGAGCAAGGGCCGCAGAGGCAGGAGGAAACCCTGCGATCCATTTACCAAATTTCTGATGAGTCTGACGGGCCGAAAGAAGCTTCACCGCAGGGGGTGGCAGCGCGAGCACCTTGGCCAACCTCTGGTGGTAAGGTTGGTAAATGGATGAAGCATACTGAGTCCGCGGATGCTGCAGATGAGTCTGTCGAGGAGGACGTCTCGGAGGATGAAGATGAGGAGGAGTATGATCGTTGTCGAGGTCGCGGCAGGAGGGGTCGTGGGCGAGGAAGGGGTCGTGGCAGGTATAGTGAACAATCAGCGGAGGGTAGTCGGGTAGGGAGCTCTGGAGGTAGGCGTGTCAAGAGGGATATGCGACGCAGGCTTCACGAAGCAGAGGCTGCTTTTCTTTAGGAAACTCATCCACATGTTCGCAGTATCATTGACCATCTTGAAGAGCAGGCTTTGGAGGATCAGTCCGACCCTGAAATGTTTGATTGGGAGACTTATCTCCCTGATCCGGGTCATACTCGCGGGCGTATGTCGCTCTATAAGCAATCATTGCATGTGTATTGGGGACTCAAGCGTCTTCTGGCGCGGGCTATGGAGCAATTCTCAACAGAAATGTTGGATATAGCCCATGCCAACCTCAAAAAGGAAATGAAGAATATTCACATGACTCTTATGATGCAGGACAGACGGATGGATCAGCTATTCCAGTTGCTTAGGGACAATGGGATGGTTAAGGCCGAACCTGCGGCCCAACCCGCCGATGCTATGAAGCCGTAGAACCTGGAGGTTATGCGTGACTGTTTCTGTTTATATGATATCGTTTTCAGTTCCTTTGTTTTCAGTTAAAACTATGCATAGTATATCCATAGGTAGATTTGGCAGTTTTGATATCAGATTTGACAAACTGGCAACTTATTTTTTTGGATAGGTGTCATATATTTTCGAAGCCCACCTGGTTTCCCTTCTGGGCAGGTGGTGTCATTTTAATCCTCTGTATATAGTCTGCTTTCGGTTATATTAATAGAATCTTACCTCAGTTTACAAAAAAAAAACATAAGGCAAAATTACCTTGCTCAAGAAGAACGACAGATAAAAATTTTCCACTCCAAAGATAGCCACTATGCATAATTTGAAGAAGGGAGTTTATGCTATAGGCTGTAGAGTCATGGGGCTTCTCAGGTGACACCATAATGCACCCAAGCGAAGAGTTACAGAAGAGGCATAACAAAATACACAAGCACAGGGAAAAGTTTCCAAAACCCTCCCCTCTCCACAGCGAAACAATAAACACAATGAACAGAAGTCCTCCAGTATGAAAGGGTCAAGTTAATAGAAAAAATCCACACCATAGATGTCTCGTAGGAGATTTCAACTGTAAATGTCTCATCACCTTGGTAGAAGAGAAGTCATAAGGTGGTGGTACCCATTCATGTGATTCAAGACACATGGTGGAGGGTTTCACATCTTCCAAGACCCATGGGGTAAGGGGATAGGTTGGTGGAGAGTGTAGGCAACCAACTGTAACCATAGCCTAAATTAAATACATACATTAGGCCCTACCTCCAATCTTAGGCGTCCTTGTTACAGATCCATTTGGGCACATCACTCCCATCATCTAGATCAGTGTTTTAGGGCTCATCAAACCCTAATTTGAGTTTCTACATGCCCTAAACAAGTCACCCTTTTGAATGCCTCCTTCCCAGACAGTTTCATGACATGAAGACATCCTGAAATGACCTCTAAAGGGACCAACATAGGTAGGCCCATGTAAGGGTGTGTTGTAGAGTAGTTGAGTCCATGCCAGGGTGCTTTGTAGAGCACTTAGGCCTCCTTTCACCTGCGCTGGGTGAGTCTGAGTGAAATTCACATAGGGTTTGGGGAATATTCTTACCTTTTGGAGTCATCTAGAAGGTTCCCTCACTTATCAACTTCTATGAGATCGAAAATGTATGAGGAATGAGTTAAGATGCATCCTATCCTCTCATCCCTTCCTCCATGGAACTAATTCTAAGTATGAAAGGCCATTCAATACCACCATTTATGACAAAACCTCCTTCATCTCCCTATAAATTAACCACTCATATAAGTGATCAGGGGCTGGACTTTGATGATTGTAAGGAGATAATGTTAGTTTGAGAATTGAGACTATTGTAAGTGTCGTTATGCTACCGTATTGTCATCCTTATGATGTGATGTGGATGGAACCAAAGTTGGAGGAGTGACTTCGAATGAGGCTTCATGGTTGTAATTCCTTCTTCTATTTCAATAAAGTATTTGAACCTTTTTCCATATGCTTATCTTGTTATGTGATGCTTATATGTGTGAATGTATCTGATTCCATTTACTTGTAATCAATAGATCTTTTGCTTTTATCGGTCCTTTCTCTTTTGTTGATGTTTATAGGTACTTCTCAAGCGTGTTAAGTATGGGAAGGAGTGACAGGATCAATACAAAGGAGACAAGAGGAAAGAAGAACTATAAGTAGCTCTTCTCATATTTTTTGTCTTATCTATTGCTTATAGGAAAAGGCTAAAGTGCTTTAAACTGATGTTCTATATATGGCTACTTATCTAGGGAATTAGTATTTATCCGTAGATACCAAATTCTCCAAAACAGTCCCGAATATAACCATTAACATCAACAGAGATAACATAGGAGTGAACCATAGGTAAGTAGAAAGAGCATAGCGCATATAGGTGTGTAGACTATGGGATATAATGACATCCCCCTCAATATTTGACATAGCACCATTAATAGATGTATAGCCACTAGGTGAAGCAATGAACCATAAAATTGTCTACATTAACATTGAACCAGTAAATTGAACTTACCAAGGATGTGTGTAATCGCAAGAGATATGAATAGAGATGAGAAATATTTACATCAATTAAATATGGTATAGTGGTGAAGTAAGCAACGAGAAGATACTCAAGGGGGTTATATAGATAATGAAATTCAACAATTTAATAAATATATATATATATATATATATATATATATATATATATATATATATATATAAGAAAAAAATTAATAATAGCATGAGTGAAAGTGTTACAGGTTGGTATGTGACATATATATATGTGCATGTCCACACAGTTATACTTCACTCAGGGCTTCTAAAAGTTAGGAAAAATATATACACTCTACAATTGCTACCACAATTTCCTTTGAAGGTCAACTTTCTATTCTAATTCCATTTTATTTTTTTAATTTGTACTCTGTAAGGTGCAGTTGAAAAAAATTCTTTGTCATTTGTTTTGTTGCAAAAAAGAAATCCACTTGCACTCTATATCACCTATAACTATGGGTGATCTCTATGTATGCGCCAGAGTATTACAAAAAATCAGTGTGTTGACTACAGATAATGCAATTGGTTATATTGAAGGTGAACACTAGTAAAGACCCATTTAAAGTGTGTCTGGAGTTACATAAATGAGAAATGCATCAAATATTGAAACTCATATATGCATATTTAGTTATGTTTGATATGTCTATACTAGAGTTGATGTGTTTATTTTTTGGGAAAATATAAACATTATTGTTTAATTAGTGGGGAGCTATGAACCCTGGCTTTGATGTTAAGTGATTGTAAATTATTTTGTTTGATTGATTGGAAAAAAGTAGAGAATCTGAGGGCCTCATCAATGTTGTAATTTTATATTTTGGTACCTTATTGGGGAACACATCCTCCATGCCATTTGAACATGAGTCTCCACAATGATGCCCACAATCTATACTAATTTTAGGGTTACTATGCATGTAGACATTTTTAGTTAGTTTGGTATGTAATTTTGATTAAGAGATTCTATCTATGTAGACAGTTGTATTTTTTATAACTTATATGATTCCATATGATATTAGGATTCTGATTTCCAGCAAAATTTTAGAGTTCAAACATAACTACATATTTTACTAATTATCACCTTGACTGGGAGGACGACATAGGCACCCTAATGACATTGCATACATTGGACATATAAATGCAAATAGTCTTTTACTTGTGAACTCACTCTAACATAAAATGCATAAGAAATTCAACCTCCTCCCATCAAACTTTCTCAGTGGATATGTATGCCAAGAAGGTGAGCTATCCTACAAAAAGGTTTATGATATAATCATGGGACAAAAAAATATGATTCAGAAAGTTAGAATGGCAATTGACTATATATATGTTTGGCCTCCTGAAGTTCTGGAAGAAAATATTGGTAGAGAAATATGTTTTAGTAGAAAAATATACCATTATATTTTCTTATTTAGCATTCCTATATCTAGATTTGTAAGTGTTAATACTAGGAATCGTGAACAAATTTAAGGTCTCTGCATAGGAAAATCATCCAACTGGTGCAAACATTATAGCTTGCACTTGGGGATAAATGACTTGATGAATACATGGATGAGAGCTCAAAGCTCTTTGATGTGTGTCATGTACTTAAATGTGGGATTACAGGCCTAGAGCAATACTAAAATGTTGTAGAGAACGTTTCCATAATATTGAATGTCAATGGCAACCCAACAAGTCAATAGTGCATGCAGGTGATGAGGAGCATATCAGAGTGTTGGAGACCATATTTGGCGAGATGATGTGGATCTCTCATGATGAAAATAGTAACATGTGCCCCTAAGAGTCATTCATTTGTGAGTGGGTTAGAAAAAACTCGATCGGGTCCAGACGACCCAATAAACTGGTAGTGACACATCAAGAAAAGAGACGCGGTCTGCCTCTAAAGTCGTTGCAAAACAAGTGGATCAGTTTCTGATCTAATTTTCATGGGGTCCTTCAAGAGTGAATGAAGTAATATTTGAAAGGAATTAGAATTCTATGAAATTGATTCCTTTGGACTGTCAGGTGGTATCAACACTAGTTCGAAGTCAATTTTGGTCCTAACCAATTTATTTATTGTGCTTTTAGGGCTATGCACAATATTCTTTAGAAAAATCGTGGGATAACTAGTTACTATGTTGAATGTGTATGGCCCCTATGAGGATAAATGGGTCTTTTTTGATGAACTTTTTTCTTTACAGTTTTCACAAACGGAAAAGTGATTTTAGGTGGAAATTAAAACTTCACACTTCGTAGCAGGGAGATGTGCGGTTCTACAACTTGGGTGGATCATCTCGCTAACTTTATTTCTTTTAAAATTGAGTGCCTTAGGTTGGTTGATGTGGAACGCATCTCCATGTGAGAATTCAATTGTTGTGGACAATCTATGTTTTAAGTCTTCCTTCTTTTCCTCATCGTCTTGCCTTCAAAAAAGAGTGGACATTGAGATAAACCAAGTAAATTCCTCTATTAAGACACTTCAAGGTAAAAATGGATCATGATAGTCTTAAATATTTTTTAGAACAAATATTATCTTTAGAAGAACAGAAAAATGGGTCACAAGTATGGTGGGTTATGACTTTGACATCATCTATAGAAAAGGGAAGCAAAATTTTGTTGCAGATGCACTCTCAAGAAAGGATGAGGATGTGGAAGCATTGTTTTATGCTATTTCTTTTATCCAACCAGATTGGATAAACGAGGCAAGGGATGAATGGAAGAAGGATGAAGAAGTGTGGCCACTCATTTAAAAGTTGCAGAAGATCCCAATCCAAACAATATGGCCTGAACTTGAAGAGGAAGGAAAAATCATATTGGAACCTGGAGCAGTCACAGAAATAAGAACCTGATATCTACGAAATCGATCAATTTCAGAGTATCTGATCAATTGGAAGAACTCACCCGCTGAAGATTCCACAGGGAGAACAAGAATTTTATACAGAAGCATCAAGAACTACTCAAGTGTTGAGGACAACACTTTTTGAAGGAGAGGGGCATGTTAGGCCCCTATACTACTAGTGTAACCCCTTATTGTTATTAGTACAACCCCCCTATTATATTGTTGTACCCATGTAGTCCCCATATTGTTATTATTGTGCCCCATAGAAGCCCACTATTGTTATTATTGTGCCCTTACATTATTATTGTTATGTCGGCTCGGATTATATTATGACCCCTTAGACTCCTATATATAGAAAGGAGGTCTTCTCATTTGTATCATCCAAGAATTGTTCATTTGTGTAATTTAAAGGAGGTTTCCTCCTCGAAGAGGCTTATTTCTAAGGCATTCATCTATCTTTTCTATCCTTTTTTGAGTTGGTTTCATAACAAAGCAACTCAAATATTTCTCATCATCATAATCTGTGTTTCTTCTTTTTTCTTTCTCTCCACACAAGCACATTCGATTCTAAGAACATTGTCAGAAAAATATTTCTAAACCAAAATTATGTATAGTTTAGTCCTTGCATTTTAGGCACCACCACATAACTGCACATATTGCATTTGTTGGCATAAAAATACTTAGCGAATAAGAAAATGTATTATAAATGTTATAATAAAATACTCGTTGAATAAGTAGAGAAGGTGTTCAGAATTGTAGATATTGATCATTTCTTCCTTACCAAACTTTAATCACGTGCCTCTTATCTCCACTTTCCAAAATTCGTTAGATGTAAGTAAGGTACTTGCTACACAGTTGTATATAAGCTATTAAATTGATTGTTGTACAAGTATTGCACCTATAGCCAAACCTACACTTTGTTTCTCTATCACTTTGACTTTCCCCATAAGAATTACTAAAACAAGGAAATTCCATGCGCAAAAAACATTAAATAGTGGAAATGTGTATGAAAGTGGATACAAAGACATAAAATGATAACATTAATAAAAATATAAGATAAATGAGAAGATACCTCTTCATCCACTTTCCCAGCCTCAACAGAGAATTCTTGTTGCATATAGTTTTATATGTTGCTCTTTCCTATCCTACCGCATTGCGGTGTTTCCTTGGCAACATCTGGTGCAATTTCTAGTTATAATTATTCTCAGCATATTTTTCCTTAGCAACAACCTGCTTTTAAGGTATACACCATTTTGATTACCTAGGCTTTTAATTTGTAATAAGGAAAAGTCTTTATTTTTTCCTTTAAAGAACACCTTTCTCAATTGTTGTGCTTTCCTTTTCTTTTCACCCAACTTAACATTTCTCTCTAGTTAATTTTTAGCATAATATGTCTCTCTAGTTATGTTATTTTCTAAATATTAGTTTAACATAAATTTCTCTCCAATTATGTTATTTTCTTATAATTAATTTATCTTGGTATTTTAGGAGAAATATTTGGTAAGGTCCATCATATGGAGTTGACCACTTAACAGATTTTCTAGAATAGCAAGAAATATCTATTAGTCATGTGCTCTTTCCCATAGTTTTCACAAGGTAAAACATTTATTCATAATAAAACACTTAATTACATAATCCTTCAATGCCAATCTTGGTCATTAAGTTCAAATCATAATCATAGTAATCTAAAAATATTCACGTCTTTAAAAAACATAGCACCAGGGGTGTCATATATAGTCTCATGTTCAATGTAAATTTACTAGATGTTTTCCTCATTTATAGTTATTCATTAAACCAAATGTTTTAAACAAAATAATATAAACCCTTATATTATAAACCCAATATTATAAACCAATAAACCAAATATTAAATGAAATAAGCCAATATTACAAACCAATAAAGTAAATACTATAAATTGATATTATAAACCAAATATATGACAAACCAAATATAACCAAATGTTATAATGCCATATATATCCAAATATTATAAACTCAATAAAACAAATATTAAAACCGAATATTATAAACCATATTTTAAAGAAAAATAATGTGAGGTATAATCTCTTGTTCAATGTATATTTAGTGGGTGTTTTGCTTGTTTATAGTTACTTATATTTACTCAGTGTTTTACTTGTTTATAACTATTCATAATGAATTATATATTACACTTTATATATTAACTCTATATATAAAAAACCCAATATTACAAACCCTATATTAGACTATATATTATAAAACCCAATATTAAAAATACAAATACTAAAACCCCCAATATTATAAACCTTAATATTATAAAGCATAACATTATAAACCATATTTTAAAGAAAAATGATGTGAGGTATAATCTCATGTTTAATGTATATATTTATAGGGTGTTTTAATTTTTTATGTAAACCCTAATATTATTAGCCCATAATATTATAAACCCTAACATATATAAACCTTAATATATTAGACCCTATATATTAAAAACCCAATATGATAAACCCTATATTATAGACCTAAATACAATATTACAAACCCTAATATTTAACCATGTATTATAAGGCCAAATATTAAAAGCCATAATATTATAAACCTAATATTATAAATCCTAATATTAAATCCTCATATCATAAACTCAATATTATAATCCAATATTATAAGCCAAAAATAAAATAAACTAATAAAACTAATATATAAACCGACAAACCAAATATTAGATAAAATATTGAGCCTCCCACTATACAATCGACTAAACAACAAGGAAAGTGCATAAAACATTAATTTTGGTGTTGTGTAACAAGGGCACAATTTGTCGAAGATAGTAAATTTCTCGTTGGAATTCAGTTAGAAAATATTCAAGAAGTCTGGCTGTGGGAGTGTTTGAATATTCTTTTATGGTGGAAATGAATTCAACACCATCAAGAACCCCTAGGACAACCAAAATATTGAATCTTGAATATTTTTTATGGTGGAAATGAATTCAGCACCATCAACAACCCCTAAGACAACCAAAATCTTGAAGCTCGATAGTTGTAACCCAGAGTTCCAAAATTTCTCAAAATTGTGTCACAATTTCCATTGTTTTCTATGCAAAAAGTGTCATGTTTAGACTACACATTAGTTTTTTTAAGGAATATGAAAATTTTCACCTTATAGGGAAACACATGAAACATTAATTTTTCACTAAATATCTATCAAATATTATAACAATCCACTGGTAATGTTATTTGTGGACAACTAATCTATTTTTGTTTCCCATATATAAACACTTTTAGATATGGACAGTGAGCTTAATATGCATGTTAGATCCAGTTCCTGCCAAAAAAGAATAAACTTGTTGTCAAGAGTCCCTCCTTGTTGAAATTCAATCCACTTCTCTTACCCACCCATATCCTATCCCATTCTCCTTTGTGTCTTCATGTCACAGAGGAATTCCTCCATGGACTCATTTAAAAATGTTGGTTGCTTGGATACCCCTTGTAAATATTCATTGTTCAGATTTTATCCTGAGAGGATATAAATACACATTTTTTTCTCGACTATTTTCTACTTTCATGGCTTTGTATGGATCGATTACAACATTGGAGATGACACTCTTACTCTGTGAGAAACTCGTATAATAAATTCTCCCATGCTCATCATCTATAAACACTAAAGATATCTCACCGATGAGTTTGGGATCCATATTAGTTAGCTTGTCTGTTTTTTTGTATTGTTGCAAGGTGTAGTGCAATAAGAAGTATTATGTTCACATTATTCAATAGATGCAACGAGATGAAATGGTCAGGCATCTTGGAAGGAAGTAATGGGGGTGGGGGCAAGGGGGCGGGCTCGTTGGCAATAGCTTCTCCCTTGTCATGACCCTATGATAATCACACGACTTAGACCACTCATGGCATGTGGCACTTGAAATTTTTCATTATGAGACACACAAATAATTACTCCCAGATTATGCCGCTAGCCTATGTGTCTCTTAGTGAAGCCATTATCACCATTATCAACTTGGAGAACAAGTTTTCAAGTAACCTCAACAAAATAGCCCTTCACTTTTATCTCTCAACACTTAATCTGATTTTCCAATTCAATTTTACTTCATTCACATTAATCAATGAACATAAACGAAAGCCAACAATAATAGTTCAGCAACACAACAATAACTTTAATGTGCAACAACAATATGAACAAGTGCAACTTATTTTATAATGTGGGAGTGGGAGATCCCAACAATAAATTACCCTTGTTTTTTTATTCAACTTCAGTATACAAATTACAATAGTTTATATTATGGTTCATTGGGTCAAACCCCTAAGGTTCGCTACCACAATGCCCTTACAAAATTCTTCACAATCTTGTGCGCAGCCAAGGACTCGCACCATAACCAAAAATTAAACCTAGAACAATGTTGTGCACAACTATTGACAGAATCGACACCCATGAGGACCAACCAATCAAAAACAAAAGTCTTATTCTCATTTGGCTCAATGGGAGAGCCACATCTTGCCTTCATTTGTTGCCTTGGTTCACTTCCTTTTTCACCTTGCTTACTTTCATCTTCTTCAGACTTGTCTAGCGACTTGCCACTTCTTTCCTTAGTCGAAATTACTTTTCTTTCATTTATATGTGACCGCCATTTATCAAGGATTGTGTCCCTTCATTGAGTTTACCCATCCAATCATTAAGCCAACTTGCATTTTTGTAAAGCTATTGTCCAATGTCTTCTTAGTGAGTGTGGCCAACCCATCATGTAGGCATAGTTGCCTTACACGATGCCCCTTCATGTGTCATTTTTCCCATGTCATTTACTTCCATCGCATGCTATTACACGAATTCCCTTTGTGTTTGCTTCATGTTCAAAACACACCCATGATGCCCATTGCTTGGGCATGTCACTCAGTTCCCATCCTTCAGGTAGGAGTGCCTTGGACACACGCCTTCACCCCATGTCCCTCAGTCCATCATGCATGCAAAGCATTTCAATGGCTTATTTGCCTCCATGCGGTCTATATTATTCGATTTGGTGGGTTCACCTACTATCATGTAGTGTACTCACCCAAACTCACCATCTTTCATTTATGTCATTTGGTGGGGCACGTTCGTGTTCCTACAGGTGTCCCATCCCACCACTTTGTCTAAGCCAACTCGGGAATGCCTCTTGGGCACACTTAGGTTAGGGGCGGAACATCCTCCCCCACTCCAAAATGGTTGTCTTCCTCTATAATATGCCACTGAACAAACTTATTTTCCAATCTCAGTTTGTCATGAAGTGTAAGAAACTCTAACATTCATTATTGCTACATGATATCTCTACTAGAAACTCATAAAGGAATATCTCTCAAGTATCTAATTCTTGTGATCATTTGTTGCCATACTCCAACTTAACTCTAGAATTGCTCTGTACACTATGAGTTCCTATGACTTAGACTATTTAGGTAGTTAATCCAATTCCTGCATCCAACCTATGAGAATGCATATCATCATGTCTTCATCAGTTGTTTCTCTAGCACTTCCTCACATCTTCATTCTTCCATAAATCTTCCAACTCTGCTCATCATGAAGTGCCCTTCAGTAGCACACCACCCTCAATGGGGTCTCACCATCATGAGAAAAAAACGGTAAGCCCATATCCTCTAGTAGTTCAAAAAGACATTGGGGTGGTGAAGTCATGTGGCTTCTTTCTCCCAATCATAATACCATATTTCCTAATTATAGGCAGTGACCCATTTGACATGAATCCACATATCTGTCCATAACATATCTCATCAAAGGTGGATAGTACATCTTACCATCACTATCTTGCATCAACGTCATCAAGATAGGATCATCATTGGTTTATACGACTCTCTCTATGGCCTCAACCCATTCCAATATTTTTGTGATCTTCTCTGTAGTGAAGAACATCAATCTTCCCATGTTCAAACCTCAAAAACAAGGTAATCTTGTTATTATAAATAACATCCTAACCATGAATTTTAGCGACTTTAAGTCCACCCTATGATATAATAGTTTGTAAAAATGCTTGAATATTTTTTGGAAAATGTATAATATATGGCTAAAATGTCACTATTTTCTATTTTCTTCTCTTATGAAATTTAGCAAACTCTTTGGATGGTGGAAGTGATCTGGATTAATAGTGATGAAAAAATATCTTGATGTATACTTTAGTCCATGCAAATATGGAGTTCCTAGCTCATGTTATCATTGCCTTGGTATCAGTAGTATGGGGCTTTCGCCATAAACATGCATAGGCAATATCAAGATACTCGTTGTAAGTGGGGATCAGTGTATTATACCTCGTTGTTCCTCCATCTCTGTAATCTTCCCCCACCAAAATAATTATGGGGACAATCGTTGTACTCAATTTTTTCCCACATCACTAGTAATCACAAGGCCAATATGGATAGAAACATTTCAAAAGAGCTACACAGATTTCACACTTGCCCAAAATCCTTCAGTTCACCAATTGTCACTATATCAAACACTTATAACATAGAAATTAAAGAAATTGTAGTTATTCTCTTAATCTTCAGTCCTGTGTGACACTTGTATCATGGTTTTTGTAATTTCTTGAGATTGGGAAACAAAGAAAGATGGTGAGGTATACACCTGCCAATCAACACTCTTTTGAACAACACTTAGCAACATAGGACAATTCCCGCAAAAATTGAAATATTCTCATCACTCAATGCCATCATAGGTTCAACACTTGCAACTCTAACCTACACATCCCATAGTTCCAACATGAAAACCTTTGTTATTCCTACCTTAGAGGATGAATATGAAATCAAGGTATCACCTACATTATTTAATTTGATCCAATACAACAAATACAATGCCTCATCATCATATTCGCAATCATGAAAAGATTTAGTGACATGAATAGAATCTAGAGTAGGCTTACAGGATCACATGAGTATATCTCCACCCTCAACTGTGTCAAATAAATACAAAACATCCTCAAATTAAATTTTCATGTTACAAAAATGACCATATCAAGTTGGTTAACATCCTCAAAACTAAAGTTGATCACAACTTGCCTTCTAGGAGAAGGCTCGGGAAAGCATATCAAAGTTGTGATGCCTATATGACAATATGTATGAGTATTGGTGCTCAAAGAAGCTTCAACTCTTCCATATTATGGTCTATCACCAAAGTACCTCATCAATGTTTCATTATTCCTTCCACTATCATCCCATTTCCCAAAAGTCTAGTAGCTCTCTAATAATACCAACATTGTTTTCATTGAACGATGTGAGAGCCATAACAATTGAAATCCTCGTTAGGATCAACTATCGCACTAATATTCCATTATCGTCAAACTCAATTGACGCAATTTAATAATTCATAAAATCATGCAATATTGATATCTTTAATCTTCTACCAAATAAGTTTGAAATTAATCCAAACTACCTGATTAATGGAGTCATGACAATGTGCCATACCTGGAGTGTAAGAGGAAATAAAATTATATATTTTTTGTTTCTGGCTGAAGGAATGTGAATTAAATGAATTTCTGAACAACATACAAGCTCCCCCATCCCTGCATTACATCCATCAATCAACACTCTTAATACATCTGCATGATGGTGTCAATATAAATTATTGGTTGTACTACATACAGGAAGGAGGAAATTGTGCAGTAAATATGTGTATTATGCAATCAATTTAATATATAGTTTTAATGTTTTGTCTTCGCACCATAGATAAAAGTAAATTTATGTATATCTTAGTTAAGTTATGATGTGAATCTTTAAATTTTTGTTTGTTCATCGAACATCTAGCGAAAATATAGGTGGGTGAATGAATGCATAGTTTTAGTGTGTAATAACAAAGTGTTTGTAAACCTCTGTAAAAATCATGGTTTTTCATTATGGGTGAATGGAGCTCAAGTCTTATTTTATTCTATAAATTCATCCCATTTTCATGAAAATGATAATCCAAGTATATTTTCCTTATACACTTCATTCTTGATATTTAAATCTTGTTTTACTAAGAACTACTCTATTTTTTACAGCACATTACCTCGGAGTTTTAAACTCTCTGTTTTTTTACTGTCAAGTAAAATATATTTTAATTTGTCTTTGCATTCTTTATTACATCATCTACCTTTATTGTCACATGTTATCAGAGTAGGTTGTTATTCAGCACAAAGTTGATCAAAAAGAGCCAACGAGCCAAAGGTTTATTAGTAGCTGGACAAGGAAAAGTTTTTATGAGTGACAAATGGTAGCTTAAAGCACAAGCTTGAAAAATCCTCAAATTCCTCAATTAAATGGCAAGAATTATGATTATTGGGCAATCACAATGAAGGCTTTATTTTCTTCTCAATATATTTGGGATTTAATAGAGAATGGGTTTCAAGAACCAGCTATTGCAGCAACATATAATGTAATGACAGAAGCAGAGAGAGATTTTCTAAGAGACAACAGGATGAAGGGCTCCAAATCCCTCTTCTACATATGTCAAGTTGTGGATAAGAGATTTTTTTCAAGGGTTGAAAAAACAAAAAATTCAAAGAAAGCATGGGACATTCTCTAGACGACATATAAAGGGATGAAAAAGGTGAAGATAGAAAAATTTAAAATGTCAAGAAGAGATTTTGAAATAATATGCATGAAGGATTCTGAGATAATAGACTCATTTTTCACACAAGTAATTAGACTAATAACTCAAATCAAATCTCATGGTGAGACACTTGAAGAAAGGATAGTGGTTGAAAATATTTTAAGAAGTTTACTAGCAAGGTTTGATGTTATTGTTGTGGCCATAGAGGAGACAAAGTATCTCTCATAGTTTTAAGTGGGTGAGCTTCATGCCTCACTTATTTCTTATGAAAATAGGTTGAATAGATCCACAAATACTTCATAGGGACATGATTTTAAGATACAAGTATCAATTGGTCAAGGTAGACAAAGAGGAAGATCAAATCCTGAAGGTAGAGGAAGAAGTCCACATAGAGGTGGAAGAAGCAACCCTTCAAGCTCAAGTGGAAGGGGAAACACTCAAAATCCAAGTCAAAACTCAAGCCAAAATTAAGCACAAGGTCAGAGGTATGTTAAATCTCAAGTAAAATTCCATTATTGCAAGATTTATGGGCATTATGCAAGTGAATGTGGAATGAAACAATATGATCTTAGTAAACCAAACACAAATTTCACAAAAGAAATTAATAGGAAAGATAGTATGTCTCTAGAATGCAATGTAGCACAAGAGAAGCCAAATTATGGTTGGCTTCTAGACTCATGTTGTAGCAATCATATGATAAGAAACATAGAAATGTTTTATAATTTAGATAAAAGTGTAATATCAGAAGTAACATTTGGGACTCATAGCAAAGTGTTAATCATAGGTAAATTAAATGTCAATTTTCTAACTAAGGGGGATCAAGTATATTTTAGATGTGTATTTTGTTCTAGGCTTAAAACACAATCTGATAAGTATGGGACAACTTATGCAAAAGGGGTATAAAGTCTTTTTAAAAAATGGAGAATGCATAATCTTGAATAAATTTTCAATTAAGTCGTTGATTGTAAAATTTCAAATGACAAGTAATAGAATGTTTCCCTAAAGATAAAACTATATTTGAATGTAGAGGTTGCTCAAGCACAACTCTAAATGAACTCAAAATAAGATGAAAGAAAAATTGTAGCAGTGACATAAACAAACAGCCAAGTAGAGATAAAATATGAAAATTGGTTATGGCACCTAAGATTTGGGCATCTTAATTTTGGAGGTCTAAAATTATTACATAAGGAATTTATCATAAATGGTTTTCAACTCATAGAAAAAATAGATATTATGTGAAAGTTGCATCTTCGAAAAACAATGTAGGGAATCGTTTCTAGCAGGAAAGTCAATGTTAGGCCCCTATACTACTAGTGTAACCCCCTATTGTTGTTAGTATAACCCACTTATTATATTGATGTACCCATGTAGTGCCCATATTGTTACTATTGTGCCACATAGAAGCCCACTATTGTTATTATTGTGCCCTTACATTATTATTGTTATGTCGGCTCTGATTATGTTATAACCCCTTAGACTCCTATATATAGAAAGGAGGTCTTTTCATTTGTATCATCCAAGAATTGTTCATTTATGTAATGTAAAGGAGGTTGCCCCCTCGAAGAGGCTGAATTCTAAGGCGTTGATCTTTCTTTTCTATCTTTTCTTGAGCTGGTTTCATAACATTTGGTATCAGAGCTTTGGATTCTAGGGTTTCGCTGCTCTAAACAGGTCATCGTGGAATTTTCGCTATAACTTTCTTTTTGTGACGTTTCAGAAGTCACAAAAAAAATCCATTCGAGAAGAAATCACGCTGACCTTGGGTCCGAATTTCAGAGCTTTTCGCGCGATATTTGCTGAGCTATGATCTGAGGAATTTGGTCTTTTTGCAGACTCCTGAATTACATTCAAAACAGGTGACCTGGGGAAAATCGTCGTACCTTTCTCTCTGGGGATCGGATTGAAGTTTTGTAAGAAGGTACAAAAAGAGGACGGACTGTAGTTTCTTATGGGTGTTTTTCAGATCCAAAGGTCGAAACAGTGACTCGTGGCACGTCGTACAAGTTCGCTCTACTGAACTAGTCTATAATCAATTCACTGTGGGAGATTTCACATAACTCTTCCTTGGAGAATCCAATTTGGGTCAGACTTGTGGCATTGGAAAGAGGACACAGAGGGCTACTGCAGGTCACAAATTCAGAACTAGGTGATTGAAAAGTACAGAGTTACAGTCGTTTCAAGGTCGAGCTCCTAAAATCAAGAAAAAGCAAGATGAAGAAGTTTGATGGCAAGGATCCGGTAAATTAGATACTTCAAATGGAGCAATATTTTGATCTACATGGTGTAAAACTGTTACAAAAGGTATGTATTGCATCTTCATATTTAGAACCAGATCAGTTTCTATGGTATGAATGGCTTTGTTCTCGTATAAAACTTGTTACGTGGTCAATTTTCACGGAGGAAATGATAGCACATTATGAGGATACAAAGAGCAACACCTTCTTTAGAGCAACACCACAACAATTGGAAAGAGTAAAAGAGCTTTGTGACATAATGGAAAGAAAAATTATGGAAACCAGGAAGCATACCCCTCACAACTATAAATATGGAAGTGTTGTTTCTCCCAGCCTTCCACAACCTACAAGGGTTACACCACAACAATTGGAAGAAAAAAGAGAAAAAGGGATTTGTTACAATTGTGATAGCAAATGCACTAAAGGTCATAGGTGTGCTGAGAAGAAATTATTTTACATAGAATATGAAGAGGAGGAAGAAAAGGATCAAGAAACATCAAAATAAGAGGATATACGCCAGGACACCACCCCAGAGAAAGAAGAAATGAATCAGACCATATCTTGTAAAGCATTGGAAAGAATTACCACTCCTCAAACTCTCAAGATAGAAGGACATATCAAGAAGAAAAAGGTGCAAGTAGTGAAAGATCACATCGAGAAAGAAGAAATGAATCCAACCATATCTTGTAATTCAATGGACGAAATTACCACTCCTCAAACTATCAAGATAGAAGGACACATCAAGAAGAAAAATGTTCAAGAAGTGAAAGATCACATTGAGCATCAAGAAATGAATCCGACCATATCTTGTAAAGGACGGGAAGAAATTACCACTCCTCAAATATAGAAGGACATATCAAGAATAAAAAGGTTCAAGCAAAGAAAGATCACATCGAGCATCAACAGCAAGTTCTCCAACTTTTAAAGGATAACGCCACTTCGGTGCAAAATCAAACGAAACAACAGGTAGATCAACATCGTAGTGAAAAATGTTTTGATGTAGGTGATTGGGTATTTTTATTGCTACATCTCAAGCAAGCTATTTATGAGAAGAAAATGTTGGCAATACTACATGCACTTAAAAAATGGTGACCTTACCGAATGAGAATACTCTTCAAGGATGAGGATGTGGAAGCATTGTTTTTTGCTATTTATATTATCCAACCAAATTGGATAAACAAAGCAAGGCATGAATGGAAGAAGGACGAAGAAGTATGGCCACTTATTCAAAAGTTGCAAAAGATCCCAATTCAAGCAATATTGTCAGAAATTGAAGAGGAAGGAAAAATCATATTGGAACCTGGAGCAGTCACAGAAACAAGAACCTGACAACTACGAAATCGATCAATTTCAGAGTATTTCTTCAAGTGGAAGAACTTACCCGTTGAATATTCCACATGGGAGGACAAGAATTTTATACAGAAGCATCAAGAACTACTCAAGCGTTGAGGACAACGTTTTCTGAAGGAGAGGGGCATGTTAGGCCCCTATACTACTAGTGTAACCCCCTATTGTTGTTAGTATAACCCACTTATTATATTGATGTACCCATGTAGTGCCCATATTGTTACTATTGTGCCACATAGAAGCCCACTATTGTTATTATTGTGCCCTTACATTATTATTGTTATGTCGGCTCTGATTATGTTATAACCCCTTAGACTCCTATATATAGAAAGGAGGTCTTTTCATTTGTATCATCCAAGAATTGTTCATTTATGTAATGTAAAGGAGGTTGCCCCCTCGAAGAGGCTGAATTCTAAGGCGTTGATCTTTCTTTTCTATCTTTTCTTGAGCTGGTTTCATGACAGTCAATAAGGGAAAAGGCACCCTTGGAAATTGTCCATTCATATTGATGTGGACCAATGCATACACCATCAATTGGTGGAAAATATTATTTCTTGAAATGCATAGATGAATACACAAGAAATACATGGGTGTACTTATTGAGACATAAAAATGAAGTGTTTTAGAACTTTAGAAAATTGAAGGGTCTTGTTGAAAAACAAAGTGGGAACTACATCAAAGCTTTTAGAATTAATAAAGGTGGTGAATACATCTCAAATTATTTCCTATGTTTTTTCAGGGAGCATGGAATTCACAACAAGGTATACACCTCAACAAAATGATATCATGGAAAGGAAAATTAGAACAATTATGGAAATGGAGAGTATGTTAAATGAAAATTATTTGGCAAATGATTATTGGGCTGAAGTTGTAGCTTGCACAACTTACATTATAAATAGATGTCCAACCAAAAGTGTAAGGAACATGATTCTCAAAGAAGCATGGAGTGGAAGAAAATATAGTGTTACTCACATGAGAGTGTTTGTGTGGCTTATGCACATGTTTGAGATGAAATGAGAAAGAAGTTGGATAGAAAGGGGGAGAAATACATATTTTTTTATATAATGATGAGCGCAATGCATACAAGCTCTACAATCCAATAACAAAAATGGTCATAATCAACAACTATGTATATTTCAACAAAGAGAAAGCATGGGATGGAAGTTTGCAGAAGACAATTAATGTAAATGGAATCCTACCACGAGAATACAAAGAGGAATTAGTAGCAACAGGTACTTCTTTAATGGTGTCTCCTCCTATAGCCACTCAATCTCAACAAAGCAGTCATCAAGTGACATAGTCAACAAGAAATAAGACAACCTCGAGTATTCAAGCAAATACTCCTCTAAGTGCACAACAAACATCAACAACTCCACATTCTCCAATATCAACTTTAAATGACACATCAAATCAATTTTTTGTAACCTTGAGAAGACAAAAATTCATAAGTTTGAGATATATTTATGAGAAAAATGAAGAAGAATGTAGTGTAGGTTTGAATTCCCTTTTTTATCTGTTTTCTAAAGTAGATGATCCTATTAATTTTGAAGATGCAAAGAAGGAGTAAAAATGGGTATCAACAATGGATGAAGAAATTGAGGTAATAGAAAAGAATGATACATGGGAGTTAGTGAGTCATCCATAAGGAAAAGAAGTCATAGGTGTAAAGTGGGTCTATAAAACCAAAAGAAATGTTTAAGGAAGGATAGAAAGGCAGAAAGAAAGTTTTGTTGTTAAGGGATACAAACAACAACACGAAAGAGATTATGTGGATACGTTTGTGCTAGTTGCAAGAATGGAGACAATGAGGACAAATTTTGGAATAGAAACGCAATATAAATGGAAGGTGTATCAAAAGGACATGAAATCAACCTTCTTGAATGGAGTGTTGAAAGAATAAGTGTATGTGGAGTAGCCACCTAATTATGAGGCTCAAGGCCAAGAAGACAAGGTGTACAGGTTAAAAAAATCTCTTTATGGGTTGAAGCAAGCTCTATGTACATGGCATAGAAGAATGCACTCATATTAGTTGAATAATGGCTTTAGCAAATGTGATGGTGAACCTACCCTCTACATTAAAGAAATAAATGTTAATATTTTAATTGTAGTTTTATATGTAGATGATGTAATCTTCACAAGGAGTGCTAATCTCCTCATTGTAAATTTCAAAGAGGTCATGAAAATGAGTTTGAAATGACACATTTGGGATTGTTAAGGTATTTTCTAGGAATAAAGTGAAACAAATGAAGGATGGCATTTTTATCTCTCAATCAAAGTATGCATCATAAATCTTGAAGAGGTTTAAAATGCAAAAAAATAAGCCTGCGCCAACTCTAATACCCATGGGCTTGAAATTGAACAACAAAGATTGTTGCAACAATGTAAATCAAACATTACACAAAAATATGGTTGGAAGTTTAATGTATTTGACTGCAACTAGGCCTGATTTAATGTATGCAATGAGTTTGGTTTCTATATTCATGGAGATACCAAAGGCGACACATTCGCAAGCAGCTAAAATAATTTTAAGGTATGTTAATGGAATTAAGGAATATGGAATTTTCTATACTACAATAAATGACTTTTGTCTAGTTGGATATACTTACAGTGGTTGGGAAGGTAATGTAGATGATAGAAAGAGCACATTAGGTTATGTATTTTCATATGGGTTTGGGAGCCATCTCATGAGCTTCCAAGAAACAACCAATAGTTTCATCGTCTACAGTTGAAGCTAAATATGTCACAACAATAGGGGCAACATGTCAAGCAGTTTGGATAAGAATAATGTCAAATAATTTATGCCATGAACAAGAAGAAACAACAAAGAATTATTATGACAACAAATTTGCAATTTTTTTTATCCAAAAACTTGATTTTTCACAAAAGAAGAAAACATATGGACACAAAATATCATTTCATCATAAAGATTATCAACAATGGAGAAATCATTTTGGAGCATTTCAGATCTCAAGATCAATATGCTGACATATTCACTAAACCATTGGCAAAGGAAATTTTTGTCCATGTAAGACACTGTTTGGGAATCGTCAATATCAGGTGTTGTGATTTATGGGCGTATTAGAAATTAGTCTCAAATACCTCACTAATGGAACATGACAACGCGCCATACCTGGAGAGTACGAGCAAATCAAATTGAATTGAATTTTATTGGTTGAAGGAATGTGAAGTAAATGAATTTATGAACAATAAAAAAGTTCTCCATCCCTTAATCAAAAGTATGAATACATATTCATACAGGTGGTGTCATTATAAATGTCTAGTTGTATTGCACACAATAAGGAGGACATTTTGCAGTAAATATGTGTATCGTGCAATCAATTTAATATATAGTTCTAATGTGGTGTCTTTGCGACTTGGATAAAAGTCATTGTATGTATGTCTTAGTTAAGCTATGACATCAAGTTTTAGTTATTTGTTTGTTGTTAGAACGTATCGGGAAAATATAGGTGGGACCATGAGAAAATAATTTTACTGTGTAAAAATAGAGTGTTTCTAAACCTCTGAAAAAATCTTGGCTTTTTACTATAGGTGAATGGAGCTCACTGGTTATTCTATAAATGCATCTTGCTTTCATGAAAATTATAATCGAAGTATGTTTTCCCTACTCACTTCCTTCTCGAAGATTTAATATTATTTTTTTTGTGCAATACTTTGTTTCTTACCGAGTTTTAAACTGTGTGTTTTTTAATTTTCAAGTGAAATATGTTTTATTTTTTCTATGCAATCCTTGTTACATCCTCTTCTTTTATTATCACGTGGTATCAAAGCAGTTTTTCTGTCAGCACAAATTTTATTAGAATACCCTTTAATTGTAGTTATTCATGTTTTCTCAAAGAACTATCATTCCTTTTATCTTCGTTACTCCTTAAAGACAACAATTGACTAGCTTTTTATTCATGCATTTGACATATGTTATGTGAAAAAATAACCCTAAAGACAATGCTTACATGCCTGAGGGGAACATGTCATAGCATGACTTTCATGATTTGTAAAACTTACAATAATCATGATAGAATTAATGAGACCTCTTACTTTGAATAGAATCATAAATCCATTTACACCACATAATCTGCACTACTCAATCCAACTCCATGATCCAAGCTTAGATTGGTTACATGCATATATGTTCACACATACTACAATCATATTTTATATCAAATCTCTTCATGATGTGGATGTGCTCTCCTCTTTAAATGTAGGTTGCCAACACTAAGACTATATCTCTCTATAATAATGCAATAGTGACCTACATTACTAGGAATAGGACAGTGCTTAATGTTCTTGGAAAACTCCTCTCTAGAAACGAGACAGTATGGGAAACCTCATCTTATATGTTTTTCCTGATTTTCATTGGTCAGAAACCCATTTCTTGTGAAGCTGGTTGTTTCTCATAGCGTTTCATGCAAAACAATCTTCCATTTTCCCTGGAACATTTTTGTTTTTCCTCAGATTCTCCTCAGTTTGTCAATTTCCTTTCCCAATTCATGTTAACTCCCATTCCAAAGATGTTACTTACCTTTTCAACCTCTGCATGCAAATTAGTTGCATTTTCTAGCTGTGTAGGTGTGCATGCAAACTAATGGTTGTGAGTATGTGATTGTACGTAAAGCGAGGTTTGATGAGGATATAAGTGGCAGAGGGTAGCATAATCATCATTCAGCAAACACATTCAAGACCAGATCAGAGCCGAGCCAAGCCATGGTTAGATTCAGTGGCATCATCCATATTTTGTGACCAAAGATCTCAGGAACAAGACTTCATGCACAGGGATTCAACCTTTACATTTTACAATTTCTTTAGTTTAAGTTGTTTGTCACTTTAAGTTCTTTCGAAAAATTTTCATTTCCTAGCTCATAGACATCAACGGTCTCTGTAAATTTTCAATTGTTAGGTCATAGACTTTAAAACATTTATCAATCTTAACATATGTAGTTCATTTTCTTTCCTTGCTCTAGAATTTATTTTAAATTATGTATGAACATCCCCACCTCTGTCTTATCAATGCTCAAGGAATTCTTCATACTTTCACATTTCCAAATGACAATGGTTATGTTTTAATGAGCAGGAGCCTTGCACCTAGAAAATGTGAAACAAGATGCTTGTCTTCAAAAACTTAGTAAGTTTTCTAATAGATTTTCTTAAACATTTCTCATAGATTACCAAAGATCTATGTGGGGTAAATGGATTTCCCAAAACCAATTTTCTATAAAATAAAACAAATCAAATAGTAACATAGGGCTATCGTTGAGCATACTTCGAGAACCATGGCCGAAAATAGCTATTAGGCATTGCTATCATCCTTGCAATAGATGAAATTGTTCACTACATTGACATTCTGCTTAATTACCAGGAAAACTAATGGACTACAAAGGCATTCCAGAAAGATAACACTCTTACTCAATTTCTATCCTTACCAATGAACTTGAATCTACGAGCTTTGATTAAGCTAGAGCTATTGGATATGTAATAACAACATACAATTAAACCTTGATTCAATAACCAAAATATACCCAAGTCATCATCTTATTACCTTATAGCAATTTAATTTCATGTTGCTTATTTTGATCATTGTTTTTACCTTTTACCCTAGTTTATTTTATTCATGTCCATTGGGCTTTTTCCTTTTCCCTATTCACTTGTGTATAAGGCTGGTTAGCAACATAGATCCTTTATCACCAATAAGTTTCATGGAGAGAGAAGGCAGCAAGTATAAATAAGGAACCTCAGTAGTTTGCACCTTGTCGATATACACAATTTACATCAGTGGGAACCGTAGAGTGGTGTGATAGGCTTTCCTTGGTGCTTCACTCTCGCAATGCCAAAGCAAGCGATTTTGGAATTTATGAGAAAATCTATGACTCATTTTTATGCCTTCAAAACTATCTTGGGAATTTTTCTTGTATAGTTGCATATTTCTTTAATTCGTCCCAAAATAGAGGAGATGAACAAATATCAATTCATATTCTCTATGTCAAAGAGTTTCTAATGAGGTTCTTCAAATGATTTAGGATTTTTTTTCTTATTGGAATGCATGGTATAACACATTACAAAGAGCCATTAAGTCTAGCTTGGATTCTATTGTTGCTTGGACATGGTTTTCCCTCTTATTGATTTATAGTCATGTGATTGGATAGTATGGTACCAAGAAAATTTGATAGATGAGATTCCTCAAGTGGCAGCCCCCATATTTTAGGAAGGAACTTTGATCAAGCCTTTATGTTAATTAGAATGCATCTATGTCTTTCATTCCCTAGATCCAAAGCCCTCAAGTGCATGAAGAAGACTAAGAACTGTGAGGTAGATTCCACAAACTATAAACAAATAGGTAAATGATAATTGACACTCTACTAAGCTCAGAACACCTTCCACTCTCTACATGCCTCCTTTGACAATTTAGTCCCTCCTCGTTTACTTTTTTTTAACAATAATGAGCATATATACTAGTAATGTGCCAAAGCACAGAGATATTAGAGTGCTAATAATTGATCACTATCACTTTTCTTGAAATTAAATCACTATTTAGGAATTTTTCTTTACAATTTCACATGTGGAAACATTGGAGGTTTACGATTAATGCTTTGTTTTATATTATTTACCTTTAATCTTGTTTTTCTTTATTTTATATTATTTATCTTTAATATTCTTTTTACTCTTTCCTACATCCCAACTTCGTTTCTCGTACTATTCTCATTTCTCTTTTCGTCTCTCTTTTCGTGTTTCTAGTAACATAAAAAGTAACAAAGAAAAAAAAAACTCACAACACATCTACTCAACCATGCCATGATACCAAATGATGTACCATAGCACACAATGGCATAAAACACACTCATATTCACAAAGCAAGCGGTGTTCAGAGTATATTGTAAGTTTTTCATGGGAAAAATATATTAATTAATCATTCGAGTGTATAAATAGTTAATTTTTATAACCATAACAAATGCATCATAATTAGCTAATTAATTCTAACTATTACATCAACTATCTCCTATGATCTCTCCACACTATCTTCATGACTCTCTCAATAAATATCCGTATCTAGTTTCACTTATATTTCTCCATATTTCAACCTTGCTTTCAATAATATTATCATATTATTCATTAAACATTACAAATAATAATTGTTCCTTCATCTCCCTTCTTTAAAGAAAATTTTTCATTAAACTAATCTTTTTTCCATCTTTTACTTGGTTGTCTTTTTGTGTGAATCCTTCTTGGTTCTTATTTTCCTTAATCTTCCTTAGTTATTTTTCCTCCTTGTCCTTATTTTCCTTAATCTTCTAAATAAAAGATGAATATTGTTAAAATCCATATAAAAAATTTCACCGTCTCTAATTCTAGAAAACTACTCCTCTTAAATAGTTCATCAACCATTATTCCATAGTAACTTTGCATACATGTGCTAGTTACTCACCCTGCATCACCATCGATTTCATAGAGTTCTGGTTCACCCATAACCTTGTTATCGCATCAATTGCTTTATCCAAAATCAACTTAATTAATCTACATATTCACAAACAACTAACCATTAGAATCTATCATGGCTAAATTTGTGAAAGTCAAACTTACACTCAAAAAATTTTGTTTTATTTATCCTGATTGACGTTTTAAAGGTTTTGTTAGCCATAAAATATGTTTAAAACAAGTGGAACATCAAATTGCAGGCCCGCCCACGTGTATACAATCGATTAAACGATAGGGAAAGTGGAGATGTCCACATGTATACAGTCAACTGAACGACAAGGAAAAGAATAACACGTAAAAAAAAAATAGGATGAATATGAACCCAATCCACGTTAACTCAGACCTCCATGGACTGAGTTATATATATTGGTTGCTCGGCTCCCCGTTGTAAATATTCGGTGTTTGGCTTTTATTCTGAGATCAGGATAAAAATACACAAATTCTACTTAGCTAGTTTCTACTTTGATGGTTTCGGAGGGCTCCATCATAGCGTTGGCGATGGCGATTTTAGTTGGTGAGGAACCCATATAATCAATTTCCTTATACTCGTTGTCTAGAAAAAGTGACGATATCTCACTGATGAGTTTGGGATCAATATTAATGAGCTTGTTTGTGTGTGTTGTAGTAAGCATAACGAAGTTCACATTAGTGAACAGCTGCAACGAGACGATCTGGCCGAGCATCCTTGCGGGAAGCAAAGGGGGCTCCCTCGCTGGTGGCAGCTCCATCCTCAACCCGAGCCAGTCCTCAGCGGTGCTGGTTGCACCAGGAGGCTGGTCGTGCCGCTTTTGGGGCCACATTGGCTGCACCTTTAACGCCTAGGCGACCGCTCCCACACCACAGGGGATTGTGGTGCGGCCTCGAGTGAGATGGGGGATTGTGGGTGCGGTCTTGAGTTATGCTAGCGGAGTTCACACTCGATGGCACCAGAAACAAGGAAAGTTGCGTGGACGAGTGGTTGGTATAACAACAAGTGCCACAGAATTCCTACATTGTATTTGTTGTTGTAATATATTTGCAGAGTTAATAAAATATTGGGGTGAACTAGTTTTTGGGGAGTTTGCCCCTGCAGTTATGAACTTGTGTTAATTGTGATATCGTACTTTTGTACTTTTTTATTGTTGTTTTGGTTATCCCATTTGTTATCTTATAATTATACAAGTGTTATTTGTTAAAATAAGTAATTGAATTTTCTTTGCATATTGAATAATTGAAGAAGAAACATTTGAAAGAAAATTGACTTAAGTGTTGGAAGTAGGTATAGATCGGGTAAGAGTAATTTTAAAAGTGAAATTGCGTCAGTGTCACATAGAGTCCGATGGATGAAGTTACCACAACATGGGGCCATGAAAAATGGTATCAAGGTCCTATTTCAAAAGAAGTGAGCGATGTGGAGAAGTGTTGAAGTCTAGAAGCGACAAAGGCACGTCACGGTCAAGGTTGAGTTGAATGGATTAGACTTGGAGGCATGACTGCCATTAGCAGTTGAGTGATAGGTTACAAAGGGCGAAGTTTGGCATGGACAAGGCAACAAAGTTTGGAGGCATGACTGCCATTAGCAGTTGAGTGATAGGTTACAAAGGGTGAAGTTTGGCATGGACAAGGCAACAAAGTCAGGGTGGAGTTGAATGAAGGAATATTTTATGGTTGTAACACATTCTCAAAACAAACAGATGACAAACATTAGTGAACCACATCTAATGGGTGAATCTAGCATGAACACCAAGGCAGTTTGCATGAAAAAAATGTTGGACGAAATGGATGAGTTGAACACAAAGATGGATGTGCTTGAGGTAGAGAATGTCAAACTTAGGAACAATTTCACCGAGCAGGGAGAAATTCATGCAGACCTCAAAGTTCGATATGATTATCTTCATTGGAGATACGATCAAACCGCAAATAAAGTTAAAGAACTTGAAGCTGCAAGGGATCAAGGTATCGAAGAGATCGCAAAACTGTAGAAGAGTCTTTTTGAAGCTCTGAACGAGATTGTGATTTTTAATAAAGTAGTTGGGCAAGGTTCGAATGGCAGATCTCCCCACATCAAGATTAAGAAACAAGAAGTGTGAAAACACTTGGAAACTTTCTATGGGATATGGGTGCAGTACCTTGAACGGTTGGAAAGTATTGATGCTGGAATAAGATTATTTTTTTGGGTCACTGCATACCATCAAGTACCACAACACTCCATGAAATGCCACTGTATGCCACAACCTATCCTTGTACACCATTGGATACCCTCGACTATGACTATACCATCCTATACCCTCCTGTGTTCTTCATGTGTCATTGCACCTGTCACTCCCCGCATGTCCTCAATGCGATGTAAGTCACTCTTCCTACCCCACAGTGTAAATCGGCATGTTGTGGTATACCACCATGTATCTCCATGCTCCTCTCCATACCACTGGTCCTCCCTGCATAGCCCTGCACACCACTAGGTGATATGGCCTAGAATTGGGTCTATATGCATCAGGCCACATCCCTCTATATAACATTGAACACTACGACCTGACTCTGTGTAGTCATGTGTACCACTGCCTACTATCATACCACCCTGTAACATATGGTATCCTGCATGTGCTGAAGTGTCTGCCACTATGATAGCGACCCCACCATGACATGCGTCATGTCCCCTCGTCCATCTTGGTAGACCTGAGCACCCTAACTCCACTCTTGCTAGGGGGTATATCTTTGTTTTGTCGATCTTCTGTGACCCCTAAGTCTTAACCTTCAATGGGAGAACATCGTATCCATATAATATTCGATCTAGTGGCCTACCCATGCCACCTCCTTAAACCAGCTCCTACCAGATAATGTTAATCATCCTACGCCCCCACGCACAACCAACATGCCAAAACAACCAATGGATTATGATCACAAACAACTTGGCCACTAGCATCAACTGGAGCTCCCCTAAGGAATGCATGCACTCAGGCATGGGGTTCACTATCTCATCAATTCCATAACCATCCCACATGTATGGTATTGGATAGGAAGCCCCACCTGGATCTCAATGCCAACTTGGGCCTCCAACACCCTCAATCTCTAAGAGATCTCACTGAGCTTTACTCCGAACTATGACCATCTCCATGAATCTAGCCCACTCCATCGGGTACCAACTCAGAATCTCTCGCCATCCAACACCAAGAGAGAAATCAAATACACAAACTCTAGCACATAGAAGAAGCCCAACATGCAGATGTTGCATCTTGTGCAACTCTGACTGTCTCATCCCACTACCCAAGTCAACACATGAGATCTGACTAGGTATCTTTGTCTCTCTCTCCCCAATGGGCAAAGGTGATCTGACAGTGTTGCTAACCTAGTCATCCCCTTTGGTATGTCTAGACAACTCCGCCTATTATGAAACTAGCTCACAAAAAGATAGAGAAGGTAGATAAACACCTTAGAAATAAGCCTCTTTGAGGGGGCAACCTCCTTTACATTACACAAATGAACAATTCTTGGATGATACAAATCCCAAGACCTCCTTTCTATATATAGGAGTCTAAGGGGTCATAATATAATCAGAGCCGACATAACAATAATAGTCTAAGGGCACAACAATAACAATAGTGGGCTTCTATGGGGCACAATAATAACAATATGGGGACCACCTGGGCACAACAATATAATAAGGGGGTTGTACTAATAATAATAAGGGATTACACTAGTAGTATAGGGACCTAACACGCCCCTCTCCTTCAAAAAGTGTTGTCCTCAATGCTTGAGTAGTTCTAGATGATTCTATATAAAATTATCATCCTCCCATGTGGAATATTCAATGGGTAAATTCTTCCACTTGATGAGATACTTTGAAATTGATCGATGTCGTAGCTGTTGATTTCTTATTTATGTGACTGCTTCAGGTTCCAATATGATTTTTCATTCCTTGTCAAGTTTTGGAAATATTGATTGAACTTGGATTTTCTACAACTTTTGAATGAGTGGCCACACTTCTTCATCATTTTTCCATTCATCCCTTGCTTCATTTATCCAATCTAGTTGGATAATAGAAATAGCACAAAACAATGCTTCCACATCCTCATCCTTTCTTGAGAGTGCTCCGATATCAAATTTTATGAAACTAACTCACAAAAAGATAGAAAAATAGATAAACGCCTTAGAAATAAGCCTCTTCGAGAGGGAAACCTCCCTTACATTACACAAATTAACAATTCTTGGATGATACAAATCATAAGACCTACTTTCTATATATAGGAGTCTAAGGGGTCATAATATAATCAGAGCCGACATAAAAATAATAATGTAAGGGCACAACAAGAACAATAGTGGGCTTCTATGGGGCACAATAATAACAATATGGGGACTACATGGGCACAACAATATAATAAGAGGGTTGTACTAATAACAATAAGGGGTTACACTAGTAGTATATGGACCTAACATGCCCCTGTCTTTCAAAAAGTGTTGTCCTCAACGCTTGAGTAGTTCTAGATGATTCTGCATAAAATTCTCATCCTCCCATGTGGAAACTTCAACGGGTAAGTTCTTCCACTTGATGGGTTACTCTGAAATTGATCGATGTCGTAGCTGTGGATTTCTTGTTTCTGTGACTGCTTCAGGTTCCAATATGATTTTTCCTTCCTCGTCAAGTTCTGGAAATATTAATTGAACTAGGATCTTCTACAACTTTTGAATGAGTGGCCACACTTCTTCATCATTCTTCTGTTCATCCCTTGCTTCATTTATCCAATCTGATTGGATAATATAAATAGCACAAAACAATGCTTCCACATCCTCATCCTTTCTTAAGAGTTCTCTGATACTAAATGTTATGAAACTAGCTCACAAAAAGATAGAAAAGATAGATAAACACCTTAGAAATAAGCCTCTTCGAGGGGGAAACCTCCTTTACATTACGCAAATGAACAATTCTTGGATGATACAAATGACAAGACCTTCTTTCTATATATAGGAGTCTAAGAGGTCATAATATAATCAGAGCCGACATAACAATAATATTGTGAGGGCACAAAAATAACAATAATGGTCTTCTATGGGGCACAATAATAACAATATGGGGACTACATGGGCACAACAATATAATAAGTGGGTTGTACTAATAACAATAAGGGGTTACACTAGTAGTATAGGGACCTAACATGCCCCTCTCCTTCAAAAAGTGTTGTCCTCCACACTTGAGTAGTTCTGGATGATTCTGCATAAAATTCTCATCCTCCCATGTGGAATCTTCAATGGGTAAGTTCTTCCATTTGATGAGATACTCTGAAATTGATTGATGTCGTAGCTGTCGATTTCTTGTTTCTGTGATTGCTTTAGGTTCCAATATGATTTTTCCTTCCTCGTCAAGTTCTAGAAATATTATTTTAACTGGGATCTTCTGCAACTTTTGAATGAGTGGCGACACTTTTATCATTCTTCCATTCATCCCTTGCTTTATTTATCGAATCTAGTTGGATAATAGAAATAGCACAAAACAATGCTTCCACATCCTCATCATTTCCTGAGAGTGCTCTGATACCAAATGTTATGAAACTAGCTCCCAAAAAGATATAAAATATAGATAAACGCCTTAGCAATAAGCCTCTTCGAGGGGGCAACCTCCTTTACATTACACAAATGAACAATTATTGGATGATAAAAATGATAAGACCTCCTTTCTATATATAGGAGTCTAAGGGGTCATAATATAATCAAAGCCGACATAACAATAATAATGTAAGCACACAACAATAACAATAATGGGCTCCTATGGGGCACAATAATAACAATATGGCAACTACATGAGCACAACAATATAATAAGGGGGTTGTACTAATAACAGTAAGGGGTTACACTAGTAGTATGGGACCTAACACCGCCTCTCTCAATCCAATGTGTAAGGATGGCCTGATAATGTTGTAGATCCTATCAGTGTGCCTCTGAAGCGAACTATGCTGAAATCCCAACATGTGGTCTCTATGCTACCCCTCATCACTAGCTAGCCCAAAGGATGGTTGCACATCGTCCTCCATCATGGGCTCAGCATGAGCCTCTAACTACTCCTCCCTAGACAACCTAACATGCAAGACATGCTCATTAGTCAATTGTAGGTGACTGTCGTCTGGCAACTATGTCATAGATTTGGATGTCTCTGTATCTATTAGCTCCTCATAAATAGTGGGGATGTTTCCTCACACCTCATAAATGGATGGTCCTATGGGTGTATGCTCTACTTTCACCCCCAAGGTGTCACCTAGTGTTATCAAAGAGGAATCCAACAATGGTGACTCTTATGCCACACTGGGTATACCAATGTGATCCTCACACTCTCGTTTGTCCTCTACCTCATGTTCAATCCCCTCCTTAGGTCCCTGATGTCTAAGACCAAGTCTCCACCAGAAAAATCGTCTCCTTAACTCATCCTCTAACTGTCTCTGGCCTGCCTGCTCCTTTCGAGGAGATCTGATGCCATGATTCTTTTGGCTTTCCCCACATAGTGTAGATGGTTGTACTCCCACGGCTTGTGCACCTCTAGTGTCTATGTTGTAAGGGCAAGGATCGATCTGGTCTGACACCTTTCTCAACTGAGCCAACCTCTCATCACTCCAGTAGATTCCACCCCAAAATCCCTACATACTAAATCTCCCTTGAGCCATGGGTAGTGTACGGTGTAACTCCTCACTTTGCATACATGCCCAAATCTCCCATGATCTTACTGGTTACCCACGGCTGGGCCAAGATCATGCTCTAATACCACTGTGATGTTCCTAAACAGGAATTTAAATGATAAACCAATTAAACAAACAGTGCAATAGTGGAAAATTAAAAACATTTAGCAAACACCCATGAAACATTATAATATTGGAACAACTAAGCCATACATTATGAAATATGAGAGCATGAGTACAATATATAAATGGAGTAGTGCACCTTGGCTTGTCTCAAGGAAAAATGGACCAAACCCAGGTGGTAGAATAGCTGGAAAGATGGATGTTAAGCTATTGTTGTATTATACTCTGCGTCGTCACAGTAAACTGTTGATCTGCTGACTTCGGCTTCCTGGAAAGTGCCCAAAAACTGTCTAGAAAATTCTTCCCTTTTAGCCTTAAACTTGGAAAAAAAGCAGAAAAATCCAGAAGGGAATTTTTTCGATTTTGACTTTGGATTTTCGGCCTCTTAGGCGCTGCTCTCTGGCTACTTCTACCGAATTCAATTTCTAGTTAACAGCCTACAAATCCACTTGGAAACACTCCTCAAATGCTGCTTTCCCCTGTACTATATGATCCCTTGCTTCTTGGATGGTTTTGGCCCTTATGGGTGCTCAATCAAGCCCCACGAATTTGCTGCTTGAGGCCACTACGCAGTATCTTTGCCCAGAAATGTATAATGTTGTGTGTACTAGCTAGTTGGCTGCAAAACACTGAAAAAATACCTTAGTCCTGCACCTTCCTTGCTTCCGAAAACTCCTAGCATGTGAGGGGCCGCTTAGCTAGCTAAATCAACCTCTGCGTATTTCTGGCTGCCCAGAAAATATGCAGTCCCTTCCTCTACGCAGCTACCTGAGCTATTAATCACTGCTAGAAACTCCTGCAATCTCTGTGGAACAATCTCCCTAGGGTGGGCACGGATGATCCCCGAAGTAGAGGTTGAATCTTCCCTAAACAATCAGTAGACTCGCTAAGCAGTAGAGCATACAAGAGTGAGTTTGCTTGTCAAATATTCAGAATGAAAACAAAATGAGAGTTGATCTCTCTTTATAACTCCTTGGGCCCCCTTAGCCTCATGTGGGTCCCTCCATCCACCCATTCAATTTTCCCTCCAAGCATATCGAATGGCTATTCCAACTCCTATGTGGGTGGCCCCTACATTCCACTACGAGCTAAATAAAGTCGATTTGGCCCCTAAGTCACTAAGTCAAAAGTATGTGGCCATCTTCCTTAGTAAAAAATGTACAAGATTGTGTAGCAGCACCCTGTTACTAATGTGTTTGAGAAGGGAAATGAAACTAGTTGACTGCATAGCGCATTATATGGTCATGTGTTCATAAGATATATGAGTGAACGCACTAATTGCCGATAAATGGTAGCATCCACTTCTTCGCCTGAAGTGGTATCCTCCTTCCTCTAATTGTTTTCTAGAGGTGTCTCCATGGGCTTACAAATTCCCATGCAAAATCTTTGCAGTATCTCATTTACATATTTTCCTAGAGACAAACAATTCACCATCTTCTTGCCATACTTCCAATTCGAGGAAGTAGTGCATGAGACCCATGTCCTTGCAAGATCTGATAAGATTCTCATTATTAGTCAAAATCAAATCACCAACATATAAGAAAATAATAAGAAATTTACCTTCTACCAAGATGTGATTGAGGTTTGCATCCACTTCACTTATGGTGAAGCCCAAACAGGTGATATAACTATCGATCATAGTGTACCAAGCATGGAGTGCTTGTTTCAGACCATACAACACTTGCTTCAGTCTGCACACATGAGACTCCCATTCAAATGTTTCAAAACCTTCTAGCTGCTTGATATACACCTCCTCCTCAATAACCCCATTTAGAAATGTTGTTTTCACATCCATCTGGTGGATCTTCCACCCCATCCACGTAGTGAGAGCAAGAATTGATCTAATGGATGAGTACCTTGTTCCAAGAGCAAAGGTATCCTCATAATCAATTCTTAAATTGATATGTTTTTGTCTTAATTGTTAGCTGTCTTAAATGTGTTTCGTCTTAAGTGGCCATTGTCTTAAATATAAAGTTTTGTCTTAAAATATTTTTTTCTCAAATTGTTTTTGTCTTAAAATAATTTTGTCTTAAACTCTTTTTGTCTTAGATAAAAAGTTTTGTCTTAAAATATTTTTGTCTCAAACTATTTTTGTCTTAAATATAAAGTTTTGTCTTACAATATTTTTGTCTCAAACTATTTTTGTCTTAAATATAAAGTTTTGTCTTCAAATAATTTTGTCTGAAACTATTTTTGTCTTAAATTTAAAGTTTTGTATTAAAATATTTTGTTTTAAACTATTTTTGTCTTAAAATATTTTTTTCTCAAATTGCTTTTGTCCTAAATTTTATATTTAAGACAATTCAATTGACATTAAATTTTAATGTAAAATAACTAAAATAAAAAGTCACTTTTTAAGACAAAATATTTCTTTTGTCTTAAAAAAATGTCTTAACAATACCCTTAGTGGCAGTTTTTTTTACCTTGGCTTCATCTCATACCAAATCAGCAGTAGTTTTTTCTCTTGGTGAACAATCCTTCACACCACGAAACTCTCTCACAGTTTTTGTGAAGAGCAGAACATAGGATGTATCTCTCCTCTCAATGTACTTAATGAAGACTAGCTTCATTTTTTTGTTGCACATGGCCGAACTGATGTCGATTGCAGGGTCTTTTGGCTTGTCCACGTACCCAAATTTACTCCATGTCTAGTTCACTGTCTCGATTTTACTCTGGAAGAGAAAAAATAAATAGTACTCGATGATATGTGGGTTCTATGGATTTAGTTGGCGGATATCTATCCAAAAGTTATAGAAATACTCTATGGTCTCTACACTCAAGGAAGAGAATGGATAAAGGAAACAGTACTCGATGATATGTGGGTCCTACAGATTTAGTTGGTGGATATTTGTCCAAAATCCATGGAAATACTTATTGGTTTCTACACTCACGAGGAGAATGGATAAAGGAAACAATACTTGATGATATGTGGGTTATGTGGTATTCCAATCAAGAATCCATGGAAATAAAACTCTGAGATTCCCTGGACATAACAAGTTCGTGAGCGAGAAACCCTTATGTTGATTGTATGAACTGATTGAATGCTCATTCATGAATGGAAGCCACTTGTCCATTGCTCTGTGTAAATTGGGCACTTACATATGTCAAATCCAAAGCAACCTGTTGGTTTCTATGTGCAAATTTGGGTGTTTCTCTGTGGTAGTTGGGCAAATAAGGAGTTGTTGAGGTGCGCAATTAGTGGAAAACAAAATCTTCCAAACTAAGTCTCAAGCCCCTCGCGGATACGGTACAGCCTGTATGAAGGACAGTGAAAAGGACACACAACGACGGGGCTTCGTAATTGCAATTTTTTTGAGATTTTTCTGACTGCTACAGGAGATGGGCATTTCTATTTATGTAAATGAGTAGTGACGGATACTAAGAGGGGCCAGGTTGGCCACATCGACAAGGCCAATGAACATTGAGAAAAGCTTGGCAATCCCCTCCCCCTATGTTTTTTTCATTAAAATCTCCTTGGAAGTTTACGTTGGTATTGTGGGATTAGTTAGTAACATAGTTACCCAATTCGGCCGTACTGCCGAAAAAAATTCGAAAATTCGTTGGTTCAATTCGATTTGCGAATTAATTTGAAAATTCGGGTTCGATTCGGTTCACTGAATATTACGTTCACGGATTAATAATCCACGCCTCTTGCTTGAAAAACCATCGGTCCGCCGTCCTCCGAGGGTTAACACCTCCATAGATCAAGTCGTGAACTCTTCCAGACCGTTAGCCTTGGTTTCACTTGGTTGGGGCAGAGTTTCAGTCTGCCTTCCACCGAATATCAAAAACCTTACAGCTACCTAACCCGCTAACACCCCGGCGAAGAGAGTCATTATTTGTGTTATCTCTCAAATTATAGGCATTGAAGCGATCAAGCGAGAGGGATCAGAAAAGACTTCAGACTGAAGAGAGTGGGAAAGTCGAGGAATTACCGCTGACATTGCTATTATATTCTTAGACTGATTCTTAGACCGCACTTTCATAATTTCGTGAAAGGCTTTATCCAAAGAACTTTTTACATGCAATTTTGGTTTAATGAGCTAATGTTATGTACCTTTCTAATCGAGATTCTAGTTTTCAATTTACTTGTCAGTTTATGCAATAAGAAATTTACAGTAAATTTCACAAGTTTTTGTAATAAGAAATTTATAGTAAATTTAGCAAGTTTTTAATGAAATATGTAAAAATCTATAATTTTTACGATAATTATGTGTTTATAGAGTAAAGCAAAAAATATATATGATATATATAATTTAGAAATTTGTAAGTTTATTAAATTTAAACAAATATATTTTAAAAATAGAAATATTGCATGAATTATATTAGTAAAAAGCAGAAATACTATCTCAATTATATTAGTAAATGGAATTTCTTTTAAAGTGGATTTTCTTAATTAAGATTTTGAGTAAGTATTAAAGTATACATATTATTTTTTATTATTTTGAGTAAGTATTAAGTATTCAATTATACAGATTAACATTTTGTATTATACTAAATAATAGACTTTGTTACTATACTTTATAAATTAGACGTGAGTTTGGTTTGAAAAATAAATAATGATAATATAAGCGTATATTTTTAAACACTGTTGGTACACACTTAATATACCATTTCATTGTGACCATAAAATACTTCATAATGTGGAATTTATGTGATTCATTGTAATATATTATTTCTTGAAAATTCACTTTATATTAATGTCATAATTTGTGGTGCAAGTGGGTGAATGAATCAATACAAAAATTCTTAAAACTTACTATTTTACTTGCTATTTTAAATATAAAACTATATAATTTTATGTGCAATATTTATAATTGAAACCGTTTTAAAAGAGTTTTTGTTGTTTTCAAAGTTATAATTGTATATTTAAATTATTTAAAATATTGGAATAACAAATATACTGTACTGCCGAATTTTTCCCGTATTAAATTTTAAGTAACCGAATTTTTTCCGTACCGAATCGAATTCGAATCCGAATTTGGTAACTATGGTTAGTAATATGATTAATTTTGTGTCAACCGTCAACGAAAAGCATCCTCGGGTTATCGACAAGTTTATGTAATATATAATGTAATATATAATTATTTACTTCTACATGGATATATTTTAATAGTTGTGAATCAATCAACACAATCATAACAATAAATATAATTGATATAGGCCGTTATGTATCAATAACATAGATATATTATTATTATTATTATTATTAACATAAATAAAAATATCATCATAATAATAATATTATAACAATTATTATTATTATTATTATATTATTATTAATATAAATAAAGATATAATAATAATAATATGTCCGCTTGGGGTAGTTCAAGTGGCAATGACCGTGGAATGAAGCCTTACCAAACTGGAGATCTTGGGTTCGAATCCTGTGCTACTCTCCCCCGTAGTGGGGTGAATAATGGACATGTAAACTCAAAAATTGGAGAGTCCTATCAAACTTACAAAATAATAATAATATAATATTATATTATTATTATTGACATAAATAAAAATATAATCATAATAATAAGAATAATATAAGAATAATTATTATAATATTATTATTATGATAATAATTATTATATTTATTATATTATAATAAGATTATTGATATTATCAATAATATGATAAACTCAAGAGATAAATATTATAAACTCAAAAATATCATCATAATAATAATAATAATAATAATATTATTATTATTATTATTATTATTATTATTATTATTATTATTATTATAAATAAAGATATAATAATAATAATATGTCCGCTTGGTGTAGTTCAAGTGGCAATGACCGTGGAATGAAGCCTTACCAAACTGGAGATCTTGGGTTCGAATCTTGTGCTACTCTCCCCCGTAGTGGGGTGAATAATGGACATGTAAACTCAAAAATTGGAGAGTCCTACCAAACTTACAAAATAATAATAATAATAATAATAATATTATTATTATTATTATTATTATATTATTAATATTGACATAAATAAAAATATAATCATAATAATAATATTATAATAATAATAATTATAATATTATTATTATGATAATAATTATTATATTTATTATATTATAATAAGATTATTGATATTATCAATAATATGATAAACTCAAGAGATAAATATTATAAACTCAAAAAATTATAAACCCAACGTATTAATATTATAAACCAAAGGATTAATATTGCAAATTCTTGGATTAATTTTTTTTGGCAAGTTCAATATTGGTGAAGCTACATCATGGTCATGTCCACCCTTAGGATTAATATTATAAACTCAAGGGGTTAATAATATTATAAACCCAAGAGATTAATATTATAAACACAAGGAATTGTTAATATTATAAACCCAAGGGATTAATATTAAACACTAAGATTAATATTATAATTCCCAAGCATTATAAATATAAGAGATTAATATCAAACCTACGATTAATTTTATAAATTGTAAGACTAATATTATAAACCCTAGTATATTATTATACATACAAGGGATTAATATTATAAACCTAAGAAATTATTAATATTATAAAACTAAGAGATTGTTATTATAAACCCAACAGGTTATAAACCATATGATTAATATTATAAATTCTATGATCATAAACATCAAAATTATAAACATTAATATTAATATTATAAATTGAAGGGATTATTAACATAATATACCCAAGAGATTAATAAACACAATGAATTATAAATATTGTCACAATTATAATCAAATTCATTAATATTATAAATCTTGAAATTAATATTAAACTCTAAAATGATCATAAACCCTAAGATTAATATTATAAACCATAATATTAAATCCTAATTTTATAATATATAGTTGAAATATTACTAGTTTCTTGTCTTATAAATTTGTCAAATAGGATGGTGGAAGTGATATGAATTCATAATGATGAAAAAATCCCTGGATGCATCCTTTAAAAATTTGTCTAAAATTAGAGAGTCAAGTTGAGTCACGTTAAGTCAAGTCGAGTTAAGTGGTAATTGAGTAAAGCCGAATTTAGTGTGTGGTTGCATGTCAAGTTATTTTAGGTTGGAAAAGGTTTAAATACCTCTCACCCGGTTCATTGTAATAATCAAGTTTGTGTGATCAAGAGAAGAGTCGTAGCTCATGTTATTGTGTGTGTGAATTATTTGTGTTACTTTGTGCCTTGCCTCCTCTACCATTCCAACACCTCGATCTTTGTAATCTCCCCCAACCAAAATGATTTGGGGGACAATCAATGTACTCACTTTTATCCTACGTCACCAATAATCACTAGGACAATACAGATAGAAACATTTCAACAGAACTAATAACAATTGCCTAAAATCCTTTACACCGATAATTTTCACTGCATCAAATGCTAATAAGAATATAGAAACTAGAGAACTTGGAAGCTATGCTCTTAATCTCCACTCTTGTGGGATGATATCAGTATGGTCGTTTCAATTACTTGAGATTGGGAAACAAAAGGAGCTGGATTGGTTAGGTATAGACTTTCTAGTAAGCACTCTTTCAAACAACATTTGGCCGCAGAGGACAATCCACACAGCAATTCGACTCTTCTCAACACTCAGTGCCATCACGAGTTCAATAACTACAATTCTGACCTAAACATCCCATAGTTCCAACACCATAACCTTTGTTAGTCCTCTCTTGGAGGCTGAATATACAATCTTGATGTCAACTACATTATATAATTTGATCCAATACAGAAAAATCAATGCCTTGTCATGTTTTCAATCATGAGCAACTTCAGTGACATGGATAGACTCTAGAGGAGGCTTGCAGACCCAAATGAGTATATCTCCACCCTCAACTACATCTATTAGATACACAACATCCTCAAATTCAAGTTGCATGATACAAAAACAACCATATCAAGCTGGGTTAACAATCTCATAGTCAATGTTGATCACAAGTTTCCTTCCAAGAGAAGGTTCAAGAAAGCATATGGAAGTTGTGATGCCTATGTGACAATATGTATGAGTACTGGTACCAAAAGAACCTTGAATTCTTCAATATTTTTCTCTAACACTGAAGGACCCGTTTAATTCTACTTTTTTCTTGCCATTATCATTCCATTCCCCAAAATTATAGTATCTCGTTAACAATACTAGCATTATTTTCACTGAATGATGAGAGAGCTATAACACTTGGAAGCCTTGTCAAGATCAATCCTGACATTAGTAAGTCATTATCGTCGATCAGGAACATTTGTAAGATTTGTGAGGCCATTAAATGAATCTAATAATATGGATTTAAACACATTTGTCTTGAGAAACACCAATTACAGCAGATCCATCGTTCCACTGAAACCAAGGAACGGTCTGACAACAAATTCATTTGCATGATTATTTAGGATAGAACACTCTATAACTCCCAACAGGGAAATCATCCTCCAAGAATCCATTTTCTAGCCAGGAGTTCAACCACTAGCCACCACAATAATTTTCTATCACCACTGGAGGAGATCCCATGCATATCTACCTTTAACCCGATTATTAGGCACCAACAGGCTCGTACTGTGCAATTATAAACATTAGCACGTTTCCATGATCGATTTATCAATATCACAAACTCGATCGACTTACCAACATCCCAAACTCAACCAACACGATTTAATAGTTCCTACAATATTGCTATCTATAATTTGTTGACAAATTCCCATTGATTGTTGTTATTCATGCTTCTTCAAAGAACTATCGTTCCTTCTATCTTCTTTTTTTGCTAGTGCAAGAGACGATCCTTTCATTAATTCAAAACTGATTTACATATTTTACACACCCCCACGAATAGAGTGGGCCCCAAACCATGGTGAAGTCAACCAATGGTGCAGAAAAAAGACAACCAAAACCAAAGGATTACAAACTCAGGAAAAGAGCCACCTAAAGTTAACCGAACCGATGCTCGTAACAGAAAGATGAAAAAGAAAAACTTTAAAAAACCCAACGGTCCGTTGTAAACACCCTGGCCCCACAAACAAGCCCGATGAAAAGCGACCGTAGATCTTAAACAGCAGATCCAACGGCAGAGATGAGTATCACTGACCCCTAAATGCCACCATTTAACGTGCCATCACGACGGTTTTTCAAACAGTCCTGCTGCCATGCGTCCATCAATGATTGTGATCGCTACGAATAGGAAAATACCGCTTACCACTCGTGGGGCTTACGAAAACTACCCGGGAAACTGGAAACTGGAAAGTTGGGGCCATCAAGAGGGTTCTGCTCCCATTCACATGAAAAACTAGATTGCCAGAATAGTGTGAGAAGAGGCCTTGTCTAGTCTGTCTGAAACCCTTAGAGAAGAGCCACCCGCGTTGTCGTCACAGAGGCTTTGAGTGAACTTGCTTCTGCGACCAAAAGAATGCCAAAGCTTACTATACCCTGTAAAACTTAAAGAGTCCACTTATCTACTCATGCCGCTTTTGGGTTGTCAGTATTACCTTCCAGGGTCCTGTTTCTCAACATCAACATATCTTCTTTGGCTTGATCATAGCATTTCGCCTTAAGAACCAGACCAGTTAGCTCTTGTCAATTTGTTGCAAAATTTTCCTCTGTGCAATTCACTCCATCATTGGCCACGAGGTCTGCCAGCTTGTTGGCCATCCTTCGAACATGTTTGAAAGTGATGGTACGGAGGCCTTGAAGGTGGTTGTGGATCCTTTGAAAGATCTGATTGAGTCTCCAGTTCTTAGAGACCTTTTCCGGAGCATGCCCCAGCTGATCCTCTTGACTGAGTTAATGATTAACTGAGAATCCGCTTCCACAATCACATTGTGTCAATTATCTAGAAGCAAGAATTATAAACAATGTTCCATAGCCATAATTTCTGCCATATTTTTGGTGGCTTTTCCAAGATGGCCATGGAATAAAACCAAGATATTCCCTTTTTCATCCCTTAAAACTCCGCCATGACCCGCAGTACCCAGGTTTCCCTTTGAGGCTCCATCAATGTTGAATTTTAAAAATCCTTTGGGAGGAGGATGCCAAAATTCAAGCTCTGAATCTTTGAAAAGATTCTTCCCTCCCATGCTTTGAGGAATCAACCTTTGTAGTCCAAGATGGTATAGAATCCTCCATTCAGAAGTCGAGGGAGGATTCACAGGAAGATTCTGGACAATGGAGCTTACAGTCTCTTGTAGTTGTTTTAGGATCTAATTATGAAGGAACAGGCGTGGTTTTTTTTCCTTGAAAATCCTGTTATTTGTTTCTTTCCATGTGTTCCAGATTATGAAGCTAGGAGTTAGAGCCCAGGCAATGCTAAGAACTTCATTATTCATGAAATTGCTTCTCCAAATGCTCAGGGTGTTGGTGATGCTTCCAAGGTCTCTGTCCAACTGCTGGAATATGGAGGCAAAAGAATCCCATAACTTGGAGGGAAAGGAGCAGTTGTTGAGAATATGCTCCATTGTTTCCTCTTGCATTTCACAAAGCTGGCACTTGGAGGGCCCCAGAATACCTCTTTTCCTAATATTGTCCCAAGTCAAAATTTTCCTGTGTTGCACCAGCCATGTGAAGAGTTTAATCTTCATCCAACCCTGTTGTCTCCAAATTCTTTGCCAAGCTTTATCCGGAGCCTGGGAAGCCAAACCAAGGAGAATTGTTTTGCTTCCTTAAGATTGTAGGCGCCCTCATTGTTATTGCCCCATCTGAGCTAGTCATTCCCTTTGGAAACTAAAATTTTCCTTCTATCTAACTCTTGCATTATTATATCAGCTTTGTATTTTAAGGGGTTTCCATTTCTAAGATCAAAATTCCTCCATTGTCTCCACTTTCCTGCATTGTTGGTTCGATCCCAAAAATCCTTAACTTTGATTAATCCTTTAGCCTCTGTCTCTGCCTTCAGTTCCTTTAATTCTTCTTTTAATAGAATGGGTTCCTGTTGCCATCTATCCTCCCAAAATAGAGCTAAGTTTCCCTCTCTAATTTCCCAGAAGCCATTCTGTTGAACTAGACATCTATTGTCCCAGGCCTTGTTCCATATGTGTGATCCTTTGATATTACCATCCATTCTTATATGATCCTCACTAGGACATGAACTGGCATATTTTTCTTTCCAAATTGTAGCCCATTGAGCCTTTGGTTCTTTTAGCCAGCACCACCATAATTTAGCCCCTAGAGCTTTGCTTAGAATTTCAGGATCATCTAATCCTAGTCCTCCATAATTTCTGGGTTTGCATATTTTTTCCCAAGCTACCAAATTTTTTCTTTGCTTCCCCCTTTCCCCAGAGGAAGTTTCTTTGAATGTTTCTGATAATTTGCAGAACTCCTTTGGGAGCTGGGAGAACATAAAGAATAAAAGCTGGGATTGCTTGTAGAATAGCCTTTGTGAGTACTAGTCTACCTGCCAGGTTTAAGGATCTAAACGTCCATTTTCTGATTTTGTCTTGCAGTTTGTTAATAATTGGATCCTAGATGCTTTTTTGTAGCGGCTTAGAAGTAACGGGTATCCCAAAATATTTAGAGGGAAGAGAATCTCTTTGAAAGCCCAGAATTTTGGCGATGTTTTTTTGAATGGCAATATTAGTATTAAAGAAAAAGATCTTGGATTTGGTGAGAATAACTTCCATACCTGAAGCCTTAGCAAATTCATTTAGAATCTATTTGAATGCATGAGCTTCTTTGACTGTAGGGATTCCTTGCAACATTGTTTCATCCACAAACTGTTGATGCATCCACGCCTAGCCCCTGTCAGAAAGTTGGAGACCTTTGATCTTACCAACTTCTTTGGCATGATTAAAAGATCAACCCAGTCCTTCCATCATAAGGATGAAAAGAAAGGGAGAGAGTGGGTCCCCCTGTCTGAGGCCTCTTGAGGGAAGAAAAGTTTCAGAGGGAGAGCCATTAACCAAAATAGAGAAACTTGAGGAAGTAACCAGGGCCATGATCCATCTTACCCAGTTGTGATCAAACCCAAACGCAATAAGCATTTTCTGGATATAGTTCCAACTTAGTTTATCATAGGCTTTAGCAATGTCCAATTGCATGATCATACCAGGCTTTTGATTGATAGTCAGAGAATGAACCACCTCGTGAGCTTGAATAATATTGTTGAGAATTTGCCTTCCTTCCACATAACCGGCTTGTTCCATAGAAACCAGAGATGGAAGGAGAGGTTTTAGTCTGTTGGCTACCACTTTTGATATTATCTTGTAGACCACATTACATAAAGCTATTGGTCTAAACTTATCCGGAGTCTGAGCAATCTCCTGCTTGGGGATAAGAGCAATGAAAGAAGTGTTCAGAGCTTTCAAAATAGTTTTATTCATCCTGGAATCTTCTACCACATTTAAAATATCCTTTTTAACAATGCTCCAGCAGGCCTTGAAGAAATCAACATCGAAACAGTCTGGGCCCGGTGCTTTACCATTTTGCATCTCTTTGAGCACCACGCTGACTTCCTCTTCGGTTACTGCCTTGTTGAGGTTGAAATTGTCCTCATTGGACACCAACGTAGGAATGTGTCTCGTGAATTTCCTGATGGAGTTCTCTCTGTTATAACAAGTTTCTTTGGCAATGCCTTGAAAGTGCTTGACGAGAGCTTTTTCAATTTCAGCATGAGAGTTGTGAAGAATGCCTCTCTCATCCTTGATCACTGCAATTCTGTTATGAACTCTGTTCGCCATTGTGGATCTATGGAAGAAGCTAGTATTTTTTTCTCCCTCTTTGAGCCATTGAATCCTAGATTTTTGCCTCCAAAATATTTCCTCTTGTTTGCACAATTCCTCCCATTCTTGATGGTATTTGGTGACCTGCTCATTCCTGATTTCATCAAGGCCATCTATGATAAGGGCTTGATTGAGTTCCTGCATTTTTCCTTCTACTGCTTTTTTGGCTGCAAAAATGTTGCCATGTTCATTCTTGTTCCATTCCTTGAGCTTAAGCTTAATGTGTTTTAGTCTTTTTTGAAGAAGGAACATATTGGTGCCTTGGATATTCAGATCTTCTGCCCACCATTTAGCAATATTACTATTGAAATCTAGATGAGAGAGCCATATGTTTTCAAAGTGAAAAGGTCTATTTCTTGGAGTACCAATACTCTGCACCTCCAGATAAATCGGCCAGTGGTCAGATCCTCCAAAGGGTAGGATTCTTGCTGAGATTTCCTTATTATTGAGCATGAGATCCTCAGATATCATGAATCTGTCCAGTTTTGAAGCCACCTGAGACTCTCCTCCTCTTTTTTTGTTCCAAGTAAAAATTCCATTACTGGTTGTAATGTCCACCAACTTCATCATGTCTGTGAAAAACTGAAACCTCAGAGAGTCTTGACTTTGAATTCTAGTTCCACCTTTTTTCTCTGAAAGCGATTTAATGATATTAAAATCTCCTCCCAGTATCCAAGGCTTACCTGCATGTCTATCCCTTAACTCCTCCAGAGAATCGAGAAACTTTTGTTTTCCTTCCACTCTTTGGGGTCCATACACATTGGTGATTAGATAAGTTTCCTTATCTCCGACAGGCTGGATGCCCACTGAGAGATGATCTCGAGATGCTTCAGCATCTAAAATTTCTATTTTCTTAGGGTTCCAAAGGGTGAGAATACCTCCTGTTGTATTCTCCGCTTTGACTTCCAGAAAATCATAGTTATTGAGCCACTTGCTGTGAATCTCTTTTAATTTATGAATGGAACATTTGGTTTCCTGAATGAACATCACATCCGGATCTATTTGTTTCATTCTGTTACTAATAAATCTTTGTTTCCTTTTACTACCAAGACCTCTAATATTCCAAGAAGTAAACTTCATTATTAAAGATTCGTGAAGGAGTAGCTGGTTAGATCTTTCATCTTACCTGAGCCTATCATTAGCTTTCCACATTCCATCAATAGCTCGTTCTGCTTTTTCATGCCTGTTTTCTTTCCTGGGTTTCTGAGTGCTAATATATGTATGGGTCTTACCATTTTTACCCCCTCATTGCTCTACTTTTCCTTGCTCCTTTGCCTCTCCGGTCCTTTGTTTTGGGTCTTCCATAAATATAGTTGCTGGACTTTATTGAACTCCTTTGGAGGTAAAGAGTCTATCCCCTCTTTAGTCCCTTCAATCAAGAAATCTTCCAAGTCGAGATTCTCTTTCTCAAGAATTTCCTGTAGTTCTTGGTCCTCCGTTTCCATCTCACTAGGGGTCATCTCCTGATCCATTTCTATTTCAGCATCGCTCACCATCGCTTCTGTCTGCAGAATATTATCTGGTGTTTGTTCCTTGTCCTCTACTTTCTTTTCTTCCATTAATTTTTCCCCTTTCGTCTAGTTTGCTGTGTTATCTTCTTCTTCCACTTCCAAGACTCGGAATCTGTTTTGGCTGGTTTGTTGTCCTTCATATTTCTGTGCTTTTATTCCGTTCTTGTATCATTTTCCTTTGTATGCCATTTTGTGAAAGCCTTCGGAGTCTTTCATAGCATTAGCTTTACTCTTATTCTCTATTTTGGTGAGAGGGCAATCCCTGAACAGTTGTCCATGTTCATGACATTTGCGGCATCTGAACAGAATATGTTCGTAGTCTATGGTTTGAACCCATTCTTCATCATGAACTTTCAAGATTATCTCATCTAGAATAGCTCCAGAGAGATCCATCTCCACACAGATCCGAGCAAAGGAAGTATACTTTCCCCTCCTAGTGGCTTCAGAAGCTTTAACAAACCGGCCTAACTTATTTCCTATGGCCGTTAATGATTCTGTTTGCCAATAATCAAGCTGAAGATAATAGAGCCTTACGCAAACCGGGACTGAAGTAAAGGTCTCACGTTCTAGGACAAAATTCATGATTCAAGGTTGCATATAGAGACCTGCAGCGGCAAAGAAGTATGGCCCACCTTCAAAACTTCTATCCTTGTCTTCGATATTCGCAAAAACCACGGTAAAGGATCCCTTTGAACCTAAGTGTAGGTCAATGTTTCCTTTTGGTTTCCAGTGGTACCTTATCCACATTTGTAAGGCTTTTTCAGTGGGCCATAAACCCATGAATTTGCAGATGATTGCATAGGATTGCATATATTCCCCGTGTTCCTATAGACCAGGCTCATTTAACGTGGCTCTGGGAGTTACTGCAGCTTTGGGCTTACATGGGCCAATGTGTGCTTTGATTTTTGTTCCTCGTTCCTTGTCTTCTTCCTCATTCTCTTTAATAATACTTTTCTCCTTGGAATCCTATCCATTTTATTCCTCTTCACTGTTCTTATTCCTTCCCATTGAAGGTCCTCTGTCATTTTCCATAGGTTTTTTTCCTTTGATGTTCACGGCTTGCTTGAAGGAGGGAGTGGAGCTCCCTCCTCTGCGCCCCTCCATGAATCGTTGCCTCCGCAGCAACTCTGAAACCCTGCTATTTTTCCCACCTTCGCTCTCGACGTTGCTGCTCCCACTCCGCACCCTCCTCATCATTCCTTCTATCTTCATTACACCCTTAAGACAAAAATTGATTTTTTATTCAAACATTTGACATATTTTATGTGAAAAAATAACCCTAGAGAAATCTTCATTACACCCTTAAGACAAAAATTGATTTTTTATTCAAACATTTGACATATTTAATGTGAAAAAATAACCCTAGAGAATTCTTCATTACGCTCTTAAAACAAAAATTGATTTTTTATTTAAATATTTGACATATTTAATGTGAAAAAATAAACCCAGCAAAAATATAATTACAAGCACGAACAAAACTTATCATAGCATGGATTTCATGATTTATAAAACTTACGTGATAGAATTAATGAGCCCGCTTACTTCCAATCATAGTTACCAAGTTCGACCGGAAAAATTTGGAAATTCGATTGTTCGATTCGGTTTGTCGAAAAATCGTCATTCCAAGTTCGGTGCAGGGCGAACAATGCACATTTCAATGAAAAGTTATAGCGTCGATTCGAAGTTCGGTTTAGGATGTATACGAAAAGTTATATTGTCGAATCGAAGTTCAGTGCAGCACTAGATCATACAGAGAAAACAATGCACAATTCAATGAAATTTTGGAGGCAATCGAAATTCATATTAATATATATTAGGCTTGGGATGTATATCGAATTTTATCACATAAGGTACCCTATTTTCTTCCTCTCTCATGCTCTCTATGCTTACGTCACGCTTCTTATTGTTTGATTCTTGGCTAACTATTTTTCTTTCCAGCCGTATTTATCTCTCCGACAATTCATTCGTTCTGTTGCTAGGGAAATCTACCTACTTCTAGAATAGATAAGAAAGTTATAGAATATGTTAGGGGCTATGATATATAGCCAAGCTAAAAAATAGGTTAATAGAGAAGTTATGTTTATAAAGGAGAGTATTGATGTATGTGTTATTTTTAATGTATAAATTAATAATAATTTAAATAAAAATAGGAAAAAATTATGATTTTTTTTTAAGAATTTTGAGTAAGTATAAAATTGTAAGATTTATTTTATTATATTATAAAAAATAAAAATTATTAGTAATATAAAATGCATATTATTTGTATAATTATTTGTAATATGAAATTTGTATAGAAATTTAATTTATTTAATATCAAATTATATAATCTATAAAATAGTTAGTTATATGAATGAATACAAAAAATTTAGTATTTTATTATTTTAAATGTAAAACTATAAGCTTTGTTCGTGTATATAATTTTATTTGTCATAAGCATTTTTTAACAAGTTTTTGAGGTTGTCAAAATTATAATTTTCTATTTCAATTTTTTAAAATATTGAAAAGATAATATATTTAAATAATTGTAAAAAATATACTTCCAAATTTGTTCATGTATTAAATTTTAAGCAATCAAATTTTCTCTGTAATCAAATTGGAACTTTGTAACATGCTTCCAATAAAATAATAAATCCATTTACACCACATAATCCGCGCTAGTCAATCGAGCTCCACGATCCAAGTTCACATCGGTTACACGCATCTCTGTCCACAGAGACTACAAACTTTCAATGCAACTCTCTTCATGATGTGGCTGGGCTCTCCTCTTTATATGTGGGTTGCCACCACTAGGACTACAACGACTACAAGTCTGCAACAGTTAGAAAAGAAAAAAAAGTCTCGCAACAAATCTATTCAACCATGCTCGGATACCAACTGATGGTGATGTACCACGTCACGCAAAGGATATTAAAAAACATTGATATTTACAAAGAAAGTGTACCCTAATTCTCAATAAATTATATTAATTAAATCAGTCCCTATTGTAATATTTGGTGGATAAATAGTTAATTTTTATAACTATAATAACCATAACAAATGTATTATAATTATATTATAATCAGTTAATTAATTTTAACTATTTTCTAAACTATCAACCAATAAATTATAATTATAATTAGTTAATTAGTTTTAACTATTTTCTAAACTATTTCTTATAATATATCTCTAATCATCTTTCACTGTTTCTTGAGGCTATCTTCATGATTCTCTTAACAAATTTATTCATCATTACTTTCACTAGCATTCCAGCATATCTTATTCATACTTTCTCTCATATTTCCCCTATGTTATTTCTACTTAAATTTTTAGAATAATATGCATTATCACATTTTTCATTATATTATTCATTAAACATTACAAACAGAAATTATTCCTTCATAGCTTTTTTTAATGACAATTTTATATTAAACTAATGCCTTCTCCATCTCTACCTTTGTTATCCTTTTGTATCGATCTTTCTTGGTCTTAGTCAGTTTCTATTCTCTTATTCCTCCATCTTACACTAGCTAAAAATCATATAAAAAAATCACCATCCCTAATTATCTAGAAAACTACTCATGTTTAATTCATCAACATATATTCTACTGCAACTTAATCATTTTTTATTCTCATATTCCTCCATCTTACACCACCCAAAATTCATATAAAAAAATCACCATCCTTAATTATCGAGAAAACTACTCATCTTTAATTCATCAACATATATTCTATCGCAACTCTACATACATATATTAATTATTTAGTTCTCTTTATTTCTTAATTCACTCCTAACCCTCATATTGAATCAGTCGTCATTCTCTTTAATTCTTAATTCACACCTAACCCTCATATTGAATCAATTGTTTTACCCAAAACCAACCTAATTAACTTAGGTATTCGCACCAGGTATTAGAATTTATAACTTATCATGATTAAATATGTGAAGGTCAAATTTACACAAAATTATTGTTTTACCTATCCTTGTTGACGTTTTTAAAGTTTTTTAGCTATAAAAACAAAAGTGGAACATCAAATTGCAGGGGACACCGACCACATGCATACAGTCTACTAAATGACGAAGCAGGGATGGAATTTGAAGTTGTGATTTTCCATCAAATACAGCCAACATATTTTTTCCTCCCAGTCAATAATTTTATTTTGTTTTTTCATAGAATCATAGAGTCTGCTATATGACGAAGCGGGGATGGAGTTTGAACGTGTGATTTGCCATCAAATACATCTAACATTTTCTCCTCCTAGTCAATAATTTTGAAATTCCTGCCTAATGGAAGGTGGACGATTTTACAAAATATTCCACGAATAATAAAGGTGGACAGCAGCCAGATTTGACGAAAAATTCCCGGAGTATCTTTTACGTCATCATCCAAACCATGTAAGGTGATGTGTTATTGATTTGTATTTTTGCAATATAAACACTTTTTCAAATCCACAGGTAATGTTATTTGTTGACTACTAATCTATTTTTTTGTTTCCATATCTAAACACTTTCAGATATTGGCACTGACTTTAATACGCAAGCTGGACCAGAGACTTGCTGCTAGGCGGCGGTCCTGGTTGAAACCCAATCCACCGTTCTTATCCACCCAAATCCTATCCCATTTTCCTCTGTGTCTTCATGTCACACAGGACTTCGTCGGTGGACTCAGCTATAAATATTGGCTTCTTGCTTCCCCATTATAGATATTCGCTCTTTGGCTTTCATCAATTCTGCTCCGATGGTTTCTACATTCATGGCTTTGGGTGGGCCGAGCGTAGCGTACTTGGTGATGATGGCACTCATACTGGGTAAAACTCCTATAATAAATTCACCCATGCTCCTCCTATCTAAACATCTCACCGATGAGTTTGGGATCATTATTAATTTGTTTGTTTGTTGTTGCAGGGTGCAGTGGAGTAAGCGGGACGACGTTCACACTAGTGAACAAATGCAACCAGACGATCTGGCCGGGCATCCTGGCGGGAAATGGGGCGTCCCTCGCTGGCGGCGGCTTCGCCCTCAATCCGAACCAGTACTCGCCGGCGCTAGACGCACCAGTCGGCTGGTCCGGTCGCTTCTGGGGCCGCACAGGCTGCGCCTTCGACGCCGCAGGCAAGGGCTTCTGCGCCACGGGGGATTGTGGACGCGGCCTCAAATGTGAGGGTGCCGGTGGGGCTCCGCCTGTTACGCTGGCCGAGTTCACAATCGGTGGTAACGGCAACAAGGATTTCTACGACGTGAGCCTCGTCGACGGCTACAACGTCCCGTTGAACATCATTGCGGTCGGTGGCACCGGAGACTGCCGGGCGGCTGGATGCGTCGCTGATCTTCTGAGCAGCTGCCCGACCGACCTCATCATCGCGGACAAGCAGGGGCGAGTGATTGCCTGCAGGAGCGCGTGTGACGCGTTCAAGCTTCCCGAGTACTGCTGCACTGGCGACCATAACACCGCTGCCACGTGTCCTCCTACCAAGTACTCGAAGGTTTTCAAGGCCGCCTGCCCGACGGCGTACAGCTACGCTTACGACGACGCCAGCAGCACTTTCACCTGCAGTGATGCTAGTTATACAATCACCTTCTGCGCGCAAAATTAGATCGTATCAACTTCTCTGTTTTTCTGAGTCAAAGTCTTTGCGGAGGTTTACTTACACTTGGCCTCCGCTGTCGTGTTATTACTCAATAATTGCATTACCTTTCTCAGGGCTGCCGACGAAGGGGTCTTTCTGGTGATCGACAAGCCTGTGTGTTGTGTAGTGTAACACATAATTTTCTGCACCTAATACCTTAGTTATTATATATTACTTACTATAAGAAGGAGAATGAATTATTTGCACTGTTATTAGACTGAATATTGATATTGGAAAAGTTTGAATTATTTGCACGCACTGTCCCCATTATGGAACTGAACATTGATATTGCAGAAGTCATGTGAGTAATAGTAGTCATTTCATGGTCCGCATCGCGTGACTACGACTTTGAATGTGATGTATTTGAATGATACCGAATCGCTCCAATTGCATATGGATGATCCTTGACGTGAAAAAATTGTTCACTAAATCTACCGAAACATAATTCGTACACAGGAATCGCCTCACGGGATCATCATGTCATTACATAATTACACAGAGAAGTTCACCATGGCTCTGGACGAAAGTGACGTCATCGATAGTCAGAATCCTTTCTTAGATTTGTTTCGCTTTGAGTATGTCATCCTGCAAGGAATTCGTAAGAATTTGCAATGCATCCTACCTTCGTCTTGACTCTGCCGGGCCGTCATGCCTGCCACATTAAAAATTTCTTCCCATTCTCTGGTCAGGCCATTTCATGGCCTATTCTGGTCTTCTCAGCGATGAAGGGCCAGTCTCACAATTTGTTTATCATTTGGCCACCTTCAACCTCCCATGTTCGCATGCTGGTTTTTGAATCCCAAATGGCCTCCCTGGTTTACCATCATGTTTTAGTTTTCTCAAAGGATTCTTTGATTCCGCAGAATTCGTAAGCTATATTAATGCAGTCTCAGGTTCAATGCAAATCACTGGTTGTACTTTAGTGGCTACATTCCTCAAATTTAAAACTCAGCTCTATCCCAATCGTTGAATGCCTTGGGGTTGTTAAGCCTCGCTAGGGTCTTCTCTCCCTTCTGTTAGAACATTAATCACGCCTGATCGTATGACGGCCATAGTCAGCGAGTCATCAATGTTAGTCGGCAGCAAGCGGCGGTAGTTGGCCATTGTTGTTGAACCATAAATGTCAGTTGGCAGATTGCGGCCATTGTTGTTGAACCATAAATGTCAGTTGGCAGATTGCTGTAGAATTTACGGCTATCTATGTGTATAAATTTCTATGTTTGTTAATGCAATGATAAAGTTCTTTTCATGAGTCTTCCGTGTTTCTGATATGGTATCAAAGCCGAGGGTTTCGTCTTAGTGTTTTTGATTTGGTTTCGGCTTGCTGTGTAGAGAGCGTGAGCTCTTGCTGCCGTGGGAAAGCAGCATAGTGAAAGTTCTTGTCGTGTGCCACTGTGTTGGAGAGTCCACAGTCGACAGAGAGAGTGATGTTGTGTTGTGAGAGAGTGAGCACAATGTTGTGTGGAGCTCTAAGCGATGTTTGAAGTGTGATAATGATAGAGTGCGAAGGAGGGCCGAGCAAAGGCTTTGAGCCTTGTCCTTGTTTTGAGTTGAAGCAACTATGTTTGAGAGCCGATCTGTCATCGTGCTCCCTGGAGGCATCAGGCATATGTGTGTTGAGCTCCGTTGAGGCTGTAGATGCCATTTGAGCAGTGCTGCTCTTATCGACACAGAGTCCAAGATTGGTTTGTGTGGGAATACCAGATCCAGCGTAATTGTTGGGCGTTGTTGGAGAGAGTCTATTGTTAGCTGTTGAAGGGCTTGCCACATTGTTTGTGCTGGCTGTAAGAGCGCCGAGGGCTGTAGATGCCAAGAGTGGCAGAGTTGCCAGCCTGCTAAGCTGTGCCTTCAGCGCTGTCTAGAAGTGTTGTTGTCTTCCTATGCATAGAGCAACGTGAGGGAGTGTTGCTGTCTTGCTAACCTGCACTCTGTGAAGACTAGTGGAACGCTGAGGAATTATTTTGTTAAGCACTGACTTTGATGTGTGGAACTTTGTCTCCTTTCTTATGTAGCCAAGACACAGGGTGTTGTTAGCTGCGTTGAATTGATTGGCATGTTGCGGTGAAGAACTGGAGACTGCTCCCAAGTATTTTGTTTGTGTGCAACAGTGTGTGATGTTTGTGACAATGTAGCGCCAGAGGGGGTCAGAAATGTAAGATTCCCTCTCTAGAATGTGAAGATTAGTGAACCTGTTTGTGCCTATTGTGGACCACAGCATCTGTGGCTGTGTTAAAAGAAGAGTGTTGTGTTAAGAGAAGGAGAGCTCGTTGTTGGAAAACGCTGATCAGAAGAGTGGGGCAGCGAAAGTGTGGTGTGCATCCGGGGAAGTGAGAGGCAGAAGCCGAGAGGTGCTTTTCCAAGAGTGGTGTTATTCTGAAGTCAAAACTTGCCAGAGTTTAGGGAAAATTTAAGCCTAGCTGATATGTCTATCTTTTTAGACTTTTTTAACAATGATCCTTTCTATGATTATTTTCCCGAGAACCCATTTGGGTTTGGCAGTATTTTTGAGTTCATTGACAAACAGTGTCATGTTGTTGAAGATCATGTTGCTAAAGAAATCACTCATGTTGTTGAAGATCATGTTGTTAAAGAAATCACTTAGAGTAAAACTTGCTTCTCTCATAACCCAATTGTTAGAAGTTTTATTGGATCTCCTTTCAAGATGACTTCTGCTGTGGAGGATACTACCATGGATGTTCTTCGGAGGCCGCTCATGTTCAAAAATGACTGCATTTTGGTGGCTCGTTTGCTGGTTCCTCATGGAAAGTGGGGAGAACTTGAATTAGATTACCTTGTTCGGGATCTTGTATTGCACCCCAATCCAGAAGAGGTTGTTGACGATAAGTATGTAAGCAAGGAGCAAAGGAATTTCATAAGGAAACCTAGAAAGGTGAAGATGAAACTGCACTAGCAAAGGAAAAGGAACAAGTATGGACCCTTTAATAAGAAGGCAAAACTGAAATGTTTTGTTGTAAGCCTAGCTGAGACTTAGACCAGCAAGCAAGTTAAAGTTTAGGTCGTCGTGATTAAGGGGAGGTGTTAGAACATTAATCATGTCTGACCGTATGATGGCGATAGTCGGCGAGTCATCAATGTTAGTCGGTAGCAAGCGGCGGTAGTCGGCCATTGTTGTTCAACCATAAATGCCAGTCGGCAGATTGTTGTAGAATTTACGGCTATCCATGTGTATAAATTTCAATGTTTGTTAATGCAATGATAAAGCTCTTTTCGTGAGTCTTTCGTGTCTCTGATACCTTCTGCGGGCTTCATGGTAATTGCAAGCTCAGGGTGGCAGTTAAAGGCTCCAGCTCAGCTCAAGTCGAAGGGAAATTGCAGTTCACAGTTCGTTGGTCATGGCTCCTTCATGGGTATATATACACTCCTTTGCAGTTTGCGGTTCATGGTTTCTTTGTGGTTCGTGGCTCCTTCGTGGTTCATGGCAAAACAAATACAGCTTGCGCTCATGGGCTTTTGCTACTCGAGCTCAGTCAGTGCATTTCTGATAGTTTACACCATGGTCTTATATTTTGTCTTAATTGATCATGGGTTGATTCTTTCTGTTTGGCTTGGTTTAGATAGCTTTGTAATCTTAAGTTATTCAATTTGTGTTAATGGTTGGTTTCCTTATTGGCAGGCCAATAATGTAGAGAATCATTTTAATCATCTAGTGTAATGTTCTTATTTAGTAATAAAATGTGGAACTTTGCATACAAAAAAAATATTAATTATATATGTTAAATGCCTTTTGAACATTGATGTTAGAGAGAGAAAGAATCATTTTAATCATCTTTTGTAATGTTCCTATTCATTAATAAAATGTCGAACTTTACATTAAAAAAAAACCCAATTATATATGTTAAATGCCTTATGAACACTGATGTTAAGAAATACTGATGTTAGAGAGAAAGAAAGAAAGATAACCGTGGCAGAGAAGTTGAGGTTAAGGTACACTAGTGTTAGAAAGAAAGAAAGAAAGACAATTTAGAATTCAAATCTTAAAATGGAAGTTAGATATATGGCTAAAAAACTTCTTAAAATTGGAAGTTAGATATAGGGCTAAAAAAAAATTAATAAGGCAAATAATCTCACATCCCCATTTATAAACGGTGATTAAATTAAAAAAATTAATTACAAAAACCAAAAATAGTTTTTTATTAAATCTTAAATACATAATATTTATAATTATGCCATAAGGCGTTCCCCTCTGAAATCAACTTAGCTTTTGTCCACCTGTCATGCCCGTCAAATTATATGTTAGACGATCAAAAAAAATTTAGCGGTTTGATCAAAAGAAGTTTCAATAATCGACTAAATTAGTTGTTTATGGTTTATGGTTTACCACGCACAATGGTGAATAACGCGCCTGCCGACATCTTGCAGGGCGCCCTGGACCCAACTTGTGGACCAGGCAGAGCCGACTGTAGTGCAATTCAATGGAATCGTCCCTGCTTTCTGCCCAACACGCTCGTTGCCCATGCCTCATATGCTTTCAATATTTACACATAGAAGAATAAGCACCAGGGGGCTTCTTGCCATTTCAATGTCGCCACATTTATCACAGAAAGCAATCCAGTACGCTTGAAAAACCAGTGACTAGATCCAATAATCTTTATGAAAAACCAGTGAATAGATCTATTATTTTTTACGAAATACATTGATGATGTTGTCTCTTTCTTCTATTTTTCTTTGTGATTTAACTGCATCTTGGGTTTTCTTTGTGTGTATTTTACCGTTTCAGGCCATGCCATCGTTGATTTTGTTATGCAAAAGCTGAGAGGAACCCGCCACTTGCAGAACATCCCACCGGCTTGGATGAAAAGATTGAAGATTTTGAAAATAAAGTCTTATTGGAGCAGCGGCAGAGTGGGAGAAAGAAAGATTCCTAATCTCACAAGCAGTGAAGGAGAATTCAACAGATTTCAGTCTCACAGCAGAAAAAATAATACGCTGCTTCCACTTACCAAGTATCCACGGGGAGATGAGCAATAAATTATTAAACCCATATAGAAAAATTCAGTTAATTGTGAAATGATTACATCCAGATACAGATATAATGTAATAAATAAGAAATGAAATTGGTGAAGACATCCAGCCAACAAAATGTCCTGCTAAGAGGGTTAGCCAGAAATTTTCGTTTCCACCCCGCTCTGGTGATATATTTTCCTGGTCCCTTCTCGTCTCCCCTTTCCTATAGTTTTGAAGGACTGGTCATAGTTGGCTCCGGCAACATGGCAGCCGAAGTCACCAACTTCTGTAATTCGAATTGTTAATTGACCAATTTGACATGCCAATCCAAGTCGGTCATGTTTATCATTTCAAGGCATCATTTTTGAAATTTACTACTTGCCATTGTTTTGGCATACTTTCACACCAAGCTTCTTCAAGAAAAAGTGACAGTCAACATTTTTGTTCCAACATAAACAAGGAGGTTAACAAGGTGTTGCAGAGGAGTGACTGTAGGTGTGGTTTCATTCATTCCTTCTGTGGATGAAATACTATGCCAGATTCCAATGTAATAATTTGAATGACTTCCTAATCATTGGGTAAAAGAATGTAGTGCTTAAGTGGTTTCAATATTCTCACTTGCTTTAGTAATTTGAAATATTAGGACAACTTTTTACTCTCATATATATCTCAGGATCTTGACATTCTCAGTTTACATAAATATCACAGATGGCTATGTTAAAGGAGATTTCAATATTAAGACAGTTGAATTTTAATGTATTTTAAATATTACTGTTGTTATATTTCGAAGAAATATATTGTATTTCATCGCTGGTCATGCTAATGGAAATTTTAGTCGAAGTCCGTTGTTTTAGAACTTTGAGTCTTTGGCACTACCGTTTTTAGAATTTCAATAATGTTTGCCAACTTCATTTTCTGGCCATCTTAAAAATGGTGTCAAGTTTACAGATGAGTCCATTTGTATTCTCAATGTTGGTGTATAACTAGAGTCGATTTTGAAACTTGGGCAAATTATGCCACCTTCTGGCTTCTCAATAATCAAACAACTCTTCTCATAATATTTGGAAAGCTAAAGTGTAAATTCATGTACTTGGTGAGGTTTGAATAAATGTTGGTACCGATTCCATAGGTGAGTTATTTGATCTTATTTTGTTTGAGATTTACGTCACCACATAACCAGTTTTTGAACTCTAACTGCTGAGATTATGTCTTCATTGCTTCCACGTTTTACTGATTTTTCAAAGAAGGAAGACAGGTTTGTGGCTTCGATTCAAACCAAGTTTTGTATTTTAATGAAAACTATGCCTATTTCACTATTGATGCAGAGCATTCCTATGTAGTTGACAATCTTACATCACTCAAAAATATTTCATTTTAATTTGTTTTCATTTTGGTAAAAAAACCATTGAGAATACTCCACATAACAACTGGTAATTGGTGAGAAGTGGAGCTAGTTGAAATGGTCAACTTTGATTAGGAGACTTTAAGGAGGCTTAGGGCCTATTAAAGGAGGAACCATTTCCCTTGGAAGTAGCGTTTGGTAGCTCAATGGTTTAATTGAAGATTGGTGGCAAAGCCTTGTTAAAAAGTAGGTAGAGCTTGGTAATAGCTCAGAGGAGCTGGTGGAACAGAACTGGTAGATCTGTGGACTCCAGTGACTGTCATTACAGTCTAGTGGAGGACCAGAGGTATACAAAGGCCTTAAGCCTATACGTAGAGGAAACATAGTTTGATTATGTCAAAGATATTCTTAGATCCTTGTTGATGTGGTTTATTGCAAAGGCAATAGGTCCATAAGCCTCGTAAATGTAAGATTAACATTATTATGTTTTAACCAACATGAGAAATAGAGCTACCGAGATTGTAATGTAAACTATATTGTGTTGAATGAAAGAGCTATTGAGCCTATCCATTAACACTGATACAAGTATTGTTGACAAAAATTTGGTAGTGATACCTTTTTGAGTGTAGTAGTTACAATTTATTTCTGCTGAAAATAAGAAATCAGTTCATGAAGTGCAGTTCCATTATATTAAAGAAGCTAGGATATTGTTAGCAGTGTAGTTTGTTGTCCACTCTGTAATTGCAAGCGTTCAATTGCTAGATTTATTCAGTGCCTCAGGGGCATCTGCATCAAGTGATTACATCATAGTGGGTTGATCCAGTGGTGAGGACAACTCCAACCAAGCAGATTGCTAGATAAAGTTGTCAAGGTACAGAAACAGCGCCAGCTTTGGGACTGGGTAGATACTGTTCTAAACTGTAGAGAGAGCTACATGGAAGAGTAGATTAGGGCACATAGAAGGGGATTCTCTGTATGGAGAGGTTGAGGAAGACCACGTAGAGGAGCTATTAATGAAGAGATATAGAGATGTTGAGAGCCATAACAAGAAGGTTAGATGCTATGGAAGCTTCTCAAAGAAGGGGAACAATAACAGTAGTAGATTATGACAATGAGGACATAAGAGGTGAGGTAAAGGAAGAAGTGATAGCACATTCATTTTGCTGGTCATCTTCTCTCTTACCTTGAGGTCGTACGATGGTCATACGGGCCACACACAGCCCCCCTCTCTCTCCCTGGGTGATAAAATCACTTGCTGGGCATTGCCCATTGGCTATTGGGCGCTCCATTTGATTGTTAGGTGTTTTCATTAGTTGCCAATGCCTTCTTGGGAGAATGGATGGTTGATTATGGAGTAAAGAAAAGAAAGGAATACAACAATATTTGGTAAAGATACCAGGATATTTCAGTCTTGGGGTGGAGGACTTGTTAGGATAAATCCATATTTCCTTCGTGGCATACCAGTCTTGCAGGATACTTGAAACAATCCATATTTTTTTAATAAGTTCGGTGTTATTATCACTCTCTTATCCATTGCCATTGGATTTTGAATTTGTAGATAAAAAAAACTCATTAGGATTATGAGTAAGCAAGGCAGTCCTTAACATATCATTTGAGTGGTCCATGATGGTTGTGGATCAGAATTGTTGCACAAATATATTGATACAAAAACATGTGTATATGCTCTGCTTTTTATTTTCATGCAATTTATTAACTAATAAGGATGCAATTTCAATAATCTCATTATAAGTGTTGCTGATGCTTTCACTGGTTCCACTAAATTTGAGTTGATAATTTGAGTTGATAGATGAGAACATGCATTATCTATATTTGAGACGACTCATATTAGCTTTAACTAATGGAACTTACTTAAGCATATCATGCCTTCCCTGCCACAAAAGTAATAAACGTTTTAACCTTATTGCCTTGTTTTCCCAATTAATAATTTAGAGTGGGTTGCTCCATTCTTGAGCTGATTGGTAAAAGGAGAAAATGACTTAACTAAATAATTGTTATTCACAACATTGTTATCTGGTTACTTGTGTGCAGGATACATAGAAAGAGGAGCCAACCAACCAATTTGGAGCAGACGTTGCAGAGAGAACAAGGCTTGGAACTATCAGAAGAACAAAGAACAGTAGAGATCCTTGTACAATGTAGAGGGAAAAGACCCAATAGCCTCTCTAAATACAGAGTCCTCTATCCAACATTGAGATAGAAAACAGATTTACAACTTCCACAATGAATATGTGTTCGTAAGTGGGTTGCAAGTCCATTTATGGATCATAACGTATCAGAGCAGTTGCATCCTTAACTGTGACTCAACTGCTAAAACTATGAAGAGAACATTGCAGGCCTGAACATGGGCAAAGTAGATAGAGAGAGATTGGAAGACTTAAGAGCCAATGATGTTGAGACTCAAGAAGAGGAAAAACACTTGAAAGAGAAGGTCCAAATGTTCAACTGGAGGATGACAAAGATGGAGAAGCACCTTGAGACCTCTACCAAACTATTTCCATTACTAAAGAAGAAGTTTGATGAATGTCAAGATTCCCTCATTACAGTCATCGTAGATTGGGATAAGCACAGAGTGAAGCTTGTATGCCTTGGTGAGGTGGTCATCTAGATGGATAGTTGGCAAGAAAGTGGGTTCACTCAAATGATGGTACAACTGCAACAATAGTTAGTGGAGAAGGAGGAGGCCTTGGCAAGGTTCCAAGCATCTGTCCAAGACTACGAGGAAGCAATACCACCTTCGTTTCCATTGCTAAAGCCAACACCATGACTAAAACCACCTTTTTAAGCTCACTTTCTGTAGACATTTCTCTAGTGCAGATTGGTGACTTTGAAAAAGCATACCAGAGGCATTAGTTCCAAGATCCTAAATAAAATGGGCTATGATGAACAAGGATTAGGAAAGTCAAGGAATTCTAAACTCCATTATAGCTACACAGAGGCCAAGCATAATGGACTAGACTTTGATGGAAAAATGGAAAGGCCCATCACCATCAAGACCATTTTGTAAACCCAAAGACATGTTGGTGTTGGCCTATTCATCAGGAGAAGTAGCAACAACAAATGTAGTAGTCCACTATCATCTTAGCCTTCTTGTGGAAGATTGAAGGTGGGTAGCAATGAGAAAAACTCATAGGCTTAACCTACACTAGCACTCTAAGAAAGCAACAAGAAGATCAAAGGAGACTAGGAGGTCTTCCTCAAACAAAACATTCATCCTTTGTCATTGCTGCAATAAGAGAGGCCATAACATTGCTAGTTGTTGGTATGCAATGGCTTGCTCACTTTATAGAAAGAAAGGCCATCTTGTGGCATCTCACTGGGAGGAGCAAGCCATATACCATAGGCCTAAATGTTTACAGAGGAAGGAGGATAGAAAGACCTCTCTACAACAAAAGACTTGAAGAAAATGATTCTCTCAAGAATTCCATACCACAACACCAAGAACTTTTACCACCATTGTAAGTTGAGTTGACATTGGGAAGCAAAGTGTTGATGGCTTCATCTAGAGTTTCACCCTATGAACTACACATCCAGGAGAAGTGTGTGGAGAGTGAAGATAGAAGAAGATGAAGAGTTTCCTACATCTCCAATCCAAGGAATAGAAGCTAGCCATAGAGCTATAGGAATTCAAGTATGGAGCTAGCTAAAGACTGTGTGGAGTTGTGAAACACTGAGTAGACATGTTTTCTTGTTTTAAGTAAATTCGATAAGAGTATAAAATGGTTTACAGTTTGACTGGGATTGTATAATGTTTCTTTATCAATCAATATAACTTCACGGTGAGTTGCTTTTACTTATCAATTTGTATCTCTTGCATTGAAAAATTAACTTTCGCACATGTTTGTCAATTTGTGATTCTTTTGATATGGGATGCAGTTTAACCTGTAACTTATTTAGTGCTGGATGTGAGAGATTATGGTTTCCAGTTTTGTACAAATTCATATTATCAATCAAAATTACTATTAAGAGATTATGGCTTCTAGATTTGTACAGGTTGATATTATCGATCAAAATTTCTATTACACCATTGGATGAATAAATAAAATTTCTATTACACCATTAAATGAATACACTAGTAAAAATTGCTAATTAGTTACTAAAAAAGGACTAAAAATTACATATAAATGATCATTTTTCAGTCGGTGACCAATAGTAGCTAATTTATAGTATCTTATAATGCAACCAGCTTTTAGTCATTTTTAGCTTAGTCATTACTTCATTGTCTCAATTTTATCATCTAGTAGTATATTTAGTCATAAATCTAGTCACTAATTTAGTCATTGATTTAGTCATTAATTGTCACAATTAATGACCAAATACACAACAAAATATACTACTATATGTTCATCCAAGAAAACCAATTAATGACCAAAGAAATATGACAAAAATGTAGGTGTTATAAGATACTATAAATTAGCTACTAATATTCATATATATGAAAATTTTAGTCATCATTTGAAACTAATTAATGACCAAAGAAATATGACTAAATTCCAGCCGTGTTATAAGATACTGTAAATTAGCTACTAATAGTTGTATATATGCAAAATTTATTCATTATTTGTAATTAAAAATTTATCATTTACATTGTTCATATATATTTTTTGGTAAATTTATATTCATTATATAAATAACTGATTTAGTAGTTCATATTCATGTCATTTACTTTCATTAATAATCATTATAAATAACCAATTTAGTTGTATATTCATTTCATTTGTGTTCATCATTAATCAATATAAACTACTAATTTAGTAGTTTTAGTTTGATTTTATGTGTTCATTATTAATCAACATAAATTCATTAGTATGATTTTCTCACTAAATTATATATATATATATATATATATATATATAATGTTCATCTAATAAGAAAACACAAAGTTGCATATGTTAGTTACAATACCAAATAATATCAAGTACAACTATAAATAATTTCAACCTCATCAATTATATTATATGAAATGTCAAGTATTGCAATATGAGTTTCCAACTTAATATTAGTTTGACTACAATTTACGCATGAAATATTGTTTCATTACTTAAAAACATTATCATTGTGTTGTCAAAGCATTGCAGGTGTATACATCAACTCTGAAGACTTGACCATTAGTCTCTATGTGTGTGTCTCATGTGGAATATTGGCTTTAAGGGTATCACTAGACTAGTTCTCTTCTCTTCCTTTCTGCATTTGTTGCTTTAGTGTTATATTTCTCCTCTTTCTTCATTTCTTGCTTCTTTCCATTAATGTTGAGTTCCTCTTCTGAAAATGAAAGAAGATACAATGTAAAGCATAAGACATAAAAGACAATGAACACTAGAATATAAACTAAAGTAGACTATAAAGGATTTATATGACATATACCTCAACATCGGCCTTGTCAATGCCATATTTCCTGAGAAAAGCAAGAAGCTCGAACAAGTTTTCTTCAGTAGGGCGATAGTGGCCACTATGTGGCCAAATGACCTGTATAAACAACACAAATAAAACATCACCATAGAAAAGAACACCTTAGTAACTTAGTATTCAAACTTCAGCAAAATTCTAGTCACAATCATTCCAACCAAGGTACATGCTAAAAAGCTCAGGTTGTGGATAACTCATGAAAATAAATAATATGAGGTTTGATGCCTAATCCTTGTAGTTTTATTCTCAATAACATTTCATTCTCTAATGCATCTTGTGCTCAAATAACAACATGAAAGTAAACATTTCTAATAATCATGAAAATATTTTAACACAAAACAACTAAAAGGATTTCAATCAATATCGTGTAATACTAATTTCATCTTCAAGCTTTGGATGTTTTTTAAATGGACATGATACCAAGTATTTCCAATTTCATAGTTAAAAGACAAAAAAAATCAAAAGAAACATTCAAAATATAATTAACAATAGAGGATATCATGGAATGGACATTGTAATTATAAAAATTATATTTACCTTTCCACCGGTGTCTAGAATTCCTATAACATTTTCTTTCCCAAAATAACCATGAGGTGAAAGAATCACAACATTAAAAACCATAGGAATCCCTACTAGAAACATTTCCAAATTCGATGGATCATGTGCCTGAAGGATTTCCAACAACAAATGAATCATATCCAAGACATGTTATGCATTGTCTCCCCATCCTTTTTCCAATCCTGTTTCCTGTAACCTACCTACACCAGAGTAAAGTCACAGTCAAACATAGGGATTTACATTTGTTTTTATCTTTTATATCTATAAAATTTGAATCTGATTTTTTTCAAGAACATATTAATTCATATTTAAAATTGTCTTGTCATGAGAAGTTATGAATCAAGTAGGACATCCTCAAACAATTCCTACAATATCAATATTTTTCTTTCTATGATATCTTGGATAGAGGAAAGAACATATATGCAAAAGAAAAAGCCATATATTACTTGTGCTCAAATTCATATATGGTGTACTCTTTAGGAAACCTTTTAAGATGTTCCTCTTCCTTTACCAAAGCATACTATAGCTTAGTTAAACTATGTATACTTCCATTCAACATCAATTCCTACAAGATAAATTTCACACATTATTCTTTCCCATTTCTCAACATGCTACAAATGATAAATTGAAAGTCACATAAAACCAAGCGCAAACCCTTTTCTAACCAAAACAAACAAACAAACAATGTCTCTAATAAAACCTCACACCTCATAAATTACTCTGTCTTGTGATTAGGTTAAAGGTGAGATTCTTTGAATCATCTTTAGTTCATACTTAATGAGATATTTGTATGTTTACAGTGATGTCAAGTTGGTGCTGAAAGCAATATATAAACCTAGTATCAGTGAAATTCATGTATAATTTAGAAAAATAAAATTACAAGGTAGTGGTAAATCTAGAGACACAAGCATCTATTCATAGTGGTAAATGAGGGTGGCCCATCTCAAACTTATGTGATTGGGTGGCACTATCCATAAATAAATTATTGGTTGTATCAAACGTTTGCATTTAACCCATTTATTCTAAAGATTTAATTAGAGAACACATAGGCAGGGTCCTAGGACGTCCCTGGGCTTGACAAGAAAGAAAGAGAAATTCACTCTATGACGATTTCATTATAGAGACAAACAATATCCTAGGGCTAATCCAACAACAAGACAACATAAAACAAATATGGAAAAATACTCATACAGGTTGTGTTCCAAGTATAAGATAACATAATTTTATTTGTGTCCAACAAATGACCACAAAAGTTTGTCAAAATAACAAAGATAGTACATCTATTGTTCGTATAAAGTGTGAGTGCCAAGGCATTTATAGACTACACGTTAAATGTCTAGAAAAACAAATTATAAGATAAGCAATCATTACAAATATCAATGTTATAAACTGAAAATATCTAAAAATATTAGTATTGAGCAACAGAAGAAAGGACAACAAATCCTGTTAGAGCTTAGAGTTGATGATGAGTGAGTGGACCAAGAGGCAAACAAAACAAGATATATTAAGAAATGCATATTAGAACTAATATGAATTCTATATTTTGAGAAACTTCTACACACATTATATTAAATAACAAATCACTGTAGTTGGCATTTTTCCAAACAAAAAGCCAAGAAACCAATCTGTAATAGAAATCAGACTTGTAGGAGTATGTCTTGAACAATTTCCTTCTTTATTAAATTAAAAGTTAAATGTGTAACATAGGGAGCATTTAGAAGGAGAAAAAAAGGCAAATGACATACTGAAACTACATCTGATCCCAAAATTTCATAATTACTAGCATACACTAAGTTGACTTACCTCACATTGATGAGCTACTACTGAATACAGTGGTTTATTAGTTTCAGATGTACAAAAGTCCCATATCAACAAATGGTGGTTGTCTCCAATATACTAGAAAGGTACTAGTTCCTTAAATTCCATGCAACATCTTCCGCGACACCCTTATGGACCTACATTGACATGAGGTCATCAAATGTTTTCAACAAAGATAACAAAAATTGCATTGTAATGTTAAAAATACCCATAAATAGAAGCTCGCCACCAAATCCCATTAAATTTCTACAAAAAAAAAATGAATGATAGTAAACATTAAGAATAATCTTGGCATCTTTTAATGGCCACATTTGTGGGGTTGTGAACTCAGTTCTAATAGTGTATTTACCCTTTTTTTTATTCCATGCTACCATAACGTAAAACCAATGAACTTTAGGATGAAAATGGCTTTTGACACAACTTGAATAGCATGAAACATTAACAAACCTAAATAAAATAACTTCTGAAGCCTAAAAACATGTGTGTGTTCAATTTCTTATAGAATCCTCTGCTAAGCTGCAACTGAAAGACAACAAAATATGAACCAATCCTATTATATGGGAAAATCATCCAACTCGTGAACTATATTTAAATGAAAACCTAATGATAATAAGAAGACATTATGATATGTGGATTTATTTGCAATGGGACACAAAGTTACAGTGAATAACATCTGTCAAAATAACTCACCTTATATATTCGTTGGGCCTCAAGCACTTTGTTTTTGGCAGGTGCATTAATGTCCCATAAATAGATTTGTGTGTCATCTAAACCACTTAGAAGATTTCCATGCTTAAAATGTCTCCACGATAATCCATAACCTTTTGTATTATGACCCCTCAGTCTGAGATCAAGATTACAACCACCACCTTGAGGGGGCTTTCATGGATGTTTTTTGCATTCAAACACATAGACTTCTGCACTAACTATTTTTGTGGAAATAATGAAAGGATTATGCGGCATGTATCAGGCTCTATTGACCTCTCCATCATGATTGATTTGTTTTATTACTTGAACCTACAACAAAGAGAATCCACTGAGTAACCTGACCTAAATGACAAAAATGGCATATTCACAACAATTTAATTATAAAGTTTCAATAACATTGAACTAAACAAAATAGTTTCAACACAGACTATGAAAAATGTTTGTTCCAAACATATAACAAATCCCAAATGTGTGGACAACATTAAAGAATGTGATAAAATAGCAACTTTGAAAACCAAAAAATTACATTCAATCTTTTCCTTTCCAACAAAACCCAAAGAAAAGTAATCACATTGTACAACAACGAACATTGTTCATCATAAGTGTGGTGAATTCTTACAATCATAAGAAAATGTTCAGAAAAAAATCATATTTTTTTGCAAATATACATTGAACTAGTAATCAGCCCACATATTCATAGATGAAACATAAAGTGGGTTATAATTTTTTTTATTCACATACTCAGTACCATGGACATCACAACATTTACAAATGAACATGTTGGTGGATTGCATATACATGGTCGTGTTACTAAAACAAGTGGTTACTCAAAAATCATTAGAAAAAAGGTTCCACTCTCCATAAAGATGATAAGGTCCTTCATGAGTGAGAGAAAAAGACAATTCCTCACATGTTCTTGAAAGCATTCCCAACTTGGTTACAACTGCAAGATGCCCAACTTCTCAAGCATGGAGAATTTGTGTTCAGAGGTCTCCCAATGCAAAGAGACAAAACCCCAAGACATGACAAATTCCAATCAAATTCTTTCAAGAAACTATAGAAATTTTTAGCTAGTCTGTTCAATACAATTTAAGAAACAAAAAAGGAATGTAAGGTGATTGGTGTGTGTTAGTGTTTCCATTGATGTCCAAGGTGTTGATCCTGTGGAACCTCAGAACATTTTACAGGCAACAGAGGTACATGGGACAAACATTAAATTTTTTCTTACTACCCATCATCACTTAATCATGCAGGGGGAAATGAAGAACTTAAGAAACTAGTCCCAGGTATTGAAGTTTATGGTGGAGAAAAAAGATCATGTCAAAGGTTGTACTATTGCATTAGAGCACAGTGATGAATTATCTTTGGGCAGGACAGTGACTATCAAGGCCTTGCACACACCATGTTCATTGCTGGTTGTCGAAAAAAAAAATTAAGGCTCAGTAGAGGCAAAATATTGGCCTCCTTGCCTAGGTCAACTCAGGTTTTCTATGGACATGATTATATGGTGAAGAATGCTTAGTTCACAATGACTTTTTAATCAAAAAAATGAAAGTACCAAGAAAAAAACTTAATTGGGTTGAGTGACAATGAAAGGAGAACAAGCCCATTGTGCCATCGACCATTCAAAAGCAGATATTTCTTCCTCTACTTATCCATAGCCAAGCCTCAGGAAGATTTCCTAGTTTAACATTAATAAGTTGTGGGGCCTAATATGTAATAATCTTTTGGGTACATATGAAATTTTTGAAGTCACTCCAGACTTCTGGGTACATAGAAATGATGAGCTTGATTAGGTTTGGGCTCAAGATGAGTCATATTTTTTTTGTTGTCATCGAGAATCAATCTGACTTCCTTAACATCAAGAGGAATTATGATGAAAAATAAACCAAGCCTAGGCTAAAGTGACGAGTGATATTTTAATAGTAGGTATACAGGTTTTGAAATTTCAATTTGAAATGAATAGAAAACGAACTTGGTTCCATGATATTGGAGTCTTAAAAACTCATCGGTTCTGTGAGGAAACAATATATAGGCATGGTCAATATGTTGGGCTCGGGCCAAATGAAAATGGTGAGTTTATTGTAGTAGACCAAGAAAAATCATCCTTGATCCTATGTGGAAAAGATTTCTCAGATACTTCTGCCTTGAAGGGAGCACTAAAAGTTGCAACTGCACTACAATATCTACACATAGTGCCCTTCCTCCTGCTTGCATGGCTTCTAATACATGGAGAATCCATAGTTTCATTATTTGCATAAGAAAAGACAATCTAGAGTTGTCCAGCTCTACATAAAGTCTTGGTTTCAAATGGGGCAGGTGTTGCTTCAGGTCCTGATGGAATAGAAACAATTTTTTAAAAGTGAAGATTCTAAAGCACCAAACCTTTCCAGAATGCCATCTTCTATAATCATGCTTGTTGTTGACAACTTAGGTGTTATTCCTTCTATATCTAAACTCACACCTGGTCAAGTTTCCTATCACTTTTTGGTTGGCTACCAAAATGGAAACATTTTATCTGCATATGATTCAGGTCTAGTGTCCCTTTATCCTATCATAGTTGCCAAGGAGATTTCCTCTGAGTTAACAAAAAATAATATTTCTTCCTTTCTAGCCAATATCAATGTGGGGGAGAAGTATCTATCAGGTGAGGAAATCTTGAAATTGGTGGAAGAAACTCTTTTAAAGAAGTTTCCATCAAGTAAAGGGAAGAAGCCATCAAAAAATGCAATGCATGAATCGAAGGAAAAGTACATTTTTTTCATATCGGGAAGTTTTCTTGATTTGCCAAAGAAAATTCTATTCTATGACCTATGCAATAGTAGCCAAATTCAGGATGCAAACAACCAATTGAAAGAAATTTTGAATAGGTTTTTGTTTCTAAGTTGTACTACTTATGGGGCATTCACATGGAAGGTGGAAGAAGGTGAAAGGGTTGTTAAGGGAACGATAGTTAGCAATTCTTGTAAAAAATGCTTTCAAGTTTCTACAATATATCATCCACCATCAATGTTATGAGTAATACTTACTTCATGCTTGTAGTGCCAACTACAAAATGTTGGAAAATAATCTCCTCCAGACATATCACAATCAGTTTGGTGTTCTATGGATCATACAAAAAATGGTTGCAAAGTTTCAAGTTTTTGATAATGTTGCCAAAATAGAGGGGATGAAAAATGATCACTAAATATGATTACATATAAGCTTTGTAGTTGCTTATGTTACAGAGCCTACCATATTATGCTCTGATTGTGAACTACATATTGCCACTGACATTGCATACTACAAGAATTCAATGAAAACTATGTTGTTGCCACCATTAAAAAAATGTTTGCTGAGAAAATTTATCTTGGAATCAATCCATTCACTAAGAGAAAACAATAGAGTTTGTTGATAAAGTGTTGGGTGCAAAGAAATAGAAACACAAATCCTATTATGATTATTTCAGCACATTGCTTGCTCAACAGAGATAAAACAAGCGGAAATAAAAGTACAGTTGTGCTTAAGATCTCAGACACAATCATTTACAAAAAATTAGATCTCAAGGTTAAAAAAAAATTTGGCACTCACCATTACAAATGAATAAAACAGAGTAACAATGACAACGTGAAGGTTTTATCTGGATGCATTTCATAGAATATCAAATTCTTGAATATGAAGGGCACTCGTGACTCCTTTATGTCTGTGGAAAAATAGTATTCCAGAAAACGCAATTGGACAGTGCCTTTGTCCTATTTTTTTATTTTCTCAACTAAACCAAAGGATAAACAATGTGTTCTTGAAAAGACTCCAACACCTCATAAACTCTTGAAACGAACTCAATCGATTCAAACCAGGAAATTCCTAGCCAAAATAAATCATGATATTTTGTTTCACCGGAATGCAATCTTCTTTGTCTGAAAGAAAATTCTTGGTAAAACTACTTTCCTAAACATCTACATTGGTTTTGGGACAAAAGTAGTATTGTCGTTCATTGAAAAATTTTAACAAATTCTCCTGCCTTTTCGACACAACATCACTTCTCTCCAATATCATCTTTTGAGATGCCTTGGCAAAATCCTCAATTGATCCTAAACCTTGCATAAGCTTTACAAAATATGCAATGCACAGAACTAGTTTTTAAAGTAAATAATCTACCTAAAGAACATGGATGTTTCATAAGTTTGTTGGTCAATCAATAGCATGCATTTCAAAGATTACAATTGATTCACTATATGCGCATTATGGGTATCAATCCCAATTAATGATGGTTGAAACTATGAAAATGTCAATGCTTCCTATGGATTTATCTTCCCTCGGAACAATGTCAAGAAACAAAAAGCAAGTAGAAAGTTTCATTCTAACCTATCAAATAGGAATGCTACAAATACAAGTATGTATGTCAGAAGTATAAAATATGTGGGTTAGATTTTTCATTCTTCTCTTATACTAAAGCATAAGGTTCGTCAAAAAACTTCTAACATGGGAGATTGCTTTGTGGTCAAAGGAACAAACCTATTAAAAACTCTAGCGCACATCTAGCTATCAGTAACATTGCCTGAGGGCATCAACAAAGAATAGTAAGGGGATAACAAACCATGTTTAGATTATGGAAATTAATTCTAAACTTAAAACCCCTTACAAATATGTAGAGAAAAGAAACAAATTGTTTTTATATGTTATAGAACCACATGTGCCTTCCAATTATACCTATTAATAAATCGAACCTGCAAAATCAAATCAATCTCAGCAATATATGGACAAACATACAATTAACTCAACATTATGAAGCTATAGATACAACCTCAATTGTCACAAAAGATAAAAATGGTTGCGAAAACATAGGCTAAACATGCTTTTAGAAAAGTATTTAAAAAAAATAAAAATCCAATTGCAACTAACATACACATAAATACAACAATACCTTGAGGTTGGAAATATCTATGATATTAAGAGAGTTTGAACAGAATAAAATTTGTAGAAGTGTATGTTCTCAAAAGCAGCTTTATTTTCAAGACTTCCTTAATAGTTTTCTTTCGAACTTGTTTAGCCTGAATATTACAAAAGGCTATTGTTAAATATTGATAAATTGAGTAATATATCAATGTTGTTAATCAATCCCCAAATAAATGCAAGGCACTCTAATCCATAGACTTCGAAACAATTTAGAAGAACAGTTGTGTTTGATAAATAACCATCCCCAACACACAAAAGACATTACAATCATTTGTCATTTTACAAGTAAATGATGAATTCCTATGTCAATAAAAAAACAAGTAAAAAAAGAAAGAAAAGAAGTCATATTCTAAGATTCGCATACCTCACATGGTTTCTTTTTTAAATCCTCTTTGATTCAGCTACCCTCTCTTTGATGAATTTTTAACAACAAAGTCCAACTGAAAAATTGCACTTTAGAATCACAAGATACTAAAATAGATATATACATCATAATAAAGCACGAGCTAAAAAAAACAACAGTACCATAAATTCTTCTTTCTTCTCTGGAGGTAAAGCTTCTTAAGTAAAAATATTGTATATTATTACTGAAATAATAATGAGATATTGCATATTTTTTATATTTAATATCCAAGCTAAAAGGTACAGCGGTCAAGCTGCTTCCACAATAAGAAAATATCTACTAAACTATATTTGATTTAATGCTAAAATCATCATTTATCGAAATCAAAACGAAGACATTCTTTAGATAGTTGAATCCATGGAAATCGAAGTGAATTTTCAGTAAATTGAAAATATATGTTTTTTGTGGATGCGAGTGTTCTGACCCACATTGTACTTATGCTAGCAAAATTTTATTTATATGTATGGCAGATTGTTTGATTTACAAACCTCGTCACATTCTCACAAACTTTGTGGACAAAAAGAAAGTCTGGTAAATAAATTTAATGAAAATTCATGTAAAATATATTCAGCCGAAGCCGTCAACCTCCACGAACATTTTTGTGGCACGCACCAGCTTAAAAATGCGGAAAGAAAATGTACGATAAGTGTTTGAAAAATTGTCTCAATGAAATTTAATCCCATAGAGTGGTTTAATGGAAAGCTAATGTAGAATTTGTACGAAAATTGTTTGAAAAGTTGTCTCAATCGAAATTTGGTCCCATTGAGTGGTTTGATGAAAAGCTAATGCACATGATGGATTTTCTAGGGAGGCCTTGAGAGGCTTTCATTATATGCAGCGCATAGGAGAATGGAGGATGTATTTCAAGTGTTTCGTACCATACTTGAAAAAGATGTTGTTTTATGGATAACCATGAATACTCATTAGAAACCACTTGAAAAATGGGCCTTATGTTGCCACAAAATGAATTCTTAATGACATATACCATGTAGGCATTAAGGAGCAATGATAGAGTCCTATCTCGTGAGGAATCTAGTAGGTTGTCACCATTGGTAGGTCACTACCGTCAAACATAGGTGTTGTGATTTCCCAAACATTTTATTTTCCTGTACAAAACAATGAGGCTATTGATATTTTCAAGTTGTAAATACCTCTCTCTTGTTAATTTAAACACTCTTCCAAGATCGTTATTAGCATTCAACATATTACACAAGGAGTTCAACAGTATGATAATCATGTGGCCAAAGATACTTTTCTATATGGCCAGTCAGGGCTCTTTGTTTTGGATCCTAGTTTGTAGACCAGTCAAACACAATTCCTTGTTCTACAACCATTCCCTTCACAAAAGACAATTTTAAAAGCTGCAAAAGGTCATCTTCAGCATAGTCTATACATACAAATTTTAAATGATTAAGCGTGATACTTTCAGACCTACCACAATTTGCAGATTTACCTCACCAGTTAGGCACAATTCTAGCTTGTCTTTCTCATAGAGAAGGTGGTCATGTTAATATCTTAGAGGCCTTTGGTTAGCATCCTTGAGTAAAATATATGAAGCCCATTATAATTCAGTCCTTTGCATTAGATCCTAGATCATTGAATAATGGTTTTTATATCATAATTGTACCACATAAGAAAGGCATTTATGTTAACATATCTAAGATATTTGGAAATTTTAAGATGGTATTTGTTAGTGTTGTTCTATATGATATTTAGAAACGCCTTCAAGTTTGAACTTTGAAATGTATAAATACTTGAAAGGCTTGGAGGATGAATGACTGAAATTACGGTATAAGTGAGAATGAAGATATCAAAGGAATCAAAACATGGCGTATACGAAGGTAGGGAGATATCTTGAATTTTATGATTTTGAATAGTGGGAGTGCTTCTATGAATAAGTATCATTTGTTTTAATCTTAGGATCATGAAAGGGTAATTATGTCCTTAACATTTTAGATTTTTGTTTGTTGGATTGATCAAAAGCCTCCAACATTACAGTTTATACAATGTACTTTTAATTTTTTACTACATATAAGTCTATGTTAAGATCTAGATCATCATTTTTATAAAGCATCCACTCAGTTCGCTTATTGTGTAAATACCTACAAAACAAAGTAAACCCTATGCTTTGACAAACTATTATTGGTTATCATTTTAATGAAGCATCCATTTTATTCGCTTGTTGTGCAGTCATCTACAAAACAACATAAATGGCAGCATTCCAGACTGGCTCTCTGAACTTAAATACCTGAAGGAGTTGTACGCCTCTCTCTAATCCTGTTATTGTAAAATATTGCTTCATTTTTTTTCTTTCCTTTCACTTTTATGGTCACAGGTTTATAGAGAGCTCAATAACTTCACAGGTTTATACAAAACAATAGCTTCAGTGGTGTAATTCTTGCCCAACTTTTGTCCAACCCTTCATTGGACTTCAAGTAATCTAAATTTTTATTTCCTGTATTACTTGTGTTCAACGATGGATTCTCTTTCTCTTATTTTCAGGTTCAAAATTGTTGCAGATAGAAACACAACTGAATTATCTTGACCTCAGGTGTTCTTCATTTGATGTGTTGCAGATACTCTGGGAACCAGAACCTACATGTCTGGAAAAGACATAGACTGGGGCTTATCCTCAGAATAATAATACCTGGGGGTATAGTCATCGTTTTAGTGTTTATAGTGGGCTTTGTCTTGCATCACAAGAAATAGAGGAGAATAGAGAGAAGCATGCTGGAAAAGGAATCAAAACATGGTGTAGACAAAGGTAGGGAGATATCTTGAATTTTACAATTTTGAATAGTGGGAGTGCTCCTATGAGTAAGTATCATTTGTTTTAATATTAGGATCATGAAAGAGTAATTATGTCCTTAACGTGTTAGATTTTTATTTGCTGGATTGATCAAAAGCCTCCAACATTACAGTTTATACAATGTACTTTTAACTACATATAAGTCTATGTTAAGATCCATTCTCTGGCTTAAGGTATTTACTTGTGTATCAGGGAAGATATTAGTATTGAAGAGTAAAGTATAAGTCATTTCTAATGGACTTCATGCACAAGTGATAACCCACCTTCTTTTGGTTGGATTTTGAGATCGTGAAACTAATGGTTCACTCTGTACCTGTTAGGTCCTCATATTTTTACTATGGGTTGGAAGGTCCATGCTTGCGGCTTACAAATCTTTGATGTCATGGTTTGTCTGCCTTTGATTTTTCTCAGAATTGTCTTGGTGACCTGGGGTGCTCCAAAAATGATGAAACAAAGTTGTAGGAGAGAGGGGTCTTCCTGCCCAATCATCCATGTTTTACCTGATGTAGAAGTTAAGATTATCCCAACCCTCCTTATGGTATTCCCGGTCACTTGGACGCTCGAGAAGGAAGCAACAAAGCTATAGGAAAGATTTGTTCTGACTGTGTGCTTGTATGAAAGGTCTTAACTAAGCTAGATGGTAACATTGTGACAAAACTTGTAATGAAGGTAAGATACCTCACGTGCTTGGTTTTGAATAAGTCTTGTCAACTTGTCCTCAAAGGTCAACCCTTCCAAAATTAAGGTAAGTAAACTATCCTTGATCTCTTAATTGAGCATAACAACATGTTTATCTTATTTTTTAAGAATGTTGGTTCTAATCGATGAAATATTGTTAGAGAAGCATTATGAAATGATTTTCCTATAATCGTTGTGTTTTGCTGATTGATACCAGTTTTGTTATGCTTGTCTCTATTTTAACAACCCAACTATGTTTGGGAAAACATTCTGACAGAACACTCAGTTTGAAAAACATGGTATTTGTTGCTCGATCTTTATCTAGGAATGTTAATCCTTTAAACCGTTTTCTTGTTTGCATGCATATTCTGTTGAGTTGGAAGCTAAAGTAACAAAACTCAAAGAAGAGAATAAGGAATTGTGAATAAAACAAGTATTGTGGACAAACGTATAATTGGTATAAAGATCCATAGGATGCATTATTTTCTTCAGGAAATTGGTTGTTTTATTATCATAAAATCTATGTACTAATTATTAATGGATCTTTTTGTCTAAAAAAAGGGGCAGAAATGGCTAAACTACTAAAAAATTAGGGATACAAACCTACAAATATGGCTTTGCCATGTACTTGAATGAATATCTATCTATGCACACCATTTGAATGTGATGATTAATATTATTGCCATATCATGTTGCAATAATCTAGATAACCGTTTTGAGGAGGGTGTAACATGGCCTTGAAATTTTGTTGTTTATGCATGAACCCATTCATCATCATTTTTCATTAATTTCAATTACTTTTTATATATTCCACTAAGATGTTTGGAGAGGAAAGAAGTTTTAGCACTGTGTTTGTTAAATGTGATTGGTATCTGTTGATTTTATTCTTTTAATTCTTGTTTGGTTCATATATTTTAATTTTAATTTATTATTATTCACATTTACAAATAAAAACCTATTTGTGAGGGTTGAAGACACAAATAATTCATCTTGAGGATATTGGATGTGCAGGTGTGGGTGAGTGAGTTCACTTTTTTTCGGGTGAATTTAGTATATATATATATATATATATAATATATATATATATATATATGTATGTATGTATGTATGTATGTATGTATGTATGTATGTATGTATGTATGTATGTAGCAAAATTTACCCCGAAATTATGAGATTTAAAACCTCTTGAAATTGCAAAGTTATTGGAATATTTGTGTTGCAAGGGTTTGTGTTGTTTTATTATTTTGGGTCTAACTTTAATGTAAATCTAGTTATTGTGTTTTCAACCATTCCATTCAAAAGTATCATTTTCAATTTACTTAGATTTGTGACTACTTTGTAAAGTGCTTTTATTGAATTTATATTATGGAGTGATTTTGATATAATTTCAATTGTGATTTTAATTTGGATGCATTTTTATTTTAACTATTTAATTCAAAATTGTATTGTAATTATAAATGAAATAAAATTAATCAAAATTGCGAGTTATTGAATTTTAATATTAATTGTTTTATTATTTTTTTTAACGAAATTGTTTTTAATAGCTATTATTTTTATTTGCAATTTTATTGTGAATAAAAAACACAATTTCATTAACTCTAAAAATAGAAAATAGAATTAGTTTTAAAATTGATTAGGCACTTAGCCTTGGAAAAAAATAAAATACAACCTCTTTGATTGCAAGGCTTGGAGTGGTTCCTAATGCTCAACGATCAAAATGTTTGTTTTTTTCAACTTTCTTTCCGCATTCCCCTACTACTATCTGCATTCCTTTGCACCTCATGATGAAATTGCTAGTCAGCTTGCTGTGTGACTCATGCTACATGGGCGTGAAATTAAGCTAAGTCCATTGAGTTATTTTTATCAAGTTAAAAATAGGGGCTGCATGATTTTAGATTTTACATTGAGTAATTTTTATCAAGTTAAAAATAAGTGCTGCATGGTTTTAGATTTTACATTGAGTTATTTTTATCAAGTTAAAAATAGGGGTTGCATGATTTTAGATTTTAAAAAGGCTATGCCATTATGTGTCAGTTTTTTTTAAATCAATGCCTATATATGCAATTTCAAGGACTACCATAACTCTCATATAATTCTTTAAAGGGTGCTAGCTCAATGGAAGAGCAACTGCTTATAAGCAGGGGGTTGCTGGTTCGATTCCACTGCTTCCTAATATGAATTAATCAAAGATATTGTAGTTTATTTTTAATTAAATACTTTTAATATTGGTTTAATTCAATGGTGGGATATTTTCTTAGATTCATTATTTTATATTGTCTCTAAAGAGACAAAAGTGATGTTGTATTATCTTTGAATGTAATTTTTTATTGTCTCTAGAGAGACAATAGTTACGCCATAAGGCGTTCCCCTCTAAAATCAACTCCCCTCTTGTCCATCTGTCATAACCATGCCCCATTATATTATATGTTAGACGATTGGAAGGCGTTTAGCCGTTGGATCATGCAAGGGTAGTTTGGAAAGGAGTTATTAAACCCTAACCCATCACTCCCGAACAATTTCAACTTCATGTCTTCAATCACAGGCAACCGAGGCTCACAGGGTATCATCCATTCCTCTCGAACAGTTTTGACTTCACGTCATCAAGAACAATTTCAATTTCGCCTTGTCGATTGCAAGCAACAAGGGGTGAGGTAAACCCTTTTCACAACAAAGAGCTCAGCAATTCTACCAAAGGATTCAACGTGGCTAGAGTTGCGAGTCATTGTGCATTTGGGACAGTTTATAAAGGGATTCTGCCTAATGATGGAGCTTTGGTGGCAGTGAAGAGATCTACTTGCAACAATAAAGGGAAATATGAATTCCTTGCAGAGCTCTCAATTATAGGATGCCTTAGTCATCAGAACCTAGTCCATCTGCAAGGATGGTGTCATGAGAAAGGAGAGATTCTTTTGGTCTATGATTACATGTCGAATAGTAGCTTGGATAAGATCATTTTTCAAGAAGGTGGAGGACCAGTGCTGTGACAGGAAAATAGATGCAAGATAGTGATGGGGGTTGCATTTGCATTGACATATTTACATGGCAGATGGAAGAAACAGGTGGTTCACAGAGATGTTAAGTCCAATAATATAATGTTAAATGGAACTTTCAATGCTAGGATATTTTGGGCTTGCTCAGCTTAGAGAAAAAAATAAGAGCTCTGATGCAACTTTAACAATAGAAATAATGGGGTACCTTGCTCCTGAGTATTTATTCTTAAGAAAGGACTTAGACAAAATAGACATCTTCAGATTTGGGGTAGCTTTTTTGGAAGTTTTTTGTGGAAGAAGGGCTATTGAGGCAGATACGAGACCTGGACAGAGCAATTTGGTTGATTGGGTTTGGGGTTTTCATAGAGATGGGAAGCTTCTTGAGGCCTTAGACTTAAGATTGAAAGGAAATTTTGATGAGAACGAAATGAGAAGAATGTTGCTAGTTGGAATTCTCTGCTCAAATCCCGATCCTGGAGCTAGACCGAAAATGATGCATGTATTGCAGATTTTGATTGGAGAAGCTCCAGTTCCTCATGTTCCTCAATGCAAGCCTAGCATTCCATTTCATTCTAACCTTCTTCTAACTCTTCAGGAGTTTGTCTCTGATTGTGATCAGAGCCAGGTTTCCAGTTCCTCTACGAGCATCAAGGACTATTCTTGAATATGATTGATAATCTTTCAGAGTTTAGTCAGTTCATTTTTCATTCCCCTAATTTTTCATCTCTTCTTGCTTTCTTTGGAATATAGAAGTGCATGTATTACAAGAAACTGGGTCACCAATTGCATTAAGAAGCTAGTTTCTCAAAGCTTGATGATATTACTACATGGATATTCTCCATTCAATACAATCGCACCTATTGAATTATTAAGGGCAACTAATTACACCTTCATTTGATGGTTCCAAAGAGAGATGTAAAGTCTCCAAAATCACTAACTCTTAGATATGTGTGCTATGCAATTTTTTTTAGTAGATCCATTTCCCATTTTGACAAATAAAATTTGATTTATGTATAAAAAAAATGGTTGAATTTTCGAAAAAAGGTTTGTAATGACATTCAATTGCATTTCCAACAAGACAGTAAAACAAAAATAAAAATAAAACATATCTGCATGCATGTATGTTTTGAGTATGTACTACACCAGCAACAGTGCACGCCTTTAACTTCTCAGGAATTAGCTACATAGTTTCATGCACAAATTCTTGAACTTGGAATTTTATTGGAGGATTTGAATGCCACCTACAAGCAAAGAACATTAGATTTTAATACGTCTGATACTGAAAATATTATTCACATATGCTTCGGAACATGAGTTCAAAAACTACAGAGACTTTGCGTACTGGATTGTGCTTCATTCCATTCATACTTGAGTGAAACTGAAAATTATTCATAGCTAAGACCATATTTGCATTTTTTTCGCAGCAAACTATTACTTGAAAATTTTCCGTGATGCGCAAAATTTCTAAGGCCTATGAAATGATTGTTTTGGCTTTGAGGAAAAGGATTCGAATGGAACAAAATATTCTTCCCATAAGTAAATTTTTTTCAAGATTAACTACCCTTCCAATTTCACATGTAAATAATGGTATACATTCCATTTTATGGGTATAAATCCTGTACACAATGGAAATTATGCTGGTGAGAAAATGTTGTCCCATTTGTTTTGCGATCACTGGTCTTTCGGAGGAATTTCGATGATTGCAGGAACAGTAATCACGAAAATATTTCCCAGGTTCCTATATGTGATCAGAAATTTACAATATTATTTGGAAGTCAGTTATATTTGTTACTAAGAATGTAATGCAAGGCTAGGAGATTTTGGGCTTGCTCGGCTTATAGAGCACAATAAGAGCTCTGATCCAACTTTAACAATAGGAACAATGGGGTACCTTGCTCTTGAGTATTTATTCATGAGAAAGGCCTCAAACAAAATGAATTTCTTCAGCTTTGGAGCAGTCATTTTGGAAGTTTTTTATGGAAGAAGAGCTATTGAGGCAAATACGTGACCTATACAAAGCAATTTGGTTGATTGGGTTTGGGGTTTGCATAGATATGGGAAGCTTCTTGATGCCTTTGACTTAAGATTGAGAGGAAACCTTGATGAGAACGAAATGAGAAGAACGTTGTTAGACCGAAAATGATGTAGGTATTGCAGATTTTGAGTGGATAAGCTCCAGTTCCTCATGTTCCTCGGGGCAAGCCTAACATGTCATTTCATTCTAACCTTCTTTTGAGTCTTCAAGAGGTTGTCTCTGATTGTGATCAAGGGTAGGTTTCCAGTTCCTCCATGAGCATCAAGGACTATTCTTGAATGTGGTTGATAATCTTTCAGAGTTCCATTCCCCTAATTTGTCATCTCTTCTTACTTTCTCTAGAATACAGAAGTGCATGTATTACAATAAACTGGGCCATCAATTGCATTAAGAAGCGAGTTGGTCAAAGCTTGATGATATTACTACATTGATATTCTCCATTCAATACAATCTCACTTGCTGACTTATTAAGGGAAGCTAATTCCAACTTCATTTGATGATTCCAAAGAGAGATGTAAAGTCTCCAGAATCATTGACTCTCAGATATGTGTGCCACACAAATTTTTTGAACATATCCATTTCCCATTTTGACAAATAAAATTTGATTTTATGTATGAAAAAAAGGTTGAATTTCTGAAAAAAGGTTTGTAATGACATTCAGTTTCATTTCTAACAGGACAGTACAACAAAAATAAAAATAAAACCCATATGAATTAGCTAAGCAGTTTCATGCACAAATTGTTGAACTTGGAATTTTATTGGAGGATTTGAATGCCACCTACAAGCAAAGCACATTAGATTTTAATATGTCTGATCCTGAAAATATTATTCACATATGCTTCGGAACATGATGTCAAAAACTACAGAGACTCTGCCTACTGGATTGTGCTTCTTTCCATTAATACTTGAGTGAAACTGAAAATTATTCATAGCTAAGACCATATTTGCATTTTTTTCGCAGCAAATTATTACTTGAAAATTTTCCGTGATGCACAAAATTTCTGAGGTCTGTGAAAGGATTGTTCTAGCTTTGAGGAAAAGGATTCGACTGGAACAAAATATTCTTCCTATAAGTAAATTTTGTTCAGGATTAACTACCCTTCAAATTTCACATGTAAATAATGGTATACATTCCATTTTGTGGGTATAAATCATGTACACAATGGAAATTATGCTGGTGAGGAAATTTTTTCCCATTTGTTTTGCGATCATTGGTCTTCGAGAGGAATTCCAAAGATTGCAAGAACAATAATCACAAAAATATTTCCCAGGTTCCTGTATGTGATTATAAATTTACAATATTATTGGGAAGTCGATTCTATCTGTTACTAAGAATGTAATGCAAGGCTAGGATATTTTGGGCTTGCTCAGCTTATAGAGCACAATAAGAGCTCTGATCCAACCTTAACAACAAGAACAATGGGGTAAATTTATCCTGATTTTTTATTCACAGGAAAGACCTCAGACAAAATGAATGTCTTCAGCGTTGGGGTAGTCGTTTTGGAAGTTTCTTATGGAAGAAGAGCTATTGAGGCGAATACACGACCTAGGCAGAGCAATTTGGTTGATTGGGCTTATGGTTTGCATAGAGATGGGAAGCTTCTTTAGGCCTCAGACTTAATATTGATAGGAAATTTTGATGAGAACGAATTGAGAAGAATGTTATTAGACCAACAATGATGCAGGTATTGCATATTTTGAGTGGAGAAGCTCCAGTTCCTCATGTTCCTCGGGGCAAGCCTAACATGTCATTTCATTCTAACCTTCTTCTGAGTCTTCAAGAGGTTGTCTCTGATTGTGATCAGAGCCAGGTTTCCAGTTCCTCCATGGGTATCAAGGACTATTCTTGAATGTGATTAATAATCTTTCAGAGTTCAGTCAATTCATTTTGATGAGAACGAAATGAGAAGAATGTTGCTAGTTGGACTTCTCTGCTCACATCTTGATCCTGGAGCTAGACCAACAATGATGTAGGTACTACATGTTTTGAGTGGATAAGCTCCATTTCCTCATGTTCCTTGGTGCAATCCTAGCATGTCATTTCATTCTAAACTTATTCTGAGTCTACGAGTTCTATCTATTTCTTGAATGACTTGAGCTCTACGCTATGACATGTCGATCTGCTTCTAGTCTAATCACTGATCCAGAGTTGAAGTAAGGTTGTATTGTTTATTAGTATGATTTATTTTTCTACATTGTTATGTTTCTTTGTGGATTATACATGCCCATAACAGGAAATGCATAATGCAACTTCATCGTTAAAAAAAAAAAAAAAAATTAGGTAAGAATCTTTTGAAATAAGTAAATTTCTTTAATTGTATAATGTGGATGCCAATTTGGTTTTTGCAATGTTCCAGGAAGTCCAAAATGGCCATTCATAATAGGGTTTCTTTCAATGCCAAGGTATTAGGATTCTTATAGCATACCATTTTTGAAAATTGGTAGAGGTTGGTAAGCTTGAGTCTCAATTTGTTTTGGCCATTATTTTACATTTTTGTTGGAGGTTTGAAATGAAATATTACTATTTGAAACATGTTATCTATTTTACAATTGATGAGTGTGGTAAAAGGTTGGCTTGAGCCTTGAACCTGTAAACTATATTTCTTTTATCTTGGTTTCTATGGGAGATCATGTGCAGAGGAGACACAAGGAAGGACCATCAGTGGAAGAGGTATGCTACCCAATGTAGATGCTTATGATTAATTTTTTGCAGATAGAAGTTTATTTTCATTGATCAGTTTACAGTTATTGCCTTTGATTAGTAACATTATTTCCCCCTAAGGGAATAAAATGGCCCAATTGGCAAAAAGAGATGCATTGATAAATCTAGAGATATGTTTTCCAACCATTTAACATGTACACAATTACATGATATATCCTGTTTTATCTAGGAATTTTGGCAGGTCCAACATTGTTCAATATGTTTTAGTTCCATCAAATTTTCCTATTCTATGCACAATGCTTCATGTTTCCCTTGATTGCAATTTTAGTCTCCTTTGCTAGTAGTTCATTTTTTTTGAAGTTCCTCCAACACTTAAATTTTCATTTATATCGTATGCTTCAAAAGTGCTATAGTCTTTTCCTTTATCTATTACCAGATTACGATCAGATAGGTCACATTACTTTTTATCTTCCACAATGTTGGGCTTGTACAACACCTATGTTTTATTTGTAAGGAGACACCAGAAAAGTTTTGACCTTTTGCATTATTGGTTGATGCATCGTAAGCCTAAGCCTATAGTAGTATGTGCTTCTTCTTCCTATGTAATGTTGCATCTTCTTTCTCATTGCACTAAGATAAGTGAGGGGTGTTCTATAGTCCTGTATGAGGGAGATGTGTAATACCAAAAGAAATGATCTAGCTGTTGGCATAGACACTGTTATTAAACTATCAATATTTATTGTATGTTTCATTTTATTAATTGCAATATTTTGTTAGTTGTCAATACACTGATTACAATTTTTTATTTTTGTGTTATAAATTGCAGTATTTTGTCAGTTGACATTACACTGATTACGAATTTTAATTTTTGTGAAGTTCAATTGTTATTAGTTGTGAGTTCATTGAGAAAGTAACATTGAAGGAGGAGAATTGATTAATGTTAAGGTTATTTATCTTTTATGGTTGGGCTTCAATGAAGCAAATTAAAGCAGGTGCAAACTAATGATGGTTTATCTTTTGGGATTTGTTTTATCTCAAAGGTTGAATCTAGCCCATGAAAAGGAAGGATCTTCTCCGAAAGAGTGCATTTGTCATGGAAGGCTTTCATTTTCCATTCAAAAGAAGTGATCTAGCTGTTGGCACAGACAGTTTTATTGAAATATCCATATCTTTTGCAAGGATTGGATTCATTACAAGTTTGAAAGTCCCATTGGAGAGATTGGCAATTGTTTTTAGCAATAAACGTTTTTGTAAAGAGTAACATTTAAGTGATTGGCTCAATTCAAATGGTAGAGTTGTTGGTAGTAGCTACTTTAAAGTTAGTTGACCAATCTTGCGTTGTGATTAAATACTTCACCATGACACATCCAAAGCCTTTATGAAGCTAAAATTTAAACTTTTACCATACTCTTGAAGCCAGCAAGTGGGATGTTTGTAAGGGATTCAATGAACTAGTCAATGAATGTGGTAAAAGGCTAGCTTGAACCTTGAACCTTTAAACTATATTTCTTTTATCTTGGTTTCTATGGGAGATCATGTGCAGAGGAGACGCAAGGAAGGACCATTAGTGGAAGAGGTATGCTACCCAGTGTAGATGCTTATGATTAATTTGTTGTAGATAGATGTTTATTTTCATTGATCAATTTACAATATGGATGAAATTAATATCTCTTTGCAACCCATCATAGAAAAGAAGGAAGTAGTCTAAAAATAAAAGATGCAGTATTTTCAAAATTTCACTTCCACCTCCCAAACAGTCCTCTTCACTTTTCATGAACCAGTAGCTTTCTAAGTCCTTATGCAACCAATTGGAATAATAGAGGTGCGAGGGGAAAACCCTTCATGATTCCCCTTTGTGCATGAAGAAAAGCGGACACAAAACCATTAATAAGCATCGAAAAGGAGACTGACGCATATGGCTACCCCATTTTAAATTGAATCCTACTTAGGTTTGGCATATGATTTGAGGGCTTTTGTAGATCATTCGAGTAGCTGCTTTGTATGAAATAGAGCGATGCATGTTCTAACAGAATACAGTTTTAACCATGAAATGGACTCGTGCCTTGGCGCGATGGTTCATCCAGAGTTACGGCATTGATGATGCATATGGATGCCCCATTTTAAATTGAATCCTACTATGTAGGTTTGGCATATGATTTGAGGGCTTGTGTAGATCATTTGAGTAGGTGCTTTGTATGAAATAGAGTGATGCATGTTCTAACATATTATTCTCTTGCTGCGAACTTTCTCACGTAGTTTTTTAATGTAAAGTGTTCGGCTTTTATAGGTGAATCCTAGGTTGAATAGATCATTTGAGTAGATGCTCCTAGGAGGCATGTTCTAAAATATTATATATATATATATATATATATATATATATATATACACTCATGATGTATCATTAAATGATGACAATTCCATGAGGATACGAAGGGTATTTATTCTATTTCTTAGGGTACGTAATTAGCAAGTTGAAAGTCATGCATGTGTCGCTTCTCTTCTTTCATACAATGTTGATAATTAATTTAGTTATTTCGTAGTTGAAAAACATGACTTAATTCTCGATGCTTTGTGGGTTGAATAATTGTGATTAAGTTTGATTCAAAAAAAACATGTATTGATGTTTTGTTGGCTAAAAAATAGTTTTCTTGTTCCTGAAGCCTTAAAATTAATATCCAATTTGGTCATTTCTGAAACCCTCAACCTTATTAAAATGTGTGTATCTTCTACTTTCTTTTCCTACAATGGTATTTTCTATGAACACCTCAACTTTATTAATGTTTGTATCTTCTACCTTCTTTTCCTACAATGGTATTCTCTATGAACACACAGCAAGAATAACAATGGGATATAATGATATTTTATATGTCATGATTCTTCTTGAATTTATGCCTTATGGCGTTTCCTTTGCAACATATGATGCAAATGCTAGTTATGATCAAATACATTATCTCTTTAAAGACAATATGTCTTTAATCCCAACTATTGTCTCCAAAGAGACAAAAATGAAATTGTCTCTGGAGATACAAAAATGCTTGTGTTATATATTGCTTTATAGAGAATATTTTAAGACAATTTAATTTGAGATGCCTCCTTAAAGACAATATTTAAGACAATTGTCTTAAAACCCCCTTGTGTTGTAGTGTACACTTCACATACTCTGAATAAGTGTGGCACCCAACTACGCTAACCAGAGGCACCCAACTACGCTAACCAGAATGCTAACACTGACTATGATATCTGGCGTCCGGCATACATTAATTATAAACTTACATTGAATGCTCGATATATATTAAATTCTTAACTATTGGATATATATTAATTTTTTAACGAGTCCTTAAGAGAGAAATCAGAGAACCCTATTTTTTATTCACTATAACATAGAGAATTATGTGTATTTGGTTTTCCTGTTTCAACTAATTAATATTTGGTTGGGATGGTATACCACCTATTAAAATTAAAGATCGTATTTTGATTTAAAAAATATATATATATTCGTTAGTTGTCTTGATTTTTTCAAAAATGTTTTTGTAAATTACCTATCATGGTGTTAAATACTTATGGTAAATGGAATTAAATACTTATGGTAAATGGAATCAAATTGACAGTGTAAACCAGGTCAATCTCAATAATCTGAGTTGTCAACATAGTTTTGTAAATTCCCAAGAAATATGGGCAGTCAAGACCTCCACGAAGTTGAATCAAATTAGCATTCCAAACCATTATAAAAAGATAAATTGCTTTCTCAAAACATTTGCAGCATAGAAATTATTCCATTAGTGTAGCAAAGGAAAACAATATTGTGTTACAATATTGAAATGGGTATTTATGGGCTTGTTATAACAGTCCTCACAATAAATTTTACTTTTATAGCAGTGCCTTCTCAAGCAACAAATATCGAAGAGTACGATATAGGCGGTAAATTGATTCTCTTAATGATGTCGTATTCCTTCAACACATGAAACATGAATATAATAATATTGATATATGAATATAATAATATTGATGTTGCAGGCGAAGGGAAATCAATTTCCAAGTTCATGAAGTTGCATGACAACATGAGATTAGAGACTTTCGTGGAGACCAAGGGAATAATGGAGCCCATTGGAAAAGAGGAATGTAAATCTACACCTGGCTCTATTAGTTGCTAGACCCACAATGCAGAGATTAATTCATTTTATACAAGTCTATGGCCCACTTGAGGCCAGAGGTTGGTCTATCCTCATTGAGTCTCCACCTTACACACTCAGACTAATAGTTACACTACTTAACCAACCAACTAATTGGTCAAATATTAAAGTAATTTATTAATTGCAGCAAAGGTCGGTCGTTGTGCACACGCAATATATTTCTTTATTAATCTCATCTTCCAAAGTTGAGACATTGAATCCACTCACATTTTTAACTCAACTCACCCAACAGCAAATTAAAAATGAAAAAATACATATGTTGACGATAGGGGAACATTGATGACGATATCAGCTTAAGATTATTTGTAAACATGATCGAGCATGCACATCTATTTTTTTATGTGTACCTGCATTCTAAACTCTCTACATTTAGTCTTGTAGAGTTTATAAAAAATGCTAGAATTCTAGATTATTTGTAAACATGATCGAGCATGCACATCTATTTTTTTGTTTGTGCCCCCCATTGGAAACAAATCGTAGGTCGACTCCAACAATGAAGTCGGAGGTTGGCCTTGCCCTCTTTTGTTTATCTTCCGCTTCACACACTTCGATTGGTGGTTTTCCCACTATATGGCGCATGATTATAGTACCTGCATTCTAACTCTCTACATTTAGTCTTGTAGAGTTTATAAAAAATGCTAGAATTCTAGGTATGTCAGGATTATTGTAAATATTAGCATTTTAAATATCTCGCCATTAATATAAATACTCGCAGTTTGTTGGCGTAGCGGACGGTAATGTTTCAATTAAATTGATATAAGGTGGAATGGTAAAGGATTATAAAGTTCCCTATGTTATATTTCATTATGATAAAATTATATTTCAATAATTTATATATTATTTGTGTTGTAAATAACATAAGTATGATTACGTATAGTTATTTGTAATTGGTTGCTAATAATGATGGTATGATTGTAATTTAAAGGTTTTTTATAAACAAATAAAATTATATTGATATTTTTGTTTCTGTTTTAGAGGGTTTTTTAATTTTATTTTAATTATGAATAATTATTGGGTAGATGGTAGGGATTTATCATCCACATAATAGTTTAGGATATTCTAAGTAGTATATACAAATAAATTGTCTAGATTTATTTACAAAGTAGTTAAGTCATTTTTATCTTATTAAATAAATTGATTAATTAAATATTATATGAACAATTCTCATATGAAGTGAGTTATAATTTTTTGGATATATTTTTTGAATATGTAGTATTAACCCATAGTATTATAAGAAAAAACTTTTTAATATTAAAAATTTTTATGGTAAAATATGAGCAAATGCCTATGGTTAAAAATATTGTTACATTTTTATTTAAATGTCTATAAATGTTTAATTTATATTATTAATTACTCTTTAATTAATGGTATTATTAATACTAATTTAAATAAATTTCTAATTATGTAGATATTTAAATTAAGCAATGAGTTATTTTATATTCATTAAAATGCCAATATGATAAGTATTTATGAAAAGAATTTTTTTTGCTTATTCATATGTATAAAAAATGAATTGAATTGAAAAAGAAACAAGATAATAATTATTATAAAAACAAAGATACCATATTTATAAGAAGCATATAAAAAGTTAAAAATACATGTAATGAAATTAACTAAGTATGATTATTTTTTTACATGGGCATGATCATGATTCATTTTTTTACATGGGCACGATCATTTATTTGACCGCGCCAAAATTCCTATGATTTTTAAATATTCAACCATACAACAATCGAAATAAAAATGCTCATTTAAATAACTGTAACACTCTACCATTAGAGTTAAGATCGATTTGATCGTTATGTCTTTCGTTCCTTTCTCCTTTTAAAAAGAGGCGGTGATTTTGAAAGTTCTTTGCTCGAGACCACTAGGTAGTTCGGTTGGGTGAACTCTCAATCTTGGCAACTGCGCAAGATTCATTAGCTTTTGAATCCAGGAAAGGGAAAAAAATGATTTTTATTTGAATTTTGTGTAAAAATAAATTTTATAATCCATCTATACATATTTATGTTTTCAAATAAATTGATTTCTATTTGAATTTTTATTTGGGTAAAAATAAATTTTACAGTCTATCCGTGAATATCTACGTTTTCAAATTTTACACATCCACGGTGCTCTATGGGGAGTAACACATTACATACATCATTTGAGGTTGTTAACATGGCTTTGCATAAGGGATTTTATTCTGTTTTTACGTGTAATTACAATTTTGTAAGGGAAATGTGCAAGTCATAAGTCGGGGATTCGAGTCAAACTCTCGCATGTAAGACTAGTTAGGTTCAAGGAAGTTGGGGTCGTTGTTTGTGTGAACTTTGAAGAGGTACCTCAACTAATATTTGATTTCATAACATATAAGTTAGCCATGCCTTTTCGACTTCTCCACTTATTGTTTTAAAAATATGAACCTAGCCATGCCTTTTTGACTTCTCCAATTATTGTTTTAAAAATATGAACACTAGCTTATGAGATATATTTTTTTATTAGTTTATTTTTATTAATCTATTTCAATAATTTATAATTATTAAAAAAATAAAACCTAAATTTTATTTAAGGTAATATAAAATTCTATAAAATCAATCGTTTATATGGATTCTAAATTATATAAAATATAATTTTATATAAAAATGTATTTACTTAATAGATTTTTCTAATTTTATAAATTTGTTTAACCAACTTAAATAATTTTATTCCTGATATTAGTATTGAGAATTAAATCATTATTCCTAATTTAAAGTTATATATATATATATATATATATATATATATATAGAGAGAGAGAGAGAGAGGTTTAGAGACTCTAAATTATATAAAATATAATTTTATATAAAAATATATTTTCTTAATAGATTTTTCTAATTTTATAAATTTGTTTACCTAATTTAAATAATTTTATTCTTGATATTAGTATTGAGAATTGAATCATTCTTCTTAATTTAAATTTATATATATATATATATATATATATATATATATATATATATATATATATATATATATGTTAAGGGTGGTTCACGGACCACGGGAAAAAAATATAGGCAGATCAATCCAAAAGGATCTAGCCCAAACAAATAGGCCTAATCCCAAGAGCATCCAGGATATTTGACCCCATGAGAAAAAAATCTAGGCAGTCAACACAAAGGGATCTACTCGTTGCCCAAGACCCCATGAGAAAAAAAATCTAAGCAATCAACACAAAGGGATCTACTCGTTGCCCAAAAAACAAGGCCTAATCCCAAGGGCGTCGACGATATTTGACCCCGTGAGAAAAAAAAATCTACACAGATCAACACAAAGGGATCTACTCGTTGCCCAAACAAACAGGCCCTAATCCCAAGGGTGTCGAGGATATTTGACCCCGTGAGAAGAAAAAAAATCTATGTTTGTCAACCTAAAGGGATCTACTCATTGCCTAAGCAAATAGGGCCTAGGATCTACTTGTTACCCAAACAAACAGGGTCTAATCCCAAGGGCGTTGAGTATATTTGACCCCGTGAGAAAAAAAAAATCTACGCAGATCAACACAAAGGGATCTACTCATTGCCCAAACAAACAGGGCCTAATCCTTAATCCCAAGGGTGTCAAGGATATTTGACCCCGTGAGAAAAAAAAATCTAGGTTTGTCAACCTAAAGGGATCTACTCATTGCTTAAGCAAATAGGGCCTAGGATCTACTTGTTGCCCAAACAAACAGGGCCTAATCCCAAGGGCGTCGAGGATATTTGACCCCGTGAGGAAAAAAAATCTACGCAGATCAACACAAAGGGATCTACGCGTTGCCCAAACAAATAGGGCCTAATCCTCAGGGTGTTGACAAACAGGGCCTAATCCCAAGGGTGTTGACGATATTTGACCTTGTGAGAAAAAAAATCTAGGCATGTCAACCCAAAGGGATCTACTCATTGCCTAAGTAAACAGGGCCTAATCCCAAGGACATCGAGGATATTTGACCTGGCGACCTCCCAATTTGTAAGGTACTTATCAACGAGAACTTGACCAACTAAGCTAACTCTTGGGGTGATATATAGAAATTGAAATTTAAAAGTTTTTCGAGGATGTATAATTATTTTTCCATTTAACATGAAGTTAATATATGACATTTAATAAAGAATATAAATAGATTTAATATTTTTATTAAATGTTATATATTAACTTCATGTTGAATGGAAAATTAATCTAACATCTTTGAAAAAAATTTAAATTTCAATTGCTTATATATATATATATATATATATATATATATATATATATATATATATATATATATATGCGCTTAATATAAAAAAGTTTAGTCTAAATATTTTAGAATATTAAAGTTTAATTATTAAGTGGAAAAATAATGTTTTTTTTTTTTATATAACAAAATCAAATATTTTTTATAAGCATGAAATATTGTTAAATAAGTCAACTACAACAAAACTAATAAGTAGAAGTAATGAATGAAATGTTAGTTTTATAATATTATTAGAACTTTTAAGTGATTTATTTGGAGAAGTTGCAAAAGTAACATGCAATTTCGTTTATTAATTTAAAAGTAACGACAATAATATTTTTATGTTAAAGTTCTAGGATATTTGAAAAAAAAAATATTAACAAATAATCAAAAGGAAATAATAATCCTTCATTAAAAAATTTGAAATAAATAGCTTTTATTAAAAACTTTAAAATAATATTATTTTTTTAATAAATATATTGTTAATAAATTTTATTAATAAAAATTCCTTTTATTTCAAATAATTTCATTTTCACATATATTATTTCAACTACATAAACTAAAATCACACAATTCATATATGCAAATAAGTAATAGATCTTGTTATTATATTATTAATATTAATATTCACATAAATAATAATAATAATATTGATAAATTCAAAGGATAAATATTATAAACTCAAAGAATTATAAACCTAATGGATTAATACTATAAACAAAGGGACTAATAATATTACAAACATAAAATGATTAATAAAGTCTCGATTAATATTATAAACCCTTAGATTATTTTATTTTTATTTTTTTGTAAGTTCGACATTGGTGAGACTACATCATGGTCATGCCCAAGAATAACAACTGCAGAGAATTGAACCAGTGACTTAAGATCATGGAGTGCCTGAATGTTTATCCAGCACCCTGTGAACACCCTTAGGATTAATATTATAAACCCAAGGAATTAATATTATCAACACAAGGGATTATTAATATTATAAACCTAAGGGATTAATATTAAACCTTAGTATTAATATTATAATCCAAAAGGACTATAAACTTAAGAGATTAATCTCTGTTGAAAATGGCAACAAGAAATGTTAAAAATAGAATCCAGAATATTCCAATTTTAATTTTTCCTTGAATTAAAATTCGAATTTAGTCTCACCGGTTGCTTGAAAAATAATTAATTAATTCATCTTGAGTTAATTAGTTGGAGAAATTCAAGCTAGAAGTCTTTGTGAAGTCATGCATATGTTATCCCTTAAATTAAGGAGATTATTCCTTAATTAAGGAGATAAGATTGAGTTATATTTGAGTTGTAATTAGTTAGCTCAGTTAACTAAGTTAATTCTAGTTAAATTAGTTCCAAACTATTTGAGGAACTAATTGTGAGTTATTAATCAGTTAATGCATGCAACTAGTGTACTCCAGATAACTGAAGATTCTCTCATCATTAACTCAGGCATGTTTGTTCTGAGAAAGACCTAGTTGAGCTAAATGTCAAGGACAGGTTACTGTCAGTTGCATGAGTTTTCCTATAAAGGAAACTCATCCATGCAGTCAAGGTAAGGTTCCTTAATGATTGCATAGTTCTGACAATGTGTTAGAGCAGTGTGTGAGAGCAGTGTTACACTGGGTGAAGGAGATCATCCCAGAGGTAACCGCGCAAGGAAATAGGAGGCTTGGAGGGCAGAGGAGAATGTTTGTGAGAATCCTTGTTTGCTTGTGAGCATCCAAGAGGATTGTACTGAGAGCTGTATAGCTATGAGAGTTAAAGCTTTGTCTAATCTTGATGTATTTCCACCTTGTATGATAATACAGATAGTGGGGTTTTTTAGCTGAGGCTTTCCCATGAGTATTCTTTTGTGTTTCATGTGCATTGATTCTTCTTCTGGTTATATGTGTTCTACTTGATCTTGCTCAAATCCATTAAGCTTCCGGAAGTTTGATTGTAGAAGTAGATTAAAGTATTTTACTTTAGTTATATTGCATTATCAGGTTAATCTATGGTGAGAATTTCAACATGGTATCGGAGCTGAGGTTATGAGAGTTGTGAATAGTATACGGAGAAGAGAATTCGAAGTTTGAAGTTCGGGATTGCAGGTACAAATTGAATTCATCTCATACTTCAGGTTGGTCAATGACGTTCTATGGCTTGAGACTCGAGTATGCATTGGATGGTAGCTCGAATTACATAGCATGGAAAGATCACATGGAGGTTGTATTAGAAGATAGCGGCTTGAAGGATTTCATTGATCAAGAAATCCCAAAGCCAGGTCCAACTAATGCACAAGTGTTGATTGAATGGGAGAAGTGTGTGGCGAGGGCAATTTGGATCATCCATGAGGGAGTTCGAGACCATATTGGCTCAAGTCTCCATTGGAAGGATACTCCGTATTCAATGTGGAAGACATTGAAGGACCTCTACCAGAATAGTAGCGACCAGAGAAAATTGGCGCTCAAGGACAAGCTTCGAAAAATCAAGATTGAGAACTGCGATACTATTTCCACATATCTGAACAAGCTCTCCACTTGCAAAGATGAGCTTGGCAGTGTGGGAATAGCTATTGCTCATGATTATATGTTGAGCCTCACTCTCCTTGGCCTTCCAAAGAGCTAGAATAGCTACCAAGACTCTGTGAATGAAAGGGAGAAACTGCCAGATTAGGAATGACTATGTTCAGATATCATGCAGGAGGAGATCAAGAGGAGCATAAGGGATTGTTCTTCATCCAAGGATGATGAAGAAAATCTGGCCTTAGCAAGTAAGGCAAGGAAAGGGAAGGGGAAGGCGTCCCATTCCTAATCGAAATATTTTCATGGAGGGAAGAAGGGTGACAAGTCTAAAGTGAGATGCTTTAATTGTCACGAGATGGGTCATTATGCGACTAATTTCCCTTTGAAGAAGTCCAAGAAGGGATCCTCGGATGGATCGGAAGGTGAGGATTAACCTCTCAATTCGAAATGGACTTCACTCTCATCGCATGGATGGTGTCATCGATGATGGGTTGTGGTTGGTATATTGACAATGGAGCCTCATTCCACATGACCGGAGATAAAATTTTATTCAGTACCTTGGAGGAGAAAGACCTCAATATTCGCATAGAGATGGGTGACGATGAAAGGTTTAGTGTTTCAGGAGTGGGCACGGTTTCTTTTTAGAGGGAGCATGGAGCTTCTATCACCTTGACAGATGTGAAGTATGTGCATGGACTGAAGAAGAACTTGGTATCGATCGCAATGTTGGAGGACAAAGGCTACGATGTTGTCTTTAGTAAAGGAAAGGTTTTCCTTAGACACATCACCACAAGACAGGTAAAACGGACCAGTTAATGAGTCAAGAACTTGTATGCTCTTAAGGTTCAAGATGCATGCAAAGCCTTGAGGAGCAAGGTAAATGTTACAGACTTGGTGGTTGAGAGGGAGAGTACATTACCTCTCAACATGCAGTCCCAAAAGAAGTCTCAGAAAATTATGGAGGAGCCACAATTACAGTCAGCATAGGGATCACATGCAACCATACCTCCAGGTGTGAGGTGGGGCAATGTGAAGTGATAGTCCCAAGAAGGCTAAAATTGGGTAGGGTCCATTGAGAGGTCTTATCTCATGGATCATACCTTTCTACGAGAGCCCAAAGTACATAGTAGCGGGAGGAATCAATGGGATTGATGCAGTCAGAGATCAAAGTGACAGAGGCTAGAGCAGTAAGATACTAAAGAGTGCAGAGAAGGATTCACAATGGTGCATAAAGGTTGAGTCAGCAGAAGCATAGAGTTTTCAATCAACATAGGCAATAGTAGTCAGAGACTTTAATGACAGAGACATCATTTTGATTCAGGTTGGATATTTTATTTTTTTTGTTTCTGGAGTTGCTGGAGAAACAACACTTGAGAGAATTGTTGCATGCAAAACATTTCAAAGGTTTAGGATCAGGATCGAGTTGAACTCCTTACTTGTTGAGAGGGAGTGTTGAAAATAACAACAAGAAATGTTAACAATAGAATCCAGACTATTCCAATTTTAATTTGTCCTTGAATTAAAATTCGAATTTAGTCTCATCAACTGCTTGAAAAATAATTAATTAATTCATCTTGAGTTAATTAGTTGGAGAAATTCAAGCTAAATTCTTTGTGAAGTCATGCAACAGTTATCCCTTAAATTAAGGAGATTATCCCTTAATTAAGGAGATAACATTGAGTTGTATTTGAGTTGTAATTAGTCAGCTCAGTTTATTGAGTTAAGTCCAGTTAAATTAGTTCCAAACTATTTGAGGAACTAATTGTGAGTTATCAGTTAATTAATGCATGCATGCATGCAACTAGTGTACTCCAGATAACTGAAGATTCTCTCATCATTAACTCATGCATGTTTGTTCTGAAAAAGACCCAGTTGAGCTAAATGTCAAGGACAAGTTACTATCAGTTGCATGAGCTTTCCTATAAAGGAAACACATCCATATAGTTAAGGTAAGGTTCCTTCAGGATTGTGCAGTTCTGACAGTGTGTTAGAGCAGTGTGTGAGAGTAGTGTTACACTGGGTGAAGGAGATCATCCTAGAGGTAACTGCGTAATGAAATAGGATGCTTGGAGGGTAGAGGAGAAGGTTTGTGAGAAGCCTTGTTTGCTTGTGAGCATCCAGGAGGATTCTATTGAGAGCTGGATAGTTGTGAGAGCTAAAACTTTGTGTAATCTTGATGTATTTCCACCTTGTATGATAATACAGATAGTGGGGTTTTTTAGCTGAGGCTTTCCCCTGAGTATTCTTTTGTGTTTCATGTGTATTGATTCTTCCTCTGGTTATATGTGTTCTGCTTGATCTTGCTAAAATCTATTAAACTTCCGCAAGTTTGATTGTAGAATTAGATTAAAGTATTTTGCTTTAGTTATATTGCATTATTAGGTTAATCTGCAGTGAGAATTTGTACAAAACCTAGGATTAATTTTATAAATTGTAAGATCAATATATTAAACCTATGATTAATATTATAAACCCTAATATATTATTATACCTACAAGGGATTAATATTATAAACCAAAGGTCTCGGATATGGGTGATTGACAGGCCAAAGGGTACGTTGGAGTCGTGTCGAGTGGGCAGGTGTCAGCCCAAGTGCGCCACGGGTAATGGTTATGGGTTGGCGAGCTGGACTCGCACACCTCTATTAAAGGCTACATTAATACCGTCCTTCAGTCTCCTGGTTATTTGCGCAATGGCTCTCAATATGTTTGTCACTCCCGCGGTTCCGTTGTAGGCCTTCGACTCCATAAAGGTCGTTGCTCTGAGCGTTTCCCTGAGCCACTCTGTTAGTTCGTTTCTGTTCGTCAATCTTTCGCTCGGCTCAAGAGCTTTCTCCATCCTCGTCTTTCGCTTGGCTCTGGTTCTAAGGACTCACGGACTTGTCTGGGCTCTGTCTCCGCTTCTCTCTAAGCAATCGTTTCTTTGTCATCCCTCTTTGTGCATTTGCTCCCCTGTCAAGCCTCGGTATAACAAAATGTCGCGAGAAAGGCCCAGAATGGGGAGTGGCAAGGTGGTTCCCGCAGTCGCGCCACCCATCAGCTGTCCACCCCCACCTCAGACCCATCCTCAGATGCATTGGAATTTGGTCGCTTCAATTATTTAGCCACCAGAAGTGGCAGAGGCAGGGGAAGAGGGCGAGTTAGGATCGATGACTATGAGCATAATGCACATCCCACTGCCTGTTTCCGCATTCCGTGTTCCCTGGCAAACTCCTCCTTCATAGTCTCAGTTACGATTGAAAAGTGTGAGAATGCCCGGGGTTCGGGAGCGGCTCATCCTGGGGTTCCTGCAGATCAGAGGACGGCAAATCCAAATGTTAACCAGCGCCAGGTCATAGGAGGCCTTTCTGTGGTGAATTCTGAAACCAACGCAGGTCCGAGCGCGCCAGCAAGAGGAGAGCCTACAGGCTCAGAGGTCCATCCGTCCGACTCTGATGACTCAGCTCAATTTGGGTGTCGGGTCGTTGAGGAACCGTATACCTCAGAGGACGAATGAACCAGCCCGTGCCTCCGTTTTGTGCAGCTTATGAAGAAGGAGTTCACCTCCCTTTTGAGTCTCGGTGTTAATGTATGTTTCAGGTCTCTGTCAGTTAATGTTTTGTTTATGTTTAGCGATGGATAGCTATGTGTCAATTTTGAGTTTTATGGAAGTCAAAAGCACAATTGTAGGTCTTCCGCGGACAGAGGTCAAGAATTTTTTTGTAAAATGCCAACTTCATGGCAAGAATTTTCAAGGCAGCTGCCTTGTTGTAAAACTTTTTGTATAAATAATAGGAGTAGACTGATTGAGAAAAAAAAATATTATAAACCAAAGGGATTAATAATATTATAAACTCAAGGTATTAATAAACCTAAAGATTATAAACCTTTGAATTAATATTATAAACATGATGGATTATAAACCATGTGATTAATATTATGAATTGTATGATCATAAACCTTAAGATTATAAAAACTAATATTAATATTACAAATTGAAGGGATTATTAATATTATATACCCAAGAGATTAATAATCGCAAAGAATTATCAATATTTCCACAATTGTAATCAAATTGATTAATATTATAAATCCTGAAATTAATATTAAACCCTAAGATTAATATTATAAACCATAATATTAAATCCTAATATTATAATATATATCTTAAATGTTATTGGTTTCTTTTCTTATAAATTTGTTAAAAACTTTGGATGGTGGTAGTGATATGAATTCATAATGATGCCAAAATCCCCTGATGCATACTTTAGGCCATGGACACATGAAGTTCCTAGCTCATGTTAGCCTTGCCTTAGTCCAAGTAGTATGAGGCGTTCACCATAAGCATGCCGAGGAAATATTAAGATACTTGTTGTAAGTGGATATTAGTATACTATGTCTGACTGAAGAGGGTGAAGAACCTTGTTGTTCCTCGATCTTTGTAATCTCCCCCAGCCAAAATGATTCTGGGGACAATCAATGTATCACGTTTGTCCTACGTCACCAATAATTAGTAGGCCAATACATATAGAAAAATTTCAATAGAACCAATAACAATTGTCCAAAATCCTTTACACCCGCAGTTTTCACTGCATCAAATGCTAATAAGAATACAAAAACTAGGGAATTTGGTAGTTATGCTCTTAATATTCACTCTTATGGGATGCTACTAGTATGGTCGTTACAATGTTAGCCACATAAAATGGAAACCAAATACAAATGTATATTAATTGATCTCACAGAATGATGTATGTGATGTAATATAAATACATACAAGAAACTATTGATTCAGTTTTCAAGTCTTCTTGGACTCTAATAACCAATCACTCTAACATAGACCTAATCTTAAGGATTAGTTTTCTAACATTCCCCCCTTAATTTGAAGGTATGTATCAAATTCCAAGAATGAGAGCTCAAAATGAGAAAACTCATCTCAGCCAAGAGTTGAATGTCTCTTAGAAATGGTTTTTAAGGATGACCACATACCAATGTAGGAAAAATCAAGGTCTCATCCAACACCAACTCTGAAACCTTCACATTAGTTCTTAGAACAAGAGAAAATGTGGTTTTAAGGTGACCACTAACTCTGGAACTATCAATATAGTTCCTCAAACAATTATGAATCTAGAAGTGCTCGTTCACAAACAACTCAATTAGCAAAAAAAATGAATTATCTCTGGCTCTAACTAGTATAGGTTGTGGCTTAGGCTCACCTGTGGATCTTTGACTTAGGCTCGCTTGAAAAATCTTCCAACCTCTAGCAGAGCATCAATAATTCCCCCCTTGTCAAATACAGGATGAGAAGATGAAGTATTCTTCATCACTGCAAGGTTAATCAACACTCTTTAACATATCCTATTGTTTGACCTGTAAATCTTCTTGGTTATTTTCGACCAATCCCAAGAATAAATACATCCAAAATTTAGTTTCTCTCTTGCAGTAATCTTCTTTCTAGAACACCTATCTGAATGGTGATTCCGTTTTCCACAATGCTTGCATGGGTGAAGATAAAAACATTGATCTTTCACATGTCCAACTCTATTACATTGTTAGAATCGATCAACTTGTTCTGGAAAAACACCACCTAGAAATCCAACACTAGGACACTGTATAGGTCAAGAAAAATTAGAAATATGAAAAGATACATTCAAAACATATTTGTTATATCCCAAACCAATTTTGTGTCTTTTATGCGTAATCTCTTTCCACGGTCTTATAAAAGTATTGGGAACTGTTGGTTTCACAACTATATGCAAATGACTCTCGCAGACACTTGTCTGTACATGACTTTTCACTGCACTCAAATTTTCTCATGATGTGAATTCATTACTCTTTGGTTGTTGTTTGGAATTAGGATCGTCTCACTGTACTTGAGACTCAATCCGGAGAAATTCAACTATATCCAATGCATCATGTAAATGAACTCTAATATCAATAAGACTCAATTTACTAATGTTTACAGTTTCGTTAGTAGTAGAGCTAATGATATTTTTCAATAATTCTAATACATTTTTAATTTGAATCATTTTCTCTTGCACTCTAAAGTTCTATCTTGAATTTGATGAGTAAATTGACTTAATTAAAATTTAATTATTGACTTTTTTGATTTGATTGACCCCCTTATTCAATTTAAGGCAAGCATGTCATAATAAATCTTCCAAAAAGTATATTAGACCCCTTAATCCATAATTACTTATGTCTCAAAAACACCCCCTTGACAACACACCCTTATCTTTAACTTTATTCTTCAAATAAAGTCTTCCTTCTTGAATTGAAGTAAATAATATGAATCTTTGTAAATTATTAATCCATGCAGAACCTTAAAATAATTGATGTACTCCAAGCTTAAATAATTTGAAATTAGATTATCTACTCTTGTGTGAAAAAATTCACCCTTTGTGAAAACAATTACCACTTTACCAATGAATTAATTCACGAAGAGTAACATATACCTTTCTCTTTGGATTTTATTTTGTACTTCATACATTTAATAGATTTCCTTTTAAAGATACCTTTTCATTTCAAATTCCATCTTCATTTTTGTGCTATGCCGGGTACTGTAACTCAATACTCACTTTATTCACTTTTTGTTGCTCTGCCTCTATCATAGAGAGGGTATTTTACACCCAACTACTCAACTACTCTCAACTAGTTCTTCATTTCGCTTCCAATGCAGACGGCTTTAACTGACCAAAAAAAAATTGAATGCCCAAAGTATTCCAGCATCCAAGGATTGAATGGAGAATTAGGACCACTTCAACCTTGTCTTGCTCGAAAGTTGAGGCAGGCCTTCATCATAACCGATCCATACGTACTTATACTTCCATCATTCACGTTCCACACTGTAGTTTAACTAGAGGATCTAAAATTGTTGTGTGTCTTCAACTTTCCAGTCGCTGATCTTCTTGGCATAGTCTTGGTTAGTGATTGAAACAACATTTCATAAAAGAATTGAGTTAATTTCAAGATCATATAACACAACCTTTTTTATATACCTTATACGCCGCTCGAACTCTGAGACACTTGATTGCTGGTCAACAAAGTTCATCAAGGCTTTTGCACTAACAACATAAAACTAGACATCCATCATTGTACATTCTTTACCATCATATACAATCTTTCCTGCAGAAATGTTTGGTGGTGCATTAGTTCTTGTAGATAGGAACTCATCTCTTGGTCTAGATTCCTTTGATGGGAGAAGTGGGTTGCAAACAACATCCTCTAATAGATCAACTCATTAAAAAATAATTATCCACATGTGATAGATATGACAAACAAATTGAATGAAAAATGAAGTCACCTCTCTTGCATCCACCAATCTTATTGCAGGCCTCTAATCACTAAACAAGGTACCCAATATTTAGTGTAATCTCTTGCATCCATCACGGTATACTTTTCTTCTCCAATGATGTTCAAACACCCTTCGAGCATGAGTTCTAGCTGGCAGCTTTCTATAGACAACCCCAAGAGCATAACTTCTTTTTAATATTCATTTATACGCACCAAGACCAGAGTTTACACGAATCATACGATTATCAATCATAGAACACCCATACACCTATAATATCGACATCCAAGATTGAAACTCTTCTAATGCATTCCATTTACATCATTGATAGCATGCCAAAACAACGAGAGCAAAACTCAAATGAAGATGAATGCCACAAAGCCAGTGGCTCAACTCAATCAATAGGGGGATGAACCTCTACTCTGATACCACTATAAGACACATAAATTGGAAATCAAATACAAACGTATATTAATTGATCTCAAAGAATGATATACATGATGTAATATAAATACATAAAAGAAATTTGCTTCAGTTTTTGGGTCTTCTAGGACTCTAATAACCAAACACCCTAACACAAACCTAATTATGAGGATTAGTTGTCTAACATGTAATTACTTGAGATTGGGAAACAAAAGGAGTTGGCTAGGTATAGACCTACTAGTCAACATTTGGCAGCATAAGACAATCCACACAACGATTCAACTCTACTCAGCACTTAGTGCCACCACAGGTTCAACAATTGCAATATTCGCCTACACATCCCATAGTTCCAACACCATAACATTTGTTAGTCCTACCTTGGAGGCTTAATATACAATCTTGATGTCAACTACAATATATAAATTGAGCCAATCCAGGAAAATCAATGACTTTTTGTCACATTTTCAATCATGAACAACTTTAGTGGCATAGATAGATTCTAGAGGAGGTTTGCAGACTCACATGAATATATCTCTAGCCTCAACTGGATCAACTACATAAGAAACATACTCAAATGCAAGTTGCATGATACCAAAACAATCATATCAAGCTAGGTTAACAATCTCATAATCAAAGTTGATCACAAGTTTCCTTCTAGGAGAAGGTTCAGGAAAGCATATGGAAGTTTTGATGCCTATGTAAGAACCTTCAATTCTTCCCACCACTATCATTCCATTTCCCAAAAGTATAGTATCTCGTTAACAATTTTGTCTTTTTTCACTTAATGATGAGAGAGCCATAACACAAGCCCTGTCAGGATCAATCATCGCACTAGTAAGCCATTATCGTCGATCAGGAACATTTGTAGATTCGTGAGGACATTAAAGGAATCTACTAATACAGACTAAACACATTTGTATTGAGAAACACCAATTACAACAGATCCATCATTCCACTGAAACTAGGGAACAGTCTCGACAAAAAAATTACTTTGCATGTTGATCTAGGATAGGGCACTCTACAACTCCCAACATGGAAATCATCCTCCAAGAATCCATTTTCCAGCCAGGACTTCAACCATTAGCCACCACAATAATTTTCTATCTCCACGAGAGATCTCAAGCAGATTTACCTTTAACTCGATTATTAGGCACCTGTGCAATTATAGAAGCATTAGCACACTTCCATGATCAATTTACGAAGATCACAAACTTGATTGACTTACCAACATCCCAAACTCAATCAACACGATTTGATAGTTCCTACAATATTGTTATCTTTAATCTGTTATCAAATACCATTTATTACAGTTATTCATCCTTCCTCAAAGAGCTATCATTCCTTCTATCTTCATTACTCCCTTAAGAGAACAATTGACTTTTTATTCAACCATTTGACATATTTTATGTGAAAAAACAACCCTAGAGAAAATGATTACAAGTCGAAATAGAACTTTTCATAGCATGGCTTTCATTATTTGTAAAGGAGTTGTCTTTAGTGTGACTTTTTGGACTTTTTGGTGCTAGAATTCGGTGGAAAAATTTGAGGCAAAATCTTGATTTGTGTTATTTAAACTATTTTTTTTTACTGTATATATGGATTCAACACCCTGGAAAACCCCTAGGGAACTTGAACTGTGCGGGAGTTACCCATCAAGTTTGTCATTTCAATAAATTCCTGCTAGATTTTAGAGAAATTAGACCAGGAAAACAAACCGGAAAAGATTTCAAAAAATCTCACTAAAGACAACTCGATTTGGAAAACTTACTTACAATAATCGTGATAGAATTAACGATCCCTCTTACTTCCAATAAAATAATAACACGAATTAATGAGCCCTCTTACTTCCAATAGAATAATAAATCCGTTTACACCACATAATCCGCGCTACTCAATCCAGCTCCACAATCCAAGCTCAGATCGGCTACAGGCATATCTGTCCATAGAGACTACAAATTTTTACTGCAACTCTCTTCATGATGTGGTTGGGCTCTCCTCTTTAAATGCGTGTTGCCACCACTAAGGCTACAACGACTAGAAGACTGCAACATTTAGAAAAGAAAAAAAAAACGCGCAACAAATCTACTCAACATGCTTGGATACCAACTGATGGTGATGTACCACATCACGCAAAGGATATTAAAAACCATTAGTATTTACAAAGAAATGGGTCACCGGGAGTGTACCCTAATTCCTCCATTGAGATATTATATTAATTAAAACATTCTCTAATATAGCATTTAGTATATAAATACTTAATTCTTATAATTATAAGTGACCATAAAAAATGCATTATAATTATAATTATAATCGGTTAATTAATTTTAACTATTTTCTAAACTATCAAAAAATACATTATAATTATAATTAGTTAATTAGTTTTAACTATTTTCTAAACTATCTTCTACAGTTTCTTTACACTATCTTCATGATTCTCTTCACAAATTTATTCATCCCTACCTTCACTCTCATTCCTCCATATCTCATCCATACTTTCACTCATATTTCTTCCTGTCTCATTTCTACTTAAATTTTTAGAATAATATGCATTATCACATTTTTCATCATATTATTCATTAAACATTACAAATAAAAATTATTCTTTCATCTCTCATTTTTAATAATAACTTTTTATTAAACTAATCTTTTCTCCATATTTTCATTTTATATTGAACTTTCTTAGTCTTCTTATTTTTTATTCTCATGTTATTTCATGAGGCACCTGCCACATAAATAATGTTAAAACTCGTAAAAAATCACCATCCCCAATTATCTAAAAACTACTCATATTTAATTCATCAACCAAATATTCTATCCCAACTCTACATACCTATGCCAATTATTCACCCTACATCCTCATTCTCTTAAACTTTTAGTTCACTCATACCCTGATGTTGCATCATTTGCTTTACCCAAAACCAACCTAATTAATCTAGGCATTCGCCACGCAAGTATTAGAATTTATAACTTATCACGATTAAATATGTGAAGGTCAAATTTACATAAAAATATTGTTTTATCTATCGTTGTAGACGTTTTTTAAAGTTTTATTAGCCCTAATATACGTATAAAAACAAAACTGGAACATCAAATCGCAGGGGATGCCGCCCACGTGCATAACTAAAATTGACTAGGCGGGGATGGAAATTGACCACGCTACTAAAAATGACTAAGGGGGCATGGAAATTGACGGTGTGATTTGCTATCAAATACAGCCAACATTTAAGTCAATAATTTTTTTTGTTTTTCAAGATAAGAAATAATCAGAGGCATTACAGTTGCACACATTGTTAAATTTGCCGGGTATTCCGGATTTGAAATTCCTACCCGCAATTAAAGGAAGGTCTACGATTTTAAAAAATATTCCACGAATAATAAAGGTGGACAGCAGCAAGATTTGACGAAATATTCACGGAATATCTTTCACGTCATCATCCAAACCATGTAAGGTGATGTGTTATTAATTTGTATGTTTGCAATATGGACACTTTCCAAATATCAAATAATGTAACAATCCATTGGTAATGTTATTTGTGGACTACTAATCTATTTTTTTGTTTCCATATCTAACCACTTTCAGATATTGGCACTGACCCTAATACGCAAGCTGGAGCAGAAAGTCTCTGCTAGGCGGCGGTCCTCGTTGAAACCCAATCCACCGTTCTTATCCACTCAAATCCTATCCCATTTTCCTCTGTGTCTTCATGTCACACAGGACTTCCTCGGTGGACTCAGCAATAAATATTGGCTTCTTGCCTCCCCATTATAGATATTCGCTGTTTGGCTTTCATCCTAAGACGATATCAATACATAAATTCTGTTCCGATGGTTTCTACATTTATGGCTTTGAATGGGCCGAGCGTAGCGTACTTGATGATGATGGCACTCATACTCGGTGAGAACCTCCTATAATAAATTCACCCATGCTCCTCCTATGTAAACCATTTCCCCAATGAGTTTGGGATCATTATTAATTTGTTTGTTTGTTGTTGCAGGGTGTAGAGGAGTAAGGCGGACGACGTTCACACTTGTTAACAGCTGCAACCAGACGATCTGGCCGGGCATCCTGGCGGGAAATGGGGCGTCCCTCGCTGGCGGCGGCTTCACCCTCAATCCGAACCAGTCCTCGCCGGCGTTGGACGCACCAGTCGGCTGGTCGGGTCGCTTCTGGGGCCGCACAGGTTGCACCTTCGACGCCGCAGGCAACGGCTCCTGCGCCACGGGGGATTGTGGACGCGGCCTCAAATGCGACGGTGCTGGTGGGGTTCCGCCTGTTACGCTGGCCGAGTTCACAATCGGTAGTAACGGCAACAAGGATTTCTACGACGTGAGCCTCGTCGACGGCTACAACGTCCCGTTGAACATCACCGCGGATGGTGGCACCGGAGACTGCCGGGCGGCTGGATGTGTCGCTGATCTTCTGAGCAGCTGCCCGACCTCACTCTTGATCGCCGACAATAAGGGGCAAGTGATTGCCTGCAGGAGCGCGTGTGATGCGTTCAAGTTTCCCGAGTACTGCTGCACTGGCGACCATAACACCGCTGACACGTGTCCTCCTAACGAGTACTCGAAGGTTTTCAAGGCCGCCTGCCCGACGGCGTACAGCTACGCTTACGACGACGCCAGCAGCACTTTCACTTGCAGTGATGCTAATTACACCATCACCTTCTGTGGGCAAACTTAGATCGTATCAACTTCTCTGTTTTTCTGCGTTAAAGTCTTTTCGGAGGTTTACTTACACTTGGTCTCGGCTGTTGTGTTATTACAATTGGATAGGTTCAGAATAATACATTTACACTTTCTCAAAAACAATCACCTTCTGCAAGCAAAATTAGATCGTATCAAGTTATCGACTTCTCTGTGTTTCTGCGTTAAAGTCTTTTCGGAAGTTTACTTACACTTAGTCTCAGCTGTTGTGTAATTACTCAATAATTGCATTACCTTTCTCACGGCGGCCGACGAAGAGGGTCTTCTGGTCATCGACAAGCCTGTGTGTTGTGTAGTGTAACACATAATTTTCTGCACCTAATACATTAGCTATTATATATTACTTACTATGAGAAGGAGAATGAATTATTTGCACTGTTATTATATATTTCTTACTATGACAAGGAGAAAAGTTTGAATTATTTGCACCCACTTTTCCCATTATGGAACTGGGGATTGATATTGTAGAAGCCATGTGAATATTGATGATAGTAGTCATTTCATGGTCTGCATACCGTGACTGCGATTTTGAATGTGATGTATTTAAATGATACCGAATCGCTCCAATTGCATATGGATCATCCTCGACTAAATTGTTCTCTAAATCTACCGAAACATAATTCGTTTTGTAAAACTACTCCCTTCTTGCAGCATAGCCCAGCAGTGAACAAACTGCAGAAACCTAGCTTTGGTGAGAGGGACTCTTGATCCTTCGCATTCACACGACTTAACACGTATCAATTTTCTTTGAAAACGTAAAGTGCATCTTCTCAAAAGAGTCATTACACTAAATTAACAAATTTACTTTTCACAAACAAAATAAATAGATTGATCAACATGGTTAAAGAATAAGCTTAAAATAAAAAAAAAAAAAAAATTCTGTAACATTTTAAATATTAACTCTAATTAAAAAATATAAATATACTAAACCATTTTTTTCTCATATTCATTAGATTTAGTAAATCAAATAAATAAACTGCACTTATGTGTACAAGGGATATATATCCCTGTTTAAATATAGATGTGATTTTATTTGTTGAGAAGAAATAAAATAAATAGAATGAGAGTTAATTTTAATTCAACATTTAAAAAGAAAAACATGATACATTAACATTTATTGCTCTCCCCATTGATTCATACATAGCAAGGTGAATATATTTTTAAATGTCACTATTTTTATTTATGTTATTATCCCACTACTATATTGTATCAGATAAATTATTTGCTTTTATATTTCTTTCAATATTCACACGATGAATAGCAATATGTTTGAAAGACATTCTCAAATATTTAACTTTCTCTAATTAAAAATAATAACAATAAAAACATATTGTGATATTTTATTTTATCTTTTATTTATTTAATAACAATATATAAATTATAAATTGTTAATTTCATTTTCATTTTATCACTTGGGAGAAGAAACTCATTCTATAACCTAAAAGAGACTCATTCTATAACCTAATAAAATATTAATATTAGATCAAATCTCTTAAAATACAAACTTATTTTACAACTGTCAACCGTGGCTTTTCCTTATCACTTCTCCTTTTCTCGGCAATGACCGACCTCCTGGCTCTGACTGATGGATGTGTGCTGTTTGCGTCCGTTGGACCGCCCCTGTAACGCCCTGGCAGATCGGGCAGGGCGTGCACGACAGTTCTGCACGACGAAGGCATGACCCGCGGGCGAACCGGGCTGGGCGACCCGTGCACGGTGACCCGACGGGCGGTTGAACGAGGTTGCGGTTGGGTGAAACGGCAGACAGGGCGACGAGTTGGGCGCGGGCGCAATCACCCGACGGGCAAACAGGCGCACGAAGGTGTGTTGAACGGGCGGGCGACCCAGGTGAACGACGGGCGGGCAACCCGTGCACGACGGGCGGACGCCCGGACGCACAACCCGTGCACGACACGAACGGAAGGCAGATTCGGGCAGGCGGATAACCGGTGAACAGAAGAGCTGCGGGCGGGTAAGACGAGCCGCGGGCGGACTGTACACGGGTGAGGCTACCCGGACCAGCTGAACAAAATGCGGTAAAGGCTCGGGTAAGCCGAACCGGCGAGTCGACCCGAGGGCGACCCAAGGGCGAACCACACCTGGACATAGACGCGAGCTGGAACATGGGCGCGAGCTGAACATGGACACAGGGCAGTAGTTGGGCGTGCGAACTTGGGCAAACGAAGGGCGACCCGGGCGGGCGCCCCTCCATACGGCAACGGGCGAGGCACGACAGCGAACAAGGTGCAGACGGAACAGTGGACGGGCGAGCGCAGTAGGACGTGCGACGGACGACGGGAGCAGGCAGTGCGACGGAAGGACGAGCGCAGCATACATGTGCGCGAGCTCATACACTTAAGAGATAATGCGAAGGGGAAGTCCGAAAGTTTATAAGGGCGGAGGTCGCCCTTGCCTTGAGGCAAGGGCCGACCTGCCCATAAAGATAAAATTCGGGGCTTCATCGCATAAATGAGAGGTCGGCTTGGAAGTTAAAGCCCCTCGAATGGATGAGCTGGGAAGCTATATATACGATGAGCTCATTCGATCAAGGGATCATCAAGCGAAGTCTTGGAGCGTTCTCTCTACATACGCACAAGATAGGAGCGCAGAGATATGCGCACACTCTTGCGCAGCAAGAGATAGTGCGGTTTCTATCGAGCTGTTTGTGTGGACGAGACGGTGCTGATCATTGACGCAGGCCGAGTTGGTTGGGTTACCACACGGTGACACGGTGTTAGAGCGTAGGCCGAGTTGGCTGCAAGGTCGAGCACTTGGTGGCACAGTTTGTGCGAAGTCTGATTTCCGGTGGCTTGATCTACGGTTGGCACGATTTATGTGCGCAGGTCGGTTGGGGAGTTGAGGCTCGGGGAGCTAACTCCGCCAAGGTACTTGCGTGCTGTTGTATGGGCGTTGGCCCGGATTGTATATTCGGTTAAGTGTGGCCGTGGTTCTGCCCGGCACACGGTTGTAAATTGTATCTTTTGAAACAGTTCAGTAATATAATTGGTTGGGCGGACTCGTTTGGGAGTTGCCCCTCCCCATATTACATTGGTGTGATTGTTATTATTGTTGCGGTTTTGTCATATGATTATTATCGGTTTGAATGTTGATGAACGATTATAATTAATGATGAAAGATTTATGCACTTTACTTAATTGGTGAAATAAAGTTAAGTGTTTTATGGTTAAGGCATAGTCCATAAACGTGCATTCGGTCAAGAGTGGGCGTTCGGTGGTGCCGCACCCCGTCCAATAAAAGAAAAAAAGATTGGGGGCGTGACAGGTGGTATCAGAGCTCGGTCGAAGAGCTGGTGTTGAAACATTTGAAACTTGGACAAGGTTGTCTCGGTTGAAATTGAAGGTGAATCTGCTTGTTCTAAAGCAGGTGACTTGGAGAAGCCGGTGAATGGTCGGGACAAGGTCACAAAAGAAGATGGCCGCTGATTCTCAAGCTGGGTCCAGTCACACAATGAAGGATCCCGCAAAGGATCCTCATCATGAATTCATGGAAAAGGTGATCGAAAGGATGGAGACATTGGAGTCTACTTGGAGTCAAGATGTGAGCTCGCTTATTAAGGAACGAGAAGCTATCTTGAAACTCAGGGAAGAGCTGGTGGAACTCCGTACACAACATGAGGAGCTCAAGAGACAATATGAGTTCACGGAATTCTTGTGTACACAGTTGGAAGGAAGAGTCAAAGAAGTTGAGGAATCAAGAGACCAAGGTCTCGCAGAGATTACAAACTTGAAAGGGACTCTTGACAGGGTAAATAAGAGTCTTGATCAAGCTAATGATGAGATTGCGATATTAAAGAGAGCCATGAGGTATAACTCAGGTGGAGGAGTACCTCATGTGAAGGTTAAAGAGCCGGAATCTTATGACGGTACAAGGAGTGCTAAGACTCTTGGTAACTTCTTGTGGGATATGGAGCAGTACTTGGAACGGTTGAGTCTACCTGATGGTGAGACACAAGTTAAGGTGGCCGCTCAATTCCTAACAAATGATGCCAAGATGTGGTGGCGAAGAAGAGTAGATCAGATTATCAACGGTAATGCTGATGAGATCACTTCGTGGTGCGACATGAAGAAAGCCTTGCAGACCCACTTTAGTCCTCAGGATGAAACATGGGAAGCAAGGACAAAAATCAAGTTCATCAAACAAACCAGAAGCTTGCAGGCATATCAGCGAGAGTTCTCAAGCGTAGCTCTAGAACTTCCCAACATGGCAGAGAAGGACAAGGTGTTCAACTTTATTATTGGGTTGAAACCTTGGGCCCGCAACGAGGTGAAGAGACAGAAGATTAGAACACTTGAGGAGGCCTTTGCTACAGTTGACAAGCTGGTGGACCACTATGATGAGACTTCTAGTGAGAAAAAGAAGTTCGACAAACCGAAAGACAAGAAGAAGGAGGATACTCCGAAATCAGAGGATGGTGCAAAGATGAAGAAGCCTTTGAAGTGTTGGTTATGTGAAGGACCACACACGGTGAAGAATTGCCCATATAAACCAAAAATAGCTACTGTTACACAACCTGCTTAGGAGGATGACAATGCTTCCGTGGGGATGATGCAGATACTTGGTGCAGCTGCTACTACGGAGGTGGCTTCTAGAAGAGATCCGGAAAGGAACAGGTTGGAGTACGTTCAGATGAAGATAGGTGGAGCCGATGTACTCACTATGGTTGATAGTGGGGCTTCACACAATTTCATGAGTGAAGACACTGCAAGGAGACTTGGGCTGAAATTTGTACCTGCAAAGGCACAAATGAAGACAGTGAACTCTCCTCCGATGGCGATCCTTGGTATGGCCGAAAAGGTGGACACTACACTTGGTGCATGGACCGGAAAGGTGGACTTCACCATAGTGCGGATTGATGACTATGAGGCAGTATTGGGGATGGAATTTATGAAACAATTTGAAGCCATGGTTGTGCCACATTTGAGAAAGCTCTTCATTTACGATGGAAGGGAAGATGTGCCCATTGGTGTTCCAACCATTGGGGTAACAAAACCCGATCGTAAGTTGGGAGGTATGCAAATGGAGGACAAGGTGAAGGTGGACAAGAGGTTGACCACGATGGAGGCAAAGATTGCAGAACAATCTATAGTCATCCGAACACTCTCAGATAGCATCTCAGACTTATCGAGGAGGCTAGAGTTAGTGGAGGACGATGATGATGATGAGGAGCTATATGTGAGGCCGAACATCCAAAGGGAAGATCGGGAAGCATACCTACAAAGAATGGAGGTTGAAGATCCTGATAGATGGATCGAACTGATTAGTAAAGGAGAGCCCCCAGGCTCTCCCCACACATCTTCTTAGAGGACAAAGAAGATGGGCTCATTGTTGGCTGCTCAAGGCAGTGAGCCCTCACATGGTGATTGAGCAGGTATGAGGACATGCTGCAGAAAGATGGGGTTTCCATAGACCTGGGCATGGGACCGTGAAGTGTTGACATGCGGTTGGCACTTGTTTATGTGCATGGGCACATGGAGCTGACTTGGTGGAGGCAGACTTTATATGGGTTGATGGTTACCTTGTATAAGGGAGCCTACATCATAGTAGATATCAGCCATGGTGGCGGTTGATGTGTTGTCGGGACGACAACGTCTTCGGGTGGAGGAGAATGTAACGCCCTGGCAGATCGGGCAGGGCGTGCACGACAGTTCTGCACGACGAAGGCATGACCCGCGGGCGAACCGGGCTGGGCGACCCGTGCACGGTGACCCGGCGGGCGGTTGAACGGGGTTGCGGTTGGGTGAAACGGCGGACAGGGCGACGAGTTGGGCGCGGGCGCAATCACCCGACGGGCAAACAGGCGCACGAAGGTATGTTGGACGAGCGGGCGACCCGGGTGAACGACGGGCGGGCAACCCGTGCACGACGGGCGGACGCCCGGACGCACGACCCGTGCACGACATGAACGGAAGGCAGATTCGGGTAGGCGGATAACCGGTGAACACAAGAGCTGCGGGGGGTAAGACGAGCCGCGGGCAGACTGTACACGGGTGAGGCTACCCGGACCAGCTGAACAAGATGCGGTAAAGGCTCGGGTAAGCCGAACCGGCGAGTCGACCCAAGGGCGACCCGCACCAAATGGGCGGGCGACCCAAGGGCGAACCACACCCGGACATAGACACGAGCTGGAACATGGGCGCGAGCTGGAACATGGGCGCGAGCTGGAACATGGGCGCGAGCTGAACATGGACACGGGGCAGTAGTTGGGTGTGCGAACGTGGGCAAACGAAGGGCGACCCGGGCGGGCGCCCCTCCATACGGCAACAGGCGAGGCGCAACAGCGAACAAGGTGCAGACGGAACAGTGGACGGGCGAGCACAGCAGGACGTGCGACGGACGACGGGAGCAGCAGTGCGACGGAAGGACGAGCGCAGCATTGTACATGTGCGCAAACTCATACACTTAAGAGATAATGCGAAGGGGAAGTCCGAAAGTTTATAAGGGCGGAGGTCGCCCTTGCCTTGAGGCAAGGGCCGACCTGCCCATAAAGTTAAAATTCGGGGCTTCATCGCATGAATGTGAGGTCGGCTTGGAAGTTAAAGCCCCTCGAATGGATGAGCTAGGAAGCTATATATACAATGAGCTCATTCGATCAAGGGATCATCAAGCAAGTCTTGGAGCGTTCTCTCTACATACGCAGAAGATAGGAGCGCAGAGATATGCGCACACTCTTACGCATCAAGAGATAGTGCGGTTTCTATCGAGCTGTTTGTGTGGACGAGACGGTGCTGATCATCGACGCAGGCCGAGTTGGTTGGGTTACCACACGGTGACACAGTGTTAGAGCGCAGGCCGAGTTGGCTGCGAGGTCGAGCACTCGGTGGCACAGTTTGTGCGAAGTCTGATTTCCGGCGGTCTGATCTACGGTTGGCACGATTTATGTGCGCAGGTCGGTTGGGGAGTTGAGGCTCGGGGAGCTAACTCCGCCAAGGTACTTGCGTGCTGTTGTATGGGCGTTGGCCCGGATTGTATATTTGGTTAAGTGTGGCCGTGGTTCTGCCCGGCACACGGTTGTAAATTGTATCTTTTGAAACAGTCAATAATATAATTGGTTGGGCGAGCTCGTTTGGGAGTTGCCCCTCCCCATATTACATTGGTGTGATTGTTATTATTGTTGCGGTTTTATCATATGATTATTATCGGTTTGAATGTTGATGAACGATTATAATTAATGATGAAAGATTTATGCACTTTACTTAATTGGTGAAATAAAGTTAAGTGTTTTATGGTTAAGGCGTAGTCCATAAACGTGCATTCGGTCAAGAGTGGGCGTTCGGTGGTGCCGCACCCCGTCCAATAAAAGAAAAAAAGATTGGGGGCGTGACAACCCCCCCCTCTATGGGTAGTATTTTCCGGGGACTGCTTTGGCTAGGGGAGTCTTTTCCCGATACCGAAATGAAATGAAATAGTCTCGTCAGAAAGGAGAGTCATCAAACCGATCTCTTACCAAAATCAAACTAACTGGAAAAGAAAATAGGAGATGAAAACACTAAACTACCGCAACATATATAATGTCATATGCCATGAGACCGAAGGGGAAGACATTGAGGAAATCCATGGTTTGTCAGTGCGAACTCAGCCCCCCTGACGCATAGCGTGTTGAGTCGGTTACCTACGGGGCCCAGGACATCGTTGAAAGTAGCACTGCAAATCATGGCTCAACCTCCCGCTTCCCCACTGAGAGAATGATGATCATGCCTGACAAATCAAGGTCCCGGAGGGGCTTGCGCTTCCTAGTGCAAGGAATATTTGTCATTCAAGCGAGAGCCTCATTAGAATCTTGGATCATGAATGTGCGAAGCCGCTTGTCCCTCCCGGGGACAAGGAGATTGGTCATTCACCGAGAACGTCATGAATGAACCGAAATCACATAGATCATGAATTCTCCCATCTATCGAGGAGGATCCGTGGAAAAGAGATCTCAGAATCTATGACATCTCGATCATGAAGGATTCGAGACCATCGTAAATCACATTAATGTTAATGCAACTGATTCTCTCAAATAAATCCAAAATTAAAATAAATCTACAAATCCAAAATTAAAATAAATTTACACTGATTATATTTTTAATTACTCACATCAATACTAATTATAACACCATCAATTTTATATAATTATTTTATCCATAACCCAATCTTGTTTTAAACTTAAATTTAATAGAATGGGAATACGATCACTCCTTTTCCACACAGAAAGAAAAAAATCGCAGGAAAAACTCTTATCAATTTCTTATTTAAATGTAAAATTAACCCAACCATATAAATCCCCCACGACGGGTGCTTGAGCCCAACGTCTGTCACCGCCATGACAAGGCTAGGTGGAAGAAAAGACCACCTGGCCCCTCATTCAAACTCCTGACACGCTTCGTTAAATTCCCCTGTGATGGATGCATTAGCTCAGCCTTGGCTCTGGACGAAAGCGACGTCATCGATAGTCAGAATTCTTCCTTAGATTTGTTTCGTTTTTAGCATGTCATCCTGCAAGGAATTCTTCAGAATTTGCAGTGCATTTTACCTTCGTCTTGTCTCTGCAGGGCCGTCATGCCTGCCACATTAATAATTTCTTCCCATTCTCTGGTCGGGCCATTTCTTGGCCTATTCTGGTCTTCTCAGCGATGAAGGGCCAGTCTCACAAATTGTTTATTGATTGGCCACCTTCAGCCTCCCATGTTCGCATGGTGGTTTTGGAATCTCAGATGGCCTCCCAGGTTTACCATCATGTTTTGGTTTTCTGAAAGGATTCTTTGCTTCCTCACAATTCGCAAGCTATATTAATCCAGTCTCGGGTTCAATACAAATCGTTGGTTGTACTTTAGTGGCTACACAACTCGAATTTAAAGCTCAGCTCTATCTCAATGGTTGAAGGCCTGGGGTTGTTAAGCCTCGTTGGGGTCTTCTCTGGCCTCTGCCTGCTGCGGGCTTCACGGTAATTGCGAGCTTAGGCTGGCAGTTAAAGGCTCCAACTCAGGTCGAAGGGAAATTGTAGCTCATTGTTCGTTGGTCATGGCTCCTTCGTCGGTATATATGCTCCTTTGTGGTTCGTTGTTTCCTCGTGATTTGTGGCTCCTTCATGGTTCATGGCAGAACAAATACAGCTCGCGCTCGTCGGCTTTTTCTGCTCGAGCTCAGTCAATGCATTTCTTCCAGGTTCCACCATGGTCTTATATTTTGTCTTAATTGATCATGTGTTGTTTCTTTCTCTTATATTTGATCTTAATTGATCATTGTTTCCTTCGGTTTTGGCTTGGTTTAGATAGCCCTCTAGAACAAAGCCAATATGTTTGTAATCTATGGAAATTACTTATCAAACAAGACATAATTTTAAGTTATTTAATCTATACTACTTGGCCGGTTTTTCAATCTGTGCTACTTGCTGGTTTTTTATGGGCATGTCAATAGTGAGAATCATCTTTTGTAATGTTCTTACCCATATTTTATATATGGAACCTTACACACAAAAAAACAAAAAGAAAACTAATTAAATAAGTTAAATGCCTTAACCCAACTATATAAAGTCAAATGCTTTATTAACGTTCATGCCCAGATGCTCTGGAATGTTATACACAAAAAAAACAGCCTTAACCCCACTATATAAGTTAAATCCTTTATTAACACTCATGCGCTGAAAGAAAGTTAAATGCTTTATTAACACTCGTGCGCAGAAAAGAAAGAAAGACAAGTGTGGCAGCAAAGTTGACAATACCGTTAAATGCTTTATTAACACTCCTGCGCAGAAATGAAAGAAAGACAAGTGTGGCAGCAAAGTTGACAATACCGTTGGAATCACACATCTCCATCTTATGCTCCAGTAAGAAGGACAATTGTGTCAGTGAAGTTGACAATAAAGAAAGAAAATTGTGGCAGCAAAGTTGACAATAGAGTTTGAATCACACATGTCTATCTTTTACTCCAGTAAGTTGTGGCAGTAAATTTGAAAATTGTGGCAGTAAATTTGACAATAAAGAAAGACAATTGTGGCAGCAAAGTTGACAATAGAGTTTGAATCACACATCTCTATTTTATACTCCAGAAAGAAAGACAATTGTGGGGGTAAAGTTTGAATCACACATTTTTATCTTATACTCACGGAAAAAAATTGTGGAGACAAAGTTGACAATAGAGTTGGAATCACATATCTCCATTTATAAATTGCAATCACACATCTCCATTAGATGTAAATAAATTAATAAATTTAATCACAACAAATTTGCATTATCACACATCTCTATTTATAAAATGCAATTAAATTAATAAATTTAATCACAACAACTTTTTATTAAATCATGATAACAAAATTATTTTTTATTAAACTTTAAATCCACATAATATTTGTAATTAAAAAATTTCTAAAATTTAACACCAGCTTTCCAATATAAACATATCTATCAATATAATTAAATCATAAAAAAAAAAAATTAAATCCATAATTAATAAAAAAAATTAATCCATAATTAATAAATTAAAAAAAAAAACAAATAAATTCATTAAAAAAAAAAATCCTTTATTCACACGGAAACGTTTGAATACCTTTATATTGATTATTTTACAAGAATAATATCATTTTATCATTACACAACTAAAATAAATATATTATATTGAAATTTTATGTGACCAAAATATTATTATAATATTAATTTTAAATTTTAAATTTTAAATTTATATATTTTTAATATCATTTTTATATTTAATTTAATATTTTAAATAAAATACATTTAATATAATATTTTATTTTAACATGTAATTTCATTTCATATGGAATTAAATTAAATGTATAAAATATTGGGTCGTTAATTTAACAACCATGTTTATTTTTAAATATGATTTTCATAATTTTAATTGAATTAATGGTTATTCTTAAATGGATGATAGAAATTTAATCTCTATAGAATATGTTGAAATATTTATAGTAGTTTATACAAATCACAAGTTGAGATTTATTTTCAAGTTAGCTATGCTTTTGAGTAAATAAAATATCATATTAACACATGTCATATTGGACATGTGGTATTGATAAGACATGGCATTGGCCCATCATATTCTTAAGTTTACAAAAATTTCTATAATAAAGTAAGAGTGAATAACCATGGTTAAAAATACCATTACATGTTTTTCTATATTTAACTCACATATTAATTCTTTTTATAATTAATAATAATAATAATTTAAAATAAAGTTAAAATTTAATTATTTTTTATGATTTGTTTTAATCTACCTAATGTAAAATATATTATGAAATAAATATTTTAATGCTTATCATGAACTAATTCCTATCTAAATTTACCAATTATTTAATTTATATAACTACGTTAATTTTATATATATCATTCCACTCAAAATTTGAAGTAACTAAGGCATGGATTTATTTGAGTGATTTTTCAAAATTCCAAGTAAGCCATGAATTTATTTGGGTGATTTACCATGTGTTTTCTATATATAAATATTAGCTTTCTCTTTGCTTTGGCTTTTTTCATTATTACTTTAGCTTTAATGTTCAGCAATGTAATGGTGTAATATGTAGAAATCAACTTATAGGTGATCATTTTTCAAAATTTTCTTTTCATTATGAGAAAAAAGTATAATTTTTTTATAATATATATAGTAGTTCAGGTTTGGAATAATTTATTAAAATAAAATTTTAAGTACTATAAAAATTAAGAATAATATGTCTGTTTGAGGTAGTTCATTTGGTAATGATTGTGGAAATGAAGTCTCATAGAACAAGAAGTCTTTCGTTCAAATCTTGTGTTATTCCCTAGTGAGAGTGAAAAATTAGACATATGAAAAAAAAGACTAAAAATAATATGATTAGTATTTAGAGTGAACCAAAATTCCAAGTAATTAAGACATGGATTAATTTGTCTTACTATATAAATATTTGCTTCATTATTGCTTTACCTTTAATGTTCAGCAATGTTACCATGTAACGTGTAGAAATCAACTTATAAGTGGAAATAACGTGTAGAAATCAACTTATGAGTGGAAAGAAATGTATAAATGTTGCTCCTCTAATGTCAAATTATACACTACAATTATGAGTATAGACATTATACACTACCATTATGAGTATACTCTTTAAGTGAAATACTCACACTATAGTATATTCTTTAAGTGAAATACTGAAATTATCTTCTTTCTTGAAACAAATTAGTTTTTTTCTATTTTGATCAATCTTTTACTTCTTTATAGATCAGTAAACCATATAATTTTTAGTGAATGTTAAATTTTATTATTTATTTATTTAAATGATATTAATTTAATTATTAATCATTATTATTATGTTAGTAAATTAATATATTTATAAATATATTTAACTATTTATTTATTTGAATAAATTAATATATTTATAAATATATTTAACTATTTATTTATTTGAAAATAATATTATTACATATCTATTTTAACTCTAGATTCACTAATACTGAAACATTAAATATTTCAAAATACAAGTATAAAATTTAAAAGAAAATTTATACTTCCAAATATTTACTCCCCTCAACACTTCATAAATTTAAAATTAAAATAAATTTATACTGGTTTCAAAAACTTTCCTATATATAAACTTAAATAAAAAAACCTTCCCCTTTACCTTATTATCATTACATTTTTTCATTTACCACTGAGATAATATATATATATATATATATATATATATATATATATATATATATATATTATCATAATTTGGCTATTACTGGTCCTAGCAATGATATATGGTTTAAAAAAGGACGGTTTACTTTTCCTAGGAATGATATATGGTTATAAAAAGGGCAGCGTTATAAACTATCATAGGTGTTCTGCTGGGTGGAAATAGAGGTCCGCAACTCCATGAATTTTATTCCATATCTCTTCCCATGTATATTAGTAATTGCTTTCATGAATGGTTTTCAATGACTTGTAATCAATTTAAAGTTTAATAACAAAGTTATATTGATTAAAAAAAAATTGTTTTTTTATTGTTATTTATTATTAGGTAATTTAATTTGATTTAATATAAACTAAATAATCTCTTACTTTAAACTTGTTCTTTTTATTGTTATTTATTACAAGGTAATATAATTTGATTTAATATAAACTAAATACTCAATTATTTTCAATTCTTTATTATGTGATTATAAGATAAAGTTTGTATTTTGGAATTTAATTATTTTTGGTTTAGTATTTTATAATTTATTTTATTTAAATTTAGTTGATGCCTTTTTATCATAAGTTAAGATTAATTTTTTATAATTTATATTATATAAGTTTAATATTTGTATTGAAAATGAAAAATTATAATTTTAAAATATTGAAATTGTTATTTTTAATTTAATAATTGTTTTATAATTCTAGTAAATATTTATATAGTGGTTTCATTTTGAAATATTAATAACTAGTCTAGATCCATCTTAAATGAAGATCTACCAAGAGCAGATAGGATCAAGTGCAAACTTCTTTTAGAGTGAAAAGAGATTTGATCCTTCTAGGCGCCTGCACTTAAGATGGATCTAGGATGCTTTATTATTTTTAAATGTAAAGTTGTGTGACAACATCTCCCTTATATTGAGTTATAGAGTGCCTCTCTTAAATACCAACACAGGTCCATCTTAAACCTAGATTCTAGCAAGTGCCAAGAGAGAAAAAAATCTTTGACAATACAAATCCTTTTTTGAGTTCTGAGGAAATATTTTCACCTCGAGATATTTGAGCCCTATAGACTCTTCAAATCTTGAGTTAATATGGATGTATGCTAGTTTTGGGTAACACACTAAAAAAATATTTTAACTATAAAGATTTTTTTTATTTTCACTTATTTTATATAATATATGGATGGTTTACATTGAAATATTTTATTTATGATTTAGATTATCCACATTAAAATGTTAATACATGTCTCTCATATTCAAAAGTAGAAAAATATATCCATACTATATAATCTTTCTTTCTATCTATATCTAATTATTTTTATTATTCATATATTTTAAAATGTTATTGTTACATATGTGGGTGTGTTATATATCTACTTCATATAGACATTGAAGGACTTACAAATATTCCTCATTAAACATTTCTTTTTATTAATATTTCTTAAATTTTATATATCGAATAATAAATTACACATCTCTCTTGTAATGGAAAGTGAAAATATAGAAAAAAATATGTAAATTACTTTATTTTTCTCTATACAAAGTTGACATAAAATTATGTTATTTATGGCTGAAGCTAAATGTAACATCCCCCAGTAACCTTGCATGAAAATGCATGGAGTTAGAAAAATTTTACACAATTTACCCATGAGTAACTATCCAAATTATTATTCTAGATTCCTCATTAACCATTGGATGGAATTTTCATCATTACAAAGAGTAAGTTAAATAACTATTAACAACCATTGTTGTAGCATATTAACATAAAAATTTTGATATAACCTTACATCCATTTCACAATTCCTTTAACCAAATTAGTTAATCAGATACTTAATATTATGAACATCACATCATGCAATGAATCAACATCATCAAATTTACATAATAAGAAATCGCAACATTAAACACCGATATACCCTGAAAACCTCATAGGGTGAAAACCAACGAACATTTAATTTTATTATTAAATGCTCATGAGGGCGTTCACCCCTCACTCAATGGATTATAAGGGAGTCCATCAGTTAACCATTGTCATAAAATATTAAAAATAAATATCATTAATATACAACATATCTAGCTAAAATTTATTACAATTATCATGAAATCTTTTACCCACAAATATCCACTATTTATAACTTTGTGGTTTTGTTGTTCTATTAGTGGGCCATCCCGCAACTCATACTCATCTGCATGGACCATTAGTTCTTTACCTGTCATAATGTTAAACATAATTTATCCTTTGCACAAATCATCATCCTTTCCTATGATTGTTGTCGTCAATAAGATTTCATATCACGATTAGATAAAGCATTAATCAACAAATAATCAGAATTTAAAAGTGATCCTTTAACATATATTCATGTGCATACAATATATCTAAATATAATATCACAACATGCTTCCTCTAACAGTAGTGCCCATGAATTAAATATAAGAAAATAATTATCAATCATGTAAAAATAAATACCACATTACTATAACCCTTCTTTTCCAAAGGAAAACCACTGTAACTATCCATTTTCATTTAGAAGATACTAGCATCTTCACTTTGATATTTGTTCATGTAATTAGATAAAACTTTATTCAAGGAAAGGTAATCCCTCAACTTTTCTTTGTGCACGTAACTAAGTAATCTTTCTAATGAAAATATTACTACTATTATAATGAATACAAATTCATTCCCCCTTTTAAGGGAAATCTAACATAATAGATAGCATTATCGCGCATGCCAATACACCTCCCTTTAACAAAATATCTTTCCCAAGATAGATCTATTTACAAAGTCTACCATACACACAAATACATGCTCTATTCTAAAAGAAAACTGATGTGTTAGTCATTATTTCTTGCATGCAGATATATATGTATTTTTCCAAAGAAAATATAATGCATTTATTGCATGAAAATACTTATTTTTCTTTCCAAGGTATAACATAATAATTATTATTTTATGCACACAAATTCATGTTTCTCTTTAAAATATCTAACACAGTAGTTCCATTTCCGTGCATGTAAAAAAATCTTTCTTTTCAAGAAGCCTATCACAATTTGACTATTCCTTATGCACGCAATACATATCTCTTCCTTAAGGAATCTATCAAAATTAAACATATACCCTTTTGCAATGAATTAACACTGTGACTATTATTCTTGCATAGAAATACACAATGTGAATACATAATATTTCTCATAATAGTTATTATTATAATGTACAACCATAACCTTTTCAAAAGAAACTATCATTATAGCTATTATACTTGCATGCAAAAATAATATTTCCAAAAGGAATTTACATAATAGCTATGACACTTGCATACAACTACATGTTCTTCTCCAACAGAAAGCTAATATGCAATACATGCTCATTTGCAAAATAATCTTTTTCAAGAGAAAAATAAAACAACATATTTCCCTTTCTAGATATGATATGTATTTATGTATTTTACGTGCAAGGTTCACATGCAATAATTCTTTCAAAATAATAGAAAAATAAATATATACATATTTCTTTCCAAAAAAAATAAAACTTAATTGCATTTTTTTATGCGATCTAGCATGGTTTCTTTGTCTTTTATGTGCAATTTTTTTAAGAAACAATAACTTATCTAATGAATGCAAGAACAATTTCAATCGCTTTTCCAATGAAATCAAGGGAGATACTTATCTCTATTTGTACATGATTAATAGGCAAGTTTCCAAGAAAAGAATCTTGGTTCTTGACATTTAATGCACAAGCATATGCTTTTCTTTCCAAAATATTAGCACAACTAATTTATCTTTTACCATGCAATGTTTCTAAAATAACATGGTTAATCTTTTATGCAAATGATATTTATGTGCCTTCTAATAACATGGCTAATCTTTTATGCAACTGATATTTATGTTCTTTCTTTTATTTAAGACCAGCATAATAAGGTTTACTTTTACCATGCTTGTATGAAAGCATATCCTTAAATTTAACACAATTAGAACATGCAAACACGTGTTCTTTTCCAAAAAAATCATAATAGTTATATTTTGTGCACACAAATAATTTATTTCTTTTCAAAAAATAAAAGCATATTAGTTAAGTTTTCAAGCATGCACATGCATTTTTCTTTTTCAAGAAACCAAATTCATATCTCTTTTCAAGGAACTCCAACACAATAGTTATATTTTTCATGCATGCAAAGGTCATATTCCTTTTAAAGAAAATCTACTTAACCACAATTTCTTTTGTATGTGTTCTCTTTTCCATAAATGCAATAACTATTTTTTTTTATGTTCATTTTTGGTGCATATGAATACGTGCTCTTTTCAAACAAAGTAGTTATTTTCTATGTGCAAAACAAGACACATTCATTTCAAAACTAGCCAAAAAAAACACCTATCCCTTCCCAAGAACAGATAAAATTACTTATCTCTACAAATAGCCCATTCTTTCTCATGACTTGTGCTTCTCTATATTAAATGAAGACCGCACTAATTCAACAAAGTTGAAGACAATTAATTATATGGTGCCATTGTTCAATGTTCCTTCTCAATATATATATGTATCGGAAAGGGCTTGTTCCTGTAGGCTTCGCCTCCTCTTTAATGAGTTGACGGACTACAAATTCATTGCACCCAAACTTACTGCACACCCTTCTGTTTTTTTTTCTTTTCCTTTTACGATTATCGTTGATCTCTTCAGGTGCATAGGAAATATTGGTCAATCATAAGATGCAGGACAATCAATAATATAAAAATATGAGTAGGATATTGGAGCATAAAATGATTGAAAATGAAAGCCCGAGCCCCCCCATAATAATAAATCCATGGTGATAAAGAATCAAAAGGAAGGTGCCAAGAACCCATCTTAACAGTTAACTGATTCTTGATGAGAACAATCATATATATATCTATATATCTATATATATATATATATATATATATATATATATATATATATATATATATATATATAGATATATATATATATATATATAATATTTGTATTTCATAACTATATGATTTCTATGAGGGATTGTGATAGGGATATTACATACTCCCCCTAAAGAGAACATCATATTGAATGTTTGTCTCTCATTGGAACATTAAATTTTACACATGATATAATAATCTAAACAACCTTCCACTTAAAAATGAAGGATTTAATTTCCAGGAACTACCAATAAGAAAAAATAATATTTTTTTATCAATAATCATAAGCATTTACAACTATAAAGTTGAGAAATTTCTACTTTCCATCACTTGGCCATTATTCAAATTTATAAAAACAAATCAGAATATTTATACCAACTTCTAGTTATGTACCAATTACTCCTGCAAGTCACGGTCACTTTTACACAAGAACTCCAATGCTTTGATAGCCCAACAATATGCACCTTGTAATCTATGACTAAAAAATCAAAGAGAATCATATTAGTCACAACATTTTCAATCAAATGAAATAATTTTAACTATCAGTCAATTATGCAATGTTAGGTGATATTTCAATCACATTACTTCTGCAAGTACTTGGAGAGAACCAACACTCTAATCATCAAAACGATAAATCACTGCACCACGTGCACACTGTCTTCTATCTTAGCTCCCACTAAATACATCCACATAGTACTTCTAAAAGCACTCATAGAGAACCTAGCTCTCCAATCATCGAAATGATCAATAATTGCATCAAGTGCAAACTAACTTAGCCCTTGCTAGAGACATTCACAAGATTGGTTATACAATAAAGGAACTACAATGTCAATAATTCCTTACCGAGCACTGAGCTCCTTTCCATCCAAGATGTACATAAAATATTTACACAATTATATAGAAAATTCATTTTTAACACAACACATAATCGATTAGTTAATTTTTTCTACTATGATAACCACAGTGGAAAAAGAATGTTCTTCCCAACCCATGTGAATTATTTTCCACAACCATATTATGCCATTTTCACATCCATAAAGTTCTATGATAGAGACCATACCAGGTCCATTCTAGAATTTCATTGGCCAACCAAATTAAGAATTCCAATGACCACAAAGGGTCCAATACCAGATTCCTCTTGAGAGTGTCCTACCTAATCCTCTGACAGTGTCCCGTCTACGAGGAATTGTTGGGCCTCCTCCAAAAACATCCAAAATCAACAGAGTTGCCTCGGGATTTCCCCCTCTTCACCATATTAGCCAACTCTTTTACCTTACTGAGATCATCTATCTCCAAGGAGAGGAAATTTGGGCGCGCAAGAACCACAACCTCCTCTTGGCAGGAAACTGCCATCAACCAAAGGCCTTTTAGCCTTTCAACTGTCCACAATTGTCTGGCATGTAAACTTATCTTTTATCACTCTTTCCCATAGTGATTTACATAATGAACTATATTTACATTATCATTAAAACAAAAGAAACATTTATTTACACCATGTATTTATGCTTGACCCTTAGCATTGATCCACAATATCTAGATTGACAGGAAACATAACTGACATACATGTGGTATACATTTTGACTTTCCAAATAAAATAGTCATGCATATCACAACATTATACTTTCTAATTTGCGTTTGCAATTCACATTGCAACATTTTACCTTCACAAGTTTTCTTGTTTCCATTAACCTACCCGTGCTTAATCCCATCAACAACGTTAATATGCATTGTTTAAATAAGTATTCACTCTCGCAATCATTTTAGTTTCATGCATACAATATTTTCATGTATAAAAGTATATGCAAATATTCATTAATGTGTAAATGTCGATATAGTTAGGGTAACAATTCAAACATTTCCAATTCCCACAGTGTATTGTTACCAATAGACCTGTACATGAAGTAACTACCATAATCACTTGTTTAAAACTTGCAATAAGCTTAAATCAAATCCAATTCATGCATATAACTTTTAATAGTTAGTCCTACAACACTAACTAATCAACCATGACAAGACTCAATCAGCAACTAGCTATTACAAACAAGTCTCACTACTCGACTCATTGTTTATAATTAACATTGAAAGGGGTTCTTTCAATGTCCTTTTAAAACACTCTATCGTCTCGTCAAAGACATTCCCCTACATTTACATTCATGCATTTGTACTTCATAAGTAGGGCATTATAACTTTAGTCATGTTCATTAAATGTACCAGTACTATTGTCATATATGCAAAGGTTGGTAGTCAACTCTCAGCTTCACTAGTGAGAATTCAGGTTGTTCATAGGTGCAACAAAGGTTTTATTCTCTTTTATCCTCAACAGGATTCAAATTTCATGAACACAATTTTGTAGTAAACTTTATTACCTACTACTCTTCAATGCAATTATAAACATGCATCATGCATCTCCTATTGAAAGTAGTCTACTGCATATTTTGATATGTATATTTTTAAAATCATACCTGAGTTGATGCACACTAGTATCATACCTCAATCCATTTTTCACTTACCAATTACCAAAATGCATCAATGTTCCAACCTTCAACTCTGATACCACTTGTAACATCCATTGGTAATCTTGCATGAAAATGCATGGAGTTAGAAATTTTTTACATAATTTACCCATAATTAACTATCCAAATTATTATTCTAGATTCCTCATTAACCATTATATGGAATTTTCATCATTACAAAGGGTACATTAAATAACTATTAAGAACCACTGTTGTAGCATATTAACATAAACTTTTTGATGTAACCTTGCATCAAGTTCATGATTCCTTTAACTAGATTAGTTAATCACATACTTGATATTATGAACACCACATCATGTAAGGAATCAACATCATCAAACTTACATAATAAGAAATACATTGAACATGGATATACCCTGGAAACCCCATAGGGTGAAAACCAACAAACATTTAATTTATAATTAAACGCTTATGAGGTTTTTCACCCCTCACTCAATGTCTTCTAAGGGAGTCCATCCATTAGCCATTGTCATAAGATCTTACAAAGAAATATCATTAAAATACAACATATCTAGCTAAAATCTATTACAATAATATTGAAATCATTTACTCAAAAATATCCACTATTTATATCTTTGTGGCCTGGTTGTTCCATTAGTGGACCATCCTACAACTCACACTCATCTACATGGACCGTTATTTCTTTACCTGCCACAATTTTAAATATAATCTATCCTTTGCACAAGTCATCATCATTTCCTATGATATATTGTCATCAACAAGTTTTGATATCATGATTAGATAAAGAATTAATCAACAAATAATCAGTTTTTAAAAGAAATCCTTTAACATCTATTCATGTGCATAAATGAGATGTAAATATAATATCACAACAAGCTTCTTCTAAAAATACTTCTTAATACATTGAACATAAGAAAATAATTATCAAGCATGTCAAAATAAATACCACATTGTACTATGACCCTTCTTTTCCAAAGGAAAACCACCATAACCATCCATTTTAATTTAGAGGGTACTAGCAGCTTCGCTTTGATATTTGTACATGTAATTAGATAAAACTTTGTTCAAGGAAAGGTAGCCCCTCAACTTTTATTTATGCATGTAACTAAATAATATTTCTAATATAAATATTACTACTATTATAATACATAAAAATCCATGCCCCTTCCAAAGGAAAGCTAACATAATAGATATCATTATCGTACATGCAAATGCAAGTTCCTTTTCCAAAAACATCTTTCCCAAGATATAGCTATTTACAAAGTCTACTGTACACGTAAAGATGTGCTCTCTTCTAAAATAAAACTAATGTTTTAGTTATTATTTCTTGCAGGAGGTTATATGTACTTTTCCAAATGAAGGCTAATGCATTTATTTCATGCAAATACTTGTTTTCCTTTGCAAGGTCTAACATAATAATTATTCTTTTTTGCACACAAATTCATCTTTCTCTTTAAAAAATCTAACACAATAGATCTATTTTCCTGCACGTAAAGAAAATATTTTTCTTCAAGAAGCCTGTCACAATTTGACTATTCCTTATGCACACAATACATATCTCTTCCTTAAGGAATCTATCAAAATTAAACATATACCCCTTTGCAAGCAATTAGCGCTACAACTATTATTCTTGCATAGAAATACACAATGTGAATACATAATCTTTCCCATAATAGTTATTATTCTAGCATGAAACATAACCTTTTCAAAGGAAACTATCATCATAGCTATTATACTTGCATGCAGAAATAATATTTCCAAAATGAATTGACATAATAGCTATGACACTTGCATACAACTACATTTTCTTCTCCAATAGAAAGCTAATATGCAATACATGCTCTTTTGCAAAATAATCTTCTTCAAGATAAAAATAACACAACGTATTTCCCTTTCAATATATGATATGTATTTATGTCTTTTACATATTTCCCTTTCAAGATATTATATGCATTTATGCCTTTTACATGAAAGGTTCACATGCAAGAATTCTTGCAAAAGAATAGAAAAATAAATATATACATATTTATTTCCAAGAAAAATCAATCTTAATTGTATTTTTTTCTCTGCAATCTAGCATGGTTTTTTTCTTTTATGTGCACTTTTCTTTTAAGAAACAATAACTTATCTAATGCATAAAATAATACTTTCAATCTCTTTTCCAAGGAAATTAAGAGAGATACATATCTCTATATGTACATGATTCATAGGCAACTTTCTAAGAAAATAATCCTGGTTCTTAACATTTAATGCACATGTTATGAAACCAGCTCAAGAAAAGATAGAAAAGATAGATCAACGCCTTAGAATTCAGCCTCTTCGAGGGGGCAACCTCCTTTACATTACATAAATGAACAATTCTTGGATGATACAAATGACAAAACCTCCTTTCTATATATAGGAGTCTAAGGAGTCACAATATAATCCAGCCGACCTAACAATAATAATATAAAGCCACAAAAATAACAATAGAGGGATTCTATGGGGCACAGAAATAACAATATGGGGGTAATAGGGGCACAACAATATAAATAAGGGGTATAACTACAATAGTAATGGGGTAATCACTAGTATTATAGGGACCCAACATGCCCCTCTCCTTCAAAAAAGTGTTGTCCTCAACGCTTGAGTAGTTCTGGATACTTCTGCATAAAATTCTCATCCTCCCATGCGGAATCTTCAGCGGATAAGTTCTTCCACTTGATAAGATACTCTGAAATTGATCGATTTCATAGCTGTCCAGTTCTTGTTTCTGTGACTGCTTCCGGTTCTAATATAATTTTTCCTTCTTGGTCAAGTTCTGGCAATATTGTTTGAATTGGGAGCTTGTCACCTATAACCTTCTTTAAACATGAAACATGGAAAACTGGGTGCAATCGAGAAGCTGCAGGAAGCTCCAATTTGTATGCCATAGTACCAATCTTTTGCAACACCTTGTACGGACCATAATACTTTGGTGATAATTTATTATCCTTCTTAGTTTGCTTTAGGGACATTTGCTTATATGGTTGTAGCCGTAGGAATACAAAATCACCTACATCAAAACTTCTTTCACTGAGATGTTGATCTGCCTGTTGTTTCATTCTATTTTGTGCCAACACGAGGTTATCCTTTAAGAGTTGGAGGACTTGTTGTTGATGTTCGATGTGATGTTCCACTGCCTGAACCTTAGAATTTTCTCTTAAATATGATGTGATGGATGGTGGTTGATACCCATAAAGTGCCATAAATGGGGTCATTTTTGTTGCTGTATGGAAGGAAGTGTTATACCACCATTCAGCCAGAGGCAACCATTTAACCCATTGTGTCTGTTTATCAGATACAAAGCAACGAAGATATCCTTCCAAACATTTGTTTACTATCTCAGTTTGCCCATCAGATTGAGGATGATAAGATGAGCTATGAGCTAACTGAGTACCAAGACAAGAAAATAATTCTGTCCAAAAATTTCCAGTGAAAATGGGATCTCTGTCACTTACAATAATCTTTGGGTTTCCATGTAGCTTTTGAACTGTTTCCATAAATGCAGTAGAAACTGTACTGGCTTTAAATGGATGTGATAATGCACAAAAGTGTGCATACTTGGTAAGTCTGTCAACTACCACCATGATGACACTCTTTCCCTCAAACTTGGGTAAACCTATGATAAAATCCATTGAAACCTCCTCCCAACATTGGCTTGGAATGGATAAAGGTTGTAATAGACCTAGTGTCTTAATTGTTTCAACTTTATTTTGCTGGCAAACCAAACATTCTGCCACAAAATTTTGAATACCTGATTTAAGGCCATCCCAAAAAAATTCCTTCTTAACCCTGTGGTAAGTTTTTAAAAATCCTGAGTGCCCTCCTAAGGGAGAAGTGTGCAATTCCATAAGAATCTTTTGTTTTAGCTGGGAATTCTTACAAAGGTATAAGCGATCTTTGTACCATAACGAATCATTTTGCCAGCTAAATGTATCAGAAGTACTGGAATCTTGTTGTAGCTTTCGAATAAGTGCTCACACTTCTTCGTCATTCTTCCATTCCTCCCTTGCTTCGTTTATCCAATCTGGTTGGATAATAGAAATGGCACACAACAATGCTTCCACATCCTCATCCTTTCTTGAGAGTGCATCTGCCACCACATTTTCTTCCCTTTTTTGTAGATGATTTCAAAGTCATAACCCAACATCTTTGTGACCCACTTTTGTTTCTCTTCAGAGGATAATCTTTGTTCTAAAAAGTATTTAAGGCTATCATGATCCGTTTTTACCTTGAAGTGTCTTCCCATTAGGTAGGGTCGCCATTTCTTAAGTGCATGGAGTATTGCCAACATTTCCTTCTCATAAATAGCTTTGCTTAAAAACTTTCCCTTGATTGGAGGACTTTCAAAAGAAATGGGTCTTTCATCTTGCATTAGAACAGCACCAATTCCATTTCCTGAAGCATCACATTCCACAATAAATATTTTTGTGAAGTCCGGTGTAGCTAAGACCGGTGCTTGGCACATTGCCTCTTTAAGATGTTCAAAGGCCTTTGTTGCTTCCGGAGTCCATGAAAATGAATTTTTCTTCAATAATGTTGTTAGAGGTGCTGCTATTCTCCCATAATTCTTAACAAACTTGTGATAATACCCTGTCAACCCAAGAAATTCTAGCAGATGCTTTATGGATGTGGGGATTTTCCATCCCTTAATGGCTTTAATTTTGCTAGGGTCTACCTTAACTCCTTCATGAGATACAATATGACCCAAATATTCCACCTCCTGGACTCCAAAGAAACATTTGGATCTTTTTGCATATAATTGTTTCTCCTCCAATAGTTGTAGCACCCTGTCAACATGTTCAACATGATCCTTCCAAGACTTGCTGTAGATTATTATATCATAAGAAAATACTCACACAAATTTTCTAAGGAATGGTTTGAAAATTGAATTCATCAAACCTTAAAATGTTGAAGGTGCATTGGTAAGGCCAAAAGGCATGACCAAAAATTCATAATGACCCTCATGAGTTCTAAATGCCATTTTTGGAATGTCTTCAATCTTCATTCTGATTTGATGATATCCCGAACGAAGATCCAACTTGGTGAAGTAAATTGATCCATGCAATTCATCCAATAATTCATCAATAACAGGAATGGGGAACTTATCTTTAATAGTGAGCTTGTTGAGCTCCCTATAATCCGGACACATGCGCCATGATCCATCCTTCTTGTGCACCAATACTACTGGAGCTGAGAAAGAACTTTGACTCGGTTGAATTATACCAGCCTCTAGCATTTCTGCAACCATACGTTCAATTTCACTTTTTTGGACATAGAGATATCTGTACGGCCTGATGTTTGGAGGAACACTTCCTGGAATCAGATGAATAGCATGATCATGACTACGCATAGGTGGGAGACCTTTTGGAGTCTCAAATACCTTGGAATGATTGTCCATGACTTTTTTGAGATCTGGAGAAATAGATGATTCCAATGTGGAAACATCTAGCGAACATAATTGTGCAATTACACCTCTTTGCTCATTTTTTAGAAGCTTTGTCATGCTATTAGAGCTGATTATCTTTCCTGGTTTCCCTGCATTACCCCTTAATTCAACTTCCTTTCCTTCCGAAGAAAATTTGATGAAAAGTTCTTGAAAATTAAAAGCTATTGTACCCAAGGATTGTAGCCATTGGACTCCTAGTACAACATCAGCACCTCCCATTGGAATGGAAAGCATTGGGCTAGTCAATACATATTCTCCCATGGATAGGTTGATATTATGGCACTTTCCAGAGCAATTTATTGTTCCTCCATTTGCAATCATCACTTGACACTCTGGTGCTGGATATAGGAAGCAATTCAATTCTTTTGCTACCCTACAATGAATAAAATTGTGGGTGCTTCCTGAATCAATTAACACTATCACCTTTTTCTTCTTGATTTGTCCTTCTATCTTGATGGTTTGAGGAGTGGTAATTCCTGCCAATGCATTACAAGATATGGTCGGATTTATTTTTTCTTCATCTAGGCTTTGTTCCTGGAGTATATCTTCTTATTTTGACCTTTCTTGCTCCTTTTCTTCTTCCTCTTCACAATCTATGTAGAATAATTTCTTCTTAGCACACTTATGACCTTTAGTGTATTTGCTATCACAACTGTAACAAAGCCCTTTTTCTCTTTTTTCTTCCAATTGTTGTGGTGTCAACCTTATAGGTTGTGGAAGACTAGGGGCAACAACACTTCCGTCTTTATAGTTGTGAGTGGTATGCTTCCTGGTTGCCATAATTTTGCTTTCCATTTTTCTTGCTAACCTGAATGCCTTCTCTAATGAATCAGGTTCCCAAAGGCGAACATCATGTTGGATATTATCCTTTAAAGACCTTATGAACACATCAATCCTATGCTCCTCTGGAATATCTTTTACCCTTATGTTCAATTTTTGGAACTCCTCAATGTGCTCCATTACTGAACCCTTTTGTTTCAGACTTATCAATTGGCTAAAAAAAGTGTTGCTTTTTGTATCTTCATAATGTGCTATCAATTCTTCTGTAAAAATTGCCCAAGTGATAAATTGTTTACGAGAGCAAAGCCATTGATACCATACAAACTGATTTGGTTCTAAATATACAGTTGCCATACGTACCTTTTGTGCGTTTTGCACATTATTGAGATCGAAGAATTGCTCCATCTGTAATATCCATGTGGCGGGATCCTTGCCATCAAAATTCCTCATATCGATTTTTGGAATATGGTGATTCTTCAATCCAACATTAGCATCTATGGAATCATGATTAACATTTCTTTTGTTCTCATCATGAGTTTCCTTTACTACCTTTTCACCATTAGTGACCCTTTCTTGTAGCAACTTCTTCAATTCTTCCATGTCTGTCTTCAAATCTATCTTCAAATCATCCATCTTAGCTTCCATGCCCTTTATCTTAGATTCCACGCCATTTACCTTAGATTCCACGCCACTTATCTTAGCTTCTATTAGCTTTTGTGAGCGTGACATTTGTTGCACTTGTTCTTGTAATTCTAATATATCATGTAGCATTTCTTCCTCTTCTTCATGAGTCATGCTAGAGCTTTCAGGTTCCTTACTAGGTGTTTGCATTCTCTTTCCTTGGGGCATCAATTATCGATAATAATGCTTTACTATGCCCTTTGAATTCTGTTAAACCAAGCTTACACAAAAATTAAAAAAAAAACTACACACCTTTTTTCACTTTATAGAAGCCTGATATTGAATCTAATGTATCTCTGTAATTTCAAATCATCCAGTTCTGAAATTGCTACCTATAGTAGCCTTCTGCGTCCTCTTTCCAATGCCACAAGTCTGAGCCAAATTGGATTCTCCAAGGAAGAGTTATGTGAAATCTCCCACAGTGACTTGCTTTTATACTGGTTCAGCAGAGCAAACTTGTACGACGTGCCACGAGTCACTGTTTCAACCTTTGAATCTAAAACACACACACAAGAAACTACAGTCCGTCCTCTTTCTGTACCTTCTTACGAAATTTCAATCTGATCCCCAGAGAGAGTTATGACGATTTTCCCCAGGTCACCTGTTTTGAATGTAATTCAGGAGTCTGCAAAAAGACCAACTTCCTTAGATCATATCTCCACCAATATCGCGTGAAAAGATCTGAAATTCAGACCCAAGGTTCAGCGCAATTTCTTCTCAAATGGGTTTTTTTTTGCGACTTCTGAAATGTCACAGAAAAAAAGTTATAGTGAAAATGCCACGATGACCTGTTTGGAGCAGCGAAACCCTAGAATCCAAAGCTCCGATACCAAATGTTATGAAACCAGCTCAAGAAAAGATAGAAAAGATAGATCAACGCCTTAGAATTCAGCCTCTTCGAGGGGGAAACCTCCTTTACATTACATAAATGAACAATTCTTGGATGATACAAATGACAAAACCTCCTTTCTATATATAGGAGTCTAAGGAGTCACAATATAATCCAGCCGACCTAACAATAATAATATAAAGCCACAAAAATAACAATAGAGGGATTCTATGGGGCACAGAAATAACAATATGGGGGTAATAGGGGCACAACAATATAAATAAGGGGTATAAATACAATAGTAATGGGGTAATCACTAGTATTATAGGGACCCAACAGCACAAGCATATGTTTTTCTTTCCACAGGATTAGCACAACTAATTTATTGTTTGCCATGCAATGTTTCAAAAATAACAAGGCTAATATTTTATGAAAATGATATTTATGTGCTTTTTTTTACTGAAGACCAGTATAATCAGTTTTATTTTTGCGCGTATAATCACTTTTACTGTTACCATGTTTGTATGCAAAAATATCCTTAACTTTAACACAATTAGAACATGCAAACACATGTTGTTATTTTCCAAAATAATCATAATACTTATATTTTGTGCATGCAAATAATTAATTTCTTTTCAAAATATCAAAAGCATATTAGTTAACTTTTAAAGCATGCACACACATGTTTCTTATTCAAGAAACCAAATGCATATCTATTTTCAAGGAACTCCAACACAATAGTGATATTTTTAGTACATGCAAAGGTCATATTCCTTTTAAATAAAATCAACTTAACCACTATTTCTTTTGTATGCATTCTCTTTTCCATAAATGCAATAACTATTATTTTTCATGTTCTTATTTGGTGCATATGAATACATGCACTTTTCAAACAAAGTAGTTATTTTCTACATGTCAAACAACACATTCATTTCAAAACTAGCCAAAATAAGCATCTACCCCTTCCCGGGAACTGACAAAATTATTTATCTCTACAAATGACTCATTCTTTCTCATGACTTGTGCTTCTCCATATTAAATGAAGGCCCCACTGATTCAACAAAGTTGAAGCCGAATAATGCTATGACACCATTGTTCAACATTCATCCTCAAGATATATGTATCAGAAAGGGCTTGCCCCCGCAGGCTTGGCCTCCTGTGTAATGAGTCGACCCACTATAGATTCACCGTACCCAAACTTACTACACACCCATCTCTTTTTTTTCTTTTCCTTTTATGAGCATTGTTGATCCCTTCAATTACATAGGAAATAGTGGTCAATCATAAGATATGGCAACCAATAATATGAAAATATGATTAGGATATTGGAGCATAGAATGATCGAAAATGAAGGCATAATCCCCCCATAATAATCAATCCATGGTGAAATAAAGAATCAAAAGGAAGTTGTGAAGAACTCCTCTTAACAGTTAACTGATTCACATATATATATTAAATTAATAATATTTTTATTTCATAACTATATGAGTTTCTAGGGGGATTTTGACAGAGATATTAGACTAAAACATTATTTTTTTATTACTATATTTTTGTTTTAAATATTATATGTCTGCTTAACATTATTGAAAGAAAGAGTGAGGTTGCTAGTGTATATTAGTCATTACAACAATATTCTTCAAGGCACCAAAGCTCAACATGTGACTAGCGAGTTATATAGAAATGTTTATCTCACTTTTGTTCAAGCATAGAAATAATATGTTAAAAACTTCAATTAATTTCTTATCTTTGTATAGTTCAATCAATCATATTAGTCTTTTTTTTTTTTCTACTTAAGACTAACCTAAGTACCTACGGGGGATTTGAACCAGTGACCTATCGCAAGGAGTGCCTTAACAGTGCACCCATTCACCGTCAATCCAAAGCCCCGTGGGCTCAATCATATTAGTCTTAGTAAACATTAATCATGAATATTTATTTATTAATATTAATTTATATTTATAATAATTATTTATATCTATATATATATATATATATATATATATATATATATATATATATATATATATATATTATTAATATTAATATTATATAATTAATGTAATTATTTCAAAATCAATAAATAGATAATAGAAATATAATGAAATGAAATATTTATATAATATATATTTTTATATGAAATATTTATAATACATATAATTTTATTATTTTCATATAGTTAATTTTATTATTCAAATAAACCACGTTGATTACATTAAAACAATTATATTTATTTAATCTATACATATTTTTATATTTCAATTAATTCATTAGATATATGTTGAATTAAAACAAAGGATAGTGATCCAATGAAAAGTTATTTATATATTCATTTCAGGAATAAAATTATATATATATATATATATATATATATATATATATATATATATATAAAACGAGCATAAGAATCTCGCTATAAATTTTTGTGTTTAATATTTTGTCAAATCATATTAGATTGATTATGTGTTAATGTATATAATATATCATTAAAAAATAAAAAATTAAAATGATTTTAAATAATATAATTATATATATATATATATATATATATATATATATATATAGATATAGATATTTAAATAAGTTTTTTAAATGTTAATTTAATTATCAATAATTATTATATGGATGGTAAGATTTAATTTTCAATATTCTTAATTACGCTATAAGGTGTTTCCCTCTGTAATGATGTTCCTCTCAAGCCACGTATACAGTGGTGGGACATTGAATTTGATGTTAGATGATTGAAATAACATCCACCATCAAATTAAAATCCGATATGGTTAGTTATAAATGGGTATTGTCAGTTATAATTTGGTACAGTGATAAACCACTTTTGCCTAGAAAAAGGATGATACGAAGGCTCTTGCGGATAGGCTGGTAGGCTCTTCCTCGCGTTTGTTCAACGCGCTGCAAGAAAGTTTTGCAGGAAAATGACAAGAGTTCCCAGATCATAGCCTTGAGCGTGAGAATAAACATTTCGTGCAGAATAAATTTACAGAAGAAGTAATGATTACAAGGACCAACAACTGAGAAGCAAGACTTTGTCAAATTTCTTTTCTGCTTCACTCATTTTATTTTCATCACAATTATTCTGAGATGAAAAATTGTACACTTTCTACAGAAACTGCTGCGAAGATTGGCCCATTGCTTCAATTTTGGGTACTTCATTTCCTGCTTCTACAGTAATGGAGGACATAACTCAGCTTATGGAAAATTCTTTGGGTTTCTTTCAATGAAAATACATCACAGACAACATTGACACCGTGGGAGCCATGAATGAGGTGAATTGCTGCAATGGTAGGGCTTCACAAAAACAAACTGCAGATTTCGGCAAATGTATTCGCAGTTTTGGAAACAAAGAGAACATGCACAAAATAATTGAAATCAATGAAAGGATGGCAGGGGATATATCTATCTACAGGAAGGAGGTAAGCTAGTTTTTATTCTACTTTTCATATTTATCTATTTGGAAAAGAGAAATTTATGAGTTTTGAGGAATTTTTAGATATTTTAATTGGGGGATCCAATTGGAATCCATATGAATTCACTACCTGGATCGATGGTTGGCTTTTCTGGAAAGCTATTAAATGCCTCAACTTTTTTTTAAATCACTGGGCTCATCCTCTGTTTCTTCATGTTCTACGGGAAAAAACTGTGGATGTACCTAATTCGCCTCTAGGTTTTGTTACCCATTGTTTTAACTTTACAACGTGGATATCTCGCAAGTAGGGAATGTATCCTGTGAAACTGTAAAGTTATTTTCGGCGGATCTAATTTCTAAGAGAAAGTCTCCTTTATCAACAGTTGTTTTGGCTTACACATCAACTTTATGGGAAGATGATGTATTTATAGATTTTTAATTTTTAGATCATTGAATTGTATACAATTCTCTTACGAAGTCTTGAAATTCCCTCGGTCAGTAATTATTCGCCTTTGATTTCTTTTTAAATGTATGCATCTACAGTTAGGAACTAGCCTTCAAAGATATCAATAGTATCGATAGTTTCATGATTGCACATGATATGAGTTATATGCTTAATCTCAGTTCTATTCCATAATGCAGAATGTGGATATTAAACATTTGGGGTATAATACATATAAAAGAAGAATGGGAATTTCAATGTTGAGCAAGTATTTTATATGCTCTGCACTGGGAATGGTACTAAATGACAGTTACATAGTTATCAGATAGCAGGTTGTTAACTTTTGCATCGACAGTATATAGCATACTGGTAAAATTGTCCTACAAGAATTTGACAACATGGAGTGCCCGGGCTCTTTAGTATTAGTTAGAAAATTGTTTTCTAGGAAAAAAGATTCCATTCCAATTTATGTTTACACTGTTGCTTGTATATTGTTGATTATCGTCCTGTAGTTTTAGGCATATGAAAATAAACCATAAATCCAATAACTATTATTTTATTATGTTGTTTTTTGGTGCATATGAATACGTGCTCTTTTCAAACAAAGTAGTTATTTTCTATGTGCAAAACAAGACACATTCATTTCAAAACTAGCCAAAAAAAACACCTATCCCTTCCCAAGAATAGATAAAATTACTTATCTCTGCAAATAGCCCATTCTTTCTTGTGTCTTGTGCTTCTCCATATTAAATGAAGGCCGCACTGATTCAACAAAGTTAAAGACTAATAATGCTACGGTGCCATTGTTCAATGTTCCTCCTCAATATATATATGTATCAGAAAGGCCTTGTTCCTGTAGGCTTGGCCTCCTCTTAAATGAGTTGATGGACTACAGATTCATCGCACCCAAACTTACTGCACACCCTTCTCTTTTTTTCTTTCTTTTCCTTTTACGATTATCACAAATCTCTTCATGTGCATAGGAAATATTGGTCAACCATAAGATGCAGGACAATCAACAATATAAAAATATGAATAGGATATTGGAGCGTAGAATGATCGAAAATGAAGGCCTGAGCCCCCCCATAATAATAAATCCATTGTGATAAAGAATCAAAAGGAAGGTGCCAAGAACCCATCTTAACAATTAACTGATTCTTAATGAGAATTATATATATATATCTATATATATATATATATATATATATATATATATATATATATATATATATATATATTATATATATATATATATATATATATATATTTGTATTTCATAACTATATGATTTTTATGAGGGATTGTGATAGGGATATTACATAATCCCCCCCTTAAAGAGAACATCATCCTGAATGTTTGTCTCTCATTGGAACATTAACTTTTACACATGATATAATAATCTAAACAACCCAAAAATCCTTCCACTTCAAAATGAAGGATTTAATTTCCAAAAACTACCAAGAATAAAAAATAATAATGTTTTATTAATAATCATAACTATTTGCACTATAAAGTTGAGAAATTTCTACTTTCCATCACTTGGCCATTATTCAAATTTATAAAAACAAATCAGAATATTTATACCAACTTCCAATTACGTACCAATTACTCCTGGAAGTCACAATCACTTTTACGCAAGAAATCCAATGTTCTTATAGCCCAACAATATGCACCTTGTAATCTATGACTAAAAAATCCAAGAGAATCATATTAATCACAACATTTTCAATCAAATGAAATAATTTTAACTATCAGTCAATTATGCAATGTTAGGTGATATTTCAATCACATTACTTCTGCAAGTACTTGGAGAGAACCAACTCTAATCATCAAAATGATAAATCACTGCACCACGTGCACACTGTCTTCTATCTTATCTCTCACTAAATACATCCACATAGTACTTCTAAAAGTACTCATAGAGGACCTAGCTCTCTAATCATCGAAATGATCAATAATTGCATCAAGTGCAAACTATCTTAGCACTTGCTAGAGACATTCATAAGATTGGTTATACAATAAAGGAACTACACTGTCAATAATTCTTTACAGAGCACTGAGCTCCTTTCCTGCCAAGATGTACATAAAATATTTACACGATTATATAGAAAAATCATTTTTAACACAACACATAATCGATTAGTTAATTTGTTCTGCTATGATAACCGCAATGGAAAAAGAATGTTCCTCCCAACCGATGGGAATTATTTTCCACATCTATATTATGCCATTTTCACATCCATAAAGTTCTATGATAGAGACCATACCAGGTCCATTATAGAATTTCATTGGCCAACCAGCTTAAGAATTCCAATGACCACAAAGGGTCCAATACCAGATTCCTCTTGAAAGTGTCCTACCTAATCCTTTGAAAGCGTCCCGTCTATGAGGAATTGTTGGTCCTCCTCCAGCAAAATCCAAAATCAACAGAGTTTCCTCGGGATTTCCCCCTCTTCACCATATTAGCCAACTCTTTTCCCTTACTCAGATCATCTATCTCCAAGGAGAGGAAATTTGAGCACGCGAGCACCGCAACCTCCTCCTGGCAGGAAACCACCATCAACCCAAGGCCTTTTGGCCTTTCAACTGTCCACAATTGTCTGGCATGTAAAATTCTCTTTTATCACTCTTTCCCATAGTGATTTACATAATGAACTATATTCACATTATCATTAAAACAAAAGAAACATGTATTTACACCATGCATTTACACTTGACCCTTAGCACGGATCCACAATATCTAGATTGACAGGAAACATAACTGACATACATGTGGTATACATTTTGATTTTCCAAATAAAATAATCATGCATATCACAACATTATACTTTCTAATTTGCGTTTGCAATTCACATTGCAACATTTTACCTTCACAAGTTTTCTTGTTTCCATTAACCTACCCGTGCTTAATCCCATCAACAACGTTAATATGCATTGTTTAAATAAGTATTCACTCTTGCAATAATTTTAGTTTCATGCATACAATATTGTCATGTATAATAGTATATGCAAATATTCATTAATGTGTAAATGTCGATATAGTTAGGGTAACAATTCAAACATTTCCAATTCCCACAGTGTATTGTTACCAATAGACCTGTACATGAAGTAATTACCATAATCACCTGTTTACAACTTGCAATAAGCTTAAATCAAATCCAATTCATGCATATAATTTTTAATAGTTAGTCCTGCAACACTAACTAATCAACCATGACAAGACTCAATCAACAACTAGCTATTACAAACAAGTCTCACTACTCGACTCATTGTTTATAATTAACATTGAAAGGGGTTCTTTCAATGTCCTTTTAAAAAAACTCTATCATCTCGTCAAAGACATTCCCCTACATTTACATTCATGCATTTGTACTTCATAAGTAGTGCATTATAACTTTAGTCATTCTCATTAAATGTATCCATACTATTGTCATATATGCAATGGTTGGTAGTCAACTCTCACTTTCACTAGTGAGTATTCAGGTTTTTCATAGGTGCAACAAAGGTTTTATACTCTTTTATCCTCAACAAGATTCAAATTTCATGAACATAATTTTGCAGTAAACTTTATTACTTCTCTCAATGCAGTTATAAACATGCATCATGCATCTCCTATTGAAAGTAGTCTACTTCATATTTCGATATGTAGATTTTTAGAATCATACCTAAGTTAATGCACACTAGTATCATACCTCCATCCATTTTTCACTTACCAATTACCAAAACGCATCAGTGCTCCAACCTTCAACTCTAATACCACTTGTAACATCCATTGGTAATCTTGCATGAAAATGCATGGAGTTAGAAATTTTTTACATAATTTACCCACAAGTAACTATCCAAATTATTATTCTAGATTCCTCATTAACAATTAGATGGAATTTTCATCATTACAAAGAGTACGTTAAATAACTATTAAGAACCATTGTTGTAGCATATTAACATAAAAATTTTGATGTAACCTTGCATCAATTTCATGACTTCTTTAACTAGATTAGTTAATCACATACTTGATATTATGAACACCACATCATGTAAGGAATAAACATCATCAAACTTACATAATAAGCAATACATTGAACACTGATATACCCTAGAAACCCCATAGGATGAAAACCAACAAACATTTAATTTTATAATTAAACGCTCATGAGGTTCTTCACCCCTCACACAATGGCTTATAAGGGAGTCCATCCATTAGCCATTGTCATAAGATCTTACAAAGAAATATCATTAAAATACAAAATATCTAGATAAAATCTATTACAATAATCTTGAAATTGTTTACCCACAAATATCCACTATTTATATCTTTGTGGCTTGGTTGTTCCATTAGTGGACCATCCTACAACTCACACTCTCTACATGGACCATTATTTCTTTACCTGCCACAATGTTAAACATAATCTATCCTTTGCACAAGTCATCATCATTTCCTATGATTGTTGTCATCAAAAATGTTTGATATCATGATTAGATAAAGAATTACTCAACAAATAATCAGTCTTTAAAAGAAATCCTTTAACATCTATTCATGTGCATAAATGAGATGTAAATATAATATCACAACAAGCTTCTTCTAAAAATACTTCTTAATGCATTGAGCATAAGAAAATAATTATCAAGCGTGTCAAAATAAATACCACACTATAATATGACCCTTCTTTTCCAAAGGAAAACCACTACAACCATCAATTTTAATTTAGAGGGTACTAGCAGCTTCGCTTTGATATTTGTACATGTAATTAGATAAAACTTTATTCAAGGAAAGTTAGCCCCTCAACTTTTCTTTATGCATGTAACTAAGTAATATTTCCAATATAAATATTACTATTATTATAATACATAAAAATCCATGCCCCCTTCTAAGGGAAAGCTAACATAATAGATATCATTATCGTACATGCAAATGCAAGTCCCTTTTCCAAAAACATCTTTCCCAAGATAGAGCTATTTACAAAGTCTACCGTACACGTAAAGATGTGCTCTGTTCTAAAAGAAAACTAATGTTTTAGTTATTATTTCTTGGAGGAGGTTATATGTACTTTTCCAAATGAAATCTAATGCATTTATTTCGTGCAAATACTTGTTTTCCTTTCCAAGGTCTAACATAGTAATTATTCTTTCACAAATTCATCGTTCTCTTTAAAAGATCTAACACAATAGATCTATTTTCCTGCACGTAAAGAAAATATTTCTCTTCAGGAATCCTGTCAAAATTTGACTATTCCTTATGCACACAATAAATATCTCTTCCTTAAGGAATCTATCAAAATTAAACATATACCCCTTTGCAAGGAATTAGCACTACAACTATTATTCTTGCATAGAAATACACAATGTGAATACATAATCTTTCCCATAATAGCTATTATTCTAGCATGCAACCATAACCTTTTCCAAGGAAACTATCATCATAGCTATTATACTTGCATACAGAAATAATATTTCCAAAATGAATTGACATAATAGCTATGACACTTGTATACAACTACATTTTCTTCTCCAACAGAAAGCTAATATGCAATACATGCTCTTTTGCAAAATAATCTTCTTCAAGATAAAAATAACACAACATATTTCCATTTCAATATATAATATGTATTTATGTCTTTTACATATTTCCCTTTCAAGATATTATATGTATTTATGTCTTTTACATGCAAGGTTCACATGCAAGAATTCTTGCAAAAGAATAGAAAAATAAATGTATACATATTTATTTCCAAGAAAAATCAAACTTAATTGTATTTTTTTCTCTGCAATATTGCATGGTTTTCTTCTTTTATGTGCTTTTTGTTTTTTAGAAACAATAACTTATCTAATGCACAAAATAATACTTTCAATCTCTTTTCCAAGGAAATTAAGAGAGATACTTATCTCTATATGTACATGATAAGTTTCTAAGAAAATAATCATGGTTCTTAACATTTAATGCACAAGCATATGTTTTTCCTTCCATAAGATTAGCACAAGTAATTTATCGTTTACCATGCAATGTTTCAAAAATAACATGGCTAATATTTTATGAAAATGATATTTATGTGCTTTTTTTTACTGAAGACCAGTATAATCAGTTTTATTTTTACTTGTATAATCAATTTTACTGTTACCATGTTTGTATGCAAAAATATCTTTAACTTTAACACAATTAGAACATGCAAACACATGTTGTTATTTTCCAAAATAATCTTAATAATGATATTTTGTACATGCAAATAATTAATTTCTTTTCAAAAAATCAAAAACATATTAGTTAACTTTTAAAGCACACATACACATGTTTCTTTTTCAAGAAACCAAATATATATCTCTTTTCAAAGAACTCCAACAAAATAGTGATATTTTTAGTACATGCAAAAGTCATATTCCTTTTAAATAAAATCAACTTAACCACTATTTCTTTTGTATGCATTCTCTTTTCCATAAATGCAATAACGGGTTTTTTTGGTGCATATGAATACATGCACTTTTCAAACAAAGTAGTTATTTTCTACATGTCAAACAACACATTCATTTCAAAACTAGCTAAAATAAGCACCTATCCCTTCCCAAGAACTGATAACATTATTTATATCTACAAATGACTCATTCTTTCTCGTGACTTGTGCTTCTCCATATTAAATGAAGGCCCCACTGATTCAGCGAAGTTAAAGGCGAATAATACTATGACACCATTGTTCAACGTTCATCCTCAATATATATGTATCAGAAAGGGCTTGCCCCCGCAGACTTGGCCTCCTCTGTAACGAGTCGACCCACTACAGATTCACTTTACCCAAACTTACTACACACCCATCTCTTTTTTTTCTTTTCCTTTTATGAGCACTGTTGTTCCCTTCAGGTGCATAGGAAATAGCGGTCAATCATAAGAGATATGGCAACCAATAATATGAAAATATGATTAGGATATTGGAGCATAGAATGATCGAAAATGAAGGCCTAATCCCCCAATAATCAATCCATGGTGAAATAAAGAATCAAAAGGAAGTTGCGAAGAACTCCTCTTAACAGTTAACTAATTCACGTATATATATTAAATTAATAATATTTTTATTTCATAACTATATGAGTTTTAGGGGGATTTTGACAGAGATATTAGACTAAAACATTATTTTGTTATTTCTATATTTTTGTTTTAAATATTATATGTCCACTTAACATTATTGAAAGAAAGAGTGAGGTTGCTAGTGTATATTAGTCATTACAACAATATTCTTCAAGGCATCAAAGCTCAACATGTTACTAGCGAGTTATATAGAAATGTTTATTTCACTTTTGTTCAAATATAGAAATAATATGTTAAAAAATTTCAATTAATTTCTTATCTTTGTATAGTTCAATAAACCATATTAATCTTAATAAACATTAATCATAAATATTAAATATCTTAATAAACATTAATTAAATATTTATAATTATATTAATATATATATAATAAATATATATATATATATATATATATATATATATATATTAATAAAGTATTAGTATTATAATAATTAATGTAATTATTTCAAAATCAGTAAACAGATAATAGAAATATAATGAAATGAAATATTTATAATATATATATATATATTTATATGAAATATTTATAATACATATAATTTTATTATTTTCATATAGTTAATTTTATTATTTAAATAAGCCACGTTGATTACATTAAAACGATTATATTTATTTAATCTCTACATATTTTTATATTTAAATTAATTCATTAGATATATATTGAATTAAAACAAAGGATAATGATCCAATAAAAAATTATTTATATATTCATTTCAGGAATAAAATTATATATATATATATATATAACGAGCATAAGAATCTCATATAAATTTGTGTTTAATATTTTGTCGAACCATATTAGATTGGCTATGTGTTAATTTATATAATATATTATTAAAAAGTTAATAAAAAATTAAAATGATTTTAAATAATATAAAAAATATATATAATTAATTATAAATTTATTTTTAAATAAGTTTTTTAAATGTTAATTTAATTATTAATAATTATTATATAGATGGTAAGATTTAATTTTCAATATTCTTAATTACACCATAAGGTGTTTCTCTAAAATGAAGTTCCTCTCAAGCCACGTGTATAGTGGTGGGACATTGAATTTGATGTTAGATGATTGAAATAACGTCTACCATTAGATTAAAATCCAATATGGTCAGTTATAAATGGGTATTGTCAGTTATAATTTGGTACAGTGATAAACCACCTTTGCCCCAGAAAAAAATGATACTAAGGCTCTTGCGGATAGGCTGGTAGGCTCTTCCTCGCATTTGTTCAACACGTTGTAGGAAAGTGTTGCAGGAAGATGACAAGAGTTCCCAGATCACAACCTTGAGCATGAGAATAAACATTTTGTGCAGACTAAATTTAGAGAAGAAGAAATGATTACAAGGACCAACAACTGAGAAGCAGGACTTTCTTAAATTTCTTTTCCGCTTCGCTCGTTTCATTTTCATCACAACTATTCTAAGATGAAAAATTGTACACTATTTGCAGACACTGCTGTGAAGATTGGCCCATTGCTTCAATTTTGGCTACTTCATTCCCTGCTTCTACAGTGATGGTGATCCGGATCTTGGGAGGAGGCCCCCAAGATCTAAAAGATTGAAATGGATCTTGGGAGGAGAGACCCCCAAGATCTGAAAACTTGCATTTCCATAATAAAAATAGGAGAATGTCCAATAAACAAAACCACAAAGAAACTTTTTATTAAAACCGATAATAATTGTAAAGCTTACAAACAGTAATGGAAATAAACCAGCTAGGGTGATGGTAGCTTATCTCTGAGAAGAGATGTGGTCGCTACATGCCTCTAAACTGTAAAGGCTACATTGTGGTGGACAATCTGTCCTTTTACAAAATTTGACTTGTTACTTATAGTATTTTTCAGTTACAATACTACGGGTCAATTCCATGGGTGAATGAATACCATGGGTGGATTTTACAATACCACGAGCGGATGCCATTTACAATACCATGGGTAAATTCCATGGGTCGATGAATAATATGGGTGGATGAGTACCATGGGTGAATTTTACAATACCACGGGTGGACGCCATTTACAATACCATGGGTAAATTCCATGGGTCAATGAATAATATGGGTGGATGAGTACCATGGGTTGACGCCATTTTCCATTCGGATCATTCCTCCCTCCTTAAGAAGCAATGGTCCCCATTGCGTAAAGTTCCCTCCTGCGAAGCCTTTGTGGAATATGAAGAGCCACTGAAGGTAAGGGTTTTATGTGGTTAACCCAAAACCCTGATAAACGAAGATTCGAGGATAAAGATACCCTGTAATGCTTGTGACCAACTGTGATTTTGACAGTGTGCGGCCTAGCAAATGGACTTCGATTACAAGGATTTTATGCGGTTGATCCATAACCATGATGTTGGTTGTTGATGAAGTAGCAGGTGCCTACATAGCCTGGGGTGGGAGGGCACGTCTCCAAATAACCCAAGCCGAATGCTGCTATGTTGAAACTGATGAATGTGAAGCAGGTGCCTACTAAAGTGGGGTGGGAGGGCACGTCTCCAATGGAAACCCACCCCGAATGCTACTCCAAAGTTAAAATGGACATAACTCGGGCAATATAACTCAGAATATTTATTATAACCTGTTTTTAGAAGCAGAAGGATCATTTTTCATCTTCCCATGAGTTGGAAATCCCTATCTGGACACTTTGAGATCTTAGATTCGCGCTGCAACAGTTCCGTCGTCACAAAAATTCTGATAAAATAGCTGATTTTAAATCAGCGATATCTCCCACATCTGAACTCTGATTCGACCCATTTTTTTTGAAATTGGGTGATTTTTTTAGATGAATCTAGAACTGGTATTTGTTTTTGTAAATTTTGTACCAAATGTTTCAGATCTGATCTGCAAAGTCGCCGCCCAAAAAAAAATTCCTGCAAAAAAATGAAAAAAAAAATCTTCCCGCTTGGCCCAAGAAAATGCTCTGTGGAGGACGTAGCACATGCCTGAAGTTTGTTGAATATTGCTGCAAAATTTGAAACTGAAATATGCATCAAACCCTCATTCCCATGGAATCATAACCTGCTTTGATACCACTGATCCGGATTTAAATAGGAACGCAATAAAATATAGAGATAATCATAAAGACACATATGCAGTGGAAATAATACTTCATTTCATTAATGGAAAATACTGAAATATGCTTACAAATAGAAATAGAAATAACCCAGCTAGGGCGATGGTAGCTTATCTCTGAGAAGAGATGTGGTCGCTACATGCCTCTGAACTGTAAAGGCTACATTGTGGCAGACAATCTGTCCTTTTACAAAATTTGACTTGTTACTTATAGTATTTTTCAGTTACAATACCACGGGTCAATTCCATGGGTGAATGAATACCATGGGTGGATTTTACAATACCACGGGTGGATGCCATTTACAATACCATGGGTAAATTCCATGGGTCGATGAATAATATGGGTGGATGAGTACCATGGGTGGATTTTACAATACCACGGGTGGATGCCATTTACAATACCATGGGTAAATTCCATGGGTCGATGAATAATATGGGTGGATGAGTACCATGGGTTGATGCCATTTTCCATTCGGATCAGATGGAGGACATAACCGACCTTATGGAAAATGCTCTGGGTTTCTTTCAATGAAAATACATCACAGACAACATTGACACCGTGAGAGCCATGAATGAAGTGAATTGCTCCAATGGTAGGGCTTCACAAAAACAAATTGCAGATTTCGGCAAATGTATTTGCAGTTTTCGAAACAAAGAGAACAAGCACGAAATAATTGAAATCAATGAAAGGATGGTAGGGGATATATCTATCTATAGGAAGGAGGTAAGCTGGTTTTTTATTCTACTTTTCATATTTATCTATTTGGAAAAGAGATATTTATGAGTTTTGAGGAATTTATAGATATTTTATTTGGGGGATCCAGCTGGAATGCATATGAATCCACTACCTGTATTGATGGTTGGCTTTTTTGGAAAGCTATTAGATGCCTCAACTTTTTTTAAATCATTGGGCTCATCCTCTGTTTCTTCATGTTCTACGGGCAAAAACTGTGCATGTACCTAATTCGCCTCTAGGTTTTGTTACCCATTGTTTTAACTTTACAACGTGGATATCTCGCAAGTAGGGAATGTGTCTTATGAAACTGTAAAATTATTTTTGGCGGATCAAATTTCTAAGAGAAATTCTCCTTTATCAGCGGTTGTTTTGGCTTACACGTCATCTTTATGGGAAGATGATGTATTTATAGTTTTTTTTATTTTCAGGTCATTGAATTGTATGCAATTCTCTTACAAAGTCTTAAAATTCCCTTGGTCAGTAACTATTTGCCTTTTATTTATTTTTAAATGTATGCACATGCAGTTAGGAACTAGCCTTCAAAGATATCGATAGTATCAATAGTTTCATGATTGCACATGATACGAGTTTATGTGCTTAATCTCAATTTTATTCCATAATGCAAAATGTGGATATTAAACATTTGGGGTATAATAGATATAAAATCAAAAAGGGAATTTCTATGTTGAGCAAGCATTTTTATATGCTCTGCAGTGGGAACGGTACTAAATGATAGTTACATAGTTATCAGATAGCAAGTTTTTGACTTTTGCATCATCAGTATATAACATACTGGTAAAATTGTCTTACAAGAATTTGACAACATGGAGTGCCCCAACTCTTTACTATTAGTTAGAAAAAATTTTTCTAGGAAAAGAGATTCCATTCCAATTTATGTTTACATTGTTGCTTGTATACTATTGATTATCGTCCTGCAGTTTTAGGCATATGAAAATAAACATGAATGGTTTTCATTCAAATGGGAATGGATGGCCAACGGAAATTATACAACATCCTAACATTTTGAAAATGCATATGTAAAAGATAGGGCAGTGAACATTGAATCTCAAACTTTGGAGCATTATATTGCTGCCAAGTATGGAAATTATGCAATGTTTCTTCATGGAAGCACTTTATCAATGCGATTCATGTTGTTAATTTAATGCTTCTTGCATGGACTCGCAGTAGGTCATTCAAAAACGAATCAACTGTTGCAATATCTCATAGAAAGAGTGGAGGTTGAAGGTTACAATTCTTTTTTGACATTTCAAGAATATTCCATTAAAGTTAAATCCTATATTATACACTTAATAACGATTAATAATTAAATAAAAAATATGAAAACCATCTTCATCAAAACAGTACATTACAATGTTGAAAAATGTAAAAAATATGAAACTTTAAAACTTTTTAAAACTCATCCTGATAGCATGTAATTAATAACAATAAAAATAATTAAAAAAGGGGGTCCAATCCTACTGCCCAATGAACCGACATGCAGAGTCGACCGAGAAATTGGAATGGATGGATTTTTTAATTTTTGGTTTTTGTTATATTGGACATTCCTACAACATTTGAATGGGAAATGTAAACCTCCTCATAGAATGACGGGTTTTTTGAATATCTTTGGAACATCAGAAAAAATGTTTGAGAAATTAACAAGTTCATGGAAATATTGGGTAAAGAATTTTATAATATTTAACAGTAAGATTAATTTGTAACAGTTATTTTGACCATAAAATTTTATGAAGTAATATGCTCGAAAGTTATAATCTTTTTTTTTTAATTTATGTTTGAATTTTAATGTAGTAGGGAAAAGCTATTTGTCTATTTGGGATGTTATTAATTAAGATTTTGTAAAGTTCTCTCATGTCTTGTGGGACTATTTGTCCATCTGGGAATGTTATTAATTAAGATTGTGTAAAGTTCTGTCATGTCTTGTGGGACAATTCTTAGGATAATTTTGAGACATTTTTAAAGATAATTTTTATTCCCAGCACGACTCTTACTCTCAACTCATTTTTCATCGAATTTAAACCAATAATCTAATAATCTAATAAGAACTAAACCCTACACAACCAACTTATAAGACTATACGTACTTTTAGTAAACCATAAAAAATAATCTAATAAGAACTAAACCCTACATGGTCCAGATCGTGTGGATGATAATTTTAAATTTGATGCATTGTTTGTATGGTTTTTCTTTATAAATCTACTACACAGTGTGTTGTAGTAGCTATAACCACCCTCCAAAATTTTTCCTTAACCTGTTTTGGAGCCTCCCTACCAACCTGACACCGCACTTTGTCTTGCTTCGTCAAGTACTCAAGCTTCAATGTTTTCCTTGCACAAAGGCAACCTATTGATCACAATTAATCCATTCCCCTTAGAGGTTGCTCACCCGGACTTGGTCCAACAACAGGCTAAGCAACTTCCCCTCTAAAATTGCGCATTTCTGGAGGGAAACCAGCCTTCCCTCCAAGAATTGCACAATCTTCTCTTACTGCCTACAGGGCTCCACGATTGCGCAATCCTTCCAGCCAACCCTCCCAATAGGATTTGCGCAAATTTTCCCAGCAACAAGATATTCTACCCAGGATTTGCGCAAATCTGGGTAGCAGTCAGCTGGTCTGCCCAGAAATTGTGAAAACCTCCTGGGCAGCTAGCCCAACTCCCAACTAGAAATGCACATTTTTCTCTTGCTGTCAAGCAGTCTCTTGCATGTGCAGTTGAGTTGACCAGTTCCCTTCGGGACTTTGTAAAATAGTCTTGCATGCATGGGCTACTTCTCCCAAGGTAGCATGAAAAGGCATCCCTTGTTTCAGGGAACAATGTTTAGCAGTTGGAGGTTACATGCAAGGAGAAATCTAGAAACCTCCCACCAAGTGTCGCTTCCCCTAGATTTGTGGCATGCGCGTCACAACCTCGATGCTATCAAAACTCATCAACTAGACATTGCAGAGTTCATTCCTCACATCAACCTTGCAGCTCTGACATCCCACATCACATCTAGGAGTCATGAGCACATTCAACTAAGCTGTTTTGGGGTAATCTCGCTTCCCATGCCATGTGTTGCATTTTTGTCGCTTTTTGTGTTTTTTCTTGTGGGGGTACTGTTTTCTTGATTTATTTGAATGCTTGTTGTCGTTTACATGTATACTAGCTTCTTCCTAGCTCTGTTTAAGTTTTCGTTGCTATATCACTGCTGTTGCATGCATGAAACTTTTTGCATGGATGTTCTCCCAACCGGCGAACTACCTCACCCACATGCATGTTGATCTATTTGTTGAATATTGCGTTCATGCTTTGCATGAACTTTTAATCACTTCTGCTATCACTTAGTGTCACCACGCCTTCAATGACTTACATTCTTTCAGACATCCATCGGCGAGTCGAGCCAACCTTGGCCTGGGCTCTGCCTTCACCAAGGCTGCATTGCACAATATGGGGAAGGAAGGCTCACCTTCCTCTCCATATTTGTGCATTCCTACCCTGCACTGGCCTCCAGGACTTTGTTTCACATTTCTAGAGGATAGCGATTGCTTGGCCCATGAAATTGCGCAAATCTTCCTCTAGGCCAACAGTCCTTCCAAGCTGGAATTGCGCATAGCGCAATCCCAACAGTTAGCAACCAGATTGGGTTGTGCATTGAAAAATTCCAGCAGTCAACCAGTCTCCAAACAGTCCAGACTGTGCCTCGAGCAGTCTTGGCAGTCGGTCTGCTAACCTCCCGGCCAAAATTGCGCAACCTTCATGATCATTTACCCAGGTATGTTGCAAGTCAGTTCTCATGTCCATTTTGGTTTTCGACAGACAGATTTCTTGCTATGTGTGTTTCCATGTCTCCAGGTATCATAGGTGTTCATCTCCCTCTTAGCAGTACAGTAAAATGGTTTGCAAGAGAGCAAAGACAAGAGACACCGTTCAAAGCATGCTTGGGGATGTAGTCGATCAAGTGTCTATGAGATTACCTACCCACGAAGAAATCATGTTGTTTTTCGACAAGGAAATCAAGCAGCAGCATCACGAATAGTAGCTGAAGGCAGCATACCAGATGTAGCGAATGCAGGGAATGCAAGAGGAAGGTTGTTGACAACACAAGGTGGAACAAGGTTGCAATCTCAAGCAGGTCCATTGATGATGAATGAAAATTTGGAGAATCCGTCTATGAAGTGACTTCGCGACATGAAGATCATGTGAAGGCAGAAGATGGAACAAAGAAGGAATTACATGTGCTGAAGCAGCAACTAACGAAGAACATGAAGCTGCACAGACAGATAAATGAGTTGCAGTGGGAACAGGAACAAAAGTGGGCACAACATGCACTCACGGATGAAACTACGCCCGTGGAAGTTAAAGATCCATCCCAGCAGCTAACACAGAGCAGACATGGTGAGTAGTGTTGTTGATCGAATGAAAGGGATTCAACAGCATGCATATCATTCTCAGCACACATGCAACCCAACACATTCAGCACACTAACCAAGGCGAAGACAAGAAGCAAGTCCAACTAGAGCTAAACATGTACTTCGGCAAGTTGATGTGCATGACCATGAGCACACCCTTGAAGATAAGCACAGAAACTATGCATCAGGGTGTTGTTGATTTAGCCATACCCAAGAAGACCATGGACATGTTAGTAGACAAATTGGATGAAGGGGCCTAATCAATGCACCGATTTCAACGGAGGCAAGAGTTTTCTTCAACAAGACATCACCATGAGGTGCATGCACACCATCACAGATGACCAATCTTGGCATCAACTCACCACCTTCACCATCACAAGCATGTCAAAGAGTTGGTCTAATCTCAGCGGATAGAGTGTTAGTGATGTCTTACAAGGCTTGCTCAAGTCATGTTGCCTCACATGAGTACATGTGCATTGTAATGTTTAGTCATTTCAAGTGTAAGTCAAGTGTCAATGGTTGGATGTAACCGTCATAGAGTAGGTGAAGAGTCTTGAGGGTAGTTGAACTATCACAAAGGGGAATGTCATGTTGTGTGTGGAGCATGATTGTTTAGAGGTCTTTTGTTTAAGCAGATGTATACCCCAAGAAGTTTGTACACCCCTCCATGCTGGGGGATCCGGGGGCCAGCGATCCCCCAGCGGGGGTTCAGGGGCAGCACCCCCGAAGCCAAAAAAAAGATGTAAATTTGCCTTGTAAAAGTATAGTAATTTCTAGTCAATCTGGGTCGTTCATTAGGTGGATGATCTGATGGTAGAACTTATGTTTAGTTTAGGATTTTTTGCCCTAGAAGGCAACCCCTCTCTTTGTATGAGGGCATTGTATTTGAGGCCATGATATAGATGTGTATTCTCAGAGCGAGAAACAGAGAGGTGAGACTGTGAGAGAAAACAGAGGATATTACAACAGATTTGTTGTAGGCTGTGTCTCTTCATTTTGTTGGATAATAGAAAGGAAGGACTGGCTATTCAGGGTGGACGTAGCCCAAACTGGGTGAACCACGTATATCTATGTCTCTCTTGTTTTATGTGTTTTCTATGTTTATATTTCTACAATATTTTATGTGTTCCATTGCTCTGTAATATATAATTTTCTAACAACTGGTATCAAAGCCGAAGGTCTATTTGGTTGATAAACTCATAGGAAAGAAGGGTTCCTCGTTCGAGTGGGAGAAATGGTGGAAGATGGTAAGTTTAGGGCTGAGAAATTTAACGACCAAAACTTCTCGCTATGGAAGATGTAGATGGAAGATTATCTGTATCAGAAAGATTTGTACCTACCATTGAGCAGAAAAACAAAGAAGCCGACGGCTACGACAGATGAAGAATGGAACCTTCTCGATAGAAAGGCACTCGGAACAATACAGTTGTGCCTTGCTGCATTAGTCGCCTTCAACATTTCGAAGGAAACAACGATAGAGGGTTTGATTCAGGCGTTGTCGAAACTATATGAAAAACCCTCGGCCTCAAACAAGGAATTTCTTATGAAACGGTTATTTAATATGAAGATGTCGGAAGGTGGATCTGTTGCAGATCATTTAAATGATTTTAATACAGCTACAAGTCAGTTAAGTTCTGTAGGGGTAGACTTTGAAGATGAAGTTAGAGCTCTGTTATTATTGTGCTCATTGCCAGAAAGTTGGAATGGTTTAGTAATGGCCATTAGTAACTCTGTCTCTGGATCTAGTACTTTAAAGTTTGATGATGTTGTCGGTGCTATCCTTAGCGAGGAAATGCGACGGAAAATCTCTGGTGAGACATCGAGTAATGCTTTGAGTGTAGAGTCTAGGGGAAGAAAAATGGAAAGAGGAAAGAGCTTAGGATATCGCAATAAATCAAGGAAAGGTAGATCCAAGTCCAGACTGGGGATAGTGTGCTAGAAATGTGGAAAGAAAGGACACCTAAAGAAAGACTGTAGATCTTAGAAGGGAAAAGAAGGAGATGCACAACAAGAAAACAATCATGAAGCAAATGTGACAGGTGAGGTGTTACAAGATGCTTTGATTCTTTCTTTCGAAAATATTACTAATTCTTGGGTGGTAGATTCAGGGGCCTCATTCCATGCCACACCTGATAAGAAATACTTTCATGACTATGTTCAAGGAGATTTTGGACAAGTTCGTTTGGGTGACGATAACCCTGTAAAATTGTTGGAATGGGTAAGGTTCTTGTAAAACAGCGGAATGGAAACCAATGGCTACTAAAGGAGGTAAGGCATGTTCCAGATCTAAAGAAAAATCTGATTTCAACAGGGCAGTTAGGCGGTGAAGGTTGTGTGACAAATTTCACAGATAATGCTTGGAAGGTCACCAAAGGAGCCCTGGTAATAGCAAAAGGCGAAAAGGTTGGTACAATGTATTTATGCAATGGTATTTCTAACTCTGTTAATGCTTTCACTTCCAAAGGAGCAGATGCAGCATTATGGCATCATAGGCTCGGACACATGAATGAAAAGGGGATGAAGATTCTTCACTCAAGGAATTTGTTGTCGGGTTTGAAGAATGTTGATTTGGACTTCTGTGAGAATTGAATTTATGGAAAATAGAAGAGAGTCAGATTTCTCAGAGTTGGGAAAGAAAAGAAGAGCGAAAAATTAGAACTTGTGCATACAGATGTATGGGGACCTGCTCAAGTATCATCTCTCGGTGGCTCTCATTATTATGTTACCTTTATTGACGATGCAACTAGAAAAACTTGGATTTATTGTATTAATAATAAATCTGATGTATTTGATACTTTCAGGAAATGGAAAGCTTTGGTTGAGACTGAGACAGGAAAGAAATTGAAGTCTCTTAGATCAGACAATGGAGGTGAATATTGCAGAAAAGAGTTTGATAGGTACTATTCAGAGCATCAAATTGCAGAGAGAAGACAGTTCCAAGAACACCACAAGAAAATGGTGTGTCAGAAAGGATGAACAGAACAATCATGGAGCCTGCAAGGTGCATGAGATTGCATGCAGGATTGCCTTTACAGTTTTGGGCAGATGCTGTAGATACTGCTGTTTATCTAATAAACAGATGGCCTTCAAGTTCCTTGGATGGTGGTGTTCCAAAGGAAACATGGACAGGTAAAAAGGTAAACTACTCCTTTTTAAAGTCTTTTGGTTGTGAGGCCTTTGTCCATATTGATAAAGAAAATAGAACAAAGCTTGAGGCAAAGTCAAAAAAATGTACCTTTATTGGATATGGTGTTAATGATTTTGGTTATCGCTTATATGATTATGAAAATCAAAAAATCATTAGGAGAAAAGATGTAATATTCAATGAAAAGGTCTTGTATAAGAATCAGTTGCAGGAAAAGAAGCAAGAAAAAGAAAACAAGGAATATGAATTTCTTGACGAAATCATTGAAAAAGTAAAGGTGCCTGAAAATAATAATAATCAACAACCACAACAACAGCAACAAGCACCCCAAACACCTGAAAGTGGTGTTAGAAGATCTACCAGGATAAGTAGACCTCCTGAATGATACTCTCCTTCATTATATTATTTATTGTTGACTGATTCTGGTGGACCCGAATGCTATGAAGAAGCAATGCAGGTTGAAAGGAAGAAGAAGTGGGAGGTAGCCATGGAAGAAGAGATGGACTCCTTAATGCATAACCAGACTTCAGACTTAGTCAGGTTGCCTACAGGAAAAAATACATTGAAGAATAAATGGGTTTACAGGCTGAAGGAATAAAATCGAGGAAAATAGAGGTACAAAGCTAGACTTGTGGTGAAGGGGTTTGCACAGAAGAAAGGTATTGATTTTGATGAAATATTTTCTCCTGTTGTTAAAATGACTTCAATTAGAACTATTTTAAGTCTAGTAGTAGCTAAAGATTTGCATCTTGAGCAGTTAGATGTAAAGACAACCTTTCTCCATGGGGATTTGGAGGAGTAGATATATATGCAGCAGCCGCAAGGATATGAGGTGAAAGGGAAGGAGAAACTAGTGTGCACGTTGAAGAAGAGCTTGTATGGCTTAAAACAGGGTCCAAGGCAGTGGTATCTAAAATTTGACAAGTTTATGTCTAAACAAGGTTATACTAGATTTCACTCTGATCATTGTGTTTATCTGAAAAAGGAAAATGATGGCAGCTATATTATATTGTTATTATATGTAGATGACATGCTTGTTGTAGGGTCTAACATGCAGGAAATAAATGTGATCAAAAGAAAATTGGCAAATTCATTTGCAATGAAGGATTTGGGAGCTGCAAAACAAATCCTTGGTATGAGAATCACTACAGACAGGAAAAATCGCAAATTAACATTATCTCAGAATGAGTACATACAAAAGGTGTTGAAAAGATTTAATATGCACAATGAAAAACCAGTTAGTACACCTTTTGCTAGCCATTTCAAACTTAGTAAGGAAATGTGCCCAAAAACCCAAGAAGACATGGATTATATGTCTAAAGTTCCATATGCATCAGCAGTTGGAAGCTTAATGTATGCTATGGTCTGCACAAATCCTGATATTGCACATGCAGTGGGAGTTGTAAGCAGGTACATGAACAATCCAGGAAAGGAACATTGGATGGCAGTGAAATGGATTCTCAGATATTTGAAAGGTACCACAAATCAAGCATTATGCTTTGGTGGTTCAAACATTTCTCTACAGGGATATGTTGATGTAGATATGGCAGGTGACAGAGATAACAGGAGGAGCACTACAGGATATGTATTTACTATTGGTGGAACAACTGTCAGTTGGGTTTCAAAAATCCAAAGTGTTATTGCGCTTTCAACAACAGAAGCAGAGTATGTTGCTGCTACAGAGGCTAGTAAAGAAATGATTTGGTTACAAAGGTTTATGGGTGAATTGGGTAAGGAGCATGATATGGGCACGTTATAAAGTGATTGCCAAAGTGCCATTCATCTTGCAAAGAACTCAGCATTTCATTCTAGGACTAAACACATACAGCTCAAGTACCATTTCATACGATCAGTGTTGGAAGATGGAGAGTTGAAGCTAGAAAAGATACACACTAGCCAGAATCCTATAGACATGCTAACAAAAGTTGTAACCAGCGAGAAACTGAGAACATTCTTAGTTTCAATTGGTCTTCAAGGATGACGATGAAGATGAGAAACAGCCAGGTCCAAAGAGGAGTCATTGTCCAGAAAATGAAGCAGCAGTGCAGTTGCTGCAATCATTCTCCAAGTGGGAGATTGTTGTGTGTGGAGCATGATTGTTCAGAGGTCTTTTGTTTCAACCGAATGTATACCCCAGGAAGTTTGTACACCCCTCCACGTGGGGGGGGTGGGTGCGAGGGCGACTTGTCCCCCCCAGGAGGGTCCGGGGGCCAGCAGTCCCCCGGCGGGGGTTCGGGGGCAGCACCCCCGAAGCCAAAAATAGATGTAAATTTGCCTTGTAAAAGTATAGTAATCTCTAGTCAATCTGGGCCGTTCATTAGGCGGATGATCTGGCGGTGGAACTTATGTTTAGTTTAGGGTTTTTTGCCCTAAAAGGCAACCCCTCTCTTCCTATGAGGGAATTGTATTTGAGGCCATGATATAGATGTGTATTCTCAGAGCGAGAAACAGAGAGGTGAGACTGTGAGAGAAAACAGAGGATATTACAGCGGATTTGTTGTAGGTTGTGTCTCTTCATTTTGCTGGATAATAGAAAGGAAGGACTGGCTGCTCGAGGTGGACGTAGCCCAAACTGGGTGAACCACGTATATCTGTGTCTCTCTTGTTTTATGCATTTTCTGTGTTTATATTTCTGCAATATTTTATGTGTTCCATTGCTCCGTAATATATAAGTTTCTAACATGTCAAGGGTCACCCCTCCCTTTGTTATAAATAGTCCCTCATAACTCATTGTATAGGATTTTGGTCAGCCAAGATTCTACTAAGACTATTTTGAAGATGGCTTGGACAGTATTGTAACGTGCCTTGGCTTCTCTACTACACAGATCTAGTACATCTCTTTGGAGGAGCAGGCGAATGTGGTTGTAAGGTTCCATTATTGGGGCTAGCACATTTTCATGCATATATTGTTATTGTAGTTTCACTGCTCTGGTTGCTTTAATGATATGTGTTGTTTAACTTACGTACTTGAGTATGAACTCATTCACATGCAATTATATGAATCTTGTTGTTAATGTGTTGCATATGTTGTTAATGATGTCAGCGTCCATGTCAACTGCTCTGCCATACATCAGATAGAACTTTCATTTGAACCTTGCTATAACAACCGTCACACTCGTCTCAGACTAATCCATGAGTGTTATACATGTTATCTTACCTTGTATGATGTGACTGTTACATCTGAGTGGACTACTCTAGCGGAAGCTGTGCATGTCCTTTGTGTTGTGTGTTCCTAGCCAAGTTGGGATTGATCCCTTTCAACATGGAACTGACATTCATCGCCTTCCCCCTTTGAAGTGTTGGAATCTCTCATACACCTTCCTTAACTCACTACATCAGTCACACCCTTACTACTAATAGGGTTATCTTACTTGCCTCTGTGCGACATTGCAGTCAAGGCATTACCTTACGACCCACTGCTGGGACTCATACACCAAATGGTCTGAGGTCTAATTGGGACTTCTTAATGGGGAGATCCCCTTGACATGTTGGCAAGTCGAGAACCATTAACATTTCTGGCGCTAGAAGGAGGGCCTGACGACAAGCTGTATCCTCTCATCCAGTTTTGAACCTTTGTATATCTTTCATGGAGTCTTGCACTCTTCTTCCCCCAAGGTTTTTTTCGAATCGTGAAGATGTCTCCATCTCGGGGAAGCTTTTCGATATCTTTTCCACTCACACGTATGATGGTGAAGGTGAAGTGGCTTGGCCTGAGCACTTATATAACTTTCTTTTCATGATTTATGAGGAAGATGAGTTTTATGATGAACAAGCTGGTTCGCTTCTTGCGTACACACTTCGCGAATCTCCATTTCATTGGTTGCTTAGCCTACCGACTGACACTGTGCACTCATTTGAGCACTTCTATGATCTCATTGAAGACACATTCTATCATTTTGATCTAGACTATCTTGACCAGAAACTATTATAGCAACGGAGGGCTCCGCATGAATCCGTTATTGATTTTTGTCAGCGCTTTTGTGACTTGTAGTTTCAAGCTCCGAAGAGCCAGTTGAAATTTGCTTATCTTTGGGACCAGTTCAAGTATTGCCTTAATAAATCTGCCCGTCCTAAGAGTAAGCTTGATATCAAGCCTTGCTCAACATTCTTCATTAATGGAACTGTGAAATCTCATGTGGGAGTGGGCACTGTCTCAACTGACTATCCACCTCCCTCTCATTCAGCGAATCCACTACTGCCCAGTGATGTTGAGGATCATGCTCATACACCCATTCATCCTTCACACTCCCCCAACATCACTCCACTCTATTATCGTGTAGATTTGGTTGTGAGTCCTTCGAGTTCTCATATGCATTCTTTTCTTCTACCTACATCTTCGCACTTAGGTGTTCCTCTGAATGATGTTGTCTTTTGTTTGCCCATTTTGGACTCTCCACTTGTTGTGGACAAGGAACAACCCACTAATGGAGTCAGTTTTGCACAACCAACATGCGATGTCATTATGAAGAGTATGAGTGGGAGCTTGAACATCAACACTTGACGAAGGATGACTCCCTTCTGTCCAAGTCCACTCCGTTCTTTCCTAACCTCTTTGGTGAACCTGTCATCCATGATTTTGCATGTGTATCGTCATCCATGGATGCACCCATTGTTGATCACTCGCAGGACTCACCGGATGTTATTCCATCAATCGAAAATGGAGAGGATAAGTTACTCATTGAAAATCCACTTGATCCTTCATCTGTTCTTTCTGGAAACACAAAGGATGAGTTTGTTCACTTTTCATCTACCCCTCTGTGTGATTCATCCAAACATGAGGATGCTGACCAACATCCTGAATTTTCTAATCTTGGTTGACATGATCTCTTCTCCTCATTGTCCAATCGTAATGTTGATTCACTCATTGTTAATCTATCTAAGCCACTGGTCTACGAAGATCCATATGTCAATGAAGTCGAAACCCCACAGACCGTCAAGGCACTTCAGCCTGAGCTGATGGTTCTGTCAAGCCCTCACTATCTTGAGGTTGGTTTCACTTCCGATTACAAAATTGTTCAAACACACAAGGCTCCTCATCACTCATCTATATGCACTCAAAACCAATCTAACCCTCAGATCTTACTTCCTCCACTTGAACTACATGATCTCATTGCTCATGCATTGGAGGAGTCTTACATTGCAAGCACTCGTGCGTGAAACAAGTTATCTTTGTTTCTTTTGTTTGCTTGCATGTCACATTCAAGAGTGTGATTGTGCTTCAAAGTTGCATGTAGTGTCACATAGCACCATGATAAGTCCACGGACTACTCATCATGCACATGCACTTACTTATGTCCTTTGGGCACTTCGAATCACGAAGTGTGGTTGTCCTCATTATTATATCTTTATTGATTGTTGGTTCGCACAACTGGGTTGCTTGTGGACCAAGCCTTCACCTACATGGGTCTACCAATGCGCTAGTGGTTGCATTGGAAGTATCACTTCACGTGATCATCCCCATGCATCGTTAGTGTAGGAGTAGGAGTAGTGTTTTCTTTTAGTTGTTTTCTTGCATGCTTGTTTGCTTACATGCTTTGTTTTCTTGTTTTCTTGCTTGCTTGTTTGTTTATTTACTTCGCTTTCATTTTTGCTTCTACTCTTGCTTTGCTTTGTTGATTGTTAGTTCGTTCACTTGTTTCGTTCATAGATTAGTTCGCATGAAACCATGTGTCACTCATGAAACGAACTGGGTAAAGTGCAAGAGGGCTTGTACAACTATCACTACATGGTTATCTGTCATCTTGCCTCTATATGATGAGCTTGTTACTTTTAGTCCATGATATGTCAAAGGAAAATATGTATTGTTCGAAGTGAACCTTGGTGAAAACACAACGCTTACGCACTAACTAGTGTCACCTTCTCTAGTCGATTGTTTTTGGGTTAACCCTTGTCAGCTTAGTCAAGTAGAGTAAGGTGAGGAGGAAAACCTTAACAAGCATGTCAGAGATACAATAAACTACTTCTCTACTGGAAAAACCTCTTCTGCTCTCAATAATTCAAGATCCCTCTTCTGCCTTTGAAACGAATAAGTGTTATGCATAGTGGGAGAAAAATGAATAAGGTGAAAGAAGAGAAAGGCTTCCTACACAGGGAGGTGATGTAAGTAACTTCGCCGGGGTACTGACCAGGATCGCTGGAAGTGGAGCCATGATTGTGTTCCTATGTGACTCCACCGGGGTATTGTCCAGGCTTGCTGGCAGTGGAGCAACACCAGAGATGAAACTAAGACTCTGACGACTATACTGCTTGTGCACCTATATACCCCTCAACCCCAATCGAAACAACTGTGTTTCCTTGGCTTGGAATGTGTGTCAATTGACTAAGAGTCTAGCGGATGCTACATCTTAAAATCAATCTAGTGTGAAGCCAAGATTAGCTGAGAGCTAAATAATAGTTCCAAAGGTGTTAGACTTGCTTTTCACAAACAAGGTCCATTCAGAGAGCTGGAGTTATACCAGCGTGTTGGCAAGTGTTGTAGCGGCTACAACCACCCTCCAAAATTTTTTGTTATCCTGTTTTGGAGCCTCCCCACCAACCTTACACATCATTTTGTCTCTCTTTGTCAAGTACTCAAGCTTTAGTGTTTTCCTCGCACAAAGGTAGCCTGTTGATCATAGTTGATCCATTCCCGTCATAGGCTACTCACCCGGCCTTAGTCCACCTATAAGCTAAGCAGCTTCCCCTTGAAAATTAAGCATTTTTGGAGGGAAACCAACCCTCCCTCTAGAAATTGTGCAATCTTCTTTCACAGCCTACTAGGCTCCAAGATTGCACAATCCTGCCAGCCAACCCTCCTAGTAGGATTTGCACAAATTTTCCTAGCAGCAGGCTATTCCGCCTAGAATTTGCCTAAATCTGGGCAACAGTCAGCTAATCCGCCCAGAAATTGCACAAACCTCCTGGGAAATCAATCTAGCTCCCAGCCAGAAATGCACATTTTTCACGAGTAGTCGAGCAGTTTCTTGCATGTGCAGCTGAGTTGACCAGTTCCCTCCATGACTGAGCAAAACAGACTTGCATGCATGGTCTTCTTCTCCCAAGGTAGCATGAAAAGGAATCCCTTGTTTCAGGGATCAATGTTTTGTAGTTGGAGGTTACATGCAAGGAGCAATTCAGGAACCTCCCACCAAGTTTCACTTGCCCTAGATTTGTGGCATGCACATCACAACCTCGATGTTATAAAAACTCATCAAGCAGATGTTGAAGAGATCATTCCTCACATCAACCTTGCAACTCTGATATCCTACATCACATCTAGGAGTATTCGGCACATTCATCTCAGCTGTTTTGGGGTAATCTCTTTTCCCATGCCTTATGCTGCATTTATGTCACTTTTTGTGTTTTTTCTTGGCGGTGTATTGTTTGCTTGATTTATATGAATGCTTGTTTTCGTTTACATGTATACTAGCGTGTCCTAGCTCTATTTTAGCTTTTGTTGCTATCTCACTGTTGTCGCATGGATTAAACTATTTTTCAAGGACGTTCGCCCAACCAGTGAACTTCCTCACCCACATGCATGTTGATCTATTTGTTGAATATTTCATTCATGCTTTGCATGCACTGTTAATCACTTCTATTGTCACTTAGTGTCGCCATGCATTCATTGACTTACTTGCTTTCACTCGCCCATTGGCGAGTCCGGCCATCCTTGGCCCGAGCTCTGCCTTCACCAAGGTTGCATTGCACAATCTAGGGAAGGAAGGCTCACCTTCCTCTCCAGATTTGTGCATTCTTTCCTAGCACTGGCCTCCAGGACAGTTTTGCACATTTCTGGAGGATAGCGACTGCTTGGGCCAAGAAATTGTGCAAATCTGCCCCTAGGCTAGTAGTCATTCCTAGCTTGAATTGCGCATTGCGCAATCCCAGGAGTTAGAAGCTAGATTGTACTATGTATTTCATAGTTCCAGCAGTCAGCCGGTCTCCCAGTAGCCTAGACTATGCCTCGAGAAGTCTTGGCAGTCGGTCTCCCAACCTCCCGGCTGAAATTGTGCAACCTTCATGATCATTTTCCCAGGTATGTTGCAAGTCAGTTCTCATGTTCATTCTGATTTTTGACTAATAGATTGCTTGCTATGAGTGTTGCCATGTCTCCAGGTATCACAAGTGTTCATCTACCCCTTAGAAGTATAGGTATAATGGTTTCTAGGAGAGCAGAGATGAAGACACCATTCAGAGAACGCTTGGGGATGCAGTCGATCAAGTGTCTATGAGATTTCCCACTCAAGCAGCAACATCAAGCAATAACATCACATCACATATCATCATGAAGAATAGTTGAAGCTAGCATACCAAATTATGTTTGGTTTCTAGACTCATGTTGTAGCAATCATATGATAGGAAACATAGAAATGTTTTCTACTTTAGATAAAAGTGTAATATCAAAAGTGACATTGGGGACTGATAGCAAAGTTTTAATCATAGGTAAATTAAATGTCAATTTTCTAACTAAGAAGGGGGATCAAGTATATCTCAAATGTGTCTTTTGTTCTAGGCTTAAAACACAATCTGATAAGTATGGAACAACTTATGAAAAAGGGGTATAAAGTCTTTTTAAAAAATGGAGAATGCATAATCTTGAATCAATTTCCAATTAAGTTGTTGATTGTAAAATTTCAAATGACAAGTAATAGAATGTTTCCCTAAAAGATAAAACTATATTTGAATGTAGAGGTTTCTCAAGCACAACTCTAAATGAACTCAAAATAAGACGAAAGAAAAATTGTAGCAGTGACATAAACAAACAGTCAAGTAGAGATAAAATATGAAAATTGGTTATGGCACCTAAGATTTGGGCATCTTAATTTTGGAGGTCTAAACTTATTACATAAGAAATTTATCATAAAAGGTTTTCGACTAACAGAAAAATAGAGATATTATGTGAAGGTTGCATCTTCGAAAAACAACATAGGGAATCATTTCCAACGAGAAAGTCAATAAGCGAAAAGGCACCCTTGGAAATTGTCCATTCAGATTTATGTGGACCAATGCATACACCATCAATTGGCGGAACATAGTATTTCTTGAAATGCATAGATGAATACACAAGAAACACATGGGTGTACTTATTGAGACATAAAAATGAAGTGTTTTAGAACTATAGAAAATTGAAGGGTCTTGTTGAAAAACAAAGTGGGAACTACATCAAAGATTTCATAATTAATAAAGGTGGTGAATACATCTCAAATTATTTCCTACATTTTTTCAGGGAGCATAGAATTCACAATAAATTCACAAGGTATACACCTCAACAAAATGGTATCACGGAAAGGAAAATTAGAACAATTATGGAAATGGAAAGGAGTATGTTAAATGAAAATTATTTGCTAAATGATTATTGGGCTGAAGTTGTAGTTGCACAACTTACATTATAAATAGATGTCCAACCAAAAGTGTAAGGAACATGATTCTCAAAGAAGCATGGAGTGGAAGAAAACATAGTGTTACTCACATGAGAGTGTTTGTGTGGCTTATGCACATGTTTGAGATGAAATGAGAAAGAAGTTGGATAGAAAGCGGGAGAAATACATATTTTTTTGATATAATGATGAGTGCAATGCATACAAGCTCTACAATCCAATAACAAAAAAGGTCATAATCAACAACTATGTACAGTTCAACAAAGAGAAAGCACGGGATGGAAATTTGCAGAAGACAATTAATGTCAATGGAATCCTACCACAAAAATACGAAGAGGAATTAGTAGCAATAGGTACTTCTTCAATGATGACTCCTCCTATAGCCACTCAATCTCAACAAAGCAGTCATCAAGTGACATAGTCAACAAGAAATAAGACAACCTTGAGTATTCAAGCAAATACTCCTCTAAGTGCACAACAAACATCAACAGCTCCACATTCTCCAATTTCAGCTTTAATTGACACATCAAATCAATGTTTTGCAACCTTGAGAAGACAAAAATTCAGAAGTTTGAGATATATTTATGAGAAAAATGAAGAAGAATGTAGTGTAGGTTTGAATTCCCTTTTTTATCTGTTTTCTCAAGTAGATGATCCTATTAATTTTGAGGATACAAAGGAGTAAAAATGGGTAGCAACAATGGATGAAGAAATTGAGGTAATAGAAAATAATAATACATGGGAGTTAGTGAGTCTACCATAAGGAAAAGAAGTCATAAGTGTAAAGTGGGTCTATAAAACCAAAAGAAATGTTGAAGGAAGGATAGAAAGGCATAAAGAAAGTCTGGTTGTTAAGGGATACAAACAACAACATGAAAGAGATTATGTGGATACATTTGTGCTAGTTGCAAGAATGGAGACAATGAGGGCAATTTTGGGAATATAAATGCAACATAAATGAAAGGTGTATCAAAAGGACGTGAAATCAACCTTCTTAAATGGAGTGTTGAAAGAAGAAGTGTATGTGGAGTAGCCACCTAATTATGAGGCTCAAGGCCAAGAAGACAAGGTGTACATGTTAAAAAAATCTCTTTATGGGTTGAAGCAAGCACTATGTACATGGCATAAAAGAATACACTCATATTTGTTGAATAATGGCTTTAGCAAATGTGATGGTGAACCTACCCTCTACATCAAAGAAATAAATGTTAATATTTTAATTGTAGTTTTATATGTAGATGATGTAATTTTCACGAGTGATGATCTCCTCATTGTCAATTTCAAAGAGGTCATGAAAATGAGTTTGAAATGACACATTTGGGATTGTTAAAGTATTTTCTAGGAATAAAGTGAAACAAATGGAAGATGGTATTTTTATCTCTCAATCAAAGTATGCATCATAAATCTTGAAGAGGTTTTAAATGCAAAACAATAAGCCTGCAACAATGTAAATAAAACATTACACAAAAATATGGTTGGAAGCTTAATGTATTTGATTGCAACTAGGCCTGGTTTAATGTATGCAGTGAGTTTGGTTTCTAGATTCATGGAGATACCAAAGGCGACGCATTCCCAAGCAACTAAAATAATGTAAGGTATGTTAATGGAGTTAAGGAATATGGAATTTTCTACACTACAATAAATTATTTTTGTCTGCTTGGATATACTGACAGTGATTGGGAAGGTATTGTAGATGATAGAAAGAGCACATTAGGTTATGTATTTTCGTATGGGTTTGGGATCCATCTCATGAGCTTCCAAGAAACAACCAATAGTTTCATCATGTACAGTTGAAGCTAAATATGTCGTAACAACAGGGGAAACATGTCAAGCAATTTGGATGAGAATAATGTCAAATACCCCAACGAATTGAACATATCGGGAATAACCCCACTCCATGAAGATAACATATTGAGCAGACCAGGTCAGCGAAGAAGAGAATAATAGAGTTGTCAGGACCAATCAAAATATCCATGCATGAACAGATTTACTATGATGATAGGATTGCAATAATTTATGATAGGGTTGCCTGTGCTAGTATTGCCTATGTTGGGCGTCATATCCTTGACCATCGCATGCGGCTCTCTCTCCCTTACTTATGAGGGGGGCCTGCAGCCTCGACTTCATCTCCTTCTTTTCGATGGAGGTAAGGACCGTGTGTTCTGTATCGGTAAGTGAGTGGTAGATTCGAGTTTATAGGGGGGAGGATATATTTGGTTCGAGGTTCGATAAAATGGGGGCTTTAGATTAGACCTTGCATTAGGACGTGAGATTTCATCATATTGATACGTGAACTTTTCATTTGATTCTCCCCTCGAACCCAGGCGGAAAGGGAATGAAAGCTTGAATTGGACCAATTAGACTTAATACCAGTGAATGTGTCAGTCGTAGTTCGAGAGCCATAAGAACCATAGGGAGAGGATGCGTAATCGATACCCAGCCCTATTAGATTATAGAGATGGAGAGCCAGTTACGGACCTTCATGAGTGAGATCCATATACAGTAGCTTCTTCCCTTCGCTCAGTTCCATACGTAGATCCTCCAGCATCAGTAACATACCTAGAAGCGTAATTCATGGGGTTGGTTGCAGAACGAACATCTCGACCAAATCGGTTAAGATCGATCGTTTCTCGCTGGCATAGAAAGGTTTGATTGTTAGGTCAAGAGATTTTCTTTGAGGTAAAATTTATGGCATGAATAAGAAGAAACAACAAAGAATTATTATGACAACAAATTTGCAATTTTTTTTATCCAAAAATTTGATTTTTCACAAAAGAAGAAAACTTATGGACACAAAATATCATTTCATCATAGAGATTATCAACAATGGAGAAATCATTTTGGAGCATTGCAAATCTCAAGATCAATGTGCTGACATATTCACTAAACCATTGGCAAAGGAAATGTTTTTCCATGTAAGACATTGTTTGGGAATCGTCAATATCAGGAGTTGTGATTTAGGGGGATATTAGAAATTAGTCCCAAATACCTCACTAACGGAACATGACAACGTGCCATACCTCGAGAGTACGAGCAAATCAAATTGAATTGCATTTTATTGGTTGAGGAATGTGAAGTAAATGAATTTATGAACAATGTAAAAGTTCTCCATCCCTACATTACATCCCTCAATCAAAAGTACGAATACATATTCATGCAGGTGAAGTCATTATAAATGTCTAGTTGTATTGCACATAGTAAGGAGGAAATTTTGCAGTAAATATGTGTATCGTGCAATCAATTTAATATATAGTTCTAATGTGGTGTCTTTGTGACTTAGATAAAAGTCATTGTTTGTATGTCTTAGTTAAGCTATGACATCGAGTTTTAGTTTTTTGTTTGTTGTTCGAACGTATGGGGAAAATATAGGTGGGACCATGAGAAAATAGTTTTACTGTGTAAAAATAGAGTGTTTGTAAACCTCTAAAAGAATCTTGGTTTTTCACTATGGGTGAATGGAGCTCACTGGTTATTCTATAAATGCATCTTGTTTTCATGAAAATTATAATCGAAGTATGTTTTCCCTACTCACTTCCTTCTTGAAGATTTAATATTAATTTTTTAATACTTTGTTTCTTACCGAGTTTTAAACTGTGTGTTTTTTAATTGTCAAGTGAAATATGTTCTATTTTTTCTATGCAATCCTTGTTACATCCTCTTTTTTTATTATCGCGTGGTATCAAAGCAATTTTTTTGTCAGCAAAAATTTTATTAGAATACCCTTTGATTGTAGTTATTCATGCTTTCTCAAAGAACTATCATTCCTTTTATCTTCGTTACTCCTTAAAGACAACAATTGACTAGCTTTTTATTCATGCATTTGACATATGTTATGTGAAAAAATAACCCTAAAGACAATACTTACATGCCTGAAGAGAACATGTCATAGCATGACTTTCATGATTTGTAAAACTTACAATAATCCTGATAGAAATAATGAGACCTCTTACTTCGAATAGAATCATAAATCCATTTACACCACATAATCCACACTACTCAATCCAACTCCATGATCCAAGCTCAGATTGGTTACATGCATATATGTTCACACATACTATAATCATATTTTATATCAACTCTCTTCATGATGTGGATGTGCTCTCCTCTTTAAATGCAGGTTACCAACATTAAGACTATATCTCTCTAGAATACTGCAATAGTGACCTACATTACCAGAAACAGGTGGTGGTCAATGTTCTTGGAAAACTCCTCTCTAGAAATGAGACATTATGGGAAACCTCATCTTATATGTTTTTTCTCATTTTCATTGGATAGAAACCCGTTTCTTGTGAAGCTGGTTGTTTCTCATAACATTTCGTGCAAAACAATCTTCCATTTTCCCTGGAACATTTTTGTTTTTCCTCCTATTCCCCTAAGTTTGTCAATTTCCTTTCCAAAATCATGTTAACTCCCGTTCCAAAAATGTTACTTGCCTTTTCGACCTCTGCGTGCAAATTAGTTACATTTTCTAGCTGTGTAGGTGTGCATGCAAACTAATGGTTGTGAGTATGTGGTTGTATGTAAAGCAAGGTTTGATGAGGATATAAGTGGCAGAGGGTAGCATAATCATCATTCAGCAAACACATTCAAGACCAGATCAGAGCCGAGCCAAGCCACGGTTAGATTCAGTGGCATCATTCGTGTTTTGTGACCAAAGATCTCAGGTACAAGACTTCATGCATAGGGATTCTACCTTTACATTTTACAATTGCTTTAATTTAAGTTGTTTGTCACTTTAAGTTCTTTCGAAAAATTTTCAATTCCTAGCTCATAGACATCAGCAATCTCTGTAAATTTTCAATTGTTAGGTCATAGACTTGAAAAAATTTATCAATCTTAACATATGCAGTTCATTTTCTTTCAATGCTCTAGAAATTATTTTAAATTATGTATGCACATCCCTGCCTCTGTCTTATCAATACTCAAGGAATTCTTCGTACTTTCACATTTCCAAATGACAATGGTTATGTTTTAATGAGAAGGAGCCTTGCACCTAGAAAATGTGAAACAAGATGCTTGTCTTCAAAAACTTAGTAAGTTTTCTAATAGATTTTCTTAAACATTTCTCATAGATTACCAAAGATCTATGTGGGATAAATGGATTTCCCAAAACTAATTTTCTATAAAATAAACAAATCAAATAGTAACATAAGGCTACCGTTGAGCATACTTCAAAAACCATGGCCGAAAATAGCTATTAGGCATTGTTATCATCCTTGCAATAGATGAAATTGTTCACCACATTGACATTGTGCTTAATTACCAGGAAAACTAATGGACTACAAAGGCATTCCAGAAAGATAACACTCTTATTCAATTTCTATCCTTACCAATGAAATTGAATCTACGAGCTTTGATTAAGCTGTATCTATTGGATATGTAATAACAACATACAATTAAACCTTGATTCAATAACCAAAATCTACCCAAGCCATCAGCTTATTACCTTATAGCAATTTAATTTCATGTTGCTTATTTTGATCATTGTTTTTACCTTTTACCCTAGTTTATTTTATTCATGTCCATGTAGGCTTTTTCATTTTCCCTATTCACTTGTGTATAAGGTTGGTTACCAACATAGATCCTTTATCACCAATAAGTTTCATGGAGAGAGAAGGCGGCAAGTATAAATAAGGAACCTCAGTAGTTTGCACTCTGTCGATCTACACAATTTACATGAATGGGAACCGTAGAGTGTTGTGATAGGCTTTCCTTGGTGCTTCACTCTCTCAATGCCAAAGCAAGGGATTCTGGAATTTATGAGAAAATCTATGACTCATTTTTATGCCTTCAAAAATATCTTGGGAAGTTTGCTTGTATAGTTGCATATTTCTTTAATTCATCCCAAAAAAGACGAGATGAACAAATATCAATTCATATTCTCTATTTCAAAGAGTTTATAATGAGGTTCTTCAAATGAATTAGGATTTTTTTCTTATTGGAATGCATGGTCTAACACATTACAAAGAGCCATTAAGTCTAGCTTAGATTCTATTGTTGCTTGGACATTGTTTTCCCTCTTATTGATTTATAGTCATGTGATTGGATAGTATGGTACCAAGGAAATTTGATAGATGAGATTCCTCAAGTGGCAACCCCCATATTTTAGGAAGGAACTTTTATCAAGCCTTTATATTAATTAGAATGCATCTCTGTCTTTCATTCCCTAGATCCAAAGCCCTCAAGTGCATGTAGAAGACAGAGAACTATGAGGTAGATTCCACGAACTATAGACAAATAGGTAAATGGTAATTGACACTCTACTAAGACTCGAACACCTTCCACTCTCTACATGCCTCCTTTGACAATTTAGTCCCTCCTCCGTCTACTTGTTTTTAACAATAATGAGCATATATACTAGTAGTGTGCCAAAGCACAGAGATATTAGAGTGCTAATAATTGATCACTATCACTTTTCTTGAAATTAAATCCCTATTTAGGAATTTTTCTTTACAATTTCACATGTGAAACATTGGAGGTTTACGATCAATGCTTTGTTTTATATTATTTCCCTTTAATCTTGTTTTTCTTTATTTTATATTGTTTATCTTTAATATTCTTTTTTCTCTTTCCTACATCCCAACTTCGTTTCTCGTACTGTTCTCATTTCTCTTTCATCTCCCTTTTCATGTTTCTAGTAACATAGACAGTAACAAAGAAAAAAAAACTCACAACACATCTACTCAACCATGCCATGATACCAAATGATGTACCTTAACACACAATGGCATAAAACACACTCATATTCACAGAGAAAGCAGTGTTCAAAGTATATTGTAAGCTTTTCATAGGAAAAATATATTAATTAAATCATTCGAGTGTATAAATAGTTAATTTTTTATAACCATAACAAATGCATCATAATTAGCTAATTAATTCTAACTATTACATCAACTATCTCCTGTGATCTCTCCACACTATCTTCATGACTCTCAATAAATATCCATACCTAGTTTCACTTATATTTCTCCATATTTCATCCTTGCTTTCAATCGTATTATCATATTATTCATTAAACATTACAAATAATAATTGTTCCTTCATCTCCCTTCTTTAAAGAAAATTTTTCATTAAACTAATCTTTTTTCCATCTTTTACTTTGTTGTCTTTTTGTGTGAATCCTACTTAGTTTTGTTTCCTTCTTAGTTCTTATTTTCCTTAATCTTCCTTAGTTATTTTTCCTTTTTGGTTCTTATTTTCCTTAATCTTCTAAATGAAAGATGAATATTGTTAAAATCCATATAAAAAATTCCACCGTCTCTAATTCTACAAAACTACTCCTCTTACACAGTTCATCAACCATTATTCCATAGTAATTTTACATACATGTCCTAGTTACTCACCCTGCATCACCATCCATTATTCCATAGTAACTTTGCATACATGTGCTAGTTACTCACCCTGCATCACCATCCATTATTCCATAGTAACTTTGCATACATGTGCTAGTTACTCACCCTGCATCACCATCGATTTCATAGAGTTCTGGTTCACCCATAACCTTGTTATTGCATCAATTGCTTTATCCAAAATCAACTTAATTAATCTACATATTCACAAACAACCAACCATTAGAATCTATCACAGTTAAATTTGTGAAAGTCAAACTTACACTAAAAAAAATTTGTTTTATTTATCGTGATTGACGTTTTAAAGGTTTTGTTAGCCATAAAATATCTTTAAAAACAAGTGGACCATCAAATTGCAGGCCCGCCCACGTGTATACAGTCGACTAAATGACAGGGAAAGTGGAGATATCCACGTGTATATAGTCAACTGAACGACAAGGAAAATAATAACACGTAAAAAAAATAAAAAAATTGGGATGAATATGAACCCAGTCCACGTTAACTCAGACCTCCATCGACTAAGTTATATATATTGGCTGCTTGGCTCCCCGTTGTAAATATTCGATGTTTGGCTTTTATTCTGACATCAGGATAAAAATAGACAAATTCTTCTTGGCTAGTTTCTACTTTGATGGTTTCGGAGGGCTCCATCGTAGCGTTGGCGATGGCGATTTTGGTTGGTGAGGAACCCATATAATAAATTTCCTTATACTTGTCGTCTATAAACAGTGACAATATCTCACCGATGAGTTTGGGATCATTATTAATTTGAGGGGGCTCCCTCGCTGGCGACGGCTTCGTCCTCAACCTGAGCCAGTCCTCAGCGGTGCTGGTCGCACCAGCAAGCCAGTCGTGCCGCTTTTGGGGCCACACTGGCTGCACCTTTAACGCCTAGGTGACGGCTCCCATGCCACGAGGGATTGTGGTGCGACCTTGAGTGAGATGGGGGATTGTGGGTGCGGCCTTGAGTTACGCTGGCCGAGTTCACACTTGATGGCACCGGAAACAAGGAAAGTTGTGTGGACGAGTGGTAGGTATAGCAACAAGTGCCACAAAATTCCTACGTTGTATTTGTTGTTGTAATATATTTGCAGCGTTAATAAAATATTGGGGTGAACTAGTTTTTGGGGAGTTTGACCCTGCCGTTATGAACTTGTGTTAATTGTGATATCGTACTTTTGTATTGTTGTTTTGGTTATCCCATATGGTTATCGTAGAATTATATAAGTGTTATTTGTTAAAATAAGTAATTGATTTTTCATTGCATATTGAATAATGGAAGAAGAAACATTTGAAAGAAAATTGACTTAAGCGTTGGAAGTAGGTATAGTACGGGTAAGAATAATTTTAAAAGCGAAATTGCGTCGGTGCCACAGAGAGTCCACAATGGATGAAGTTGACACAACGTGGGGCCATGACAAGTGGTATCAGGGTCCTATTTCAAAAGAAGTGAGCAATGTGGAGAAGTTGAAGTCTAGAAGCGACAAAGGCATGCCACAGGCAAGGCTGAGTTGAACGGATTAGACTTGGAGGCACAACTGCCATTAGCAGTTGAGTGATAGGTTATAAAGGGCGAAATTTGGCATGGACAAGGCAGCAAAGTCAGGGTTGAGCTGAATGAAGGAATATTTTATGGTTGTAACATGTTCTCAAAGCAAACTGATGACAAACATTAGTGAAGAACCACATCTAACGGGTGAATCTAGCATGAACGCTGAGGCAGTTTGCATGAACAAAATGTTGGACGGAATGGAGTTGAACATGAAGATGGATGTGCTTGAGGTAGAGAATGTCAAACATAGGGAGAATTTCACTAAGCAGGGAGAAATTCATGCAGACCTCAAAGTTCGATATGATTATCTTCGTTGGAGATACGATCAAACCACGAATGAAGATAAGGGACTTGAAGCTGCAAGGGATCAAGGTATCAAAGAGATCGCAAAACTACAAAAGATTCTTTCTGAAGCTCTGAACGAGATTGTGATTTTGAAGAAAGCAGTTGGGCAAGGTTCGAATGGCAGATCTCCCCACATTAAGATTAAGGAACCAGATTCGTATGATGGAATGAGAAGTGCAAAAACACTTGGAAACTTTCTATGGGATATGGGTGCAGTACCTTGAATGGTTGGAAAGTACTGATGCTGAAATAACATTATTTTTTTGAGTCACTGCATACGACCAAGTACCACCGCACTCCATGAAATGCCATTGTATGCCACAACTTATCCCTATACACCATTGGATACCCCCGACTATGACTATACCATCATATACCCTCCTGTGTCCTTCCTGTGTTATTGCACCTGTCAATCCCGGCACGTCCTCAATGCAATGCGAGTCACTCCTCCTACCCCACAGTGTAAACTGGCATGTTATGGTATACCACCATGTATCTCCATGCTCCTCTACATACCACTGGTCCTTGTTGCATAGCCCTGCACACCACTAGGTGATATGGCCTAAAATTGGGTCGCATCAGGCCACATCCCTCTATATAACATTGAATGCTACAACCTGACTCTATGTAGTCTTGTGTACCACTGCCTACTATCATATGACCCTGTAATATATGGTATCCTGCATGTGCCAAAGTGTCTGCCACTATGATAGTGACCCCACCATGATACGCGTCATGTCCCCTTGTCCATCCTGGTAGACCTGAGCACCCTAACTCCACTCCTGCTAGGGGGTATATCTCTACTGTGTCGATATTTTGTGACCCCTGAGTCCTAACCCTCAATGGGAGAACATCGTATCCATATAATATTCGGTCTGGTGGCCTATGAATGCCACCTCCTCGAACTAGCTCCTACCAGAGAATGTTAATCATCCTGTGCCCCCATGCGGAACCAACATGCCAAAACAACCAATGGATTATGATCACAAACAACTTGGCCACTAGCATCAATTGGAGCTCCCCTGAGGAATGCATGTGCTCAGGCATGGGATTGACTACCTCATCAATTCCATAACCATCACGCATGTATGATATCAGATAGGAAGCCCCACCTGGATCTCAATGCCAACTTGGGCCTCCAACACCCTCAATGTTTGAGATCCCTCACTGAGCTTAACTCCAAACTATGACCATCTCCATGAGTCTAGCCCACTCCACTGGGTACCAACTCAGAATATCTCGCCATCCAACACCAAGAGAGGGATCAAATACACAAACTCTAGCACATAGAAGAATCCCAACATGCAGATGTTGCATCTTGTGCAACTCTGACTATCTCATCCCACTACCCAGGTCAACACATGAGATCTGACTAGGTAGCTTTGTCTCTCTCTCCCCAATGGGCAAAGGTGATCCAACAATTTTGCTAACCTGGTCATCCCCTTTGGTATGTCTAGACAACTCCACCTATTATGAAACTAGCTCACAAAAAGATAGAAAAGGTAGATAAACGCCTTAGAAATAAGTCTCTTCGAGGGGGCAACCTTCTTTACATTACAGAAATGAACAATTCTTGGATGATACAAATCCCAAGACCTTCTTTCTATATATACGAGTCTAAGGGGTCATAATATAATCATAGCTGACATAACAATAATAGTGTAAGGGCACAACAATAACAATAGTGGGCTTCTATGGGGCACAATAATAACAATATGGGGACTACATGGGCACAAAAATATAATAAGGGGGTTGTACTAATAACAATTAGGGGTTACACTAGTTTTATAGGGACCTAACATGCCCCTCTCCTTCAAAAAGTGTTGTCGTCAATGCTTGAGTAGCTCTGGATGATTCTGTATAAAATTCTCATCCTCCCATGTGGAATCTTCAACGAGTAAGTTCTTCCACTTGATGAGATACTCTGAAATTGATCGATGTCGTAGTTGTCGATTTCTTGTTTCTGTGACTGCTTCAGGTTCCAATATGATTTTTCCTTCCTCGTCAAGTTCTGGAATATTATTTGAACTGGGATCTTTTTGCAACTTTTGAATGAGTGACCACACTTCTTCATCATTTTTCCATTCATCCCTTGCTTCATTTATCCAATCTGGTTGGATAATAGAAATAGGACAAAACAATGCTTCCACATCCTTATCCTTTCTTGAGAGTTCCCTAATACCAAATGTTATGAAACTAGTTCACAAAAAGATAGAAAAGATAGATAAACGCCTTAGAAATAAGTCTCTTCGAGGGGGCAACCTCCTTTACATTACACAAATGAACAATTTTTGGATGATACAAATGACAAGACCTCCTTTCTATATATAGGAGTCTAAGGTGTCATAATATAATCAGAGCCGACATAACAATAATAATGTAAGGGCAAAACAATAACAATAATGGGCTTCTATGGGGCATAATAATAACAATATGGGGACTACATGGGTACAACAATATAATAAGGGGGTTGTACTAATAACAATAAGCAGTTACGCTAGTAGTATAGGGACCTAACATGCCCCTCTCCTTCAAAAAATGTTGTCCTCAACACTTGAGTAGTTCTGGATGATTCTGCATAAAATTCCCATCCTCCCATGTGGAATCCTCAACGGGTAAGTTCTTCCATTTGATGAGATACTCTAAAATTGATCGATGTCATAACTGTTGATTTCTTGTTTCTGTGACTGCTTTAGGTTCCAATATGATTTTTCCTTCCTCATCAAGTTCTAGAAATATTATTTGAACTAGGATCTTCTGCAACTTTTGAGTGAGTGGCCACACTTCTTCATCATTCTTCCATTCATCCCTTGCTTCATTTATCCAATCTGGTTGGATAATAGAAATAGCACAAAACAATGCTTCCACATCCTCATCCTTTCTTGAGAGTGCTCTGATACGAAATGTTATGAAACTAGCTCACAAAAAGATAGAAAAGATAGATAAATGCCTTAGAAATAAGCCTCTTCGAGGGGGAAACCTCCTTTAAATTACACAAATGAACAATTCTTCGATGATACAAATGAAAAGACCTCATTTCTATATATGGGAGTCTAAGGAGTTGTAATATAATCAGAACCGACATAACAATAGTAATGTAAGGGCACAAAAATAACAATAATGGGCTTCTATGGGGCACAATGATAACAATATGGGAACTACATGTGCACAACAATATAATAATGGGGTTGTACTAATAACAATAAGGGGTTACACTTGTAGTATAGGGACCTAACACCACCTCTCTTAATCCAATGTGTAAGGATGGGCTGATAACATTGTAGATCCTGTCAGTGTGCCTCTGAAGCGAACTATGTTGAAATCCCAACATGTGGTCTCTATGCCACCCCTCATACTAGCTAGCCCAAAGCAGGGTTGCACATCCTCCTCCATCATGGGCTCAACATGAGCCTCTAATTGATCCTCCCTAGACAACCCAACATGCAAGACATGCTCATCAGTCAATTGTAGGTGACTGTTGTCCGGAAACTGTGTCATAGATTTGGATGCCTCTATATCTATTGGCTCCTCATAAATAGTGGGGATGTTTCCTCACACCCCATCAATGGATGGTCCTATGGGTGTATGCTCTACTTTCACCCCCAAGGTTTCAACTGGTGTTATCAAAGAGGAATCCAGCAATGATGACTATTATGCCACACTGGGTATACCAATGTGATCCTCACACTCCCGTTTGTCCTCTACCTCATGTTCAATCCCCTCCTCAGGCCCTTGATGTCAAAGACCAAGACTCCACCAAAAAAATTGTCTCCTTGAATCATCCTCTAACTGTCTTTGGCCTGCCTACTCCTTTCAAGGAGATCTGATGCCCTGATTCTTTCGGCTTTCCCCACATAGTGTAGATGGTTGCACTCCCACGGCTTGTGCACCTCTAGTGTCTATGTTGTAAGGGCAAGGATGGATCTGGTCTGACACCTTCCTCAATTGAGCCAACCTCTCATCACTCCAGTAGATTCCACCCCAAATCCCTGCATACTAAATCTCCCTTCAGCCATGGGTAGTGTATAGTGTAACTCCTCACTTTGCATACATGCCCAAATCTCCCATGATCTTACTGGTTACCCATGGCTGGTACAAGATTATGCTCTGATACCATTTTGATGTTCCTAAACAGGAATTTAAGTGATAAACCAATTAAACAAACAATGCAACAATGGAAAATTAAAAACATTTAGCAAACACCCATGAAACACTGTAATACTAGAACTGCTAAGCCATATATTATGAAATATGAGAGCATGAGTACAATATATAAATGGAGTAGTGCACCTCGGCTTGTCTCAAGGAAAAGATGGACCAAATCCAGGTGGTAGAATAGCTGTAAAGATGGATGTTTAGCTATTGTTTTAATATGCTCTGCATTGTCCCAGTAAACTGTGGATCTATTGACTTTGGCTTCCTGGAAAGTGCCCAAAAACTACCTAGAAAATTGTTCCCTTTTAGCCTTAGACTCCTTGGAAAAAACGCAGAAGGGAATTTCTTTGATTTTGACTTTGGATTTTTGGCCTCTTAGGAGCTGCTCTCCAGCTACTACTACCGAATTTGATTTCTAGTTAACAGCCTGCAAATCCACATGGAAACACTCCTCAAATGCTGCTTTCCCTTGTACTATATGATCCCTTGCTTCTCGGATGGTCCTTGGCCCTTATGGGTGCTCAATCAAGCCCCACGAATTCGTTGTTGGAGGCCACTACGCAGTATCTTTGCCCAAAAATGTATTATGTTGTGTGTACTGGCTGGTTGGCTACAAAAACTGAAAAAATACCTTAGTCATCCACCTTCCTTGCTTCTGAAAACTCCCAGCATGTGAGGGGCCTCTTAGCTGGCTAAATCAACCTCTGCGTATTTTTGGCTGCCCAGAAAACATGTAGTCCCTTCCTCTACGTGGCTACCTGAGCTATTAATCACTGCTAGAAACTCCTGCAATCTCTGTGGAACAATCTCCCTAGGGCAGGCACGTATGATCCCCTGAAGTAGAGGTTGAATCTTCCCTCCGGAAGACTCATGGCTAAACAACCGGTAGACTCGCTAAGCAGTAGAGCATACAAGAGTGAGTTTGCTTGTCAAATATTCAAAATGAAAACAAAATGAGCGTTGATCTCTCTTTATAACTCCTTGGGCCCCCTTAGCCTCATGTGGGCCCCTCTATCCACCCATCAATTTTCCCTCCAAGCATATCGAATGGCTATTCCAACTCCTATGTGGTGGCCCCACATTCCACTACGAGCTAAATAAAGTCAATTTGGACCCTAAGTCACTAAGTCGAAAGTGTGGGGCCCTCTTCCTTAGTAAAAAATGTGCAAAATTGTGTAGCAGCACCCTATTACTAATGTGTTTGATAAGGCAAATGAAACTAGTTGACTGCATAGTGCATTATATTGTCATGTGTTCATAAGATATATGAGTGAACCCACTAACTGCCGATAAATGGTAGCATCCACTTCTTCACCTGAAGTGGTATCCTCCTTCCTCCAATTGTTTGCTAGAGGTGTCTCCATGGGTTTACAAATTCCCATGCAGAATCTCTGCAGCATCTCATTTACATATTTTCCTAGAGACAAACAATTCCCCATCTTCTTGCCATACTTCCAACCCAAGGAAGTAGTGCATGAAACCCATGTCCTTGCAAGATCTAATAAGATGCTCATCATTAGTTAAAATCAAATCATCAACATATAAGACAATAATAAGAAATTTACCTTCTACCAAGATGTGATTGAGGTTTGCATCCACTTCACTTATGGTGAAGCCCAAACAGGTGATATAACTATCGATCATGGTGTACCAAGCACAGGGTCCTTGTTTGGGACAATACAACACTTGCTTCAGTCTACACACATGAGACTCCCATTTAAATGTTTCAAAACTTTTTGGTTGCTTTATGTACACCTCCTCCTGAATAACCCCATTGAGAAATCGTGTTTTCACATCCATCTGGTCGATCTTCCACCCCATCCGCGTAGTGAGAGCATGAATTGATCTAATGGATGAGTACCTTGTTCCAAGAGCAAAGGTATTGTCATAGTCAATTCTTAAATTGATATGTTTTTTTCTTAATTGTTAACTGTCTTAAATGGGTTTCGTCTTAAGTGGCCATTGTCTTAAATATAAAGTTTTGTCTTAAAATACTTTTGTCTCAAACTGTTTTTGTCTTAAAATAATTTTGTCTTAAACTCTTTTTGTCTTAGATAAAAAATTTTGCCTTGAAATATTTTTGTCTCAAACTATTTTTTTCTTAAATATAAAGTTTTGTCTTACAATATTTTTGTCTCAAACTAATTTTGTCTTAAATATAAAGTTTTGTCTTAAAATATTTTTTTCTCAAACTGTTTTTGTCTTAAATTTAAAGTTTTGTATTACAATATTTTGTTTTAAACTATTTTTGTCTTAAATATAAGATTTTGTCTTAAAACATTTTTTCTCAAATTGCTTTTGTCCTAAATTTTATATTTAAGACAATTCAATTGATATTGAATTTTAATGTAAAATAACTAAAATAAAAAGTCACTTTTTAAGACAAAATATTTCTTTTGTCTAAAAAAAATGTCTTAAAAATACCCTTGGTGTACTAGTGGTATTTCCTTTTACCTTGGCTTCCTCTCACACCAAGTCGGCAGTAGTTTTTTTGTCTTGGTGAACAATCCTTCACACCATAAAACTCTCTCACAGTTTTTGTGAAGCGCAGAACATAGGATGTATTTCTACTCTCAATGTACTTAACTCTCAATGTACTTAATGAAGACTAGCTCCTTCATTCTTTTGTTGCATGTCACTGAACTTATGTCGATTACAGGGTCTTTTGGCTTGTCCACGTACCCAACTTCACTCCATGTCTAGTTCACTATCTGGATTTTACTTTGAAAGAGAAAAAATAAATAGTACTTGATGATATGTGGGTTCTATGGATTTAGTTGGCGGATATCTATCCAAAAGTTATGGAAATACTCTATGGTCTCTACACTCAAGGAAGAGAATGGATAAAGGAAACATTACTCAATGATATGTGGGTTCTACAGATTTAGTTGGTGGATATCTATCCAAAATCCATGGAAATACTTATTGGTTTCTACACTAACGAGGCGAATGGATAAAGGAAGCAATACTCGATGATATGTGGGTTATGTGGTATTCCAATCAAGAATCCATGGAAATAAAACTCTGAGATTCCATGGACATAACAAGTTCATGAGTGGGAAACCCTTATGTTGATTGTATGAATTGAGCTGTTGAAAGTATAATTTCAACTGTGCGACAGCTGAGGCATGCGGCAGCCTAAGGACAATAATCCGGGCGTATCGGCAAAGTCGAAGTGAAATGGCCGATATCGCATATCGGCAAGTCGGCATATCGGCAAAATGAAGTGAAGGCATTATAAAGGAGCCTTTGTGTTTTGCGATAAGCGAACGCCGATATCGCATCGGCAAAGTCAAAGTGAAGGAGTTATGAGGAAGCTCTTGTGTTTGCGATGAGCGATCGCCGATATCGCATCGGCACATCGCTATCGGCAATGTCATAGAGTTGAAGTCTTTGACATGAGTAAAGTTGCGATGCGATGGAGTGGACCCGATGGCTTCCCAAAACCAAATCGCATAATGTTTGAAATTCACCCGGCGGCAAATATTAAATGTTGCGTGGAGTAAATCTAAGTTTTGATTGACCATACGTCTTGATGAAATGTCATAGTGGTAGGTAAAATATTAAAGTTTTACATAGAGTTCGTAAGTTTTTTTTATGAGAAGGTATGGGCGTATGTACTTATCACATAAATTCTGTATGGGATAGGTGATGTAATTTATTACTGTGTTGACTTGTGTTTTTATTAATGGCACACGGGAAGTGAATGTAGAGGGTTCGCAGCAGCGAAAAGAAGAACCAGAGGATGTAAGCACAGCAGTGCAAAAATATATTTTGTAAATTTTGTGAGGCATTGAAAAACAGAGGTGAAGGAAAACCATGTGTGGTTTTGCATAAAGGAAATGGTGGAGCGTGAAATTTTGTAAGCCTGTGTGAATTTTGTTTTACAGCAGTAAGCTCATGAAAACGTTTGTTACAGCAGTAAGTTATTTTTCACAGCAGTGAATAGAAAAGGGATTTTACAGTGGTAAATCTTTGTATCAATTTTTAATGAATAGAAAGTTTTAATGGTGGTGAAGTACTCTGTTTTCTCTGTGAAATTTTTTGAGTCTTCCTGTGCACAAAAGATCCTGGAGTAAAGTAAAAACAGAGCACTGCCTCTGTGTGTTTGAATATTTGGTTTTTGGTATTTTCCCCATTTAAAGAAAAATACCCAACAGTGGTATCAGAGCAGGCTTAGGCTCTTGAAGGTGTTCAAGAAGCTGAAGGGAGAAGGTTGTTGCTGCAGCAAAACTTCTCAGGCAGACAGAAGACTCAGTCAACAAAAGATCCAGGTATTTCTCAAGTTTTTCTTTGTGTTGCTGAAGAAACAGTCAGCTGTTTAAACACACAGTCAAGGATTTAGTGGCATAGATCAGAATACAAGGAATGGCCAGCACAAGCACTGGTATGGGTTTGTTTAACACCCAGCTCCCACAGTTTAATGGGAAGAACTATGACTACTGGTCAATAACTATGACAGCCCTGCTTGCTTCCCAAGATTTATGGGAAATAGTTGAAGAAGGTTTTGAAGAACCAGCAGATGAAACTGAGTTCAATGCATTAACTCAGGGAGAGAAGGATCTGCTTAAGAACAATAGGAAGAAGGACTCAAAAGCCCGTGTGTTGTTGTATCTAGCAGTAGACCAGAGTATGTTTCCAAGGTTAGCAGCAGCTAAGACAGCCAATGAAGCATGGCAAACCCTCAAGACAGCCTATCAAGGCATGGAGAGAGTGAAGACAGCAAAACTACAATTGCTGAGAAAGGATTTTGAGAATCTGAATATGAAGGAGTCAGATAACATTGACTCATTCTTCACTCATGTGATTGGTGTAATCACACAAATGAGAACTCATGGAGAAACCATTGAAGATAGAAGAATAGTGGAGAAAATATTGAGGGTCTTACCCTCAAGGTTTGATGCCATAGTCACCACCATTGAAGAGACAAAGGATCTCTCAAGCTATTCAGTTGATGAGCTACATGCATCACTGATAACACATGAGCAGAGGTTGAGTAGGAATGAAAACTCATCTCTTGAGCAAGCCTTCAAGACCCAGATGTCTTTTGGAAGAGGCAGAGGTCAAGGAAGAGGAAACCGAAGAGGAAGAGGCAGAAGCCAGAACAGAGGAGGAAGGAGCAGCTCATCAAATGCACAAGGAAGAGGCAACAATCCAAATCAGAACCAAGGCCAAGGCAGCAGCCAACAAGGAGGACAACATCATGCTCAAGGACAAAGGTATGATAAATCTAATGTTCAATGCTATTATTGCAAAAAGTATGGACATTATGCAAGTGAATGTAGAAAGAAACAGCATGATATGAACACTAGACAAAATGCAAATGTTACAAGAGAAAACAGCAGTCAAGACAATGTCCTGTTAGCTTGTAACATGGCTGAAACACATAGTGAGGACATATGGTTTTTAGACTCAGGTTGCAGCAACCATATGACCGGAAACATTGCCTTCTTTTTTGCCCTAGATAAAAATGTGAAATCAGAAGTCACACTAGGAACTGATAGTAAAGTGTCTGTTATGGGAAAAGGAGAAATAAAAATACTTTCAAAGCAAGGAGAAAGGAAAACCATAGCAGATGTATACTATGTTCCCGGAATGAGATGTAATCTCTTGAGTATTGGACAGCTTGTCCATAAGGGGTACAATGTTTTCTTTAAAAATGATGTGTGCACCATCATGGATATACCACCCAGCAAAAGATGCATTGCTGAAGTGAAGATGACAAGGAACAGGATGTTCCCTCTCCGGATCAGGACTGACATGAAGAACAAAAGGGAAATGGCAGCAGTCACCCAAGAGGCCTTCCAGAGCGTGCCAAAGGATGAGAACTGGTTATGGCACTTGAGATTTGGGCATCTCAATTTTGGAGGTCTAAACTTATTGAGCAGAAAAGGAATGGTAAAGGGATTACCATTGATAGAGAAACCGGACAGCCTATGTGAAGGCTGTATTTTGGGAAAACAACATAGAGAAAGTTTTCCATCAGGGAAGAGCATAAGGGCAAAGACACCCTTAGAGATTATCCACTCAGATTTGTGTGGACCAATGCAAGCTCCATCATTAGCTGGCAGCCAATATTTCCTAACATTCATTGATGACTGTACAAGAAGAACCTGGATATATTTCCTTAAAAACAAAAGTGAAGTGTTTGAGAAATTCCAAAATTTCAAAGCACTTGTGGAGAACCAAAGCGGGCTGCATATAAAAGTTTTGAGAACTGATAGAGGAGGTGAGTATATCTCCAAGGAATTCCTAAGATTCTGTAGAGAAAATGGAATTCATAAACAGTTTACAACTCGGTACACCCCACAGCAAAATGGAGTTGCTGAAAGGAAGAACAGGACCATCATGGATATGGCAAGGAGCATGTTGAAGGCAAAGCATTTGCCGAATGAGTATTGGGCTGAAGCTGTACATTGTGCAGTTTATATATTAAACAGGTGTCCTACAAAAGCAGTCATGAACAAGGTGCCGGAAGAGGCATGGAGTGGGAGAAAGCAAGGAGTCACCCACATGAGAGTTTTTGGGTGTGTGGCCTATGCACACATACCAGATCAGCTAAGGAGGAAGTTGGACAGCAAAGGGGAGAAATGCATCTTCATTGGATACAGTGATGAATCCAAAGCCTACAGGCTGTACATTCCATCTACCAAGAAGTTCTTTGTAAGCAGGGATGTTCAATTCATTGAGGAAGAAGCTTGGGATGGAAGCATAGAGAAAACAGTGAATGTCAAGAGCTGTTTGTCTCATGATGAAGATGAAGAGGAAGTGGCTGAAGTACATCCCCAAACAGCAGCGCCAACACAAGGACAGCAGGGTACACCATTGAGGATCAATGAAAGTGCCTCTCCAAGCACACCACAAGGAGGAAATTCAAGTGCATCTTCAAGCACTTGCACACCAAGTGAAAGAGGTAAGAAATTTAGAAATCTAAGTGACATTTATAATGAAGGAATGAATTCCTTATTTGCCTTGTATTGTCATGTTGATGATCCTATTCATTTCGAGGATGCAATCAAAGATAGGAAATGGATAGAAGCTATGGATGAGGAGATGAATGCCATAGAGAGAAACAAAACATGGGATTTGGTTGAGTTACCAAAAGGCAAAGAAGTCATTGGTGTGAAATGGGTCTACAAGACCAAGAGCAATGCTGAAGGCAAGATAGAAAGGCATAAAGCAAGGCTGGTTGTTAAAGGCTACAAGCAGCAGTACGGAAGAGATTATGAGGAGACTTTCGCCCCGGTTGCAAGAATGGAAACCGTGAGAGCAGTGCTGTCCATAGCAGCACAAAACAAATGGAAAGTCTACCAAATGGATGTGAAATCAGCATTCCTAAATGGAGTGTTAATGGAAGAGGTCTATGTGGAACAGCCTCTCGGATATGAGAAGAAAGGTGAAGAGCACAAAGTGTGCAAGTTGAAGAAAGCTCTTTATGGGCTGAAGCAAGCGCCAAGAGCATGGTACAGCAGGATAGACTCTTATCTATTAGATAATGAATTTGACAAATGTGAAGGAGAACCCACTGTCTACATCAAGGAAAAGGATGGTAAAATTTTAATTGTTGTCTTGTATGTAGATGATGTTATTTTCACTGGAAATGATATTTATCTTATTGAGAATTTTAAATCAGTCATGAAAGATGAATTTGAAATGACTGACATGGGTTTGTTGAGATACTTCTTAGGCATAGAAGTAGATCAAAATGAAAAAGGAATTTTTATATCTCAAGCAAGATATGTAAATCAAGTTTTGGGCAGATTTAACATGGAAGAATGCAAGGCAGCCATCACTCCCACAGTGATGGGATTAAAGCTCAGCAAAGAGGACAGCAGCAAGGACTTTGATCCTAGCTTGTATAAAAGCATTGTGGGCAGCCTTATGTATTTAACAGCAACTAGGCCTGATTTAATGTATGCTGTTAGTTTAATTTCCAGATTCATGGAGAGGCCAAAGGAGGCACATTGGCAGGCAGCAAAGAGAATTTTGAGGTATGTCAAAGGCACCAAAATGTTTGGAATTTTATATCATGCCTCAGAACATTCAGATTTAGTTGGATACACTGATAGCGATTGGGCTGGAAGTGTAGATGATCGGAAGAGCACTTCCGGTTATGTTTTTCATATGGGTTCAGGAGCCATTTCATGGGCTTCTAAGAAGCAGTCCATTGTAGCATTGTCTACAGCAGAGGCTGAATATGTGGCAGCTACAGCAGCAGCTTGTCAGGCAGTATGGATGAGAAGAATGTTGAGAAGCTTAGGCCAAGAGCAGGCAAAAGCGACAGTCATCTTTTGTGACAATAGCTCAGCTATTGCATTGTCAAAGAATTCAGTGTTTCACAAACGAACGAAGCACATCGATACAAGGTTTCATTATATCAGAGAATTGGTAAGCAATGGAGAAATCAGTTTGCAACATTGCAGCACTCAGGAACAGGTCGCAGACATCCTGACAAAGCCATTGGATCAGAAAAGCTTCGAATTTTTGAGGAAGTGTTTGGGTATGATTGAATGCCCGACAGTTGAAATTAAAGGGGAGTGTTGAAAGTATAATTTCAACTGTGCGACAGCTGAGGCATGCGGCAGCCTAAGGACAATAATCCGGGCGTATCGGCAAAGTCGAAGTGAAATGGCCGATATCGCATATCGGCAAGTCGGCATATCGGCAAAATGAAGTGAAGGCATTATAAAGGAGCCTTTGTGTTTTGCGATAAGCGAACGCCGATATCGCATCGGCAAAGTCAAAGTGAAGGAGTTATGAGGAAGCTCTTGTGTTTGCGATGAGCGATCGCCGATATCGCATCGGCACATCGCTATCGGCAATGTCATAGAGTTGAAGTCTTTGACATGAGTAAAGTTGCGATGCGATGGAGTGGACCCGATGGCTTCCCAAAACCAAATCGCGTAATGTTTGAAATTCACCCGGCGGCAAATATTAAATGTTGCGTGGAGTAAATCTAAGTTTTGATTGACCATACGTCTTGATGAAATGTCATAGTGGTAGGTAAAATATTAAAGTTTTACATAGAGTTCGTAAGTTTTTTTTATGAGAAGGTATGGGCGTATGTACTTATCACATAAATTCTGTATGGGATAGGTGATGTAATTTATTACTGTGTTGACTTGTGTTTTTATTAATGGCACACGGGAAGTGAATGTAGAGGGTTCGCAGCAGCGAAAAGAAGAACCAGAGGATGTAAGCACAGCAGTGCAAAAAATATATTTTGTAAATTTTGTGAGGCATTGAAAAACAGAGGTGAAGGAAAACCATGTGTGGTTTTGCATAAAGGAAATGGTGGAGCGTGAAATTTTGTAAGCCCGTGTGAATTTTGTTTTACAGCAGTAAGCTCATGAAAACGTTTGTTACAGCAGTAAGTTATTTTTCACAGCAGTGAATAGAAAAGGGATTTTACAGTGGTAAATCTTTGTATCAATTTTTAATGAATAGAAAGTTTTAATGGTGGTGAAGTACTCTGTTTTCTCTGTGAAATTTTTTGAGTCTTCCTGTGCACAAAAGATCCTGGAGTAAAGTAAAAACAGAGCACTGCCTCTGTGTGTTTGAATATTTGGTTTTTGGTATTTTCCCCATTTAAAGAAAAATACCCAACATGAGCGAATGCTCATTCATGAATGGAAGTCACTTGCCCGCTGCTTTGCGTAAACTGGGCGCTTACATATGTCAAATTCAGAGCAACCTGTTGGTTTCTATGTTCAAATTTGGGTGTTTCTCTGTGGTAGTTGGGCGAATAAGGAGTTTCTGAGGTGTGTGATTAGTGGAAAACAAAATCTTCCAAACTAAGTCTCGAGCCCCTCGCGGATACGGTACAGACTCTATGAAGGACAGTAAAAAGGACACGTGATGACGGGGCTTCGTAATTGCAATTTTTTTGAGATTTTTCTGACTACTACAGGAGATGGGCATTTCTGTTTATGTAAACAGGCAGTGACGGAGACCGAGAGGGGCCGAGTTGGCCACATCGACAAGGCCAAAGAACCTGCAATTGAGAAAACCTTGGCGGTGTCCTCCCCCTGTGTTTTTTTCATTAAAATATCCTTGGAAGTTTACTTTCGTATTGTGAGATTAGTTAGTAATACGATTACTTTTGTGTCAATGGTCAACGAAAAGCATCCTGGGGTTATCGACAAATTTATTGGATATATAACGTAATATATAATTATTTACTTTTACATGGATATATTTTAATAGTTGTAAATCAATCAACACAATCATAACAATAAATATAATTGATATAGGCCATTATGTATCAATAACATAGATATAATATTAATATTATTATTAACATAAATAAAAATATCATCATAACAATAATATTCTAACAATTATTATTATTATTATTATTATTATTATTATTATTATAAATAAAGATATAATAATAATATGTCCGCTTGGGGTAGCTCAAGTTGCGATGATTGTTGAATAAAACCATACCAAACCGGAGATCTTGGGTTCGAATCTTGTGCTACCCCTCCCTCCCTAGCGGGGTGAATAATGGACATGTAAACTCGAAAATCGGAGAGTCCTACTAAGCTTACAAAATAATAATAATTATAATTATAATAATAATATAATTATTATAATTAAATTATTAATATTGACATAAATAAAAATATAATCATAATAATAATAATAATAATTATTATAATATTATTATTATGAAAATAATTATTATACTTATTATACTATAATAAGACTATTGATATTATCAATAACATGATAAACTCAAGAGATAAATATTATAAACTCAAAGAATTATAAACCCAATGGATTAATATTATAAACCAAAGGATTAATATTATAAATCCTTGGATTAATTTATTTTTGGCAAGTTCAATATTGGTGAAGCTACATCATGGTCATATCCACCCTTACAATTAATATTAGAAACTCAAGGGGTTAATAATATTATAAACCTTAGAGATTAATATTATAAACACAAGGAATTATTAATATTATAAACCCAAGGGATTAATATTAAACACTAAGATTAATATTATAATCCCAAGGCATTATAAATATAAGAGATTAATATCAAATGTAGGATTAATTTTATAAATTGTAAGAATAATATTATAAACCCTAGTATATTATTATACGTACAAGGGATTAATATTATAAACCCAAGAAATTATTAATATTATAAAACTAAGAGATTGTTATTATAAACCCAACGGGTTATAAACCATATGATTAATATTATAAATTCTATGATCATAAACATCAAAATTATAAACATTAATATTAATATTATAAATTGAAGGGATTATTAATATTATATACCCAAGAGATTAATAAACGCAATGAATTATAAATATTGTCACAATTATAATCAAATTCATTAATATTATAAATCTTGAAATTAATGTTAAACTCTAAAATGATCATAAACCCTAAGATTAATATTATAAACCATAATATTAAATCCTAATTTTATAATATATAGTTGAAATATTACTAGTTTCTTCTATATTTGTTGTCAGATAGATTTGAAGTAGGATGAATGATAAATATGATGAAAAAAATCCTCGGATGCATCCTTTAAGAAGTTGTCTAAAATTAGGGAGTCAAGTTCAATCACGTTAAGTCAAGTCGAGTTAAGTGGTATGTCAAGTTATTTTAGGTTGGAAAAGGTTTAAATATCTCTCACCCGGTTCATTGTAATAATCAAGGTTGTGTGATCAATAGAAGAGTCGTAGTACTCATGTTATTGTGTGTGTGAATTATTTGTGTTACTTTGTGCCTTGCCTCCTCTACCATTCCAACACCTTGATCTTTGTAATCTCCCCTAGCCAAAATGATTTGGGGGACAATTAATGTACTCACTTTTGTCCTACGTCACCAATAATCACTAGGCCAATACAAATAGAAACATTTCAACAGAACTAATAACAATTGCCTAAAAATTACACAGACAATTTTCACTGCATCAAATGCTAATAAGAATATAGAAACTAGCGAACTTGGAAGCTATGCTCTTAATCTCCACTCTTTGTGGAATGATATCAGTATGGTCATTTCAATTACTTGAGATTGGGTAACAAAAGGAGCTGGATAGGTTAGGTATAGACTTTCTAGTAAGCACTCTTTCAAACAACACTTGGCAGCAGAGGACAATCCACATAGCAATTCAACTCTGCCCAACACTCAGTGTAATCATAGGTTCAATAGTTACAATTCTGACCTTTACATCCCACAGTTCCAACACCATAAACTTTGTTAGTCTTCTCTTGGAGGCTGAATATACAATCTTGATGTCAACTACATTATATAATTTGATCCAATACAGGAATATCAATGCCTTGTTGTCATGTTTTCAATCATGAACAACTTCAGTGACATGGATAGATTCTAGAGGAGGCTTGTAGATCCGAATGAGTATATCTCCACCCTCAACTACATCTATTAGATACACAATATCCTCAAGTGAAAGTTACATGATGCAAAAATGACCATATCAAGCTGGGTTAACAATCTTATAATCAAAGTTTATCACAAAGTTCCTCCCAAGAGAAGGTTCAAGAAAGCATATGGAAGTTGTGATGCCTATGTGACACTATGTATGAGTACTGGTACCAAAAGAACCTTGAATTCTTCAATATTTTTCTCTAGCACTGAAGGACCCGTTTAATGCTACTTTTTCTTGCCATTATCATTCCATTTCCCAAAATTATAGTATCTCATTAGCAATACTGGCATTGCTTTCACTGAATGATGAGAGAGCCATAACACTTGGAAGCCTTGTCAAGATCAATCCTGACATTATCAAGTCATTATTGTCGATCAGGAACATTCGTAAGATTCGTGAGGCCATTAAAGGAATCTACTAATATGGATTTAAACACATTTGTCTTGGGAAACACCAATTGCAGCAGATCCATCATTCCACTGAAACCAAGGAACGGTCTCGACAACAAATTCATTTGCATGATTATCTAGGATAGAACACTCTATAACTCCCAGCACAGAAATTGTTGAAATGCTAATTCCAACTGCAACAAAACCGCCAGACTTCGTCGCACTGCTTTTCAATGAACGCTGGTAATTTTCAAAGGGCAGTGATCACAATCAATAATGGACACATGTCTGCGCAGTATTTTCCAAAACAGCTTTCCCCGGCGCATAAAGTTCAGCAAGGAAGGGCCTTGCGATATTGTCAACAACTGTCCGATTATTTTGGGGCAGATCTACAGTTATGGTTGCGGGGGCACATATCCTTTTGTTGTTATCGGGAGGACCTCCAGGCCCAAAAGATCTTCTGTGCGATATTGCAGAGAACCGTAATCTACAGTTAAAATAAAAATATATTTCGCCATGTGATGGAATCAATGTAATTTATTCCGGTCAGTAAATGTAGGTAAAATATTTTAATTTTATTATTTTTTTTACAGGATTTTTGTTACGGCACAAGTAACATGTAATATCATATGTTTTTTTTGTTCGTTGACTATGTAATGCAATATGCAGTAGCGCGAAATCGGTGTGAAAGAAAATTACACACATAGCAGTGCGAAGGAAAAGATTTTTTTACACAGCAGTGTAAGAAAATTTGCAAGCAGAATCACAGAGTATTTTTCTTTGTAAATGCACAGCAGTGCAAGGATAGTGCGCTCATCATTTTTTTTGATCCTGAAACTGATTAAGTGTGTGTGTGTGAAGAAACAAAGTATTTCTCTATGTTGCAGAGACAGAGTAAATTTTTTTTACTGCCTTTGAAGCAGTAATGTTGGTGAAATCCCTCTATTAGAGGAAGATGTTTTTTTTTGTAACAGTCAATTGTTAATGAATGCAAAGTTTTTTTTGGTGTGTGAAAAAACTATGTTCTCTGTGTTAAAACTAGAGCATTATCCTTTGTTCATTTTGTTTGGAATTATCAGAAATTCCCAACATGGTATCATAGCTTGTCCAGGATCTTTGAAGGTGTCAAAGAAGCTGAAGGAAGGATTTTTTGCTACAGCAGCTTCTCCAGCAGAGTGAAGACTCAGTCAAGAAAGAATCCAAGGTATTTCTCAAGTTAGTTTTCTGTGTTACTGTTGAGGACAGTCAGTAATTTTAAATACACAGTCAAGTATTTTGAAGCATAGATAAGAGTGCAAGAATGGTTGGAGCCAACACTAGCATGGGTATCTATAATAATCAGCTCCCGCAATTTAATGGAAAAAACTATGACTATTGGGCAATAACTATGAAAGTTTTGCTTGCTTCCCAAGACTTATGGGAATTTGTTGAGGATGGTTTTGAAGAACCAGCAGATGAAAATGAGTTTAATAATTTAACTCAGGTAGAGAAAGATCTGTTGAAGAGCAATAAGAAGAAGGATTCTAAAGCCCTCTACTTTTTGTATCATGTAGTGCATGAGAATGTGTTTCCAAGGATAGCAGCAGCTAAGATATCCAAAGAAGCATGGCAAACTCTCAAGATAGCCTATCAAGGCATGGAGAAAGTGAAGACAACAAAACTACAATTGCTGAGGAGAGATTTTGACACTCTCTGCATGAAGGAGTCAGATAATATTGACTCATTCTTCACACATGTGATTGGTCTGGTCACACAGATAAGGTCTCATGGAGAGATTCTTGAAGAAAGGAGGATTGTGGAAAAATTATTGAGGATCCTACCGTCAAGGTTCGATGTGACTGTCACCACCATAGAAGAGACTAAGGATCTCACAAACTTCTCATTGATTAACTACATGCATCATTGATAACACATGAGCAGAGATTGAGTAGAAATGAAAACTTATCTCTAGAACATGCGTTTAAGACCCAGCTGTTCTTTGGAAGAGGAAGAGGTCAAGGCAGAGGAAACAGGAGAGGAAGAGGAAGAAGCCAAAACAGAGGTGGAAGAAACAGTCCAGCAGATGCTCAAGGAAGAGGCAACAATCCAAATCAAAACCAAGGCCAAGACAGTAGCCAACAAAGCGGACAACATCATGCTCAAGGACAAAGGTATGATAAATCCAATGTCCAATGTCACTATTGTAAAAAATATGGGCATTATGCAAATAAATGTAGGAAGAAGCAGCATGATATGAGTAATAGAACTAGTACAAATTTCACTAGAGAAAATATCAGCCAAGATAATTTGTTTTTAGCCTGTAATATCGCTCAAGAAAAGAGTGAATATGTATGGTGTCTAGACTCCGGTTGCAGTGACCATATGACAGGAAACATAGCCCTGTTTTCTATGTTAGATCAGAATGTGAAGTCACAAGTCACACTAGGGACTGATAATAAAGTTTCTGTTATGGGAAAAGGAGAAGTAAATGTCTTAACTAAAAAAGGTGAAAAAAAAACCATAGCAGATGTTTATTATGTTGCTGGAATGAAATGTAACCTCTTAAGTATTGGACAGCGTATTCAAAAGGGGTACAATGTTTTCTTTGCGAATGATGTATGCACCATAATGGATAAAACACCCAGCAAACAATGTATTGCTGAAGTGAAGATGACAAGGAACAGGATGTTCACTCTCAGAATGAAAGTAGATTTGAAAAATGGAGAAGAAATAGCAGCAGTGACACAAGAGGCTTTCCAAAGGGAACCAAAAGATGAAAATTGGTTGTGGCACTTGAGATTTGGACATCTCAACTTTGGAGGTCTTAACTTGTTGAAAAGAAAAGGAATGGTAAGAGGATTACCATTGATAGAGAAACCAGACAGCCTTTGTGAAGGTTGTATCTTGGGGAAACAACACAGAGAAAGTTTTCCATCTGGGAAAGGCATAAGGGCAAAAGCACCCTTAGATATTTTCCACTCAGATTTATGTGGACCGATGCAAACTCCATGACTTGCTGGCAGCCACTATATACTAACATTTATTGATGATTTTACTAGAAAAACTTGGATTTATTTCCTGAAGAACAAAAGTGAAGTGTTTGAAAGATTTTGCAATTTCAAAGCACTTGTAGAAAACCAAAGCGGGCTGCATATCAAAGTTCTAAGAACTAATGGAGGAGGTGAGTATATCTCCAAAGAATTTCTACGTTTTTGTAGAGAAAATGGAATTCATAAGCAGTTTACTACTAGGTACACTCTGCAGCAAAATGGAGTTACCGAAAGGAAGAATAGGACAATCATGGATATGGCGAGGAGTATGTTAAAGGCAAAGCATTTGCCAAATGATTATTGGGCTAAAGCTGTATAGTGTGCAACATATATTTTGAATAGATGCCCTACAAAAGCAGTCATGAACAGAGTGCCGGAAGAAGCATGGAGTGGGACAATGCAAGGAGTCACCCACATGAAAGTTTTTGGATGTGTGGCTTATGCACACGTTCCAGATTAGCTAAGGAAGAAATTGGAGAGCAAAGGGGAGAAATGTATTTTCATTGGATACAGTGAGGAATCCAAAGCTTATAGGTTGTATAACCCATCCACCAAGAAGCTTACTTTGAGTAAAGATGTTTAGTTCATTAAGGAGGAAGCTCAGGATGGAAGCATAGAGAAAAAAATGAATGTTAAAAACTCTTTGTCACATGATGAAGATGATGAGGAGATGGCTGAAACACATCCCCAAATAGCAGCACCAACACAAGGGCAGCAAGAGACACCCTTGAGGAGAAATGAAAGTGCTTCTCCAAGCACACCACAAGGAGGAAATTCAAGTGCTTCTTTAAGCACTTGTACACCAAATGAAAGAGGTAAGAAGTTCAGAAATTTAATTGACATTTATGAACAAGAGGCAACAAATGAAGGTATGAACTCTTTGTTTGCTTTATATTGTCATGTTGATGACCCTGTTCATTTCAAAGAAGCAATTAAGGATAGGAAATGGATAGAAGCTATGGATGAGGAGATCAATGCCATAGAAAGAAACAAGACATGGGATTTAGTTGAACTTCCAAAAAGAAAAGAAGTCATTGGAGTTAAATGGGTCTACAAGACCAAGAGTAATGTTGAAGGCAAAATAGAAAGACACAAGGCAAGACTTGTTGTCAAAGGATATAAGCAGCAGCACGGGAGAGGCTATGAGGAAACTTTCGAACCGATTGTTAGAATGGAAACCGTGAGAGCAGTGCTGTCTATAGCAGCACAAAACAAGTGGAAAGTTTACCAAATGGACGTGAAGTCAGCATTCCTAAATGGAGTGTTAATGAAAGAGGTTTACATTGAACAACCTCTAGGCTATGAAAAGAAAGGCCAAGAGCACAAAGTGTGCAGATTGAATAAAGCTCTTTATGGGCTGAAGCAAGCACCAAGAGCGTGGTACAGTAGGATAGATTCCTATCTATTGGAAAATGGATTTGAAAAGTGTGAGGGAGAACCCACCCTCTACATCAAAGAAAAGGATGGTAAATTACTAATTGTTGTGTTATATGTTGATGATGTTATTTTCACAGGTAATGATGATTTCCTTATTGAAAATTTCAAAACAGTCATGAAAGAAGAATTTGAAATGACTGACATGGGTTTGTTGAGATATTTCTTAGGAATAGAAGTAGAACAAAATGGAAATGGGATTTTTATTTCACAAGCAAAATATGTTAATGAAGTGTTGGAAAGATTTAATATGCGGGAGAGCAAAGCAGCAATCACTCCCACAGTGATGGGATTAAAACTCAGCAAAGAGGACAACAGTAAGGAATTTGATCCTAGTTTGTACAAGAGCATAGTTGGCAGCCTCATGTATTTGAGTGCAACTAGGCTGGATATAATGTATGTTGTTAGTTTAATTTCCAGATTCATGGAGAGGCTAAAAGAAGCACATTGGCAGGCAACAAAAAGGATTTTGAGGTATGTTAAAGGTACTAAAAGGTTTGGAATTTTATATACTACTTCAGAATGTTCAGATTTAATTAGATACGCTGATAGTGATTGGGCTGGAAGTGTAGATGATCGGAAAAGCACATCCGGTTATGTTTTTCACATGGGTTCAGGAGCCATTTCATGGGCTTCTAAAAAACAGCCTATTGTAGCGTTGTCAACAGCAGAAGCAGAATATGTGGCAGCTACAACAGCAGCATGTCAAGCAATTTGGATGAGAAGGATGTTAAGGAGCTTATGCCAAGAACAAGAAAAAGGAACTGTGATTTTTTGTGACAATAGCTCAGCTATTGCATTATCCAAGAATGTTGTGTTTCATAAGAGAACGAAACACATTGACACAAAGTTTCATTACATCAGGGAATTGGTAAACAATGGAGAATTGTTTTACAACACTGCAGAACTCAGGAGCAGGTTGTAGACATTCTGACCAAACCATGGGGGCAGAAAAGTTTTGAGTTTTTGAGGAAATCTCTGGGTATGACTGATAACCCAGCAGTTGAAATTAAAGGGGAGTGTTGAAATGCTAATTCCAACTGCAGCAAAACCGTCAGACTTCCCTGCACCACTTTTCAACAAATGCTGGTAATTTTCAAAGGGCAACGATCACAATCAATGATGGACATGTGTCTGAACAGTCTTTTCCAAAACAGCTTTCCCCGGCGCATAAAGTTTAGCAAGGAAGGGCCTTGCGATATTGTCAACAGCCGTCCGATTATTTTGGGGCAGATCTACGGTTATGGTTGAAAGGGCACATATCTTTTTGTTGTTATTGGTAGGACCTCCAGGCCCAAAAGATCTTCCGTGCGATATTGCAGAAAACCGTAATCTACGGTTAAAATAAAAATATATTTCGCCATGTGATGTAATTAATGTAATTTATTCTGGTCAGTAAATGTAGGTAAAAGATTTTAATTTTATTATTTTTTTTACGGGAGTTTTGTTACGGCACAAGTAACATGTAATATCATATGTTTTTTTTGTTCGTTGACTATGTAATGCAATATGAAGTAGCACACAATAGGTGTGAAAGAAAATTACACACACAGCAATGCGAAGGAAAAGATTTTTTTACACAGCAGTGTAAGAAAATCTGCAAGCAGAATCACAGAGTATTTTTCTTTGTAAATACACACCAGTGCAAGGATAGTGCGCTCATCATTTTTTTTTATCCTGAAAGTGATTAAGTGTGTGTGTGAAGAAACAGAGTATTGTTCTCTGTTGCAGAGACAGAGTAAATTTTTTTTACTGCCTCTGAAACAGTTCTATTGGTGAAATCCCTCTGTTAGAGGAAGATGTTTCTTTTTTTGTAACAGTCAATTGTTAATGAATGCAAAGTTTTTTTTGGTGTGTGAAAAAACTCTGTTCTCTCTGTTAAAAACAGAGCATTATCCTCTGTTCATTTTGTTTGGAATTATCAGAAATTTCCAACAGAAATCATCCTCCAAGAATCCATTTTCTAGCTAGGAGTTCAATCACTAGCCACCACAATAATTTTCTATCCCCACTGGAGGAGATCCCATGCACATCTACCTTTAACCCGATTATTAGGCACCAGCAGGCTGGTATTGTGCAATTATAAACATTAGCACATTTCCATGATCGATTCACCAATATCACAAACTCGATTGACTTACCAACATCTAATACTAAGAGTATATCTAATATATTGTAAGTCATAAATATGAGGAATTTATGACTTAATATATCTAATATATGAATCCTAAGAGTATATCTAATATATTGTAAGTCATAGATATGAGGAATTTATGACTTAACAAAAGGTTAGATTCTACAAATTCTAGGGATTCTACCATAGATATGAGGAATTTATGACTTAACAAAAGGTTAGATTCTACAAATTCTAGGGATTCTACCAATTCTAGGGAGTGTACTTTTTAAGTTTTGATAAGGCAAATTTTTTTTTTTGAAATTTTAAACCAATTTTTTTGTGAAATTTAAAAACAGTTAAGAAAATAACATTTTCAATTATTACACTAAGAAACAATTACACTAAAAACCAGACACATCTATAATATTTTTATGCGTATACAAAAATATGATGGCATATTGTATGTAACTTTACTTTTCAATATTATATTTGAATACTTTATCATTTATCATCCTAGATATTATTTAATTTTAGAATATTACACTCAGAAACAATTACACTAAAAACCAGACACATCTATAATATTTTTATGCGTATACAAAAATATGATGGCATATTGTATGTAACTTTACTTTTCAATATTATATTTGAATACTTTATCATTTATCATCCTAGATATTATTTAATTTTAGAATATTTATCATTAGTTATGATGGACATAAAGGACACGAGAATGAGGTAGGTTCTTTCTTTTATTTTCAATTTTTAATATATATAAATTTACTTATTATTATACTTGGATAACAATTTAGATTTCTGTATAATAATTAGATAACAATTTAGATATTGAAATACTGGGTCAGAGTTTTTTTTATAAGTTTTGAATTTTTTTAGATATATTAAAATATTTTAATACTTAGATAAAAATTTAGATATTGAAATACCGGGTCAAAGTTTTTTTTTAAGTTTTGAAATTTTTTTGAAACATATTAAAATATTTTAATATTTATTTAAATTTAAATATTTTAACTATATATAATTATTTTTAAGTATTTAATATTAAAAAATTATGTTTAAGTATTTAATATTTTAATATTTAATATAAAAAAGATGTTTTCATGAAATACTGGGTCAGAGTGGTTTTTTTTAAGTTTTGAAACATTTTGTTTGAAATATATTAAATATTTTATTTTTTTTTTAAATTTAAATATTTTATTTTTTTTCCAGTTGTGGATTTTTTTTGAAATATATTAAAATATTTATTTTAAATTATATATATATATATATAATTATTTTAAGTATTTAATATTTTAATATTTAATATAAAAAGGATGTTTTAATGTTAACTTTGAGTAAAATAATTTAATATTAACTTTTTATATAAAATAAGTAGAATAATTTAATATCAACTCTATATAAAATAATTGAAAGTAAACAATATTTTGTATCTAAAATATTTCAATGATATATTGTATGAGTGATATTGCAATGGTATGTTATGTTGTATGATGGAGTGATATTACAATAGTATGGTATGTTACATCCCAAACTCAATCAACATAATTTGATAGCTCCTACAATATTTCTATCTATAATCTGCTGCCAAACGCCCATTGATTTCCATTATTCATGCTTCCTCAAAGAACTATCATTCATTCTATCTTCATTACACCCTTAACACAAAAACAAAAATTGATTTTTTATTCAAACATTTGACATATTTTATGTGAAAAAATAACCTTAGAGAAATCTTCTTTACACCCTTAAGACAAAAATTGATTTTTTATTCAAACATTTGACATATTTAATCTCAAAAAATAACCCTCGAGAAATCTTCATTACACTCTTAAACTCTTAAAACAAAAATTGATTTTTATTTAAATATTTGACATATTTAATGTGAAAAAATAAACCTAGAGAAAATATAATTACAAGCACGAACAGTACTTGTCATAGCATGGATTTCATGATTTATAAAAGTTACTTACAATTATCGTGATAGAATTAATGATACAGTTAATGAGCCCGCTTACTTCCAATCATAGTTACCAAGTTCGACCGTACTAGTAGGAAAAATTTGGAAATTCGATTGTTCGATTCGGTTTGTCGAAAAATCGTCATTCCAAGTTCGGTTCAGGACTAACAATGCACATTTTATCACGGAAGGTAACATATTTTTTCCTCACAGTCAATAATTTTATTTTGTTTCTTCATAGAATCATACAGTCTACTATATGACGAAGGGGGGATGGAGTTTGAACGTGTGATTTGCCATCAAATACATCTAACATTTTCTCCTCCTAGTCAATAATTTTGAAATTCCTGCCTAATGGAAGGTGGACGATTTTACAAAATATTCCACGAATAATAAAGGTGGACAGCAGCCAGATTTGACGAAATATTCCCGGAATATCTTTACGCCGTAAGGCGTTCCTCTATGAAATCAACTCTCCTCTCAATATACGTGTACATTTGTGGGCCTTTGATTTTAGTGTTAGACGATTAAAATAATGTGAGCCATTCGATTAATTTGACCCTTGCCCTTCTCGGCATTATCTGGATCGCTCTTGTTCACCTCTACTTCCAGGTGCTTGACCACAGGAGCGGAGCGGAAAGGCAGAGCCCTGTACCCTCTACGATTGGTATTGTTCCTCTCTTCATTCATGTCGAGGCTGCAGAGTCATTGCCCATCATATCCTTCTTCCATGGTGGAGGGTTTGCTGCCCATGGCACGAAATCAGAAAACCTTTTGCGTCTCCATGGCAGAGCATTTTCTACCCTGTCTTCCGATTTCGTGTTCTACGACATTTTCTGCAGACAAATGGGGCCATTCACTGCCATATAAATGCTCTGTAAGAGTTTTCAGTTAACCCTAAGTTGTTTTTCTTACCAACAACAGAGCCCTGTACCCTCTACAATTGGTATTGGATATGCGTCGAGTAGTGTTATATTTCTCCTCCATGCCCCAACGGGAGTGCAGGTTCCTCTCTTCATTCCTGTCGAGACTGCAGAGTCATTGCCCATTGTCTCTTTCTTCCATGGTGGAGGGTTTGCTACCCATGGCATGAAATTTGAAAACCCTTTGCATCTCCATGGCAGAGCATTTGCTACCCTGTCTTCTGATTTCGTGTTCTACGACATTTTTTGCACATGGCTAACCACGAGACGCAGTGTTAGTGATCCTTAAGTATTCCACGGTAGTTGCACTTTAGACTGCTGAAAGTCTATGTGCTATAACTAAAACCGTCTGTCCTTTTATCAATTGGTCCATGGCATCCTGATTAATTACAAGCAAGGGCATTGTTAAGGAAGAAAATAAGATCACACGAAAAATCAAGAGTAATAGAAGAACAAAGAGGATATCATGGTTTGGGTCATGGTATCACCTGAACCAGGTATTCACTCTTTGCATCCAAAGCACTCGTAGCTTCATCCAAAAGAAGTACACGAGGATTCCTCAGTAATTCCCTTGCTATTCCAATCCGCTGTTTTTGACCCCCTGACAACTTCACACCATGCTGTCCAACAAGTGTATTGTACCCTTCCAGAAAATTTGATACAAACTCATGGGCATTGGCCATTCTCTGTATTTGTTGAGTCAGAAGTGGACAATGTTTCAAATTTAGGAGAATTCCATATTCATTGAAATAGTCAAATGAAGCAACTAATTGTACTCTCAATTTGACAATACAAGTCGCATGTTTCTAGTTCAAATCAAACGAGATTTAACGGCAGCATTTTCAATGTCAACAGTGCTGGCTCTGCCTTTCAGTCCATATAGAATATTGTCTACTACTGAGCAGTTGAAAAGAACAGGTTCGTGGCTCACAATACTTACTTGCAAAATTTGCCAGTTGGTTTTAAATGAGTGCATGAAAATCAATTTTGCTTCCAGGTTGGTACTTTCCCCTGAAAAATCGAGTATAGTAAACATGAAAATAGATTGCCTCTTGTTTATATCTTCTAAAAATGTCTGATTATAGTAGGCACCCACATTAACAGGTGTAATAGATGAACAAATATTAGATAATATCGACACATCGTTCACTGTTGATTCGAAACATGGTGCAACTCCTAGCTCATCAAACAAGTCTATAGTCATTGCCTGCAACCCAGCAGTGCCTCCACACACTCGTGGTTGATGCCTAGACGACAAAAACAATACATTCTTTAAACTTGTGTACTCTCAAACATTTCGAATACTCCATTGGACCCAAATTTAACAGAACCCCAAATCGGAATTACCTGTACTCCCATGGACCCAAATTTAGCAAATTCCCAAAACAAAATCAGATTATATGCATGGCTCATCCAAGGAGAGTCAAGATGGTTGCACAGTAAATCAGGAGGGAGATAACAGATATGCTTTTGAGGGACAAGATATTACAACAGGCCATTCTTTCAGAGACTGCACTAGGAGCAGACAAGTACTTATCTTCACTAAAAACAATCAGTGATGTTGAAGTGTGAGTCTGCCAAAAAGGTACATTTATATTCTGTAATGTAAATACCATTTTATGTACCTTTCTATTTTTTGTTTTCTCTTGACATATCTATTTTTGTAAATATAAGAAGTATTTTTCAAATTTAAAAAAAAGAGAGATCATCCGTAATCTCTCCAATTGCCCTTCTAGAAAGATCATTTTGGACAGATCCTCGACATCAATAGTAGCATGTAATTCTCTGATAATCATTCTATTGGAAGAAAACAAACTCTTAGAATAGGCAAGGGTTCTCTACTCTGTCCATGTCCTTTGATCAGTATCCCAAAAACCATGCCACAGAAAAACACCCTTCTTGTTGAGTTCCCTTGGCTAAAATCTTGTGAGTTCTAATGCATTGTTATTGCATTCTCCAAAATCTAAATAGGATGGAAGGTGAGATCTGATCCCCTCCTATTGCCAATAAAGTCCCAGTAAATACACTTAGTCATGGGCTTCCAGGCTTCCCAAAGTTCAAACACTCTTGAGGACAAGAAATTCCTATATTCTGAAGTATTGAGGAGCACAAATGATTCCACATAGTGAAAAGTGACCCTAAATTTTGCTGATATGACTGCATTACATAGTCTCTGTGGATGAGTTAAGCTTTCCAAATGGGGCTCTCCAACAAGACTCCTTACTACCCACATTGTTGCCAGAATCTTCGATATCAATAAGCCCTTGTCAACCTTCTAGCTTTGGCATGATGCAGAGATGCGAAGAGAGACCCCATTATCTTCCATACTTAGCCTATAAGAATGCTCTTAAAATCTTCTCCAGCTTCAGAAATTGAGATTGGATTGGAAACCAGCAAGAAGCATAATACATGTGACCATCTTGCAGAATCTTGGAAGTGATGGTGAGCTTTCCAACAAAAGGAAGGTCCTTGTAATGCTAATGTAGAAGCTTAAGCTGCAACTTCCTCATGCACCATTCCCAAAATGAAAGCAGGAAAAGATGAATTCAATGGAAGAAATCAACTGGGCAATTGAAAAAATAATCAGAATGATGACCATAATGATAAAGCCCAGTTAATTTCAGACCCAGCAGAGGAGAATCCATTTCTGGTGCAAGAATTAGTTCCAGCTGTTGTCACATTGTCTACTTCCTAGTACCTGCATTCTTAGCGTCAATACGTATTCAGACAGTTGCAACACCAGTTTTTCTCTGATTTTTCCACAAAACCCAGTTAGTATTATGGTTTCCTTGACACCCACAATTTCCATAATTTCCACATCTGTTGGAACTGTCTCATCAGCCATGACTACATCTGATCTCTCAGAGGACTAATTATTTTTAACTATTCACAATCATGGGCTTTTTTGTTCTGAAGACAATGAGTTGAGTTCAGCAGTAAGTGGTGATAGCGTGCTTGGACCCAGACTGCAGCCCCTTTGGTCAGGGAAGCTGATGTCTCGATAATGTGACAGCAAGGTGAACTCTTACCTATCTTTCTACCCTTACAGGCCAAAACAGAGGGCCTTTTATTTGAGGAACAGTATGTTTGATATTTTTATGTAATTTTTAGCTTTCTCTACAATCTGCTTAATAACCTCTTATTTTATTTCATGTCAGATCCTGTGGGCGGTTGCCTCTATGGAAAACAAAATGGTTGCACAGTAAATCAGAAAGTCACTGAGGTAGACAATAAACTAAGGAGTGGGGATCAATTTCCAAATATCTCTTTTGAGTCTCAGAGTAATCCAGACAAATATGCTGCGGAGAAAGAGCTATATCTTGGTTCCCTCTGTGAAGTAAGGGACTCATCAAATCCATGGCAGTTTTGGATGATCATGTTGAAGAATGGGAACTTTGATACTAAATCTGAATTGTGTCCAGAGAATGGTAGAAAAGTCAGTCCGATCATTACAAGTAGGACCTTTCCGTGTTTTGGGAAAGGCTGCATGAATCAGCCTCTTGTGTACCACAACTGGACAAAGCCTCAAGAAAATGCAATTTATTCCTGTGATTCACAATCACCCAGTTTAAGGGGAAGCTTCTATGGCACTTATGATCTGAATGCAAGTCTAGGAGCTGACATTGATAATATTTCTTATTTTTCTGTTGTTTGGGAGAAGCAAGCTAGCACAGGCAGATGGATATTTTCCCATAAATTGAAAACGTCCAAGAAATATCCTTGGTTGATGCTGTATTTGCGTGCTGATGCCACCGAAGGATTTTCTGGGGGATATCATTACGACACTCGTGGGATGATGTTGAAGGTCTTTCCTGAGTCCTTATTTGTCTTACTGTTTAGTATTTAGGAAAATGCATTCAGCATACTTCATATGCTCACTTCAATATTTTTCGTTTAGTTGCCAGAGTCACCAAATTTCAAGGTAAGATTATTAGGATATTCCGACACATAGGATATAGTTAAGTTCAACTTGGTCTAGTATAGAGTTAGGTTAGAGTTAGGTAAAGTGTGTTTCTTTACCGTTGTACATTTTGTAACTTACAATCCGACGGTCACGATATGTAGTGATCCGACGGTTCACTCTCACCTCGGTATTACCGACACTTGATCCGTGGCTTGACACCCGATTGGTCCATGAGTTCTATTTAAAGCGCATGGAGGGTCATTGTTCGGGTAATCCGTGCATGAGAGAAGCTTATGTAAATTTTCATTCTTTGATTAATAAATTGCCTGTAGTACCCACGTTGGGACAGGCCGTGGACTGTTTCCCTCCTTGCACTCTGAGGGTTTTAACCACGTCAAAAATACTGGTGTATTGATTTGAGATCTGGTTGTGAGCGGTGTCCTTTTGGTATTCTTTTTGTGGAACTTACCCTGTAAATTCCTACATGGTATCAGAGCTATTTGAGGGCCGCGTCCGTTGGTGATCCAAATCTGAAGCCGGTAGAACTGCATGCGGCTGTCGTTTCCTAGATCTGCTGTTTCTGACTGCTTTCGGGCCGAGAGGACTGCTCTGTTGCGTTCGGAGCATCTGTTCCAGTGAGGAACCCCTTTCGTTTCACGCGAAAAGGTTTCCGGTAGCCCTAGCTGCGTCATTTTTCAGATCGGGAGGTATACAGTGTTTTTTTTTGCAGTTTACTGTTATTTTCTCTCTGCTTATTTCGGTCTCAGTTTATTTAGCCTTTTTTTTTAACCGGATCTATACCTTTCATTTCTGCGTATGCTCTTTGCCCTGCGACTCTGTGCGATCTGGGCAAATCAGAAACAGAAAGGAAGGATTTTTCTCATGCGTATGCTCTTTTCCCTGCACCTTAGTGTGATCTCGGAAAATCAGAAACATTGAGAAAAATATTAGTTTTTCGGCTAAAGCTAACTTTGAGATTTTTTTTTAATTTCTTCTAGTTTTTTGGCTAAAGCTAACTTCGAGCCGCAAGGTTCGTTTTTCTTTGCATATTCGTGTTGGGTTTTGTGTTTTGTAGGGAAAAAGAGCTTTCTCAAGGCAAGCACGCAAACCGAGCCCCCCCCCCCCCCCCCTCTCTCTCTCTCTCTCTCTCTCTCTCTCAAATTTTTTGTATAGATCAATTGTTCAAAGCTATTTTAAGAGAGTAGAGGTCTTGGGTTCAAGTCTCCATTTTGTGGGGGCGGATTTTTTCATTCCCGCACATTCGCGCACTTTGCCGGCAACTTCAACAATTTTTTTTCAAAAAGCCATAACTTCTTCATCCGGAAGCCTTTTTCAGAGCCGTTTTTTTTAAAACCGCCTATTTTTTCGAGATCTATCCATTGGAACACCTACTTTCAGCATCTTCAGCTTCAGTTTTTTTAAAAAAATGGAAAGTCCATGCCAAGTCATTCTTGACAGCACTAACTACTTCCAATGGGTAGCCTACATGGAAGATTTACTTAGAAGTAAAGGTCTCTTCAGAATAGCCACAGACCAAGAGAAGAAACCAAAAGATGAAGACAAGGCGCAAAATGGGAAAATAGACAAGATCAAGCACGTGGTTTGATAGGGATGTCTATTTCTCCTGATCTTAGATTCCACATTGCGGAACTTGAGACTCCTCATGAAGCATTAGAAAAACTTGCTAAAGTTTTTGGGATTAAAAATGAAATTAGAGCCCATCAACTTGAAAATGAGCTGCTTACTTTGGATCCTAATAATTTTTCTTGCATTGAAGATTTCTTGTCCAAATTCAAGAACCTTAGATATCTCTTGGAAGGTGTTAAAGTTAAGAAAGACGATGGTAACCTTATTTATTCCATCCTTACTAAGTTGGGACCAGCCTACTCTGTATTTGTTTCCACTTTCCATTCTACAAGAGAAGCTTTCATTTGTCAAGGACAAGACTACAAGCCCCCTTCCTTTGACTCCTTTTGTGATTCCTTAATAAGAGAACAAGAAAAACTCTTACACCTTGGTCTTCTTAATCTTGGAAACTCTTCCACGAAAGCGTTAGCCGCCCAGCAGCAACCAAATTCAAAGAATCCTAAGAAGTCATATCCTCAAAAGAATGGTCCTAAACCATTTCAGCCTCAAAATGAAAGATCATTTCAGCAAAATGATAAGACCAATAAAAACAAATGGAAGAAGACTGATAGACATTGTAACTTTTGTAATCGAGATGGCCACTTAGAATCTAAATGCTTTAAGAAGATGGAAGCCTTGGAAGCCGCAATGAAGAAACATAACATCCATGTGGAGCCTACTTCAACTTCAACTTCCGGAATGGCACTTTCTGCATGTCATTGTCAATCATCTCAGTCTGGTTATGCATTAAATGTATCTTCTTCTTCTTCTCATTCTCATGAGTGGCTCATTGATTCTGGAGCCTCTTGTCACATGGCCAAAAACCAAGCCATGTTTTCTTCTTTAAATGATTGTAACACCAAAAATATATATATTGGTGATGATAGATCTCTTAATGTTGTAGGGACTGGAACTGTTCATCTAGACAATGGTCAGTTTAATGATGTATTATGTGTTCCAACCTTATCCTGCAACCTTCTATCTGTCTATCAGATAACTCATTCAGGTGAAGGTAAAATTGTTGAATTTTCACCTCATGATGTTGTAATCAAGGATCTAAAAGATCCTAAACAGATTCTAGCTACTGGTCTTGCTGATGATTCCAAAAGGTTGTATAAGTTTCACAACTTTGGGTCATCCAATCTTCCCTCAGTATTTGTTGCTCATAATGATGAAGTGAGCAAACTTTGGCATGAGCGATTTGGTCACTTAAACTATCGCTCCCTTCAGCATCTATGTAAAGAAAATATGGTGACAGGTCTTCCTATGGTATCTTGCAGAGATGGTGTTTGTTCCGGATGTGTACTCGGAAAACATCATCGGGACAGTTTTGACAAACGTGCCTCTTGGCACGCCTCAGCCCCTTTACAGCTTGTGCACAGTGATTTATGTGGTCCTCTTCCTGTTGCTTCATTCTCTGGCTGCAAGTACTTCTTAACTTTCATTGATGATTTCTCCAGACGCACTTGGGTATACTTCTTAAAACTCAAGAGCGAAGTATTTACCACTTTTTTGGCCTTCAAAGCATTTGTTGAAAAACAATCTGGACATCAAATTCTTAAGCTAAGAACTGATAATGGTGGAGAATATGTTAAAAACACATTCATCAACTTTTGCACCGAAAATGGAATTCAAATGCAACATACTGTTCCATACACTCCACAACAAAATGGTGTAGCTGAAAGGAAAAACCGCACCTTAAAGGAAATGGCTAATTGTATGCTGCAATCTAAAGGACTCAGTCTTAGTTTTTGGGCCGAAGCAATTAATTGTGCAAATTATATAATCAATCGCACTCCTACTAAGGTTCTAGAGAATATCACTCCAGAAGAAGCTTGGAGTTCCATTAAACCAGATGTAAGTCACTTTCGTGTGTTTGGAAGTGAAGCATGGCCCATATTCCAGATGAAAAGCATAAAGCTTTAGAACCTAAAAGTGAGAAATGTACTTTTGTTGGATATTCTGAAGATGTAAAAGGTTATAGACTTATTCCATTTAAGTCCAAAAATGTTATCATTAGAAGAGATGTAAAATTTGATGAAAATAAATCGGCCTGCGAGCCTAGTCCGGCGGATGTGCCACCTCTTCCTATCTCTTCTATCTTTGAAAACATTTCTTCTTCAGATGATGAAAGCGAGGATGATAATCCTCCCCCACCTTCTCAGGATCCTCAACTTCCAAGATGGGTCCGTGCTACTCGGGATGCAGCAGGTGATCTTGCCGGTGATCCTACAGATCAGCGACGTACACGTTCTCAGTTTGAAAGAGCCTCTTCTTTACTGGCTCAAGCTCCAGTAAATCATGATCCTGACACTTTTGCAGAAGCTTCAGGCCATCCACATTGGGAAGCAGCTATGAATGAAGAATATCATTCATTGATGACAAATGATACATGGGATCTTGTTCCTCTACCAAAGGGACGCAAACTTGTTAGATGTAAATGGGTTTACAGAACCAAGTATGGACCAGATGGGAAAGTTGATAAACATAAAGCTGTCTCGTTGCTAAGGGCTTTTCACAGGTTGAAGGCATTGACTACACTGAAACCTTTCTCCTGTTGCCAAAATGAACTCTATCCGCCTTGTTCTTTCCCTTGCTGCCTCTTTAAAATGGGAAGTCCATCAGATGGATGTTAAATCTGCCTTCTTGCATGGGGATTGCAGGAAGAAATCTATATGGAACAACCCATTGGCTTCATACAAACAGACTCCAGCCTTGTTTGTCGACTTAAGAAATCCCTTTATGGCCTCAAGCAAGCTCCTCGGGCTTGGTATGCCAAAATGGATAGCTTTCTTTTAGAATCTGGCTTTTCTAGGTGTCATTCTGACAATACTGTCTACACCAAGAAAGTGGGCAACTCTCTTATCATCCTTGTTCTTTATGTTGATGATCTTATTCTTACTAGTAGTGATCCCAACCTTATAAACCATGTGAAGTCCAGCCTTAAAAAGAAATTTGAAATGACAGACTTAGGACATTTACACTATTTTCTCGGTCTTCAAGTCTTGCAATCCCAAGAGGGTATTTTCCTTTCCCAGTCCAAGTATGCTTGTGATATTCTTCGTCATTTTCACATGGAAGACTGTAAGCCAGCCCCTTCTCCCTTTCAGTCTGGAGTCAAACTTTCAGTCTCTTGTACCTCTCCTAAAGTTGATGCTACCTTATACCGTCAACTTGTCGGAAAACTCCTGTATTTAACCCATACTCGTCCTGATCTTTCCTTTGCTGTTGGCCTTGTTGCGCGTTTTATGCAAAACCCCCGTGAAAGCAGCTAAAAGAATACTTCGTTATGTTCGAGGTACAGTACAGTTTGGGATTCATTACAGTGCCAAAGCAGCTCCTCTGTTAGTTGGTTTCACTGATTCTGATTGGGCTGGTGACCTTGATGATCGGAAGTCTACTGCCGGTTATGTCTTCACTCTTGGTTCAGGACCTATTACATGGGCTTGTAAGAAACAGGCTGCCATTTCTCTTTCGTCAGCAGAAGCAGAGTATCGTGGTGCCGTGGAAGCTAGTAAGGAAGCCTTGTGGCTTCGTCAGATCCTATCAGAGTTTGGCTTTGAGCAGCAGCATTCAACCACACTTTGGTGTGATAATCAAAGTGCCATTCAGCTATGCAAAGATCCAGTCCAGCATCAGCGCAGCAAACACATTGAACTACACATGCACTTCATCAGAAAGCTCATTCATGACCATGTTCTTGAAGTGCAATATTGTCCAACAGATGATCAGGTTGCAGACATCTTCACAAAGGCTCTCACAGAGGCGAAGTTCACTAAACTTCGATATATGCTTGGAGTTCAGGAAGTTGTCACTAAGGGGGGATAGGCTCTAGTGCCTCCTTCCTTCTCCTATTGTGTCATATTTGTAAATCCTTCAATCCTATCCCAAGTTGTTCTTAAGGGGGGATGTTAGGATATTCCGACACATAGGATATAGTTAAGTTCAACTTGGTCTAGTATAGAGTTAGGTTAGAGTTAGGTAAAGTGTGTTTCTTTACCATTGTACATTTTGTAACTTACAATCCGACGGTCACGATATGTAGTGATCCGACGGTTCACTCTCACCTTGGTATTACCGACACTTGATCCGTGGCTTGACACCCGATTGGTCCATGAGTTCTATTTAAAGCGCATGGAGGGTCATTGTTCGGGTAATCCGTGCATGAGAGAAGCTTATGTAAATTTTCATTCTTTGATTAATAAATTGCCTGTAGTACCCACATTGGGACAGGCCGTGGACTGTTTCCCTCCTTGCACTCTGAGGGTTTTAACCACATCAAAAATACTGGTGTATTGATTTGAGATCTGGTTGTGAGCGGTGTCCTTTTGGTATTCTTTCTGTGGAACTTACCCTGTAAATTCCTACAAAGATTGACACTCAATGTTATACGCGGAGGTGGTTCAAATAGCCAGTTTTACTTGATTGATATCGGTAGCTGCTGGAAGAATGATGGACAGCCATGTGATGGTGAGGTTGAAACAGATGTTACTAGATACAGTGAGATGATCATAAATCCTGAGGTGACGAGCTGGTGTAGACCTGATAACCTTGCTGTCTGTCCACCTTATCACATGAATTCCAATGGTAGCAAAGTCTACAGAAATGATACAGCTCATTTTCCATACTCTGCTTATCATTTGTACTGTGCACCGGGCAAATACTCAACAAGATTTCCTTCCATAAAATTATAAGCAAGGATCATCTAACAATTGTTAATCGTCAAATTTCTGTGTTAGTGACTCTGGTATCAGAGATTCAGACTAGATGTAATTAGCCATCAATGTAGTATGGATTTATGAAACGCAACTCGGGTAGTTTGCTCCATGTTCGTTCGGGCTAAGAAAACTTAATTTTTAGTTTTGGATCCTTGCAGTTGCCTTCGAATTAGAGATGCATAGATACCATTCTTTTTCAACAATTCCTCATGAGTACCACTTTCAACTATCTGACCGCCTGACACAACTGCCACGGTAGTTGCACTTTAGACTGCTGAAAGTCTATGTGCTATAACTAAAACCGTCTGTCCTTTTATCAATTGGTCCATGGCATCCTGATTAAATACAAGCAAGGGCATTGTTAAGGAAGAAAATAAGATCACACGAAAAATCAAGAGTAATAGAAGAACAAAGAGGCTATCATGGTTTGGGTCATGGTATCACCTGAACCAGGTATTCACTCTTTGCATCCAAAGCACTCGTAGCTTCATCCAAAAGAAGTACACGAGGATTCCTCAGTAATGCCCTTGCTATTCCAATCCGTTGTTTTTGACCCCCTGACAACTTCACACCATGCTGTCCAACAAGTGTATTGTACCCTTCCAGAAAATTTGATACAAACTCATGGGCAATGGCCATTCTCTGTATTTGTTGAGTCAGAAGTGGACAATGTTTCAAATTTAGGAGAATTCCATATTCATTGAAATAGTCAAATAAAGCAACTAATTGTACTCTCAATTTGACAATACAAGTCGCATGTTTCTAGTTCAAATCAAACGAGATTTAAAACATGTCTAAAGGTTTTTGAAATGTACGGCAGCATTTTCAATGTCAACAGTGCTGGCTCTGCCTTTCAGTCCATATAGAATATTGTCTACTACTGAGCAGTTGAAAAGAACAGGTTCGTGGCTCACAATACTTACTTGCAAAATTTGCCAGTTGGTTTTAAATGAGTTCATGAAAATCAATTTTGCTTCCAGGTTGGTACTTTCCCCTGAAAAATCGAGTATAGTAAACATGAAAATAGATTGCCCCTTGTTTATATCTTCTAAAAATGTCTGATTATAGTAGGCACCCGCATTAACAGGTGTAATAGATGAACAAATATTAGATAATATCGACACATCGTTCACTGTTGATTCGAAACATGGTGCAACTCCTAGCTCATCAAACAAGTCTATAGTCATTGCCTGCAACCCAGCAGTGCCTCCACACACTCGTGGTTGATGCGTAGACGACAAAAACAATACATTCTTTAAACTTGTGTACTCTCAAACATTTCGAATACTCCATTGGACCCAAATTTAACAGAACCCCAAATCGGAATTACCTGTACTCCCATGGACCCAAATTTAGCAAATTCCCAAAACAAAATCAGATTATATGCATGGCTCATCTAAGGAGAGTCAAGATGGTTGCACAGTAAATCAGGAGGGAGATAACAGATATGCTTTTGAGGGACAAGATATTACAACAGGCCATTCTTTCAGAGACTGCACTAGGAGCAGACAAGTACTTATCTTCACTAAAAACAATCAGTGATGTTGAAGTGTCAGTCTGCCAAAAAGGTACATTTATATTCTGTAATGTTCTCAATCTTATCTTGCCAGCATTCTGCATAATCGGAACTAAATTCTTTTCAGAACTCTCATTTGATGTCAAACAACTCTCCATTGAAAAATATGTGACTTGAAATTGCTGATTAAGGCTATGCATAGCATGTACCATATGTTGATGCTACTTGTATAATGATGGCATTTCAGGGAAACTAGAAAAAGCATTGTTGAGGCATTCACTGGACACTTTTGAAGCCAATTCTGAGATTTCTGCACTGGCAGCTTCTAGTCCAACAGAACCCAAATTTTGGCCAGCAACAGTTTCCCTGGCCTTCTCCAGCACAAACTACAAGTGAAAGAAATTGTAAGAGAGACGTGTGTGAGTTTGAGAGAGTGTGACAACGATGATGAAGATAGAGAGATACATACCAAGGTATTGTTAGGCATTTCGTAATACCATCCATTAACAAATGCTGGGAATATAGCCTGGGCTGCCCTGACAAAAATAAGCATCGCTTTCATTCCCATCCATTCAAAGGAGAAAAAATGGTCTCCTTAAACCCCAATATCAATCTAAAAAATCAACAAAATCAACAAACACCGTAAGGGAGAAATTCAGTGTCATTGCAAAATTGGATATTCATTTCAATAAATTTATTTTGCAATGGGGATTCATCTACACTTCAGGTCAGGTTTATCAAATAGGGCTTATATATCTACTATTTAAAAATATACCTTGCCTATTAGTTATCCAACCTGGCAGTCATATGAAGTTATTCAGAAGAATGCTAGAACACATCCATCTTAACATTGAAATTGTTGCATCAAGGAATTTGATAGCGTTAACCACATCATAGATCATGCATTAATATGGATTTGAGTAATTATACTAAATTATTCACTGCTAGATACATGCCATCTTAGTATTTCCACGAGTGCTGAGAAATACCAGAAGATAAAAGGCCAAGAAAACAAGCCCTGCTGCTCTTGCTGTGAGGCAAACATAACTCAAGTTGTACAATTGTTTGTTCAGTGGAATACAATTATAATCTATATAAGCTATTTGAAACATAGGCCTTATGACTGGCAAGGTCAATACAAATTAAAATCTGATTCTATTCTGCATTTGCATATGATGCAACATAGGTATTAGGCCTTATATCACCCTGGAGATCATGGTTTATTGCATCATCAATGTAAATAAGACATCGATTTGAAGAACAAGGTACTTAATTTTTAACAGCATGTTGTTCTCGACAACGTCATGGCTTATTCTGTGTGCCAATTTGCATACAATCTCTTTGCTTTTTCCAAGGAGTGATGTTCTTCACAACATATCTCCCTGTGGGTGTCCTTAGTTCAAGTTTGGTGTCATTGGTGCACACAAAAACAAGTTTTCACCAAAGTAATTATATAGTGAGCTAGTGGTAACAAGGATCTTCATATATGATACATGGAATTAACAAAGAGATTTTTTCCAAGATTTTGATACTCAATGGAGACGTAGTGGGTGCATATCGTTCTACAACATTCCCATCTTTGTCCACCAGAAACTTAGTGAAGTTCCACTTTATTCCATTACCAAAAAGCCCACCTTTGCCTAACTTCAAGAACTTGTAGAGAGGAGCTGCATTGCTACTATTAACTTTGACCTACATCACAGAATTTCTACTTAACACCAAGGATCCAATGAAGCAACCACATGGACTGGTTAAGTTTAAACTTTAAATGAATCCTATAGCATAAAGAGAGAAGAAATCCAAGAGGGTATAAAGATCAGAAGAGGCTGTCAGATTAATAGTTAATAGTTAAGAAAAAATTAATAGTTAGAGTTTCTTGTTGCTAAACAATTTCTTGATGGCTTAAGGGTTTCTCAATGGTTTCTCCAAAAGAGAATTTATTTTATAGACATTTTGAGTGTTGAACGTGAAATATCATTTTTGGTAGATGGACCCTTTAAGGAAACCAACAATATTTACTATAGGGCAAGTTCTTGCGTGTTCTTTCAGAGGATTCATGTTCATTTCTATGTGGGAGAGACCACTGGTGGATTCTAACATTCTGGCTGCCCTCGGCTGTGAATGTTTTATATGAAGGAAAAATACTGCATACAAGGTAATGATGCTGATGCAATCTTTCTGGAACCTCCACAACGAAGTTCTAGATGGTTTTTCTTTCCATCACTGATGGATTATTATTGGTGGCAGGCAGAAGGAATAGGGAAATAACTACTCTATTATGATTATCTTGTTTTATGTAAGAAGTAGTACTTTTACAGATTATGTTACATGACTGGACACTTCCTTTTAACCTAATGATGCCTTCTATATGCCCTAATAACTGATAAACCTCCTTACCTAATGCCCCTAATTGAAGGTAAGCTTGCCAAGAAAAGAGCTAGCTCTCTTGACTTTAATGGGTTGAAAGGCTTTTTTTTTAACAATTTAATGATATCAAGGACGAAGTTAAGGCATGGAAGTTTGGAGGGTTTTGTTCAAATCATTGTGTTAGTCATCTTTGGGATTATATCTACACAAAAATGCCTTGGTTTATCATGTTGTTATCCCACGAAGTGTTCATCTATTTATTTTACTTGGATATTCAGAGTGAATCCTTGTCAATAACAAACAAGAGGTGACATGTATTTCTGGTAGAGAATCTGGGTCACCAAGATATTATTCGGACTGCCAGTCTTTTTGTACACTGATATTATGAATAATATTTGGCCTTGTTTAAAGCAATGACATATTTCTCCCCTGAAATATGAATGTACAGAATTCTTATCTCTATTGTTCAAAATTTTTAAATTTGTTTGGAGAAAAAAATGTATATTTTACTTGTCAAGTTTTTCAAAAAGTTGAATTTTGAAAGATTTATGGGAAATAGTTGAACTTTTTACAACTGTTATCTCCTATTTACTATTTACTTCTCGTCATATTGTTCTGCCTTTTCTCTCTCTTTTTCTGTTCCCCATTTCATTCTCCTCTGTTTTCTATTTGCTTCTCGTCATATTGTTCTGCCTTCTCTCTCTATTTTTCTTTTCCCCCATTTCATTCTCCTCTGTTTTCTATTTTCTTTGTGACGAAATTCTTAGAATATTTTGAAATATTATATATTTAGAAAAATAAATTTTTATTTTGTATTTACCAAGCATTTAACTGGATTTCAAATTCTTAGAATATTTTGAAATATTATATATTTAGAAAAATAAATTCCTCACTGCGTTTACGAATTCCAAATTCTTAGAATATTTTGAAATATTATATATTTAGAAAAATAAATTCCTCATTGCGTTTACGAATTCCAAATTCTTAGAATATTTTGAAATATTATATATTTTAAAAAAATAATTCCATGCTGGAAACTATTATATAAACCGCCCATTTCCGCGGATACATAGATGACCAAATTTTTAAAATATTTGTGCAGATTAGATATCTCAAATTCTGAAAAGTTGTCCTAGAAGCTCTCTCCCGAGGAAGGAGATAGTTTCGGATTTGTTGATAGGAATAAAATTTGATCTTAGGAGAGATTATATCATAAATATTCATGCGACACTAAAAATATCCAAAATATAATTAATACAACCGATCAAAACTCCATGCTCTGCTAAAATCGAGTTATGGAACACTTACAGGTACTAAGATTGTTGACCATGTTGATTCTCATTGTCATAGTTATAAAAAAAAACCAGCTACATCAAACCTATAAAGCAGAGTGCCCTTCATTAACCAACCATTTTTGTCATGTCTTAGCCTTGCCAGTACAACATTTGAGCGAATCTATTCACTAGCTCACTAGCTTATTGCGCAATATCACAGCTTGTACCGAATACGCTGCCACCTTTTCTGGTTTCGTGTCAAAACTGTCATCCTCTTTAAACCTTCCTCTCGATATATAAGAATCTGTCTAACAAAGGTGGGAAAATTTCCATTCATTAACAATTAAAGAGCATTACTTTATGCATTATTTATTACATTTTAGTAGAAAAAATTTATAGGAAAAAATTTAAATTATTGTTTCTGAGGTGGACTTTTTTGCTTTGACACATTTCTATTTTATGATACTAGGCTATTTTTTGAAAATCTAAAAAGGAAAATTACATTATATTCATTGAAATTGATATCTACATCTTTTGAATTCAAAAGTTTAAGGAATTTGTTTGAATTTAACACGTTTTATCGAATTATATCATTTCAATTAAAAGAAAAGTATTTGTTTGCATTTGTTAATTTCTTTATTTTTCAACCTCTTTTAACCCTCATAACATACTTTAACATTCTTGACCCAAGAATGTATTTAAAGTCTCACTTCGTTATTATTAACTAATTACGGGTTGGTATAATGTAAGTAATTTCTCTTTATCTTCAAACTTTGAATGAAATTTTGTCTATTAATTTTTATTTAGTAATTTTCTATATCTCATGATTCTTCTCGAATGTATAAAAGTATAATGTAAGTGATTTCTCTTTATCATCAAGCTTTGAATGAAATTTTGTTTACTAAATTTTATTCAGTGATTTTCTTTATCTCATGATTCTTCTCAAATTTATGCCTTACGGCGTTTCCTTTGCAACATCTGGTGCAAATGCTAGTTTACGTCATCATCCAAACCATGTAAGGTGATGTGTTATTAATTTGTAATTTTGCAATATAAACACTTTTCAAATATGAACACTTTCCCAATATCAAATAATGTAACAATTCACAGGTAATGTTATTTGTGGACTACTAATCTATTTTTTTTGTTTCCATATCTAAACACTTTCAGATATTGGCACTGACTTTAATACTCAAGTTGAAGCAGAGACTTGCTGCTAGGCGGCGGTCCTTGTTGAAACACAATCCACCGTTCTTATCCACCCAAATCCTATCCCATTTTCCTCTGTTTCTTCATGTCACACAGGACTTCCTCGGTGGACTCAGCTATAAATGTTGAAAATGTAATTTCAACGGGCACGAAACCACCGAACAGAACCTTAAAACCGCCAAGGGATATCGCACCGCTATCAAACAAAAAGCAGTTTCCGTACTCGTTGCTCCGATGCGATTTGGAGGCGACGCGTGTCACCCGCATGACATCAGCAAACGAAAGCCATCGGAAGTTAAAGCTCGGTGGAAATCTACCTTCCGATATCCTCTCCACCGTCCGATCTCCCTGTGTGTTCTCCGCCGTCGATCTCCGGAAGGTGCACGGACCCCCGACAAGTCAGATTTTGAGTGAAGTGGAAGTCTCGTTTGCGTTGACCGCCGTAGGAGGAATCAAATGAAGTTTAATGTGTGTCATAGTTTTGGTGGCGGCCATTATTAACAGGATGGGCATACGTCCCATATTTATTATATGTTTTAATTTTGGTTATGGGTGTATGTCCCATATGGCATACACATTTTTTTTTATATTTTCTCATATAACATGTTGTCATATGTTGAATATAGTCTACGCGGTGTAGTAGTGGAGAGTAGTTCCTTTTGTATTGTGAGTGGGGTGGTTACGCATGGGAGTGCGATTATTTTTTTTATGAAATATGTATTGTGGCTGCGATTGTAAACAGAGTGTGTGTGTTGTCTTTTAGTATGCACAACAGTGCGATTTTCATATATATATTCACAACAGTGCTGTAATGTTCGTTGGGCATTGAAAAACAGAGGTATGTTTTGAAAAACTGTTTATGTAATCTCCACAGCAGTGGAAAATCTGTGAGAGCAGCAGAGTAGTTTTTTTTTGGATTCCCTCTTTGCACAGAGGAAGAAATATGTAACAGAGTTTCAGTTTTAAATTAATAGAAATGTGTTGTGACTGTGTAATGGACTGTGTTCTGAGTTAATTTTTTTAAAGAGGTTCTCTGCAAAAGATCCTGGACAGAGGAAACAGAGCATTGTCTCTGTAGTGGTTATTTTGTTGGTTTTGGTATTTCTCCATTTAAAGAAAAATACCCAACAGTGGTATCAGAGCAGGACCAGGCTCTTTAAGGAAGTTAAAGAAGCTGAAGGGAGAAGGTTGTTGCTGCAGCAAAATCTCTCAGGTAGACAGAAGACTCAGACAGTGAAGGATTCAGGTATTCCCCAAAAGCATTTCTCTTGTTATTGCTGAAGACAGTCAGTTTAAAAAAAATCACAGTCAAGGATTTAAAACCATAGTTCAAGATGCAAGGAATGGCAAGCACAAGCATGGGTATGTTCAACACCCAGCTCCCACACTTTAATGGGAAGAACTATGACTACTGGTCTATAACCATGAGAGCTTTGTTCATCGCTCAAGATATATGGGAACTAGTAGAATATGGGTTTGAGGAACCAGCAGATGAAACTGAGTTCAATGCATTAACTCAGGGAGAGAAGGATCAGTTGAAGCTCAATAGGAAGAAGGATGCAAAGTCCATTGTCTTGTTGTATCAAGGAGTGGACCAGAGTATATTCCCAAGGATAGCAGCAGCTACAACATCACATGAAGCATGGCAAACTCTCAAGACAGCCTATCAAGGCATGGAGAGAGTGAAGACAGCAAAATTGCAAATGCTGAGAAAGGATTTTGAAAACTTGAACATGAAGGAGTCAGATAACATTGACTCATTCTTCACTCATATGATTGGAGTAGTCACACAAATGAGAACTCATGGAGAAACAATTGAAGATAGAAGAATAGTGGAGAAAATATTGAGAGTCTTACCCTCAAGGTTCGATGCCATAGTCACAACCATTGAAGAGACAAAGGATCTCTCAAAATATTCAGTTGATGAGCTACATGCATCACTGATAACACATGAGCAGAGGTTGAGTAGGAATGAAAACTCGTCTCTAGAGCAAGCCTTCAAGACCCAGATGTCCTTTGGAAGAGGAAGAGGTCAAGGCAGAGGAAACAAAAGAGGAAGAGGCAGAAGCCAGAACAGAGGTGGAAGGAACAGCCCATCAAATGCACAAGGAAGAGGCAACAATACAAATCAGAATCAAGGTCAAGGCAGCAGCCAACAAAGAGATCAGTATCAAGCTCAAGGACAAAGGTATGATAAATCTAATGTTCAATGCTATTATTGCAAAAAGTATGGACATTATGCTAGTGATTGTAGAAAGAAACATCATGATATGAACAGCAGACAGAATGCAAATGTTACAAGAGAAAACAGCAGTCAAGAAAATGTCCTGTTAGCTTGTAACATGGCTGAAACACATAGTGAAGACATATGGTTTTTAGACTCAGGTTGCAGCAACCATATGACCGGAAACATAGCCTTCTTTTCTGCCCTAGATAAAAATGTGAAATCAGAAGTCACACTAGGAACTGATAGTAAAGTGTCTGTTATGGGAAAAGGAGAAATAAAAATACTTTCAAAGCAAGGAGAAAAGAAAACCATAGCAGATGTATACTATGTCCCCGGAATGAGATGTAACCTCTTGAGTGTTGGACAGCTTGTCCATAAGGGGTACAATGTTTTCTTTAAAAATGATGTATGCACCATCATGGATATACCACCCAGCAAAAGATGCATTGCTGAAGTGAAGATGACAAGGAACAGGATGTTCCCCTTGAGGATCAGGGCAGATTTGAAAAACAAAAATGAAATTGCAGCAGTTACCCAAGAGGCTTTCCAAAGCGTGCCAAAGGATGAGAATTGGTTGTGGCACTTGAGATTTGGTCATCTCAATTTTGGAGGTCTAAATTTGTTGAGTAGGAAAGGAATGGTAAAGGGATTACCATTGATAGAGAAACCGGACAGCCTATGTGAAGGCTGCATTTTGGGAAAACAACATAGAGAAAGTTTTCCATCAGGGAAGAGCATAAGGGCAAAAGCACCCTTAGAAATCATCCACTCAGATTTGTGTGGGCCAATGCAAGCTCCATCATTAGCTGGCAGCCAATATTTCCTAACATTCATTGATGACTGTACAAGAAAGACTTGGATATACTTCCTTAAAAACAAAAGTGAAGTGTTTGAGAAATTCCAAAACTTCAAGGCATTTGTTGAAAACCAAAGCGGGCTGCACATTAAAGTTTTGAGAACTGATAGAGGAGGTGAGTATATCTCCAAGGAATTCCTAAGATTCTGTAGAGAAAATGGAATTAATAAACAGTTTACAACTCGGTACACCCCACAGCAAAATGGAGTTGCTGAAAGGAAGAACAGGACCATCATGGATATGGCGAGGAGCATGCTAAAGGCAAAGCATTTGCCAAATGAGTATTGGGCTGAAGCTGTACATTGTGCAGTTTATATATTGAACAGGTGTCCTACAAAAGCAGTCATGAACAAGGTGCCAGAAGAGGCATGGAGTGGGAGAAAGCAAGGAGTCACCCACATGAGAGTTTTTGGGTGTGTGGCCTATGCACACATACCAGATCAGCTAAGGAGGAAGTTGGACAGCAAAGGGGAGAAATGCATCTTCATTGGATACAGTGATGAATCCAAAGCCTACAGGCTGTACATTCCATCTACCAAGAAGTTCTTTGTCAGCAGGGATGTTCAATTCATTGAAGAGGAAGCTTGGGATGGAAGCATAGAGAAAACAGTGAATGTCAAGCGCTGTTTGTCTCATGATGAAGATGAAGAGGAAGTGGCTGAAATGAATCCCCAAACAGCAGCGCCAACACAAGGACAGCAAGGGACACCATTGAGGACAACACAAGGACAACAAGGTACACCATTGAGGATCAATGAGAGTGCTTCTCCAAGTACACCACAAGGAGGAAATTCAAGTGCATCTTCAAGCACTTGCACACCAAGTGAACGAGGTAAGAAGTTTAGAAATCTAAGTGACATTTATGATGAAGGAATGAATTCCTTATTTGCCTTATATTGTCATGTTGATGATCCTATTCATTTCGAGGATGCAATCAAAGATAGGAAATGGATAGAAGCTATGGATGAGGAGATCAATGCCATAGAGAGAAACAAAACATGGGATTTGGTTGAGTTACCAAAAGGCAAAGAAGTCATTGGTGTGAAATGGGTTTATAAGACCAAGAGCAATGCTGAAGGTAAGATTGAAAGGCACAAGGCAAGGCTGGTTGTCAAAGGCTACAAGCAGCAGTATGGGAGAGATTATGAGGAGACTTTCGCCCCGGTTGCAAGAATGGAAACCGTGAGAGCAGTGCTGTCCATAGCAGCTCAAAACAAATGGAAAGTCTACCAAATGGATGTGAAATCAGCATTCCTAAATGGAGTGTTAATGGAAGAGGTTTATGTGGAACAGCCTCTCGGATATGAGAAGAAAGGTGAAGAGCACAAAGTGTGCAGATTGAAGAAAGCTCTTTATGGGCTGAAGCAAGCGCCAAGAGCATGGTACAGCAGGATAGATTCATATCTATTGGAGAATGAATTTGACAAATGTGAAGGAGAACCCACAGTCTACATCAAGGAAAAGGATGGTAAAATTTAATTGTTGTCTTGTATGTAGATGATGTTATTTTCACTGGAAATGATAGTTATCTTATTGAGAATTTTAAATCAGTCATGAAGGATGAATTTGAAATGACTGACATGGGTTTGTTGAGATACTTCTTAGGCATAGAAGTAGATCAAAATGAAAAAGGAATTTTTATATCTCAAGCAAGATATGTAAATCAAGTTTTGGGCAGATTTAACATGGAAGAATGCAAGGCAGCCATCACTCCCACAGTAATGGGATTAAAACTCAGCAGAGAGGACAGCAGCAAGGATTTTGATCCTAGCCTATACAAAAGTATTGTAGGCAGCCTTATGTATTTAACAGCAACTAGGCCTGATCTAATGTATGCTGTTAGTTTGATTTCCAGATTCATGGAGAGGCCAAAGGAGGCACATTGGCAGGCAGCAAAGAGAATTTTGAGGTATGTCAAAGGTACCAAAATGTTTGGAATTTTATATAATACCTCAGAACATTCAGATTTGGTTGGATACACTGACAGTGATTGGGCTGGAAGTGTAGATGATCGGAAGAGCACTTCCGGTTATGTTTTTAATATGGGTTCAGGAGCCATTTCATGGGCTTCTAAGAAGCAGTCCATTGTAGCATTGTCTACAGCAGAGGCTGAATATGTGGCAGCTACAGCAGCAGCATGTCAAGCAGTGTGGATGAGAAGAATGTTGAGAAGCTTGGGCCAAGAGCAGGCAAAAGCGACAGTGATTTTTTGTGACAATAGCTCAGCTATTGCATTGTCAAAGAATTCAGTGTTTCACAAGAGAACGAAACACATTGATACAAGGTTTCACTACATCAGAGAATTGGTGAACAATGGAGAAATAGTCTTGGAACATTGCAGGACTCAAGAACAGGTAGCAGACATCTTGACAAAGCCATTGGATCAGAAGAGCTTTGAATTTTTGAGGAAGTGTTTGGGTATGACTGAATGCCCAGCAGTTGAAATTAAAGGGGAGTGTTGAAAATGTAATTTCAACGGGCACGAAACCACCGAACAGAACCTTAAAACCGCCAAGGGATATCGCACCGCTATCAAACAAAAAGCAGTTTCCGTACTCGTTGCTCCGATGCGATTTGGAGGCGACGCGTGTCACCCGCATGACATCAGCAAACGAAAGCCATCGGAAGTTAAAGCTCGGTGGAAATCTGCCTTCCGATATCCTCTCCACCGTCCGATCTCCCTGTGTGTTCTCCGCCGTCGATCTCCGGAAGGTGCACGGACCCCCGACAAGTCAGATTTTGAGTGAAGTGGAAGTCTCGTTTGCGTTGACCGCCGTAGGAGGAATCAAATGAAGTTTAATGTGTGTCATAGTTTTGGTGGCGGCCATTATTAACAGGATGGGCATACGTCCCATATTTATTATATGTTTTAATTTTGGTTATGGGTGTATGTCCCATATGGCATACACATTTTTTTATATTTTCTCATATAACACGTTGTCATATGTTGAATATAGTCTACGCGGTGTAGTAGTGGAGTGTAGTTCCTTTTGTATTGTGAGTGGGGTGGTTACGCACGGGAGTGCGATTATTTTTTTTATGAAATATGTATTGTGGCTGCGATTGTAAACAGTGTGTGTGTGTTGTCTTTTAGTATGCACAGCAGTGCGATTTTCATATATATATGCACAACAGTGCTGTAATGTTTGTTGGGCATTGAAAAACAGAGGTATGTTTTGAAAAACTGTTTATGTAATCTCCACAGCAGTGGAAAATCTGTGAGAGCAGCAGAGTAGTTTTTTTTTGGATTCCCTCTTTGCACAGAGGAAGAAATATGTAACAGAGTTTCAGTTTTAAATTAATAGAAATGTGTTGTGACTGTGTAATGGACTGTGTTCTGAGTTAATTTTTTTAAAGAGGTTCTCTGCAAAAGATCCTGGACAGAGGAAACAGAGCATTGTCTCTGTAGTGGTTATTTTGTTGGTTTTGGTATTTCTCCATTTAAAGAAAAATACCCAACAATAAATATTGGCTTCTTGCTTCCCCATTATAGATATTCGCTCTTTGGCTTTCATCAATTCGGCTCCGATGGTCTCTACATTCATGGCTTTGGGTGGGCCGAGCGTAGCGTACTTGGTGATGATGGCACTCATACTGGGTGAAAAACTCCTGTAATAAATTCACCCATGGTCCTCCTATCTAAACATCTCACCGATGAGTTTGGGGTCATTATTAATTTGTTTGTTTGTTGTTGCAGGGTGCAGTGGAGTAAGCGGGACGACGTTCACACTAGTGAACAAATGCAACCAGACGATCTGGCCGGGCATCCTGGCGGGAAATGGGGCGTCCCTCGCTGGCGGCGGCTTCGCCCTCAATCCGAACCAGTACTCGCCGGCGCTAGACGCACCAGTCGGCTGGTCGGGTCGCTTCTGGGGCCGCACAGGCTGCGCCTTCGACGCCGCAGGCAAGGGCTTCTGCGCCACGGGGGATTGTGGACGCGGCCTCAAATGCGAGGGTGCCGGTGGGGCATCGCCTGTTACGCTGGCCGAGTTCACAATCGGTGGTAACGGCAACAAGGATTTCTACGACGTGAGCCTCGTCGATGGCTACAACGTCCCGTTGAACATCATCGCCGAGGGTGGCACCGGAGACTGCCGGGCTGCTGGATGCGTCGCTGATCTTCTGAGCAGCTGCCCGACCGACCTCATCATCGCGGACAATCAGCGGCGAGTGATTGCCTGCAGGGGAAACTCCTATTTCTACCTCTATAGCAAAGTTAATGCACCCTGACATGCAAGGGGAATAGTGGGTGTCTTGCTGCTAACATGCCAAAGTCAACTTTGAGAGAAATATAAATGCAAAGCATCCACTATTCCCCTTGCCTGTCAGGGTACATTAACTTTGCTATAAAGGTGGATATAGGAGTCTCCGTTTATTAATTACAGCAAAAATGGGTCGTTGTGCACACGCAATATATTTCTTTATTAATCTCATCTTACAAAGTTGAGACATTGAATCCACTCACATTTTTAACTCAACTCACCCAACAACAAATTGAAAATGAAAGTGCCCCCCATTGGAAACAAATCGGAGGTCGACTCCGACTATGAAGTCGGAGGTTGGCCTTGCCCTCTTTTGTTTATCTTCCGCTTCACACACTTAGATTAGTGGGTTTCCCACTATATGGCGCATGATTATAGTACCTGCATTCTAACTCTTTACATCTAGTCTTGTAGAGTTTATAAAAAATGCTAGAATTCTAGTTATGTCAGGATTATTGTAAATATTAGCATTTTAAATATCTCGCCATTAATATAAATACTCGCAGTTTGTTGGCGTAGCGGACGGGAATGTTTCAATTAAATTGATATACGGTGGAATGGTAAAGGATTGTAAAGTGCTCTATGTTATATTTCATTATAATAAATTATATTTCAATAATATATGTTATTTATAAGTAGTTGTAAATAACATAAGTATGATTACGTATAGTTATTTGTAATTGGTTGTTAATAATGATGGTATGATTGTAATTTAAAGGTTTTCTATAAATAAATATAATTATATTGAGTTTTTTTTATGTTTTAGAGGGTTTTTGTAATTTTATTTTAATTATGAATAATTATTTGGTAGATGGTAGGGATTTATGATTCACATAATAGTTTAGGATATTCTAAGTAGTATATACAAATAAATTGTCTAGATTTATTTACAAAGTAGTTAAGTCATTTTTATCTTCTTAATTAAATTGATTAATTAAATATTATATGAACAATTCTCATATGAAGTGAGTTATAATTTTTTGGATATATTTTTCGGATATGTAATATTGGCCCATAGTATTATAAGAAAAAAAAATTAATATTAAAAATCTCTATGGTAAAATATGAGCAAATGCTTATGGTTAAAAATATTGTTACATTTTTTATTTAAATACCTATAAATGTTTAATTTATGTTATTAATTACTCTTTAATTAATGGTATTATTAATAATAATTTAAATAAATTTCTAATTATGTAAATATTTAAATTAAGCAATGAGTTTTTTTATATTCATTAAAATGCCAATATGATAAGTATTTATGAAAAGAAATTTTTTTGCTTATTCATATATATAAAAAATGAATTAAATTGAAAAAAAAAAATTAAGATAATAATTATTATAAAAACAAAGATACCATATTTATAAGAAGTATATAAAAAGTTAAAAATATGTGTAATGAAATTCCATAATTAGTATTTAATTAAGCATGATTCATTTTTTTACATGGACACGATCATTTATTTGACCCTGCTGAAATTCCTCTGATTTTTAAAGATTCAAAAAATCAACAATCGAAATAAAAATGCTCATTTAATAACTGTAACACTCTACCCTTCGAGTTAAGATCGATTTGATCGTTATGTCTTTCGTTCCTTTCTCCTTTTAAAAAGAGGCGGTGATTTTGAAAGTTCTTTGCTCGAGACCACTAGGTATTTCGGTTGGGTGAACTCTCAATCTTGGCAACTGCGCAAGATTCATTAGCTTTTGAATCCAGGAAAGGGGAAAAAATGAATTTTATTTGAATTTTGTGTAAAAATAAATTTTATAGTCCATCTGTACATATTTATGTTTTCAAATAAATTGATTTCTATTTGAATTTTTGGGTAAAAATAAATTTTACAGTCTATTCGTGAATATCTACGTGATAGAAACAGCTAAAATCACACAATCAAAGAAACTCAAATATCTACGTGATAGAAACAGCTAAAATCACACAATCAAAGAAACTCAAACATATATTATGCACAAATGGTGTATGTGCAAAGACACTCACACACACATTCAGATCACTCTATTAAATAGAGTTTTTGAGATCCAACTTATTCCTAATTTAGAGAGAGTGGTTGAGAGAATTTCTCAACCATCACAAACCAATTTCTCAAATATGGAATGTAAGCATTAACTCCAACATCCCCCCTTAATGATTACATTACATGAAAATAACAAAATAATCAAGCTTATCAGTAGATGCTCCATCAAGTTGCCTCATAACCCTCGGAAAGGTGTAGTTGGCAAGTTGGATTCCCGAGTTCTCTTCCTCAACTCCCGAATCAAGGACCTCCCGAAGTCAATTACTGGACAACATCCCAATCTGTCGCATAACCTCATTAGGAAACCACTTCCACGTCTACCACTAATGAGGGATCCTTCCCTAGATCCGCAACTGCCATACTATCTGGACAACCATCCATATTGAGCCTTACTACTACTTGATCCATGCAAATACTCATCCAAGCATACTACTGCAGGTTGATTCTAAAAAAAAATAATTGCATCCCAACAAAATGTTTCTAAAGATATCAATGTAGGCCCTACTGCCTACAAGGATAACGCCGATCAAATCCCGCTGGACTACGTTCTCTTCCAGCCGAACGCCGGAATGGTGGACGAAGACAAGAATCTACACTACAGCAACATGCTCCACGCTCAGATAGACGTCGTTTATTCTGCGCTCTCGGTGCTCGATTACTCCGCCATGCTCCGTTAGAAGTTGTCTTCATCAATTCTACACAGCTCTGCGCGGTAGCGTTCATTGCAACTCCGATCATAAGACTACCCTTAATGAATTTCTTCCCAATCAAGATTCCCAGTGAAGGGCTACAACCTGGAAAAACGAATTCGACAACAATGCATGAACTTTTTGTTCGCTGGTGTTCTCGTCTGTCACACATCTGGCAGCGGGTTGAGGTTGATTTATAGCAGGTAGATCCCGTCCGTCCCAAGAAACAGTTGAGGGAAGCAAGGCGTGCAACGTGCTTCATAGTTTCATAGTCATGGAGGGACAGTGCAGCACTGACTTTATCAATCTGACGATGCTCCTATCACTTCTGTTAAATGGTTGAATGCAGCGGTGAAAACACTGTTGTAGTTCTACCTGTCACAGAGTCTCGCCTTGGCTCACTATTGCGCAGGTGAATAGAGATCTCACCCTCGGCTCACAATTATCGCTGCATTGTGGAAAACCACCATGACCTCCGCTCACAATGGAAAGATATGGCAGTGAATCGCCAAAAGAAAACGAATGATTGGACGGGCTAAAATCTGATCTTCATCAACTCTTCACACAGGTCCACAAACTAGTTCCATGCCACAATCCACGTGTCTATGGAAGTCTTTACGCTGCACAGATCTTCACATTGAGGTCCAAGCTCTAGGTCCACACTGATAAAAATAGCTGGTCAAAATGTTGGAGGCCAAAAACAGCACCACTCAGGAGATCGCTGCTCAGGCAGAACAGAGAAACGCCCAGTTTCAAACGCTCAGGAGATCGCTGCTCAGGCGTACGAAAAAAAAATAAATTAACATAAGAAATCAATTTTCACTCTGATTTTTCAAGGATTTAGACTCACAATACACAGGCCTCTGATCCTGTGCTCTCATACCATGATAAAAATAGCTAAAACACACAATTACAGAAACTCAAATCATATATTATGCACAAATGGTGTATGTGCAAAGACACTCACACACAGATTACATTCAGATCACTCTATTAAATAGAGTTTTTGAGATCCAACTTATTCCTAATTTAGGGAGAGTGGTTGAGAGAATTTCTCAACCATCACAAACCAATTTCTCAAATATGAAATGTAAGCATTAACTCCAACACGTTTTCAAATTTTACACATCCACAATGTTCTTTGAGGAGTAACACATTACCTACATCATGCTCTATGAGGAGTAACACATTACATACATCATTTGAGGTTGTTAACATGGCTTTGCATAAGGGATTTTATTCTGTTTTTACTTGTAATTACAATTTTGTAAGGAAAATGTGCAAGTCATAAGTCGGGGATTCGAGTCAAACTCTCGCAAGGAAGTTGGGCTCGTTGTTTGCGTGAGGATATACTCTGAGCTTTATTAATCGTGTTCGTGTGAAGACGTACCTCAACGAATATTTGATTTCATAACATATTAGTTAGCCATGCCTTTTCGACTTCTCCACTTTCTTGTTTTAAAATTATGAACCTAGCCATGCCTTTTTGACTTCTCCACTTATTGTTTTAAAAATATGAACACTAGCTTATGAGATATATTTTTATTAGTTTATTTTTATTAATCAATTTTAACAATTTAAAATTACTAAAAAATAAAACCTAAATTTTATTTAAATTAATATAAAATTCTATAAAATCAATTGTTTATATGGATTCTAAATTATATAAAATATAATTTTATATAAAAATGTATTTTTTTAATAGATTTTTCTAATTTTATAAATTTGTTTAACCAATTTAAATAATTTCTAAATAATTTCCTGATATTAGTATTGAGAATTAAATCATTCTTCCTAATTTAAAGTTATATATATATATATATATATATATATATATATATATATATATATATATTAAGGGTGATTTAAAGACTAAATTATATAAAATATAATTTTATATAAAAATATATTTTTTTAATAGATTTTTCTCATTTATAAATTTGTTTACCCAATCTAAATAATTTTATTCTTGATATTAGTATTGAGAATTGAATCATTCTTATTAATTTAAAGTTATATATATATATATGTGTGTGTGTGTGTGTATGTATATGTTAAGGGTGGTTCACAGACCACATGAAAAAAAATATAGGCAGATCAATCCAAAAGGATCTAGCCCAAATAAATAGGACCTAATGCCAAGGGCATCGAGGATATTTGACCCCATGAGAAAGAAAATCTAGGCAGTCAACACAAAGGGATCTACTCGTTGCCCAAGACCCCATGAGAAAAAAAATCTAAGCAATAACACAAAGGGATCTACTCGTTGCTCAAACAAACAAGGCCTAATCCCAAGGGCATCGAGGATATTTGACCCTGTGAGAAAAAAATCTACGCAGATCAACACAAAGGGATATACACGTTGCCCAAACAAACAGGCCCTAATCCCAAGGGCATCAAGGATATTTGACCCTGTGAGAAAAAAAAAAAATCTAGGTATGTCAACCCAAAGGGATCTACTCATTGCCTAAGCAAACAGGGTCTAGGATCTACTCGTTGCCCAAACAAACAGGGCCTAATCCCAAGGGCATCGAGGATATTTGACCCCATGAGAAAAAAAATCTATGCAAATCAACACAAAGGGATCTACTCGTTTCCCAAACAAACAGGTCTACGCAAATCAACACAAAGGGATCTACTCGTTTCCCAAACAAACAGGGCCTAATCCCAAGGATGTCGACGATATTTGACCCCGTGAGAAAAGGAATCTAGGCATGTCAACCCAAAGGGATCTATTCATTGCCTAAGCAAACAGGGCCTAATCCCAAGGACGTCGAGGATATTTGACCTGGCGACCTCCCAATTTGTAAGGTACTTATCAACGAGAACTCGACCTACTAAGCTAACTCTTGGGGTGATATATAGAAATTGAAATTTAAAAGTTTTTCAAAGATGTATATTTATTTTTCCATTTAACATGAAGTTAATATATGACATTTAATAAAGAATATAAATAAATTTAATATTTTTATTAAATGTTATATATTAACTTCATGTTGAATGGAAAATTAATCTAGCATCTTTGAAAAAAATTTAAATTTCAATTGCTTTTATATATATATATACTTAATATAAAAAAGTTTAGTCTAAATATTTTAGAATATTAAAGTTTAATTATTAAGTGAAAAAATAATGTTTTTTTATATATAACAAAATCAAATATTTTTTATAAGCATGAAATATTGTTAAATAAGTCAAGTACAACAAAACTAATAAGTAGAAGTAATAGATGAAATGTTAGTTTTATAATATTATTAGAACTTTTAAGTGATTTATCTGGAGAAGTTGCAAAAGTAACATGCAATTTCGTTTATTAATTTAAAAGTAACCACAATAATATTTTTATGTTAAAGTTCTAGGATATTTGAAAAAAAAATATTAACAAATAATCAAAAAGAAATAATAATCCTTCATTAAAAAACTTGAAATAAATAGCTTTTATTAAAAACTTTAAAATAATATTATTTTTTTAATAAATATATTGTTAATAAATTTTATTAATAAAAAGTCATTTTATTTCAAATAATTTCATTTTCACATATATTATTTCAACTACATAAACTAAAATCACGCAATTCATATATGCAGATAAGTAATAGATCTTGTTATTATATTATTAATATTAATATTCACATAAATAATAATAATAATAATAATAATATTATTATTATTATTATTATTATTATTATTATTATAATATTATTGATAAATTCAAAGGATAAATATTATAAACTCAAAGAATTATAAACCTAATGGATTAATACTATAAAAAAAGGGACTAATAATATTACAAACATAAAATGATTAATAAAGTCTCGATTAATATTATAAACCCTTAGATTATTTTTTTTTTATTTTTTTGTAAGTTTGACATTAGTGAGTCTACATCATGGTCATGCCCAAGAATAACAACTGCAGAGAATTGAACCAGTGACTTAAGATCATGGAGTGCCTGAATGTTTATCCAAGACCCTGTGAACACCCTTAGCATTAATATTATAAACCCAAGGAATTAGTATTATCAACACAAGGGATTATTAATATTATAAACCTAAGGGATCAATATTAAACCTTAGTATTAATATTATAATCCAAAAGGACTATAAACTTAAGAGATTAATATTTGTTGAAAATAGCAACAAGAAATGTTAAAAATAGAATCCAGAATATTCCAATTTTGATTTGTCCTTGAATTAAAATTCGAATTTAGTCTCACCAGTTGCTTGAAAAATAATTAATTAATTCATCTTGAGTTAATTAGTTGGAGAAATTCAAGCTAGAAGTCTTTGTGAAGTCATGCAAATGTTATCCCTTAAATTAGGGAGATTATTCCTTAATTAAGGAGATAAGATTGAGTTATATTTGAGTTGTAATTAGTTAGCTCAGTTTACTAAGTTAATTCTAGTTAAATTAGTTCCAAACTATTTGAGGAACTAATTGTGAGTTATGAATCAGTTAATGCATGCATGCATGCAACTAGTGTACTCCAGATAATTGAAGAATCTCTCATCATTAACTCATGCATGTTTGTTCTGAGAAAGATCCAGTTGAGCTAAATGTCAAGGACAGGTTACTATCAGTTGCATGAGTTTTCCTATAAAGGAAACTCATCCATGCAGTCAAAGTAAGGTTCCTTGATGATTGCATAGTTCTGACAATGTGTTAGAGTAGTGTTACACTGGGTGAAGGAGATCATCTCAGAGGTAACTGCGCAAGGAAATAGGAGGCTTGGAGGGCAGAGGAGAATGTTTGTGAGAATCTTTGTTTGCCAGTGAGCATCCAAGAGGATTGTACTGAGAGCTGTATAGCTGTGAGAGCTAAAGCTTTGTGTAATCATGATGTATTTCCACCTTGTATGATAATACAGATAGTGGGGTTTTTTAGCTGAGGCTTTCCCATGAGTATTATTTTGTGTTTCATGTGCATTGATTCTTCTTCCGGTTATATGTGTTCTACTTGATCTTGCTCAAATCTATTATGCTTCCGCAAGTTTGATTGTAGAAGTAGATTAAAGTATTTTGCTTTAGTTATATTGCATTATCAGGTTAATCTATAGTGAGAATTTCAACATGGTGTCAGAGCTGAGGTTATGAGAGCTGTGAATAGTATACGGAGAAGAGAATTCAAAGTTTGAAGTTCGGGATTGCAGGTACAAATCGAATTCATCTCATACTTCAGGTTGGTCAATGACGTTCTATGGCTTGAGACTCGAGTATGCCTTGGATGGCAGCTCGAATTACATAGCATGGAAAGATCACATGGAGGTTGTATTAGAAGACAGCGGCTTGAAGGATTTCATTGATCAAGAAATCCCAAAGCCAGGTTCAACTAATGCACAAGTGTTGGCTGAATGGAAGAAGTTTGTGGCGAGGGCAATTTGGATCATCCATGCGGGAGTTCGAGACCATATTGTCTCAAGTCTCCATGGGAAGGATACTCCATATTCAATGTGGAAGACATTGAAGGACCTCTACCAGAATAGTAGCGACCAGAGAAAATTGGCGCTTAAGGATAAGCTTCAAAAAATCAAGATTGAGAAATGCGATACTATTTCCACATATCTGAACAAGCTCTCCACTTGCAGAGATGAGCTTAGCAGTGTGGGAATAACTATTGTTGATCATTATATGTTGAGCCTCACTCTCCTTGGCCTTCCAAAGAGTTGGAATAGCTACTAGAACTCTGTGAATGAAAGGGAGAAACTGTCAGATTGGGAACAACTATGTTCAGATCTCATGCAGGAGGAGATCAGGAGGAGCACAAGGGATCATTCTTCATCCAAGTATGATGAATAAAATCTAGCCTTAGCAAGTAAGGCAAGGAAAGGGAAGGGGAAGGTGTCCCATTCCGAATCGAATTCTTTTCATGGAGGGAAGAAGGGTGACAAGTCTAAAGTGAGATGCTTTAATTGTCACGAGATGGGTCATTATGTGACTAATTTCCCATTGAAGAAGCCGAAGAAGGGATCCTTGGATGGATCGGAAGGTGAGGATTAACCTCTCAGTTCAAAATGGACTTCACTCTCATCGCATGGATGGTGTCATCGATGATGGGTTGTGGTTGGTATATTGACAATGGAGCCTCATTCCACATGACCGGAGATAAAAGTTTATTCAATACCTTGGAGGAGAAAGACCTCAATATTCACATAGAGATGGGTGGCGACGAAAGATTTAGTGTTTCGGGAGTGGGCACAGTTTCTTTTTAGAGGGAGCATGGAGCCTCTATCACCTTGACATATGTGAAGTATGTGCATGGACTAAAGAAGAACTTGGTATCGATCGCAATGTTGGAGGACAAAGGCTACGATGTTCTCTTCAATAAAGGAAAGGTTTTCCTTAGACACATCACCATGAGATAGGTAAAATAGACCGGTTAACCAGTCAAGAACTTGTATGCTCTTAAGGTTCAAGATGCATGCAAAGCCTTGAGGAGCAAGGTAAATGTTACAGACTTGGTGGTTGAGAGGGAGAGTACATTACCTCTCAACATGTAGTCCAAGAAGAAGTCTCAGACAATTATGGAGGCACCACAATTACAGTTAGCAAAGGGATCACATTGTTGGTTCCTTATAATACTAGTGATTACCCCATTACTATTGTAGTTGTACCCCTTATTAATATTGTTGTGCCCCTATTATCCCCATATTGTTATTACTGTGCCCCATAGAATCCCTTTATTGTTATTTTTGTGGCTTTATATTATTATTGTTAGGTCGCTAGGTTATATTGTGACTCCTTAGACTCCTATATATAGAAAGGAGGTTTTGTCATTTGAATCATCCAAGAATTGTTCATTTATGTAATGTAAAAGGAGGTTGCCCCCTCGAAGAGGCTGAATTCTAAGGCATTGATCTATATTTTCTATCTTTTTCTTGAGCTGGTTTCATAACATTTGGTATCAGAGCTTTGGATTCTAGGGTTTCACTACTCCAAACAGGTCATCGTGGCATTTTCGCTATAACTTTTTTCTGTGACGTTTTAGAAGTTGCAAAAAAAAAAAAATTGAGAAGAAATCGTGCTAAACCTCGGGTCCAAATTTCAGAGTTGTTCGTGCTATATTTGCAGAGATATGATTTGAGGAAGTTGGTCTTTTTGCAGACTCCTGAATTACATCCCAAATAGGTGACCTGGGGAAAAGCATCATAACTTTCTCTCTGGGGATCGGATTGAAATTTCGTCAGAAGATGTAGAAAGAGGACGGAATATATTTTCTTGTATGTATTTTTTAGATCCAAAGGTCTAAACAGTGACTCGTGGCACGTCATACAAGTTCGCTCTACTGAACTAGTCTATAATTAAGTCACTGTGGGAGATTTCGCATAACTCTTCCTTGGAGAATCCAATTTGGGTCAGACTTGTGGCATTGGAAAAGGACACAGAGGGCTACTGAAGGCCACAAATTCAAATCTATATGATTGGAAAGTACAGAGATACATCAGAGGCAATATCGAGCTCCTACAAAGTGAAAAAGGTGTGTAGATTTTCTTAAATTTTTGGTTAAGCCTGGTTTGAAAATTTATTTTGAAGGAATTCAAAGGGCATAGTAAAGAATTATTATCGGTAATTGATGCCTCGAGGAAAGAAAATGCAAACACCTAGTGAAGAACCTGAAAGATCTAGCATGACTCATGAAGAAGAGGAAGAAATGCAACATGATATATCAAAATTACAAGACCAAGTGCAACAACTGTCCCTTGCACAAAAAGGAACAGAATCTAAGATGGATGGTTTAAAGAAAGGTGTAGAAGCTAAGATGGATTGTTTAAATAAAGGTGTAGAATCTAAGATGAATGACGTGGAAGCTAAGATGGATGACTTGAAGATAGATTTGAAGATAGACATGGAAGAATTGAAGATAAATATGAATAAGTTGTTACAAGAAAGGGTCACTAATGGTGAAAGGGTAGTAAAGGAAACTCATGATGAGAACAAAAGAAATGTTAATCATGATTCCATAGACTCTAATGTTGGATCAAAGACCCACCACATTCCAAAAATCGATATGAGGAAGTTTGATGGCAAGGATCCCACAACATGGATATTACAGATGGTGCAATTTTTCGATCTCAATAATGTGCAAAACACACAAAAGGTACGTATTTCAACTTTATATTTGGAACCAAATCAGTTTGTATGGTATCAATGGCTTTGCTCTCGTAAACAATTTATCACTTGGGCAATTTTTACGGAAGAATTGATAGCACATTATGAGGATACAAAAAGCAACACTTTTTTTAGCCAATTGATAAGTCTCAAACAAAAGGGTTCAATAATGGAGCACATTGAGGAGTTCCAAAAATTGAACATAAGGGTAAAAGATATTCCAGAGGAGCATAGGATTGATGTGTTCATAGGGTCTTTAAAGGATAATATCCAACATGATGGTCACCTTTGGGAACCCGATTCATTAGAGAAGGCATTCAGGTTAGCAAGAAAAATAGAAATCAAAATTATGGCAAACAGGAAGCATACCACTCACAACTATAAAGACGGAAGTGTTGTTGCCGCTAGTCTTCCACAACCTATAAGGTTGACACCACAACAATTGGAAGAAAAAAGATAAAAAGTGTTTTGTTACAGTTGTGATAGCAAATACACTAAAGGTCATAAGTGTGCTGAGAAGAAATTATTCTACATAGATTGTGAAGAGGAAGAAGAAAAGGAGCAAGAAAGGTCAAAAGAAGAGGATATACTCCAGGGACAAAGCCTAGATAAAGAAGAAATGAATCCGACCATATCTTGTAATGCATTGGCGGGAATTACCACTCCTCAAACCATCAAGATAGGAGGACAAATCAAGAAGAAAAAGGTAATAGTGTTGATTGATTCAGGAAGTACCCACAATTTTATTCATTGTAAGGTAGCAAGAGAATTGAATTTCTTCTTATATCCAGCACCAGAGTGTCAAGTGATGGTTGCAAATGGAGGAACAATAAATTGCTCGGGAAAGTGCCATAATATCAAGCTATCCATGGTAGAATATGTATTGACTAGCCCAATGCTTTCCATTCCAATGGGAGGTGTTGATTTTGTACTAGGAGTCCAATGGCTACAATCCTTGGGTACAATAGCTTTTAATTTTCAAGAACTTTTCATGAAATTTTCTGTGGAAGGAAAGGAAGTTGAATTAAGGGGTATTGCAGGGAAACCAGGAAAGATAATCAACTCTAACGGTATGAAAAAGCTTCTAAAAAAGGAACAAAGAGGTGTAATTGCACAATTATGTTCGCTAGATGTGTCCACATTGGAATCATCTATTTCTCCAGATCTCTAAAAAGTCTTGGACAATCATTCCAAGGTATTTGAAATTCCCAAAGGTCTCCCACCTATTCGTGATCATGATCATGCTATTCATCTGATTCGAGGAAGTGTTCCTCCAAAAATCAGGCCATACAGATATCCCTATGCCCAAAAGAGTGAAATTGAACGTATGGTTGCAGAAATGCTAGAGGCTAGTATAATTCAACCAAGTCAAAGTTCTTTCTCTGCTCCAATCGTATTGGTGCACAAGAAGGATGGATCATGGCGCATGTGTCCGGATTATAGGGAGCTCAACAAGCTCACTATTAAAGATAAGTTTCCCATTCTTGTCATTGATGAATTACTGGATGAATTACATGGATCAATTTACTTCACCAAGTTGGATCTTCGTTCAGGATATCATCAAATCAGAATGAAGATTGAAGACATTCTGAAAACAACATTTAGAACTCATGAGGGTCATTATGAATTTTTGGTCATGCCTTTTGGCCTTACCAATGCACCTTCAACATTTCAAGGTTTGATGAATTCAATTTTCAAACCATTCCTTAGAAAATTTGTGTTAGTATTTTTTGATGATATACTAATCTACAGCAAGTCTTGGAAGGATCATGTTGAACATGTTGACAGAGTGCTACAACTATTGGAGGAGAAACAATTATATGCAAAAAGATCCAAATGTTTCTTTGGAGTACAAGAGGTGGAATATCTTGGTCATATTGTATCTCATGAAGGAGTTAAGGTAGACCCTAGCAAAATTAAAGCCATTAAGGAATGGAAAATTCCCACATCCATAAAGCATCTGCGAGGATTTCTCGGGTTGACAGGGTATTATCGTAAGTTTGTTAAGAATTATGGGAGAATAGCAGCACCTCTAACAACATTATTGAAGAAAGATGCATTTTCATGGACTCCAGAAGCAACAAAGGCATTCAAACATCTTAAAGAGGCAATGTGCCAAGCACCGGTCTTAGCTACACCGGACTTCACAAAATCCTTTATTGTGGAATGTGATGCTTCAGGAAATGGAATTGGTGCTATTTTAATGCAAGATGAAAGACCCATTGCTTTTGAAAGTCATCCAATCAAGGGAAAGTTTTTACACAAAGCTATTTATGAGAAGGAAATGTCGGTAATACTTCATGCACTTAAGAAATGGCGACCCTACCTAATGGGAAGACACTTCAAGGTAAAAATGGATCATGATAGCCTTAAATACTTTTTAGAACAAAGATTATCCTCTAAAGAGCAACAAAAGTGGGTCACAAAGATGTTGGGTTATGACTTTGAAATCATCTACAAAAAAGGGAAGCAAAATGTGGTGGCAGATGCACTCTCAAGAAAGGATGAGGATGTGGAAGCATTGTTGTGCGCCATTTCTATTATCCAACCAGATTGGATAAATGAAGCAAGGGAGGAATGGAAGAATGATGAAGAAGTGTGGGCACTTATTCGAAAGTTACAACAAGATTCCAGTATGTCTGATACATTTAGTTGGAAAAATGATTCGTTATGGTATAAAGATCGCTTATACCTCTGTAAGAATTCCCAGCTAAAACAAAATAGTCTTATGGAATTGCACACTTCTCCCTTAGGAGGGCACTCAGGATTTTTAAAAACTTACCACAGGGTTAAGAAGGAATTCTTTTGGGATGGCCTTAAATCAGATATTCAAAAGTTTGTTGCGGAATGTTTGGTTTGCCAACAAAATAAAGTTGAAACAATTAAGACACCGGGTCTATTACAACATTTATCCATTCCAAGCCAACATTGGGAGGAGGTTTCAATGGATTTTATCACAGGTTTACCCAAGTCTGAGGGAAAGAGTGTCATCATGGTGGTAGTTGACAGACTTACCAAGTATGCACACTTTTGTGCATTATCACATCCGTTTAAAGCCAGTACAGTTTCTACTGCATTTATGGAAACAATTCAAAAGCTACATGGAAACCCAAAGATTATTGTAAGTGACAGAGATCCCATTTTCACTTGAAATTTTTGGATAGAATTATTTTCTTGTCATGGTACTCAGTTAGCTCATAGCTCATCTTATCATCCTCAATCTGATGGACAAACCGAGATAGTAAACAAATTTTTGGAAGGATATCTTCGTTGCTTTGTATCTGATAAACAGACAGAATGGGTCAAATGGTTGCCTCTGGCTGAATGGTGGTATAACACTTCCTTCCATACAGCAACAAAAATGACCCCATTTATGGCACTTTATGGGTATTAGCCACCATCCATCACATCATATTTAAGAGAAAATTCTAAGGTTCAAGCAGTGGAACATCACATTGAACATCAACAACAAGTCCTCCAACTCCTAAAGGATAACCTCGTGTTGGCACAGAATAGAATGAAACAACAGGCAGATCAACATCGTAACGAAAGAAGTTTTGATGTAGGTGATTGGGTATTCCTACGGCTACAACCATATAAGCAAATGTCCCTCAAGCAAGCTAAGAAGGATAATAAATTATCACCAAAGTATTATCGTCCATACAAGGTGTTGCAAAAGATTGGTACTATGGCATACAAATTGGAGCTTCCTGCAACTTCTCAATTGCACCCAGCTTTCCATGTTTCATGTTTAAAGAAGGTTATAGGCGACAAGCTCCCAGTTCAAACAATATTGCCAGAACTTGAGGAGGAAGGAAAAATTATATTGGAACCAGAAGCAGTCACAGAAAAAAGAACTCGACAACTACGAAATCGATCAATTTTGGAGTATCTTATCAAGTGGAAGAACTTATCTGCTGAATATTCCACATGGGAGGATGCGAATTTTATATAGAAGCTTCCAGAACTTCTCAAGCGTTGAGGACAACACTTTTTTGAAGGAGAGGGGCATGTTGGGTCCCTATAATACTAGTGATTACCCCATTACTATTGTAGTTGTACCCCTTATTAATATTGTTGTGCCCCTATTATCCCCATATTGTTATTACTGTGCCCCATAGAATCCCTCTATTGTTATTTTTGTGGCTTTATATTATTATTGTTAGGTTGGCTGGGTTACATTGTGATTCCTTAGACTCCTATATATAGAAAGGAGGTTTTGTCATTTGAATCATCCAAGAATTGTTCATTTATGTAATGTAAAGGAGGTTGCCCCCTCGAAGAGGCTGAATTCTAAGGCGTTGATCTATCTTTTCTATCTTTTTCTTGAGCTGGTTTCATAACACACATGTAGCCATACCTCTAGGTGTGAGGTGGGGCAATGTGAAGTGATAGTCCCAAGAAGGCTGAAATTGGGCAGGGTCCATTGAGAGGTCTTATCTCATGGATCATACCTTTCTACGGGAGCCCAAAGTACATAGTAGCGGGAGGAATCAGTGGGATTGATGTAGTCAGAGATCAAAGTGACATAGGCTAGAGTAGTCAGATACTAAAGAGTGTAGAGAAGGATTCACAATGGTGCATAAAGGTTGAGTAAGCAGAAGCGCAGAGTTTTCAGTCAACATAGGCAATAGTAGTCAGAGATTTTAATGACAAAGACATCATTTTGATTCAGGTTGGATATTTTTTTTGTTTCTGGAGTTGCTAGAGAAACAACACTTGAGAGAATCGTTGCATGCAAAACATTCCAAAGGTTTAGGATCAGGATCGAGTTGAACTCCTTTCTTGTTGAGAGGGAGTGTTGAAGTGTTGAAAATAACAACAAGAAATGTAAAAAATAGAATCCAGAATATTCCAATTTTAATTTGTCCTTGAATTAAAATTCAAATTTAGTCTCACCAGCTTCTTGAAAAACAATTAATTAATTCATCTTGAGTTAATTAGTTGGAGAAATTCAAGCTAGAATTCTTTGTGAAGTCATGCAACAGTTATCCCTTAAATTAAGGAGATTATCCCTTAATTAAGGAGATAAGATTGAGTTGTAATTAGTTAGCTCAGTTTAATGAGTTAAGTCCAGTTAAATTAGTTCCAAACTATTTGAGGAACTAATTGTCAGTTATCAGTCAATCAATGCATGCATGCATGCAACTAGTGTACTCTAGATAACTGAAGATTCTCTCATCATTAACTCATGCATGTCTGTTCTGAAAAAAAACCCAGTTGAGCTAAATTTCAAGGACAAGTTACTATCAGTTGCATGAGTTTTCCTATAAAGGAAACTCATCCATACAGTTAAGGTAAGGTTCCTTCAGGATTGTGCAGTTCTGACAGTGTGTTAGAGCAGTGTGTGAGAGCAGTGTTACACTGGGTGAAGGAGATCATCCCAGAGGTAACTGCGTAAGGAAATAGGATGCTTGGAGGGTAGAGGAGAAGGTTTGTGAGAAGCATTGTTTTCTTGTGAACATCCAGGAGGATTGTATTGAGAGCTGGATAGTTGTGAGAGCTAAAGCTTTGTGTAATCTTGATGTATTTCCACCTTGTATGATAATACAGATAGTGGGATTTTTAGCTGAGGCTTTCCCTTGAGTATTCTTTTGTGTTTCATGTGTATTGATTCTTCTTCTGCTTATATGTGTTATGCTTGATCTTGCTCAAATCTATTAAGCTTCCGCAATTTTGATTGTAGAAGTAGATTAAAGTATTTTGCTTTAGTTATATTGCATTATTAGGTTAATCTGCAGTGAGAATTTGTACAAAACCTAGGTTTAATTTTATAAATTGTAAGATCAATATATTAAACCTAAGATTAATATTATAAACCCTAATATATTAGTATACCTACAAGGGATTAATATTATAAACCAAAGGGATTAATAATATTATAAACTCAAGGTATTAATAAACCTAAAGATTATAAACCTTTGAATTAATATTATAAACCTGATGGATTATAAACCATGTGATTAATATTATAAATTGTATGATCATAAACCTTAAGATTATAAAAACTAATATTAATATTACAAATTGAAGGGATTATTAATATTATATACCCAAGAGATTAATAATCGCAAAGAATTATCAATATTTCCACAATTGTAATCAAATTGATTAATACTATAAATCCTGAAATTAATATTAAACCTAAAATTATTATAAACCCTAAGATTAATATTATAAACCATAATATTAAATCCTAATATTATAATATATATCTTAATTGTTACTGGTTTCTTTTCTTATAAGTTTATGAAAAACTTTGGATGGTGGTAGTGATATGAATTCATAATGATGCCAAAATCCCCTGATGCATACTTTAGGCCATGGACACATGAAGTTCCTAGCTCATGTTATCCTTGTCTTAGTCCAAGTAGTATGAGGCATTCACCATAAGCATGCCAAGGAAATATTAAGATACTTGTTGTAAGTGGATATTAGTATACTATGTCTGAGTGAAGAGGGTGAAGAACCTTGTTGTTCCTCGATATTTGTAATCTCCCCCAGCCAAAATGATTATGGGGACAATCAATGTATCATGTTTGTCCTATGTCACCAATAATTAGTAGGCCAATACAAATAGAAACATTTCAATAGAACCAATAACAATTGTCCAAAATCCTTTACACCCGCAGTTTTCAGTGCATCAAATGCTAACAAGAATACAAAAACTAGCGAATTTGGTAGTTATGCTCTTAATATTCACTCTTATGGGATGCTACTAGTATGGTCGTTACAATGTTAGCCACATAAAATGGAAACCAAATACAAATCTATATTAATTGATCTCACAGAATGATGTATGTGATGTAATATAAATACATGCAAGAAATTATTGATTCAGTTTTCAAGTCTTCTTGGACTCTAATAACCAATAAATCTAACATAGACCTAATCTTAAGGATTAGTTTTCTAACATTCCCCCCTTAATTTGAAGGTATGTATCAAATTCCAAGAATGAGAGCTCAAAATGAAAAAACTCGTCTCAGCTAAGAGTTGAATGTCCCTTAGAAATGGTTTTTAAGGATGACCACATACCAATGTAGGAAAAATCAAGGTCTCATCCAACACCAACTCTGAAACCTTCACAGTAGTTCTTAGAACAAGAGAAAATGTGGTTTTAAGGTGACCACTAACTCTGGAACTATCAATATAGTTCCTCAAACAATTATGAATCTAGAAGTGCTCGTTCACAAACAACTCAATTAGCAAAAAAAATGAATTATCTCTGGCTCTAACTAGTATAGGTTGTGTCTTAGGCTCACTTGTGGATCTTTGACTTAGGCTCGCTTGAAAAATCTTTGAACCTGTAGTAGACCATCAACAATTCCCCCCTTTTTAGATCGACATTTCGAACCAGCAATGGTGGTTGATCTTCAGGATGTGGGAGAATTAATTGAGAGACTGGTCTTTGTTGCCAAATAAAGGTGTCTACTTAAGTCAAAGACAAAACTGATCCTAAATGCCATAAAAGTGTCTACTTAAGTCAAAGACAAAATTGATCCTAAATGCCATAAAGGTGTCTACTTAAGTCAAAGACAAAATTGATCCTAAATTCCATAAAGGTGTCTACTTAAGCCAAAGACAAAATTGATCCTAAATGCCATAAAGGTGTCTACTTAAGCCAAAGACAAAATTGATCCTAAATGCCATAAAGGTGTCTACTTAAGTCAAAGACAAAATTGATCCTAAATGCCATAAAGGTGTCTACTTAAGTCAAAGACAAAATTGATCATAAATGCCATAAAGGTGTCTACTTAAGTCAAAGACAAAATTGATCCTAAATGCCATAAAGGTGTCTACTTAAGTCAAAGACAAAATTGATCCTAAATGCCAGAAAGGTGTCTACTTAAGTCAAAGACAAAATTGATCCTAAATTCCATAAAGGTGTCTACTTAAGTCAAAGACAAAATTGATCCTAAATGCCATAAAGGTGTCTACTTAATTCCTTGCTCATGCGGCAAATATTATTATAGGTGAGACTGGGAGATCCTTTAACACAAGAATCCAGGAACACTCAGCTGACATTAAACACAGTCGATCCAAATCCTCAGCTCTAGCTGAACATTCTGAAAAAGCTAAGCACCAAATATGCATAGAGGATACCCGAATCCTAGCTAGAAGTGATCACTACTTCATAAGGAAATTCAGAGAAGCCATAGAAATTAACAAACACCCTAATAACCTCAATAGAGACGATGGATGGACTATAAGTGAAAACTGGATTCCAATCCTATCATCCAAATCTACCCCTACCCAACTATAATCCTCCTCCAATTAACCTTTTAATCTAATCCTCTCTAACTAAATTAACACATTTTGACCATATTAAAACATAAGTTAACAATAATCATCATTTGAAAATATCTTAACCATAATAAATCTGCAACCTAGAACATTATATAAGAAGCCTTAATAATAAACAATCAAAACATTTAATTAAAAGTAAAAATTTTAGATATAAACATAGTAAAATCAATTATAATATGACAAAACAATAATAACAATTCATCAAATAGAATGACTTAAGGGTTAAAAATAAAAAACAAGAAGGATCATAACAATTAAATATTAATAAACAATTAATATTAATAATTAATTAAAATAACAAAACAAATAAGTATAAATATAACCCTTACTTACGTATTTTAATTTTAATCAACAAATTAATTAAAATACATATACATACTTAATTTTTAATTAATAAATAAATATGTATATGCACATATACATATTTAATTTTAATTAATATATTAACATGGATATGTATTTTAATTTTAATTAATAAATTAATTAGAATTAAAATAATTATTAATAAATTAATTAAGATTAAAATAATAATTCATCAAACATAATAACTAGAGAGTTAAGTAATAAATAATCATGGACATGTATTTGAATTTTAACAAATTAATTAAAACTAAAACAATTGGAATTAGCTAAAGAATTAATTAACATAAATAGAATTAGGGATATGTATTTTAATTTTAATTTTAATTTAAAAATTAATTAAAATTAAAATGATTAGAATAATAATTCATTAGAATAAGACAACACATCCTAAGACAAATTAAAAGTTAAAAACATAAACAAATAGAATCTTAACAATCAAAATTAATAAACAATTAATATTTATAATTAATTAAATATATAGTTTAATTTTAATTAATAAATTAAAATTAAAATAATTAAACAAACAATAAATTTAAAAATCAATATAATTAAATTAAAATAAATATAATTAAAACATGAAATAATTAGGACTAATAAAATTAAACAATAATAAAACTAAAACTAAAAATAAATAAAAATAAATAAATAAATAAATAAAAATAAAAAAGATAAGATAAAATAAATAAATAAATAAAATTTAAAGACTTGTCGGCTAAGCATCTCATGCATCTCTATATATATTTGGCAAAAAAGACGAGTCTCTCAATTAATTCTCTCACATCCTGAAGATGAACCACCATTGCTGGTTCGAAACATCGATCTAAAAAGAAATTGAATGCGATGGATCCGGAAGAAAATCTACACAAACATGAAACTCGCAGAAACCTCAAAGATAAAATTCCCCCCTTGTTAGATACAGGACGAGAAGATGAAGTATTCTTCATCACTGCAAGGTTAACCAACACTCTTTAACATATCCTATTGTATAACCTGTAAATCTTCTTGGTTATTTTCGACCAACCCCAAGAATAAATCCATCCAAAATTTAGTTTCTCTCTTGCAATAGTCTTCTTTTTGGAACACCTATCTGAATGGTGATTCTGTTTTCCACAATGCTTGCATGGGTGAAGATAAAAACACTGATCTTTCACATGTCCAACTCTATTACATTGTTAGAATCAATTAACTTGTTCTGGAAAAACACAACCTAGAAATCCAACACTAGGAAACTGTATAGGTCAAGAAAAATTAGAAATCTGAAAAGATACATTCAAGACATATTTGTTATATCCCAAACCAATTTTGTGTCTTTTATGCATAATATCTTTCCACGATCTTATAAAAGTATTGGGAACTGTAGGTTTCACAACTATATGCAAATGACTCTCGCAGACACTTGTATGTACATGAGTTTTCACTGCACCCAAATTTTCTCATGATGTGAATTCATTAATCTTTGGTTGTTGTTTGGAATTAGGATCGTCTCACTGTACTTGAGACTCAATCCGGAGAAATTCAACTATATCCAATGCATCATGTAAATGAACTCTAATATCAATAAGACTCAATTTACTAATGTTTATAGTTTCGTTAGTAGTAGAGATAATGATATTTTTCAATAATTCTAATACATTTTTAATTTGAGTCATTTTCTCTTGCACTCTAAAGTTCGATCTTGAATTTGATGAGTAAATTGACTCAATTAAAATTTAATTATTGACTTTTTTTATTTGATTGACCCCCTTATTCAATTTAAGGCAAGCATGTCATAATAAATCTTCCAAAAAATATATTAGACCCCTTAATCCATAATTACTTATGTCTCAAAAACACCCCCTTGACAACACACACTTATCTTTAACTTTATTCTTCAAATAAAGTCTTCCTTCTTGAATTGAAGTAATAATATGAATCTTTGTAAATTCTTAATCCATGCAGAACCTTAAAATAATTGATGTACTCCAAGCTTAAATAATTTGAAATTAGATTATCTACTCTTATGTGAAAAAATTCACCCTTTGTGAAAACACTTACCACTTTACCAATGAATTAATTCACGACGAGTAACATATACCTTTCTCTTTGGATTTTATTTTGTACTTCATACATTTAATAGATTTCCTTTTAAAGATACCTTTGCATTTCAAATTCCATCTTCGTTTTTGTCCTAGGCCAGGTACTGTAACTCAATACTCACTTTATTCACTTTTTGTTGCTCTGCCTCTATCATAGAGAGGGTATTTTACACCCAACTACTCAACTACTCTCAACTAGTTCTTCATTTCGCTTCCAATGCAGACGACTTTAACTGACCAAAAAAACTTTGAATTCCCAAAGTATTCCAGCATCCAAGGATTGAATGGAGAATTAGGACTGCTTCAACCTTGTCTTGCTCAAAAGTTGAGGCAGGCCTTCATCATAACCGATCCACACGTACTTATACTTCCATCATTCACGTTCCACACTATAGTTTAACTGGAGGATCTAAAATTGTTGTATGTCTTCAACTTTCCAGTCGTTGATCTTCTTGGCACAGTCTTGGTTAGTGATTGAAACAACATTTCATAAAAAAATTGAGTTAATTTCAAGATCATATAACGCAACCTCTTTTATATACCTTATACGCCACTCGAACTCTAAGACACTTTATTGCTGGTCAACGAAGTTCATCAAGGCTTTTGCACTAACAACATAAAACTAGACATCCCTCATTGTACATTCTTTACCATCATATACAATCTTTCCTGCATAAATGTTTGGTGGTGCATCAGTTCTTGTAGATAGGAACTCATCTCTTGGTCTAGATTCCTTTGATGGGAGAAGTGGGTCGCAAACAACATCCTCTACTAGATCGACTCATTAAAAAATAATTATCCACATGTGATAGATATGATAAACAAATTGAATGAAAAATGAAGTCACCTCTCTTGCATCCACCAATCTTATTGAAGGCCTCTAATCACTAAACAAGGTACCCAATCTTTAGTGTAATCTCTTGCATCCATAATGGTATACTTTTCTTCTCCAATGATGTTCAAACACCCTTCGAGCATGAGTTCTAGCTGGCAGCTTTCTATAGACAACCCCAAGAGCATAACTTCTTTTTAATATTCATTTATACGCACCAAGACCAGAGTTTACACGGATCATATGATTGTCAATCATAGAACACCCATACACCTATAATATTGACATCCATGATTAAAACTCTTCTAATGCATTCCCTTTACATCGTTGACAGCACGCCAAAACAACAAGAGAAAAACACAAATGAACATGAACGCCACAAAGCCAGTGGCTCAACTCAATCAATACGGGGATGAACCTCTGCTCTGATACCACTATAAGACACATAAATTGGAAATCAAATACAAACGTTTATTAATTGATCTCAAAGAATGATATACATGATGTAATATAAGTACATAAAAGAAAGTTGCTTCAGTTTTTGGGTCTTCTAGGAATCTAATAACCAAACACCCTAACACAAACCTAATTATGAGGATTAGTTGTCTAACATGTAATTACTTGAGATTAGGAAACAAAAAGAGTTGGCTAGGTATAGACCTACTAGTCAACACTTGGCAGCACAAGACAATCCACACAGCAATTCAACTCTACTCAGCACTTAGTGCCACCATGGGTTCAACAATTGCAATATTCGCCTACACATCCCACAGTTCCAACACCATAACCTTTGTTAGTCCTACCTCGGAGGCTGAATATACAATCTTGATGTCAACTACATTATATAAATTGAGCCAATCCAGGAAAATAAATGACTTTTTGTCACATTTTCAATCATGAACAACTTTAGTGGCATGGATAGATTCTAGAGGAGGCTTGCAGACTCACATGAATATATCTCCAGCCTCAACTGGATCAACTACATAAGAAACATACTCAAATGCAAGTTGCATGATACAAAAACGATCATATCAAGCTAGGTTAACAATCTCATAATCAAAGTTGATCACAAGTTTCCTTCTAGGAGAAGGTTCAGGAAAGCATATGGAAGTTTTGATGCCTATGTAAGAACCTTCAATTCTTCCCACCACTATCATTCCATTTCCCAAAAGTATAGTATCTCGTTAACAATGTTGTCGTTTTTCACTTAATGATGAGAGAGCCATAACACAAGCGTTGTCAGGATCAATCATCGCACTAGTAAGCCATTATCGTCGATCGGGAACATTTGTAGATTCGTGAGGACATTAAAGGAATCTACTAATACAAATTAAACATTTTTGTATTGAGAAACACCAATTACAGCAGATCCATCATTCCACCGAAACTAGGGAACAATCTCGACAAAAAATTACTTTGCATGTTGATCTATGATATGGCACTCTACAACTCCCAACATGGAAATCATCCCCCAAGAATCCATTTTCCAGCCAGGAGTTCAACCAAGGATAATTTTAGGGGCGAATGTTCGCCCTTTGGCGAAATTAAGGGGTTTTAAATTTTTAGTGGCCGAATATTTTGTATCATAGTACATTTTTACAAATCACCTCAAATAGCCCACCTTATTTTAAGGGAGAGGGTAAAAAAGGTAAATTTAGCCCTTGAAATTAGGACTTACAACCTTCCATTCGCCCATTTTCAAGAATAGGTTTTATTTAAGTGAATCCTATGGGCCAAATACCATATTTATAAAAGAGGTATGGTAAATTAATAAAAATATAAATAAATGAGAGGTATGGTAAATAAATAAAACATTTTTTATATTTACTCCATAAGTCACCTTATATACATGTAAGGGTGTAAACAAATAAAAATATAGGTAAAGTGGAGGTATGGTAAATAAATAAAACGTCTTTTTATACTTACTCAAAAGGTATGGTAAATAAATAAAAATATAAATAAACTAGACATATCGTAAATAAATAAAACCTCTTTTTATATTTAGTCCATAACCCTCGTTCTATTTATGAAGGCTCAAGAAAGAGGTTTTATTTGAGTGAATCCTATGGGCCAAATACCATATTTGTAAAAAAGGTATGGTAAATTAATAAAAATATATATAAACGAGAGGTATGGTAAACAAATAAAACATTTTTTTATATTTACTCCATAAGTCACCTTATATTTTACGAACACTCAAAAAATGGGTTATATTTAGGTGAAACCTATGGCCAAAATACTATGGGACAAATACCATGGACTAGATTGTTATTAATACCATGCAAAAAACCATTATTAACCCTAATATTAGAATTAATAAAAATAAAAATGGCACATGGTATTGACCCATGGTATTCACCAAAATGGCACATGGTATTGACCCATGGTATTCACCTGGAATGTAGCCTATTTAAATGGGGGAATTAAACCAACATGTAGCCTATGCTAAGATTCACTAGGACTTTACAAAGTTTTATTATTTAGTGAAAGACTCGCCAAGATCTTACAAGATTTTATAATTGAGTAAAATATTCGCCATGCCTGGTGAGAGATTCGCCAAAAAATTATATATACATATTATATTATTGATAAAATCGCCTTCCATTTTTCCTATATACCATGGAGATTCGCCCATTTATTATATTTATAAATTTAGGGGGGGGTTCTTAAAATTTTCCCTGAGTTCAACCATTAGCCACCACAATAATTTTCTATCTCCACGAGAGATCTCATGCAGATTTACCTTTAACTCAATTATTAGGCACCTGCGCAATTATAGAAACATTAGCACACTTCCATGATCAATTTAGCAAGATCACAAACTTGATTGACTTACCAACATCCCAAACTCAATCAACACGATTTGATAGTTCCTACAATATTGTTATCGTTAATCTGTTATCAAATACCATTTATTACAATTATTCATCCTTCCTCAAAGAACCATCATTCCTTCTATCTTCATTACTCCCTTAAGACAACAATTGACTTTTTATTCAACCATTTGACATATTTTATGTGAAAAAACAACCCTAGAGAAAATGATTACAAGTTAAAATAGAACTTTTCATAGCATGGCCTTCATTATTTGTAAAGGAGTTGTCTTTAATGCGACTTTTTCGACTTTTTGGTGCCAGAATTCGGTGGAAAAATTGAGGCAAGATCTTGATTTGTGTTATTTAAACTATTTTTTTTACTGTATATGGATTCAACACCCTGGAAAACCCCTAGGGAACTTGAATTGTGCGGGAGTTACCCGTCAAGTTTGTCATTTCAATAAATTCCTGCCAAATTTTAGAGAAATTAGACCAGGAAAACAAACCAGAAAAGATTTCAAAAAATCTCTCTAAAGACAACTTGATTTGGAAAACTTACTTACAATAATCATGATAGAATTACTTCCAATAAAATAATAGCACGAATTAATGAGCCCTCTTACTTCCAATAGAATAATAAATCCGTTTACACCACATAATCCGCGTTACTCAATCTAGCTCCACATTCCAAGCTCAGATCGGTTACAGGCATATCTGTCCATAGAGACTACAAATTTTTACTGCAACTCTCTTCATGATGTGGTTGGGCTCTCCTCTTTAAATGCGTGTTGCCACCACTAAGGCTATAGCGACCAGAAGACTGCAACATTTAGAAAAGAAAAAAAAAAAAACTCACAACAAATCTACTCAACATGCTTGGATACCAATTGATGGTGATGTACCACATCACGCAAAGGATATTAAAAAACATTGGTATTTACAAAGAAATGGGTCACCGGGAGTGTACCCTAATTCCCCCCTTGAGATATTATATTAATTAAATCATTCTCTAATATAGCATTTAGTATATAAATACTTAATTCTTATAATTATAAGTGACCATAAAAAGTGCATTATAATTATAATTATAATCGGTTAATTAATTTTAACTATTTTCTAAACTATCAACAAATACATTATACTTATAATTAGTTAATTAGTTTTAACTATTTTCTAAACTATCTTCTACAGTTTCTTTACACTATCTTCATGATTCTCTTCACAAATTTATTCATCCCTACCTTTACTCGCATTCCTCCATATCTCATCCATACTTTCTCATATTTCTTCCTATCTCATTTCTACTTAAATTTTTAGAATAATATGCATTATCACATTTTTCATCATATTATTCATTAAACATTACAAATAAAAATTATTCTTTCATCTCTCATTTTTAATAATAACTTTTTATTAAACTAGTCTTTTCTCCATATTTTCATTTTATATTGAACTTTCTTAGTCTTATCATTTTTGGGATTCAACTGCGTTAAGTAAGTCATTCAAACGTATGACCATTTCCATGAGAGGTAGTCGTAACTGACTAATTTCTCATGATTTTTGAATAGTTCACTTAGCACTCATTGCATCGGGTGATGCTCACAGGGGTGAAGAAGTGGGATTGAAACTAGTGAAATGTGGAGAACGAATCACATAGCATCAATCATCACTTCCGGGGCTTGCACCCGGTAACCAAGACTTCCCAGGAGGTCACCCATCCCAGAACTCCTCTAGCTCAAGCGCGCTTAACTGTGGAGTTTTTCCCCACAATCAAGCCCACTTAGCTTGCTACCCCATTTGCAAAACCTTAGCAAGTATTGTGCCTCATGAACCATACAAGTAGAGATCCCTTGACTCTTTTTGAATTTAAGTATGGGGGATTACGCAGTGCATTATATTATCATTTTTGGGATTCAACTGCGTTAAGTAAGTCATTCAATCGTATGACCATTTCCATGAGAGGTAGTCGTAACTGACTAATTTCTCATGATTTTTGAATAGTTCACTTAGCACTCATTGCATCGGGTGATGCTCACAGGGGTGAAGAAGTGGGATTGAAACTAGTGAAATGTGGAGAACGAATCACATAGCATCAATCATCACTTCCGGGGCTTGCACCCGGTAACCAGGACTTCCCAGGAGGTCACCCATCCCAGAACTCCTCTGGCTCAAGCGCGCTTAACTGTGGAGTTTTTCCCCACAATCAAGCCCACTTAGCTTGCTACCCCATTTGCAAAACCTTAGCAAGTATTGTGCCTCATGAACCATACAAGTAGAGATCCCTTGACTCTTTTTGAATTTAAGTATGGGGGATTACGCAGTGCATTATATTATCATTTTTGGGATTCAACTGCGTTAAGTAAGTCATTCAAACGTATGACCATTTCCATGAGAGGTAGTCGTAACTGACTAATTTCTCATGATTTTTGAATAGTTCACTTAGCACTCATTGCATCGGGTGATGCTCACAGGGGTGAAGAAGTGGGATTGAAACTAGTGAAATGTGGAGAACGAATCACATAGCATCAATCATCACTTCCGGGGCTTGCACCCGGTAACCAGGACTTCCCAGGAGGTCACCCATCCCAGAACTCCTCTGGCTCAAGCGCGCTTAACTGTGGAGTTTTTCCCCACAATCAAGCCCACTTAGCTTGCTACCCCATTTGCAAAACCTTAGCAAGTATTGTGCCTCATGAACCATACAAGTAGAGATCCCTTGACTCTTTTTGAATTTAAGTATGGGGGATTACGCAGTGCATTATATTATCATTTGTGGGATTCAACTGCGTTAAGTAAGTCATTCAAACGTATGACCATTTCCATGAGAGGTACTCGTAACTGACTAATTTCTCATGATTTTTGAATAGTTCACTTAGCACTCATTGCATCGGGTGATGCTCACAGGGGTGAAGAAGTGGGATTGAAACTAGTGAAATGTGGAGAACGAATCACATAGCATCAATCATCACTTCCGGGGCTTGCACCCGGTAACCAGGACTTCCCAGGAGGTCACCCATCCCCAATTGATGTTCCACTTTTGTTTTTATACGTTTCTTAGGGCTAATAAAACTTTAAAAACGTCAACAACGGATAGATAAAACAATATTTTTATGTAAATTTGACCTTCACATACTTAATCGTGATAAGTTATTTCATGAGTCACCTGCCACATAAATAATGTTAAAACTCGTAAAAAATCACCATCCCCAATTATCTAAAAACTACTCATATTTAATTCATCAACCAAATATTCTATCCCAACTCTACATACCTATGCCAATTGTTCACCCTACATCCTCATTCTCTTAAATTTTTAGTTCACTCATAACCCTGATGTTGCATCATTTGCTTTACCCAAAACCGACCTAATTAATCTAGGTATTCGCCACGCAAGTATTAGAATTTATAACTTATCACGATTATGTGAAGGTCAAATTTACATAAAAATATTGTTTTATCTATCTACTGTTGACGTTTTTAAAGTTTTATTAGCCCTAAGAAACGTATAAAAACAAAAGTGGAACATCAAATCGCAGGGGATGCCGCCTACTTGCATAACTAAAATTGACTAAGCCGGGATGGAAATTGACCACGCTACTAAAAATGACTAAGGGGGCACGGAAATTGACGGTGTGATTTGCTATCAAATACAGCCAACATTTAAGTCAATAATTTCTTTTGTTTTTCAAGATAAGAAATAATCAGGCATTACAGTTGCACACATTGTTAAATTTGACTGGTATTCCGGATTTGAAATTCCCACCCGCAATTAAAGGAAGGAGTACGATTTTACAAAATATTCCACGAATAATAAAGGTGGACAGCAGCAAGATTTGACGAAATATTCACGGAATATCTTTCACGTCATCATCCAAACCATGTAAGGTGATGTGTTATTCATTTGTATGTTTGCAATATGGACACTTTCCAAATATCAAATAATGTAACAATTCACTGGTAATGTTATTTGTGGACTACTAATCTATTTTTTTGTTTCCATATCTAAACACTTTCAGATATTGGCACTGACCTTAATACGCAAGCTGGAGCAGAAAGTCTCTGCTAGGCGGCGGTCCTTGTTGAAACCCAGTCCACCGTTCTTATCCACCCAAATCCTATCCCATTTTCCTCTGTGTCTTCATGTCACACAGGACTTCCTCGGTGGACTCAGCTATAAATATTGGCTTCTTGCCTCCCCATTATAGATATTCGCTGTTTGGCTTTCATCCTAGGACGATATCAATACATAAATTCTGTTCCGATGGTTTCTACATTTATGGCTTTGAATGGGCCGAGCGTAGCGTACTTGATGATGATGGCACTCATACTCGGTGAGAACCTCCTATAATAAATCCACCCATGCTCCTCCTATGTAAACATCTCCCCGATGAGTTTGGGATCATTATTAATTTGTTTGTTTGTTGTTGCAGGGTGCAGTGGAGTAAGCGGGACGACGTTCACACTAGTTAACAGCTGCAACCAGACGATCTGGCCGGGCATCCTGGCGGGAAATGGGGCGTCCCTCGCTGGCGGTGGCTTCGCCCTCAATCCGAACCAGTCCTCGCCGGCGCTGGACGCACCAGTCGGCTGGTCGGGTCGCTTCTGGGGCCGCACAGGTTGCACCTTCGACGCCGCAGGCAACGGCTCCTGCGCCACGGGGGATTGTGGACGCGGCCTCAAATGCGACGGTGCTGGTGGGGTTCCGCCTGTTACGCTGGCCGAGTTCACAATCGGTAGTAACGGCAGCAAGGATTTCTACGACGTGAGCCTCGTCGACGGCTACAATGTCCCGTTGAACATCACCGCGGAGGGTGGCACCGGAGACTGCCGGGCGGCTGGATGCGTCGCTGATCTTCTGAGCAGCTGCCCTACCTCACTCTCCATCGCCGACAATAACGGGCGAGTGATTGCCTGCAGGAGCGCGTGTGATGCGTTCAAGTTTCCCGAGTACTGCTGCACTGGCGACCATAACACCGCTGTCACGTGTCCTCCTAACGAGTACTCGAAGGTTTTCAAGGCCGCCTGCCCGACGGCGTACAGCTACGCTTACGACGACGCCAGCAGCACTTTTACTTGCAGTGATGCTAATTACACCATCACCTTCTGTGGGCAAACTTAGATCGTATCAACTTCTCGGTTTTTCTGCGTTAAAGTCTTTTCGGAGGTTTACTTACACTTAGTCTCAGCTGTTGTGTTATTACTCAATAATTGCATTACCTTTCTCAGGGCGGCCGACGAAGAGGGTCTTCTGGTCATCGACAAGCCTGTGTGTTGTGTAGTGTAACACATAATTTTCTGCACCTAATACATTAGCTATTATATATTACTTACGATGAGAAGGAGAATGAATTATTTGCACTGTTATTATATATTACTTACTATGAGAAGGAGAATGAATTATTTGCACCCACTTTTCCCATTATGGAACTGGGGATTGATATTGTAGAAGCCATGTGAGTATTGATGATAGTAGTCATTTCATGGTCTGCATAGCGTGACTGCGATTTTGAATGTGATGTATTTAAATGATTCCGAATCGCTCCAATTGCACATGGATGATCCTCGACTAAATTGTTCTCTAAATCTACCGAAACATAATTCGTTTTGTAAAACTACTCCCTTCTTGCAGCATAGCCCAGCAGTGAACAAACTGCAGAAACCTAGCCTTAGTGAGAGGGACTCTTGATCCTTCGCATTCACACGACTTAACACGTATCAATTTTTTGTGAAAACGTAAAGTGCATCTTCTCAAAAGAGTCATTACATTAACAAATTTACTTTTCACAAACAAAATAAATAGATTGATCAACATGCTTAAAGAATAAGCTTTAATATATATATATATATATATATATATATATAACATTTTAAATATCAACTCTAATTAAAAAATATAAATATACTAAACCATTTTTTTCTCATATTCATTAGATTTAGTAAATCAAATAAATAAACTGCACTTATGTGTACAAGGGATATATATTCCAGTTTAAATATAGATGTGATTTTATTTGTTCACAAGAAATAAAATAAATAGAATGAGAGTTAATTTTAATTCAATATTTAAAAAGAAAAACTTGTATAAACTTGATACATTAACATTTATTGCTCTCCCCATTGATTCATAAATAGCAAGGTGAACATATTTTTAAATGTCACTATTTTTATTTATGTTATTATCCAACTATTATATTGTATCAGAATTTTAATTTGGGATAAATTATTTGCTTTTATATTTCTTTCAATATACACATGATGAATAGCATTTATGTTATTATCCAACTACTATATTGTATTAGAATTTTAATTTGGGATAAATTATTTTCTTTTATATTTCTTTCAATATACACATGATGAATAGCAATATGTTTGAAAGATATTCTCAAATATTTAACTTTTTCTGATTAAAAAATAATAACAATATGATAATAACAATAAAAACATATTGTGACATTTTTATTCATTTTTTATTTATTTAATAACAATATATAAATTACAAATTGTTAATTTCATTTTCATTTGATCACATTAATGTTAGTTGCGCGGAGAGGCTCATTCTATAGCGTAATAAAATAATAAAAAAAATTAATGTCCTCCCAAAACAATTATGAAAATAACCATATAGATAAAAGAGTTACAATACAAAAGAAAAACCAGAACATATAGATACATTAAAATCTTTATGGACATAAATATTTTCACCTCAAAATTATAATATTTCAAAATATTAATTTTGCTATTATTTATTTAAAAAACATCTAATATTTCTTTAAATTAAGACAAATAATAAAAAATATTGTTTCAAAATATATTAAAATCTTTGATGACATAAATATTTCCACAACAAAGTTGTAATATTTGAAAATATTAATTTTGTTATCATGCTATGTTAAAAACATCTAATATTAAAATATTAATATTAGATCAAATCTCTTAAGATACAAACCCATTTTACAATGAAAAAAAATTTAATTCTTGTAAACTCTTGATAAATCCAAAATTAAAATAAATCTAGACGAATTATATTTTCAATTACTCACATCAATACTAATTATAACGCCATCAATTTTATATAATTATTTTATCCATAACCCAATCTTGTTTTAAACTTAAATTTAATAGAATGAGAATAAGATCACTCCTTTTCCACACAGAAAGAAAAAAATCGCAGGAAAAACTCTTATCAATTTCTTATCTAAATGTAAAATTAACCCAACCATATAAATCCCCCACGACGGGTGCTTGAGCCCAACGTCTGTCACCGCCATGACAAGGCTAGGTGGAAGAAAAGACCACCTGGCCCCTCATTCAAACTCCTGGCACGCTTCGTTAAATTCCCCTGTGATGGATGCATTAACTCAGCCTTGGCTCTGGACGAAAGCGACGTCATCGATAGTCAGAATTCTTCCTTAGATTTGTTTCGTTTTTAGCATGTCATCCTGCAAGGAATTCTTCAGAATTTGCAGTGCATTCTACCTTCGTCTTGTCTCTGCAGGGCCGTTATGCCTGCCACATTAATAATTTCTTCCCATTCTCTGGTCGGGCCATTTCTTGGCCTATTCTGGTCTTCTCAGCGATGAAGGGCCAGTCTCACAAATTGTTTATTGATTGGCCACCTTCAGCCTCCCATGTTCGCATGGTGGTTTTGGAATCTCAGATGGCCTCCCAGGTTTACCATCATGTTTTGGTTTTCTGAAAGGATTCTTTGCTTCCTCACAATTCGCAAGCTATATTAATCCAGTCTCGGGTTCAATACAAATCATTGGTTGTACTTTAGTGGCTACATTCCTCGAATTTAAAGCTCAGCTCTATCTCAATGGTTGAAGGCCTGGGGTTGTTAAGCCTCGTTGGGGTCTTCTCTGGCTTCTGCCTGCTGCGGGCTTCACGGTAATTGCGAGCATAGGCTGGCAGTTAAAGGCTCCAACTCAGGTCGAAGGGAAATTGTAGCTCATTGTTCGTTGGTCATGGCTCCTTCGTCGGTATATATGCTCCTTTGTGGTTCGTGGTTTGCTCGTTATTTGTGGCTCCTTCATGGTTCAGGGCAGAACAAATACAGCTCGCGCTCGTCGGCTTTTTCTGCTCGAGCTCAGTCAATGCATTTCTTTCTCTTATATTTTGTCTTAATTGATCATTGTTTCCTTCGGTTTTGGCTTGGTTTAGATAGCCATGTAGAACAAAGCCAATATGTTTGTAATCTATGGAAATTACTTATCAAACAAGACATAATTTTAAGTTATTTAATCTATACTACTTGGCCGGTTTTTCAATCTGTGCTACTTGCTGGTTTTTTATGGGCATGTCAATAGTGAGAATCATCTTTTGTAATGTTCTTACCCATATTTTATATATGGAACCTTACACACAAAAAAACTCTAAAACTCTAACTATATAAGTTAAATGCCTATGGAACCTTACACACAAAAAAACAAAAAAAAAAACTAATTAAATAAGTTAAATGCCTTAACCGAACTATATAAGTCAAATGCTTTATTAACGCTCAAACTAATTAAATAAGTTAAATGCCTTAACCCAACTATATAAGTCAAATGCTTTATTAACGCTCATGCGCAGATGCTATGGAATGTTATACACAAAAAAAACAGACTTAACCCCACTATATAAGTTAAATCCTTTATTAACACTCATGCGCTGAAAGAAAGTTAAATGCTTTATTAACACTCGTGCGCAGAAAAGAAAGAAAGACAAGTGTGGCAGCAAAGTTGACAATACCGTTAAATGCTTTATTAACACTCGTGCGCAGAAATGAAAGAAAGACAAGTGTGGCAGCAAAGTTGACAATACCGTTGGAATCACACATCTCCATCTTATACTCCAGTAAGAAGGACAATTGTGTCAGTGAAGTTGACAAAGTTGACGATAAAGAAAGACAATTGTGGCAGCAAAGTTGACAATAGAGTTTGAATCACACATCTCGAGTTTGAATCACACATCTCTATCTTTTACTCCAGTAAGAAAGACAATTGTGGCAGTAAATTTGACAATTGTGACAGTAATTTGACATTTGTGGCAGTAAACTGGACAATAAAGAAAGACAATTGTGGCAGCAAAGTTGACAATAGAGTTTGAATCACACAACCCTATTTTATACTCCAGAAAGAAGACAATTGTGGCAGCAAAGTTGACAATAGAGTTTGAATCACACAACCCTATTTTATACTCCAGAAAGAAAGACAATTGTGGGATAAAGTTTGAATCACACATTTCTATCTTATACTCAGGAAAAAAATTTGTGAAGACAAAGTTGAAAATAGAGTTGGAATCACATATCTCCAATTATAAATTGCAATCACACATCTCCATTTATAAGATGTAAATAAATTAATAAATTTAATCACAACAACTTTGCATTATCACACATCTCCATTTATAAAATGCAATTAAATTAATAAATTTAATCACAACAACTTTTCACTAAATCAAGATAACAAAAATATTTTTTATTAAACTTTAAACCCACATAATATTTGTAATTAAAAAATTCTAGAATTTAACACCCTCTTTCCAATATAAACATACCTATCAATATAATTAAATCATAAAAAAAATAAAAAAATTAAATCCATAATTAATATCAAAAAAATTAATCCATAATTAATAAATTAAATAAAAAAACAAATAAATTCATTTAAAAAAAACAAATCCTTTATTCACACGGATACGTTTGAATACCTTTATATTGATTATTTTACAAGAATAATATCATTTTATCATTACACAACTAAAATAAATATATTATATTATAATTTTATGTGACCAAAATATTATTATAATATTAATTTTAAATTTTAAATTTATATTTTTTAATATCAGTTTTATATTTAATTTAATATTTTAAATAAAATACATTTAATATAATATTTTATTTTAACATGTAATTTCATTTCATATGAAATTAAATTAAATGTATAAAATATTAGGTCGTTAATTTAACAACTATGTTTATTTTTAAATATGATTTTCATAATTTTAATTGAATTAATGGTTATTTTTAAGTGGATGATATAAATTTAATCTCTATAGAATATGTTGGAATATTTATAGTAATTTACACAAATCACAAGTTGAGATTTATTTTCAAGTTAGCTATGCTTTTGAGTAAATCAAATGTCATATTAACACATGTCATATTGGACATGTGGTATTGATAAGACATGGCATTGGCCCATGATATTCTTAAGTTTACAAAAATTTCCATAATAAAGTAAGAGTGAATAACCATGGTTAAAAATACCATTACATGTTTTTCTATATTTAACTCACATATTAATTCTTTTTATAATTAATAATAATAATAATTTAAAATAGAGTTAAAATTTAATTTTTCTTTTATGATTTGTTTTAATCTACCCAATGTAAAATATATTATGAAATAAATATTTTAATTCTTATCATGAATTAATTCCTATCTAAATTTACCAATTATTTAATTTATATAATTACGTTAATTTTATATATATCATTCCACTCAAAATTTGAAGTAACTAAGGCATGGATTTATTTGAGTGATTTTTCAAAATTCCAAGTAAGCCATGAATTTATTTGGGTGATTTACCATGTGTTTTCCATATATAAATATTAGCTTTCTCTTTGCTTTGGCTTTTTTCATTATTCCTTTAGCTTTAATGTTCAACAATGTAACGGTGTAATATGTAGAAATCAACTTATAGGTGATCATTTTTCAAAATTTTCTTCTCATTATGAGAAAAAAGTATAATTTTTTTTATAATATATATAGTAGTTCAGGTTTGGAATAATTTATTAAAATAAAATTTTAAGTACTATAAAAATTAAGAATAATATGTCTGTTTGAGGTAGTTCAATTGGTAATGATCGTGGAAATGAAGTCTCATAGAACGAGAAGTCTTTCGTTCAAATCTTGTGTTATTCCCTAGTGAAAGTGAAAAATTAGACATAATGAAAAAAAGACTAAAAATAATATGATTAGTATTTAGAGTGAACCAAAATTCCAAGTAATTAAGACATGGATTGATTTGTCTTACTATATAAATATTTGCTTCGTTATTGCTTTACCTTTAATGTTCGGCAATGTTACCATGTAACATGTAGAAATCAACTTATAAGTGGAAATAACGTGTAGAAATCAACTTATGAGTGGAAAGAAATGTATAAATGTTGCTCTTCTAATGTCAAATTATACACTACAATTATGAGTATAGACATTATACACTACCATTATGAGTATACTCTTTAAGTGAAATACTCACACTATAGTATATTCTTTAAGTGAAATACTGAAATTATCTTCTTTCTCGAAACAAATTAGTTTTTTTCTATTTTGATCAATCTTTTACTTCTTTATAGATCAGTAAATCATATAATTTTTAGTAAATGTTAAATTTTATTATTTATTTATTTAAATGATATTAATTTAATTATTAATCATTATTATTATGTTATTAAATTAATATATTTATAAATATATTTAACTATTTATTTATTTGAAAATAATATTATTACAGATTTATTTTAACTCTAGATTCACTAATACTGAAACATTAAATATTTCAAAATGCAAGTATTAAATTTGAAACAAAATTTATACTTCCAAATATTTGATTCCCCTAAATACTTCATAAATTTAAAATTAAAAAAATTTAGACTGGTTTCAAAAACTTTCCTATATATAAACTTAAATAAAAAAACCTTCTCCTTTACCTTATTATCATTACATTTTTTCATTTACTACTGAGATAATATATATATATATATATATATATATATAGATATATATATATATATATCTATGGGGTCCTAGCAATGATATATGGTTTTAAAAAGGACGGTTTACTTGTCCTAGGAATGATATATGGTTATAAAAAGGGCAGCGTTATAAACTATCATAGGTGTTCTGCTGGGTGGAAATAGAGGTCCGCAACTCCATGAATTTTATTCCATATCTCTTCCCATGTATATTAGTAATTGCTTTCATGAATGGTTTTCAATGACTTGTAATCAATTTAAAGTTTAATAACAAAGTTATATTGATTAAAAAAAATTGCTTTTTTATTGTTATTTATTATTAGGTAATTTAATTTGATTTAATATAAACTAAATAATCTTTTACTTTAAACTTGTTCTTCTTATTGTTATTTATTACAGGGTAATATAATTTATTACAGGGTAATATAATTTGATTTAATATAAACTAAATACTCAATTATTTTCAATTCTTTATTATGTGATTATAAGATAAAGTTTGTATTTTGGAATTTAATTATTTTTGGTTTAGTATTTTATAATTTATTTTATTTAAATTTAGTTGATGCCTTTTTATCCTAAGTTAAGATTAGTTTTTTATAATTTATATTATATAAATACTCAATTATTTTCAATTCTTTATTATGTGATTATAAGATAAAGTTTGTATTTTGGAATTTAATTATTTTTGGTTTAGTATTTTATAATTTATTTTATTTAAATTTAGTTGATGCCTTTTTATCCTAAGTTAAGATTAGTTTTTTATAATTTATATTATATAAGTTTAATATTTGTATTGAAAATGAAAAGTTATAATTTTAAAATATTGAAATTGTTATTTTTAATTTAACAATTGTTTTATAATTCTAGTGAATATTTATATAGTGGTTTCATTTTGAAATATTAATAACTAGTCTAGATCCATCTTAAATGGAGATCTACCAAGAGCAAAGAGGATCAAGTGCAAACCTCTTTTAGAGTGAAAAGATATTTGATCCCTCTAGGCGCCTGCAGTTAAGATGGATCTAGGATGCTTTATTATTTTTAAATGTAAAGTTGTGTGACAACATCTCCCTTATATTGAGTTATTCTCTTAAATACCAACATGGGTCCATCTTAAACCTAGATTCTAGCAAGTGCCAAGAGAGAAAAAAAAATTTGACAATACAAATCTTTTTTTGAGTTCTGAGGAAATATTTTCACCTCGAGATATTTGAGTCCTATAGACTCTTCAAATCTTGAGTTAATATGGATGTATGCTAGTTTTGGGTAACACACTAATAAAATATTTTAACTATAAAGATTTTTTTATTTTCACTTATTTTATATTATATATGGATGGTTTACATTGAAATATTTTATTTATGAATTAGATTATCCACATTAAAATGTTAATAAATGTCTCTCATATTCAAAAGTAGAAAAATATATCCATACTATATAATCTTTCTTTCTATCTATATCTAATTATTTTTATTATTCATATATTTTAAAATGTTATTGTTATATATGTGGGTGTGTTATATATCTACTTCATATAGACATTGAAGGACTTACAAATATTCCTCATTAAACAATTCTTTTTATTAATATTTCTTAAATTTTATATATCGAATAATAAATTACATATCTCTCTTGTAATGGAAAGTGAAAATATAGAAAAAAAATATGTAAATTACTTTATTTTTCTCTATACAAAGTTGACATAAAATTATGTTATTTATGGCTGAAGCTAAATGTAACATCCCCCAGTAACCTTGCATGAAAATGCATGGAGTTAGAAAAATTTTACACAATTTACCCACGAGTAACTATCCAAATTATTATTCTAGATTCCTCATTAACCATTGGATGGAATTTTCATCATTACAAAGAGTAAGTTAAATAACTATTAACAACCATTGTTGTAGCATATTAACATAAAAATTTTGATATAACCTTACATCCATTTCACAATTCCTTTAACCAAATTAGTTAATCACATACTTAATATTATGAACATCACATCATGCAATGAATCAACATCATCAAATTTACATAATAAGAAATCGCAACATTAAACACCGATATACCCTGAAAACCTCATAGGGTGAAAACCAGCGAACATTTAATTTTATTATTAAATGCTCATGAGGGTGCTCACCCCTCACTCAATGGCTTATAAGGGAGTCCATCAGTTAACCATTGTCATAAAATATTAAAAATAAATATCATTAATATACAACATATCTAGCTAAAATTTATTACAATTATCATGAAATCGTTTACCAACAAATATCCACTATTTATAACTTTGTGGTTTTGTTGTTCTATTAGTGGGCCATCTCGCAACTCATACTCATCTGCATGGACCATTAGTTCTTTACCTGTCACAATGTTAAACATAATTTATCCTTTGCACAAATCATCATCCTTTCCTATGATTGTTGTCGTCAACAAGCTTTCATATCACGATTAGATAAAGCATTAATCAACAAATAATCAGAATTTAAAAGTGATCCTTTAACATATATTCATGTGCATACAATATATCTAAATATAATATCACAACATGCTTCCTCTAACAGTAGTGGCCATGAATTAAATATAAGAAAATAATTATCAATCATGTAAAAATAAATACCACACTACTATAACCCTTCTTTTCCAAAGGAAAACCACTGTAACTATCCATTTTCATTTAGAAGATACTAGCATCTTCACTTTGATATTTGTGCATGTAATTAGATAAAACTTTATTCAAGGAAAGGTAATCCCTCAACTTTTCTTTGTGCACGTAACTAAGTAATCTTTCTAATGAAAATATTACTACTATTATAATGAATACAAATTCATTCCCCCTTTTAAGGGAAATCTAATGTAATAGATATCATTATCGTGCATGCCAATACACCTCCCTTTAACAAAATATCTTTCCCAAGATAGATCTATTTACAAAGTCTACCATACACACAAATACATGCTCTATTCTAAAAGAAAACCGATGTGTTAGTCATTATTTCTTGCATGCAGATATATATGTATTTTTCCAAAGAAAATATAATGCATTTATTTCATGAAAATACTTATTTTGCTTTCCAAGGTATAACATAATAATTATTATTTTATGCACATAAATTCATGTTTCTCTTTAAAATATCTAACACAGTAGTTCCATTTCCATGCATGTAAAAAAATCTTTCTTTTCAAGAAGCCTATCACAATTTGACTATTCCTTATGCGTGCAATACATATCTCTTCCTTAAGGAATCTATCAAAATTAAGCATATACCCTTTTGCAATGAATTAGCACTGTGACTATTATTCTTGCATAGAAATACACAATGTGAATACATAATATTTCTCATAATAGTTATTATTATAATGTGCAACCATAACCTTTTCCAAAGCAACTATCATTATAGCTATTATACTTGCATGCAAAAATAATATTTCCAAAAGGAATTTACATAATAGCTATGACACTTGCATACAACTACATGTTCTTCTCCAACAAAAAGCTAATATGCAATACATGCTCTTTTGCAAAATAATCTTTTTCAAGAGAAAATTAATACAACATATTTCCCTTTCAAGATATGATATGTATTTATGTATTTTACGTGCAAGGTTCACATGCAATAATTCTTTCAAAATAATAGAAAAATAAATATATACATATTTCTTTTAAAAAAAAATAAAACTTAATTGCATTTTTTTTATGCAATCTAGCATGGTTTCTTTGTCTTTTATGTGTAATTTTTTTAAGAAACAATAACTTATCTAATGAATGCAAGAACAATTTCAATCACTTTTCCAATGAAATTAAGAGAGATACTTATCTCTATTTGTACATGATTAATAGGCAAGTTTCCAAGAAAATAATATTGGTTCTTAACATTTAATGCACAAGCATATGCTTTTCTTTCCAAAATATTAGCACAACTAATTTATCTTTTACCATGCAATGTTTCTAAAATAACATGGTTAATCTTTTATGCAAATGATATTTCTGTGCCTTCTAAATAACATGGCTAATCTTTTATGCAACTGATATTTATGTTCTTTCTTTTATTTAAGACCAGTATAATAAGGTTTACTTTTACCATGCTTGTATAAAAGCATATCCTTAAATTTAACACAATTAGAACATGCAAACACGTGTTCTTTTCCAAAAAAAATCATAATAGTTATATTTTGTGCACACAAATAATTTATTTCTTTTCAAAAAATAAAAGCATATTAGTTAAGTTTTCAAGCATGCACACGCATTTTTCTTTTTCAAGAAACCAAATTCATATCTCTTTTCAAGGAACTCCAACACAATAGTTATATTTTTTGTGCATGCAAAGGTCATATTCCTTTTAAAGAAAATCTACTTAACCACAATTTCTTTTGTATGTGTTCTCTTTTCCATAAATGCAATAACTATTATTTCTTTATGTTCATTTTTGGTGCATATGAATACGTGCTCTTTTCAAACAAAGTAGTTATTTTCTATGTGAAAAACAAGACACATTCATTTCAAAACTAGCCAAAAAAAACACCTATCCCTTCCCAAGAACAGATAAAATTACTTATCTCTACAAATAGCCCATTCTTTCTCATGACTTGTGCTTCTCTATATTAAATGAAGACCACACTAATTCAACAAAGTTGAAGACAAATAATTCTATGGTGCCATTGTTTAATGTTCCTTCTCAATATATATATGTATCGGAAAGGGCTTGTTCCTGTAGGCTTCGCCTCCTCTTTAATGAGTTGACGGACTACAAATTCATTGCACCCAAACTTACTGCACACCCTTCTCTTTTTTTTTTCTTTTCCTTTTACGATTATCGTTGGTCTCTTCAGGTGCATAGGAAATATTGGTCAATCATAAGATGCAGGACAATCAATAATATAAAAATATGAGTAGGATATTGGAGCATAGAATGATTGAAAATGAAGGCCTGAGCCACCCCTTAATAATAAATCCATGGTGATAAAGAATCAAAAGGAAGGTGCCAAGAACCCATCTTAACAGTTAACTGATTCTTGATGAGAACAATCATATATATATATATATCTATATATATATATATATATATATATATATATATATATATATATATATATATATATATATATATATCTATATATCTATATATATATATATATATATATATATATATATATATATATATATATATATATAATATTTGTATTTCATAACGATATGATTTCTATGAGGGATTGTGATAGGGATATTACATACTCCCCCCCTAAAGAGAACATCATATTGAATGTTTGTCTCTCGTTGGAACATTAACTTTTACACATGATATAATAATCTAAACAACCTTCCACTTAAAAATGAAGGATTTAATTTCCAAGAACTACCAATAAGAAAAAATAATAATGTTTTATCAATAATCATAAGCATTTACAACTATAAAGTCGTGAAATTTCTACTTTCCATCACTTGTCCATTATTCAAATTTATAAAAACAAATCAGAATATTTATACCAACTTCCAGTTATGTACCAATTACTCCTGCAAGTCACGGTCACTTTTACGCAAGAACTCCAATGTTTTGATAGCCCAACATTATGCACCTTGTAATCTATGACTAAAAAATCCAAGAGAATCATATTAGTCACAACATTTGCAATCAAATGAAATAATTTTAACTATCAGTCAATTATGCAATGTTAGGTGATATTTCAATCACATTACTTCTGCAAGTACTTGGAGAGAACCAACACTCTAATCATCAAAATGATAAATCACTGCACCACGTGCACACTGTCTTCTATCTTAGCTCCCACTAAATACATCCACATAGTACTTCTAAAAGTACTCATAGAGAACCTAGCTCTCCAATCATCGAAATGATCAATAATTGCATCAAGTGCAAACTATCTTAGCCCTTGCTAGAGACATTCATAAGATTGGTAATACAATAAAGGAACTACACTACCAATAATTCCTTACCGAGCACTAGGCTCCTTTCCTGTCAAGATGTACATAAAATATTTACACAATTATATAGAAAATTCATTTTTAACACAACACATAATCGATTAGTTAATTTGTTCTACTATGATAACCGCAGTGGAAAAAGAATGTTCTTCCCAACCCATGTGAATTATTTTCCACAACCATATTATGCCATTTTCACATCCATAAAGTTCTATGATAGAGACCATACCAGGTCCATTCTAGAATTTCACTGGCCAACCAAATTAAGAATTCCAATGAGCACAAAGGGTCCAATACTAGATTCCTCTTGAGAGTGTCCTACCTAATCCTCTGACAGTGTCCTGTCTACGAGGAATTGTTGGGCCTCCTCCAAAAACATCCAAAATCAATAGAGTTGCCTCGAGATTTTCCCCCTCTTCACCATATTAGCCAACTCTTTTACCTTACTGAGATCATCTATCTCCAGCGAGAGGAAATTTGAGCGCGCAAGAATCACAACCTCCTCTTGGCAGGAAACTACCATTAACCAAAGGCCTTTTAGCCTTTCAACTGTCCACAATTGTCTGGCATGTAAACTTCTCTTTTATCACTCTTTCCCATAGTGATTTACATAATGAACTATATTTACATTATCATTAAAACAAAAGAAACATTTATTTACACCGTGCATTTATGCTTGACCCTTAGCATTGATCCATAATATCTAGATTGACAGGAAACATAACTGACATACATGTGGTATACATTTTGACTTTCCAAATAAAATAGTCATGCATATCACAACATTATACTTTCTAATTTGCGTTTGCAATTCACATTGCAACATTTTACCTTCACAAGTTTTCTTGTTTCCATTAACCTACCCGTGCTTAATCCCATCAACAACGTTAATATGCATTGTTTAAATAAGTATTCACTCTCGCAATCATTTTAGTTTCATGCATACAATATTTTCATGTATAAAAGTATATGCAAATATTCATTAATGTGTAAATGTCGATATAGTTAGGGTAACAATTCAAACATTTCCAATTTCCACAGTGTATTGTTACCAATAGACCTGTACATGAAGTAACTACCATAATCACTTGTTTAAAACTTGCAATAAGCTTAAATCAAATCCAATTCATGCATATAACTTTTAATAGTTAGTCCTACAACACTAACTAATCAGCCATGACAAGACTCAATCAGCAACTAGCTATTACAAACAAGTCTCACTACTCGACTCATTGTTTATAATTAACATTGAAAGGGGTTCTTTCAATGTCCTTTTAAAACACTCTATCGTCTCGTCAAAGACATTCCCCTACATTTACATTCATGCATTTGTACTTCATAAGTAGTGCATTATAACGTTAGTCATGTTCATTAAATGTACCAGTACTATTGTCATATATGCAAAGGTTGGTAGTCAACTCTCACTTTCACTAGTGAGTATTCAGGTTGTTCATAGGTGCAACAAAGGTTTTATTCTCTTTTATCCTCAGCAGGATTCAAATTTCATGAACACAATTTTGTAGTAAACTTTATTACCTACTACTCTTCAATGCAGTTATAAACATGCATCATGCATCTCCTATTGAAAGTAGTCTACTGCATATTTCGATATGTAGATTTTTAGAATCATACCTGAGTTGATGCACACTAGTATCATACCTCAATCCATTTTTCACTTACCAATTACCAAAATGCATCAGTGCTCCAACCTTCAACTCTGATACCACTTGTAACATCCATTGGTAATCTTGCATGAAAATGCATGGAGTTAGAATTTTTTACATAATTTACCCATAATTAACTATCCAAATTATTATTCTAGATTCCTCATTAACCATTAGATGGAATTTTCATCATTACAAAGGGTACATTAAATAACTATTAAGAACCACTGTTGTAGCATATTAACATAAACTTTTTGATGTAACCTTGCATCAAGTTCATGATTCCTTTAACTAGATTAGTTAATCACATACTTGATATTATGAACACCACATCATGTAAGGAATCAACATCATCAAACTTACATAATAAGAAATACATTGAACATTGATATACCCTGGAAACCCCATAGGGTGAAAACCAACAAACATTTAATTTATAATTAAACGCTTATGAGGTTTTTCACCCCTCACTCAATGTCTTATAAGGGAGTCCATCCATTAGCCATTGTCATAAGATCTTACAAAGAAATATCATTAAAATACAACATATCTAGCTAAAATCTATTACAATAATCTTGAAATCGTTTACTCACAAATATCCACTATTTATATCTTTGTGGCCTGGTTGTTCCATTAGTGGACCATCCTACAACTCACACTCATCTACATGGACCGTTATTTCTTTACCTGCCACAATGTTAAACATAATCTATCCTTTGCACAAGTCATCATCATTTCCTATGATATATTGTCATAAAAAAGTTTTGATATCATGATTAGATAAAGAATCAATCAACAAATAATCAATTTTTAAAAGAAATCCTTTAACATCTATTCATGTGCATAAATGAGATGTAAATATATTATCACAACAAGCTTCTTCTAAAAATACTTCTTAATGCATTGAACATAAGAAAATAATTATCAAGCATGTCAAAATAAATACCACATTGTACTATGACCCTTCTTTTCCAAAGGAAAACCACCACAACCATCCATTTTAATTTAGAGGGTACTAGCAGCTTTGCTTTGATATTTGTACATGTAATTAGATAAAACTTTGTTCAAGGAAAGGTAGCCCCTCAACTTTTCTTTATGCATGTAACTAAATAATATTTCTAATATAAATATTACTACTATTATAATACATAAAAATCCATGCCCCCTTCTAAAGGAAAGCTAACATAATAGATATCATTATCGTACATGCAAATGCAAGTTCCTTTTCCAAAAACATCTTTCCCAAGATAGAGCTATTTACAAAGTCTACTGTACACGTAAAGATGTGCTCTCTTCTAAAATAAAACTAATGTTTTAGTTATTATTTCTTGCAGGAGGTTATATGTACTTTTCCAAATGAAAGCTAATGCATTTATTTCATGCAAATACTTGTTTTCCTTTCCAAGGTCTAACATAATAATTATTGTTTTTTGCACACAATTCATCTTTCTCTTTAAAATATCTAACACAATAGATCTATTTTCCTACATGTAAAGAAAATATTTTTTTTCAAGAAGCCTGTCACAATTTGACTATTCCTTATGCACACAATACATATCTCTTCCTTAAGGAATCTATCAAAATTAAACATATACCCCTTTGCAAGGAATTAGCGCTACAACTATTATTCTTGCATAGAAATACACAATGTGAATACATAATCTTTCCCATAATAGTTATTATTCTAGCATGCAACATAACCTTTTCCAAGGAAACTATCATCACAGCTATTATACTTGCATGCAAAAATAATATTTCCAAAATGAATTGACATAATAGCTATGACGCTTGCATACAACTACATTTTCTTCTCCAATAGAAAGCTAATATGCAATACATGCTCTTTTGCAAAATAATCTTCTTCAAGATAAAAATAACACAACATATTTCCCTTTCAATATATGATATGTATTTATGTCTTTTACATATTTCCCTTTCAAGATATTATATGTATTTATGCCTTTTACATGAAAGGTTCACATGCAAGTATTCTTGCAAAAGAATAGAAAAATAAATATATACATATTTATTTCCAAGAAAAATCAATCTTAATTGTATTTTTTTTCTCTGCAATCTAGCATGGTTTTTTTCTTTTATGTGCACTTTTTTTTTAAGAAACAATAACTTATCTAATGCACAAAATAATACTTTCAATCTCTTTTCCAATGAAATTAAGAGAGATACGTATCTCTATATGTACATGATTCATAGGCAACTTTCTAAGAAAATAATCCTGGTTCTTAACATTTAATGCACAAGAATTCATATGTTTTTCTTTCCAAAGGATTAGCACAACTAATTTATCTTTTACCATGCAATGTTTCTAAAATAACATGGCTAATATTTTATGCAAATGATATTTATGTACTTTTTTTTACTGAAGACCAGTATAATCAGTTTTATTTTTGCTCATATAATCACTTTTACTGTTACCATGTTTGTATGAAAAAATATCCTTAACTTTAACACAATTAGAACATGCAAACACATGTTGTTATTTTCCAAAATAATCATAATACTTATATTTTGTGCATGCAAATAATTAATTTCTTTTCAAAAAATCAAAAGCATATTAGTTAACTTTTAAAACATGCACACACATGTTTCTTATTCAAGAAACCAAATGCATATCTATTTTCAAAGAACTCCAACACAATAGTGATATGATATTTTTAGTACATGCAAAGGTCATATTCCTTTTAAATAAAATCAACTTAACCACTATTTCTTTTGTATGCATTATCTTTTCCATAAATGCAATAACTATTATTTTTCATGTTCTTTTTTGGTGCATATGAATACATGCACTTTTCAAACAAAGTAGTTATTTTCTACATGTCAAACAACACATTCATTACAAAACTAGCCAAAAATAAGCACCTATCCCTTCCCGGGAACTGATAAAATTATTTATCTCTACAAATGACTCATTCTTTCTCATCACTTGTGCTTCTCCATATTAAATGAAGGCCCCACTGATTCAAAAAAGTTGAAGCCGAATAATGCTATGACACCATTGTTCAACATTCATCCTCAATATATATGTATCAGAAAGGGCTTGCCCCCGCAGGCTTGGCCTCCTCTGTAATGAGTCGACCCACTATAGATTCACCGTACCCAAACTTACTACACACCCATCTCTTTTTACACACCCATCTCTTTTTTTTCTTTTCCTTTTATGAGCATTGTCGATCCCTTCAAGTGCATAGGAAATAGTGGTCAATCATAAGATATGGCAAACAATAATATGAAAATATGATTAGGATATTGGAGCATAGAATGATCGAAAATGAAGGCATAATCCCCCCATAATAATCAATCCATGGTGAAATAAAGAATCAAAAGGAATTTGTGAAGAACTCCTCTTAACAGTTAACTGATTCACATATATATATATTAAATTAATAATATTTTTATTTCATAACTATATGAGTTCTAGGGGATTTTGACATAGATATTACACTAAAACATTATTTTGTTATTATTATATTTTTGTTTTAAATATTATATATCTGCTTAACATTATTGAAAGAAAGAGTGAGGTTGCTAGTGTATATTAGTCATTACAACAATATTCTTTAAGGCATCAAAGCTCAACATGTGACTAGCGAGTTATATAGAAATGTTTATCTCACTTTTGTTCAACCATAGAAATAATATGTTAAAAATTTCAATTAATTTCTTATCTTTGTATAGTTCAATCAATCATATTAGTCTTAGTAAACATTAATCATGAATATTTATTTATTAATATTAATTTATATATTTATATATATATATATATAGTATTAATATTATAATAATTAATGTAATTATTTCAAAATCAATAAAATAGATAATAGAAATATAATGAAATGAAATATTTATATAATATATATATTTTTATATGAAATATTTATAATACATATAATTTTATTATTTTCATATAGTTAATTTTATTATTCAAATAAACCACGTTGATTACATTAAAACAATTATATTTATTTAATCTATACATATTATATTTCAATTAATTCATTAGATATATGTTGAATTAAAACAAAGGATAGTGATCCAATGAAAAATTATTTATATATTTATTTCAGGAATAAAATTATATATATATATATATATATATATATAACAAGCATAAGAATCTCGCTATAAATTTTTGTGTTTAATATTTTGTCAAATCATATTAGATTGATTATGTGTTAATGTATATAATATATTATTAAAAAATAAAAAATTAAAATGATTTTAAATTATTTATATATTTATTTATTTATTTTTAAATAAGTTTTTTAAATGTTAATTTAATTATCAATAATTATTATATGGATGGTAAGATTTAATTTTCAATATTCTTAATTACGCTATAAGGTGTTTCTCTCTTAAATGATGTTCCTCTCAAGCCACGTATACAATGGTGGGACGTTGAATTTGATGCTAGATGATTGAAATAACGTCTACCATCAAATTAAAATCCGATATGGTTAGTTATAAATGGGTATTGTCAGTTATAATTTGATACAGTGATAAACCACCTTTGCCCAGAAAAAAGATGATACGAAGGCTCTTGCGGATAGGCTGGTAGGCTCTTCCTCACGTTTGTTCAACGCGCTGCAGGAAAGTTTTGCAGAAAAATGACAAGAGTTCCCAGATCATAACCTTGAGCGTGAGAATAAACATTTCGTGCAGAATAAATTTACAGAAGAAGTAATGATTACAAGGACCAACAACTGAGAAGCAGGACTTTCTCAAATTGCTTTTCTGCTTCACTCATTTTATTTTCATCACAACTATTCTGAGATGAAAATTTGTACATTGTCTATAGAAACTGCTGTGAAGATTGGCCCATTTCTTCAATTTTGGGTACTTCATTTCCTGCTTCTACAATAATGGAGGACATAACTCAGCTTATGGAAAATTCTCTGGGTTTCTTTCAATGAAAATACATCACAGACAACATTGACATCGTGGGAGCCATGAATGAGGTGAATTGCTGCAATGGTAGGGCTTCACAAAAACAAACTGCAGATTTCGGCAAATGTATTCGCAGTTTTGGAAACAAAGAGAACAGGCACGAAATAATTGAAATCAATGAAAGGATGGCAGGGGATATATCTATCTACAGGAAGGAGGTAAGCTAGTTTTTTATTCTACTTTTCATATTTATCTATTTGGAAAAGAGATATTTATGAGTTTTGAGGAATTTTTAGATATTTTAATTGGGGGATCCAACTGGAATCCATATGAATTCACTACCTGTATCGATGGTTGGCTTTTTTGGAAAGCTATTAGATGCCTCAACTTTTTTTTAAATCACTGGGCTCATCCTCTGTTTCTTCATGTTCTACGGGAAAAAACTGTGGATGTACCTAATTCACCTCTAGGTTTTGTTACCCATTGTTTTAACTTTACAACGTGGATATCTCGCAAGTAGGGAATGTATCCTGTGAAACTGTAAAATTATTTACGGCGGATCTAATTTCTAAGAGAAAGTCTCCTTTATCAACAGTTGTTTTGGCTTACACATCAGCTTTATGGGAAGATGATGTATTTATAGATTTTTAATTTTTAGATCATTGAATTGTATACAATTCTCTTACGAAGTCTTGAAATTCCCTTGGTCAGTAATTATTCGCCTTTGATTTCTTTTTAAATGTATGCATCTGCAGTTAGGAACTAGCCTTCAAAGATATCAATAGTATCGATAGTTTCATGATTGCACATGATACGAGTTATATGCTTAATCTCAGTTTTATTCCATAATACAGAATGTGGATATTAAACATTTGGGGTATAATACATATAAAAGATGAATGGGAATTTCAATGTTGAGAAAGTATTTTATATGCTCTATAGTGGGAATGGTACTAAATGATAGTTACATAGTTATCAGATAGCAGGTTGTTAACTTTTGCATCGTCAGTATATAGCATACTGGTAAAATTGTCCTACAAGAATTTGACAACATGGAGTGCCCGGGCTCTTTAGTATTAGTTAGAAAATTGTTTTCTAGGAAAAGAGATTCCATTCCAATTTATGTTTACACTGTTGCTTGTATATTGTTGATTATCGTCCTGTAGTTTTAGGCATATGAAAATAAACCTAAATGGTTTTCAACGAAATGGGAATGGATGGCCAACAGAAATTATACAGCATCCTAACATTTTGAAAATGCATATGTAAAAGACAGGGCAGTGAACATTGAATCTCAAACTTTGGAGCATTATATTGCTACCAAGCATGGAAATTATGCCATGTTTCTTCATGGAAGCACTTTATCAATGTGATTCACGTTGTTAATTTAATGCTTCTTGCACGAACTCGCAGTAGGTCATTCAAAAACAAATCAACTGTTGCAATATCAAAGAGAAAGAGTGGAGGTTGAAGGTTACAATTCTTTTTTGACATTTCAAGAATATTCCATTAAAGTTAAATCCTATACTATACACTTAATAATGATTAATAATTAAATAAAAAATGTGAAAACCATATTCATCAAAACACTACATTACAATGTTGAAAAATATAAAAAATATGAAACTTTTAAACTTTTAAAAACTCATCCTAATAGCATGTAATTAATAACAATAAAAATAATTAAAAATGGGGTCCAATCCTACCGCCCAATGAACCGACATGTAGAGTCGACTAAGAGATTGGAATGGATGGATTTTTTAATTTTTGGTTATTGTTATATTGGACATTCCTACAACGTTTAAATGGGAAATATAAACCTTCTCATAGAATGACTGGTTTTTTGAATATCTTTCGAACATCAGAAAAAATGTTTGAGAAATTAACAAGTTCATGGAAATATTGGGTTAAGAATTTTATAATATTTAATAGTAATATTAATTTGTAACAGTTATTTTGACCATAAAATTTTACGAAATAATACACTCGAAAGTTATAATCTTTTTTTTAATTATATTTGAGTTTTAATGTAGTAGGTAAAAGCTATTTGTCTATCTGGGATGTTATTAATTAAGATTTTGTGAAGTTATCTAATGTCTTGTGGGTTTATTTTTCCATCTGGGAATGTTATTAATTAATATTGTGTAAAGTTCTGTCATGTCTTGTGGGACAATTCTTAGGATAATTTTGAGACATTTTTAAAGATAATTTTTATTCCCAGCACGACTCTTACTCTCAACTCCTTTTTCATCGAATTTAAACCAATAATCTAATAATCTAATAGAACTAAACCCTACACAACCAACTTATAAGACTATATGTACTTTTATTAAACCATCAAAAAATAATCTAATAAGCTAATAAGAACTAAACCCTACGTGATCCACATCGTGTGGATGGCAATTTTAAATTTGATGCATTGTTTCTATGGCTTTTCCTTATAAATCTACTACACGGTGTGTTGTAGCGGCTATAACCACCCTCTAAAATTTTTCCTTAACATGTTTTGGAGCCTCCCTACCAACCTTACACCACACTTTGTCTTGCTTCATCAAGTACTCAAGCTTCAGTGTTTTCCTCGCACAAAGGCAACTTGTCGATCACAGTTGATCCATTCCCCTCACAGGCTGCTCACCCAGACTTGGTCTAGTTGCAGGCTGAGAAGCTTCCCCTTGAAAATTGTGCATTTTTGGAGTGAAACCAGCATTCCCTCCAAGAATTGCACAATCCTCTTTGATAGCCTACAGGGCTCCAAGATTGCGCAATCCTACCAGCCAACCCTCCGAATAGATTTGCACAAATTTTCCCAATAGCAGGTTGTTCCACCCAGGATTTGCGCAAATCTGGGCAACAGTTAGCTGGTCTGCCAAAAATTGTGCAAACCTCCTGGGCAGTTAGCCCAACTCCCAGCCAGAAATGCACATTTTTCTCTTGCAGTCGAGCAGTCTCTTGCATGTGCAGTTGAGTTGACCAGTTCCCTTCGGAACTTTGCAAAACAGGCTTGCATGCATGGGCTACCTCTCCTAAGGTAGCATGAAAAGGCATCCATTGTTTCAGGGATAAGTTTTTAGCAGTTGGAGGTTACATGCAAGGAGAAATTCATAAACCTCCCACCAAGTGTCACTTCCCCTAGATTTGAAGCATGCATGTCACAACGTCGATGTTATCAATACTCATCAACTGGACATTGCAAAGTTCATTCCCACATCAACCTTGCAGCTTTGACATCCCACATCACATCTAGGAGTCGTTGGCACATTCAGCTAAGTTGTTTTGGGGTAATCTCACTTCCCATGCATTGTGTTACATTTTTATCGATTTTTGCGTTTTTTCTTGTGGGAGTACTGTTTTCTTGATTTATTTGAATGCTTGCTATCGTTTACATGTATACTAGCTTCACCTAGCTCTGTTTCAGTTTTCGTTTCTATATCACTGTTGTCGCATGCATGAAATTTTTTGCATGGATGTTGGCCCAACCGACGAACTGCCTCACCCACATGCATGTTGATCTATTTGTTGAATATTTCATTCATGCTTTGCATGAACATTTAATCACTTCTGCTATCACTTAGTGTCGCCATGCATTTAATGACTTACTTTCTTTCAGTCATCCATTGGCGAGTCGAGCCAAACTTGGCCTGAGCTCTGCCTTCACCAAGGCTACATTGCACAATATGGGGAAGGAAGGCTCACCTTCCACTCCAGTTTTGTGCATTCTTGCCCAGCATTGGCCTCCAAGACTTTGTTGTGCATTTCTGGAGCACAGTGGCTACTTGGCCCATGAAATTGTGCAAATCTTCCCCTAGGCCAACAGTCCTTCCAAGTTGGAATTGTGCATAGCGCAATCCCAGCAGTCAGCAGCTAGACTGGGTTATGCATTATGCAGTTCCAGCAGTCAGCTAGTCTCCCAGCATCCTAGACTGTGCCTCGAGCAATCTTTGTAGTCGGTCTCCTAACCTCCCGGCCAAAATTGTGCAACCTTCATGATCATTTACCCAGGTATGTTGCAAGTTAGTTCTCATGTTCATTTTGGTTTTCAACTGATAGATTGATTTCTATGAGTGTTTCCATGTCTCTAGGTATCACAGGTGTTCATCTGCCTCTCAGTAAAATAGGTACAATGGTTTCCAGGAGAGCAAAGACAAGAGACACCATTCAGAGCATGCTTGGGGATGCAGTCGATCAAGTGTCTATGAGATTGCCTACCCACGAAGAAATCATGTTTTTCGTCGACAAGGAAATCAAGTAGTAGCATCATAGCAAGCAACATCATGAATAGTAGATGAAGGCAGCATACCGAATACAGTGAATGTAGGGAATGCAAGAGGAAGGTTGTTGACAACATAGAGGTGGAACGAGGTTGCAAGCTCAAGCAAGTCCATTGATGATGAAAGCAAATTTGGAGACTCCATCTATGAAGTGACGGTGCAACATGAAGATCGCACGAAGGTAGAATATGGAACAAAGAAGGAATTGCATGTGCTGAAGCAACAACTAAGGAAGAACATGAAGCTGCACAAACAGACGAATGAGTTGTAGTGGGAACAGGAACAACAATGGGTGCAACATGCACTCATGGATGAAACTGTGCCCATACAAGTTAAAGATCCATCCCAGCAGCGAACATGGAGTAGACATGGTGAGAAGTGTTGTTGATAAAATGCAATAGATTCAGCAGCATGCATGTCATTGTCAACACACATGCAACCCAACACATTCAACACACTGACCAAGGCGAAGACAAGAAGCAAGTCCAACTGGAGCTAAACATGTACTTCGGCAAGTTGATGCGCATGACCATGAGCACACCCTTGAAGATCATCACAGGCACTATGCATCAGTGTGTTGCTAATTTAGCTATACCCAAGAAGACCATGGACATGTTAGCAGATGAATTGGATGAAGGGGCCGAACCAATGCACCGATTGCAATAGAGGCAAGAGTTTGCTTCAGCAAGATGTCACCATGAGGTGCATGCACACCATCACAGATGACCAAGCTTGGCACCAACTCACCACCTTCACCATTACAAGCATGTCAAAGAGTTGGTCTCATCTCAGTGGACCAAGTGTCAGTGATGTCTTGCAAGGCTTGCTCAAGCCGTGTTTCCTCACATGAGTACATGTGCATTGCAATGTTTAGTCATGTCAAGTGTAAGTCAAGTGTCAATGGTTGGAAGTAACTGTCATAGAGTAAGTGAAGAGTCATGAGGGTAGTTGAACTGTCACAAAGGGAAATGTCAAGGGTCACCCCTCGCTTTGCTATAAATATTCCCTCATAACTCATTGTATAGGCTTTTGGTTAGCCAAGCTTCTCCTAAGACTATTTTGAAGAAGGTTTGGAAAGTATTGTAACGTACCTTGGCTTCTCCACTGCATAGATCTAGTACATCTCTTTGGAGGAGCAGGCGGATGTGGCTGTAATGTTCCATTGTTGGGGCTAGCAGGATTACATGGATGTATTGTATGATTGTGACTTACACTTATTTATATAATAAGAGCCAACAAATTTTCATGCATATGTTGCTATTGTAGTTGCACTGGCCCGGTTGCTTTAATGATATGTGTTGGTTAACTTACGCACTTGAGTATGAACTGATTCACATGCAATGATATGAATCTTGTTGTTAATGTGTTGCATATGTTGTTAATGATGTCATCGTCCATGTCGACTGCTCTGCCAGACATCAAATAGAACTTTCAATTGAACCTTGTTGTAACAACTGTCACACTCATCTCAGACTAATCTGTGAGTGTTGTACGTGTTATCTTACCTTGTATGATGTGACTGTCACATTCGAGTGGACTGCTCCACCAGAAGCTATGCATGTCCTTTGTGTTGTTTGTTCCTAGCCAAGTTGGGATTGATCCCTTTCAACATGGAACTCACATTCACTGCCTTCCCCCTGCGAAGTGTTGGAACCTCTCATACACCTTCCTTGACTCACTGCATCAGTTACACCCTTACTACTGACAGGGTTATCTTACTTTCCTTTGTGCGACATCACAGTCAAGGCATTACCATACGACCCACTGTTGGGACTCCTACACCAAATGGTCTGAGGTCTAATTGGGACTTCTTAATGGGGAGATCCCCTTGACATGTTGGCAGGTCGAGCACCGTTAACATTTCTCACGCTAGAAGGAGGGCTTGATGACAAGTTGTGTCCTCTCATCTAGTTTTGAACCTTTTCATATCTTTCATGGAGTCTTGCACTCTTCTTCCCCCAAGGTGTTTTTCGAATCATGAAGATGTCTCCATCTCGGGGAAGCTTTTCGATCTCTTTTCCACTCACACATATGATGGTGAAGGCGAAGTGGCTTGGCCTGAGCACTTATATAACTTTCTTTTCATGATTTATGAGGAAGATGAGTTTTATGACGAATAGGCCAATTTGCTTCTCGCATACACACTTCGTGAATCTCCAATTCATTGGTTGCTTAGCCTATTGGCTGATACCGTGCACTCATTTGAGCACTTCTGTGATCTCATTGAAGACACATTCTATCATTTTGATCTAGACTATCTTGACTGAAAACTATTACAGCAACGGAGGGCTCCGCATGAATCCATTATTGATTTTTGGCAGTGCTTTCATGACTTGCAGTTTCAAGATCCGAAGAGCCATATGAAATTTGCTTATCTTTGGGACTGGTTCAAGTATTACCTTAAGAAATATGCCCGTCCTAAGAGTAAGCTTGATATCAAGCCTTGCTCAACATTCGTCATTGATGGAACTGTGCAATCTCATGTGGGAGCGGGCACTGTCTCAACTGACTATCTGCCTCCCTCTCATTCAGTAGATCCACCACTGCCCAATGATGTTGAGGATCATGCTCACACACTTGTTCATCCTTCACACTCTCCCAACATCACTCCACTCTATTATCATGCAGATTTGGTTGTGAGTCCTTCGAGTTCTCATATGCATTCTTTTCTTCGACCTTCGTCTTCACACTCAAGTGTTCCTTTGAATGATGTTGTCTTTTGTTCATCCATTTCAGACTCTCCATTTGTTGTGGACAAGGAACAACCCACTAACGGAGTCAGTGTTGCACAACCAACATGCGATGTCATTCATGAAGAGTATGAGTGGGAGCTTGAACATCAACACTCAACAAAGGATGACTCCCTTCTATCCAAGTCCCCTCCTTTCTTTCCTAACCTCTTTGGTGAACCTATCATCCATGATTTTGCATGTGTATCTTAATCCACGGATGAACCCATTGTTAATCACTCACAAGACTCACCAGATGTTATTCCATCAATTGAAAATGGAGAGGATAAGTTACTCGTTGAAAATCCACTTGATCCTTCATATGTCTTTTCCAGAAACATAGATGATGAGTTTGTTCACTTTTCATCTACCCCTCTATGTGATTCATCCAAACATGAGGATGTCGACCAACATCCTGAATTTTCTGATCTTGGTTGATGTGATCTCTTCTCCTCATCATCCGATCATAATGTTGATTCACTCATTGTTAATTCGTCAAAGCCACTGGTCTATGAATATCCATATGTCAACGAAGTCGAAACCCCACAGACCGTCGAGGCACTTCAACCTAAGTTGATGGTTCTGTCAGGCCCTCGCTATCCTGAGGTTGGTTTCGCTTCTGATCAGGAAATTGTTCAAACACTCAAGGCTCCTCATCACTCATCTGTATGGACTCAAGACCAATCTAACCCTTAGATATTACTTCCTCCACTCAAACTACACGATCTCATTGCTCATGCATTGGAGGAGTCTTACATTGCAAGAACTCGTGCGCGACATAAGTTATCTTTGTTTCTTTTGTTTGCTTGCATGTCACATTCAAGAGTGTGATTATGCTTCAAAGTTGCATGTAGTGTCACACAGCACCATGATAAGTCCGCGGACTACCCGTCATGCACATGCACTTCCTTATGTCCCGTGGGCACTTCAAATCATGAAGTGTGGTTGTCTTCATTGTTATATCTTTCTTGATCGCTAGTTCGCACAACTAGGTTGCTCATGGACCAGGTCTTCACCAACATGGGTCTACCAATGCGTTGGTGGCTGCATTGGAAGTATCACTTCATGTGATCAGCCCCATGCACCGTTAGTGTAGGAGTAGGAGTAGTGTTTTCTTTCAGTTGTTTTCTTGCATGCTTGTTTGCTTACATGCTTTGTTTTCTTGTTTGCTTGCTTGCTTTCTTGTTTACTTGCTTCGCTTTCATTTTTGCTTCTGCTCTTGCTTTGCTTTTTTGATTGTTATTTCATTCACTTGTTTCGTTCGTAGATTAGTTCGCATGAAACCATGTGTCACTCATGAAACGAGCTGGGTAAAGTGCAAGAGGGTTTGTACAACTATCACTACTTGGTTATCTGTCATCTTTCCTTTGTATGATGAGCTTGTTACTTTTAGTCCATGATACGTCGAAGGAAAATATGTATTGTTTGAAGTGAAACTTGGTGAAAACACAATGCTTGCACGCTAACTAGTGTCACCTTATCTTGTCGATTATTTTTGGGTTAACCCTTGTCAGCTCAGTCAAGTAGAGTACGGTGAGGGGGAAAGCCTTAACAAGCACGTCAGAGATACAATAAACTACTTCTCTGCTGGAACAACATCTTCTACTCTCAATAAGTCGAGATCCCTCTTCTACCTTTGAAACGAATAAGTGCTATGCATAGTGGAAAAAAAATGAATAAGGCGAAAGAAGAGAAAGGCTTCCTACGCAGGGAGGTGATGTAAGTAACTTCACTGGGGTACTGACCAAGATCGCTAGAAGCGGAGCCATGCTTGTGTTCCTATGTGACTCCACCAGGGTATTGTCTAGGCTTGGTGGCAATGGAGCAACACCAGAGATGAAACTAAGACTTTGACAACTATACTGCTTGTGCACCTATATACCACTCAACCCTAATCGAAACAACTGTGTATCCTTGGTTTGGAATGAGTGTCAATCGACTAAGAGTCTAGCGGATGCTACATCTTAAAATCAAGCTAGTGTGAAGCCAAGATTAGCTGAGAGCTAAATAATACTTCCAGAGGTGTTAGACTTGCTTTTCATGAACAAGGTCCATTTAGAGAGCTAGAGTTATACCAGTGTGTCACCAAGTGTTGTAGCGGCTACAACCACCCTCCAATTTTTTTTTTTATCCTATTTTGGAGCCTACCCACCAACCTTACACATCACTTTGTCTTGCTTTGTCAAGTACTCAAGCTTTAGTGTTTTCCTTGCACAAAGGTAGCCTGTCGATCACAGTTGATCCATTCCCGTCACAGGCTGCTCACCCGGACTTGGTCCACCTGCAGGCTAAGAAGGTTCCCCTTGAAAATTAAGCATTTCTAGAGGGAAACCAACCCTCCCTCTAGAAATTTTGCAATCTTCTTTGACAGCCTACTAGGTTCCAAGATTCTGCAATCCTGCCAGCCAACCCTCCCAGTAGCATTTGCAAAAATTTTCCTAGCAGTAGGCTGTTAAGCCCAACATTTGCCCAAATCTAGGCAACAATCAACTACTCTGCCCAGAAATTGTGCAAACCTCCAGGGCAATGAGCCCAGCTCCCAGCCAGAAATGCACATTTTTCACTAGTAGTCGAGCAGTCTCTTGCATGTGCAGTTGAGTTGACCAGTTCCCTCTGGGACCGAGCAAAACAGAATTGCATGCATGGACTGCTTCTCCCAATGTAGCATGAAAAGGAATCCCTTGTTTAAGGGATCAATGTTTAGCAGTTGGAGGTTACATGCAAGGACCAATTCAGAAACCTCCCACCAAGTGTCACTTCCCCTAGATTTGTGGCATGTGGATCACAACCTTGATGTTATAAAAACTCATCAACCAGACGCTGAAGGGCTCATTCCCCACATCAACCTTGCAACTCTGATATCTTACATCACATCTAGGAGCAGTCGGCACATTTAGCTCAGCTATTTTGGGGTAATCTCTTTTCCCATGCCTTGTGCTGCATTTCTGTCGTTTCTTGTGTTTTTTCTTGTCAGAGTATTGTTTTCTTGATTTATATGAATGCTTTTTTTCGTTTACATGTATACTAGCTTGTCCTAGCTCTGTTTCAGTTTTTGTTGCTATCTCACTGCTGTCGCATGCATGAAACTATTTTGCACGGATGTTTGCCCAACCAGTGAACTGCCTCACCCACATGCATGTTGATCTATTTGTTGAATCTTTCATTCATGCTTTGCATGCACTATTGATCACTTCTGTTGTCACTTAGTGTCACCATGCATTCATTGACTTGCTTTCACTTACCCGTCAGCGAGTCGGGCCAACCTTGGCTTGGGCTCTGCCTTCACCAAGGTTGCATTGCACAATCTGGGGAAGGAAGGCTCACCTTCCTCTCCAGATTTGTGCATTCTTGCCTAGCACTGACCTTTAGGACAGTTTTGCACATTTTTGAAGGATAGTGGTTGCTTGGCCCAAGAAATTGCACAAATCTGCCCCTGGGCCAGAAGTCCTTCCCATCTTGAACTATGCATTGCACAATCCCAGGAGTCAGCAGCTAGATTGGACTATGCATTACATAACTCTAGCAGTCAGCCAGTCTCCCAGCAACCCAGACTGCGCCTCAAGTAGTCTTGCTGGTCGGTCTCCTGACCTCTCGGCTGAAATTATGCAACCTTGATGATCATTTACCTAGGTATGTTGCAAGTAAGTTCTCATGTTCATTCTGGTTTTCGACGAATAGATTGCTTGCTATCGCAGGTGTTCATCTACCCCCAGCAGTATAGGTACAATGGTTTCTAGGAGAGCAGAGATGAAGACACTGTTCAGAGCATGCTTAGGGATGCAGTCGATCAAGTGTCTATGAGATTGCCTACTCAAGCAGTAGCATCAAGCAACAACATCGCAACACACATCATCATGAACAACAGTTGAAGCTAGCATACCAAATGCAGTGAATGCAAGAGGAAGGTTTTTGAAAACACAGAGGCGGAACAAGGTTGCAAGCTCAAGCAGGTCCATTGATGATGAAAGCAAATTTGGAGACTCTGGCTATGAAATGACGGCGGGACATGAAGATCGTGAACAAAGAAGGAGTTGCATGTGTTGAACCAGCAACTTAGGAATAACATGAAGGTTCACAGACAGGAAAATGGGTTGTAGTAGGAATAGGAACAACAGTGGGTGCAACATGCACTCATGGATGAAATTGAGCTCGTACAAGTTAAAGATCCATCCCAGAAGCTAACACAGAGCATACATGTGAGCAGTGTTCTTGATCACATGCAAGGGCTTCAACAACATGCATGTCATTATGGGAATGCATGCAACCCAAAAAATTCAGCACACTTACCAAAGCAAAGACAGGAAGAAAGTCCAACTGGAGGTAAACATGTACCTCAGAAAGTTCATGTGCATGACCACCATCACACCCTTGAAGATCAGCTTAGATGTTATGCATTAGTGTGTTTCTGGTTTAGCCATACCCAAGAAGACCATGCACATGTTAGCAGATGAGTTGGATGAAGGGGTTGAACCAATGCACTAGTTGCAATGGAGGCAAGATTTGGCTTTGGCAAGACGTCACGATGAGGTGCATGCACACCATCACAGAGGACCAAGCTTTGCATCAGCTCACCACCTTCACCATCATAAGCATGTCAAAGAGTTGGTCTCATCTCAGCGGACCAAGTGTCAGTGATGTCTTGCAAGGCTTGCTCAAGCCATGTTGTCTAACATGAGTACATGTGCATTGTAATGTTGAGTCATGTCAAGTGTAAGTCAAGTGTCAATGGTTGGATGTAACAGTCATAATGTAGGTGAAGAGTCATGAGGGTAGTTGAACTATCACAAAGGGGAATGTCAAGGGTCACCCCACCCTTTATTATAAATATTCCCTCATAACTCATTGTATATGATTTTGGTCAGCCAAGCTTCTACTAAGACTATTTTTAAGAAGGCTTGGATAGTATTGTAACGCGCCTTGGCTTCTCCACTGCACTGAGCTAGTACATCTCTTTGGAGGAGTAGGCGAATGTGGCTGTAACGTTTCACTATTGGGTCTAGTAGGTTTACATGGATGTATTATATGATTGTGACTTACACTTCTTTATATAATAAGAGCCAACACATTTTCATACATATGTTGTTATTGTAGTTGGACTGATCCAATTGCTTTAATGATGTGTGTTGTTTAACTTACGTACTTCTGTATGAACTAATTCACATGCAATTATATGAATCTTGTTGTTAATGTGTTGCATATGTTGTTAATGTTGTCATTGTCTGTGTTGACTGCTCTACCAGACATCAGACAGACCTTTCACTTGAACCTTGTTATAACAACTGTCACACTCGTCTCTGACTGATTTGTGAGTTTTGTACATGTTATCTTACCTTGTATGATGTGATTGTCGCATCTGAGTGGACTGCTCCACCGGAAGATGTGTATGTCCTTTGTGTTGTGTGTTTCCAGCTGAGTTGGGATTGATCCCTATCAACCTGGAACTCACCTTGACCTCCTTCCCCCTTCAAAGTGTTGGAACCTCTCATACAACTTCCTTGACTAACTGCATCAGTCACACCCTTGCTACTGACAGAGTTATCTTACTTGTGCGAAATCGCAGTCAAGGCATTACCTTATGACCCACTACTGGGACTCCTACACCAAAAAATTTGAGGTCTAATTGGGACTTCTTACTGGGGATATCCCCTTCACATGTTGGCGGGTCCAGCACCATAAACACAGTGAAATTCAGAAACCATACAAACAATATGATTACTGCAAAATTATAGAGTTTAGAAATTTAGATGTAGCTTAATAATCTAGTCACCTTAGCTTTGGCATTGGGTTTTACAAACTTTCAGATATAATAAAATCAAAGAAAATCTCTTCTACAAGGCCTAGAAATCATAACAACCCATGAGCGTACTCTTGATATATATAGAGTTCATAGGTTTAGTAGCCAAGCAGCTGTAGATCTCTCTTATGTAGTTTCCATGGTGGATTTTGTAGAACACTTCAAGTAGAAGTATGACCTGGATATTCACTTCAAACGCTGTCCTTGTGTGGATTTGAGGAGAAATTGAGAAAAGCCATACTATGTTTCTTTAAAATATATTCACTTCAAACTCTGTCCTTGTGTGGATGTGAGCAGAAATCGAGCAAAGCCATATTATGTTTCTTTAGAATTTTTCCAAATTTGCAATGGTCAAGGAGTTAGTTGTAATAGTTCTGTCTCTACTGAATCTCCAAGGATGCAGAGATGTCCACCATTGCCAAAATTAGTGGAAATGATCCCTGACATCATGGATAAACAAGATGGTCATAGAGGGTATGTTTAATATGCTTTTCCATTAGAAAATTCTATTATAATTTCATTTCATTTTCATGTTTTGTTTTCTCTATTTACGGCACTCATTTGATCCAATTTCAAATAATTGTGGCCGCCGATATGACTGAGGTTACAAGTAGGGTACTCGAACCTCCCTTGTTGAAGCTTGGAAATTTATGTCATGTTCGTCTTGGGTGGGATGATCAACAATGGAATCTGGAAGTGATATGACACACAGAAGTAGAGTGGAGAAATTTTATCATTTATTAGTATGAAAGTGTATAGACATGGGAGTATACATGAACAATAATATTCTTGTATGTGAGTATGATGGCATGGAAAAGTTCGGGGATTATTTCCAACTTCGCTAGATCATTCACAACATTCAGACCTGAACTAAAGGTGAGCTACAGATTTTGATATGCGTCATCGAGAATGGTCTTACTGGCTACAATTACCTGAAGTTTATGTGAAAGATAAATAGGGATTTTTAGTTACATTTCATTATCCTTAATTGAAAATACTTATTTTCATGAATTTTTGGGATGCATGCATTATTTTCTATAATTATTTTGAGGTGCATGTAAAGAGGAAATTAATTGTTTTTCTATATTTTCTTTAAAATAATAAATGATACTTTTTAATAATGTATTAGTGGTCATATAAATATGAAAAATATCACTTAATTGTTTTTAAAAACTTAATTGAAATATTTATGTAAATAATTAAATTAAATTTAATAAAGTACAATTTTTATTTATAAATTTTTTGTATATGGATATGAAATTTGAGTGTGTATGTCATTTATCATACAATTATTGTGCTAAATATGTTTTAAATACTGTATTCAATTATTCTGCAAAATATGAAACTTTACTAATATTATTTTAATATTAAATTTAAAATTGTAAGTATGTTTTAAATATTAAATTTAATTAATCTGCAAAATATAAAACTTTACTGATATTATTGTAATATTAAATTTAAAATTGTACGAGATACATTGCTGTAATGGAAAACTATTTATTTATTTTATTTATTTTTGGAGTATAGATTATGAATGTTCTAATGTTATGTATGGTTAGTTTTAAAATATCAATGTTCAAATAGTTTATTTAAATCTCTTGTTGAAATAGTTTTGAAAATTATAAGATTGAAACATCTTGCTCATATATTTCTATTACTTCTATTTTTCTTATTATAATGGACATTATTTTTCTATTTAGAACATAATTTTTAATTTTATTTTTATTTTAAAAGGTTATGAATGAACGAACAAACTTACACATCCCCTTCATACTGGGTTGTGGAACTGGGTTGTAGAATGAGCCTCTCAACCCAATAAACCATATGGCATAGGGAAATGAAAAACTCATCAAGGCGGCACCTCATTGAAGCCAATTGGCAATTGGTCATTCCCATATGTCATGACCATTTGGCAATTTCACGAAGGCACAACAAGGGCTCAACCTTTCGGAGGTGCTATGAACAGAGGGAGTACACCATAGTCTTGTAGACCATTCTATGATGGGAGGTGGCCCCTCTTCTGCCATCTCATAAACATTAGAGTGTAATTCACAAATTGGCTAAGAGGGTAAAGAACTATAAAATCAAGTTGTGCGTAAATGAAACCTTCCCAAATGGATTGAAGACCAAATTTTCCCATGGACACAATGACCTTAGGGCTTTATCCTCTTCATCAAATCTTTTATCAGGTGCAAGAGTTGGACGTCTTCTCTAGGATCTTATTTTAGTGAGGAATTTGATGATGTAAATCTACTCAGATCTAAGAGTTTTTTTTTTTTTTTGTATTTAGATGTATGTACACTCATAATTGCATGGTTTCTTGGTTGAAACCTTTAGAGTTACATTGAATCCCTTACGGTTCATCTGACTGGATGCATTTATCACTTGCATATTCATGTGTAGTTTTTTTTATGTGAATATACCAAGTGAGAGCTCTTGTTATTGTTTTAAATGACATATTACTTTAGGATACCAAGCCAACCAATTTTTAAATTACTTCATTTTATAGATATTCATTCTGTTGTGAAATTCTTTGTAACTAGTTTCTTGATGTCTATTTGACTCTCTGTTCTATAAGCTCGAACTCAGTCAATGTATAGTTATAGTTATTTTCTTATATTTCTAGATTGGAGGTTTATTCATAGAGGGTAATTAAACCCTATACTGGAATAAGATCCTACAGAAAATCCTTGAGAAGATCTTATTTGCTCTTCGTTTAAGTCTGCTGAAATTATCATTTTTTTTTAAGCATGCAATTCAAAGGAGTTTGAGGGAGTACAAATGTGTGACAGAACGTGCTCTGTCACACAAAATGATTGAATTTCTTGTAAATGAATGGAAAGAGGAAGGAATATATGGACAAAGTGAGTTTCTCTATAGGTAAGCAAGATAAAATAGCAATATGTTACGGTAAAAAATGATAAAAATAATAGTTATGCTTTTGTTGAGGAAGATAATAGTTAGCGATAAAATGAATTTCTCGTAAATGAATGGAAAGAGGAAGGAATATATGGACAAAATGAGCTTCCCTACACGTAGACAAAATAAAATAGCAATATGTTACAAAGATAATAGTTATGTTTTTGTTGAGGAAGATAATAGTTAGTGATAAAATGGATTTCTTGTAAATGAATGGAAAGAGAAAGGAATATATGGACAAATTGAGCTTCCCTGCACGTAGACAAGATAAAATAGCAATATGCACATAGACAAGACAAAATAGCAATATGTTACGGTAAAAAATGTTAAAGATAATAGTTATGTTTTTGTTGAGGAAGATGTTAAAGATAATAGTTATGTTTTTGTTGAGGAAGATAATAGTTATTGATAAAATAGCAACATGTTAGGGTAAAAATTAATAAAGATAATAGTTATGTTTTTTTTTAGGAAGATAATAGTCAGTGATGTCTTACAAGGTTTTGTTTGCAACATATGGTGCAATTGCTAGTAGTAATCACAAATAAAAATTGAGATTTATCTCCAAAATGATCATGCCCCTTTTCCCTTAATTAAATTGAATAAATTAACAATTATAAAAAAAATATAAACCTAACTAGCAATGTAGATAACATAGAGAGAAGGTTGGATGCTTGATTTGGGCCGAAAAAAAAAAATCTTGATAACCAGAAATGAAAATCATTAATTTGAAAACAAAAGAAGAAAAAAAATAAAGAAAACTATTAATCAACATACATCAATTTTTGTTAGGCCCCTATACTACTAGTGTAACCCCTTATTGTTATTAGTACAACCCCCTTATTATATTGTTGTACCCATGTAGTCCCCATATTGTTACTATTGTGCCCCATAGAAGCCCACTATTGTTATTATTGTGCCCTTACATTATTATTGTTATGTCGGCTCTCATTATATTATGACTCCTTAGACTCCTATATATAGAAAGGAGGTCTCGTCATTTGTATCATCAAAGAATTGTTCATTTGTGTAATGTAAAGGAGGTTGCCCCCTCAAAGAGGCTGAATTTTAAGGCATTCAACTATCTTTTCTATCTTTTTTGTGAGCTGGTTTCATAACATTTGGTATGAGAGCTTTGGATTCTAGGGTTTCGCTGCTCCAAATAGGTGATCATGGAATTTTCGCTATAACCTTTTTTCTACAATATTTCAGAAGCTAAAAAAAAACCCATTTGAGAAGAAATTGTATTGAACCTCAGGTCCGAATTTCAGAGCTTTTCACGCTATATTTGCAGAGATATAGTCTAAGGAAGTTGGTCTTTTTGTAGACTCTTGAATTACATTCCAAACAGGTGACCTGGGGAAAATCATCATAACTTTCTCTCTGAGCATCGGATTGAAATTTCGTAAGAAGGTACAGAAAGAGGACGAACTGTAGTTTCTTGTGTATATTTTTTAGAGAAAAAGCTCAAAATAGTGACATGTGGCACGTCATACAAGTTCGCTTTACTGAACTAGTCTATAATCAGGTCACTATGGGAGATTTGGCATAACTCTTCCTTGGAGAATCCAATTTGGATCAGATTGGTGGCATTGGAAAGAGGACACAGAGGGCTATTGTATGTTGTGATTTCAGAACTAGAAGATCTGAAATTACAGAGTTATAGTCATTTCAAGATCGAGCTCCTAAAATCAAGAAAAAGCAAGATGAGGAAGTTTGATGGCAAGGATCTGATAAATTGGATACTACAGATGGAGAAATATTTTGATCTACATGGTGTACCACTATTACAAAAGGTATGTATTACATCTTTATATTTAGATCTAGATCAATTTTTATGGTATAAAGGGCTTTGTTCTCGTAAACCACTTGTTACGTGGTCAATTTTCACGGAGGAAATGATAGCACATTATGAGGATACAAAGAGAAACACCTTGTTTAGCCAATTGATAAATTTCAAACAAAAGTGTTAAATGGAAGAACACATTGAGGACTTTCAAAAATTGAATATAAGGGTAAATGATATTCTAGAGAAGTAAAGGATTGATGTCTTCATATGTACTTTAAAGGATAACATTCAACATGAGCTTCGTCTTTGGGAACCTGATTCATGGGAGAAGGCATTCAAGTGGGCAAGAAAAATTGAAATCGAAATTATAGAAACAAGGAATCCAACCACTCACGACTATAATTATGGAAGTTTTTCTTCTCCTAGCCTTCCACAACCTACAAGGGTGACACCACAACAATTGGAAGAAAAAAGAGAAAAAGGGCTTTGTTACAATTGTGATAGAAAATGCACTAAAGGTCATAAGTGTACTGAGAAGAAATTATTTTACATAGATTATGAAGAGGAGGAAGAAAAGGATAAAGAAACATCAAAAGAAGAGTATATACACCAGGAACTAATCCCAGAGAAAGAAGAAATGAATCTGACCATATCTTGTAAAGCATTGGCAAGAATTACCACTCCTCAAACTCTCAAGATAGAAGGACATATCAAGAAGAAAAATATTGAAGAAGTGAAAGATCACATCGAGCATCAAGAAATGAATCCGACCATATCTTGTAAAGCATTGGAAGAAATTACCACTCCTCAAACCCTAAAGCTAGAAGGACATATCAAGAAGAAAAAAGTTCAAGCAGTGAAAGATCACATCGAGCATCAACAACAAGTTCTCCAACTTTTAAAGGATTATGCCACTTTGGTGCAGAATCAAATGAAACAACTAATAGATCAACATTGCAGTGAAAAATGTTTTGATTTAGGTGATTGGGTATTTTTACGGCTACATCTCAAGCAAGCTATTTATGAGAAGGAAATCTTGGCAATACTACATGCACTTAAGAAATGGTGACCTTACCCAATTGGAAGACACTTCAAGGTAAAAATGGATCATGATAGTCTTAAATAATTTTTAGAACAAGTATTATCTATAGAAGAATAGAAAAAATGGGTCACAAATATATTGGGTTATGAGTTTGACATCATCTATAGAAAAGGGAAACAAAATTTTGTTGTAGATTCACTCTCAAGAAAAGATGAGGATGTGGAAGAATTGTTTTGTGCTATTTCTATTATCCAATCAGATTGGATAAACGAAGCAAGGGATGAATGGAAGAAGGATGAAGAATTGTGGCCACTCATTCAAAAGTTGCAGAAGATCCCAATTCAAGCAATATTGCCAAAACTTGAAGAGGAAGGAAAAATCATATTGGAACCTGGAGTAGTCATAGAAACAAGAACTCGACAGCTACAAAATCGATCAATTTTAGAGTATCTCATCAAGTGGAAGAACTTACCTGCTGAAGATTCCACATGGAAGGACAAGAATATTCTACAGAAGCATCAAGAACTACTCAAGCATTGAGGACAACACTTTTTGAAGGAGAGGGGCATGTTAGGCCCCTATACTACTAGTGTAACCCCTTATTGTTATTAGTACAACCCCCTTATTATATTGTTGTACCCATGTAGTCCCCATATTGTTATTATTGTGCCCCATAGAAGCCCACTATTGTTATTATTGTGCCCTTACATTATTATTGTTATGTCGGCTCTGATTATATTATGACTCCTTAGACTCCTATATATAGAAAGGAGGTCTTGTCATTTGTATCATCGAAGAATTGTTCATTTGTTTAATGTAAAGGAGGTTGCTCCCTCAAAGAGGCTGAATTTTAAGGCGTTCAACTATCTTTTCTATCTTTTTTGTGAGCTGGTTTCATAACAATTTTATATTGTTTTCATTATATATGTTATATTATTTTCATTATTAATAGAATAATAAGTTTTTGTTTTTTCTAATTACTATTAATTAGTGTAGTTATATAAATTAAATCATTGATAAACATGTATAGATATCAAAATATGTACTTCATAATATATTTCACATTACCAAAATTAAAAAAATTAAAAAACTTAACTAAATTCTAGCTTTTTTTAATTATATATAAAATAAGGTTCTTAATTATGGAGATTCACTTTGACTCTCTTACTATTATTAAAAATATTTAATGAATATTAAATATCTACATTCATTTAATAATTATTAATAATTAAATTAAAATTCCAACATAATTATTATTTTAATTAATTATCATTTCAATTATATTAATATAATATAGAAATGATTATGATATATATAACTATTAAGAAAATTAACCAAATATAATTAACTTAATGTAAATTGGTTCACATTTAAATATGCAAAACTTGATCTTTGAAATCAACGTGTATAAATATATATTATTTTTTAATTAAATTTTTTTATTAAATCAAAACAAATAAATATTTGATGAACCCGTATTTAAATATAAATCATTATAATATTAAAAATAAATAAATAAAACCTATATTTTATCAACCAAACAAAACACCATGATTCACATAAGTCATGCATAGTCATCCTTATTAATGCAAAAGTCAATGATTATATAATCATTTATATTAATGAAATTATATTCCAATATACCCAGATACATGTCGAATTAAAACAAACGCATGGTACTGGAATTTACATGGGTTTCTGGTTTTCATTATCAACTTTATTTCCTCTCCCTTTGATGAGCCAATTCTGAGCATTCGAAAAACCTGAAAATGTGAATCCCTTTAATGGGCCACAACCCCGAGTGTTCTTAGAGAACTTGTGAATGCGAAGTAAAAGTACAAGCAGAAAGGAAATTCCCAAACCTTACAGTGTCGAATGCCAAATAAAATTACTTAGTGTATATATATAAAAGGTATAATGTAACCTACCTCATACACACCAAAAATAATTTTGTTTTACTGGTATATTTAACAATAAAGTTCCATATTTTGATACCGAACATTATCATCCAATTATCAAAGCTAATTTGTAACATTGATTTATAGATAATGTTTCCATTATCTTATATATCATTATTTAACATTGAAAATGACTTCCTTGTATCACCATAATCTCACAGTATAATAGAGACTGCTTAGAATTAATCTTGTATTGCCTCGAGTACCTCCCTTTAATTTTAATGTATGACCTAGACTTTAGGACTTGTATATATAATTATCATAATTCAAATCCTTGTTATTTAGCTCATTCGAAGGTGATATACCATAGCTCATTCAAAGAGATATAATATAACCTATCCACAAGAAATATACCCATTAATGTAACATTAGATTTATATATTTTGTTGCTGCTCTTTATATGTATATAAAGGAGTTAGGAACTTTTTTTCCCTCACTTCTAATTAGATTCACCATTGATATGCATGATATTTCTCATTACCAAGGTTCAAGTCGCTCACATGTATGGATTAAACCCCTTACCTTATGTGGTGCATGAGTTGGACTATAGGTTTGTCCATTACACATGGGGTTGTATGTGATAGTCCATGTATTTAACTTTCCCACCTGCCTTCACATTATTTTATGTGTCATGCATATCTAGCACTTCGATGGTTTGGATTTTGTCTAGAAATATAATAGTGGATCTCTGAAAGGCTTTCAATAGGGTAAATAAACCCTAACTTTCATTTCATTTGGTCATTTTGTCTTTGGGACTATGTGGCCACATTGTCGCTCTACTCTACTATGCATTCAATGGATTTCTTGCCACATGACCCATGTCTTACAGTTGTTACATTTATTCACTCCATGTGTTGACATGTTCACACAGAAAAGGACCGCTTGTGAGATTATTGACAGAATGGTAACGTTTTTGTTCAGAATTCACACTATGTTCTTTTATATTTCAAATCTCTTTACTCTTGCATTTGGTCTACTAATTTATTTATTTGTTTTTAGTGGAAATTTATAGGAAATAAAGGGGATTTAGTTTAGAACAAGTTCGATACTTCTTTTACAGTACTTCCTCACATGCATCATGCCCTCATTCACATCTTTCCAATGGTAATCATTTATACTATTTTCATTTTCTTAGTCCTTTGCAGGGTTCTCACATATGACTTTAAGGTTTTTTCATTAACACACCTCCTTCATAGGGTATAGGAATTCGGCGTGGTCATGGTTTAAATACACCATTCCTTTGACATAGCTTGCTTGTGTCTATGGTAAGCTTCCTTCTTACCCTTGAAACACACATCTTTTTCATTTTCCCTTCATCATTTTGGTCGTATTTTGTAACACCCCTCCATTGTATGTAACACTCTACTAACCTAAGCGGAGAAAATCTAGGTCCAAGGTGAAACAATGAAAGTAAATACTTTATTTTTAATAAATAAAAATAATGTAAAACACTTGGAAAAATGAGACACCAAGAGATGAGGTTCTTTCCAAATAAAATCCTATTGGTGAATGGGAATGGATAATTCTTTCATGATAAAACTTCTAGATAAAATTCTAGATAATCTTAATGGATTGGGAGATAAATATCCATTAGGTTTCTTAGCTGTAAAAAGATGCTAAGTTTAACATAAAAGCCTTACAGGAGAGAAAGGCAAGTGTTTATGGGAAAAGCCTCATGGGAGAGAAAGGCGAGATTTTCCAGGAAAAGCCTAGGAAAATGGATAAAAGCATCCACCTAAAAGTGGGACACCACTAAAGGAAACCATATCATGAAAGAGGGTATTAAATACCCATTGAAGAGATCAACAGAGGCAGTTGATCCATGGCAAGAACAGGGTGAACTGGAGGAAGTCAGTTCTAGGTTGGGTGGCAGTGCTTGGTTTTCCAAGTGACTCTCTTCAACTAAGCTAGTTTACTTCAATTGCTTGGGATGTACTGTATGTGGCCCCTTACTCTTTTTGTTGTCTCATATTTAAACTTATGAGTACAATTGCATGTGCCATCTTATGATTCATTACTCTTGATGTTGTCAAATTTGTGAGTGTATGATGCATGAATAATCTTTGTTCTTGAGATGATGGAATAATGGTGAATAATTATGCATGAGACAACTATGTAGGAGGAGTAATTATGTGTTTAAGGTGTGAAACTATATAGTCTGGGGTTCAGGTTGTTTATGCTATGCATTATGCTTCATGAGGTGAATTGCATCCGCTAAGGCTCGTTTAGCTAATTATTCATATTGCATAAGTAATACTTTTGACTATGTCAGTAGGACTATGATCATGATTATGGAAATGCTAGTTACGGTATATTCATGATAACATTCCATTAATGCTTGTGTTGAATCCTCATAGAAATGAAGTCTGGATGCTCAAATATTATTGATTGAATGCCATGATTTATTCTGTTCTCCAAGTTGTAATTTATTCTTAAGGGTTGATGTCGAATGTAAGTCTATTAATTGAATCTAAAATTCCACATCGTGGATCCAGTATTGTGCCCAATGGGTATGTGACATATTTCAACCTAGGGTTTTCCCTGTAACCCTAAGGTTTTTGTCACTATATTTTGGTGTATGCTCTAGTCATAGACATGACCTTTATGATTGAAAGCCCCTTTGTTTTCCTTTTCCTTTTTTAATTACATTTTGTCTTTGTGTGTTTTCATTTATTTTTTTCTCTTAACTTGTTATTCATTTTTCATGGTTGACACCTTGAACCTAAGGTTTCTTAAGCATTAAAACCTAGAATTGTCATTGATATGTACTCTCTTATTTCAAAATGACCATGGAAAGTCTTATTATGACATAAAATTCTATTGCACAACTTATTAGCCAAGTCTCTATTTCCTTTCCACATATAATGTAATTCCCCTTTTTAAAGTATTATACTAACAATGAATTTTTGTTGGATTTGCAGATAGCTGGTGCTAGACGAAATAATTCCATTTTTTAGGTATACATTTTTATCACTCGTCCCTTACTTGAAGACTTGATCACTTCCCCAAATTTGTCCATACTCTCTTTCTATTAACTTAATTTCTTTTCTTGACTCTTTCTTAGGCATGTTTTTCAATGGAGTGTGTTTGTACCTTGTCATTTCATCTATGGAGATTTGCCTTCAACAATAGAGGCTAAAGTCCACCTTCTTTCTTCCTCCTTACAAATCATTCACATTCACATAATGATTATATACCATGTATGTGCTTAATAAGTCTTATCTGTGGTTCCTTGGTAGATATAACACCAATGATTTCTGGGTTGATTTAATTTTTGACAGTGACTTGTTTCCCTTTAGAGAGATTTTAGGCTTTATGGCCAATATTCCATTTAATTAATGTAATTTATGTATAAGGCTAAAATCATGTTAAATTATTTTTATCCTAAACATACTAGGTCATTATATACCTTTTTATTGTATTTGTAATGTTTTGAACTGATATAAAAATTCCATGTTCTTGCTTGCTAAATATATTTTACTTGTATATTTTTATTTTTCTTTAACAATATGGATACAAAAAAATCATGTTTTCACTTTATTTTCCCACTCATATTATTATATGGATACTACAAATTTGTTGTTGTTAATTAATATTGTTATTAGCGTGAATTTAGTTTCCTTAATTGGGCCATTACGTATAAGTTGTCACCCTTATTATAAAAGAATTTATTCCATGGATATACTTTCTCATTTGTTAATACTTACTAGGCTTTTTCTATTATAGCTAAACACATATCAACCATGTAACTTAATGTGTTTATAATAAGAGAAATCAATTCAAAGTCCAGCAAAAATAATAAATGGTTTCTTGCAGATTAAAAGGCTTACTGAGACTTTGCGGCTGGGTTCTAGATCTAATCTTCTGCCACTAGATCTAGATCTAGACCTAACCTTCTTCTTTGCGGTTGGGTTCTAGATCTAATTTTCTGTGGCTAGATCTAGATTTAATCTTCTACCTTATTTCTCTGCGGCTAGTTCTACATGCAAATATGGCTCCCAGCATCGCGAAAATAGTTGTTGGCTCAGTTCCTTCCACTTTTGGAGGGCAAGCTCCTGTGCATGTCGTCAGTGAAGCCCCGGCTCCCACAGTCCAGGTGGTCCGAAAATGCCCTAATCTTTCGATTCAATGGTTTTTGGCCGCGGCTGACAGCTCTCCACAATTGGATCTCGAATGTATGGAAGCCTGTCATTTTTTATGAAATTAATATCTACCCCTGTGCTAGGGGTTTCTTTATAGTAGATTTTGAAAATCCTGAAAGCAGACAATGTATTCTAGATTTCGGCCCTTGGTTTTGAGAAAACTCAATCCTGTTCATAAAGCCATGGAACCCATCATTCGATCCCTCAACAGCAGTCATAACCTCATCACCAGTTTGGGTGAGATTGCCAAGCCTACCCTTGCATCTCTATAATCTCTCCTCACTAAAAGCAATTGCAAATGCAATTGGGAAGTTTTACTATAGGTGCCCAGAAATAGAGGAATATGCTAGAACCACCTATGCACACATCTGTGTGGAAATGGACTTCAGCACCGAATTCCCAGCTAAAATAAACCTAACAAGTAAATACTATGTGTGGAACCAAAAACTTGATGATGAAAGTGTCCTCTTCAAATGTCGATCCTGCTTTGAGACAGGCCATCTAGCCAAAAATTGCTCAAAAGCCTCCTAGAAAAATTTTGCTAGAAAAAACCACCACAGATCTACATGGTGGGAAGGAGCAAAAAAGGAACACTACACTATCATCAAAGAAGAATACTCTAGAGAAGTCTTTGAATCACAAGAAATTAGGCAAGAAAGAAACAACTCTCAAGACAAGCATGGAGAAAGCCCCACCCAACAACAGAAAAGTGAACTCGACAACCCCTCAAGCATCAACAATTATGAGGATTCGAACATCACACAAAATAAATCTTCATTTAACAGAAAAGCAGATCTCCTAGACCAAACTTCTTCTCCGACTATCTTCAAAAGGACGAACACAATAGATTGCGAAGCTAAGACACCAATGTCCCAAGAACTAGCAGAGATCAAGGAGATGCAAGATAAAGGAAGTTGGAAGACCATAGAGAAAAGAAAGAAAGCTACAGCATCAATCTTTCCAAGAAAGACGAGGAGCCAGACAATTAAAAACTAAGAAAATTATAGGTCTGATAGACCTATTTGGTCTTAGTGGACGTTAACCACTATCATCATCATCAATATGAATGTACTTATAATATTAATATCCATAGATTAGCCCCTACTACTCTTTGATCCATAATAATTTTTATGGAACTATGAACTATTGTGAAGGATTCATACTCCATGAATTTTATCTACATGTAATTTCTGATTAGGCACATCCCCCTTTTACTCATACAACCTTTGTTGGTTACTCTACCACTAGTATGGAATTGTCATAAAAAATAATATCTTCTTTCCTGCATATGAAAATTATATACATATATATGCCACTTATGGTTGTATGATATATACTTTAAATCATCTTATTATACTTCTCTCTCACGGCTCTATTAAAGTATTCACTCAGCTATAGTTGCTAAAAATAGAATATTGTTAATATAATGATTTTGGGTGTACTTTTCGATTTCTTAATCAAGATTCTTAGCCAGACTCATGAACATATTTAAATATTAATAAAGTTTGGGCATACTTTACATATTCCATGTTTCCATAGTTGAATTTATTTCCCATATTTATTTAAAAGAACTTATTACACTTCCCATTTACTATTGTTCCAATGGACTCTCTTGGGAGATATTACTTAATTATTTCTAGTTTTAGTTTGTGATTCTTATGTATGTTTCCACTATTGAACCTTTCCCTTATTCTTAACTAAGGGTAGAGGTTATAAAATACTATTTTGTTTAGATTCTCCTCCCGAGAGTTAGACTAGAATCCCCTTATTATAAAGGGTGAGACTTTTCTCTTCTAACTCTTAGAATTTAATTCTATAAGTCATATATATATTATGATTCCTGTGTATGCTTCCACTATTGAATCTTTCCCTTATTCTTAACTAAGGTAGAGGTTGCAAAATACTATTTTGTTTAGATTTTCCTCTCGAGAGTTAGACTAGAATCCCCTTATTATAAAGGGTGAGACTTTTCTCTTCTAACTCTTAGAATTTAATTCTATAGGTCATGCATATATATATATATATATATATATATATATATATATATATATACCATCTTTTGATTGAATAGATTAACTTAAGTTAGACATTTAACCATATTGCAATAATTTTAACAATTGCAATAAATGTACATGCATAGTTTTGATGATAATAAATTACTCAATATAACCATCACATTTAGCTTCTTGTATAGCTCAATAAATCATATCACAACTCATAATAACATTAGTAAATAACATTAACCGATAAAACTCAACATTTGATAACAAAATCACAACTACTTGACCATAACTAGTTACTTGAGAACACTTAGGGAGAAAGCGCATTCCTCCCAACCAACAAAATGCAATAAAAAATTCCTTCCAAGATCGAACTTCTTGTGTCCAAGAATCACCACCCCTTTTGTATTTGTTTTTGGTATTTTTACAATGTATGACATTCCTCTAGGAAGAACTCCCCTCTCAAGTTACGTGTGCATTCATGTGCCCTTGATTTAGGTGTTAGACGATAAAAATAGTTTGAGCCATCCAATTGATTTGACCGGTATTAAGTTAATTACAAATTATAATGGTAAAATTTGTCAAAGATAAGACTTACGATGCAGCAGTCAAGCCTCTCCGGAGATAGCTCAAATCACCGAAGTGCATTTCGATCTCGAATTCAAGAATATTTAGAAGGGTATCTTCTACAGGTCTCTTCTACTACATCTGGCACACTAATAAAACACCAATTCTACTATGTCTGGCACTGAAGCAAACACAAAGTGGCCTAGCTCATCAACAAGATCGCTTCTTTGATTCGAACCCTTGACCTCGATGTTTCTCAGCACTACTTCCAGGTGTTTATCTTAACCATGGTATGTGAATGGAGTGGAATTGATCATCTGCGCTTAGACAAATTCAATCTCATTCGTGTAAATATTGTGCTAGGCACAACTCGAGTTTTAGAGTAAGTTGTATTTTATTGATCAGTAAATATTTCACTATTTGAGTTCGGCACCAGATTGAATCTTATGTTTTCACACTTGAAATTGGTTGTCCAGGTATTTGCATGAAGTTTTCTCTCCATCTATTGTGCATAAAAAATTCAAGTCGTCTAATATTTTTCTTGATGATGATTTCAACCCTCGTCTGTCTGATTGTGGAATTATTACCCTCAATCCAAATTCTGAGTGTCAGGTGTGATTCATGATGGTCTAAAATGAACATTTCCCTTCTCAACCTTTTCATGATGGTCAGCCTTACCGGAGAGGACACTAAAAGCTAGAGGACTAAAATTATAATGATGTTTTGTTTTTAGGTTCAGGTGTTGGGTTCATTTGGGTACAGTGCTCCTAAATATGTCATGTCAGGAATCTATACAATGAAGAGCGATGTGTATAGTTTTGGAGTGGTAATGCTTGATATTTTGGCAGATTAGAAGCCCTTGGATAGGTAACTCTCTTATTTTGAGAGAAACTTGTGGGATGTACCAAAATAAATACCCTTCTAATTCATTTTCTCCTTCTGTAGTTCAAGAAAAAGGTCAGAACAATCATTAGTAAGATAGGCCACCCCTCAGCTTCATGATATTGATGCACTAGCAAAGATGTTTGATCCATATTTGAAGGGAAATTATCATGTTATGTTGATATTATTGCCCTCTGTATTCAGGTATAATCTATAGGATAAAATGAAATATGGAAATTATGTTCTCAAAATTTATAAATTGTAGGGTCTGGAGGGGCATGGTGCATGGGGTTGGCAACTTGGAACCTTAACCAGTGTGCATAATTGTAATAAGAAAGAAATCATTCCATTATCAAAAACCCAATATGATTTTATTATGACCACCATAAACTCCTCATGTATATATGTGCATGTAAATGCAGTTATACTTCACCCATGGCTTTTAAAAGTTAGGCAGAAGCTATACACTCTGCAACTGCTGCCACAATTTCCTTTGCAGGTCAATTGTTTGTTCTAATTCCATTTTATGTTTTTAATTTTTACTCTGTAAGGTGGAGTTGAAAAAAAACCTTCGTCATTTTTTTTGTTGCACACAAGAAATCCACGTACACTCCATAGCACCTGTAACTATCTCTATGTATGTGTCAGAGTATGGCAGAAAACCAGTGTGTTGACTCTAGATAATGCAATTGGGTGTATTGAAGGTGGACAATGGTAAAGACCCATTTAAAGTGGTCATGGAGTTACATAAATGAGAAATCTGTCAAATATTGAAACTCATATATGCATATTTAGTTATGTTTGATATGCTTGTACTATAGTTGATGTGTTTTTTTTGGGAACATGTAAAATTTTTTGTTTAATTGGTGGGGAGATATGAACCCCAGCTTCGATGTTAAGTGATTGTAAATTCTTTTTTTTTATTGTAAAAAAGTAGAGAATTCAAGGGTATCATCAATGCTGTAAATTTATATTTTGTTACCTTAGTGGGGAAACACATCCTCCATGAGATTTGAATATGATTCTCCACAATGATACCCACAATCTCTACTAATGTTGGTGTTATTATGTGTGTAGGAATTTTTAATAAGTTTGGTCTCATGACAGGGAAAGACTATCAAGAGATTTGGTAACAATATATATGAAAAAGAAGACAAGTTATCGTTGCGTCAAAGGTACTGCTAACGCTATTCACACCACCTCTGGGAATGATATGGAAATCATGTTCTCAAAATTTATAAATTGTAGGCTCTAGATGGGCATGGTGCACGTTAAGCAACGTGCATAATTGTGATAAGAAAGCAAGATCCCATTATCAACAACCAACTATGACCTGATTATTACCACCTTATACTCTTCATGTATATACATGTGCATGTCCACACAATTATACTTCACCCAAGGCTTCTGAAATTTATGCAGAAGCTATACACTCTGCAACTGCTGCTACAATTTCCTTTGCAAGTCAACTCTTTGTTCTAATTCCATTGTATGTTTTTAATTTGTACTCTGTAAGGTGGAATTGAAAAAATAACTTCATCATTTGTTTTGTTCCACACAAGAAATCCACCTGCACTCCATAACACCTGTAATTGTGGGCGATCTCTATATATGCGCTAGAGTATAATAGAAAACCAATGTGTTGACTGTCGATAATGAAATTGGGTATATTGTAGGTGAACACTGGTAAAGACCCATTTAAAGTGGGTCTAGAGTTACATAAATGAGCATTGTGTCAAATATTGAAACTCAGATATGCATATTTAGTTATGGTTTATATGTTTGTACTAGAGTTGATGTGTTTTTTTAAGAACATGTAAACCTTTTTGTTTAATTGGTGGGGAGCTACGAGCCCCAAATTTGATGTTAAGAGATTGTAAATTATTTTGTTTGATTGAATGGAAAAAAGTTAGAGAATCATAGGGCCTCATCAATGTTGTAAATTTATATTTTGGTACCTTAGTGGGGAAACATGTCCTCCATAAGATTTGAACGTGAATCTCCACAATGATACCCACAATCTGTACTAATGTTGGTGTTATTATGTGTGTAGGAATTTTTAATTATTTTGGCTTCATGACAGTGAAATACTATCAAGAGAGTTGGGAAATATATATATATATATATATATAGATATATATATATATATATATATATATATATATATATATATATATAGACAAGCTATGGTTATTGGGTCAAAGGTACCACTAAAACTATTCACACCAACTCTGCGAATGATATGGAAATTATGTTATCAAAATTTATAAAATGTAGAGTCTCGAGGGGCATGATGCATGAGGTTGGAAACTTTGCACCTTAACCAGCGTGCATAATTGTAATAAGAAAGAAAGCATACCTTTATCAACAACCCACTATGATTTGATTATGACCACCCTAAACTCTTCATGTATATTGTAAGACCCCGTTATTTTAAAAGCATCTATTTTTATGTGTAATTATTATTAGTATGTTGGAAAAATGATGATGAGATAATCATCAAGGACAGTGATGTAATTAAATAAATAAAATTTTGAATATATCTGGAAATTGTGAAGATGGACACACTGGAGTAAAAGATGCTTGCCCAAATCTGAAGCAAATCAAATTTGAATTAAAATTCCTATATATATATATATATATATATATATATATATATATATATACTCAGTGGGGGATCAATACTGAGAAAAGCGTTGCAGGGGATAAACACATGATTTTTAGGAAATACTAAAGAAAGTCCTAGGCTAAGGGGGTAACAGATCCTTGGAAGGCAAGACGTTGTCAAGGAAAATTGTGTGGGAAGAATAATGTCAAAAACACATTATGTAGAATCAGTAGAGTTTACTGATGACGGAAAGTCATCTAAGCTCGGGGGGGATTAGAGGTTGGTCCATGGTTGGGTGGATTAGTGTGGTCAAGGATGTAATTCCCAGATCTGTTACTGGTTAGAGGTTATTATTGAGTTATCTACCTTTATTATTATTCTGCAAAAATCTGAATCTAAGGCGAGTGTATTAGTTAGGTAGAGAAATGAGTAAGCTATATGATTCATGTAAGGAATTGACTAAATAGTATTGTTATGAAATTACATGAGTAGTTAGCTTGTTGTGTAGAAAGAATATCTGTGAAAGTATCATGTTGATTATGTAAACTGTCTTGGAATTTTTTTGATATGTTACCAAGGTTCTACATTGCAAATTTGGATTGAATTTGGTTCTATTATAGTATTATTTACTATTAATTTCAAGAATATTGCAGAATTACTTGATGCATGAATACATATTTTATAATAATCGCAACATTACTTAATGCATGATTATATTTCAAACTAAATGAAGAATTTATTGATGCCTGATTATATTTCATAATAAATGCATAATTTCTTGATGCATGATTATATTTCAGAATAATTTGCAAAATTACATAATGCATGAATATATTTTAGAACAATTGTAGAAGTATTCAACGCATGAGTATTTTTCAGAATAACTGTAGAATTTCTTCATTCATGCATCTAGTAAGCACATATGTGAAAATGTAGAAGAGAGGTATACCTGCAAGGGTGCAAGTGTGAAGTAGGGTTGGTTGGAATAGAGGAAACATGAAAACAACCTATACTACGAAGAGTTGAAGAGTATATTTAGCTGGCATTGAGATGTACAGTTAAGAGATCTCAACTTACATAGATAGAAACCACTATTCCTCCCTATACAACATTTTGTTCAGGTAAGCTCAATGGTAGGCTACTTGGATTGAAATATGTATATAATCTAAAATTAAATTTGGGCTATGGAAAAAATGATTTTGGAAAGAGGTAAAGTTTGGATGCTGAGAGTGAGTATTTAAGAGAGGGAACTTGAGAATAAATTAGTTATCTTAAAATTATTGTAGGACTATAGTAGAGGTAACTGAGGTCAGAGAATGATGTTTACGAGACAATTATGTCACACAACAAAATTTGTGAACATAGAGCCTCTGGGAAAAAGGGATTTAAGTTATCGTTAAGCGAGAGACGCATCCCTAACTTAGGCAGAGAGTCGAACTAGGTGGAATTTTAACTTATAGTCCACTCCCAGGAAAGAGAGGGACTTCCAATCTAGTCAAGTAGAGGTAGATTCGAGTCTAACCTAATCTACTAGAGTTAAGTGGATCTGTGAAATTATGTCCTAACCAGTCACTAGGATCACTCAAGACTGGTGAATTAGTTAAACGTGTCAAACTAGAACATTCATATTAAAAAAAAATTATGATCATTCCTTATTCTTAATTACATGTTTCAGTTCATAGGTCGAACTATTCATTGTGCAAGCTAATACTTCAAATTCCTTGTAGTAAGACAATTACTAGAAACTCTGCACCTAGTGAATTAATAGTATGCATTTCTGAATAGTAAGACAGTTACTGAAAACCATTCATAAAGAAAATGAATAATATACATTTCTGAACAGTAAGACAATTATTGGAAACTATTCATTAAGAAAAATAATAATATACATTCCTGAACAGTAAGACAATTATGGGCAAACCATTCATCAAGAAAATTAATGGCATACATTTTTGAACAGTAGGACAACCACTGAAAGCTACCCATCAAACAAAGTACTAATAGAATCTATGGTACAACAATACAATGGTTACGCCCCCTACATTAAGAAAAATATTCTTACATTTCATTTACAGAAGACCATAGTTGTGTACATCTTAGGTTGCCATTCTAAAGTAAAAAGATGAGAAGAAAACATGATATGGGGAAACAGAAAGTGAGCTAACAGTAGATATCACTTGCTACCTAATGTCGTAGGCAGATGGGATTACATACAAAAGCAACCCAGGCGCTAACTAGAGGCGAATTGGTGGAAATAAAGTGCAATAGTGACCATTACTAAAAGTCACAATGAAGATTCTTCATGAAATTCCATGCACAATATATCATTTAATAGGAAAATTAAATTATTTCCTTGCTCAGAGGCATTTTTATAGCACTACCATCCTTTAAAAATTACAAGGAACTCAAACCCCCAAGTAAGGAAACAAAGTATGCCCCATAGAGGAATCCTGTGGCCATAAAACATTAGTAAAACAACACAGGGGCGTGCCTGATGTTTTATCCTAAGAAAAGTAAGGTAAACAATTACAATTTTTTTAACGATTTAAATCCCCTCTCCAAATTGCAGTAAGTCAATGGCAGAGGAAGGCGAGCGCGGAGTAACCAACCTGGAAGGAGATGGATGCCATGTCAAAGAGTGCATATTCAAGGTCACAATACACAAGAACTGAATATCATGAAAGTAATGGTGTACCTGTGTCAAATCCACCACAAAAGCAATGGCATTAGTGACCATAATCGCTTCACTGTAGACAACGTAATTAAGAAAAGAGAAAAAAAATAAGAATGATTATCCTTACCTATGAAATGGGCGTCAGATTGAGACTCTGCGAAATTCCAAACTGTGGATTTGGAAATGAAACTCAACCAAATAAACCCCATCGAACTTAGTGAACATGGGAGGAATTGTGAGAGAAACCATAATTTAAACCCTACATTGTAAGAGAAATCTTCTTACCATAACTGCAAGGTATTGAGGGTGCCTCTATGGTGTAGTTCCCGAACTGGTGTAAACCTTAGGGCGAGTTCAAGTCTGGACCTGCGCGCAAAAAACGTAGGGGAAGAGAACCCAAGTTATATTTTCATTGTGGATGGAAGTAAATTGAAACAAATAAACCCAAAAAACATAAGGCGAAATTACCTAGCTGAAGAAGAATGACTGATAAAATTATGCCACTCCAAAGGTAGCCACTGTGCGAAATTGTAAGAAGGGAGTTTAGGCCATAGGCCGTAGAGTCGTGGGGCTACTTAGGTGACCCATAATGCACCCAAGAAAAGAGTTACAACAGAGGCATAGCAAAATACATAAGCACAAGGAAAATTGTTCAAAACCCTCCCCTCTCTGCAATGAAACAATAAACACAATGAATGGAAGGCCACCAATATGAAAGGTTAGGGTTAATAGAAAAAATCCACACCGTAGATCACTCGTAGGAGATCTCAATCGTAAATGTCTCATCACCTCAGTAGAAGAGAAGTCATAATGTGGTGATACCCATTCAAGTGATTCAACATGCGTTGTGGAGGGTTTCACGTGGTCCAGGATGCATGGGGTAAGGGGATAGGTTGGTGGAGAGTATAGGACACCAACTGTAACCATAGCCTAAATGAAATACATACATTAGGCCCTACCTCTAAACTTAGGTGCATCGAATATAACCATTAACATCAACAGAGATAGCATAGGAGTAAACCATAGGTAAGTAGAAAGAGCATAGGGTATAGTATAGTGCATATAGGTGCGTAGATTGTGGGATATAACGACTTCCCCCTCAATGGTTTGCATAGAACCATTAATAGATGTATCTTCACTAGGGGAAACAATGAACCGTAAAATTGTGTACATTAGCATTGAACGAGTAAATTGAACTTACCAAGGATGTGTGTAACCATAAGAGATATGAATAGAGATGAGAAATATTTACATCAATTAAATATGGTAAAGAGTGAAGTAAGCAGTGAGAAGATACCCAAGGGGGTTATATAGATAATGCAATTCAACCATTTAATATATATGTATATATATAGCTAAGAAAAAAAAAATAATAATAACATGAGTGAAAAAGTGTTACTGGTTGGTATGTGACATATATATATGTGCATGTCGATATAGTTATACTTCACTCAGGGCTTCTGAAAGTTAGGCAGAAGCTATACACTCTACAATTGATGCCACAATTTCCTTTGTAGGTCAACTTTTTATTCTAATTCCATTTTATGTTTTTAATTTGTACTCTGTAAGGTGTAGTTTAAAAAAAACCTTCGTCATCTTTTTTGTTGCAGAAAAGAAATCCACCTTCACACTATAACACCTATAAATGTGGGGGATCTCTATGTGTGCACCAGAGTATGACAAAAAACCAGTGTGTTGACTCTAGATAATGCTATTAGGTATATTGAAGTTGAACATTATTAAACACCCATTTAAAGTGTGTTTGGAGTTACATAAATGAGCAATGCGTCAAATATTGAAATTCATATATGCATATTTAGTTATGTTTGATATGTCTGTACTAGAGTTGATGTGTTTATTTTTTGGGAAAATGTAAACATTTGTGTTTAATTGGTGGGGAGCTACAAACCCTGGCTTTGATGTTAAGTGATTGTAAATTCTTATGTTTGATTGATTGGCAAAAATTTGAGAATCCCGGGGCCTCATCAATGCTATAAAGTTATATCTTGTTACCTTAGTGGGGAACACATCCTCCATGACATTTGAACATGAGTCTCCACAATGATACCCACAATCTATACTAATGTTGGTGTTACTGTGTGTGTAGGCATTTTTAATTAGTTTGGTATGTAATTTTGATTGAGATATTCGATCTATGTAGACAGTTGTCTTTGTTATAACTTATATGATTCCATAGGATAATAGGATTCTGATTTCAAGTAGAAGTTCAGAGTTCAAACATAACTACAAATTTTACTGATTATCACCTTGGTTGGGAGGATCACACAGGCACCCCGATTACAATATATACACTAGACATATTCATGTAAACAGTGTTTTACTTGTGAACTGAGTCTAACATAAAGTGCATAAGAAATTCAACCTCCTCCCGTCAAAATTTCTCAGTGGATATGTATGCCAAGTAGGTGAGCTATCTTACAAAAAGGTTGATGATATAATCATGGGACAAAAAAATACTCCCTAAAATGACTCAAAGTTTTGATGCAGAAAGTTAGAATGGCAACTGACTATATATATGTTTGGCCTCCTGAAGTTCTGGAAGAAAAATATTGGTAGAGAAATATGTTTCAGTAGAAAAATATACCATTGGATTTTCCTATTTAGCATTCCTATATCTAGATTCATAAGTGTTAATACTAGGAATTGTGAAAAATTTTAAGGTCCCTGCACAGGGAAATCATCCAACTGGTGAAGAAATTGTAGCTTCCATTTGGGGATAGATGACTTCATCAATACGTGGATGAGAGCTCAAAGCTCTATGATGTGTGTCATGTACTTAAATGTGGGATTGCGGGCCTAGATCAATACCAAAATGTTGTAGAGAACATTTCCATGACATTGAATGTCAATAGCAACCCAACAAGTCAATAGTGCAGGCAGGTGATGAGGAGCATATCAGGGTGTTGGAGACCATATTGGGCGAGATGATGTGGATCTCTTAGGATGAAAATAGTAACATGTGCCCCTAAGAGTCATTCCTTTGTGAGTGGGTTAGTCAAAACTCAATTTGGTCCAAACGACCCAATAAACCGGTAGTGACACATCAAGAAAAGAGATGCAATCTGCCTCTAAAGTTGTTGCAAAACCAGTGGATCTATTTTTTATCTAATTTTCATGGGGTCCTTCAAGAGCGAATGAAGTAAGATTTGAAAGGAATGTGAATTCTATGAAGTTGATTCCTTTGGATTGTCAAGTGGTATCAATATTGGTTGGAAGTCAAGTCTAGTCCTAACTAATTCATTTATTGTGATTTTAAGGCTATGCACAATCTTTTTTAGAAAAATCTTGGGACATCCAGTTACTATGTTGAATGTGTATCACCCCTATGAGGATAAATAGGTATTTTGGGATCATCTTTTTTCTTTATAGTTTTCACAAATGGAAATCTGATTTTAGGTGGAAATGAAAACTTCACACTTCATAGAAGGGAGGTGTGGGGTTCTACAGCTTGGTTGGATCATCTCGCTAACTTTCTTTCTTTTAAAATTGAGTTCCTTGGGTTGGTTGATGTGGAACCCATCTCCATGTGAGAATTCAATTGTTGTGGACAATCTGTGTTTTAAGTCTTCCTTTTTTTCCTCATCATCTTGCCTTAAAAGAAGAGTATATGCTGAGATAAACCAAGTAAATTCCTCTATCAATACTACCATGTATAGTAGACCTGCATTTTTTTTATATGAGTTTGACAAGACACAATATTTGATGGGGGAGCTCTAGACCCAGCTGGATCTTAGGTCCAGAGGTTCCCAACAGGGCAAAAACAACATTGTTAACTATAGGAGAGCCACATTGACAAAATTGAGCTGTTGAAATAACAGAATTCTTTGTGGAAAATTTTGATTGAAGAAGATTTCAAGGAATTAGGAAAGTATACTATGATCGAGTATCTATAAAAAACAACCTAACCTTGATCATGGTCCAGTTTGATGTGTTGAATCGAAGGATTCTGATTTAATGAATGACTATAACCTTATAGCGTAGTAGTGTTATTTGTTGACTCTATGTTTATCTAACTAGTGATATTCAAAAGGAAAAATGGTTGTGGAGAAATCAGAGCAAACCCACTTTTGTCTTGTCTAGTGATCAAATCATAATGAGTATGATTCAAAAATTCATAGTGTGATAGGTTTCAAGAGCAATTAGTGCCACTATTATCTGTTGCTCTAAATTTGACGCTCTCTAACTGAAGCAACTCAAATAGTTATTGTCGTCATAATCCGTGTTTCTTCCCTATTTTTTCTCTCCACACAAGCACTTTGGATTCTAAGAACATTGTCAGAAAATTATTTCTAAACCAAAATTTTGTACAGTTTAGTCCTTGCATTTTAAGCACCACCACATAATTGCACATATTGCAGTTGTTGGCATAAAAATACTCAGCGAATAAGCAAACGTATTATAAATGTTATAATAAAATACTCATTGAATAAGCAAAGCACATGTTCATAATTGAATATATTGATCATTGCTTCCTTACCAAACTTTAATTATGTGCCTCTAATCTCCACTTTCCAAAATTCGTTAGCTGGACAGAAGGAACTTGCTACACAATTGTATATAAGCTTTTAAATTGACTGTTGTGCAAGCATTGCACCTATAGCCAAACCCAAACTTTGTTTCTCTATCACTTTGACTTTTCCCCATAAGAATTACTCGAACAAGGCAATCCCATGTGAAAACAACATTAAACAGTGGAAATGTGTATGAAAGTGGATACAAAGACATAAAAGGATAACATTAATAAAAATATAAGATAAAGGAGATGATATCATAGCATTAATAAAAATATAAGATAAATGAGAAGATACCTCTTCAGCCACTTTCCCAGCCTCAACAGAGAATTCTTGTTGAATATAGTTTTATCTCCTACTCTTTCCTATCGTACTACATTGCGATGTTTCCTTTGCAACATCTGGTGGAATTTCCAATTATAATTCTTCTCAGCATATTTTTCCTTAGCAACATCCTACTTTTAAAGTCTACACCATTTTGATTACCTAGGATTTTAATTTTTAATTAGGAAAAGTCTTTATTTTTTCCGGTAAAGAACACCTTTCTCAATTGTTGTGCTTTCTTTTGCTTTTCACCCAACTTAACATTTCTCTCCACTTAAGTTTTTAGCATAATATTTCTCTCTAATTATGTTATTTTGTAAATATTAGTTTAACATAAATTTCTCTCCAATTATGTTATTTTCCTACAATTAATTTCTCCTGGTATTTTTAGAAGAAATGTTTCGTAAGGTCCATCATGTGGACTTGACCACTTAACAAATTTTCTAGAATAGAAAGAAATATCTATTAGTCATGTGCTCTTTCCCATAGTTTTCACAAGGTAAAACATTTATTCATAATATAGAATTTAATTACATACCCCTTCAATTCCAATCTTGGTCGTTAAGTTCAAACATAGTCATAATAATCTAAAAATATTCATGTCTTTAAAAAACATAGCACTAGGGGCATCACATATAGTGTCATGTTCAATGTAAATTTACTATATGTTTTCCTCATTTATAGTTATTCATTAAACCAAATGTTATAAACACAATAATATAAACCCTAATATTATAAACCAATAAACCAAATATTAAATAAAATAAACCAATATTACAAACCAATAAACTAAATACTATAAATTGATATTATAAACAAAATATATGGCAATGCAAATATAACCAAATATTATAAAGCCATATATAACCAAATATTTTAAACTAAATTTAACCAAATATTATAAACCAATAAACGAAATAATATAGACCAATAAACTAAATATTATAAACTCAATAAACCAAATATTAAAAATTGAAATATTATAAACCATATTTTAAAGAAAAATAATGTCAAGTATAATCTCTTGTTGAAGGTATAATCTCTTGTTCAATGTATATTTACTCAGTGTTTTGCCTGTTTATAGTTACTTATATTTATTGGGTACTTTACTTGTTTATAACTGTTCATAATGAATTATATGTTATGCTTTATATATTAACTCTATATATTAAAAACCCAATATTACAAACCCTATATTAAACTCTCTATTAAAAAACCAATATTATAAACCCCAATATTAAAAATACAAATACTAAAACCCCCAATATTATAAACCTTAATATTATAAAGCCTAACATAATAAACCATATTTTAAAGAAAAATGATGTGAGGTATAATCTCATGTTTAATGTATATTTATAGGGTGTTTTAATTTTTTATATAAACCTTAATATTAAACCCTCATATTATTAGACCGTAATATTATAAACCCTAACATATATAAACCTTAAAATATTAGACCCTATATATTAAAAACCCAATATGATAAACCCTATATTATAGACCTTAATATTAAATCCAATATTACAAGCCCTAATATTTAACCATCTATTATAAGACCAAATATTAAAAGCCATAATATTATAAATCTAATAATATAAATCCGAATATTAAATCCTCATATCATAAACTCAATATTATAAACCAATATTATAAGACAAAATCAAAATAAACTAATAAAACAAATATTATAAACCAATAAACCAAATATTAAATAAAATATTAAACTCCCCACTATGTAATCGACTAAACAACAAGGAAAGTGCACAAAACATTAATTTTGGTGTTGTATAATGAGGGCACAATTTGTCAAAGATAATAAATTTTTCGTTGGAATTCGGTTAGAAAATCTTCAAGAAATCTGGTTGTGGGAGTGTTTGAATATTTTTTTATGGTGGAAATGAATTCAGCACCACCAAGAACCCTTGGGACAACCAAAATCTTGAAGCTTGATAGTTGTAACCTAGAGTTCCAAAATTTCGACCAAATTTTCTCAAAATTGTGTCAAATTTTCCATTGTTTTCTAGGCAAAAAGTATCATGTTTGGACTACACGTTAGTTTTTTTAATGAATATGAACATTGGTCCTTATACAGAAACACATAAAACATTAATTTTTTACTGAATATCTATCAAATAATCTAACAATCCATCGGTAATGTTATTTGTGAACTACTAATCTAATTTTTTTCCCATATATAAACACTTTTAGATATGGAAAGTGACCTTAATATGCATGTTTGATCCAATTCCTACTAGAAAGGAATAGACTTGTTGTCAAGTGTCCCTCCTTGTTGAAATTCAATCCACTCCTCTTACCCACCCATATCCTATCCCATTCTCCTTTGTGTCTTCATGTCACAAAGGACTTTCTCCCTGGACTCATTTATAAATGTTGGTTGGTTGGCTACCCCTTGTAAATATTCATTGTTTGGATTTTATCCTAAGAAGATATAAATACACAATTTTTTCTTGACTATTTTCTACTTTGATGGCTTTGTATGGATCGATTATAGCATTGGAGATGGCACTCTTACTCTGTGAGAAACTCGTATAATAAATTCTCCCATGCTCGTCGTCTATAAACAATGAAGATATCTCACCAATGAGTTTGGAATCATTATTAGTTAGTTTGTATGTTTTTTTGTATTGTTACAAGGTGTATTGCAATAAGCAGGATGATGTTCACATTAGTCAATAGATGCAATGAGATGGACTGGTCAGGCATCTTAGAAGGAAGTAATGGGGGGGGGGGGGGGGTTATTGGCGATGGCTTCACCCTTGTCATGACCCTATATTGATCACATGACTTAGAACACTGACGGCACATGGCACTTGAAAGTTTTCATTATGAGACACACAACTACTTACTCCCAGATTATGCCTCTAGCCTATGTGTCTCTTAGCGAAGCCATTATCAACTTACAGAATAAGTTTTCAAGTAATCTCAACAAAATATCCCTTCGCTTTATCTTTCAACACTTAGTTCTATTTTCGAATTCAATTTTACTTCATTCACATTCATCAATGAACATAAACGAAAGCCAACAATAATATTTCAACAACACAACAATAACTTTAATGTGCAACAACAATATGAACAAGTGAAACTTATTTTATAATGTGGGAGGGGGAGCTCCAAATTGGAAATTCCCCTTGTTCTTTTATTCAACTTCAGTGTACAAATTATAATAGTTTATAGGAGGTATCATTGGGTCAAACCCCTGAGGTTCGCTGCCACAATTCCCTTACAAAATTCTTTACAATCTTGTGCATAGCCAAGGACTTGCACCATAACCAAAAACCAAACCTGGAACAATGTTGTGCAAAACTCTTGACAGAATCGACACCCATGAGGCCCAACCAACCAAAAAGGAAAGTCCTATGCTCATCTTGGCTCGATGGGCGAGCCTCATATTGCCTTCATTTGTTGCCTTGGTTCACTTTCTTGCTCACCTTGCTTACTTTCATCTTCTTCAGACTTTTCTAGTGACTTTCCACTTCTTCCCTTAGTCGAAATGACTTTGCCTTAATTTATATGTGACCACCTTTTATCAAGGAGTGTGTCCCTTCATTGAGTTGACCCATCCAATCATTAAGCCAAACTGCATTTTTGTAAAGCTACTGTCCAACATCTTCTTAGTGAGTGTGGCCAACCCATCATGCAAGCATAGTTCCCTTACACAATGTCCTTAACGTGTTAGCTCTCCCATGTCATTTACTTCCATCACATGTTATTACCCAAATTCCCTTCATGTTTACTTCATGTACGAAACATACCCATGATGCCCATCTCTTGGGCATGTCACTCGGTGCCTATCGTTCGTGTAGGAGTGCCTTGGGCACATGCCTTCACCAATGGTCCCTGATTTCATCATGCATGCAAAGTATTTCAATGGCTTATTTGCCTCCATGTGGTCTATATTATTCGATTCGGTGGGTGGACCTACCGTCATGTGGTGTCCTCACCCAAACTCACCATCTTTCATTTATGTCATTTGGTGGGGCACATTCATGTACTTGCAAGTGTCCCATCCCACCACTTCGTCTAAGCCAACTTGGGAATGCCTCTTGGGCACACTTAGACTAGGGGCTGAACATCCTCCCCCACTTCAAAATGGTTGTCTTCCTCGATAATACACCACTCAGCAAACTTCTTTTCCAATCTCACTTCGTCATGAAGTGTAACCAACTCTAACATTCATTCTTGTTGCATGATATCTCTACTAGAAATTTATATAGGACTATCTCTCAAGTATCTAATTCTTATGATCATCTGCTGCCATACTCCAACTTAACTCCAACATTTATCTACACACTACGAGTCCCCATTAGTTAATCCAACTGTCACATCCAACCTATGAGAATGCATATCCTCATGTCTTCATCAATTGTTTCTCTAGCACTTCCTCACATATTCATTCTTCCATAAATCTTCCAACTTTGCTCATCATGAAGTGCCCTTCAACAGCAATCCACCTTCAATGGGCTCTCACCATCTTAAGCAAACAATGGTAAGCCCATCTCCTCTAGTAGTTCAAAAGGACATTGGGGTGGCGAAGTCGTGTGGCTTGTTTCTCCCAATCACAATACCATGTTTCCTAATTGTAGGTAGTGACCCATTTGACATGAATCCATATATCTCTCCATAACATATCCCATAAAAGGTGGATAATACATTCTACCATCACTATCTTGCATCAACATCATCAAGATAGGATCATCATGGGTTGATTTGACTCTCTCTGCGGCCTCAACCCATTCCATGACACTCTCTCCCTTGACATCCTCTTCTCGACTCAACATCTCAATCCATTTGTCAATGTCTTCTTCTTCCAATCTTCTCACATATGAGTCATGATCCTCATCTCCCCTACAACACAAAATTTCATTAAAAAACCAATTTTCTTATAATAAACAACAATATCAACTTAAATCATACCTTTCATATTTTTCTACTAAATATTTTGTATCAAACATGCTTCTATTTCGATGGACTAGAGGTGATTTATTGCATCACTATCATGCTTTTTAAACTAACATTGGTCACAAAGGTCCTCACATGGATCACAGTTCCATCATTACCTATTTTTCCCTATGCATGGTGTTCATCTACAACCCTCGACTTTAATGTATTTTTGTTTTAGAATAGTCTTCAAACCCCATTCTTGTCCTTGCTCCACTAGCTCACAAATTCTAGATTGCTTACTAGCCATAACATGATTCTTACTAACAATTTTTGCACATTTAAGTCTTCTCTTCTAGACTTCATTGCATTGAACACTTTTCCATCCACTTCAACTCTCTGTCAAAGAGGGAATCCCCATATTTTTGTGATCTTCTCCCTAGTGAAGAACATCAATATTTCCTTGTCACAACCCTATGCTGATCACATGAGTTAGACCACTGACAGCATGTGGCACTTGAAAGTTTTCATTATGAGACACACAACTAGTTACTCCCAGATTATGCCTCTAGCCTATGTGTCTCTTAGCGAATCCATTATCAACTTACAAAATAAGTTTTCAAGTAATCTCAACAAAATAACCCTCCACTTTTATCTTTCAACACTTTGTTTGATTTTCGAAGTCAATTTTACTTCATTCACATTCATTAATGAACATAAACGAAAGCCAACAATAATAGTTCAACAACACAACAATAACTTTAATGTGCAACAACAATATGAACAAGTGCAACTTATTTTATAATGTGGGAGGGGGAGCTCCCAACAGGAAATTCCCCTTGTTCTTTTATTCAACTTCAGCGTACAAATTACAATAGTTTATAGGAGGTATCATTGGGTTAAACCCCTAAGGTTCACTGCCACAATTCCCTTACAAAATTCTTCACAATCTTGTGCTCAACCAACGACTCGCACCATAACCAAACCCCTAAGGTTCACTACCACAATTCCCTTGCATCAACATCATCAAGATAGGATCATCACGGGTTGATACGACTCTCTCTGCGGCCTCAACCCATTCGATGACACTCTCTCCCTTGACATCCTCTTCTCGAATCAACATCTCAATCCATTTGTCTATGTCTTCTTCTTCCAATCTTCTCATATACGAATCATGATCCTTATCTCTCCTACAACACAAAATTTCATTAAAAAATCAATTTTATTATAATAAACAACAATATCAACATAGTTCATACCTTTCATATTTTTATACTAAAATTTTTGTATCAAACATGCTTCTGTTTCAATGGACTAGAGGTGATTTATTGCATCACTAGCATGATTTTTAAACTAATATTGGTCAAAAAGGTCCTCACATGGATCACAATGCCATAATTACCTATTTTTCGCTATGTATGGTGTTCATCTACAACCCTCAATTTATATGTATTTTTGTTTTAGAATACTCTTCAAACCCCATTCTTGTCCTTGCTGCACTAGCTCACAAATTCTAGATTGCTTACTAGCCATAACATGATTCCTATTAACAATTTATGCACATGTATGTCTTCTCTTCTAGACTTCATTGCATTGAGCACTTTTCTAGCCACTTCAACTCTCTCTCAAAGAGGGAATCCAATATTTTTGTGATATTCTCCGTAGTGAAGAACATCAATCTTCCCATGTTTGAACCTAAAAAACAAGGTAATCTTGTTATTCCTAATAACATCCTAACCATGAATTTTAGCGACTTTAAGTCCACTCTATGATATGATAGTTTATAAAAATGCTTGAATATTTTTGGAAGATGAATAATATATGGCTAAAATGTCACTAGTTTCTATTTTCTTCTCTTATGAAATTTGGCAAACTCTTTGGATGGTGGAAGTGATCTAGATCCATAACAATGAAAAAATATCTTGATGTCTACTTTAGGCCATGCACATATGAAGTTCCTAGCTCATGTTATCCTTGACTTGGTATCAGTAGTATGAGGCTTTCACCATAAACATGCAGAGGCAATATCAAGATACTCATTGTAAGTGGGGGTCAATGTATTATACCTGATTGTTCCTCCATCTTTGCAATCTCCCCCCACCAAAATAATTATGGGGAGAATCATTGTACTCAATTTTTTCCCACATCACTAATAATCACAAGGCCAATATGGATAGAAACATTGCAACGGAGCTACACAAATTGCACACTCGCCCAAAATCCTTCAATCCGCCAATTTTCACTGCATCAAACACTTATAAGAACATAGAAACTGACGAAATTGGTAGTTATGCTCTTAATCTCCACTCCTGTGTGACACTTGTGTCAAGGTTTTTGTAATTTCTTTAGATTGGGAAACAAAGAAAGATGGTGAGGTATACACCTGCCAGTCAGCACTCTTTTGAGCAACACTTAGCAACATAGGACAATTCATGAAGCGATTGAAATATGCTCATCACTCAACGCCATCATAGGTTCAACACTTGTAGCTCTAACCTACACATCCCACAGTTCCAACACCACAACCTTCGTTATTCCTACCTTAGAGGATGAACATGAAATCAAGGTATGACCTACATTATTTAATTTGATCCAATACAACAAATACAATGCCTTGTTGTCATATTCGCAATCATGAAAAACTTTAGTTACATGAATAGATTCTAAAGTAGGCTTACAGGATCACATGAGTATATCTCCACCCTCAACTGCATCAAATAGATACAAAACATCCTCAAATCAAATTTTCATGTTACAGAAATGGCCATATCGAGTTGGTTAACATCCTCACAACTAAAGTTGATCACAAGTTGCCTTCTAGGAGAAGGTTCAAGAAATCATATGAAATTTGTGATGCCTATATGACAATATGTATGAGTACTGGTGCTAAAAGAACCTTCAAATCTTCCATATTATGCTCTATCACCAAAGTACCTCATCAATGTTTCTCTATTCCTTCCACTATCATTCCATTTCCCAAAAGTCTAGTAACTCGCTAATAATACCAATATTGTTTTCACTGAATGATGTGAGAGCCATAACAATTGAAAGCCTCATTAGGATCAACTATTGCACTAATATTCCATTATCGTCAAACTCAATTGACATGATTTAATAGTTCATAGAATCATGCAATATTGATATCTTTAAGCTGCTACCAAATAGGTTGGAAATTAATCCAAACTACCTCATTAATGGAGTCATGACAATGTGCCATACTTGGAGTGTACGAGCAAATCAAATTGTATAACATACAAGCTCCCCCATCATTGTATTACATCCATCAATCAATACTCTTAATACATCTGCATGCAGATGGTGTCAATATAAATTCTTAGTTGTACTACATACAGGAAGGCGGAAATCGCGTAGTAAATATGTGTATTATGAAATCAATTTAATATATAGTTTTAATGTTTTGTCTTCACACCATAGATAAAAGTAAATGTATGTATATCTTAGTTAAGTTATGACGTGAATTTTTAGATTTTGGTTTGTTCTTTGAACATCTAGAGAAAATATAGGTGGGTGCATGAATGCATAGCTTTAGTGTGTAATAACAGAGTGTTTGTAAACCTCTGTAAAAATCATGGGTTTTCATTGTCGGTGAATGGAGCTCAAGTCTTTGGTTATTCTATAAATGCATCCCATTTTCATGAAAATGATAATCCAAGTATATTTTCCCTACACACTTCATTCTCGAGATTTAAATATTGTTTTACTAAGAACTACTCTATTTTTTACAGCACATTACCTCGGAGTTTTAAACTCTGTATTTTTTACTGTCAAGTGAAATCTATTTTATTTTGTCTTTGCATTCTTTATTACATCATCTACCTTTACTGTCACATGTTATCATAGTCAGCTGTTTTTCAGCACAAAGTTTATTAGAAAGACCCAAAGAGCCTAAGGTTTATTAGTAGTTGGATAAGGAAAAGGCTTTATCAGTGAGAAATGGTAGCTTCAAGCACAAGCTTGAAAAATCCTCAAATTCATCAATTTAATGGCAAGAATTATGATTATTGGGGAATCACAATGAAGGCTTTATTTTTTTCTTAATATATTTTGGATTTTGTAGAGAAAGGGTTCCAAAAACCGACTATTGCAGCAACATACAATGCAATGACACAAGCAGAGAGAGATTTTTTGAGAGGCAATAGGATGAAGGGCTCCAAAGCCCTCTTCTACATATGTCAAGCAGTGGATAAGAGAATTTTTTCAGGGTTACAGCAAAAAAAAAATCCAAAGCAAGCATGGGACCTTCTCCAAACAACATATAAAGGCATCGAAAAGGTGAATATAGAAAAATTTGAAATGTCGAGAAGAGATTTTGAAATGGCATGAAGGAGTATGAGATAATAGACTCATTTTTCACACAAGTAATTAGACTAATAACTCAAATCAGATCTCATGGTGAGATACTTGAAGAAAGGATAGTGGTTGAAAATATTTTAAGAAGTTTAGTAGCAAGGTTTGATTTTATTGTTGTGGCTATAGAGGAGACAAAGGATCTCTCATAGTTTTAAGTGGATGAGCTTCATGCCTCACTTATTTCTCATGAAAATAGGTTGAATAGATCCACAAATACTTCATAGGGACATGATTTTAGGATACAAGTCTCAATTGGTCAAGGTAGAGAAAGAGGAAGATCAAATCCTAAAGGTAGAGGAAGAAATCCACACAGAGGTGGAAGAATCAGCCCTTCAATCTCAAGTCAAAGGGGCAACACCCAAAATCCAAGTCAAAATCAAGCACAAGGTCAGAGGTATGATAAATCTCAAGTCCAATGTCATTATTGCAAGATTTATGGGAATTATGCAAGTGAATGTGGAACAAAACAATATGATATTAGTAAACCAAATGCAAATTTCACAAAAAAAAATCATAAGAAAGATAGTATGTCTATATAATGCAATGTAGCACAAGAGAAGAAAAATTATGTTTGGTTTCTAGACTCAGGTTGTAGCAATCATATGATAAGAAGCATAGAAATGTTTTCTAATTTAGATAAAAGTTTAATATCAGAAGTAACATTAGGGACTAATAGCAAAGTGTTAGTCATAGGTAAATTAAATGTCCATATTCTAACTAAGAAATGGGATCAAGTATATTTCAGATATGTATTTTGTTCCAGTTTTAAAACACAATCTGATAAGTACTCGACAACTTATGCAAAAGGGGTATAAAGTCTTTTTCAAAAATGGAGAATGCACAATCTTGAATAAATTTCCAATTAAGTTGTTGATTGTAAAATTTCAAATGACAAGTAATATAATGTTTCCCTTAAAGATAAAACTATATTTGAAGGAAGAGGTTGCTCAAGCACAACTCTAAATGAACTCAAAAGAAGATGAAAGAAAAATTGTAGCAGTGACATAAACAAATAGTCAAGTAGAGAAAAAAGATGAAAATTGGTTATGGCACCTAATATTTGTGCATCTTAATTTTGGAGGTCTAAACTTATTACATAAGAAATGCATCATAAATGGTTTGCAACTCATAGAAAAACTCGAGATATTATGTGAAGGTTGAATCTTTGAAAAACGACATAGGGAATCATTTCCAGTGGGAAAGTCAATAAGTGCAAAGGCGCCCTTGGAAATTGTCCATTTAGATTTATGTGGACCAATGCATACACCATCAATTAGTGGAAGCTATTATTTATTGACATTCATAGATGGCTACATAGAAATACATGGGTCTACTTATTAAGACATAAAAATGAAGTGCTTGAGAACTTTAGACAATTGAAGGCTCTTATTGAAAAAAAAGTGGGAACTACGTCAAAGCTTAGAACTAATAAAGGTGGTGAATACATCTCAAATTGTTTCCTACGTTTTTGTAGGAGCATGGAATTCACAAGAAATTCACAAGAAGGTATACACCTCAAAAAAATGGTGTCACGGAAAGGAAAATTAAAACAACTATGGAAATGGAAAGTAGTATGTTAAATGAAAATTATTTTCTAGATGATTATTGGGTTGAAGTTGTAGCTTGTGCAACTTACATTATAAATAGATGTCCAACAAAAAGTGTAAGTAACGTGATTCTCAAAGAAGCATGGAGTTGAAGAAAACATAGTGTTACTCACATGAGAGTGTTTGTGTGGCTTACGCACATGTTTGAGATGAAATAAGAAAGAAGTTGGATAGAAAGGGGGAGAAATACATATTTTTTTTATATAATGATGAATGAAATGCATACAAGCCCTGCAATCCAATAACCAAAAAGTTCATAATCGACAGTGATGTATGGTTCAAAAAGGAGAAAGCATGGGATGGAACTTTGGAGAAGACAATTAATGTAAATGCGAGCCTACCACAAGAATGCAAAGAGGAATTAGTAGCAACAGGTACTTCTTCTATTGTGACTCCTCCTATAGCTACTCAATCTCAACAAAGTAGTCATCAAGTGACATAGTCAACAAGAAATATGACAACCTCGAGCATTCAAGAAAATACTCCTCTAAGTGTGCAACAAACATCAACAACTCCACATTCTCCAATATCAACTTTAATTGACACATCAAATCCATTTTTTGCAATCTTGAGAAGAAAAAAATTCAGAGTTTGAGATATATTTATGAGCAAAATGAAGAAGAATGTAGTGTAGGTTTGAATTCCCCTTTTTATCTGTTTTCTCAAGTAGATGATCCTATTAATTTTGAAGATGCAAACAAGGAGTAAAAATTGGTAGCAACAATGGATGAAGAAATTGAGGTAATAGAAAAGAATTATACATGGGAGTTAGTGAGTCTTCCATAAGGAAAAGAAGTCATAGGTGTAAAGCGGGTTTATAAAACCAAAATAAATTTTGAAGGAAGGATAGAAAGGCATAAAGAAAGTTTGGGTTTTAAGGGATACAAGTAACACCATGAAAGATATTATGTGGATACATTTGTGCTAGTTGCAAGAATGGAGACAATGAGGACAATTTTGGCAATAACAACACAACATAAATGGAAGGTGTATCAAACGGACATGAAATTGACCTTCTTGAATGGAGTGTTGAAAGAAGAAGTGTATGTCGAGTAGCCACTTGATTATGAGGCTCAAGGCCAAGAAGAAAAGGTGTATAAGTTAAATGAAGCTCTTTATGGGTTGAAGCAAGCACTATGTGCATGACATAGCATAATAGACTCATGCTTCTTGAATAATGGATTTAGAAAATGTGATGGTGAACCTACCCTCTACATCAAAGAAATAAATGTTAATCTTTTAATTTTGGTTTTATATGTAGATGATCTAATTTTCACAAGGAGTGATGATCTCCTCATTGCCGATTTCAAAGAGGTCATGAAAATGAGTTTTGAAATGACATTATTGGGATTGTTAAGTTATTTTCTAGGCATAAAAGTGAAACAAATGGGAGATGGAATTTTTATTTCTCAATCAAAGTATGCATCATACATCTTGAAGAGGTTTAAAATGCAAAACAAAAATCATGCACCAACTCCAATAGCCATGGGCTTGAAATTGAGCAACGAAGATTGTAGCAACAATGTAAATCAAACATTGCACAAAAATATGGTTGGAAGTTTAATGTATTTGATTGCAACTAGGCCTGATTTAATGTATGCAGTGAGTTTGGTTTCTAGATTCATGGAGATATCAAAGGTGACACATTCGCAAGCAGTTAAAATAATTTTAAGGTATGTTAATGGAACTAAGGAATATGGAATTTTCTACACTACAATAAATGATTTTTGTCTGGTTGGATATACTGACAATGGTTGGGAAGGTAATGTAGATGATAGAAAGAGCATGCCAGGTTGTGTATTTTTATATGGGTTTGGGAGCCATTTCATGGGCTTCCAAGAAACAACCAATAGTTTCAATGTCTACAGCTGAAGCTAAATATGTCGTAGCAATAGGGGAAACATGTCAAGCAGTTTGGATGAGAATAATGTTAAATAATTTGTGGCATGAACAAGAAGAAACAACAAAGAATTATTATGACAACAGTTTTGCATTTGTTTTATCCAAAAATTTGATTTTTCACAAAAGAAGAAAACATATTGACACAAAATATCATTTCATCAGAGATATTATCAACAATGGAGAAATTATTTTTGAGCATTGCATATCTCAAGACCAATATGCTGACATCTTCACTAAACCATTGGAAAAGGAAATTTTTGTCCATGTAAGAGATTGTTTGGGAATCCTCAATATCATGAGTTGTGATTAAGAGGGTATTGGAAATTAATCCCAACTACCTCACCAACAGAACATGACAACGCGCCATACTTAGAGAGTACGAGAAAATCAAATTTTGTTTTGTTTTTGGTTGAAATAATGTGAAGTAAATGAATTTATGAACAATGTAAAAGTCCCCCCATCCCCACATTACATCCATCAATCAAAAGTATGAATACATATGCATGCAGGTGGTGTCATTATAGATGTTTGGTTGTATTGCACACATGAAGGAGGACATTGTGCAGTAAATATGTGTATTGTGCAATCAATTTAATATATAGTTCTAATGTGTTGTCTTTCTGACTTAGATAAAAGTCATTGTATGTATGTCTTAGTTAATCTATGACATAAAGTTTTAGTTTTTGGTTTGTTGTTCAAACGTATGGGGAAAATATAGGTGGGAGCATAAGAAAAGAGTTTTACTATGTAAAAATAGAGTATTTGTAAACCTCTGCAAAAATCTTGGTTTTTCACTATGGGTGAATGGAGCTCACTGGTTATTTTGTAAATGCATCTTGATTTCATGAAAATTATAATCGAAGTATGTTTTCCCTACTCACCTCATTCTCGAAGATTTATAATTGTTTTGTTGTGCAATACTTTGTTTCTTACCGAGTTTTAAACTGTGTGTTTTTTATTGTCAGGTGAAATATGTTTTATTTTTTCTATGCAATCCTTGTTACATCCCCTTTGTTTATTATCACATGGTATCAAAGCAGGTTTTTTGTCAGCACAAATTTTATTAGAATACCCTTTGGTTGTAGTTATTCATGCTTTCTCAAAGAAATATCATTCCTTTTATCTTCGTTACTCCTTAAAGACAACAATTAACTGGTTTTTTATTCATGCATTTGACATATGTTATGTGAAAAAATAACCCTAAAGACAATGCTTACATGCCCAAATAGAACATGTCATAGCACGACTTTCGTGATTTATAAAAGTTATAATAATCATGATAGAATTAATGAGACCTCTTATTTCCAATAAAATCATAAATCCATTTACACAACATAATCCACACTACTCAATACAACTCCATGATCCAAACTCAGATTGGTTACATGCATATATGTTCACACAGACTACAATCATCTTTTATATTAACTCTCTTCATGATGTTGATGTTATTTCCTCTTTAAATGCAGGTTGCCAACACTAAGACTATAGCTCTCTAGAAGACTGCAACAGTAACCTACGTTACGAGAAACAGGATGATGGTCAATATTCTTGGAAAAATCCTCTCTAGAAATGAGACAGTATGGGAAACCTCATATTATACGTTTGTTCTTGCTTTCATTGGTCAGAAACTCGTTTCTTGCAAAGCTGGTTGTTTCTCGTAGTGTTTCATGCAAAACAATCTTTCATTTTCCCTGGAACATTTTTGTATTTCCTCTGATTCTCCTCAGTTTGTCAATTTCCTTTCCCAATTCATGTTAACTCTCGTTCCATAAATGTTACTTGCCTTTTCGACCTCTTGATACAAATTAGTTGCATTTTCTAGCTGTGTAGGTGTGCATGCAAACTAATGGTTGTGAGTATGTGACTGTTTGTAAAGCAAGGTTTTATGAGGATATAAGCGGCAGAGGGTAGCATAATCATCATTCAACAAACATAGCCAAGACTAGATCAGAGCTGAGCCAAGCCTCAGTTAGCTTCAGTAGCATTGTCAGTGTTTTGTGACCAAAGATCTCAAGAACATAAATTCATGCAAATGGATTCAACCTTTACATTTTACAATTGATTTAATTTAAGGTGTCTGTCACTATAAGTTATTTCGGAAAATTTTCAATTGTTGTCTCATAGACGTCAGTGGTCTCCGTAAATTTTCAATTGCTAGGTCATAGACTTGAAAACATTTATCAATCTTAACATATGCAGTTGGTTTTCTATAAATGCTTTAGAAATTATTTTAAATTATGTATGCACATCCCTGCCTTTGTCTTATCAATACTCAAGGAATTCTTCGTACTTTCGCATTTCCAATTGATAGAGGTTATGTTTTAATGAGCAGGAGCCTTGCACCTAGAAAATGTGAAACAAGATGCTTGTCTTAAAAAAATTGATAATTTTTCTAATAGATTTTCTTGAACATTTCTCATAGATTACCAAAGCTCTATGTGGGGTAAATGGATTTCCCAAAACTAATTTTCAATTAAAAAAAACGAATCAAATAGTAACATAGGGCTATCGTTGAGCATACTTCTAGAACCATGGCCAAAAATGGCTATTAGGCATTGTTATCATCCTTGTAATAGATAAAATTCTTCACTACATTGGCATTGTGCTTAATTACCAGGAAAACTAAGGGACTACAGAAGCATTTCAGAAAGATAACACTCTTACTCAATTTCTATCCTTTTCAATGAACTTGAATCTACGAGCTTTAATTAAGTTGGAGCTATTGGATATATAATAACAACATACAATTAAGCCTTGATTCAATAGCAAAAATCTACCCGAGTCATCAGCTTATTACCTTATAGAAATTTAATTACATGTTGCTTATTTTGATCATTCTTCTTTTTTTCTAGTGGAAAAAATCTGTAACTTTTATTTAAAAAATGAAAAGTTACAATTGCAGATGCATAGAGCATTTCCATAAGCTGCCCATTGGGCTCAAGTGCTTCCGCACCCTTCACAACGATACACAACGATCGTGCAAAAATGAAAAAAAGAGAAAAGAAGAAAAAGAAGAGGGAAGAAGGGAGAAAGCAAGGAAAACTGAATTTGGATCTTCAGGTTTTCCTTCCCTTTTTCTTTTCGACCTTGCGCCACTCTCCTTGAGTAGGCTCAATCGAGGCTATGACTAACTGTGTTTCTGCTCTCTGCGGGCCTACTTCCTTGTCTGAATCTGAGGTATCTGATTGATGAAGTCGTTTAATCCCTCCCATGCTCTGATCTTCATTTGTCTTCTCTGCCTGATTTGGGTAGAACTGTGGAGTCTTGTTTTCTGATGTATTTTCCTTCTGGGTTCCCATTGTTCGGGGTACCTCAACATTCTCTATGGGGGTATCGTCCTCTTCTGCTTCTGATTCTTCATCCTCTGAGATAGGGGGGGAGAATTGCCATCCTTTCCTCTGCTTCCCTTTCTGCTTTCTTTTACTGTTAGCTTTCTTGGCTTCTGGACATGTGCTTTGCAAGTGTCCTGTTTGTCTGCACATCCTACATCTGAAGGCGGTATTTTCATAGTCTAGTACTTGCAGCCAATTTTGTTGTTTGTAGATCAGCCTTATGTTGTCTGGCAGCCCTTTACTTAGATCTACTTCCACACAGATGCGTGCAAAAGTGAAAATCCTTTCATCGATCCTTTCCATATCTGTTTTGATGTATTTCCCTATGTTGTTCCCGATTCCTTCCAAAACTCTTTCACTCCAAAAGTGAAGGGGAAGGTTATGTAGACGAACCCAAACCGACACTTTTGATACAGTCATTTTGTTTGGATCAAAATCTTTAAACCATGGGGTCATGAACAGCCCCGCCGTTCCCCAGAACCAAGGCCCAGCACTGATGATGGTATCTCTGGCCTCCTTGGATATAAATCTGACTATGAAAAACCCTTTGGAGCATAGATGAATGTCGCATTCCATGGTCCAAGTGGTAAAAATCCAATGAAATAGATCTGATGGTTTTGGCCAGAAGCTGTTGAAGCGACATATTAGAGCTTGTGTTTCATAAGACTTAACATAATCATCAAGCCCTGTGGAATCAATATTAAAAGCTGGAGTTTGTCCTAGCTGGTCTACTATGTAAGGCCGAGGTGTGTATCCGCCTTGGTCTGGGGAGGATCCTGATTCTCTGTTGCCTTGGAGAATGTTTTTGTAGGATGAAGCTCCCTTAGGTTTGTGCTGGGGTGTTGTTTTCCCCTTCTCCCCTCCTGAACTGCTTGGTTGTCCCTGAGATGGGGCCCCTCCTCTCAGCCTGAGGTTCAAAACAATAGTTTCTCCTGGACTGATCTCGTAGCTTCCCAGGGTTCTGTTGTCCTGGAGGGACCACCTGCCACTGACTAAGTGTTGGATCTGGCCAGGATAGCCAGTCAATGCACAAATTTGTTGCTTTAGCTGCGAAACAGAGCTATCTGCACTTACCCATACTAAGAGGGATTTCATCTCAGGGGTTTTAACAAAGATCTGAAATCGATTTTTAATTACCTGGTGTCTGCGTTTTGGCTGAGCTCTGCCTGCGCCGGTGTCTTTGCTGGTTGCCAGGTGGTCCAGGTGTGAGCATTCTTCCAGATCTTGCCTCCTGTTGGGTCGATCTGTCTTTTGTATGACGAAGGCTGCATGCCCTCTGCTCAATCGATGCCTATTCCCGCCGATCTGTTGCCTGGGTTCTGTATAATCTTGAAGCTTGCTCCAATCAGTTAGATCCGGCCTGGATCTGAAGGATTTGAGGCTCAGATCGGGTAGATCCGGCCCAGATCTGCAGAGTTTGGGCCATTCAATTATGTGATGGGCCAGATCTGCAACATGCAGGTCCCCATCTTTACATGCAGAAGCCGTGAGAGGAGGGTCAATGTTGGCGTGAACGATCAAGCCAAACCCTGACGATTTTCCGCCTCCGAATTGGGTTCTGAACCCAAAAACAATTATTGTGTGCAGATCTCTGATCTTGTGCATCTTTGCGAGCTTCACTTCCTGATCCGCCTTTGATACGTTTGGCCCATCAAGCAAGTGATGATTTGGGCGAAGGGTATCTGCTATGCCCGGAACGTCAAATATTTTCCAGGCGTTTGGCCGCATATCCAAACCCATGCCGGCAGCTCGAAAGGAGTCATAGCGCTCCAGCCTCACGCTCTTGAGGCCGGTCCTGTGGAGGGCAGTGGCTGTGGCCAGCCCTGCAACGCCTCCTCCAACAGCCGTAAAGTCTGTGGTTCCATTACCAGAGCAGGAGAAATTCTCAGCGAAGGCCATCTCTCCCTAAAGTGAGTTATGAGAGGAGATAGGAGAGACATTTTGATCATTCTTCTTACCTTTTACCCTAGTTTATTTTATTCATGTCAGTCGTGGCTTTTTACTTTTCTCTATTCACTTGTTTATAAGGCTGGTTACCAACATATATCCTTTATCACCAATAAGTTTCCTGGAGAGAGAAGGCAACAAGTATAAATAAGGAACCTCAGTAGTTTGCATTCTGTTGATCTACACAATTTACATGAGTGGGAACATTAGAGTGTTGTGATAGGCTTTCCTCGGTACTTCGCTCTCTCAATGCCAAAGCAAGGGATTCTGGAATTTATGATAAAAATCTACAACTCATTTTTATGCATTCAAAACTATCTTGGGAAATTTTCTTGTATACCTGAATATTTCTTTAATTTGGGACTTGGGAAATTTTCTTGTATAGCTGAATATTTCTTTAATTCGTCCCAAAATAGATGAGATGAATAAATATCATTTCATATTCTCTATTTCAAAGAGATTGTAATGAGGTTCACCAAATGATTTAGGAGTAACACATTACAAAGAGCCATTAAGTCTAGCTTGGATTCTATTGTTGCTTGAACATGGTTTTACCTCTTATTTCTTTACAGTCATGTGATTGGAAAGTATGGTACCAAGTAAATTTCATAAATGAGTGATATTCCCCATATTTTAGGCAGGAACTTTGATCAAACCTTTATATTAATTAGAGTGCATCTATCTCTTTCATTCCCTAGATCCAAAGCCAACAAGTGCATGATGAAGACAGAGAACTGTGAGGTAGATTCCACGAACTATGAACAAATAAGTAAATGGTAATTGGCACTCTGCTAAGCTCAGAGCACCTTCCACTCTCTACAGGCCTCCTTTGACAATTTAGTCCCTCCTCGGTTTACTTACAATGAGCATATATATTAGTAGTGTGCCAAAGCACATAAATATTAGAGGGATAATAATCTGATAACTATCACTTTTCTTGAAATTAAATCACTATTTAGGAATTTTTCTTTACAATTTCACATGTGGAAACATTGGAGGTTTACAATTAATTCTTTGTTTCATATTATTTACCTTTAATCTTGTTTTTCTTTGTTTTATATCATTATATTTAATATTATTTTTTATCTTTCCTACATCCCAACTTCCTTTCTCGTACCGTTCTCATTTCTCTTTTTGTTTCTCTTTTCTTGTTTCTAGTAACATAGACTGTAGATTGTCACCGACCAAGAATGCTGAAGTCTGCCACCTGCAGTGCATGTACATTGCCACCGTTATTTTGACTATAATTCTATGTTGTGTTCTTGGTCTGATTACAAAAAGAAATTCTATGTTGTGTTCTTGGTCTGATTACAAAAAGAAAGCGTAGGTGCTAGCTTGGTTACCTGGTAATCCATTGAAGTAACTAAAATTCCATAGACGACATATCAAACGCCATAGATGACATATCGCTGATAGCGCCTTGGGTTCACCCATATTCATCTGGTAACTCATAGTGCCTTAGGGAAGCACATCGAGCACATCGATATTGTGAGGATGCACAAGCAGCTTGCCAGGCTTGAGCATGAGCAACCTAAATAGATTATTATTGTCTTCCAATAAATTATTATCTGGAAAAGATTATTATTGTCTTCCAATAGATTATTATTATCTTCCAAATAGATTAGTAGAGCAGATTTGGAAGTTCTGTAGTAGATTAGCAGAGCAGGGTTGGAAGTTTTGTACTTACCTCTTGGTCGAGCGCTCTAACTAGGCTTAATTGCAAACTTGGCCTAGTTGCAATGAAGGGAAGTGGAAATGCTAGCGGGCGAAATCCAATAATTAGAAAAAGACTTGTCAATGCTGCTTCATCAAAGAATGAGACGAGTTAGAAGATCCCAACTTGGGAGTTCCCATTTGCCAGGAGAATGGATAGAATGTTTTTGATGAGAATTCTTATGTCTCCTTTCCTTACCCGCAGAGCCCAATAATTGATCGATATAAACAATTCTGCTCTTGTCCTCGATATAAAAACTTCTGCTCTTGTCCTGCCCAATGTAGCTAACGGCCTAAACTCCCGAGATGCTTCAGTCTAATAAGTTCCCCAGATCCTTTAGTCTAATCCTTTCAGTTAACCATGTCTACGTCCAGTCCACGAGCCCTGGTAACACCCAGTTTTGTGGTTCCACTAAGGTCAGTGGCGACAGTACCTAGGTGATTCGAGAGTGTAAACCCCCATTTGAATCACATAATATCTCCCCATGAGAAAAATATAGAAGAGCATCACAGTCAGACGTAACTCCAATGAGCAGAGATACTCCCCATTTGTAGAAAAGAGTGAACTTGTTCTAGGTGAAGGTAGCTTGTCCTAAGCATCACAGATCTCCCCATGAAAATTCAGTTCATTGTTACTCCCCATTTGTAGAAAAGAGTGAACTTGTTCTAGGTGAAGGTAGCTTGTCCTAAGCATCACAGATCTCCCCATGAAAATTCAGTTCATTGTTCTAAAACATCCACCTTTTTCTTTCGGTACCATTCCTCGTTCATATTGATTTTTCAACATATGTCATGGTTGTCAAAATGTTGTTTACATTTGTCATGGCTGTCGAAATGCTGTTTACATTTGTCATCTATACGGAAATAAATTAATTTCCATTTAAAATGAACGAAATGCCAAAAATAAAAAGAATACTGTATAATTTATTATCTCATTACGCACACTGAGAACCAAAAAAATGTATTTCTTACTTTCCTCATTTTCAATCAATGTAGAATTGTGAATCACAATGGATGAACATGATGGCTTGTGAAGTGCTAGACTCACGATATGGTTCACCTCCATTTGTATTTCATCAGAATTTATACTATATCACAGACATTATTAATGTAGTATGTTTCAACAGCGTACCACATTAAACATTCTCCATTTACCATAGATGATAATTTTCAAAGATACCTTCGTCAAAAAATAAATAAAACATCTCACACTTTCATAAGATACGGTGACGTAGATATCCATTGCGATTGTATTAACCTAACGCGATTCACAACGTTGAGATTTTCACAATAAATTATAACTCTTTTAGATCGGAAAAAGAGTTAACAACTTAAAAACAATTCATTTAAGGCCGTAACAACTCTTTCCATTTCATTAAAATATTTTCATTTAAATATAATAAAAGTTTTTAATCTCCATGTTCTATGAATAATCTGAATTTAACTTTATTTATGTTTGAGATGTGATATATATTTTACCGTAATAATATCTATATTGACATCTATTCTCTAACAATATTTAGTGCACTTACGCCATATACGATTTTGTTTAGCTTATTAATATAATTGTATTTTCATTTTAATATTTAATTATTATTTTAATATTCAGTTATCATTTTAATATTTAATTAATTTATTGTAAGTCTAGTTTATATTGGAATTAGGCTGATAATCAATAGAACATTCTTCTTATGATACATCATCCAAAATATATAAAATGTATTTAAAAAAGTTTCCACTTTCCAAAAAAACATTTATAAAGTTAATTTAAAAAACATTTTTTTCACTGGTTAAGATTGGAATCAAACAGTTTTTCCGAGCTATTTGAACCCTCTACATGGGAATCAAACTGTTTCCCTGGGGAATTTTTTGTGATTATTTTTGCAGGTTGTATGACAAAATAGTGAGGTTCTTGTTTGCCCATAAAACCGTAAAACATTTAATTGGCTTACGATTTGGTTTATTGAAATGTTTTTTCGATCGGTTTAGCAACCTATAGCGGTGGAAAGGCCATCATTTAAACAGCACATTTAGGAAGTAAACATGTTAAAACAATATTGTGTACTGGCTCCCGGTTGCTTGCATCCCTTATTTTCCTTAATCTTCTACGTGCAAGATGAATATTGTTAAAATCCAGATAAAAGAATTTCTCCGTCACCCTGCATCACCATCGATTTCATGGAGTTCTGGTTCACCCATAACCTTATTATGGCATCAATTTCTTTATCCAAAATCAACTTAATTAATCTACATATTCACAAACAACCAACCATTAGAATCTGTCACGGCTAAATTTGTTAAAGTCAAACTTACACTTAAAATATTTTGTTTTATTTATCCTGGTTGACGTTTTAAATGCTTTGTTAGCCATAAAATATGTTTAAAAACAAGTGGAACATCAAATTGCAGGCCCGCCCACAGTCGACTAAACGACAGGGAAAGTGGAGATACCCACGTGTATACAGTCAACTAAACCACAAGGAAAAGAATAACACGTAAAAGAAAATGGGATGAATATGAACCTAGTCGAGGTTAACTCAGTCCTCCATGGACTGAGTTATAAATATTGGTTGCTCGGCTCCTCCTTGTAAATATTCGATGTTTGGCTTTTATTCTGAGATCAGGATAAAAATAGACAAATTATGCTCAGCTAGTTTCTACTTTGATGACTTCGGAGGCCTCCATCGTAGCGTTGGCGATGGCCCTCTTAGTTGGTGAGGAACCCATATAATAAATTTCTTTATACTCGTTGTCTATAAACAATGACGATATCCCACCGATCAGTTTGGGATCATTATTAATTTTCTTGTTTGTGTGTGTTGTTGCAGTAAGCACGATGACGTTCACATTAGTGAACAGCTGCAATGAGACGATCTGGCCGAGCATCCTCGCGGGAAGCAACCGGGGTCCCTCGCTGGCGGTGACTCTGTCCTTAACCCGAGCTAGTCCTCAGCGGTGCTCGTCGCAACAGCCGGCTGGTCGGGCCGCTTTTGGAGCCACACTGGCTGAGCCTTTAACGCCTAGGCCACGGCTCCCACGCCACGGGGATTGTCGGTGAGGCCTTGAGTGAGATGGTGTCACCCTTTTACATTGGTGGTACTCTTCCAACTGCACTATAGGAGATGCCGCACCACCGACCTTTTTCTTTTCACCAATACTCATGATCATGGACTACGCCTTACGTTTATACTTAGTTTATATTTTTTTATCTTTTACTAGGCACTTTCATTCATTATAAAATAGCAGTTAAAGATTCATCAACATTAACACAAATACACAATAGTAAAAATGGGAGGGGCAACTCCCTATAATGAGTTTTCCCGAAATATCAATATATATGTAAGTTACAATCTTGAGGAAACCCCAAATTTACACTTAGAATCTTTCTACATTCACTGGCACAACTCAGTTAGCCTAGCTCGTCAGCGCACCCACATGGTTGCCACACGACTCTCGCCCAACTCCTAGTTTACCTCTGCATGTTCACCCAAATGCGTTTTGTTCAACTCGTCCAACTCGTCACGCGCCTCCATCGAACGCCCAACTCGTCCACCGGCGGGTCATATCACCTGTTCAAGACTTCACCCGGTTCACCGTGCAACCAACTCGGGTCGTTCGAGCGGATGCCCTGTCGTGCCCTCGAACGACTCCCCAAATAGACGCCCTGTCGCGCCCTTGAACGACCTCGATCGATCCTACCCGAACGCCCTCGAATGACCTTGCATAAACGCCCTTGCCCGATGACTTCGCACAACTTTACTAAACGACGCCCTCGCATGATGACTTCGCACAACTTTTCTGAACAGCGCCCTCGAACGACTTTCTTGCACGACACGCTCGAACGACTTTCTGAACGAACGCCCTCAAACGACTGTGTGCACAAATGCCTTTGAACAGCCTCCTTCAGCTCGACTTGAGTGCTTCGGCCCTGCACTTCATCCGCCTGCACCTTCGCCTGAATTTCAGACCAACCTTCGCACTTTCACCTTGTTCCACCCTTGGATGCTCTGAACTGTGTGTTGATTCCTTGATGCCAAAATGACTCCCCACACCATCTTATTTATACGTTTCATCGCCATGGTTGCCTCACGTCGACTCGCCAAGCCGACCTTCGTTCAACCCACCGTTTGGAAATTTTAACACGTCAGCCGGTTCGCTAGGCACCCCCACTCAGGACCACCTCACGCTATAAACCAACCGTCCTCTTTCACACAGCCATTTTCGCATATAGCCTCATGCGTCGAGCTCTGCAACTCATGTGTGCTACATTCTCGCCCACTTGAAATCATTGTCGTCCTCGGCAATCTCTCATCCAGAAACTATCTATTACCAAGATATCCATACCAAGGCATATAATCCATTGGTATGTCATACATCGGAAAGTCATCTCAATCCATGATCATCAACCACATCTTGTTGCAATCTCCACATAATGCTCCTGCAGTGGAAGGCTGGTCCCTCCAACTCAAGCTACATGCTTACTGCAACATATTGTGTCGACCTCATCATGTACTGTCACCGTGTGAACTACTGTCACGATACTCCAACATAATGCTAACACATCTCTGCACACTGTCGACCCTCATGATTCGAAGTATTCAGGTGTTCAGTCAACTGTCACGCTCAAACCATGAGAATGCACATTCTTATGCCATCATCAGTCATTTCTCAGACTCCTGTCACAACATCAACTCGATCAAGAATCCATATCCATCCAAGTAAGCCATGCCCAAGTCCATGAAGTAGTCTCCATCTTGTCTGCAACATGTTGTCCATGATGTTTGGTGTCAATGTGTTTCATGAAATCAGTCGCATCTTTCCAACATCATCATCCATATGCGTAAAATCCATCTCCTAAAAATGAAGATATCCTCTCATCAAACCCGACTCTCGATGTGGCACATCCAGGTTCATGAAGCAACCTCCATCATCTCTGCAATGTGCCATCCCTCAAGTCTGCCAAGGAAACAAGTATACACCTGTCTCATCTCCCATGTGCTGCCCATGATCATAGATCAATCAGCTCCCATGTGTCAAAAGTGGTTAAGTCTCATCAACCCATGCCCAAGTGTTGCCACCAAGGCATCATCATCGTTGTAACTCTATCACTCCAAAGTGTCTCATATTGATCCTCCACATCAAGTCACTCTTTCAAGCACACCCATACATGTACTCAAAAGTATGCACCCCATCCTGCATCAAAGTCCTTGACCTCAGCTTCTCAATGCATCATATCCTCCAAGTCCACCATAATATGAAGTCCCTAAAAGTCACAACCTCATGTCATCATGAGCTCCATGAGTCACCTCCAACCAACATCCTAGCAAGCATACATGTCTTGGCCCAAAGGTCTCTACAAGATGCCTCAGCTCTCCATGTAGTAGGAATGCTCCATAGTCTGCTCACAAATCCAACCAGTCCATGGCCTTGTTGTACTCAAGTGCACAACATTCCCCATTGGCTCATAAATAAAACATCTCCATGTCACACCAGCAAATCCACCCACATAACACCCCTGCCTTGGCACTCCTCATTGGATGCCCATAAGTGACACCTCTACAAGTACTTCTGCATAATGTCCCTTCATAAGACTGCCATGCTCCATGTCTCCAACCTAATGTTCACGACTCAAGTTGCCCTTGTTGTCCAACTAAGTAGACCCATCACAACAATTGGTCATCCTCATCCAAGCCTGCAATCCGGTCTAGTGAACTCGATCACCCAACCATATCATCATCACATGAGTCTCTTCCACCATGGTTCCCCCACTGAAGGTTCCACAAAGACTTCCTCTTGGTCTCGGCCATGAGAAATCCACCCAATTATCACCATACCCAAGTGTGTGCCCTCCTCTAATATGTCCATGAGTCATGCTGGGCACTTAGCCAATTCCTCCATATGGCTAAAGCATGACCCATTCTTTCACAATGATCATCATGTTCCTCCCTTGTCACTTGCCCTTGTACCTTCCGTCATAAGGTCACAAACAACCTCAACAAGTCCTGCAACAGTCAATGATTCTTGCCTTTCCATACATGGTCTCTTCGTAGACATCCATGGTAAGATCCTCCCTTGCATCGGCAAACTGATTTTGCTCTTCCCTACATACGATTCATCTTCCAAAAGTCTCACTGAAACACAAGTATCAATAGTACTTACTTCATCATGAGGCTCCTCTATGTGAGTATCCTCATCCTCCAATGTTTGCAAACTGCACAATCCTGATCCAACTTGATCAATTTCAATTTCATCCTCCACCGTTGTCATATTTGCAACATCCTCAAACATCATGGCTTCCTCTTCTTCATCATCGCAATCTACAGCTACAACCTGCTCCATTGCCCAACCAAGTTGAAGAAGTCCGTCTTCAACATTCCTTTCCAAGACTTCAAGTTTATCTCGAATCCATGGGTTCTCCTCTTTCATCCGCTTCAACCTGTATAAGGTCAGAAAGAGCTTCCCTTCGCATTCTTCCAAACCTACCATGTCTCGTCATTCAGCTTGGCCCAAGCACAATGCTTCACCCATGCTAAACTTGTCACAAAGTGTAGTGGGATCAGCTTCTCTGCAAATCCTACACCTCGTTCACCATCAGCTCTGATACCACCTGTCACGATAGTACAGTGGGATCAGCTCCTTATCGTCAATCAACTCTGATACCACCTGTCACGCCCCTACACTGGCAGTACTCTTCCAACCGCATTATAGGAGGTGTGGCACCACCGACTCTTTTCTTTTCACCAATACTCACAGTCATGGACTATGCCTTACGTCTATACTTAGTTTATTTTTCTCTTTTACCAAGTACTTTCATTCATTATATAATAACAGTAAACATTCATCAGCATTAACACAAATGCACAACAGTATAACTGGGAGGGGCAACTCCCTATAATGAGTCTGCCTGAAATATCAATATATATGTAAGTTACAATCTTGAGGAAACCCCAAATTTACACTTAGAATATTTTTACATTCACCGGCACAACTCGGTTAGCTCAGCTCATCGACGCACCCACATGGTTGCCGCACGACTCTCACCCAACTCGTCATTTGCCTCCGCACGTTCACCCAAATGCATTTCATTCAACTCGTCCAACTCGTCGAGTGCTTCCACCGAACGCCCAACTCGTCCACCGACGGGTCATGTCACCCATTCAAGACTTCATCCAGTTCACCGTTTGATGAACTCGGGTCATTCGAGTGGACGCCTTACCACGCCCTCGAACGACTCCCGAATGACCATTCGAACAGATGCCCTACCGTGCCCTCGAACGACCCTACATGAATGCCCTCGCCTAATGACTTAGCACGACTTTCCTGAACGACACCCTCGCCTGATGACTTCGGACGACTTTTCTCAACAATGCCCTCGAACAACTTTCTTGCACGAAGCCCTTGATCGACTTTCTGAACGAACGCCCTCAAACGGCTGCCTACACGAATGCCTTCAAATGACCTCCTTCGGCTCGGCTCTGGTGCTTCGGCCCTACACTTCGTCCACCTGCACCTTTGCCTGAATTTCAGACCAACCTTCGCACTTTCACCTTGTTCCACCCTTGGATGCTCTGAACTGTGAATTGATTCCTTAATGGCAAAATGACTCCCCACGCCATCTTGTTTATACATTTCATCGCCATGGTTGCCTCAGGTCGGCTCACCTAGCCGACCTTCGTTCAGCCCACCATTTGGCAATTTTAACACATTGGCTAGTTGGCTGGGCACCCCCACCCAGGACTGCCTCATGCTATAAACCAACTGCCCTCTTCCACACTTAGCCATTTTCGCATATAGCCTTGTGCGCTTTGCAGCTTGTGGGCACTACAGATGGGGCTGGCGGGGCGGCGCCTGTTATGCTTGCGGAGTTCACACTCGATGGCACCGGAAACCAGGAAAGTTGGGTGGATGAGTTGTTGATATAACAACAATTGCCACAAAATTCCTACATTGTATTTGTTGTTGTAATATATTTTCATAGTTAATAAAATATTGGAGTGAACTAGTGTTTTTGGGAGTTAATAAAATATTGGGGTGAACTAGTTTTTGGGGAGTTTGTATGGTTGTTTTGGTTATCGCACATTGTTATGATAGAATTATGTAAGTGTTAATTGTTAAAATAAATAATTGAATTCTTATTTCATATTGAATAATTGAAGAAACATTTCAACAGAAAATTGACTTAAGTGTTGGGAGTAGGCATAGTTTGGGTAAGAGTAATTTTAAAAGTGAAATAATGCCCATGATGGGTGAAGTTGCCACAACATGGAGCCATGACAAGTGGTACGAGAGGCCTGTTTCGAAGGAAGTGAGCAATGTGGAGAAGTGTTGAAGTCTAGAAGCAACAAAGGGAGGTCAGGGTGAAGGCTGAGTTGAACAAATTAGACTTGGAGGTTGACTGCCATTAGCAGTTCAGTGATAAGTTGGCAAGGGCGAAGTTTGGCAGGGACAAGGTAGTGAAGTCAGGGCCAAGCTGAATGAAGAATATTTTATGGTTGTGACACATTCTCAAAGCAAACTGATGACAAACATTGGTGAAGAACCACATCTAATGGGTGAATCTAGCATGAACACTAAGGAAGTTTGCATGAACAAAATGTTGGACAAAATGGATGAGTTGAACATGAAGATGGATGTGCTTGGGGTAGAGAATGTCGAACTTAGGGAGAATTTCACCAAGGAGGGAGAAATTCATGTATACCTCAAAGTTCGATATGATTATCTTCATTGGAGATATGATCAAACCACGAATGAAGTTAAGGGAGTTGAAGTTGTGAGGGATCAAGGTATGGAAGAGATGAAAAAACTACAAAAGAGTCTTTCTGAAGCTCTAAACGAGATTGCGGTTTTGAAGAAAGTAGTTGGGCAAGGTTTGAATGGCAGATCTCCCCACATCAATATTAAGGAACCAGATTCGTATGATGGAATGAGAAGTGCGAAAACACTTGGAAACTTTCTATGGGATATGGTGCAGTACCTTCAATGGTTGGAGCTTGCATCGGAAGAGGCCAAAATGAAGTTTGCTGCACAATTCCTTACAAAAGATGTCAAGATGTGGTGGAGGTAGAGAGTGGATTAGATTCCCATGGCTATGGACATCTCGACTTGGCAAGAAATGAAGGAAGTGTTTGTTGGATAATTTTAGCCCACAATGAGATGTGGGAAGCACGTATGAAGAGAAAATACATCAAAAAAACTTGGAGTCTACAAGCTTATTAATGGGAATTTACGAGTGTGATCTTGGAGCTACCCGACATGGCAGAGAAAGACAAGGTTTTCAACTTCATCATTGGATTGAAACCTTGGGCATGCAATGAGGTGAAGTGGTAGAAGATCAAAACACTTAAGGAGGAATTTTCTGCAGTTGATAGGTCGGTAAACCATCATGAAGAAAGAGTAGAATACAAGAAGAAGAGATTTGATAAACCAAGAGAGAATGCTTCAAAGGAGGATGAGGCAAAGACAGGTGGTAAACTAAAGGCTAATAAACCTTTAAAGTGTTGGCTATGGGAAGGTGACCATACGGTGAAGAATTTTCCTTCATGACCGGGAGTTGCATTTGTTACACAGTGTGATGGAAAGAATAAAGAGGAACTCACCACCAGACAAAGTGATTAAAGTGGTAGAGTACACAGAAGTGAATATTGGTGAATGGCTAGGAAAAGTTGACTTCACAATCGTTTGTATGGATGATTATGAAGCATTTTTGGGGATAGAATTAATGAAGCAGTTTGAAGCGATGATGGTGCCACATTTGAAGAAGTTGTATATATACGATGAAAGGGAGGATGTACCATTGAGCGTTCCAACCATGACAGCCACAAAGGCCAACTATAAGATACAAATGATGAGTGTAGAGGAAGGTCAGCGAAACAAATAAGTCAATGATAACTTGAACGGAACGAAGGAAAAGCTCATGGAGCAAGAAAAAATCATAAGAGCATTATTCGATAGAATTTTAGACTTGACAAGTGGGCTAGAGGCAATGGAAGAATGCAAGGATGTGAAATCGGAAAACCAGCAAAATGAGCACTGTGAGGCATACATGTAGAGGTTAGAAGAGGAGGATGTTGATACATGGATTGAGATGTTGGAGAAAGATGAAGATGGAGATGGAAGGCCATCAACCTTCCCATTCCCACCATCTTTCTAAACATAGAATGGAAGATGACCTCATTGCCATTTGCTCAAGGCAATGGTACCTATTTTGAAGTAATGAACAGGCCACTATGGTAAGGCGAGACTGATAGAAGGATCATATGACTGCAGGATGTGATGACAGTTGTGATGATGCTAAGAAGCATGTGTTCTTATGGAGGAGATGCTACGATTGAATTAACTACCGGAATAGTCACCAACATAGGGGGTACCAGCACATGATGTTTTTGTAGAGTTGCGAAAGTATATGGGTATGGAGTAGGTCATAGGTAGAGCTATATGGTCATCGTGATGAGGGTGATAGACTTGGAAAAATGATTTTGTTAGGATGGTGTTGCCGAGGGCATTAACCTTTCTAGAGTGGGGGAGGACGTTAGGGCCCCAAGTTGGCACCAAGGCCAACAGGCGCCCATGACTACCCACGGACACGTAGAGAGGTGAAAAACTAACTTGGAGTGTGACAGGCGCTCCTACATAAAGGAGAGGCACCCAAGTCGACACGGCAGATAGTATGGGCATGTTGGCGAGGCATGTTCAAAGAGCCCACTTGCATGAAGGCGGGGCACTCACTATCAGGTCCCTGAGTTAACACTATGGCCAATGGGCACCCATGACTGCCCACGGATACTTAGAGAGGTGAAAAACTTACTTGGAGTACGATGAGCACCTGAGTGCGACGTGAACACCTACACGGAGGGGAGGCACACAAGTCGAAACACTAGGAAGCACAGGGGAGTTGGTGAGGCATGTGCTAAGAGCACGTTCACATGAGGGTGGGACGATGGGTGTCATGTTGGGCATAGTATAACAAAGGGAAATGTGCAAGGTATAACGGCCTATGCCCATGGGTGCAGCCGCCCATGGGGTACCTGAGAAATGTGATGACTTAGCAGTTGAGGCACGTGATGGGAAAAGGTAGAGTGAGTGAGGCACGGGGTAGTGAAGGCACATAGCATGTAGTTCAAGTGAGTGATGGCAAATGGACTGCATGAACTTGAAGGCAAGGGACGTCCCCAAGCAAAGGCAGGTAGGCCTACCCATCGGAAGGTCGGCTCAGGGGTACGCCAACCTACGAAGGGGTGCCCACCTATCCAGTGACAAGTTGGTGAGAGGCGTTCTGAAAACATGATGAGTCAGCTCAAGCGTTTGAAGTCGCGTCGGTCCACTTTAATAAATTGGCTAAGGAGCATATAAATACAAGGAAATGAGTTCAACGAAGGGCATCAAAGAAAGTCAACCAAGAGTAGAGGACATTACAGAGGAAACAATTTTGAAGGTCTACGATATCACAAGAAGCTGAAATACGTGCAAGGCAGAAAGGGATGTAGTAGTAGAGTGATGAATAGAGTGAGGCTCACCCACCGAGCCTGCATGACTATTCTAAATGAATTATTTGTTCTGGGTAGGAATTTTGAGGTTTCTTGGGTAGGTCACACTGTGTGGGCAAGGCTACATGATTCAGGCCTAAGTGTGGGTAGCGTTGAACGACTCAAGCCGAACGTGTAGGGTGAGATACACGACCCGAGTAGAATTGAGTGAATGATTTGTTGGTGCAACCAGGCAATTTCCACACATTGTAACTTGTAAAATATACTTGTATTATATTTTTTGAAGTATGAGAATTGGAATCGGTAACACTGAATCATTTATTCCCCACTTATCTAATTGAATTAACAAAGCACTAAAAATATTTGACTACATAGAAATGTCAATCCAAATATACTTATCAAAATACAAATTTTGAGAAACCAACTCCTTTAATAATTCTGTTTGAATGTCTTTGATTAAAATCAATTTGACGATGATGCTAAAATAAACTGCAACAGACCATAGATGTGTATGGAGAATGAAAAATCAAGTTAGATGGTGTGTTAAGAAATTATGTGCAAGCGAGTTGAGGAAGAAGTTGAGGCACATGATGAGAGTTTGGTTGAAGGAAGAAGAACTCAAAGTAATCGAGTATGAGGAGGAATTTCACCATTAGTAACTAGAGCAAGGATCCTTACTTGGAAAAGATGATGATGGAGATGTTGATAAGAGACTTCATGAGAGTCTCATATATTTTTTGGAGAGTTAATATCAACATGAAGAATTGGTGGCAAAGGCATCAAATTAGGATAGAGAGCCTTATGTTTTTAAAATTGATATTTTGCATATGGTTGTAGGTAACAAGCATGCTGAATATGGATACTCATCTACAGTTGTCATAAATATAGAGGGAGATGAAGTAGTTCCTTTCCAAAGAGTTAAAGAGGGACATAATTTAAAATGTATTATAATGGAAAATGAGGCAACATTTTCTCACAAATGAAATCAAAGGGAGACCCATACAAAATTTACTACTGCAAGTATCAAAGGATAATTCCAAGAACCTATTACTGCAGTGAGCAAGGAAAAGTTGTCTTATGAAGGTAGCCAAAAGAAGGGTCAAGTAAATGATCAAGAGAAACATTTATATGTAATTTTCACGAAGTGTTAGGAATAGATCAAATTGTTGGAAGAGTTGCTAAGAGAACCTAAGTTAGATGGAGGAATCATAGTGACTTATAAAAAATGCTCAAAAGTACCTAATGAAGAAGAGATGTTTTAAACATATATAAATACATAGATGAATCTTAGTTGTGAAACTAATTTGGATGAGTATTGCATAGAGTTTGTAGGTCCAATTCAAGCTAATTTTGAGAAGCATGTGATAATTCCAAAAAAAAAAAGTGGCATGATGGAAGATATTTAAGATGGGAAAAGGAATCTAGGAAGAAGCATGAAAACTAAAAGTTACTTGAGTATAGAGAAAACTAATTAGGATGAGGATTTGGAACTATTAGAGACTTGGTTAATGAATCCCAAGGTGCATATGCATCATGCAAAATTGGATCTCAAGGGAGAAAGGGTTGTTCTGAAAGACAGTAAGAAGGATGAATATGCAAAGTGTGACCAACTGGTTCAAAGTGAATAATTTGAATCAGAATTGAATAAGGGTTTTAAAACTCTTATGTAAGAAGAAGTACTGGAGTGAGTGAAGAGCAATGACAACTTTCTAACAAGGATAGATCTAGATGATGAAATAAATAAGATATGGATGTTAATGAAGAGGATTTCCAAGAGACGATACAGTAAGAAGACAAGGATAGCCATCAACAAAATAAGGTTGAGTGAAAGGCTTTACATTAGTAAAGAAAGTGGACAATGGTAGTATAATATTTGGAAGTCTAGGAAGTTAAAGGTGACAACAATAGCATAAATGGATGAATAAACAACTTCTTAGAAAATTATACATTACAGAGCAATGGAACACATAAAATATTGCATAAATATACACACAAAAATGCATAAAATAAGAGAGACATAGACCTACACAGTTCACCCAATTTTGGCTACGTCCACAGAGAAACAGCGAGTCCTTCCTTTTATATTATCCAACAAACTGAAGAGATACAACCTATAGCAGATTTGTTGTAATTCCTCTTCACTCTCACTCAATCTCATCTCTCTTTCTCACTTAGAATACATATCTACATAGCCGCAATACAATTCTCTCATATATAGTGAGGGGTTGCCTTCTAGGGAAAAAAACCCTAAATTAAACATAACTTATCCTAATTTCGCTCCCCCTGGACCCCCCTGGTGACACACATTTACAGGTGGTGTTGCCGCCACATTACGAACTAGGGTCCAATGCGGCAATACCTCTGAATAAAGAAGATAATCAGGCTCCACACCCAACACAACTACAACATAGGGTTTTGAACCTTGGAAGGTTCAACACTAAATGACACATGACTAGGAGGTCATGAAATGTTTCTAATTTGAAGTGTGATGTAGGAGAATCCTATCATAATATCTTCTCCACCAAAAGAATTAATCCTCTCTTGTATGTAATATTTTGATTAAGGGAATTTCAGTAGCTAGGAAGTTTTTCTAAGGTTTCATTAAGGGGCACATGTATTAATTTTGTTAGGATTAGCTGGAAATAGATTTTAGAAATAGGGAAACATGTAATTAGAGGAGAGGAATGCCTTTGTATTTGTGAAATTTATCTATCTATGTATTTTACAATGTGATGATATTTTTTTTCAAGTGTGAATGATGAACTGGTGATTTTTTACTTCGAAAATTGTATGTAATTCTTGTAATAGAATATGAGTGCAAGGGTTTTGATGGTTGGTTGATTTCCTAGTATAGTAATTGGCTACAGGATATGAGATTCCTCTAGGAAAGAGTGTGACAACCTTTTGCAAGTTTGGAATTGATATTGCTTGTCATGAATCAAATCTTCTTTGTGTGATATTTGCTGGATTGAAGCTTGTCTAGATGTATAAAATTATGGATTCGATTTTTGGAGTTTGTTGAGGTCTGTGTTGAAGAATGGAAATGGTGCTAACTTGAATTGAATAATTGGGTAAATGTTAGAAATGTGTATGCCCAACTATAGATTGTGACGAAGGTGTGGTCAAATTGTTGAAGTATGCTTCAAGTTCAATGAAATCATGTCAAATTGAATCTGGCTGTTTTAGGAGAGAGGGAAGAGTATAAAAATCCACAAGTTGGATGTGTGGTGGTGTTAATTAACTGAGAACCTTTTCCCCATACACGTCTCTAGGGCCATCGAAAAATGGTTCCCTATTATAAATATAGATGACCATAACAAGTGAATCAGAATTAGCTAAATAGTTCTAAGTATTTCCTCAATTGGCTCCAATAATAGCTCCCTAAATATCTCCCATGATCTCTACTCACTATCTCCATGATTCTATCAATAAATATTCATCTCTACTTTCACTCATATTTCTCCATATCTCATTCCTACATAGACTTTTAGAAATAGTCTATAGTATCACATTTTTTAGCATATTGTTCATTAAACATTACAAATAGAAATTGTTCCTTCATGTCTCTTCTTTAATGAGAATTTTTCATTAAAATAGTCCCTCGTCCACTTTTTTTTGTTGTTAGCTTTTTGTGATCTTCCTTGGTATTCTTCATCCTTTGTTCTTGATCTTTCTTCCTCTTGTATTTGCAACATAAACATCGTTGAAATCCATATAAAAGAATCATCATCCATGGGAATGCATAGGTCTTCAATTGCTGTATTTACGAATTCTCTAGAAACCCTCTTCTCTTATGTAGTTAATTAACCATTCTTCCATTGCAACTATACATACATGTACCTATTACTCACCCTACATCAACATCATTATTTTTATTATCCTCATTTTCCTGGGTTTCTGGTTCACCTGTAACCTATTGTTAATGCTCTACATCAATTGCTTTGCATAAAATAAGCCTAATTAAATTTAGGTATTCACGACCAACCATTAAAATTTATCATTGAATCAATGTCTGAATGTTAAACTTATAGTTAAAATTGTTGTTTTATTTATCCTCATTGATGTTTTAAAAGTTTTATTTTTCATAAAATTCGTTTAAAAAACAAAAATGTGTTATATGAACATTAAATTCCAGGCCTGTAGCAGTTGAGCCGCCCACGTGTATACAGTCAACTAAATGATGAAGGACAATAGCAATATTTAACAAAACAATAATAGTTCCATGAATATCTTTGACCTCGTTCGCCAAACCATCTAATAATTATTCAGTTGTGATGTCACTTGTGTGTTATTAATTGTTTTTTTTTTCAGAATATAAACCCTTTCCAAATATGAACATGGCCGTTACTCCACTAGTTATAGGGAAGGAATTTGAGGGGAAAGATGCCCTTTTCACATCTATCGACATTTTTGTTAAAATGATGAAAATAGGTACTAAGGTTGTAGAAATTGTCGACGATAAACTATCAAAAACAAGAATATTTTAGATTTGAAATGCCTACCTTGTAGGCAACCTTCATAAAGCATTAATTATTTGATGAATATGAACATTGGGCCTAAATACACAAACAACATAAAACGTTAATTGTTCATTGAATATATTTTAGTTGATCCATCAAATAATCTAACAATCCACTCGTATTGTTATTTGTGGACTACTAATCTATTTTCTTTTCCAAATATAAACACTTTCAGATATGGAAACTGACCTTAATTCGCAAGACGGATCCAATTCCTGCCAAAATGGCATAGACTTACTGCTATGAGGATCTAATCCGATCCATTTCGCTTATCCACCTATATCCTATCCAATTCTCTTCTTTTTCCAATTCTCTTCTTTTTCCTTGTGTTATAGAGGACTTCTGCTGCCATGAACTGAGTTGTGACTAACACAACTGCATTTATCAATATGGTTAATATACGACGATAGGTGTATATGAACCATATCTACAATGACATTAGTAAATGTGGTTAATATATGTTGATAGGCATATATAACCGACATTAAAAATTATTAAGTGTATCTTATTAAGGCTAACTATTTTTGATTATTAATAACTATAAAAATAAAAATAATAACACCATATTATTGTATATTTATATATTTAGTGTTATTATATTAATATTATATTGTATATTAATATAATAATATATTATTATATAATATTAATTAATAATTATATTTAAACCCATAATATACTTGAGATGTAACATAATAATATCATTTAGTTATTGTTAATAATACTTATTTATCTCTCACCATTATATTATGGTCAGTAATTATTATATACTTATGAATATTATTGTGAATATATATTATATATAGTTGGAATATATTGATAATATTAACTATATATAGACTATATATTAAACTAAAATATAATATATTATTACACACACATATATATAAACTGAAGGTATTAATCAATCCAAAAGGTTAACATTATAAACCCAAGAGATTAATAAACCCAATGGATTATTAATATTATAAACCCAATAGGTTAATATTATAAATCCAACGGATTAATATAATTAAACCGAGTGATTAATCAACCCAATGGATTAATATTATAAACACAAGGGATGAATATTATAAACCTAAAGGATTATTTATATTATAAAACCAAGCGATTAATCAACCCAAGGAATTAATATTATAAACCCTTGGGATTAATATTATAAACCCAATGAATGAATATTATAAACCCAAGGGATTAATAAAATTAAGGGTTTAGGGTTTATAAACCCATAGTATTAGTATTATAAACCATTGGGATTACCATTATCAATCCAAGAGATGAATAAACCCAAGGGATTATTAATATTGTAAACTCCAAGGGACTAAATAATCCCTTAGGATTTATTTATATTATAAACCCAAGTGACTAATCAACCCAAGGGATTAATATTATAAACCTTTGGGAAAAAAACCTAATGGATTAATTTTATAAACCTAAAGGATTAATAAACCCTATGGATAGTCCGCTTGGGGTAGCTCAAGTGGCGATGGCTATGGAATGAAATCTCACCGAACCGGAGACCTTGGGTTCGAATCTTGTACTACCCTCCCCCGTTGCTGGGTGAATAATGGACATGTAAAAATCGAAAATGAGAGTCCTACCAAGCTTAACAAAAAGAAAAAAAAAAAAAACCCTATGGATAAATACTATAAACCTGGCGATTATAAACCCAAAGGATTAATATTATACCATTGTATTAATATTATAAGCCTAATATATTAATATACATATTAACAATTAATATTATAAACCCAACAAATAAATAAACTCAAGGGATTATTAATATTATAAATCCAAGGGAATAATATTAAACCCTAAGATTTATATTACAAATGCAAGGGACTATAAACCCTATGATTACTATTATAAACATAAAGAACTCATATTTTGAACCTTACAATTACAAAACCTTATGATTATAAACCAAAAACTCAATATTATAAACCAAAACAAACCGTAAACTGTAAACCCAATATCATAAACCATAATATTAAGCCCTAATTTATGAAATGTCGTAATGTGACATTGAATAAATTGCAATGTAATGTAATATTGTGACAATGATCGCCACACTACGACGATGGATATATTTTTGTACCATTCCAACATCAAAATATTACACCCAAATATAAATCCAAATATTATAAACCATAATGTTATAAAAACCATCATTATAAACCCTGAGATTAATATTACAAACCCTAGGAATAATATTATATATCCTACGATAAATATTATAAACTATAAGATTAACAATATAAATGCTAAAATTAATATTATAAACCCTTGCATTAATATTTTAAACCCTAAAATTATAAAATCCAATATTAAATCCAGTGGATTAATTATATAGACCAAAGCGATTAATAAACTCAAGGGATTAAAAATATTATAAACCTAATGGATTAATGGTAAAAACATAAGGGATTAATAAATCCAAGGATTAATATTATAAACCCAAGGGATTAATACTATAAACCCCCAAGGCATTAATATTAAAAGCCAAGTGATTAATATTATAAACTGAAGGGATCAATAAACCCAAGGGATTAATATTATAAACTCAAGGGATCAATAAACCCTAGGGATAAATATTATAAACTTAAGGGTTTAATATTATAAACCCAAGGCAATAACATTATATACCTTAATGGATTAATACTATAAATCCAAGGGATTAATATTATAAACCCAAGGCAATAACATTATAAACCTTAATGGATTAATGCTATAAATCCAAGGGATTAATATTATAAACCTAAGATGTTAATATTAAAACCCAAGCGATTAATATTATAAACCCAAAAGACTAATAAATCAAAGAGTTTAATATTACAAAGCTAATGGATTATATTATAAACCCATGGGATTATTTATATTACAAAACCAAGAAATTAATAAAACCAAGAGATTAATTTTATAAACCCATGCAATTAATAATCCCAAGGGATGGATATTATAAACCCAAGGGTTTAATATTATAAACTCAAAGTATTAATATAAACCATTAAGATTAATATTATAAACCCAAGAGATTAATAAATCAAAGGGATTATTAATATTATAACCCAATGGGATTAATAAAGGCAAGATATTATTTATATTATAAACTCAAGTGAGTAATCAACCGAAGGGATAAAAACCGAAGGGAATAATATTAAACCATAGGATTTATATGACAAATGAAAGGGACTATAAACCCTAGGATTAATATTATAAACCCAAGAGATTAATATTGAAAACACTACATTTATAAACCTTATGATTATAAACTGTAAACCCAATATTATAAACCATAAACTTTAAATCTGATATCATAAACTTGAATATTAAACCCACTATTATACAATGTCATAATGTGACATTGAATAAATTGTAATGTAGTGTAACATTGTGCCAATGATTGTCATATTGCAACATTAGATAGGTTTCCGTACAATTCCAACGCCACAATACTAAACCCTAACATAAAACCAAATATTATAAACCTTATCATTATAAAAACCAACATTATAAACCCTGAGATTTATATTATAATCCCTAAGAATAATATTATACACCCTACGTTAAATGTAGTAAACATACGATTAATATTATATATGCTAAGATCAATATCATAAATCCTTGCATTAATATTTAAACCCCAAAATTATAAAATCCAATACTAAACCTAATGGATTAATAATATAAACCAATGAGATTAATAAACCTAAGGAATTGATTTTTTTTTAAGTTCAACTAGCGAGACATGTCTAGGGGTATTGAAGTTCTCATCACTTGGATACACAAGGGTTTTCCAACATGCTTTTTACCAACTGTCCTACCACCCATGGACCAAGGGATTAATATTATAAACCTAAGAGATTAATAAACCCAATAGATTATTTATATTATAAACCTAATGGATTAGTAAACCTAAGGGATTGATATTATAAACCTAGGGGATTTATATTATAAATCCAAGGGATTAAGAGACCAAAGAGATTATTTGTATTATAAAACCAAGCGATTATTCAACCCAAGGGATTAATATTATAAATCCAAGAGATGAATAAACCCAAGGGATTAATTTTATAAACCAAAAGGGATAAATAAGCCCAAGGCATATAAACCCAAGGATTAATTTTATAAACCCAAGGGATAAATATTATAAACCCAAGGTATTATAAACCTAACATATTAATATTAAACCATTTGATTAATATTATAGACCCTAATATATTATTATGGTCATTAGAGATTAATATTATAAACCCAACATATAAAAACTCAATGGAATAATATTAAACCTTAGCATTTATATTATAAATTCAATGGAGTATAAACTTTAAATATTAAATATAAATTAATATTATAATATTAATTTAATTGTTTAAATATTAATTAATTTTAATATATAAATATTAATTAATATCATTATTTTAATTTAAATATTTTTAAAATCATGTTTAATGGTATTAAACATTTTAATGTTTTAATTAATGTCATTAGCATTTTAGTTAATTAATGTTTAAATTAATTTATATTAATGTATTGATTTTAATTATTTTTTTAAAAAGTCGTAATTTTATTCATATGAAAAAAATTACATTTTGTAGATGCTTAAAGCATATGCATGTGAACTATTCCTGTAACCAGGAAACAAGAGAATACAAAACAAAGAAAAGAGATAAAGAAAAGATTCAGCTGGCCTATGCTTTCCTACCTTTCTTCTTCTCCACTCTTTGCCAACCACCAGTGTTGGGAGTGGGAGCAATAATGGCAAGCTGGTTTTCCATTGTATTCATTGGTTGTTCCTTGTCAGATTCCGATCCTTCAGAACCATGTGGTCTTTTGGTGCCACCTTCTTCCAATTGATATACTTATTGTTGTTTCATATTGTATTGCCCCAAGTTAGTCTCTTAGGTATACTCTTCCTGTGTGTTTTCCTGTTCCATTTGTGTTCCTGTAGGTTTTGTCTTCAAATCTTCTTCTTCCAGTGGTTCGGTATACTGCCAACCTTTGGGCTTTTTCTGTTGTTTCTTGTTCCCTTTGGGCTCCTTCCTAGCCAATGGACAGGCGTATTGGAGGTGCCCTATTTGCAAGCATCCGCGACATCTAAAAGTTGTGTTTTCATAATCAAGCGGTTGTGTCCACAGTGAATTATTGAAATTCAGTGTGATGTGATCTGGTAGCCCCTGACTCAGATCCACTTCTACACATATTCTGGCAAATGTGAAGATTCCCCGAATAGCTCTGTCTTCATCCGCTTTTAGGAATTTCCCCAAAGAATTCCCAATGGCTATTAATACTTTGTGGTGCCAGAAATGTAAAGGGAGGTTATGTAGCCTGACCCACACTGGCATTGTTGAAACTACCATGGTATTGGCATCAAAATCTGGGAACCAGGGGGTGATGAAGAGGGCGGCATTGCCCCAAAACCAAGGCCCTTGATTGATGATGTTTTCTCGTTCTTGTTCTGTGTTTAATCTAACTATGAAAAAACCCCTTTGGGCATAGGTAAAATTCACAGTTGGATAACTAGTTAGCAAAGATCCATTGATGCAGTGCATCTGATTTTGGCCAGTAACCATTTAATCTACAGATGACAACATTTTGGGTTAAATCTAAGTGTAGATTAGTTACCTCTGGCAGGGTTACTGTAAGCATTGGAGCTTCAGGCTTCTGTTCCACGATGTAGGGGCCTGGTAGCTCTGTTGTTGGTGCTAGTTTGTTCTGCATTTGTTCCTTACCTTTGAATGCATCGCGAAAGGACCCTGTAGTTTTAGAACTAGCTACCTTGCAACCGCCCCGTAGTCTCAAATTTAGTATGATAGTTGAATCGTTGATTACGCCATAGTCCTGTACCGTGTGATTGTCCTATAGGTTGTGTCCTGTATATATCAGATTTTGGTATTCTGTTGGGGTTCCCAGTTTTTTCTGAATCTCCTTTTTCAATTGTTGAATGCTCGTCCTCTTGCAGATCTGGAGGCACTGATGTCTTCCTTCTATAGATCTGATAAAAATTTGCCCCAGATCTTTCTCCATATATGGGGGATCGACCTTGTCTAGGTCTCGATCTGTTGGATCTCATTTCTCTGTGTGTCGAAAATTTGGACCATTTCTTGATTTGTGTGTGTCATCCTTGCGCAGGGGCCATGCTAATCTTCTCTGTATCGTTCCAATTTTATCGGATGTCTCCGAAGAGATAGAAACCAATGTTGATTTTAATTAGATTAAAACTTTATTTAATATATCAATGTATTAATGTTAATAAATTAATATTATTATTAATTGATATTAATATATTTATTTAAATATTTTTAAATTAAAGTTTAATGTTATTAAATAATTTTAAATCAATATTTTAATTAATATATTGTCAACAATATTAATAGGCACTTATGTTTGACCCAAGTTGAACACTATTGATTGTTAAACATACTCAAAGACACCCACATTATTAAATGTGGTTCACTGCATTTTGAAATGTTAGACACATTTGTGTGCAATTCCAACATCACGAATTATTATTAAAGTTAATTATTATTAATTGACTTTATTAATATTAATACTGCTATTACTAAACATTTTTAAATCATGATTGTTACCGACCAAGGGTGACCATAGTTGATTAAGGTTGACAATGAATGACTTTGGTCAGCCATGGTTGACTATAATTGAATATGGTTCAGTTACATTGACTAAGAATGACTTGAGTGAACAAGGTTGACTATTCTAAAATATAGTAAATATAAGGTTGACTTTGACTAAACAAGGTTGACTATTGTCAAATATAGTAAATATAGGGTTGACCAAGATGTTTAGGTATGTTTGACTAATGTAGATGACTATTAAACAATTTTACCACAATTATGTATTAATGCTTTGATAAGTATATTATTGTTAATAAATTAACTAATTAATATTAATTATTTATTTAAAAAAATTAAATTAATGTTACTAAACAAACATTAAAAAAAATGAATATATTGTCGAATGTTTTATTTTATTTTATTAAACAATTTAATTAATATTATTATTAATTAACATTAATATATTAATTTAAATTTTTTTAAAATTAATGTTATTAAACATTTTTTTTTAAAATATTTTAATTAATATGTTGTCCAATGTTTTCTTTAATGTTATTAAACATTTTAATTAATTTTTTAATTAATTTATATTATTATTAAATAAAATTAATATATAATTTAACCCTTTTAAATTTATGTTAATTAATAAATATTATTATTAATTAACATTAATACACATTTTTAAATTAATGTTAATTAATTAATATTATTATTAATTATCAATAATATTTTAATGTAAACATTTTTAAATTAATGTTTATTGTTATTAAAAATTATTATTTTTTATTGTTATTATTCAATAATAATATTAATATTATTTTTAACATCATTTAATATTAATATTAATTTTTTTACTAATATTATTAATATTATTTTATTATTATTTATTAACGCTTTAATTCATATGTCCTGACGATGAACCACACTAGTTGGTTCGAAACGCGTCGACAAATGAGATTCCATGTGATTTTCGCCGAAATCTTTCTCTAACTTCATATGTTAATGTTAATAAATTAATATTATTATTAATTAATACTATTATTTTTATTTGAATATTTTTAAATTAATATTTAATGTTATTAAAAATTTTAAATAAATATTTTAATTAATATATTCTCAAATGTTTTATCCAATGTTATTAAACATTTTATATAAATGTTTTAGTTAATATATTCTCAAATTTTTAATTAATGTTATAAAACATTTTAATGTTTCAATTAATCTTATCAATGTTTTAATTAATTAATGTTAATTCGTGTTTTAATTAATTAATTAATTAATGTTATATTAACTAAGGATTATTTTGAGTGAAACGGTTATTTATTGTGGTAAATATATGGTTGACCAACTAAATGTGATTATATTTGGCTATGTTTAACTAATGTAGTTGACTATAATAATTATGTATTAAGTAATTTTTCTTTTAATTATGTATTAATGCTTTAATTAATATATAAATTTTACTAAATTAATATTAATATATTTGTTGAATTGAGGCTTCTATGATCCATATCAAGTTTATGAGAAAGAAATTTTCGGCGTAAATCACATGATAATACATTTGTCGACGCGTTTTGAACCAACGAGTGTGGTTCATCGTCAGGACAAGTTGAAGAATCAGATCATGGCTACATGTCAAATAGGGATAGCAGATCTTCCAATGGCTAGGTTTGACTGGAAAATGGCTATATTAGACTAGATTGGGCAAACGGCTATAATGGACCAAGAAACGGCTAGATTTGACTAGTTAAATTATTTAATAATAATAATATGATTAGATAAATAGTTATTCAATGTCTTAGGGTTGATATCGTTATATTTTATGATGTTCTGAATGTCATAAAGTTTAGAATGCTACAAACGAACATCAATTTTAATACTTTCTGGTTGGTATTATGTGTTATTTTAAGTAACAAATTAATCAAATTTGAGTTAAAAAATAATAAATCTAGGGATATTAAAAATAATAACAAATATTAATAGAACTAAGGATTATAACCATTAGTAATTGTATGGATTTAATATTATCTAAAATAATAATATTAATTATTATTATTATTATTATTATTATTATTATTATATTATAATAAAATTATTATTCTTATTATTAATGGTTTAGGTAACTAATTAATATAAATTTATTAGTAAAGCTATCTAATGTGAACATAAACTTATTGCTTAAATTTAAATAATTATCATATACTAGAAGATTTTAACCCATTCAGATAGTCATGAAAAGGACTATTTCATAAATAAAAGGAAAAGAGAATGAGGGAGATCTCCAAAGAGGACCAAAAACTCAAATAAGAATTAAGGATAAAGAAAACAAGTTAGATAGAAGCTTCACTATAGGATAATATAGGGAAAAAATGGAAATAGAAATAAAGTACAAGTCATTAATAGAGGGAGCGGGAGGAAGGGGAAGAAACGACTAGGAAGAGAGCGCAGGGATCCAACAACTACTGATCTTCCAACTATCATCTCTATTGAGATTGCTTGGTCGTTTTTCAATCTCAATGGCTTCTCTAAATTTTCAGTGATGGAACTGCGCAACATTAGCAATAACTTGGGATTCCTCAACACAAACATGATGTTTAGTCTTCTCCGCATGATCTATTAGTGTGGAAGACTTGGTTCTCCCATGCTTTAGGTCTGTTGCGTGCTCATTAATCCTTTGATTAATAGAACGACCAGTCTCACCAATGTAGGGGGTTCTCAAGGCTTTGGCCTCAGCCTGTCTCCTACCCAAACTCTGGAAAATATTTGTAGATGACGCTAATGTCATCTAGTCTCATGGCCAGGAGGAGTTGGATCTCTTCTTCAAACATCTCAATAGTCAATCCTCCGCCATTAAGTTCACCATGGAACAAGAGGTAGATGGTTGCCTCCCTTTCCTTGATATTCTTATTTCGAAGAATATTGACAGTTCCCTCTCCCACCAAGTTTTTCGAAAGAAAACTCACATGAAGCAGTATCTGCATGCCAGTTCCCATCATTTCCCTGCTCAAAAGTTGGGCGTTCTCAACACCCTCGCTACTCGTGCCCTAAGGATCTCTGATGAAAATAGCTTCGATAAAGAGAAATCCCATCTCCTTAATGTCTTTGTTGAGAATGGTTATAGTAGACACCTGGGTCAGAAGGCTTTCCTTAAAGCCTACAAGAATTCGATAGTTAAAAAAGAACCTAAAGATCGAGTCCCAGGGGTCCATCTACCTTTTATCCAAGGGACCAATGATAGGATTGCTAGGATTCTTAAGAAGCATAATGTTCCCTCGACCTTTAGACCCTTAACACCATTCGTAATTCCCTCTGATCAATGAAGGATCCTGTCAACCCTAAGGACATGAAGGGTGTCTATATTATTACTTGTTCCTGTGGAACCCCCTACATTGGTGAGACTAGTCATTCTATTAATCAAAGGATTAATGAGCATGCAACAGACCTAAAGCATGGTTGAACCAAGTCTTCCACACTAGCAGAGCATGTGGAGAAGACTAAACATCATGTTTGTATTGATGAGGCCCAGGTTATTGCTAAGGTTGCGTAGTTCCATCACCAAAAATTTAGAGAAGCCATTGAGATTGAAAAAAGACTAAGCAATCTCAATAGAGATGATGGTTGGAAGATCAGTAGTTGCTAGATCCCTTCCCTCTCTTCCTAGTCATTTCTTCCCCTTCCTCGCCCTCCCTCTATTAATGACTTGTACTTTATTTTTATTTCCTTTTTTTCCCGTATTATCCTATAGTGAAGCTTCTATCTAACTTGTTTTCTTTATCCTTAATTCTTATTTGAGTTTTTGGTCCTCTTTAGAGATCTCCCTCATTCTCTTTTCCTTTTGTTTATGAGATAGTCCTTTTCATGACTATCTGAATGGGTTAAAATATTCTAGTACATGATAATTATTTAAATTTAAGTAATAAGTTTATGTTCACATTAGATAGCTTTACTAATAAATTTATATTAATTAGTTACCTAAACCATTAATAATAAGAATAATAATTTTATATTATTATTATTATTATTATTATTATTATTATTATTATTATAATAGTTAATATAGTTAATATTAAATCCATACAATTACTAATGTTATAATCCCTAGTTCTATTAATATTTGTTATTATTTTTAATATTCATAGATTTATTATTTTTTAACTCAAATTTGATTAACATGTTACTTAAAATAATACACAATACCAACCGGAAAGTATTAAAATAGTGTTCGTTTGTAGCATTCTAAACTTTATGACATTCAAAATATGAAAAAATATAATGATATCAACCCTAAGACATTGAATGACTATTTATCTAATAATAATATTATTATTAAATAATCTAACTAGTCAAATCTAGCCATTTCTTGGTCCATTATAGCCCCTTGTCCAGTCTAGTCTAATATAGTTGTTTTCCAGTCAAACCTAGCCATTGGAAGATCTATTATCCCTATTTAACATGTATCCATGATCTGATTCTTCAACTTGTCCTGACAATGAACCACACTTGTTGGTTCGAAACGCATCAACAAATCTATTATCATGTGATTTGCGCCGAAAAAATCTTTCTCATAAATTAATATATTTATTTAAATGTTTTAATTAATGTTATAAATAAATATTTTAATTATTATATTATTAGATGTTTAAATTAATGTTATTAAATATTCTAATTAATGTTTTAAGTAATTTTTTAATGTTTTTAATTATTTAATTAATGTTATAGTGATTTAAGACGACTTTGAGTGAATTGAGATTGGCTATTATCAAATAAGATAAACATAAATTGAGTGTGAATGTGCTCATATTTGACTATGTTTCACTAATGTGGTTGACTATAATAATTACGTATTTTTTTATTATTATTATTATTTTAACTAATTTATCAATGTATAAAGGTTAATAAATAAATAAGTCAATAATATTATTAATTAATATTAATATATTAATTTAAAATGTGATTAAATATTTTAAATGTTTTAATTAATATATTTTCAAATTTTTTGATTAATATTATGTTGGGTCCCTATAATACTAGTGATTACCCCAATACTATTGTATTTGTATCCCTTATTAATATTGTTGTGCCCCTATTGTCCCCATATTGTTATTACTGTGTCCCATAGAATCCCTCTATTGTTATTTTTGTGGCTTTATATTACTATTGTTAGGTTGTCTGGGTTATATTGTGACTCCTTAGACTCCTATATATAGAAAGGAGGTTTTGTCATTTGAATGATCGAAGAATTGCTCATTTATGTAATGTAAAGGAGGTTTCCCCCTCGAAGAGGCTGAATTCTAAGGCGTGGATCTCTCTTTTCTATCTTTTTGTGAGTTGGTTTCATAACATTTGGTATCAGAGCTTTGGATTCTAGGGTTTCATTGCTCCAAACGGGTCATCGTGGAATTTTCGCTATAACGCCTTTTTTGTGACGTTTCACAAGCTAAAACAAAAACCCATTTGAGAAGACATGGTGTTGAATCTCGGGTACGAATTTCAGAGCTTTTTGCACTATATTTGTGGAGCTATGATCGGAGGAAGTTGGTCTTTTTGCAGACTCCTGAATTACATTCCAAACAGGTGACCTGGGGAAAATCGTCATAACTTTCTCTCTAAGCATCGGATTGAAATTTCGTAGGGAATGTACAGAAAGAGGACGGACTGTAGTTTCTTGTATATCTTTTTTAGATCCAAAGGTTGAAACAGGGACTCGTGGCACATCGACAAGTTCGCTCTATTGAACTAGTCTATAATCAGGTCATCTTGGGAGATTGTACACAACTCTTCCTTGGAGAATCCAACTTGGATCAGACTGATGGCATTGGAAAGAGGACATAGAGGGCTACTACAGGTCGCAATTTCAGAACTGGATGATTCGAAATTGCATGGATACATCATATTCAATATCAAGCTTCTACAAAGTGAAAAAAGGTGTGTAGTTTTTTTTTAATTTTTGCATAAGCTTGGTTTGAAAAATTAGTTTGAATCGATAATTGATGCCCCGAGGAAAGAAAATGCAAACACCTAGTAAGCAACCTGAAAGCTCTAGCATGAATTATGAAGAAGAGGAAGAAATGCAACATGATATATCAAAATTACGAGACCAAGTGCAACAAGTGTCACTTGCACAAAAAGCAACAGAAGCGAAGATGGATGGTTTAAGGAGAGACGTAGAAGCTAAGATGGATGGTTTAAAGAAAGGTGTAGAAGCTAAGATGGAGTGTTTAAAGAAAGGTGTAGAAGCTAATATGGATGGCATGGAAGCTAATATGAATGGCATGGACGCTAAAATTGATGGCATGGATGATAAGATGGAAGAATTGAAGATAAATATGAATAAGTTGCTACAAGAAATGGTCAGTAATGGTGAAAGGGTAGTAAAGGAAACTCATGATGAGAACAAAAGAAATGTTAATCATGATTCCATAGACTCTAATGTTGGATCGAAGACCCACCATATTCCAAAAATCGATATGAGGAAGTTTGATGGCAAGGATCCCGCAACATGGATATTACAGATGGAGCAATTTTTCGATCTCAATAATCTGCAAAACACACAAAAGGTACGTATTGCAACTTTATATTTGGAACCAAATCAGTTTGTATGGTATCAATGGCTTTGCTCTCGTAAACAAATTATCACTTGGGCAATTTTTACGGAAGAATTGACAACACATTATGAGGATACAAAAAGCAATACTTTTTTTAGCCAATTGATAAGTCTCAAACAAAAGCATTCAATAATGGAGCACATTGAGGAGTTCCAAAAATTGAAGATAAGGGTAAAAAATATTTCAGAGGAGCATAGGATCGATGTGTTCATAGGGACTTTAAAGGATAATATCCAACATGATGTTTCCTTTGGGAACCTGATTCATTAGAGAAGGCATTCAGGTTAGCAAGAAAAATTGAAAGAAAAATTATGGCAACCAGGAAGCATACCACTCACAACTATAAAGATGGAAGTGTTGTTGCCCTTAGTCTTCCACAACCTATAAGGTTGACACCACAAAAATTCGAAGAAAAAAGAGCAAAAGGGCTTTGTTACAGTTGTGATAGCAAATACACTGAAGGTCATAAGTGTGCTGATAAGAAATTATTCTACATAGATTGTGAAGAGGAAGAAGAAAAGGAGTAAGAAAGGTCAAAAGAAGAGGATATACTCCAGGAACAAAGCCTAGATAAAGAAGAAATGAATCCGACCATATCTTGTAATGCATTAGCGGGAATTAGCACTCCTAAAACCATCAAGATAGAAGGACAAATCAAGACGAAAAAAGTAATAGTGTTGATTGATTCAGGAAGTACCCACAATTTTATTCATTGTAAGGTAGCAAAAGAATTGAATTGCTTCTTATATCCAGCACCAGAGTGTCATGTGATGGTTGCAAATGGAGGAACAATAAATTGCTCTGGAAAGTGCCATAATATCAAGCTATCCATGGGAGAATATGTATTGACTAGTCCAATGCTTTCCATTCCAATGGGAGGTGCTGATGTTGTACTAGGAGTCCAATGGCTACAATCCTTGGGTACAATAACTTTTAATTTTCAAGAACTTTTCATGAAATTTTCTGTGAAAGGAAAGGAAGTTGAATTAATGGGTATTGCATGGAAACTGGGAAAGATAATCAGCTCTAACGGTATTACAAAGCTTCTAAAAAAGGAGCAAAGAGCTGTAATTGCACAATTATGTTCGCTATATGTTTCCATATTGGAATCATCTATTTCTCCAGATCTCCAAAAAGTCTTGGACAATCATTCCAAGGTATTTGATACTACCAAAGGTCTCCCACCTATTCGTGATCATGATCATGCTATTCATCTGATTCCAATAAGTGTTCCTCCAAACATCAGGCCGTACAAATATCCCTATGCCCAAAAAAGTGAAATTGAACATATGGTTGCAGAAATGCTAGAGGCTGCTATAATTCAACTGAGTCAAAGCTCTTTCTCTGCTCCAGTAGTATTGGTGCACAAGAAGGATGGATCATGGCGCATGTGTTCGAATTATAGGGAGCTCAAAAATCTCACTATTAAAGATAAGTTTCCTATTCCTGTCATTGATGAATTACTGGATGAATTGGATGGATCAATTTACTTCACCAAGTTGGATCTTCATTCAGGATATCATCAAATCAGAATGAAGACTGAAGACATTCCAAAAATAGCATTTAGAACTCATGAGGGTCATTATGAATTTTTGGTCATGCCTTTTGGCCTTACCAATGCACCTTCAACATTTCAAGGTTTGATGAATTCCATTTTCAAACCATTCCTTAGAAAATTTGTGTTAGTATTTTTTGATGATATACTAATCTACAACAAGTCTTGGAAGGATCATGTTGAACATGTTGACAAGGTGCTACAACTATTGGAGGAGAAACAATTATATGCAAAAAGATCCAAATGTTTCTTTGGAGTACAAGAGGTGGAATATCTGGGTCATATTGTATCTCATGAAGGAGTTAAGGTAGACCCTAGCAAAATTAAAGCCATTAAGAAATGGAAAATTCCCACATCCATAAAGCATCTGCGAGGATTTCTCGGGTTGACAGGGTATTATTGCAAGTTTGTTAAGAATTATGGGAGAATAGCAGCACCTCTAACAACATTATTGAAGAAAGATGCATTTTCATGGACTCCAGAAGCAACAAAGGGGCAATGTGCCAAGCACCGGTCTTAGCTACACCAAACTTCACAAAAACCTTTATTGTGGAATGTGATGCTTTAGGAAATGGAATTGGTGCTATTTTAATGCAAGATGAAAGACCCATCGCTTTCGAAAGTCGTCCAATCAAGGGAAAGTTTTTACACAAAGCTATTTATGAGAAGGAAATGTTGGCAATACTCCATGCACTTAAGAAATGGCGACCCTGCCTAATGGGAAGACACTTCAAGGTAAAAACGGATCATGATAGCCTTAAATACATTTTAGAACAAAGATTATCCTCTGAAGAGCAACAAAAGTGGGTCACAAAGATGTTGGGTTATGACTTTGAAATCATCTACAAAATAGGGAAGCAAAATGTGGTGGCAGATGCACTCTCAAGAAAGGATGAGGATGTGGAAGCATTGTTGTGCGCCATTTCTATTATCCAACCAGATTGGATAAACGAAGCAAGGGAGGAATGGAAGAATGACGAAGAAGTGTGGGCACTTATTCGAAAGTTACAACAAGACTCCGGTACGTCTGATACATTTAGCTGGCAAAATGATTCGTTATGGTACAAAGATCACTTATACCTATGTAAGAATTCCCAGCTAAAACAAAAGATTCTTATGGAATTGCACACATCTCCCTTAGGAGGGCACTCGGGATTTTTAAAAACTTACCACAGGGTTAAGAAGGAATTTTTTTGGGAGGGCGTTAAATCAGATATTCAAAAGTTTGTGGCGGAATGTTTGGTTTTCCAACAAAATAAAGTTGAAACAATTAAGACACCGGGTCTATTACAACCTTTATCCATTCCAAGCCAACGTTGGGAGGAGGTTTCAATGGATTTTATCACAGGTTTACCCAAGTCTGAGGGAAAGAGTGTCATCATGGTGGTAGTTGACAGACTTACCAAGTATGCACACTTTTGTGCATTATCACATCCATTTAAAGCTAGTACAGTTTCTACTGCATTTATGGAAACAATTCAAAAGCTACATGGAAACCCAAAGATTATTGTAAGTGACAGAGATCCATTTTCACTCGAAATTTTTGGACAGAATTATTTTCTTGTCTTGGTACTCAGTTAGCTCATAGCTCATCTGATCATCCTCAATCTGATGGGCAAACTAAGATAGTAAACAAATGTTTGGAAGGATATCTTCGTTGCTTTGTATCTGATAAACAGATGGAATGGGTCAAATGGTTGCCTCTGGCTGAATGGTGGTATAAAACTTCCTTCCATACAGCAACAAAAATGACCCCATTTATGGCACTTTATGGATATCAGCCACCATCCATCACATCATATTTAAGAGAAAATTCTAAGGTTCAAGCAGTGGAACATCACATCGAGCATCAACAACATGTCCTCCAACTCTTAAAGGATAACCTCGTGTTGGCACAGAATAGAATGAAACAACAGGCAGATCAACATCGCAGCGAAAGAAGTTTTGATGTAGGTGATTGGGTATTCCTACGGCTACAACCATATAAGCAAATGTCCCTCAAGCAAGCTAAGAAGGATAATAAATTATCACCAAAGTATTATGGTCCATACAAGGTGTTGCAAAAGATTGGTACTATGGCATACAAATTGGAGCTTCATGCAGCTTCTCGATTGCACCCATTTTTCCATGTTTTATGTTTAAAGAAGGTTATAGGCGACAAGCTCCCAGTTCAAACAATATTGCCAGAACTTGACGAGGAAGGAAAAATTATATTGGAACTAGAAGCAGTGACAGAAAGAAGAACTAGACAGTTACGAAATCGATCAATTTCAGAGTATCTTATCAAGTGGAAGAACTTATCCGCTGAAGATTCCACATGGGAGGATGAGAATTTTATACAGAAGCATCCAGAACTACTGAAGCATTGAGGACAACACTTTTTTGAAGGAGAGGGGCATGTTGGGTCCCTATAATACTAGTGATTACCCCATTACTATTGTAATTGTATCCCTTATTAATATTGTTGTGCCCTTATTGTCCCCATATTGTTATTACTGTGCCCCATAGAATCCCTCTATTGTTATTTTTGTGGCTTTATATTATTATTGTTAGGTCAGCTGGGTTATATTGTGACTCAGACTCCTATATATAGAAATGAGGTTTTTTCATTTGAATGATTGAAGAATTGCTCATTTATGTAATGTAAAGGAGGTTGCCCCCTCGAAGAGGCTAAATTCTAAGGCGTGGATCTCTCTTTTCTATCTTTTTGTGAGCTGGTTTCATAACATATTATTTAACATTTCAATGTTTTAATTAATAAGATAATTTAATATTATTACAATATAAAATAATTTATTAACCTAATATAATAGAAAAAATAATTTAATATATTTAAAATTACTTTATATGGTAATAATAATTTAATAATTTAATACAATAATCATTATATTAAAATAATTTAATTACCCTTTAACCTTTCCCTTTATTCCTGATAGGCTTGCTTCTATAGTAATGAAACGCTAGCGTTACCCAAAAGCATTCAATACACTGGTATAATGAAAGCGTTAACCCTAAGTGTTGAATAAGCCAACCAGTGTTGATAATTATTGGGTTCATATTTGCATAGATTTAATCTATCATCAACAATTTAGTATAGTGATACATTTTCAGATGATTATGGGTTTTCGGAATTATAATTTAATCTAGATTTAATCTATCCTCAACAATTTAGTATAGTGATACATTTTTAGTTGATTATGGGTTTTCGATGTTATAATTTAATTTTACACCTAAGTTATGAAACGTAACACTATATTATAATATAACCTTACTATTTAATTAATAATGAAACTCTATTTATTGTTGATTAATCATCATGCATTTGTTTGTTTAGGGTGATACCTTACAGAAGGAAGTCGAAATGGGCTAGATGCAACAACGACATGGGTGTTTCTTTTTTTTAGCAATAAAAATTCAACCTATGACATCATAGATAATTTAATAAAATCATATTCCATCCACTATAGCTACCTCTCTCAAGTGGGCATACCTTCAAATGGCATGCATAGGCAACCACTCAGGTAATGGAGTGGACAAAAACTCTAAAACGTTCGACAATGGGTTGAATAGACATACATTTGAGAATGTGAATAGTTATAAGTTTCAAAATCAATCCATTATTGAATGCATATTTTCTAAGTTTTTTTTATTTAAATTCATTTATCACTAATTAAAATATGTGGTTATCAACAACAGACAAGTATACTAAATTTGTAATTATGTTTTGTAAAAAAATAATTTAAGTATGGTTTAAACTTGTGATTTAGATATGCAAGGAAGTTATCACTTTTAATTCCATTATTTGATGGAGTGGCGATGATGAGAATATACTGACATCTTTCAATTTAGACCATTCATTAAAAAAAAAAAGGATTATAGTGCCAAATTCCAATTAAAAAACACCTATCAAGGTAAATATTAGCTAATTGGCCCCTTCCCCCAATAAAATTTCGTTGTTTGGCTTCAGTCCTGAGAGGATATAAATACATAAATTATTTTTGGCTAGTTTCTACTTTGATGGCTTAGCAGTGCTTGATCGTAGCGTTGTCTATGGCACTCATACTAGGTGAAAAAAATCCTATCGGTGCATTCTAAAACGAAGACTAGCCTATCTAAAACGGGAGCAGACAAGGAAAAAATGGTCTCAAAGGGAAAGTACTCAGGCCCTTTGCAATAAGCACTCAAGCAAGTCCCCTCTACAAGCATGTGGCAACAAGAACTCCAGAGGAATAGTCATTGATGATTCTACTTTCTATAGTCCCACATCTACACCTCTCACCTGGTCATATGATCTTTATGTGAAAGAATTGTTAAATGCAAAACAAAGGTTGGAGGTTTTAGAAGATAAAGAGTAGGAAAGAGATCATAAAATTCATATAATAACAGTTGAGAATAAGGCTTTAGTAGAAAGCAATAAAGTTTTGAAAGAGCAAGTGGCATTGTTATAGGAAGCTTTCTTCATAGGGAAGGTAGAATGGCAATGCATGAAGGCAGATGTGAAAAACATAAAGAAATCTATAGTGGAAAGTATAGAGGTGGTGAATGCGAAATCATCACAGGATAAAGGGAAAATGATTGCGCAAATAGACAACCATGAAGAGAAAGCAAGAGAAGAGAGAAAAGGAGATTCCACTAAAGTTTCCAAAACTTGGGCTCAAGTTATCAACAATTATGCTAATAAGGAAAGAGAAACAAACATTCGGGTTTACAACATACAAGAGAGAGAAGGGAAGGAAACAAAAAGAAGAGTAGAAAATATAATTATTAAAGGGGTGAAAGACTATGGAAAAAATGAATGTACTCTTGAACTTACAAGAGACTTATTTAAAGACAAGTTGCTATGGCAAGGACAAATATGCCAATCATGGAGGGTGGGTAAGTATAATGGTGAGAGAGCTAGGCCCATAAAAGTCATCATGCTTAGCTTGCATGATAAATATATCATTCTAAGAAAGAAGCATCTCTTGGGAGGTTCTGGCTTTTTTCTAGAAGAATATTTAACTGTAAGACAACCGGAGGAAAGGAGGGAGGAAATGTTAAAGGTTATGGTAGCAAGAGATGAAGGAAAGAGAGCATGGATTTACAAAGGTAAATTTTTGATAGCACGATTTGGACCTCCTTCCAAAACAGAGTAGCAAGATGGTAATAAAGAAGAGGCAATAGATACTTCAATAGGAAATCAGGAAGCAAGGTCAGTGTGGAAAATCAGCGACAAAGACTCAAATGTGAGTCTTGCATGTCAAAATAAATAGCAATCAAGTCATACCCCGGTTTCCTTAAGATTAGTTTGTTGGAACTGCAAAGGTTACCAAGGATAATTTTAGGGGCGAATGTTCGCCCTTTGGCGAAATTAAGGGGTTTTAAATTTTTAGTGGGCGAATATTTTGTATCATAGTACATTTTTACAAATCACCTCAAATAGCCCACCTTATTTTAAGGGAGAGGGTAAAAAAGGTAAATTTAGCCCTTGAAATTAGGACTTACAACCTTCCATTCGCCCATTTTCAAGAATAGGTTTTATTTAAGTGAATCCATTCACCCATTTTCAAGAATAGGTTTTATTTAAGTGAATCCTATGGGCCAAATACCATATTTATAAAAGAGGTATGGTAAATTAATAAAAATATAAATAAATGAGAGGTATGGTAAATAAATAAAACATTTTTTATATTTACTCCATAAGTCACCTTATATACATGTAAGGGTGTAAACAAATAAAAATATAAGTAAAGTGGAGGTATGGTAAATAAATAAAACATCTTTTTATACTTACTCAAAAGGTATGGTAAATAAATAAAAATATAAATAAACTAGACGTATCGTAAATAAATAAAACCTCTTTTTATATTTAGTCCATAACCCTCGTTCTATTTGAAGGCTCAAGAAAGAGGTTTTATTTAAGTGAATCCTATGGGCCAAATACCATATTTGTAAAAGAGATATGGTAAATTAATAAAAATATAAATAAACGAGAGGTATGGTAAACAAATAAAACATTTTTTTATATTTACTCCATAAGTCACCTTATATTTACGAACAGTCAAAAAATCGGTTATATTTAGGTGAAACCTATGGCCAAAATACTATGGGACAAATACCATGGACTAGATTGTTATTAATACCATGCAAAAAACCATTATTAACCCTAATATTAGAATTAATAAAAATAAATATGGCACATGGTATTGACCCATGGTATTCACCAAAATGGCACATGGTATTGACCCATGGTATTCACCTGGAATGTAGCCTATTTAAATGTGGGAATTAAACCAGCATGTAGCCTATGCTAAGATTCAGTAGGACTTTACAAAGTTTTATTATTTAGTGAAAGACTCGCCAAGATCTTACAAGATTTTATAATTGAGTAAAATATTCGCCATGCCTGGTGAGAGATTCGCCAAAAAATTATATATACATATTATATTATTGATAAAATCGCCTTCCATTTTTCCTATATACCATGGAGATTCGCCCATTTATTATATTTATAAATTTAGGGGGGGTTCTTAAAATTTTCCCTGGAGGTTACCCATGGAGACGAGGACCTGGTTTAGGGCCTATTGCGGAAGATAGAGACATAATTTGCCTCATAGAAACACATGAGCATGAAGGGTCCAAGACACCTTTGTTTAAAAGATACTAGAAGAGGGAAGTGTGGAACAAGGTAGAAGGGAATGGAAAAGGGCACGAGAGTATCATGGTTTTAATGAGGGAGAAAGAATATCGTCTCATTTAGTTAGAAAAGGAAGACTCAAATAAACAATTCATTTGGTTTAAATTATCAGAAAATGGAAACCACATCAAAATTGCGGCATGCTGTTTTGTGCCACAAGTTTCAAAAATATACAAAGGTAGAGGGCTTGACCACAAAGATCCATTTGCAGCCTTAAAAGAAGATATTGCAACATATTCTCAGCTAGGTGAAGTCCTTATAGTGGGTGATGTCAATGCTAGCACTGCAAGTGAGCAAGCTAACATTCTTTGTTGTAAAGAAGACTGTGACCCTATTTGGGTTACAAAAGAGAGTAATCATCATTGTGAAGGAATTTCAGAGGACAAGGGTTGGAATCTCTTTGGTGAAATTTTTTTTACTCTATGTCAGGCCTTTGATTTAGTCATTTGTAATGGCTTGACTAGATGGGCAAAGTCCGGTAATTTCACTTGCAATACTTATAGTGGAGCAAGTGTAGTAGATTATGTAATTTTCTGGCATGGTTCGTGTGAGAAAATGGAGGAAGTTTTGATTGGAGATCAGCTTTGGGACTTAAAATCATATCACAAGCCAATTCATTTAAGTTTTTCTTTGACTGGAAAGAAACAATTAGAGTAAAAAATTTAGCATGTCCAACAAAATCTCCCAAAGGGAAGAATTCTTTTGACTCCAAAAAAATGTTATACCTTCAAAATGAAATTAGAGAGGCTCTTCAAGGAGAAAATCACAATTCATGACCTTCATGGTCATGAATTAACACATTTAATTCGAAAAAATTAATAAGTCTGAAAAAAATTTCTTTCTGGTTGATGCTTGGTTTGACGAGGAATGCAACAAGGCAAGGAGAATGTGGAAAGAGTAAAAAAAGGATAACATAAATCTCAAAGGTTACAAGTCGTTATTAAGCAAGAAAAAGGTTCATTTCATGGTTTCAAGAAGGGAAGAACTAATCTTCCTTGGGAAAAATAATCCCAAATTATTTTGGAAGGAGCTCTAATCAGGAAAGATACAAACTGGAAATAGTATTACAACTTCTAAATGGTTTGACTATGCAAGAAAAATTTATGAGCAAGATCCCAAGGTTGACCCTCCTCCTTTGTTCAACATTGATACTGAACTCTTCACGGTGCAAGAGGTAGACATGGGTATCAAGAAGTTGGGTGTTGGAAAAGAAAAAGACTTAGCTGAAATCCAAGCAGAATATCTAAAGTGGGGCTCAAAGATTCTTGCACCTCACATTACAAAAATTTTCAACAACATCATACAACAGGGGATCCCCACAGAGTGGTCAAATAGTCTGAAAATACCTCTTTTCAAGAGTGGTGATGTCAATAATCCCCCCAATTATAGGACCATCATGATAAACCCTTTGCCTATAAAGCTATTTAGAAGCATCTTAAAAAAGAAAACTAGCAAGTGCGTAGAAGAAAGAGATAAGCATGGTAAAGGGCAAGTAGGTTTTAGACCTAAACATTCCATAATTGATCATTGTATAACTTTAAGGCACATCATTCAAAAAGTTTGGGAGAAAAAGGAAGAAGTCTTTTGTTTCCTTGTTGATTCCATAAAAGCGTTTGACACGGTTCCTAAGGATAAGCTTTGGCACAGAATGGAGGAACTTGGGGTTCCTAAATATTTGAGTGCAACTATGCATAGGCTATATGAAGAGGTGAAAGTCAAAATTAGAACTTCAACAAGAATTTCTGAAATTTGTAGAAGCGATATCGCGGTCAAGCAAGCTTTCCCGTTGTCTCCTACTGTTTTTGGTTTATATATTGACAAGCTTAAGGAGTTGTTAAATTCATAAGGGGTGATGGTATCTATTTGGGCAAGTTTGTTATAAGGATTATTTTGTATGCAGGTGACCTTATTCTAATTACTAAATCGACTCCTCGTTTGCAAGAGAACTTACTATCCCTTGAGCATTTTTGTAGAAGTGTGGGGATATAAGTCAATATAAGAAAAATGAAAGTAGTGGTTTTCTCTAGAAAAGAAAAGATAACCGGCATAAGTGCTACTTTGAAGGCAACATTTTGGAAGAAGTTGCAGATTACAAATACCTCAAAATTGACTTCAACAAAAATCTAAGATGGGATGGTTGTAGAAAGAAAATAACTTTGGGGGACTGGAAAGAATTTTATGCTTTTCAAAATAGGTTTAGAGAGGTACAGTTATGGGACTGGAAAACCACTCAAACTCCTTTGGGGCTTCTAGTGATTCTGACGATTCTTTATTGTTGTGAACTATGGGCCAAAAGTACATTTGACATGCAGTGGAAACAAATTGAGAAAATTCAAAAGCGTTTGATTACAAACAAATTCAAGATTAAAAGTACAGCTCCTTATGCTATCTTTTTAAGTGAAATAGGGGTTGATCCTATTGAAGAAATTTCTATGGTGAGAGTCATAAGGTATTTTTAAACAATGAGAAATTGGAAGAGGGTATATGACCTAAGGTTGTCTTTAATGAAATATTGTGCAACAAAAAAAAGACTTCGATGCAGCAAAAATAACAAATTGTTTAGTAAATGGGATATTTTCTTGAACACGTGTCCCATAAACAACAAAGAGATAAAATATTTTGTTATGGATAAGTTCCACAAGCGTACTTGGGATAAGGAGCCAGGAAGGAAGAAAAAGTACTATATTGAAATGTTTAATCCCACTCATAATCATCAACCAAAAGCATACATAGATGCCAATATCTCTTGGAGAGATAAAATTATTATTACTCAGTCAATGGCTAATTCTCATCAACTCCGTCGTAAAACGGGGCACTCGAAAAGGACAAAAGAAGTGTGGGAGGAAAGAGTGTACATTTTTTTTTCTTCCAAAAAAGTGGAAGTAACAAAAAATTTCATTTTAGAATGTGACGCCTTCAAAGACAACAGGGAAAGTTATGCAGATATGTTGGTAGCTAGCTCTTGGGATAATCTATTTAATGAGGGGTTTGTCAAAAAGTTGGGATCATTTATTGTGAGGATTCAGAGAAAAGGGTTGAATACATCAAGTAGATAAAGAAGCAATTTATCCCATGGGCTATCTTTAGCCTCGTGGATATTAAACTAATTGTATTTCTTTCTTTCTTTCTATATTCCCTCATGCTCCTCATATGTAAACACTGACGATATCTCACCACTGAGTTTGGGATCATTATTAATTTGTTTGTGTTTTTGTAGGGAAGTGGAGTAAGCGGCACAACGTTCACATTAGTGAACAGTTGCAATGAGACAATCTAGTCGGGCAGCCCAGCGGGAAGCAATGGGGCATCCCTCGATGGTGTCGGCTTTTCCATCAACCAAAACTAGTCCTTGCTAGCATTGATCGTACTAGTAAGCTGGTCAGGCTTCACAGGCAATGCGCCTTCAAATCCCTTAGGGGACGGCTCCTGCACCATTATGGCGTTGGCGTGGCACCGCCTATTACCCTAGCAGAGTTCATATTCGGTGGCTGCTACAACAAGGATTTCTATGACGTGAGCCTCATCAATGGCTATAATGTCCTATTGAACATCACTATGAAGGGTGGTACCGGACACTATCAGATGACCGACTGCATTTATGATATTTATAAGAAACTTCCCAGCCTCACTCATTTTTGTGGCTAATGACGAACGGGTGATTGCCTGCAGGAGCATGTGTCATGAGTTCAAATTTCCGAAGTACTGCTACACGAGTGACCATAACATGACTGACATGTGTGCCGATGGAGGACACATGTCAGTCATGTTAGGAGGACACATGTCAATGTGAAATAACATAATCTTATATCAACTTAAAAAAAAAATAAAGTAATTAGGAGTAAAACAGGAAATTATTGCCCGGGATGGCCCATTCTACAACCCAATATGAGAGAATTGCGTCTCAAGTTGACACATGTTCATTTTAAAATTAAAATTAAACATCTTTTAAATAAATAAAAAAACAATGCTGGTTATAATTAAAAACAAAAATGAATACACTTATTTGGTTAGTTTTTATTAAAGGAATTATAAAATATCAATAATGTTTCTCTCATTACGCTCACTTGGTTTGTTGTTGACATCACAACCTAGAAAATGTGGTAAAAAAAATTCACTTTCACTCTCAACCATAAATAAAATATTTAGATGTTCATATTAAATAAAATAAATTAATATCAACTTTAAAAAAATAAAATAATTAAAAGTGAAAAAATATTATATTTTTACTTAGTAAGAAGTACAACTTTTATGCTTTTTAAAAATATTTCACTACATAACTTAAGTGTTCTATTTAAATTCCATGTGTTGATCATAACAAAATAAAGTTTCAATGCACAAAAAGGAAAAGTAATTAGAAGTAAAAAAAAATCAATTATTTCCTAATAACAATAATACAATTGAGATGTATAATTCAATAAAAATATGTAATTGTATAAAACTTATTTTCTAAATAAATAAAAAAATGTTAGCCATAATTAAAAACAAAAATGAATATACCTATTTGGTTAAATTTGGTTATAATGTCACTCTCATTATGTTCACTCAATTTGTTGTCTTGACATTACAACTCGAAACATGTGGTAAAAATATTATAATCTTTTGATGATTATGCGAAATAATATAATCTTATCTCATCTTTAAAAAAATTAGAAATAAAACAAGAAATTATTGCCCACAATGGCCCATTCTACAACCCAATACGAGAGAATTGTGTCTCAAATTAAGGCACGTTTATTTTAAAATAAAATAAAAGAAACAATGTTGGTTATAATTAAAAACAAAAATGAATACACTAGTTTTTATTTAAAAATATTAAAGAATATCAATAATGTTTCTCTCATTATGCTCACTTGGTTTGTTGTTGACATCACAATCTAGAAAATGTGGTAAAAAAAAATCATTCTCACTATCAACCATAAATAAAATATTTAGATGTTCATATTAGATAACATAAAATTAATATCAACTTTAAAAAATTAAAGTAATTAAAAGTGAAAAAAATATATTATATTTTCACTGAGTAAGAAGTTTAATTTTTATGCTTTTTAAAGATATTCCACTATATAACTTAGGTAATCTATTTAAATATCCATATGTTGATCATAATAAAATAAAGTTTCAATAGACAAAGAGGATAAATAATTAAAATTAAAAAAATAAACAATTATTTCCTAATAACAATAATACAAGGGAGATGTGTAATTCAATAAAAATATGTGATTGTGTAGAAAATATTTTATAAATAAAAATAATGCGAACAATAATTAAAAACAAAAATGAATATACTTATTTGGTTATAATGCCACTCTCATTGTGTTCACTCAATTTGTTGTTTTGACATTACAATTCAGAACATGTGGTAAAAATATTATAATATTTTGATATTTATGTGAAATAACATAATATTATATCAACTTTTTTGAAAAAGTACAATTAGAAGTAAAACAAGAAATTATTACCCACAATGGCGCATTCTACAATCCAATATGACATAATTGTGTCTCAATTTGAGACACATTCATTTTAAGATAAAAATATATTTAAAAAAAAAAAAAAAAAAAAAAAAAAACAATGTTGGTTATAATTAAAAACAAAATGAATACATATGTTTGGTTAGTTTTTATTAAAAGCATTATAAAATATCAATAATGTTTCTCTCATTATACTCGCTTGGTTGTTGTTGACATCACATCCTAGCAAATGTGGTAAAAAAAATTCACTCTCACTCTCAACCATAAATAAAATATTTAGATATTCATATTAAATAACATAAAACTAATATCAAATTTTAAAAAATAAAGTAATTGAAAGTGAAAAAAATAGTATATTTTCACTTAGAAGTATATTTTTTATGCTTTTTAAAATTATTTCACTACAATACTTAAGTAACCTATTTAAATATCCATATGTTGATCATAACAAAACAAAGTTTCAATGCAAAAAGAAGAAATATAATTAAAAATAAAAATAAAAATAGCTATCTCCTAATAACAATAATACAAGGGAGATGTATAACTCAATAAAAATATGTAATTGTATAAAAAATATTTTCTAAATAAAAACAATGCCAACATTATTTAAAAACAAAAATAAATATACCTATTTGGTTATATTTGGTTATAATTCCACTCTCACTGTGTTCACTCAATTTTTTGTTTGGACATTACAATTGAGAAGCCTTCCTTGTCTAACCTAGGAGCAATCCAACCAACATTGATCCATATTGAGACACCTAGTGATGAAAACCATGTGGCATATTTCACCCTAGGAGTGCATAGATATGACAACTAACGATGTCGGTTACTAAATCCTTACTAGCGTTATAGGATCTGGTACTCAAATTAGAAAAAGAAAGCTCGAGCTCAAATAACTTATTAAAAATAACGAAAAAGCCTTGAATTTAACAACATCACACCTCATCATCATGTAATGACCATAATGCAAGTGCTTATGACAAAATGGAAATGATAATAAGCTATAAGAGGGGGTATAAAGGGAAAAACTCAAACTTATAATAGTAGTAAAGGCCTTAAGGCCCAATGTATCCACCACACTTGAGAGTTTTCAAGTCCCCATGCAATATTCAGTGAATATCCAATGCCATATACAAAAGCATTCCTCAAAATGGATCAAAACAATGTTTTTAATTGTGAACCTAATTTAGATTTCAGATATATGGGTTATGGAACACTACACATACAAGTGAAAAAACTAACCAAATCATAATAGAATAAAACCATTTTATAGTGGGAACCCAAGGATGATAAAACCCACTCAAAACAATAAAGTAGTAGTTCAACAAAGTTACAACTTCTAGGCAAGTTGATCGCCATTGAAATTCCCATGAATCAACTTAGAACACCACGAAAAACTACTCATAAACAATTTGGTTCACTAATTAGTCATCTCCAACATTGTCTCATATATTAGCAACTCTCATCCTTATTTCTCTTGTTGCCTTGGTCTCCTACAAAGTATTTAACTCTTAATAAAGTTTCCTCCAATTTCACTTCCTCACATGTTACTTATCCATGCCAATCCAAGAACCACTTTTCTAATTATACCTACTCAAGTTGATGCAATGGATATATTATTAAATGCAAGTCAACCATGGGATTGTAAAGAAGTATAATTAGTATACCTTTAATTGTGGGATAATAAAATAAACTCATATTTGATACTCCCATCATTCTTATTGTCTTTCTGAAGATTCAATGCCAAATTTCTAACCAAGTTATCAACTTCCAATAAACCAATCCTTTGATTCTATTGAATCAAAAAATTCATAATTTTTGTATGCAACATGATACAATGGTGCTCCAATTAATTTATCTTAGAGTAGGCTCACAAAACAATATCTTATTAGAATTAATTAGCTTTTTGCAATTTCTCAAAATTCATTTGGATTGATTGATATCACTTTTGTCCATTTGGGATGGTTTTATATGCAATAGATATGACCTCAACCCTAACGAGGAAACCCTTTTAATTTTGGTTTCCAAAGAGAAACCTCTTTTGGGATTTGTAGAGGAAGGAAATAAATTGAACAAATTTAAGGACTACAAACTTATATACTTCCATGAAATTTCATTAAAAGTTTTTTTTTCTTGAACCTAAGGATGAATTCCAAATAAAAATGAACTAAGGATAGATATGACTATTTGAATACAAGAAACTGTAAGAGTTACCATAAGCTAGAGAAGCCTCAAGATGAACCTGTGTCTAGTTCTTTGCATTTTCCCATGATTTTTTTGAGTTAACAATCCCCAATTGTTCCTTAGTGATTTTAGGCTTAAGAGGATACAAAATAAAGGATGGGAAAATAAGAAGGGTTGAAAACCAATGAGATCCTACAAATGAAAATAAGTGACTAAGATGTTATCTCCAAGTTGTTATCCCCACCAAAACTAGGATGTGTGACTACCAAATTCTAACACCTACACACTCCATTATCACATTGATGAAACATATATTATAATGGAATCCTTTAATAGCCATAACCAAAACCGTTGAACTCATGCCTAAGGTACTACAAAGGATCCTTCGTTCTCCTAAATTGATGCAAATGGAATGATGAATTATCTACTCACCCATGAGAGAATAAATGTGATGTGAAACCATCAATATGAAATTAGAACTATGGGATATAACATTTAGTGTTACCCCAATTTTTCAATAGTACTCCAATATCAAGGTTTGAAGCTATGTTGGCACACTTATCTGCCACATAGTTGAGGTGTCTTTTGGCATGGAGATAGAAGTATTGTGAAAGGAAATTGGAATACCTTTTAATCCAAATGATAATGTTTTTCAATTTATTTCCCTTCAACATCACAACGCATTCATGGCTTTGATGGTGGCCATAAAATCTTAAACAATTTTGATGATGAGTAAGATTTTTCCTAGCTATAATAACTTGTCCTAAATCCTATTCAAAAGTGGATACTATTTTAATCCCAATATCAATAATTACTCCCCTCACTCTTGTCACCATCACATATTTAAAGCAAATTTAAAATGTATATGGTTAATACTATAAAAGTAGTGTCACATCTTTTATTAATTTATGGTAATGAAAATAATATATATATAAAAGCTAATATTTTTTACATTGTTTTATTAGTTTTTGATAATGAAAATTGTAAAATGCATAGCTTTTTAATATATATGAAATCAAGTACTAGTTGTTAGGGATGAATGGGAATATAGTAGAAAACTAGAAAAGTGAGTATGTGCATATACATGGGAAAGAGAGGAGAGGGTGGGAGGATACAAACCATCTTAGATTCATCCCAACACATCATGGTTCTCTATCACTTGATTCCAAGCTATTATTATTGCAAGAATTCAAGACTCACACATTAAATTAAGCAAAGGAAGTAATAAGGTTCAAATCTTTCTTTATTATATATCAATAATGTAGAATAGAGCTTAGAAGTTTTAATGGAAATGTGATAAACATTGGCTACTTAAATGCATGCTTGTAGTTACAACTAACTATGAAGGTATGCTAAAGAAGGGAGGGGTTATAGTTGTTATTGATAATATGCATTCTAAGTGAAAAAAATGGATGGATTGGTTTGCAAGGCCGATTTTAAGGGTGGGTCATAGTTTGGTGGTGTAGGATTAAAATCATTCAACTCTATCTTTAGGCATATAATCACACCTTTTGTAATGAAAATATTCCAATAGTAGATCTCAACTCCTCAAAGTTATACATACTAAAGAATTCTAACTCTAAGGAAATCAACTCAATTATAGTTCACATGTAGAAGGTATGCCCCCTACAGGTATACCTATCCTATTGGCCATCATGGCACTAAGTCAATGCCACATCAATCTATATTACTCACATAGGGTTAGTCTTATGTTAGACTTCCAAGCATATTCTAGAGGATTTAAAGTCATAATACTGCTTAAGAATTGAGGCATGCAAAAACCCTAACCATAACAATAGATGGGTATGACACTAAGCTAAATAATGGACCACTTATTGAGCCATGAGGGCGATGTGTAATTTCGTACGTGCTCACTTGTCCCTTAAAAAAATATTTTAAATAAAACAACAAAACATAAATGATTATACATAGTTGGTTAGTTTTAATTAAAATCATTATAAAATATCAATAATCTCATTCTCATTATTGTAATCCAAAATAAAAAAATGTGGTAAAAATATTTCACTTTCACTTTTGGAGTTATAAATAAAATATTATGTTAAATAAATAATTTTATATAACTTTATAAAGATAAAATAAATAAAAATTTCAAAAAGTTATATTTCTTAATTCAAGGTAAACAATTTAGTTCCTAAGAGATAAATGTGTAATTCATTCATAGTTTAATAAAAAATATTATTAATAATAAACTATTTAGAAATACAATTTAAACAATGTTATGTAACTAGCTCACAAAAAGATAGAAAAGATAGTTGAACGCCTTAGAATTCAGCCTCTTTGAGGGGGCAACCTCATGTACATTACACAAATGAATAATTCTTGGATGATATAAATGAAAAGACCTCCTTTCTATATATAGGAGTCTAAGGGGTCATCATATAATCAGAGGCGACATAACAATAATAATGTAAGGACTCAATAATAATAATAGTGGGCTTCTATGGGGCACAATAGTAACAATATGGGCACTACTTGGGTACATCAATATAATAAGGGGGCCTAACATGCCCCTCTCCTTCAAAAAGTGTTGTCCTCAACGCTTGAGTAGTTCTTGATGCTTTTGTATAAGATTCTTGTCCTCCCATTGGAATCTTCAGTGGCTAAGTTCTTCCACTTGATGAGATACTCTGAAATTGATCGATTTCATAGCTATTGGGTTCTTGTTTCTATGATTGCTCCAGGTTCCACTATGATTTTTCCTTCCTCTTCAATTTCTGGCAATATTGTTTGAATTGGGATCTTTTGCAACTTTTGAATAAGTGGCCATACTTCTTCGTCTTTCTTCCATTCATCCCTTGCTTTGTTTATCCAATCTGGTGGGATAATAGAAATAGCACAAAACAATGCTTCCACATTCTCATCCTTTCTTGAGAGTGCATCTGCAACAAAATTTTGCTTCCCTTTTCTATAGATGATGTCAAAGTCATAACCCAACATATTTGTGACCCATTTTTTTTGTTCTTCTAAAGATAATAGTTGTTCAAAGAGTATTGAAGACTATCATGATCCATTTTTACCTTGAAGTGTCTTCCCATTTGGTAAGGTCGCCATTTCTTAAGTGCATATAGTATTGCCAACATTTCCTTCTCATGAATAGCTTGCTTGAGATGTAGCAGTAAAAATACCCAATCACCTACATCAAAACATTCTTCACTATGATGTTGATCTACCTATTGTTTCATTCGATTTTGCACCAAAGTGGCGTTATCCTTAAAAAGTTGGAGAACTTCTTGTTGATGCTCGATGTGATCTTTCACTGCTTGAACCTTTTTCTTCTTGATATGTCCTTCTATCTTTAGAGTTTGAGGAGTGGTAATTTCTTCCAATCCTTTCAAGATATGGTCAAATTCATTTCTTGATGCTTGATGTGATCTTTCACTTCTTGAACATTTTTCTTCTTGATATGCCCTTCTATATTGATAGTTTGAGGAGTGGTAATTCTGACCAATTAATTACAAGATATGGTTGGATTCATTTCTTCTTTCTTGATGTGATCTTTCACTTCTTGAACATTTTTCTTCTTGATATGCCCTTCTATTTTGATAGTTTTAGGAGTGGTAATTCTGACCAATGAATTACAAGATATGGTTGGATTCATTTCTTCTTCTCGATTGATCTTTACACACATCTTGACATCTTATACTTCTTGATATGATGATTCTGAGAGTTTGAGAGTATGGTAATTCTTGCCAATGCTTTACAAGATATGGTTTGATTCATTTCTTCTTTCTCTGGGGTTGGGCCCTGGCGTATATCCTCTTCTTTTGATGTTTCTTGATCCTTTTCTTCCTCCTCTTCATACTCTATGTAAAATAATTTCTTCTTAGCACACTTATGAACTTTAGTGCATTTGCTGTCACAATTGTAACAAAGCCCTTTTTCTCTTTTTTCTTCCAATTGTTGTGGTGTAACCCTTGTAGGTTGTGGAAGGCTAGGAGAAACAACACTTCCATCTTTATAGTTGTGAGGGGTAGACTTCCTTGTTGCCATAATTTTACTTTCCACTATATCACAAAGCCCTTTTACTCTTTCCAATTGTTGTGGTGTTGCTCTAAAGAAGGTGTTTCTCTTTGTATCCTCATAATGTGCTATCATTTCCTCCATGAGAATTGACCATGTAACAAGTTGTTTACGAGAACAAAGCCCTTTATACCATAAAAATTGATCTGGTTCTAAATATGAAGATGCAATACATGTCTTTTGTAATAGTGGTACACCATGTAGATCAAAATATTGCTCCATCTGAAGTATCCAATTTACCGGATCCTTGCCATCAAACTTCCTCATCTTGCTTTTTCTTGATTTTAGGAGCTCGATCTTGAAACGACTGTAACTCTGTACTTTCAGATCTTTAAGTTCTGAAATTGTGACCTACAGTAGACCTTTGTGTACTCTTTCCAATGCCACCAGTCTGATCCAAATTGGATTCTCTAAGGAAGAGTTATTCCAAATCTCCCACAGTGACCTGATTATAGACTAATTGAGTAGAGCGAACTTGTATGATGTGCCACGTGTCACTATTTCGACTTTTGGCTCTGAAAATTATATACAAGAAACTACAGTCTGTCCTCTTTCTGTTCCTTCTTATGAAACTTCAATCTGATGCCCAGAGAGAAAGTTATGACGATTTTTCCTAGGTCACCTGTTTGGAATGTAATTCAAGAGTCTGCAAAAAGATCAAATTCCTCAGATCATATCTCCACAAATATAGCACGAAAAGCTCTAAAATTCAGACCCGAGGTTTAGCGCGATTTCGTCTCAAATGGGTTTTTTTCGCTTCTGAAACGTCGTAGAAAGAAAGTTATAGTGGAAATTCCACGATCATAGAAAATTTTAGGGATGAATGTTCGCCCTTTGGTGAAATTAAGGAGTTTTAAATTTTTAGTGGGCGAATATTTTGTATCATAGTACATTTTTACAAATCACCTCAAATAGCCCACCTTATTTTAAGGGAGAGGGTAGAAAAGGTAAATTTAGCCCTTGAAATTAGGAGTTACAACCTTTCATTCGCCCATTTTCAAGAGTAGGTTTTATTTAAGTGAATCCATTCACCCATTTTCAAGAATAGGTTTTATTTAAGTGAATCCTATGGGCCAAAGGCCCAAATACCATATTTATAAAACAGGTATGGTAAATTAATAAAAATATAAATAAATGAGATGTATGGTAAATAAATAAAACATTTTTTATATTTACTCCATAAGTCACCTTATATACATGCAAGGGAGTAAACAAATAAAAATATAAGTAAAGTGGAGGTATGGTAAATAAATAAAATGTCTTTTTATACTTACTCACAAGGTATGGTAAATAAATAAAAATATAAATAAACTAGATGCACGATAAATAAATAAAACCTCTTCTTATATTTAGTCCATAACCCTTGTTCTATTTATGAAGGCTCAAGAAAGAGGTTTTATTTAAGTGAATCCTATGGGCCAAATACCATATCTGTAAAAGAGGTATGGTAAATTAATAAAAATATAAATAAACGAGAGGTATGGTAAACAAATAAAACATTTTTTTATATTTACTCCATAAGTCACCTTATATTTACAGACACTCAAAAAATGCGTTATATTTAGGTGAAAACTATGGGCAAAATACTATGGAAGAAATACCATGGACTAGATTGTTATTAATACCATGAAAAAAACATTATTAACCCTAATATTAGTATTAATAAAAGTAAAAATGGCACATGGTATTGACCCATGGTATTCACCTGGAATGTAGCCTATTTAAATGGGGGAATTAAACCAGCATAGATCCATCTGTACTCTGGATCTACTAACCCCCGAGAGGTATCAAATATCGTGATACGCAAACTAGTATAGAGTGAAAAAATATTTGATCTGATCAAGAGTAAAAATGGATGTTGTAATTTAATGTATGTTAAACATTTTAGCTTGGTTAAAATAAAAAATAAAATAAAAATCAGCTATTAATTTTATTAATTTTTATAAATTACTAATAATAATTTTTAAGCTCCAGGTTTATGATAACCCATGGTATTGATCCATGGTAATACCATGGTATTCATGTGAGCATAGACTATTTAAAGGGGAAATTCTATCATCTCAGATCCATCTTAATTCTGGGTCTACCGAGTGCTCAGAGGGATAAATAGATTTCATCCCCCTAAGAGTGGTAGATGTGGAGTTAAGATAGATATAGGTTGGTTTTTATGATAATGAAGATATTAAATAGACTTAGGAAATTATATTGTAAGAACATCTTAACGTGAATGGTTAAAGCATAGACATTGGACAAGTATATTTGTATACTTCTGTTTTAAACTGAAACAAATCCAGGGCTAAAAGGAATGGATTGATTGCACTAGTCATCCTTCTATAACTTTCCAACAAATGCTGGAGAAAACAGATTGTAATTTGGGTAATTTTTCTAATTGCAAACAGGAACATACTTGTGTATTGGCAGGGTGGTTACGAGGTCCCTAGAAGTGATGAATTTGAATTTTTCTTGGTTTTATATATAGTATTAGGTTTTTTCTCATGCTTTCTGTGAATGGCACGGGTGAATTTTATCCTACACCCACTAGGTTATCGATATGTAATTCCGATAATTTTGATTTCAAAAGATATTTTAAAGAAATGCAATGATTTCATTTGTGTATTCAATAAACACAAGATTTTATAATTGAGTAAAATATTCGCCATGCCTGGTGAGAGATTCGCCAAAAAATTATATATACATATCATATTATTGATAAAATCGCCTTCCATTTTTCCTATATACCATGAAGATTCGCCCATTTATTATACATGCAAATTTAGGGGGGGTTCTTAAAATTTTCCCTGTCCACCATGACCTATTTGGAGCAGCGAAACCCTAGAATCCAAAGCTCTGATACCAAATGTTATGTAACCAGCTCACAAAAAGATAGAAAAGATAGTTGAACGCCTTAGAATTCAGCCTCTTCGAGGGGGCAACCTCTTTTACATTACACAAATGAATAATTCTTGGATGATACAAATGAAAAGACCTCCTTTCTATATATAGGAGTCTAAGGGGTCATAATATAATCAGAGGTGACATAACAATAATAATGTAAGGGCACAATAATAATAATAGTGGACTTCTATGGGGCACAATAGTAACAATATGGGCACTGCATGGGTACATCAATATAATAAGGGGGTTGTACTAAGAATAATAAGGGGTTACACTAGTAGTATAGGGGCCTAATAAACAATGAAAAATTACACATGGTTTATATATAGTGAGAGACATAAAACCATTATATATCCATCTAAAACAAGGATTTATCAAGCACTAAAAGGGAATAAATATCTTGATGTATACCTCTCTTTTCAAATTTTGCAGTGTAATAAGACGTTTGCATATAATGAAATTTGATCCCTTTGTGTTGTGATTAAGATGATATATAATTATACATAGTATATTGCATAAATATTGAGCTAAATTCTATCATACATGAATCCACATACTACTCTTTAATTTGTTGTCATAAATATAAGAAAGAAAATCTTCATTGTTTCAAAAATTTGGTTGCTCATACAGTAAACTAGTGATAATTGTCTTAAAAAACTTTGGAGCCTACAATGATTATCATATACACTACAATGGCAATATATAAATCTTTAAATTTTTAAATATTTTTGTGATAAAATATGTTGTTTAATTTTTATGATAAATTTATACATTAAAATGACAATACATATTTAAAAAAAAATAAAAAATTAATGTCTTGTTCATCAAATATAATGTTTATAGTGCTTAATTTTTATGATATATTTATATTTATCTTAAATATCAGTGAACTCCATCTACCGCTATAACAATTTCAAGGTCTGTTATACAGATGCGCTTTATCCATATCAAAATGGGAATGGAGAGGAAGCATTATCATTCATATATTTCCCATTGGACCCTCACTCATCGACTTAGGGTTTATAACCATCATTCTCTTAAAATTAAAAGACCAGACACGGTCAAGGCTTTCTTATTCCGAGTAATCTTGTGCACTACACCAACAGCCTTAGCTTCACATTGAAAGTCTTTTACATTGTTCTCGCTATTCTTATGCTTTTGAAAAATATTCAGGTGCTACTGGCTTGATTCCAACCCTTTTTTCCTACACTAGTTGTCAGTGGTCAAAGCCCAGGTATCTCTCGACAACCTCGCACGAGGACTTTGGTGACTATCCATAGGGGATGTCGATCACCACCTGTCAAAAGCCCAAGCAGGTGTAGCGCCAAATCTTGTTATGCCAAATTGCAAGGAAACGTAATCACAAGGCTTCCATCTTTTCCAAGCTATCCCGAAAATACTGAGATGCTTGGAAGATGCCTTTACGACATCAAATCATGTCCCAACTAGAGTTTCCTATTCTTCATTTTCCTTTGTTCAACAGGGAAAATTATGAATGTACACAAGCAGGATTTGGGTTCCCCTTTTGTTCCTCACAGGATCCTTGGATATTCTCACACAACAAATCACAACGCCTGTACACTTAACAAATAACTGCTAGAGCCCATCTACATTCTTCTCGAGGATACAGGATCACTATCTCTACCGGTAGATCACTACAGATGTAGACACTCCACATATTTCTTCGTGTAGCAGTTCACTTTACACAGTCATCTTTCCTAGCCCCTTCCACACTGCCCTCCAACTTCTTTTTCTCTATTTTTAAACTAGAATTGAAAAATGTAACGGACCGGACTAAACAGGGATGGATCCTTCCCTTTATGCCCACGATGGCCTTGTGCATAGTGACAGGAACAAACGACCTCATTTACGTCCATTTCTTCTTAGCAGTAACAATTATTTTAGAATCTAAATGGGAGATCTAAACTATGCAAGCGATTTAAACAATAGATGGTTATTTATGTCCCTCTTACCATTTGACAATTTTGTTGACTACCCGTGCCATTTTTAGATCTTCATTGTTACAGTTGGATTGATGCTTTCACACCTAAATCCATAATATTTCACTATTATGTTTGCTTCATCCTTAGAAGGATGTGGTTGCTTCAATACACCGAACATATTCCTCCACGCAGGATAATCAACGATCCAGTGACCCAACATTGATACATTCAACATAAGAAAAGCACCTCTAACAACGCTTCCATTCTCATCTTCTTTTGAACACCATAGTATATAACCTCACATATCGAAAGAACCCCCTCCCTTTTTTCACTTACAGCTGTCGATATCTACAACCATAAATAAGCAATTTCTTTTACCTTGGCTTCATCTCATACCAATTTGGTAGTAATTTTTTCTCTTGGTGAACGATGCTTCACATCACGAATTTCTCTCACGAGAAAAACGTAGGATGCATCTCCGCTCTCAATGTACTTAATGAAGACTAGCTCCTTCATTCTTTTGTTGCACATCGTCGAACTTATGTCGATTGCAGGTTCTTTGGGCTTGTCCACATAGCCAACTTCACTCCCTGTATAGTTCACTATCTGGATTTTACTCTGAAACAGTAAAACTAATGAGTACTCGATGATATGTGGGTTCTGCAGATTTAGTCGGCGGATATCTGTCCAGAAGCCATGGAAATACTCTCTGGTCTCTACACTCAAGGGGGAGAATGGAATAAAGGAAACATTACTCGATGATATGTGGATACTGCAGATTTAGTTGGCGGATATGTGTCCAAAAGCCATGGAAATACTTCTTGGTTTCTACACTCACGAGGAGAATGGATAAAGTTACAATACTCGATGATATGTGGGTTATGTGGTATCCCAGTCAGGAAGCCATGGAAATAAAACTATGAGATTTCGTGGACGTAACAGGTTCGTGAGCCGGAAACCCTTATGCTGATTGTATGAACTGAGAAAATGTTCAGTTATGAGTGGAAGCCACTTTCCCGTTACTCTGTGTAAACTCGGCGCTTACATATGTCAAATTGTTTTCTATGTGTGAATTTGGGCGTTTCTCTGTGGTAGTTGGGCGAATGAGTTGTTGAGGTGCGCGATGAGTGGAAAACAAAATATTTCAAACTAAGCTACGGTACAGACTTTATGAAGGACAGTGAAAAAGACATGGCGGCGGGGCTTCGTAATTGCAAATTTTTTGAGATTTTTCTGACTACTACAAGGGATGGGCCTTACTGTTTACGTAAACGGACGACGACGGAGACCGAGAGGGGTCAGGTTGGCCACGTCGACAAGACCAAAGAAACTGCAATCGAGATAAGCTCGGCGGTCCCCTACCGGTGTTTTTTTTCATTAAAGTCTCCTCGGAAGTTTACTCTGATCTTGTGTGATTAGTTAGTTATACGATTACTTTGTATTATCGATCAATGAAAAGCATCCTGGGGTTATCAAAAAATTGTGTGATATATAAAGTAATATATAATTATTTACTTTTACATTTATATATTTTAATAGTTGTAAATCAATCAACACAATCATATTCATCATATTCATACACGCTAATATGTATCAATAACATAGATTTAATTTTAATATTAATATTAAGACAAATAGAAATATAATCATAATAATATTATAATTATTATAATTATGATATTATTAATATTAATATAAATAAATATATAATAATAATAATCATTATTAATATAATAATATTATTGATATTATCAATAATATGATAAATTTAAGGATAAATATTATAAACTCAAAAAAGTATAAAGTCAACGGATTATTATTATAAATCAAAGGATTAATATTATAAACTTTTGGATTATTTTTTTTTGTAAGTTCAATATTGGTGAAGCTACATCATTGTCATGTCCACCTTTAGGATTAATATTATAAACTCAAGGGATTAATAATATTATAAACCCAGGAGGTTAATATTATAAACCCAAGGGATTAATATTAAACCCTAATATTAATATTATAAACCCTAGGATTAATATGAAACTCTAAGATTAATAGTATAATCCCAAGGCATTATAAATGTAAGCGATTAATATCAAACCTAGAGTTAATTTTATAAATGATAAGATTAATATATTAAACCTAAGAATAATATTATAAACCCTAATATATTATTATACGTACAAGAGATTAATATTATAAACCCAAGAAATTATTAATATTATAAAACTAAGAGATTCTTAGTATAAACCCAAAAGATTAACCATATTATAAACTCAAGGGATTAATAAATCCAAAGATTACAAACTTTTGGATTAATATTATAAACACAAGGGATTATAAACCATATGATTAATATTATCTATTCTATGATCATAAACATTAAAATTATAAACACTAATGTTAATATTATAAATTGAAGGGATTATTAATGTTATATAGCCAAGAGATTGAAGTCACACTAGATGAAATCAACATAATATGTCTTCATATAAAGTATGAGGTAGTTGACTACAACTAAGAAACCTTGACCGAAAGCTCCTGGGAAAGGAATGTGTGAGGAAGGAAGAGATCATGAGATATGCAAGAATGATGAAGGCAATCAACATCGAAAGAACCAAGAAGATTTGACTAAGAAATCTCTCAGAAAGATATGAAGAATCTGATGAAAGTTGGAAAATATGGAGATCCTTGACAATGAATATCTTTGGAGATGTGTCAACATGAATGTAGGACGTTGATACCTACAGAAAGATGTCATGCTAAAGAGCCACCTAGTAAGATATGATTTGATTTAATGATATATTTTGATTTCTTAAATAATATATGGATAAGTTCATGCAGGGCTACTTATAATTACAATTAGCATTCATGTGATGAATGGAAGATGCATGATGAGAAAGAAGTATTCATATGACGAAGGTTCCAAGTATGAAGAAGGCCACTTTCCATGAAGAAAGGAATGGCATGACGAACTGAGGAGGAAAGTGATCGATTAATGTTTCCCTACAAGAAAGAATCTCAACTAAATTTCATTATATCAAGGAGAAATGTTGATCTAACAGTTGAAGGACCCACAAAGAAGAAGTTGTTGATGTATAGAAGAGTCCCTAGCTAAGAGGGAACTTTGACAGGTCTCTCATCAAGAGGGAGCTTGGATTAAACCATGCCTCACTACAAAGGAGTGATAGTTGTGTTTTTATATTTCATGTGTCATGCACTAGACTAGGACTAATAGTCATAAGTCTAGGTGAAGGCCATGGATGGAAATGTAATGCAGGATAATCTAACTTGGGTCAATTGTTTATTAGATAAGTTAGCTAGATTTAATTTTTTATTGTATTTTCCTATAGTTTTTAAGAGAATGATTATTATTATAAATAGAAGAAGATTCGAGAGTATTGTGGAAGGTCTGAGAGGATTATGGATTAGTTAGCTCTTATAGGGATAAGGATTTGGATGAGAGATTTTAGGGATCAAGAGAGATACTATTGGAGTTTGTTAAGGGATCTAGAACCTACTTGGGTTTTAATCCATTTGTATAAATTGAGGGGAGCCTATAAGGTATGTAAGATGTAGAAGTGTGTGAGTGAGTGAGAGGATTGAAAAGCCAAGCATGAGGCCAATACTCCTCCTGTAATTATTTTTATTTATTATTGAATCATTTATGAGTTTTTGTGTCCATGCCCATTGCATTTGATTTTCAATTTTAATGTGTATTAATTTTATTAATTTTATTAGTTTGCAAACCTATGGTTAGAGCACTTCACCAATTTTTGGTATGCACAACGTTGGGTTTGTGAAAGAGGTGCGACAAAGTGGTAAGTACGTGTTGTTGTGCCGCTATGTATTGAGAACTTTATCATTGGGTATTGACTGTATTTGCAGTGTGGACCGAGGATGTTGTTTTGCTATAGCAGGTTGTCCATTTTACTATCACCAAGTATCTAAAGAAATTGCGCTACCATAAAAGTAGCATGGAGAAAGAACTGTCTATTGTGGACTTGGAGGAGACCGAGGTTATATTTGAGCTTGGCAAGGTGTAATTGGAGCACTAGAATTTTGTGTGCGTCTCCCTGTGGAGAAGTGATTACGTCTGGCTGACTAAAGCGTTGTCAGTTGACTATTGGAGCACTGCAATTCTGGAAGGAGAGGCCAAAATGTCTATGAAAGGAAATTCTATGAGACCTGGAATGTTGGTTTCTATAAATGACTATGACTGGGAACTTTGTGGATAGCTGGAAGAAACATTTGAGAATAGGAAAATACAGATGGGATTGATATCGAATTAATTGAAATCTATGTGCAAAGATACTCGGGTTGCTATTGAGAAAAGAGAAATTTCTGAGAGCCAATTGCGTAACTACCAGAAACTAAATAAATCTCGTTTTCTTTAAATGTACTTTTGGTTGACCGTGGAAGTTTTGTTGAACATGTGTGTTATTCTTTGTATGCACATAATTTTTCTAGGCATAAGTGGTGTGCTAAAAAGGTGGAAGATATTTTAAAATGTGTGAAATATGAGTGATTGATTATTTCAAAGTTGAGTGGTTGTTTTTGTGGTAACTTTAAAATCATTTAATTTTTTTTATCATTATGGGAAATATTTATGAGTTTGAAAGTAAATAGTAAGGGTGAAGGTAAAAAGTAAATAGTAAAAGTAAAGGTGAAAGTAAATGGTAGAGGTAAACTGGTGTTGTGTCAAAAGGCTGTAAAGTATGGTGGTTTTTATTAAGATAGAGAATAAGTGGTTAGAATAAATGTTGACTGATAAATGGTGATTTGTTGCACAAGGTTTAGAGTGGTTGATATATGGTTTTATAAAATCATGTGTGGATTTGAGAATCCATAGCTTTATTTATTCATGGATTATAATGATGGTAATGTATGAAATGGTATATGAATAGTATATATATATTATCAACAAATTTTCATGGTATTTTAATTTGTACATGGGTTGAAATCTCTCTTCAATTAAATTAAGAATTGATGTAAAAGTATGGAGTCAAAAATAAAAATCGAAGGTGATGTAATGGGTGCGTACACCCAAAATGTCTAATCAAAGCGTTGTAAGTATAATTTGAAGAGATATTGCAATTGTTGCAACAAAGGAGCAAAGGAGTGCTCAGAAAGAAGGTTCAAGTGAAGTGAACCATTTGCCAAGTTCAGAGGAGATAACTTGGTAAAGTGATTCAGTTGTAGGTTACATTGAACAAGGTGAAGTTCACGAAAGAAAATGAAAATGCAGATTCTAGAGAAAAGCTACGATAATTCTATAGTAGTTAGCATTGGTGATGACGAGAAAGAGATTGTTGAATTAAAAGTACGACTTGACGTATTGCTAGAGCTATTACAAAGACAGAGACCAGTATGGGTAATAAAGCGAACAGTTAAATGGCTAATTAAAGAATTAATGGAAAGAACACAGAAGCGTAAACTAAAAATTTTAGAAGCAGAGAAACTCCAAACAAATATATACATTTCCAAACCAGAGCAACGATCATTGCTTGGTGATGAAGATAATGATATGAGCTTGGGTTCAATTCCCACAGATGATGCTACAGATTGTTCGGAAGACCAGCATGATGACCTGAAGACAGATTCATCTGTCAAACCTCATGTTTTTAAATCTAACCATTGGTGTGTGGATGCAGGATATGTTGATGAACAACAAATTGATACAGAAATGAAGCAAGTTGTTGATGAATTGGAAAATGATGGGCCAAATGTCAACATGAGAGATTTTGTAGCAGAACTAAAGTTCATAGAAGAATGGTTGGACAATCCAAAGTCAAAGTGGTGCAACAGAACTTCAAATCAAGAAATCTGGCGCAATGAAAGTGTAGAGATCGACAATAAAGTTTAACAAACAAACAATAATGTACACCAGCCAGAAAACAAGTTAGATATTGAAATTGAAGATATGAAGAAGATGATGTTGAAAGAATCTCAGGAGATATTGATTGAAGAAATAAAAAGTAGAGATGACCACAAATTACTAATGAATGAACAATTATACATCAACAAAAAGGGGGGACAACTACAACATAAAGTTTGGAAATTTGGAAGACAGGAAAAGAAAGTCACAGAACATCCCCAATATGACAAAGTAATTGATCAGCAACATAACAGAGTTTGGGATCCAAGCGTAGTTTTATCATCTATTGAAGATTAATGGTCGGGAGACCATGATTTTCTTTTACTTGGGGAGTCTGATGTAGGAGCATCTAAGATGGGTCAATTGTTTATTAGAGGAGTTATCTAGGATTTAATTATATATTGTATTTTCCTATAGTTTTTAAGAGAGAATGATTATTATTGTAAATAGGAGAATTAGAGAGTGCAAGGTTTGACAGGATTATGGATTAGTTAGCTCTTATCAAGGGAAAGGATTTGGATGAAAGATTTTAGGGATCAAGAGAGATATTTTTGGAGTTTTCTAAGGGATCTAGAACCTACTTGGGTTCTAGTCCATTTGTATAAATTGAGGAGAGCCTATGAGGCATGTAAGATGTAGAAGTGTGTGAGTGAGTGATAGGATTGAAAGGCCAATACTCCTCTTGTAATTGTTTTTATTTATTAATGAATCATTTTTGAGTTTTTGTGTCCATGCTTATTGCATTTGCTTTTAGCTCTAATGTGTATTAATTTTATTAATTTATAGACCTATAGTTAGAGCGTTGTAACAAAATGAAGACACGTGATAGACACAAAATTATTTTCTTCACATGGGAAGAAAGAATGGGAGGATTAGGTAATCATCTAGCATCTGAAACTCTTTGAGGCTATGTAGGGAGTCCAAGACAAGAGTATGCAAGAGGACCAAGATTCTTTGAGGGCTAGGAACCCAAGACAAGAATAGTACTAGAAGGTCATACTTAGTGAAAACCCGAGTGGGTATGTAACTTGAGAGACAATTACTAAGGTGTCTATAAGTCATTGGTATTGCCAACATTGTGCTCTGATCTATTGAGAGATAGAGTTGTTAGTCAAGGCCTTGCTATGTGACAATGTTGGTTATAATGATGTTATAGAGATGGATTACTAGTCTGACTCTTCTTATGAGATGTATTTAGTGTTGAGAATAACCTTGTACCATTTAATGAATGCCTCCATAGTTAATAGGGAGTGTTGAAGAAAATGTAACTAGGTTAAGTTTTCATTATGACTTGTAATTATAATTTTATGTAGAAAAGAAACAAATAAATGTATTATTCCTTGCATCATGGATTTCATGAGCAAGAAGTGTTTATAGGTCAAATACTTCTTCTTGATGTCTTTAGGATTTGTTGTCTTGACATAAATATTATAAAGAAGCCTTAAAATTCAAGGTCTACTCTCCTAAGCAATTGTCACTATCCCTCCGGCAACTCGACTACGAAGAAGAAAGTGATATCCTTACTGGGAATGTCAGCCTATTTCCAAGCACTCATGTCAGCTCACAGTGCAAGAAATAGTCACTATAAATAAGGAATAATCTCACCTCTAAATGACCATCATCTTGGGACATCTCTGATGAATACAATGAAGAAGTGAAATGAAGAAGTATCACCACACGTAGAGGATTGGGTATAGGATCTACTCTCAGGTTACATATTTTTGATAGCAAGTAACCTCATCGAAGATATATTGTCATAGGACAGTATATAAGTGACTCCAATTATTGAACAAAATCTACAATAAGTCGAGGTTGTGATTGTGACTAGAAAATAATGAAGTCGAGACTTAAATAGTACGAAGACTTGTGAATAAGACCGAGACCTATGCCTAGACCGTAAATCATGAAGGAGATTGAGAATCTCCTTAGACAGTGACAGTCCAAAGAACAAGACCTATGACAATATAGTGAGAAGTGAGAACCCTGTCATTTGAAGAACAAAGACTGCATTGGGATAGTAACAAGTGTGCTCAAGGTAATTTTGTATCTAGTGTTTTCAAGGGTCTTGGTATTTTTCAACAAATATCTATAAGAAGAAATTGAAGGGTTTTTCCTCTCAAGAGGAGAGGTTTTTGCCCTAGCTTGGAGCCAACATATTGTGTACTTGCATTTTTTCGATCTTCTAGTTTTGATAATCATTTGATGAGTAACAAACACACTAACATGAAAGAAGTTAACTAAAGGGAAGACATCACAAGTAATTATCATAAAGTAAAGAATCATTAAGATATTGTTTTTCCCTAGATTCTTCAACATGGTATCAGAGCTATGGTTAGTACAAGGCATAAAGAATATCAAATCATCATTAGCATTTAAGTAACACTGATTTAGTTTGAAGGCTATCCTTAGTGTTGATTTTGTCTACATGGATTGGTGAAGTATTACCTCAGTCCAGTAATTCAGGAATTCTAGAGATAGTCTCATTATACAAAGGATATTGAATAAGTAGATCCTGCAATCTCCGAAGGACTCTGTTCATCAATGGATAATATAATAAGGATCTCGGTGCAGGCATTCCAGATGCAATCTCTGTTTTGACATATTAAGCAGATGCAACATATCCATCATAATTAAGATCTATTTGAAGGAATTAAATCAGATTCATGATAAAATGATCTCATAAAATACCTTTTCTCGGAAGTCTGAATGCCTAACCTATAATCACAGGTAGTAAAGAAACATATACGGATCAGTCTTCAAGGGAATCAAAGCAAGTTGAAGACCTACATCAAAGACTGATGAATTAATCTACAAAAATAACATACAACAACAAGGTGCTTTTGTTTATATGATCAAGAAGTAAACAAGTCTCTATTAGATGAAGGATCTCTGTAATACAGTCTCGATAATTCCATGATGCAGCTCAGTGTTAAAATATGATGTATAGTCATGCATAGGAACCACAATTTAATAATCAGTGGAATGTATCAGTATCTCAATGCCACCCACAGTTCAAAGGAATGCCTTTATAAATTACATACCACAGAATGTCACAAGGATGTGTCAACACAACCCCATCATACTGCAATATCACTTAAAAAGAAGAACAAAATACCACATCTTGGACGGGCATCATAACAACGCTCCCAAAGTTCTTAATCTCAATATCATATCTCAACATCTTATAAAAGAAACAATGCTTGGTGCTGAACAGTGAGAGAAAGTCTAAAAGGAAGTCTTGGAACTTAGTTTTACTAGGAAGCTCAAGAAAGAATCTCATTGAAAGAGATCATTCAAGAAAGCATTAAGGTGAACATTTTATCTTCATTTCCAAGTAAGCATCTTTCTTTTTATAAACAATTTTGGTTCAATGACTTCATCTATTGGGTCATCGAAATTCCTTGCATAAGAAAGAACGATACATATAGTCCATGGAAGAAAATTCGTTGATGTATAAGTCTCTAAAGGTTAAACATTGTTTAAGGGCAACAAGAGACTCACAGGATTTGTATGAAATAACTCAAAGGTTATCCCATGCCTATCTAGCACAAGAGATAAAGGGATATATATGAAATGCTAGAAGATATACTCTTTGAAATTGTAGTAAAGAAGGTCACATCACTTATACCTACATAAAAACAAAGGTATCAAAGAATGTAGGAATATCTTCATGAGATATACATTGAGAGATCTGGGAAAGATGAAAAGAAGGTAACCATCATTGATAAGCAAGGTAACAAATGTTAACGAACAAGAAGGCTACCTCATCTGGAAATTTGTGGTCTCTATGCTAAATAGAGGAAGACAAGGTGTAGACAAAAGTATTAAAGGTCAAATAACTCAATCATGTGCAGAAAGGAAAGGAAAGTTTGATCCTCAAACAGAAGAAGAATAGTATAAGGTTCAATACTATGAAAAGAATATGGAAAGAAGTTCATGTCACTGAAAAGATGGAGGAAGTTGAATAAAATGACCAAGGAAAGAGGGAGAAACAAATCTCCACTATGATTAGATGGCCTCCCTCACAAAAGGGTTCATATCATAAGCTCCTAAATCTTTATATGTGGCCATGATATTAAGATGCATCATGGCATAATGAAAGCATTAGAAGCAAGAGCTTGTGCTATCACCATGGGAATCATGGAAAACAAAATCCATGATTATCGAACATGAAGGACATAACTCTTGGGACCCTCATTGGACATTCAAAAAAAAAGAAGAATTCATCCAAGAAAAGTCTCATCATACATCAAGTCAAAAGGGAAACATCTACTATATGAGGATATGAAAGATACTCAAACTTCTCTTAGAGAATCCTAGTCAGAAGATTCACTAATCAAGAGAGGAAGAAATTGTTTTATCAGGAACTCCAACTTATGGAATTTATGGGATGATCGTATGATGTCATAATAAATGAAGCACATCAAGGGATTGAAGACACTTCAATCATGGAAGTTGTTGGAAGAAGCCTGGATGACCTAAAGATAAAATGACTTATGTATGCTTGTATTTAATTTTTATAATGTCATGTCATATGGTTTCATATCATCACTTCTATAATAAGAAGCATGATCGAGGGAAAAGGATATCCTCCTCTAAAAGGATGAAAAAAGGCATAAGTCACACTAGATGAAATCAACATAATATGTCCTCATATAAAGTATGAGGTGGTTGAATACAACTAAGAAACTCTTATTGAAAAATCCTGGGAAAGGAATGTGTGAGGAAGGAAGAGATCGTGAGATATGCAAGCATGATGAAGGCAATCAACATCCAAAGGACCAAGAAGATTTCACTAATAAATCTCCCATAAATATATGAAGACTCTGATGAAAGTCTAGAAAAGATGGAGACCCTTGACAATGAATATCTTTGGAGATGTGTCAACATGAATGCAGGATGTTGATACCTACATAAAGATGTCATGATAAAGAGCCACCTAGTAATGTACGATTTGATTTAATGATATATTTTGATTTCTTATATAATATATGGATAAATTTATGCAGGGCTACTTACAATTACAACTAGAATTCATGTGATGAATGGAAGAAGCATGATGAGAAAGAAGTAGCCATATGACAAGGTTCCAGATATGAAGAAGGCCACTTTCCATGAAGAAAGAAATGACATGAAAAACTAAGGAGGAAAGTGATCGATGACTGTTTCCCTACAAGAAAGAAGCTACACTAAATTTCATGGCATAAAGGAGAAAAGTTGATCTAGTAGTTGAAGGACCCACAAAGAAGAAGTTGTTGATGTATAGAAGAGTCCCTAGCTAAGAGGGAGCTCTGATAGGTCCCTGATCAAGAGGGATCTTGGATTAGATCACCCCCAACTACAAAGGAGTGACAGTTATGTCATGCACTAGACCATGACTAACAATCGTAAGTCTAGGTGAAGGCCATGGATGGAAATGAAGACACATGATAGACACAACATTCTTGTCTTCACTTTGGAAGAAATAATGGTAGGATTGGGTAATCATCTGGCATATGATACTATTTGAGGATGTGTAGGGCATCTAAGACAAGCGTAGGCAAGAAGACCGATATTCTTTGAGGGTTGGGAATCCAAGAAAAGAATAGTCCTAGAAGTTCATACTCATTGAACACACGGGTGCGTATGTAACTTGAGAGATAATTACTAAGGTGTCTATAAGTCATTAGTCTCGCCAACATTGTGCTATGATCTATTGAGAGATATAGTTGTTATTCAAGGCCTTGCTATGTGACAATGTTGGTTATAATGATGTTATAGAGATGGATTACTAGTTCGACTCTTCTTATGAGATCTATTTAGTGTTGAGAATAGCCATGTACCATTTAATTAATTCCTCCCTAGTTAAGAGGGAGTGTTGAAGAAAATGTAACTAGGTTTAGTTTTCATTATGACTTGTACTTATAATTTGATGTAGAAAAGAAACAAATAAATTTATTATTCCTTGCATCATGGATTTCATGAGCAAGAAGTGTTTATAGGTCAAAGACTTCTTCTTGATGTCTTCAGGATTTGTTGTATTGACATAAATATTATAAAGATTCCATAAAAGTCAAGGTCTACTCTCCTAAGCAATTGTCACTATCCCTCTGGCAACTTGACTACGAAGAAGATAGTGATCTCCTTATTGGGAATGTCATCCTATTTCCAAGCACTCATGTCGGCTCACAGTGCCAGCAATAGTCACTATAAATAAGGAATAATCTCACCTTTAGATGACCATCATCTTTGGACATCTCTGATGAATACAATGAAGAAGTGAAACGATGAAGTCTCACCACACGTAGAGGATTGGGTACAGGATATACTCTCGGGTTACATATTCTTGATAGCAAGTAACCTCAATGAAGATATATTGTCATAGGACAGTATATAAGTGACTCCAATTGTTGAACGAAATCTACAATAAGTCGAGGTTGTGATTATGACTAGAAAACAAGGAAGTCGAGACTTAAACGGTACCAAGAATTATGAAGAAGACCAAGACCTGTCCCTAGATAGTAAAGCAGGAAGGAGACCGAGAATCTCCTTAGACAATGACAGTCCAAATAAGGAGACATGTGACACTATAGTGAGAAGTAAGAACCTTATCATTTGAAGAACAAAGATTCCATTGGGATAGTGACAAGTGTGCTAGAGATAATTTAGTATCTAATGTTTTCAAGGGTCTTGGTATTCGTCAACAAATATATAGAAGAAGAGATTGAAGGGTTTTTCCTCTCAAGAGGAGAGGCTTTTGACCTGGCTTGGAGCCAACATCTTGTGTACTTTCATTTTTTTGATCTTCTATCTTTGATAACCCTTTGATGATTAACGAACACACTAACATAAAAGAAGTTAACTAAAGGGAAGACATCACAAGCAGTTATCATAAAGTGAAGAATCATTAAGATATTGTTTTTTCGTAGATTCTTCAACAAGATAGGGAAACAAAAGGAGTTGGCTAGGTTAGGTATAGACTTGCTAGTGATCACTCTTTCAGACAACACTTGACTGCAAAGGACAATCCACACAACAATTCAAATCTGCTCAGCACTTAGTGCCCTCACGGGGTCAACATTTGCAATTATAACATACATGTCCCATAGTTCCAATACCATAACCTTTGTTAGTGTTGTCTTGGAGGCTGAATATACAATCTTGATGTCAACTACATTATACAATTTGATCCAATACAGGAAAATCAATGCCTTGTTGTCACATTTCCAATCATGAACAACTTCAGTGACATGGATAGGTTCTAGAGGAGGCTTGCAGACCCACATGAGTATATCTCCACCCTCAACTGGATACTAGATACAAAACATCCCCAAATGCAAGTTTCATGTTCTAAAAACGACCATATCAAGCTGGGTTAACAATCCCATAATCAAAGCTAATCACAAATTTCCTTCCAGGAGAAGGTTCAAGAAAGCATATGGAAGTTGTGATGCCTATGTGACAATGTGTATGGGTATTGGTACCAAAAGAACCTTGAATTATTCAATATTTTTCTCTAGCACTGAAGGACACGGTTAATGGTACTTTGTTCTTGCCATTACCATTCAGTTTCCCAAAGGTATAGTATCTTGTTAACAATACTGGCAGTTTTTTCACTAAATGATGAGAGGGACATAACACTTGGAAGCCTTGTTAGGATCAATCATGACACTAGTAAGTCATTATTGTTAATCAAAAACATTTGTAGATTCGTCAGGCCATTAAAGGAATCAACTACTATGGATTTAAACACATTTGTCTTGAGAAACACCAATTACAACAGATCCATCATTCCACTGAAACCAGGGAACAATCTCGACAACAAATTCCTTTGCATGATTATCTAGGATAGAATGCTCTACAACTCCCAACATGGAAATCATCATCCAAGAATCCATTTTCCAGCCAAGAGTTCAACCACTAGCCACCACAATAATTTCTATAACCACTGGAGGAGATCTCATGCAAATCTACCTTTAACACTTATTAAGCACTAGTAGGTTGATACTACACAATTATAAAACTTATCACACTTCCATGATCGATTTACCAATATCACAAACTCAATCAACTTACCAACATCCCAAACTCAATCAACACGATTTGATAGTTCCTACAATATTCTATGTTTAATTCTTTGCCAAATACCCATTGATTGAAGTTATTCATGCTTCCTCGAAGAACTATCATTTCGTTTATCTTCATTACTCCCTTAAGACAACAATTGAATTTTTATTCAAGCATTTGACATATTTTATATGAGAAAACAACTTTATAGAAAATGATTACAAGTTGGAACAGAACTTGTCATAGCATGGATTTCATGATTTGTAACACTTACCTACAATGTTCATGATAGAATTAATGAGCCCTCTTACTTCAAATAGAATAATAACATGAATTGACGAGCCCTCTTACTTCTAATCGACTAATAAATCCATTTACACCACATAATCCGCGCTACTCAATCCAGCTCCACAATCAAAGCTCAAATCAATTACACGTATCTCTATCCACGGAGGCTACAAACTTTCAATGCAACTCTCTTCATGATGTGGCTAGGCTCTCCTCCTTAAATGTGTGTTACAGCGACGAGAAGAGTGCAACAGTTAGAAAAGAAAAAAAACTCACAACAAATCTACTCAACCATGCTCGGATACCAACTGATGATGATGTACCACATCACATAAAGGATATTAAAAAACATTGATATTTGCAAAAAAAGTGTACCCTAATTCTGAGAAATTATATTAATTAAATCATTCCCTCATGTAACATTTAGTGTATAAATAGTTAATTTTTATAATTATAAGTGACCATAACAAATGCATTATAATTATATTATACTTAGTTAATTAATTTTAACTATTTTCTAAACTATTGACAAATGCATTATAATTATAATTAGTTGATTAGTTTAACTATTTTCTAAACTATCTCTTGTAATATATCTCTAACTATCTTCACATTCCTGCATATCTCATCCATACTTTCACTCATATTCCCCCTATGTCATTTCTACTTAAACTTTTAGAATAGTATGCATTATCACATTTCTCATTATATTATTCATTAAACATTACAAATAGAAATTATTCCTTCATGTCTTTTTTTTAATGATAATTTTTTATTAAACTAATCCCTTCTCCATCTTTACTGTTGTTATCATTTTGTATCAATCTTTCTTGGTCTTAGTCATTTTCTATTCTCATATTCCTCAATCTTGCACTAGCCAAAACTCATATAAAAAAAATCTCCATCCCTATTTATCTCGAAAACTACTCATGTTTAATTCATCAACATATTCTATGGCAACTTAATCATTTTTTATTCTCATATTCTTCCATCTTGCACTACCCAAAACTCATATAAAAAATCAGCATCCCTAGTTATCTAGAAAAGTATTCATATTTAATTCATCAACATATATTATATCGCAACTAGACATACATATGCCAATTATTCATCCTATCTCATCATTATCATTAACATTATCATTATTCTCTTAAATTGAGATTTTAAGTTCACTCATAACCCTCATGTTGCATCAATTGTTTTACCTAAAACCATCCTAATTAATTTAGGTATTGGCACCTAAGTACAGTTTCCTTAACCCTCGGTCCAGTTTCCTAGTCAAATATACAGTTTCCTTATCCCTTGGTCCAGTACAGTTTCCTAGTCAAATATAGCTGTTGGATGATCTGCTCTCTCTATTTAAACTGCTACCATGATCTGATTCTTCAACTTGTCTTGACCATACTTATTGGTTCAAAATAAGTCGACAAATGAATTGTAATGTGATTTTCGAAAAAAAACTTCTCAAATTATAACTTATCACAGTTTCCTAGTCAAATATAGCTGTTGGATGATCTACTCTATCTATTTAAACTGCTACCATGATCTGTTTCTTCAACTTGTCTTGACCATACTTATTGGTTCAAAATAAGTCGACAAATAAATTGTAATGTGATTTTCGAAAAAAAAACTTCTCAAATTATAACTTATCACGATTAAATATGTGAAAATCAAATTTACATAAAACTATTGTTTTTTATCTATCCTGGTTGACGTTTTTTATTTTTTTTAGCTATAAAAACAGAAGTGGAACATCAAATTGCAGGCCGACCACGTGCATATAGTCTACTAAATGACGAAGCGGGGATGGAATTTGGAGTGATTTGCCATCAAATACAGCCGCCAACATTTTTTCCTCCTAGTCAATAATTTTTTTTTGGTTTTTTTTAATAGAATCATAGTGTACTAATACAGCCGCCAACATTTTTTCCTCCTAGTCAATAATTTTTTTTGGTTTTTTTTAATAGAATCATAGTGTACTAAATGACTAAGCAGTTTTTATTTTTTATTTTTCCTAGAATCATAGTGTACTAAATGACGAAGCGACGACGGAATTTGAAGGGGTGATTTGCCATCAAATACAACGAACATTTTTTTCCTTGTAGTCAATAATTTCTTTTTGTTTTTTTCATAGAATCAGAGGCATTAGAGTTGTACACATTGTTAAATTTGACGGGTATTTTGGAAAGGAAGGTGGACAATTTTACAAAATATTCCACTAATAATAAAGGTGGACAACAGCAAGATTTGACGAAATATTCCCGGAATATCTTTACGTCATCATCCAAACCATGTAAGGTGATGTGTTATTAATTTGTATTTTTGCAATATAAACACTTTCCCAATATCAAATAATGTAACAATCCACTGGTAATGTTATTTGTGTATTACTAATCTATTTTTTTGTTTCCATATCTAACACTTTCAGATATTGGCACTCACCTTAATACGCAAGCTGGAGCCACTTCCTGCCGAAAAGGCAGAGACTTGCTGCTAGGCGGCGTGATTGTGGACGCGGCCTCAAATGCGAGGGTGTCGGTGGGGCTCCACCTGTTACGCAGGCCGAGTTCACAATCGGTGGTAACGGCAGGATTTCTACATCAACGCCGAGGGTGGAACCGGAAACTGCGGGCGGCTGGATGCGTCGCTGATCTTCTGAGCAGCTGCCCGACCGAGCTCATCGTCAAGGACAATAAGGGGCAAATGATTGCCTGCAGGAGCGCGTGTGACGCGTTCAAGTTTCCCGAGTACTGCACTGGCGATCATAACACCGCTGACACGTGTCCTCCTAACGAGTACTCGAAGGTTTTCAAGGCGGCCTGCCCGACGGCGTACAGCTACGCTTACCACGACGCCAGCAGCGCTTTCACTTGCAGTAATGCTAGTTATACAATCACCTTCTGCAAGCAAAATTAGATCGTATGGTTTTCTGCGTTAAAGTATTTTCGGAGGTTTACTTTCACTTGGCCTCCGCTCTTTTGTTATTACTCAATAATGGTTAATATTATAAACTGAAAGGCTTAATAAGCTCAACAGTTTAATATTATAAACTTAATCAATTACTAAATCTAAGCCATAAATATTATAAACATAAAGGATGAAAGGCTTAATAAGCTCAACAGTTTAATATTATAAACTTAATCAATTACTAAATCTAAGCCATAAATATTATAAACATAAAGGATCAACAAATTTAAGGAATCAATATCAATAAACATAAAGGATCAACCAAATTAATAAACATAAAGGATCAACAAATTCAAGGAATCAATATTAAAAACACATAGGATCAATAAATCCTAGGAATTAACATTTTAAACCCAAGAGATTAACAAACCCATGAAATTAATAATATTATATAACCAACAGATTAGTAAATCCAAGGGATAAATATTATAAACCTAATGGATCAACAAACACAAGGGACCGATATTAAAACCCCAAGGAATTAATAGTTTTAATTCAATGGATTATTAATAGTGTAAACCCAAGAGACTAATAAACCAAAGAGTTTAATATTATAGACCCAAGGTTTAAACCTAAGGGATCAACAAACTTAAGGGATCAATATTAGCAACGAATTAATAAACGCTAGCAATTAATATTTTTAAATCAAAGTACTAATAAACACAGAGATTATTAATATTATAAACTAAAGAGATTAAATTATAAAACCAATAAATTATTAATATTATAAAACTAAGTGATTAAATTATATGTTTTTATGTTTTTCTCAAATGTTGAAGAACAAAATGATTGAAAAACACTCTAAAAAGCTTAACCTCTTCCAATTAAAACTCCTGGCACGCTTAGTTAAATTTCACTGTGCTGGATGCATTAACTCATCCTTGGCCATCGTACACAGGACTCGGCTCACGGGCTTATCATTTCATTACATAATTACATAGAGAAGTTCATCTTGGCGACATCATCGATAGTCAGATTCCATCCTTAGATTTGTTTCATTTTTGGTATGTCATCCTGCAAGGAATTCTATCTTGGCTCTCGACGGAAGCGACGTCATCGATAGTCAGAATCCTTCCTTAGATTTGTTTCGTTTTTAGTATGTCATCCTGCTAGGAATTCGTCAGAATTTGCAATGCATTCTACCTTCGTCTTGTCTCTGCAGGGCCGTCATACCTGTCACATTAATAGTTTCTTCCCATTCTCTGGTCATGCCATTTCTTGACCTATTCTGGTCTTCTCAGCGATGAAGGGCCAGTCTCACAATTTGTTTATCGTTTGGCCACCTTCAGCCTCCCATGTTCGCATGGTGGTTTTGGAATCCCAAATGGCCTCTCAGGTTTACCATCATGCCTTGGTTTTCTCAAACGACTCTTTGATTCCTCACAATTCGTAAGCTATATTAATCTAGTCTTAGGTTCAATGCAAATCACTCTTAGTGGCTACATTCCTCGAATTTAAAACTCAGCTCTATCTCAATGGTTGAATGCATGGGGGTTGTTAGACCGCGCTGCAGTCTTCTCTGCCTTCTGCGGGCTGTAATTGCGAGCTGATGGTGGCAGATAAAGGCTCTAGCTCAGGTCGAAGGGAAATTGCAGTTCACGGTTCGCTGGTCATGGCTCCTTCATTGGTATATATGCTCCTTTGCGGTTCGTGGTTTCTTCATGATTCGTGGCTCCTTCGTGGTTCATGGCAGAACAAATACAGCTCGCGCTCGTGGGCTTTTGCTACTCGAGTTCAGTCAATACATTTCTTCTTGGTTACATCATGGTCTTATATTTTGTCTTAATTGATCATGCGTTGTTTCTATCTATTTTGGCTTGGTTTAGATAGCTCTGTAGAACAGGGCCAATATGTTTGTAACCCATTGAAATTCAAGGCCAATATGTTTGTAACCTATTGAAATTCAGTGTGGGCTCAGGCACTTTTTTTCCTTTTATCAAAGCAAGAACTATGTAATCTTAAGTTATTCAATCCGTGTTAATGGTTGGTTTCCTTATTGGCAGGCCAGTAGGCCAGTAGTGTAGAGAATCATCTTTTGTAATGTTCAGTAATAAAATGTGGAACTTTACACAACAAAAAAAACCAATTATATATGTTAAATGCCTTATGAAAACTGATGTTAAAAAATACTGATCCTAGGGAGAAAGAAAGAAAGACAACTGTGGCAGAGAAGTTGAGATTAAGGGACAATACAATTTAGAAAGAAAGAAAGAAGGATAATTTAAAATTCAAATTTTAAAATTCGAAGTTAGATATATGACTAAAAAAAATTAATAAAACAAATAATTACACATTTCTAATTGTGATTAAATTAAAAAATTTAATCACAAAAACGAAAAATAATTTTTTATTAAATATTTATAATTACACGATAAGACGTTCCTTCTAAAAAAACTTTACTCTTACCCATGTGTCATTATTGGCCGCCATTAAATGAAATGTTGGATGGTGGAACCGTTATGCTGAGGTAGTTGGAACTCCCTAACCATCTTACCAGCATAAATTTGATCACTCCAGAACGGTTTCGGCTTCACTTCTGGTTTCGACTTTGCATCGTCTTTGATCCTTCCAGAACAGTTTCGGCTTTGCTTCTGGTTTCGGCTTTGTGTTCGTCTTTGATCCCTCCCTCCCGAACAGTTTCGGATTTGCTTCTGGTTTCGGCTTGGCGTCGTCAATTGAAGGCTGGGAAACAATATGAGCTCTCTGTCATAGTACTTGGACTGCAATTCTTTTGATTTGCTGAAATCAAAATTGCAGTGAATAGAAAAAACTCTTAGTGAAAGACCCCGGGCAGTTTTGAAGCAGTGAAAGACGCCATGCAGTTTTGATGGAGATAAAATGACCAAAGCAACCTGGGCAATTCTGATGGCAAGTTTTATATTTTGGATAATTCCTTACTTAAGAAAATGGCAGTGAGATAAAATGTTTGTTACAACAGCAACGCAAAGCAATTTAGTCGAAACACTAATATTTTACTTTAAACAGTTAAGGGCTATTTCATAAAAACAAAATGCAGACCTTTCGCTTTAACCTTCTTCAATCTTGGCATTGATGGTAATTTTTCTTTATTTTATTTCCTAATTTTTTCTTTCTTTAAAAGTACTTTCTTGCTTCAAGGTTTTCTTTCAAAAAATTAATATGTAAATGCTTATTCCAACATACAAAACAACCAAACAAAAGGTCGATCTTTCACTTTAAGCAGCGAAGTGCATTTCAGGCATTTCAACCAAACAAAAGGCTGATATTTCACTTTAACCGTCTTGAATCAATATATTTGTACCTGGCGTTGGTGGTAGTTAACTTCTAACGTCATTTCTTGCTTAAGCATTGCTTTGATAAAAATAATACAAAAATTTAAATGCTTTTTATCTTCATAAATTAATACATGTATTGTTGGTCTACTCCCAGTTGGACGAACCATCTGATAAATTTTCCTTATATGTTTTATGAATATAATGCTAAATGAATGATCTGCTATTTTTATTTTATTTTATTTAGGCTTTCCATGTGTGGTGAATGATTATTTTCCTTAATATTTTTTATAAACTAAATACATTTGGGCAACCAATGGATGAATAAATTCACAACAAAACCAACTTTTCTTTTTAAGACAAAGGAAAAACTTTCAACATTATTTTGAATGTTATAAAAGCAACTAAATTTTCCTTATATTTTAGCCACACTTCATGGGGAATTGTTGGAAATGACCAGAGTCTTCTAAGTAGCCTTCTCTTATAGGATGAAATTAATTTGGTTTTAGTTTGTTTCAGTGATGTTGTTGTTCTAATGGTTTCCTCTTGCAGTTTTTTTTCCTAATCCTGGATCCAGTTCATGATCCCTTGCTCCAACTCATGATATAACTCAAAATCCATAACCTAATACAGATCCCTCTCCAACAAGTAGGAGTTATACATAGTTTCCTTTACAATGGTTTTGTTATAAAGAGGGTTTCATTTGTAGTGGAAGGCATAGTGAGAAGCATAGTTCCTCCCAATTGTGCTCATCCTGTGTTGCAGAGAAAAAAATAGAGAGGATACACACCTTGCATTAGCAATTGTTGTGCCATCCACCCGCTTTAAGATTTCAAAAATTAGATCAACATTGAAAGTCATGATCCCTAAAAATTCTTGGGAATTCAATCAAAATCCCAACGTAAGTTGAACTCTCACTTGTGATGCTTTCCACATGACCAATCCACACTCTTATGGACTTGGAGTTTCAATTTGCATTCGGAAAGCTCTGGCAGATGTAGGAATTTTACCAAAGGAGGTCATTGCTTTTGATTTTGTAATAAAGGATTAGGAGTGTTGTAGAATTACTACAGTTTTAATATTTTAATGAAACTTATAAATGCTTAACGTTCAATTATCGTATCCTCATCAAGAAAGTTTTTAAGGATACTTTTGGTATTAAAATGAATGGAATTTTACGAGAGGTAAATGGATATTGGGCCACATTATAATTTTAGTAGACACTTGACATTTTTATGTGGTTTGTTATCAGTGCAATTCTGATGGAAAGCTTTTATATTTTGGAGAATTCCTCTCTTAAGAAAATGGGAGTGAGATTAAATGTTTGTTACAGCAACGTAGGGCAATTTAGGCGAAAAACTAATATTTTACTCTAAAAAATTAAGGGTTATTTCAGAGAAACAAAATGCTAACCTTTCGCTTTAACCTTGTTCAATCAATATCTTCGGTCAAGGCATTGATGGTAATTTTTCTTTATTTTGGTTCCTAATTTCTTGTTTATCTAAAAGTCTTTTCTTGCTTCAAGGTTTGATTTCAAAAAATTAATATGCAAATGCTTATTGCACCATGCAAAACAACTAAACGAAAAGCCGATCTTTCACTTTAAGCATCGAAGTGCAGTTCAGGCATTTCAACCAAACAAAAGGCTCTTCTTTCACTTTAACCATCTCAAATCAATATCTTTATACCTGGCATGGGTGGTAGTTAACTTCTTCTCAAAACGTCGTTTCTTGCTTCAAGATTTGCTTTGATAAAATTAATATAAAAATTTTAATGCTTTGTATTTTTAGAAATTAATACATGTATTGTTGGAGTACTCCCAACGGATGAACAATCTGATAAATTTTCCTTATATGTTTTATGAATAATTTCATTGAAATGGGAATGGACGGCCCAACGGAAATTACATAACGTCCCAACATTTTGAAAATGCAGATGTAAAAGACAGGGCACGTAAAAGAAAGGTCGAATCTTAAACTTTGGAGCATTATATTGCACCGACGTGTTTGTTGAAAGAACTTTGACATGGATGCTTAAGTGGATTTAACTACTCTTGAAGGTCATTTCTTGATAAAAGCATTACTTATAAACTTTCGAAAAAACAAGCGAGCCTCCATAAGTACACAGTTGATGCAACAATAACTAATAGTTTTAGAAATTTACTTGCTTCTGCCCTACACAGAATGGAAAAAGTGACAGTGAAGTGTGACAACATGAAACCAAAGAGTTGAAATTCAAATAGAAGACTCTGGGAGATAAAATTCGAGAATATCCTATTCGCTCTTTATGTAAGTCTACTAAAATTATCATTTTATTTTATTTTCGAAGCATACAATTCAAAGAAGTTTGAAGGAGTATAGATGTGTGACATAGTGTGCTATGTTGCACTTGCACTAAATGATTGAATTTCTTGTAAATGAATGGAAGGAGGAAAGAATATAGGGACAAAGTGAGCTGCCCTACAAGTAGACAAGATAAAATAGCAATATGTTAACTTAAAAAATGATAAAGATAATAGTTATGTTTTTGTTGAGAAATAAAATAGTTATTTATACCTTAGGGTGTTTCTTTTGCAACCTCTGATGTAATTGAGAGTTAAAAAAATTCCAAAATTTAACACCATCTTTCTAATATAAACATACCTAACAATATAATTAACTAATTTAAACATACCTATCAACATAATTAACTAATAAATTCATAAAATCTAAAAATTTAAAAAAATCTTTAATTCACACGGATAAATTTAAACACTTTTATATTAATTATTTTACAATGAATAATATCATTTTATCATTAAACAACTAAAATAAATATATTATATTACAATATTTTTATTTTTATTTTTATTTTTACATTGTCTAGTCATTGGATAGGTTTAGAATAATACATTTAAACTTTCCCAAAAATAAATATCTAACCAAAACACGAATATAATATTAATTTTATATTTTATATTTAATTTTTTTAATATCATTTCTATATATTTAATTTAATATTTTAAATAAAATACATTTAATATAATATTTTATTTTAACTAAAAATTCATGTAATTATATTTTATATGGAATTAAATCAAATGCATATATTAGATCATTAGGCTAACATGTATATTTATTTTTAAATAGAGTTTTCACAATTTTAATTTATTTAAATAGTAATTATCTTATAGATAGTAGAAATTTAACCTTGTTGGAATATAAATATTTATAGTAGTTTAGAAAAATCAAGAGTTGAGATTTATCTCTAAGTTGCTTATGGTCTTATAATTATTTGAATAAATAAAATGTCATATTGGGTATGTGGTATTGATAGGTCATGTTATTGGCCCATGATATTTTTTTAAGTTTTTAAGAATTTTCATGATAAAGTAGGGGTAAATCACCATGGTTAAAAATATTGTTACATGTTTTTCTATATATATGTTTAATTCATATATTAATTTTATTTGTAATTAATAATAATAATAATTAAAATAAAGTTAAAATTTAATTATTTTTATGATTTTTTTTATTCTGAGCAATATGAAATATATTATAAGATAAGTATTTTAATGCTTATTTTAGATTAATTCCTATTAAAATTTACCAATAACTTAATTTATATGATTACCTTAATTACTTTTATATATATATATATATATATATATATATATATAGATTTATTTAGATGATTTATCATGTATTTATTATATATAAACATTAAATTCTCTTTCTTTAACTTCATTATTGCTTTAGCTTTCATGTTCAACAATGTAATGTGTAACCTGTAAAAATCAATCAACTTATGAGTGATGATTTCTCAAAATTTTCTCTTCATTACGAGATAAAAGTACAACATTGTTTATTGTTTTAAGTAGTAGCCCAGGTTTGGAATTCTCTATTAAAAACAATGGCCAAGTTCTATACAAACTAAAAATAATATGAAAAATAACCCCGAAGAGATCGGCGTTTTGTTACTTCTTCTTTGAAATTAGGGTGAAACAAAGTTCCAAGTAACTAAGGCACTAAGGCATGGATTTATTTGGGTGATTGGTTAGGTGTTTGCTATATAAATATTAGCTTCTCTTTGCTTTGATTTTTTTCATTATTGGTTTAGCTTTAATGTTTGGAAATGTAATTTTGTAACTTGTAAAAATCAATTTATGATTGATAATTTTTCAAAATTAATCAATTTATGAGTGATAATTTCTCAAAAAAATTTCTTATTACTAGATAAAAGTACAATAATGAGCCAAAGTTTGGAATTTTCTATTAAAATAAATGGCCAAGTTCTTAACAACTAAAATAATATGAAGAAATAACCCTTGTGATTTTGGTGTTTTTGTTACTTTTAATTTGAAATTAGGGTGAAAAAATGTATAACTAGCAATTGCCCCTAAAGGTGCAAGGTACACCGAAGAAGAATCATAGATTTGGAAGTAGATTATTTTGAAAAACTAAATCACTAAACATTAAAAACTCTTATTTCTAATAAAGAAAATATTATATAAAGATCGATAAGGCCAATGACTCGTTCACCAAGCTGCAAAATGGGTTTAGTCTTTCTAATCTTGCTTTCCCAATTTGTGTCAAAATATTTTCCCACCCTATATTATTCCAACATCCATTCACCAATTTCCTATCCTTCCAAATGCCACTGATATGCCTTCCGATCAATAGAGTTTTGGTTCCATTTTAAAATGGAGATGTTTGAGTTCTCTGCAAGTTTCAAATCTAGTAAGAAATTTGTTAGCAAGACATTTGATGTTACATAGAAATAATAGACAAATTTGTTTTGTTTAGTTTAATGGATCTAGGGAAATAATATGCAAATTTGTTGTTATTTTTTTAGTATTATTAAAAGGTTTTTGAAACTATTAAAGGACAGTTGCCAATCTTTTGGAACTTTAAGAAAATTAATATGCATTTTTCGAAAATAAGCAAGAGGTTATTTGAAGTTCAATATAATATTCCATTATGAATAGGAAATAAAGAATTTAACAGTTAGCTCATGTTTAAGGTTCAGATCCACCATAAGATATAGAAATACAGTTACTCCATTTTCATTACCTAGCTAACACATGCATATGTATTCACTTATTACGAGATGCACAATACCTTTCATGTCCATTTGAGATCAATAAAATCTGCCCCATGGTTTAAGAGCATGAAGTTTGTTGTTACTGTTGTAATTTATAATCCACCATGGCTAGTATTTGTTTGCGATGAGTACTTTCATGAAATTGAAACACAAAATGATAATTTTGAGTCAATCCTAACCTTGGATTTATTATTCTACTAATTGGATTTGCTGATTCAAACAAAAATTCAATCAATGGGATCAGAAGTTTTCTAGCACAGTAAAAATCCTGCAATATATTCTGCGGGATTGGACACTGAAAGTCTGAAACTTCCTGGGAGTTGACAAAAACAAAAAAATTGGATCAGAAGTTTTATGGGTGGACTTGTTTCGTAGTAAGAAAAACAACAACGTCAATATGAAGAAATTTCCCCGCCATGCTCTTCAAGACACATAACTATGGAAAAATAAGTCATAATTATGCCAGTCACTAGTGAAGAAGGGGGAACTGTACCTAAGAGGACCAAGTTTTTAATTGTTCTATCTTCGTAGAATCTCACCATACCAGGAACCTCGAAAACTACAATAGATAAGGAATATAGTGGCAAATCCATAGGCATGTCGTGTGGGTTCTGGTGTATCTATAGGTGAGCTGAGATGAGGCCAAAGCAAGTTGCATTCCATATTAGATTTCCGAGGTGCAAAACATTGTTCACATAAGAAAGTGCTCTCGTTACTAACATATTCCCCTTCCTTGGTACTGGAAACTTGGGAGCAGCAAGATCTTCATTCCTGATTTCTAAAATACCACCCATGCCTCCTGCTGATATGCTCAAAAACACCCCACACAATGAAGAAAATTAGGCATCGTGAATCACAAAGGAAAACAGAAGTAGAGAGAACAAATCCATCTTCCTTTAAGTGCTTTTTTCCTATGTTGTTCTAACTAAATAACATAATCTTACATATAAAAATTGGGGAGGATGAAAATTAAGATGGAATAGACCTTCTAATATACCCAAAATATGCGCTTCTATACGATGAGAAGCTATTCCTCCTGGAACAAAAGGATCAAAACCTTCAGCTCCCCATGCAGGATCCATTAGTTGTATTTTTCCAGTTAGTCCATAAGGATTAGATGCCCATATCCCAAGACCATACAAACATTTTACATGAAATGCTTCAAATCCTAAAAAAGCTACTCCTGAGAGGAATAAATGAATTCCAAATACTTTTGGCAAATCTAAACAAAATTTTCATGTACGTTCATCACAGAATATTTCCAGATCCCAATATACCCAATGCCAGATAGCTGACAAAAAGCACAGGCCATAAAACATGATATGTGCCTCGACCACACTTTCATAACTCCAAATACTACGATTAATTACAGTTTCTCCAGTGATGTTCCATCCGCTACATGAATCCTTTATTCCCAAATGAGTCGACTTTTGACCATAGTTTCTAGTATGCATATTGGATCCAATATGATGATACCTATGATTTATGGTGAAATATTTTCTTCTTTCCTTGTTGGAGTTCGGGCCTCATTTATCCATCGAACTATCTTTTCTTTCACGAAGTTTCATTATAGCATCTATAATAGCCTCTGGCTCAGGTGGGAAATTTGGTGAATAGACATTGAAAGGAATTAACTTATCTTCTTTGTGAATGGTACTATAAGAATCTATACCAAACATTTCTATGTGATAGTACATGCTCCCAGGGCAAATACATATTTTGGTTTCAGCATTTGTTCGTATAATATCATCTATTTCCGAACCTTAGTAAGAGGAGATTATCATGGATCCATTAATTTTTGTTGCTTCTGTTATTACTGCAAGATTATATATAGGGCTTGCTTCCATTGCACCTAGTGTTGGCTAGGGAACTGCTGCGGGCCAAGCTGTAGAAGGTATTGTGAGATTGTTTTACGATTTGGAAGAAATTGCCCCTTGTACAAATATTAAATGAATCTGTTATAAGAAATTGCATTGGCAAGAGTTGTTGCATTGCTCTGAGTAATCCAAAAATGATGAAGATCTCTCTTGTGTTTACCTCTATCTCGGTGGGCAGAAAATAACGCTCTAGCTTTTCGTTGGTTATCAGTTCAAAAAAGTTTCGAATGGGCCAAACCAAGGAGAATAGGCCATTCAACACGGAGATCCTGAAATTGCAGAGTCTTGGTTTGATGAAGCTACTGAGTATTGGGAACAAGCTATAACACTTACTCCCGGCAATTAAGAGCAAGTTGCATATGGTCACAAATGCCAGTGGTAGATTGCATTTAAAACTTCCTATACCCCATGATTTCAAATATAAACTATCCAATTTTTTTAATACTCTGTCGATGATTGGCATCCAAAAAAATCCTCATCAATTCTGAGATCTGTGACATGAATCTCGTCTCCAATGTCCCAATGATGTTGTGATCCTCCTTACGGCTTGTGTATGTTTTGTTATCATTACTTTATCAATAAAAATATTGTGAGCAAGCAATCATCTTCAAATTATTATACAACATATCATTATGGTAGATGACAAGTAAAATTAAGGTAAATATAGATTAGAGTAGGTAAAATAGCATAATTTTGAAGATAATTGGGTGGTTTTGGGTGCTCTCTTGTTTAAGAACTTATAGTTCTTAATGATTTACGTATATCTGCATTTGGGTACTTTTAAATTCATTTGTGTATGAAGAAAATATGAGTTCTAAGATGCTTGTTGCATCTGACAGTGACCACTATGGATACTTGTCATAAAATGGGATTTGAAAATGGTTGAATTAAGACCTTGATTTTAGGGTTAGTATGCATCTAGACATCGTGTATACTGCAAAATCTGTGCAATAATGAACTGAAACTTTGACTTTGAGGGAAACTTCCATTTGGTCACTCTTTGTACTTTAAGTTGTGAATTGGATCATGCAAAATACTAAAGCTAGGCCCTTGAATTTGGGCTTAGTATGAAATTTTTCCTCTGGGGAAAAATACTTTTAATTATTGTAAATGGAAGGCTAGTTGGTTGTTTTGAAATAGGAAATATTATTTTGGGCCAGATTAAAGAGTTGTAACTTATTATTGTTAATTGGCTCGTTGGAATACAATATTTTGTTAAAGTGTCTTCATTTCAATTTCATGTAACTTATATTTTAAATATTAAAAAAATATTAAACTCTTAATTGGGTTTGTTTGGATATCAAAATCAAGACTCGTGATGCTTATATTTCCTTTATTTTCTTAATGTATATATAAAAAAATTTGTTTATCCTTTAAAGTCTTGTAACTTCTTAATTCTAATTGGTTTATTACAATGTCTTTCTTCAATCCTGAAGCAAACCCTTCACTGTAAGCCTGTTCTCCTACTGATTGTCCTTCTCTGGCCAACACTTAGTCATTTGAAGGCCCCATCTTTATCTTATTTCCCTACACAATTCCTGAGGAAATTAGCTCCTAAATAATAAGAAAATACACTATTGCATTGTGAAAATCCCAAGTAATTAATCGTTTACATCAATGCCTAGCATGTACACTCAACTAGTATACAATTAATAATTACAACATGCCTTTTCCTCCACTTCAATTCGGCAATTCAAATTACATTCATGTTTGGGTTGTGTTTAGTTGATTGACTGGTTTAACTGAGAGATCATTGACTTAAAAATGATTCTACTATTCAATTTTCCTTCAACTAACTCAACTACTTGTTTGAGCTCATTTAACTGAGTCAAACTCACAATAACTGAACTAGATTGCTAAATTTTAGCAACACTACATGCAAAACTATACTTCTAGCCTATAACTCGAATTTACTGAGAAAACAAGTAGCCAAGACCATGTCACACAAGTTAACTGCCATCCGAGTCATCTTTTTGATTTGGAAAATCGAATTACTAAATTTGACTAAGGAACAAGTCAAATTTAGCATTTATTACTAAATTTTCTAACAGTCCCTCTTAGCAAGAAATTGATTTTGCACCACCCATATACTACACCTGTGGAATTTGAATTTGCTTCTTGAAAATGTTTCTTTCCATATATCTGCATCTTGCTTCTTAGTTGGAATGTATTTTAGCATCATAATTCTCCTCTACACACAATTTCACAAGTGATGGTACCTGATATCAATGTGCTTGTACCTTTCATGAAGTACCAGATTCTCATAGAGTTTGATACAACTATGATTATCACACTAAATCATTGTTGAATCCATCTATTGACTAAAAATACCCATAAGTATTTTCCTCATCCATATCGCCTCACACGCTTCTTGACTTTTATCCATGCATTCAGCCTCTGTTGAGTTGAGTGCCACATACCTTTGTTTCCCACTATACCAGGAAATAACTACAGACCCAACATTGAAGATAACACCTGAAATAATTTTCTTATCTGATGGACTCCCTTACGAATATCCATTAGTGAATCCTTAGAGCTTCACTCCCTTTCTCCTCATGTACCATACCCTATACTCAATTGTGCCTCTGAGGTACCTCAACACATGCTTTGTTTCCTTCCAATAAATCTTGGTAAGATTTATCATGGCTTGACTCAACTAATTAGCTGCATAACATATGTCGGGCCTAGTCTTCAACAAATACATCAAGGATCCTAGAAGTTGTCTATAGATGGTAGCATCTATTGCATCTCTTGAAGAAGCAATCTCCCTCCAATTTGTAGTTAGAGGTGTGTCCATAGGCTTGTAGTTCTCCATGTAAAATATCTAAAGTATTCAGAGGTGTACTTCACCTCACTCATAAACATCTCACCATCACCGTGCCATACTTCCAACCCATGGAAGTAATGTATCAATCCCATGTCCTTCATCTCAAATCTATATGCAATTATATGCAATAATAATATATAATTGAATTATGAACTTGCTAATGCTAATTAGAACTAGTGCCCACTATGATGATCACTTGCAATGACCTCCTTGCGAGACCATATCAACTGCTCATCTCCTCTAAGTATCAAGTCATCAACATATAGTACCAAGATAAGCAACTTGCAATATACCACAATGTGATATAGGTTGGAATCTCTTCACTTTTGGTGAATCCCAATCCAATGAGATATGTATAAGTTTAAGTAAACCATGCTTAGGGTGCTTGTTTAAGACCATACAATGCTCTTTTGAGTCTACATATGTCTCCCAATCATATGTCTCAAATCCATTTGTCTCCTCTATGTAAATTTCTTCCTCAAAAACACCATCGAGAAAGGTGTTCTTCACATCCATCTGGTGGATCTTCCACCCCATCTATGTAGCTAATGCTAGAATAGTTATGATTGAAAAATATATTCACACTGGTGCAAATGTTTCCTCATAGTCCACTTCCTCTACTTGAGAGAGGCCTTTGGCCACAAATCTCGCATTGTACTTCTTGATGCTCCAATTAGTTTCATGCTTCACTTTGTAGATCCATCTGGAACAACCTACTGAATTTTTCTCTAGCCTCGACACCACCTCCCATAGGTTTTTCTTCATTATGGAGTCATACTCCTCCACCATGGCATCAACCCACACTGGTTTTGAAAATGCTTCCTCAAATGAAGAAGGCTCTGACTCAATGATCTCTGTAATGAGAGCCATATACCCAATGTACATGTCTAGTGACCCCCTCTTACTGTGCTAAGATGAAGGAGCTCCCACATGCTCCCGTACATCAAGTACTAATCTATCAGCTTCTCTGGTTTTGTTACTCCCCTATATGGAAGATTATGGTTGAGTGGATGCCTCCACTCGCCCTCTTGTTTATGCCTCTACATGTGGCTGCTCCAAAACCTCCTAAATCTCTACATGAGGCTCCTCCTTGGGAACTATAAGCTCCTCCTATGGTGCAATACTCAACTCTCCTCATTACTTTCACTCTGGGTGAGGAAAAGGACACCCTATAGTTATTTGGTTTCTCTATGTATCCTACAAAGACTCCCATCTCATCTTCATGATCAAGTTTCTTCCTTTTATCTTTGGAGACATGAAAATACACAATAGCTCCAAAAAATCTGAAATGAGATATAAATGGCTTCCTCCCATAGAAAGCTTCGGGTGTGATCATGCCAAGTATTCTATCAGGACTCTGGTTCTATAAATAAACTATGTTGCTACATTATTATGCCCATAGGTGTAATAGAAACCCCTGATCATGCAACATGGCTCTTTCTACTCCCATTGTTTGTTCTTCCTTTCAACCACCCCATTTTGTTCTAGGTTATGGGGTGTTATTAATTCTCTTCTAATGCCCTCTTTGGAAAAAAATTCCTTAAAGATACTAGATACATATTCTCTTCCATTATCACTTCTCAAGGCTTTGAATTTATGACCAGTATCCTTGTAAACCAATTCTTTGAATTCGACAAATTTTGAGAGAAATTCATCGTTCTTCCGTATGAAGAAGATCCAACATTTTATTGGAAAGTCATCAATAAAATAACTTAATACTTGTGTTTTTTTGTAGAGGTTATATAAAATGGTCTACATACATCAGAGTGGACTCACTCCAAGATTACTCCAGCTCTATTATCTCGGCCCTCGAAGTTATATTTGACATATTTCTCTAATGTGCATCCCTTGCAGACATCATGTTGGTCAAGGGTAAATTTTGAGATACTGATGGTAACTTGATGCATTATTTTTAAGGCCCCATGGTGTAAGTGTCCCATGTATCTATTCCAGAGTTATCCAACATCCCAACTCTACACTTTTTCTCCCATTATACTTAGTGCAACAGAGGCTTCCACCTTAACTTTGTATAGGTTCTTCACACAAACTCCAATCTATATCACTTTCCTGATAGCTACATGTCTGAGAAAGGCTTTCCCCTTACTAAAAACAGCATCATAGCCATGATGCTCCAATACCATTATAGAGATCAAGTTCTTCTTCATCCCAAGTACGCACATGACATCTTTCAAATGAAGATTGGAGCCTGACTCCCTCTTAAATGTTACATTACCAATTCCTTTAGTACTGTACCACCCATCATCCCCAAGTTCTATGTGCATCTGGAGATCCTTCTCCTCTAAGCTACTGAAGAATATTTTACATCATGTCCTATGGAACGAGGCACCTAAATATAGATACCACACACTCCCCATTACATTTTTTTCCATACATACAATTAGGGTGAAGTATAATTTGAATTGTTAGGCAAGTTCTTCACCTCCTTTTCCTCTTGAAGGCTTCTTGTTAGACTTCTTGTCTGAAAACTTTGTTTCATAGTTCCTGAATTCATGGCAGTGAAAATATTTTATCTTGCTCGAGACCTTCTTCTTTCCATTATTTTGGGTAGTCTCTGGTTTTCTTTGGGCCTTCTTTCCCTTGCCCTTATTTCCCTTTCCAACCAAGGTAAAATTATCTTCCTCCTCATAATTAGATGTTACTCCATCTCTAGTGCTCTGTTGAATTTCTTCCTGCTCGAAATTGGACCGAAGTCTCCCAATTTTGTAATTTTTCCCTTCCATTTACATAGTCCCAATTGCTGTGCTAGGAGTTTATAAGGCTTAGGAGGGCTCAGATCACTAGTTTTGGAGAGGGTATATTTTCTCCAACTCATCCAAGCTCATCTCGACACCAAGGGAACTTGGAGAGTAATGTGGAATGGTTTCTCATTTCGACAATCATATATTTCTGAGCTTGTCCCTCAATGCCAATCCTATCGGTATGTTAGGATTCAAGGTAATTTTTCCATCCCCTAATGTTATTTTTTAACTTGAGCAGGTGGAGGATTTTGACGATGGCATATTATGTTCTTTTAACAAATGTGAGTAGGCCATTTACTTAGATGTTCTAGGTGAAGAAATTTGTTCCTATTTTATTAGATATGATCCAAGAGGAAAGTATGTAAAGTATAAATAATTATGGTTGGATGTGTCGCTGATCTTTTGAGTAGCAGCCCTACCAAGCTCATCATCACGGACAATAAGGAGTGATTGATTGCCTGCAAGAGCGCGTGTGATGTGTTCAAGTTTCCCGAGTACTGTTTCCCTAGCAACCATAACACCACTGACACATGTCCTCCTAACAAGCACTTGAAAGTTTTCAAGGCCTCCTACTTGACGACATACAGCTATGCTTACGATGATGCCAACAACACTTTCACTTGCAGTGATGCTAGTTATACAATCACCTTTTGCAAGAAAAATTAGATCATATCAACCTCTTTGCTTTTCTACGTTAAAGTTTTTTCAGAGATTTACTTACACTCGACCTCCACTGTTGTGTTATTACTCAATAATTGCATTACTTTTTTCATAGTTTCTGATGAAGAGGGTCTTCTGGTCATCGACAAGACTGTGTGTTGTGTAGTGTAACACATAAGTTTCTACACCTAATGCATTAGCTATTATATATTACTTATTATGAGAAGGAGAATGAATTATTTTCACTGTTATTGGATAGAGGAAAAGTTTGAATTATTTGCACGTACTTTTCCAATACTGTTATTTGAATTATCCAAATAATATACCTGATATCAATGTGCTTGGACCTATCATGAAATAATGGATTCTCATAGAGTTTGATACAACTCTGATTATCACACTAAATCATTTTTGAATCCATCTTCTAATTGAAAAGACCCGCAAATATTTTCCTCATCCATATGGCCTACCATGCTTCTTTACTTGTAGCCATGTATTAGTTGAGTGCCACATACCTCTGTTTCCCACTATACCAAGAAATAACAACAGACCAAACACTGAATATAGCACCCGAAGTACTTTTCTTATCTGATGGACTCCCTGCCCAATCTGCATCAATGAAGCCTTGGAGGTTCACTCCCTTCTTCCTCATGTACCATAACCCATACTCAATTGTGCCTCTAAGGTACCTCAACACATGTTTTCTTTCCTTCCAATAAATCTTGGTAAACTTTACCATGGCTTGACTCAACTAATTAGCTGCATAACATATGTCAGGCACTTTTTTCACTGAGTACATCAAAGGTCCTAGAAGCTTTGTATAGTTGGTAGCATCTACTACCTCTCTTGAAGAAGAACTCTCCTTTCTCCTATTTGTAGTTAGAGGTGTGTGCATAGGCTTGTAGTTATCCATGTAAAATATTTGAAGTATTTGGAAGTGTACTTCACTTGACTCATAAACATTTCACCATCACCCTTCCATACTTCCATCCCATGGAAGTAATGTATCAACCCCATGCCCTTCATCTCAAATTCTCTTGCAAGGTCCTCGTTGCAAGACCATATCCACTACTCATCTCCTCTAAGTATCAAGTCATCAACATACAATACCAAGATAAGCAACTTGCCATATACCACAATGCGACAAAGGTTGGCATATATTCACCTTTTGTGAATCCCAATCCATTGAGATATGTATAAGTCTGAGTAAACCATGCTTGGGGTGCTTGTTTGAGACCATAAATGGATCTTTTGGGTCTACACATATCTCCTAGTAAAATGTCTCAAATATGTTTATCTACTATATGTAAACTTCTTCCTCAACAACACCATCAAGAAAGGTGTTCTTCACATTCATCTAGTGGATCTTCCACCCCATTTGTGTGGCTAATGCTAGAATGGTTATGATTGAGGAATATATTTCCACTGGTGCAAATGTTTCCTCATAGTCCACTCCCTCTACTTGAGATAAGCCTTTGGCCACAAATCTAGCCTTGTACTTCTTGATGCTCCCATCAGTTGCATGCTTCAATTTGTAGATCCATCTAGAACCAACTACTGGCTTGTTCTTTGGCCTAGCCACCACCTGCCATAGATTGTTCTTGATTATCAAGTCATACTCCTCCACCATGGCATCAACCCACACTAGTTGAGAAACTGCTTCCTCAAATGAAGAAGGCTCTGACTCAATGATCTCTATAATGAGAGCCATTGTTGGGTCCCTATAATACTAGTGATTACCCCATTACTATTGTAGTTATACCCTTTATTAATATTGTTGTGCCCCTATTACCCCCATATTGTTATTATTGTGCCCCATAGAATCCCTCTATTGTTATTTTTGTGGCTTTATATTATTATTGTTAGGTCGGCTGGATTATATTGTGACTCCTTAGACTCCTATATATAGAAAGGAGGTTTTGTCATTTGAATCATCCAAGAATTGTTCATTTATGTAATGTAAAGGAGGTTCCCCCTCGAAGAGGCTGAATTCTAAGGCGTTGATCTATCTTTTTTATCTTTTCTTGAGCTGGTTTCATAACATTTGGTATCAGAGCTTTGGATTCTAGGGTTTCACTGCTCCAAACAGGTCATCGTGGCATTTTCACTATAAGTTTTTTTCTATGACGTTTCAAAAGTCGTAAAAGAAACCCATTTGAGAAGAAATCGCGCTGAACCTTGGGTCCGAATTTAAGAGTTTTTCGCGCTATATTTGCGGAGATATGATCTGAGGAAGTTGGTCTTTTTGCAGACTCCTGAATTACATTCCAAACAGGTGACCTTGGGAAAATCGTCATAACTTTCTCTCTGGGGATCGGATTGAAATTTAATAAGAAGGTACAGAAAGAGGACAGACTGTAGTTTCTTTTATGCAGTTTTCAGATCCAAAGGTCGAAACAGTGACTCGTGGCACGTCATACAAGTTCGCTCTACTAAACTAGTCTATAATCAAGTCACTGTGGGAGATTTCACATAAATCTTCCTTGGAGAATCCAATTTGGGTCAGACTTGTGGCATTGGAAAGAGGACACAGAGGGCTACTATAGGTCACAAATTTAGAACTAGATGATTGGAAGGTAAAAAGATACATCAGAGGCAATATCAAGCTCCTACAAAGTGAAAAAAGGTGTGTAGATTTTCTTAAATTTTTGCTTAAGCTTGGTTTGAAAATTTATTTTGAAGGAATTCAAAGGGCATAGTAGAGCATTATTATCGGTAACTGATGCCTCGAGGAAAGAAAATGCAAACACCTAGTAAGGAACCTGAAAGCTCTAGCATGACTCATGAAGAAGAGGAAGAAATGCAACATGATATATCAAAATTACAAGACCAAGTGCAACAACTGTCCCTTACAAAAAAGGAACAGAATCTAAGATGGATGGTTTAAAGAAAGGTGTAGAAGCTAAGATGGACTGTTTAAAGAAAGGCGTAGAAGCTAAGATGATTGACGTGGAAGCTAAGATGGATGATTTGAAGATAGATTTGAAGACAGACATGGACGAATTGAAGGTAAATGTGAATAAGTTGCTACAAGAAATGGGCACTAAGGGTGAAAGGGTACTAAAGGAAACTCATGATGAGAATAAAAAAAAATGTTAATCATGATTCCATAGATGCTAATGTTGGATCGAAGACTCACCATATTCCAAAAATCGATATGAGGAAGTTTGATGGCAAGGATCCTGCCACATGGATATTACAGATGGAGCAATTCTTCGATCTCAATAATGTGCAAAACACACAAAAGGTACGTATGGCAACTTTATATTTGGAACCAAATCAGTTTGTATGGTATCAATGGCTTTGCTCTCATAAACAATTATCACTTGGGCAATTTTTACGGAAGAATTGATAGCACATTATGAGGATACAAAAAGCAACACTTTTTTTAGCCAATTGATAAGTCTCAAACAAAAGGGTTCAATAATGGAGCACATTGAGGAGTTCCAAAAATTGAACATAAGGGTAAAAGATATTCCAGAGGAGCATAGGATTGATGTGTTCATAGGGTCTTTAAAGGATAATATCCAACATGATGTTCGCCTTTGGGAACCTGATTCATTAGAGAAGGCATTCAGGTTAGCAAGAAAAATGGAAAGCAAAATTATGGCAACCAGGAAGCATACCACTCACAACTATAAAGACGGAAGTTGTTGTTGCCCTAGTCTTCCACAACCTATAAGGTTGACACCACAAAAATTGGAAGAAAAAAGAGCAAAAGGGCTTTGTTACAGTTGTGATAGCAAATACACTAAAGGTCATAAGTGTGCTGAGAAGAAATTATTCTACATAGATTGTGAAGAGGAAGAAGAAAAGGAGCAAGAAAGGTCAAAGAAGAGGATATACTCCAGGAACAAAGCCTAGATGAAGAACAAATAAATCCGACCATATCTTGTAATGCATTGGCGGGAATTACCACTCCTCAAACCATCAAGATAGAAGGACAAATCAAGAAGAAAAAGGTAATAGTGTTGATTGATTCAGGAAGCACCCACAATTTTATTCATTGTAGGTAGCAAAAGAATTGAATTGCTTCCTATATCCAGCACCAGAGTGTCAAGTGATGATTGCAAATGGAGGAACAATAAATTGCTCTGGAAAGTGCCATAATATCAAGCTATCATGGGAGAATATGTATTGACTAGCCCAATGCTTTCCATTCCAATGGGAGGTGCTGATGTTGTACTAGGAGTCCAATGGCTACAATCCTTGGGTACAATAGCTTTTAATTTTCAAGAACTTTTCATGAAATTTTCTATGGAAGGAAAGGAAGTTGAATTAAGGGGTATTGCAGGGAAACCAGGAAAGATAATCAGCTCTAATGGTATGACAAAGCTTCTAAAAAAGGAGCAAAGAGGTGTAATTGCACAATTATGCTCGCTAGATGTTTCCACATCAGAATCATCTATTTCTCCAGATCTCCAAAAAGTCCTGGACAATCATTCCAAGGTATTTGAGACTCCCAAAGGTCTCCCACCTATGCGTGATCAGGCCGTACAGATATCCCTATGTCCAAAAGAGTGAAATTGAACGTATGGTTGCAGAAATGCTAGAGGCTGGTATAATTCAACCAAGTCAAAGTTCTTTCTCTGCTCCAGTAGTATTGGTGCACAAGAAGGATGGATCATGGCGCATGTGTCCAGATTATAGGGAGCTCAACAAGCTCACTATTAAAGATAAGTTCCCCATTCCTGTCATTGATGAATTACTAGATGAATTGCATGGATCAATTTACTTCACCAAGTTGGATCTTCATTCAGGATATCATCAAATCAGAATGAAGATTGAAGACATTCCGAAAACAACATTTAGAACTCATGAGGGTCATTATGAATTTTTGGTCATGCCTTTTGGCCTTACCAATGCACCTTCAACATTTCAAGGTTTGATGAATTCAATTTTCAAACCATTCCTTAGAAAATTTGTGTTAGTATTTTTTGATGATATACTAATCTACAGCAAGTCTTGGAAGGATCATGTTGAACATGTTGACAGGGTGCTACAACTATTGGAGGAGAAACAATTATATGCAAAAAGATCCAAATGTTTCTTTGGAGTCCAGGAGGTGGAATATTTGGGTCATATTGTATCTCATGAAGGAGTTAAGGTAGACCCTAGCAAAATTAAAGCCATTAAGGAATGGAAAATCCCCACATCCATAAAGCATCTGCGAGGATTTCTCGGGTTGACAGGGTATTATCGCAAGTTTGTTAAGAATTATGGGAGAATAGCAGCACCTCTAACAACATTATTGAAGAAAGATGCATTTTCATGGACTCCGGAAGCAACAAAGGCCTTTGAACATCTTAAAGAGGCAATGTGCCAAGCACCGGTCTTAGCTACACCGGACTTCACAAAAACCTTTATTGTGGAATGTGATGCTTCAGGAAATGGAATTGGTGTTGTTCTAATGCAAGATGAAAGACCCATTGCTTTTGAAAGTCGTCCAATCAAGGGAAAGTTTTTAAGCAAAGCTATTTATGAGAAGGAAATGTTGGCAATACTCCATGCACTTAAGAAATGGCGACCCTACCTAATGGGAAGACACTTCAAGGTAAAAACGGATCATGATAGCCTTAAATACTTTTTAGAACAAAGATTATCCTCTGAAGAGCAACAAAAGTGGGTCACAAAGATGTTGGGTTATGACTTTGAAATCATCTACAAAAAAGGGAAGCAAAATGTGGTGGCAGATGCACTCTCAAGAAAGGATGAGGATGTGGAAGCATTGTTGTGCGCCATTTCTATTATCCAACCAGATTGGATAAACGAAGCAAGGGAGGAATGGAAGAATGACGAAGAAGTGTGGGCACTTATTCGAAAGTTACAACAAGATTCCAGTACGTCTGATACATTTAGCTGGCAAAATGATTCGTTATGGTACAAAGATCGCTTATACCTCTGTAAGAATTCCCAGCTAAAACAAAAGATTCTTATGGAATTGCACACTTCTCCCTTAGGAGGGCACTCAGGATTTTTAAAAACTTACCACAGGGTTAAGAAGGAAATTTTTTGGGATGGCCTTAAATCAGATATTCAAAAGTTTGTGGCGGAATGTTTGGTTTTCAACAAAATAAAGTTGAAACAATTAAGACACAAGGTCTATTACAACCTTTATCCATTCCAAGCCAACATTGGGAGGAGGTTTCAATGGATTTTATCACAGGTTTACCCAAGTCTGAGGGAAAGAGTGTCATCATGGTGGTAGTTGACAGACTTACCAAGTATGCACACTTTTGTGCATTATCACATCCATTTAAAGCCAGTACAGTTTCTACTGCATTTATGGAAACAATTCAAAAGCTACATGGAAACCCAAAGATTATTGTAAGTGACAGAGATCCCATTTTCACTGGAAATTTTTGGACAGAATTATTTTCTTGTCTTGGTACTCAGTTAGCTCATAGCTCATCTTATCATCCTCAATCTGATGGGCAAACTGAGATAGTAAAAAATGTTTGGAAGGATATCTTCGTTGCTTTGTATCTGATAAACAGACACAATGGGTCAAATGGTTGCCTCTGGCTGAATGGTGGTATAACACTTCCTTCCATACAGCAACAAAAATGACCCCATTTATGGCACTTTATGGGTATCAACCACCATCCATCACATCATATTTAAGAGAAAATTCTAAGGTTCAGGCAGTGGAACATCACATCGAACATCAACAACAAGTCCTCCAACTCTTAAAGGATAACCTCGTGTTGGCACATAATAGAATGAAACAACAGGCAGATCAACATCGCAGTGAAAGAAGTTTTGATGTAGGTGATTGGGTATTCCTACGGCTACAACCATATAAGCAAATGTCCCTCAAGCAAGCTAAGAAGGATAATAAATTATCACCAAAGTATTATGGTCCGTACAAGGTGTTGCAAAAAGATTGGTACTATGGCATACAAATTGGAGCTTCCTGCAGCTTCTCGATTGCACCCAGTTTTCCATGTTTCATGTTTAAAGAAGGTTATAGGTGACAAGCTCCCAGTTCAAACAATATTGCCAGAACTTGACGAGGAAGGAAAAATTATATTGGAACCAGAAGCAGTCACAGAAACAAGAACTCGACAGCTACGAAATCGATCAATTTCAGAGTATCTTATCAAGTGGAAGAACTTATCCGCTGAAGATTCCACATGGGAGGATGAGAATTTTATGCAGAAGTATCCAGAACTACTCAAGCGTTGAGGACAACCTCTCTTTGAAGGAGAGGGGCATGTTGGGTCCCTATAATACTAGTGATTACCCCATTACTATTGTAGTTATACCCCTTATTAATATTGTTGTGCCCCTATTACCCCCATATTGTTATTACTGTGCCCCATAGAATCCCTCTATTGTTATTTTTGTGGCTTTATATTATTATTGTTAGGTCGGCTGGATTATATTGTGACTCCTTAGACTCCTATATATAGAAAGGAGGTTTTGTCATTTGAATCATCCAAGAATTGTTCATTTATGTAATGTAAAGGAGGTTGCCCCCTCGAAGAGGCTGAATTCTAAGGCGTTGATCTATCTTTTCTATCTTTTCTTGAGTTGGTTTCATAACAGCCATATACCTAATGTACATGTCTGGTGACCTCCTCTTACTATGCTAAGATGAAGGGGCTCCCACATGCTCCCGTACATCATGTACAAATCTATCAGCTTCTCTGGTTTTGTTCCTCCCCTATATGGAAGATTATGGTTGAGTGGATGCCTCCACTCGGCCTCTTGTTTACTCCTATACATGTGGCTGCTCCAAAACCTCCTAAATCTCTGCATGAGGCTCCTCCTTAAGATCTATAAGCTCCTCCTATGGTGGGATACTCAACTCTCACTCTAGAGATCATCTCATAACCTTCTCTTCATCAAATTTGACAACTCTCCTCATTACTTCCACCCTGGGTGACGAAAAAGACACCCTATAGTTATGTGGTTTCTCTTTGTATCCCACCAAGACTCCCATCTCATCTTCATGATCAAGTTTCTTCCTTTTATCTTTGGAGACATGAAAATACACAATAGCTCCAAAAAATTTGAAATGAGATACAAATGGTTTCCTCCCATAGAAAGCTTCGAGTGTGATAATCCCAAGTATTCTATGAGGACTGTGGTTCTCTAGATAAATTGTGTTGTTGCATTATTATTCCCATAGGTGTCATGGAAACCCCTGATCATGCAACGTGGCTCTTTCTACTCCCATTATTCTTTTGTTCTTCCTTTCAACCACCCCATTTTGTTTTGGGTTATGGGGTGTTATCAATTCTCTTCTAATGCCCTCTTTGGAAAAAAAATCCTTAAAAATACTAGATACATATTCTCTTCCATTATCACCTCTCAAGGCTTTGAATTTATGACCGGTAACCTTTTAGACCAATTCTTTCAATTCAACAAATTTGGAGAAAACTTCATCCTTCTTCCCTATGAAGAAGATCCAACATTTTCTTGAAAAGTCATCAATAAAATAACTTAATACTTGTGTGTTGTTGTAGAGGTTGTATAAAATGGTCCACATACATCAGAGTGGGCTCACTCCAAGATTACTCCAGCTCTGTTATCTCAGCCCTCGAAGTTATATTTGACATATTTCTCCAATGTGCATCCCTTGCAAACATCATGTTGGTCAAGGGTGCATTTTGAGATACCGATGGTAACCTGATGTATGATTTTTAATAACCCATGGTGCAAGTGTCCCATGTGTCTATTCCAGAGTTCTTCAACATCCCAACTCTACACTTCTCCTACCTTTGTACTTAGTGTAGCACAGGCTTCCACCTCAAGTTTGTATAGGTTCTTCACACAAACTCCAATCTATTTCACTTTCCTGATAGCTACATGTCTAAGAAAGACTTTCCCCTTACTAAAAACAACCTCATAGCCATGATCCTCCAATACCATTATAGAGATCAAGTTCTTCTTCATCCCAAGTACGTACATGACATCTTTCATATGAAGATGGGAGCCTGACTCCCTCTTAAAGGTTACATTACCAATTCCTTTAGTATTGTACCACCCATCATCCCCAAGTTCTATGTGCATCTAGAGATCCTTCTCCTCTAGGCTACTGAAGAATTTTTTACATCATGTCATATGGAACGAGGCACCTAAATATAGATACCACACACTCCCCATTACAATTTTTTCCATACATACAATTAGGGTGAAGTCTAATTCCAATTGTGAGGCAACTTCTTCACCTCCTTCTCCTCTTGAAGGCTTCTTGTTAGAATTATTGTCTGAAAACTTTGTTTCATAGTTCTCAAATTCATGGCTGTGAAAATATTTTATCTTGTTCGAGTCCTTCTTCTTGCAATTGTTCTGGGTAGTCTCTAGTTTTCTTTGGGCCTTCTTTCCCTTGCCCTTATTTCCCTTTCCAACCAAGGAAAAATTATCTTCCTGCTCATATTTAGATGTTACTCCATCTCTAGTGCTCAGTTGAATTTCTCCCTACACCAAATCAGACCGAAGTCTCTCCCAATTTTGTAATTTTTCCCTTCCATTTACAAATTCCCAATAGCTATGCCAGGAGTTTAGAATGCCTAGGAGGGCTAGGATCACTAGTTTTGGAGAGGGTATATTTTCTCCAACTCATCCAAGCTCATCTCGACACTGAGGGAACCTAGAGAGTAATGTGGAATGGTTTCTCATTTCTTCAATCATATATTCCTGAACTTGTCCCTCAATGCCAATCCTATTGGTGTGTTAGGATTCAAGGTAATTTTTCCTTCCCCTAATATTATTTTTTAACTTGAGGAGGTGGAGGATTTTTACGATGGCATATTATGTTCTTTTAAAAATGTGAGTAGGCCTTTTACTTAGATGTTCTAGGTAAAGAAATTTGTTCATATTTTGTTAGATATGATCCAAGAGGAAAGTATGTAAAGTTTAAATAATTATGGTTGGATGCGTCGCTAATCTTTTGAGCAGCTACCCTACCAAGCTCATCATCGCAGACAATAAGGGGTGAGTGATTGCCTGCAGGAGCGTGTGTGATGCGTTCAAGTTTCCTGAGTACTGCTACACTAGCAACCATAACACCGCTGACACATGTCCTCCTAATGAGTACTCGAAGGTTTTCAAGGCCCTACCTGACGACATATAGCTACGCTTACGACAATGCAAATAGCTCTTTCTCTTGTAGTGATGCTAGTCATACAATCACCTTCTGTAAGAAAATTATATCGTATCAACTTATTTTTTTTCTACATTAAAGTCTTTTCGGAGGTTTACTTACACTTGGCCTCCATTGTTGTGTTATTACTCAATAATTGCATTAGCTTTCTCATGGCTGCTGACGAAGAGAGTCTTTTGGTCATCGACAAGCTTGTGTGTTGTGTAGTGTAACACATAATTTTCTACACCTAATACATTAGCTATTATATATTACTTACTATGAGAAGGAGAATCAATTATTTGCACTGTTATTGGACTGAAGAAAAGTTTGAGTTATTTGCACCTACTTTTCCAATACTATTATTTGAATTATCCAAATACTATAGCTGATGTCAATGTGCTTGGGCCTGTCATGAAATAATGGATTCTCATAGAGTTTGATACAATTCTGATTATCACACTAAATCATTGTTGAATCCATCTGCTGATTGAAAATACCCACAAGAATTTTCCTGATCCATATGGCCTCACACGCTTCTTGACTTGTAGCCATGTATTCATCCTTTGTTGAGTTGAGTGCCACATACCTCTATTTCCCACTATACCAAGAAATAACTACATACCAAACACTAAAGATAGCACCCAAAGTACTTTTCTTATCTGATGGACTCCCTGCCCAATCTGCATCAGGGAAGCCTTGGAGGTTCACTCCATTTTTCCTCATGTACCATACCCCATACTCGATTGTGCCTCTGAGGTACCTCAACACATGTTTTCTTGCCTTCCAATAAATCTTGGTAAGCTTTACCATGGCTTGACTCAACTGATTAGCTGCATAACATATGTCATGTCTTTTTTTCACTGGATACATCAAATGTCCTAGAATATTTCTATAGATGGTAGCATCTACTACCTCTCTTGAAGAAGAACTCTCCTTTCTCCAATTTGTAGTTAGATGCGTGTCCATAGGCTTGTAGTTATCCATGTAAAAAATTTGAAGTATTCGGAGGTGTACTTCACATGACTCATAAACATGTCACCATCACCCTTCCATACTTCCATCCCATGGAAGTAATGTATCAATCCCATGCCCTTCATCTCAAATTCTCTTGCAAGGTCCTCCTTGCAAGACCATATCAACTACTCATCTCCTCTAAGTATCAATTCATCAACATACAATACCAAAATAAGCAACTTGCCATATACCACAATGTGACAGAGGTTGGCATCTCTTCACTTTTGGTGAATCCCAATCCACTGAGATATGCATAATTTTGAGTAAACCATGCTCAGGGTGCTTGTTTGAGACCATACATGGCTCTTTTGGGTCTACACACGTCTCCCAGTCAAATGTCTAAAATATGTTTGTCTACTCTATGTAAACTTCTTCCTTAACAACAACATTGAGAAAGGTGCTCTTCACATCCATATGATGGATCTTCCACCCCATTTGTGTGGCTTATTCTAGAATGGTTATGATTGAGAAATATATTTCCACTGGTGCAAACGTTTCCTCATAGTCCACTCCCTCTACTTGAGAGAAGCCTTTGGCCACAAATCTAGCCTTGTACTTCTCAATGCTCCCATCAGTTGCATGCCTCACTTTGTAGATCCATCTGGAACCAACTACTGGCTTGTTCTCTGGCCTCGGCACCACCTGCCATACATTGTTCTTCATTATGGAGTCATACTCCTCCACCATGGCATCAACCCACACTAGTTGAGAAACTTCTTCCTCAAATGAAGAAGGCTCTGACTCAATGATCTCTATAATGAGAGCCATATACCCAATGTACATGTCTGGTGACCTCCTCTTACCGTGCTAAGATGAAGGAGCTCCCACATGCTCCCGTACATCATGTACTAATCTATCAGCTTCTCTGGTTCTGTTCCTCCCCTATATGGAAGATTATGGTTGAGTGGATGCCTCCACTTGGCCTCTTGTTTAATCCTCTACATGTGCCTACCCCAAAACCTTCTAAATCTTTACATGAGGCTCCTCCTATGGTGGGATACTCAACTCTCACTCTAGAGATCATCTCATAACCTTCTCTTCATCAAATTTGACAACTCTCCTCATTACTTTCACCCTGGGTGACGACAATGACACCCTATAGTTATGTGGTTTCTCTATGTATCCTACAAAGACTCCCATCTCATCTTTATGATCAAGTTTCTTCCTTTTATCTTTGGAGACATGCAAATACATATTAGCTCCAAAAAATCTAAAATGAGATACAAATGGCTTCCTCCCATAGAAAGCTTTGGGTGTGATCATTCCAAGTATTCTATGAGGACTCTCGTTCTCTAAATAAACTGTGTTGTTGCATTATTATGACCATAGGTGTACTGGCAACCCCTGATCATGCAACATGGCTCTTTCTACTCCCATTATTCTTTTGTTCTTCCTTTCAACCACCCCATTTTGTTTTGGGTTATGGGGTGTTATCAATTATCTTCTAATGCCCTCTTTGGAAAAAAATCCTTAAAGATACTGGATACATATTCTCTTCCATTATCACTTCTCAAGGCTTTGAATTTATGAACAGTATCCTTTTAAACGAATTCTTTGAATTGAACAAATTTTGAGAAAACTTCATCCTTCTTCCATATGAAGAAGATCTAACAATTTCTTGAAAAGTCATCAATAAAATAACTTAATACTTGTGTTTTGTTGTAGAGGTTGTAGAAAATGGTCCACATACGTCAGAGTGGACTCACTCCAAGATTAATACAACTCTGTTATCTAGGCCCTCAAAGTTATATTTGACATATTTCTCCAATGTGCATTCCTTGCAGACATCATCTTGGTCATGGGTGCATTTTGAGATACCGATGGTAACCTGATGCATGATTTTTAAGGCCCCATAGTGTAAGTGTCCCAAGTGTCTATTCCAGAGTTCTCCAACATCCCAACTCTACACTTCTCCTACCTTTATACTTAGTGCAACGCAGGCTTCCACCTCAAGTTTTTATAGGTTCTTCACACAAACTCGAATCTATTTAACTATACGAAGATAGTGTAACTATACGTAGATAGTTGTTCTGTTATTCTTATATGCTTATGTATGGACACTAGGTGAAGCAGGGTTAATCCTTAATGGATACAACCCAGGAGGGTTTTTTCCTTGTAATTGTAAATCATAGACCTTATGGAAAAGAGTGATGGACATTTCTCATCGTAACATAGTTCTTCCCAGATTTCCATTCTCCAACCCAGATGGGTTCCTTTGCCTCCTAAATTGTTGTATACAATGGTTCTACACATTAAATAGGTAAGAGATTTGATAGGGAGAAAATGCCCAAATTCTTAGGAAATTAACCATCATTTGCAATAAGGACTGTAGGGTGTCATGTTGTGGCTTCTTTTCCTACTTGGATCCGAATGAGAGCATGAAGTCCTAAGTAGCTTAATGACTATCTCACCAATTCCTTAAGATACAATACTCGAATACATGTAGTTTTCAAGTGTCATAGCCATAAGGATGTGGCATTTCAGATTTTGATTTTACTTTCAGTAATTGTGCTTTGATATTGTGAATGCCTGAAGGTGAATAGATGTAAAAGGGTAGGAAATTGACACAACAAAGTATGTGAATGAAATTGTTCACAGTTGCATGGTTTCCAGCACTGATATCCTTATAGAATTCATTGTACTATTGGTAACTTTAGGTTACACTTTTACAAGTGGCCCATTGATACATAACTCATCTCAGGTTGTTGATTCTTCCTTATAACAATTGCTCATTATTGATGTTAAAAATGTCTCAAGGAAAAAATGATAAACAACACAATATATTAAGTCAATGGCATGGTGGAATTGTTGATGTTTGTATGATTCATAGTCTAGAATCCAAATAATCTTTGGCAATAATTTGAGGTGTTGTTAAGAGGATGATCCTGCCTTGAGTAATGTGAATTAGGGAGGAGGATATTTCGAAGGGCCGAGGGGGGTGGGTGGTGGGTGATGTGAAATTAGGATTAATCAAGTCAACAATATCACTTTGAGATTGTGAGAAATGTCATTCATACATTCTTGAACATAACAACCAATTCTTTGTGAATACGTATGGCATTTGACAAGTTGATCTATGAAATCATTAGATTCGTGATGCATCTTGATTTATTTACATACTTGATGTCTTTATTTTGGTCCCTTACAGTCAATATTTCTAGGTCTTTTTGAAACCATATATAGTTTAGAGAAGGGACAAAACCTTGGGAAACCAAAGGAAAAGGGAAATAAGCAATCAAGTATGGGGGGTCTCCAAAGTTTTGAAAGAGTCAAAAATTTTTTGGGGCTATTGTAGTAGCTACAATAGAAACCCAAGAGAAAACAAGACCCATAATATTAAGGAAACAAAAAGAAATGTAGAAACCAATAAGAAAATTGATCACACAAAATCTAAATTCCAATAACCAAAGTGTGATAAATTGAATAAAAAACTCTTAAGAAAACATTTTAGATGACAATTTACAAAAACAAATGAAGTTTCTTGCTAAATTAATGTCCTCACTACAATAAAAAAAGTGGGCATCAAATTTTAAATTCATTATCCCACCAATGTAATAACAAACCTTGACATAATGTTTAAATGACATTCAAAAGTTAAAAGTAAGCATGCAAACAATTGATACACAAGTCATATTGTATCTCACCAATTAAATGTCTTTACCAAAACTCAATTAAGTAAGAGAGTATGACTAATAAACAAAAGGTTAGGCAATATGAATGTATGGGAAACACGAGAGGATTATCCACGATGAGGGTTTTTACCAACATAAAGTTAAATCATTTTAATTGAATTCATAAGGGGTATTTGGAATTTTACTATGGTGGTTTCCTCTATAGTTACCATGCCAGAAACGAGATCATTGAGCGAGGGCATGGGAAATTGCTTGAATTCTCTCCAATTTTTGTGTCGGTTCACTAGGGCGAGCATATATTTTAAAGGTGAAATTGAGAAGGAGGCCAAATGGAAGGAAAGGAAAATGCCATCTATCTGGGCACTAATTAACTAGAAACATGGAGCTAGAAGTAGAAAATGGAGAGGAAAGAGGAGCAGGGAAAAAGGGAAATGAAGAAAAACCTAGGTAATGCAAGGAGAGAGTTAGTAGCTGGGGAGTCGGTTGTACAAGGGTGGGAGCTTGGTCTTTCCGAGACAACATAAGGAGAGATAAAACAAAGCATATATATTATATATATATATATATATATCTAGGTTAGTGTCGTAAACCTATAGAAAATTTAGAGAAATAAACTCTCTCTATTATTGTTGTCTTTTGTTGTTGCTATAGGAAAGGATTTTAGAAATAAATATGTAACTAGTTTCCCTACTATTTCATATCTTGTGCCATTTTCACATCCAATTTCCTTTCCATGGTACTGGATCCCCTGCGGTCATGCTATTTGCATAACGAATTTCCTTGTTGTTGTACCGAATCCATTCCTATTGCATATATTTTTCTATTTGCATACCAGATTGTGTGGGGTAGATAACTCCTTGCCTCAGCAAATAAGATGCTCTTCATGGCATCCACCAAGAAAATTCCCATGCATAGGTATGTGCAAGGCTTTACAACATAGAAAGAATCATTCTAAACCATCAGTGTCAAAAGAAAAAGAGATATGCCCACAGAAGCATAGCCCCCATAGGTAATGGGCTCTAAAATTTGAAGTGCATATAATGAAAAATGTAACAGCCAACCTAGGACCGAATACTCAATGCTTCGTGATTGAACTTCTGAAGTGGATCTATTGTGAGGTCATAGAGGACTACATCAGTTCCAAAAATGCCAGATAGGGAATATATAAGTCTAGAGGATTTATATCGTAGATAGGTGTCTAGTGTGTGAGGACACCTTGGATCTACTCAGCTAACTTGTCTGGTGCTTCAATCCCTTGCACATATTATGTGCCACTTACCTGAAATTGTTTTCCCATATGCACTTAATTTATCATTAACTAGCCTCATAAAGTGTGTGGTTCAATGGAATTGGTGTTGTGTTCTATGGTGTTATTTGTATGTCAGGCTATGTACTGTGGTCTTTCTGTAGCATAAATTGTAAAGGAACATGGAATTCTTTAACATGTTGTAAAAGAACATGGAATTCTTAAATGGGTTGATCTAAAGGGATACACTGAACTGTAAACTAGTACTAGTCTTGGGGTGGGGATAGAAACCCAAGTAAATTTAGGGTGGAGATAATATCTCTGGAATCCCTACTTCCTAGAGGGTGTAGACATTAATCTTTGGAATCCCTATTTCCTAGAGGGTGGACACATTAATCGATGGAGTGTTTGAAATTAGACATTATGAAGGTGGAGACATGGGGTGTTGTCATCTCAGGTTTTATATAAATTATATTATATCATTTAAAATCGAGCGATATATATTTTGAGTTATTAAAACTGATCGGTAGTAACCACGATGGGTTCATTTTAATTTAAATGTTTTCGCTCAATGATGGCTGCCACACTCTTACCCACAACAAGTAAATTAGGAATTATGATGGGAATTTTAATTTAAATTTTAAAGAATATTTAGTATTGATATAAGAAAAAGTAAGATTTAAAAATGAAATTATAAATATCAAATTTATTTACATATTTAACTATTATTAATATTGTTGTTGATAATTTTTTTTTTTTAAATATTTAAATAACTTATATATTTTAAAAATTTATAAAAAAAAATTATCAATTTAAAATTAAAAAATGTAATATTATTTTGAATATCAATTTTTCATAAAATTTAATTTTCTTTTTCTCAATTATTTAAAAGTTATTGTTGTATTTAAATATGCATTCTATACGCTAGAGTTAGGGAGATTATAATTTCTTGCGTGCTTAACCTTTCTGAGTTGACAAGTCTCTCATTTAAAATAAAACAAAAAATATTTTCTTTAAAAAAACAATGTTAGCAAAAATTTAAAAAAGAAAAAGAGAAGAGGATATACCTAGTTGGTTATAATGTCACTCTCACTGTTTTCACTCAATTTGTTGTTTTGACATTACAATTCATAACATGTGATAAAGATATCATAATTTCTTTTATGTTTATGTGAAATAACATAATCTTATATCAACTTAAAAAAAAAAAGTAATTAAAAGTTAACTAAGAAATTATTGCCCACGATGGCCCATTCTACAACCCAATATGAGAGAATTGTGTCTCAAGCTGACACATGTTCATTTTAAAATAAATATAAAATATTTTTTAAATGAAAAAAAAAAAAACAATGTTGGTTATAATTAAAAACAAAAATGAATACACTTATTTGGTTAGGTTTTATTAAAAGCATTATAAAATATCAATAATGTTTCTCTAATTATCTCACTTGGTTTGTTGTTGACATCACAACCTAGAAAATGTGGTAAGAAAAATTCACTCTTACTCTCAACCATAAATAAAATATTTAGATGTTCTTATTAAAAAAATTAAAATTAATATCAACCTTAAAAGATAAAATAATTAAAAGTGAAAAAATATTATATCTTTACTTAGTAAGAAGTATAATTTTTATGCTTTTCAAAAATATTTCACTACAGAACTTAAGTGATCTATTTAAATATCCATATGTTGATCATAACAAAACAAAATTTCAATGCACAAAATGGAAAAATAATTAGAATTATAAAAAAATCAATTATTTCCTAATAACAATAATACAATTGAGATGTATAATTCAATAAAAATATGTTATTGTATAAAAAATATTTTCTAAATAAAAAAATGTCAGCGATAACTAAAAACAAAAATGAATATACCTATTTGGTTATATTTGGTTATAATGTCACTCTCACTATGTTCACTCAATTTGTTGTATTCACATTACAACTCAGAATATGTGGTAAAACTATTATAATATTTGATGATTATGCGAAATAATATAATCTTATATCATCTTTAAAAAAACATTAGAAGTAAAACAAGAAATTATTGCCCACAATGGCCCATTCTACAACCTAGAGAATTGTGTCTCAAGTTAACACACATTCATTTTATAATTAAAAAATAAAAAATAAAAAATGTTGGTTATAATCAAAAACAAAAATCAATACACCTATTTGGTTAGATTTTATTAAAAAACATTATAAAATATCAATAATGTTTCTCCCATTACGCTCACTTGGTTTGTTGTTGACATCACAATCTAGAAAATGTGGTAAAAAAATTCACTCTCACTATCAACTATAAATAAAATATTTAGATGTTCATATTAAATAACATAAAATTAATATGAACTTTAAAAAGTTAAAGTAATTAAAAGTGAAAAAAATATATTATATTTTCACTTAGTAAGAAGTATAATTTTTATGATATTACACTACAAAACTTAATTAATCTATTTAAATATCCATATGTTTATCATAATAAAATAAAGTTTCAATAGACAAAGAGGAAAAATAATTAAAACTAAAAAAAACAATTATTTCCTAATAACAATAATACAAGGGAGATGTATAATTCAATAAAAATATGTAATTGTGTAGAAAATATTTTCTAAATAAAATCATGGCTAACAATAATTAAAAACATAAATAAATATACTTATTTGGTTATATTTGGTTATAATGCCACTCTCACTGTGTTCACTCAATTTTTTGTTTTGACATTACAATTCAGAACATGTGGTAAAATTATTTTAATATTTTGATATTTATGTGAAATGACATAATCTTATATCAACATTTAAAAAAAGTAAAATTAGAAGTAAAACAAGAAATTATTTCTCACAATGGTAAATTTTACAACCCAATATGAGAGAATTGTGTCTCAAGTTGACACACATTCATTTTAAAATAAAAATATATTTTTTTTAAATAAAAAAAAACCAATGTTGGTTATAATTAGAAACAAAAATGAATACAACTATTTGATTAGTTTTTATTAAAAGCATTATAAAATATCAATAATGTTTCTCCCATTATGCTCACTTGGTTTGTTGTTGACATCACAAACTAGAAAATGTTGTAAACAAAATTCACTCTCACTCTCAACCATAAATAAAATATTTAGACGTTCATATTAAATAACATAAAATTAATATCAACTTTGAAAAAATAAAGTAATTGAAAGTGAAACAAATATTATATTTTCACTTAGTAAGAAATATAATTTTTATGCTTTTTAAAAATATTTCACTACAAAACTTAAGTAATCTATTTAAATATCCATATGTTGATCATAACAAAACAAAGTTTCAATGCACAAAGAAGAAAAATAATTAAAAGTAAAAAAAAAAAAAAGTTATCTCATAATAACAATAATACAAGGGAGATATATAATTCAATAAAAATATGTAATTGTATAAAAAATATTTTCTAAATAAAAACAATGCCAATCATATTTAAAAACAAAAATGAATTTACCTATTTGATTATATTTGGTTATAATGCCACTCTCAATGTGTTCACTCAACTTTTTGTTTGGACATTACAATTCAGAAGCCTTCCTTGTCTAACCTAGGAGAAATCCAACCAACATTGATCCATCTTGAGCCACCTAGTGATGAAAACCATGTGGCATATTTCACCCTAGGGGTGCATAGATATGACAACTAACGATTTCGGTTACTAGATCCTTACTAGGGTTATAGGATATGGTACTCAAATTAGAAAAAGCAAGCTCAAGCTCAAATACCTTATTAAAAATAAGGGAAAAGTATTGAATTTAACAACATCACACCTCATCATCATGTGATGACCATAATGCAAGTGTTTATGACAAAAGGGAAATGATAATAAGCTATAAGAGGGGGTATAAAGGAAAACCTCACACTTATAATAGTAGTAAAGGCCTCAAAATGAAGGCCCAATGTGTCCACCACACTTGAGATTTTTCAAGTCCCCATGCAATATTCGGTGAATATCCAACGCTATATCCAAAAAAGTTCCTCAAAATGGATCAAAACAATATTTTTAGCACCTCCCCTAATTATCATAATAGGAGGGCATATTTCACATATCTCATCTTACTTGTCTCTTTAATCTAGCTTATTACGTTTATAATATTTGTGAACCTAATTTACATTATGGGTTGTGGAACACTACACATAACAAGTGAAAAAACTAACCAAATCATAATAGAATAAAACCATTTTATAGTGGGAACCCAAGGATGATAAAACCCATTCAAAACGATAATAGTAGTAGTTCAAAAAATTCAATGCCAAATTTCTAACCTAGTTATCAACTTCCAATAAACCGATCATTTGATTCTATTGAATAAAAAATTCATAATTTTGGTATGCAACATGATACAATGGTGCTCCAATTCATTTATCTTAAAGTAGGCTCACAAAACAATATATTATTAGAATTAATTAGCTTTTTGCAATTTCTCAAAATTCTTTTGGATCCATTGATATCACTTTTGACCATTTGGGATGGTTTTCTATCAAATAGAGATGACCTCAACCCTAACAAGGAAACCCTTTTAATTTTGGTTTCTAAAGACTTTTGGGATTTGTAGAGGAAGGAAAGAAATTGAACAAATTTAAGGACTACAAATTTATATACTTCCATGAAATTTCAGTAAAAGTTTTTTTTTTCTTGAACCTAAGGATGAATTCCAAATAGAAATGAATTAAGGATAAATATGAGTATTTGAATACAAGAAATTGTAAGAGTTACCATAAACTAGAGAAGCCTCAAGATGAACCTGTGTCTCATTATTTGCATTTTCCCACGAGTTTTTCGAGTTAGCCTTCCCCAATTGTTTCTTAGTGATTTTAGGCTTAAAAGGATACAAAATAAAGGATGGAAAAATAAGAAGGATTGAAAATCAATGAGATCCTACAAATGAAAATAAGTGACTAGGATGTTATCTCCAAGTTGTTATCCCCACTAAAACTAGGATGTGCAACAACCAAATTCTAACACCTACACACTCCATTAACACATTCATGAAACACATAATATAATTGAATCCTTTAATAGCCATAACCAAAATTGTTGAACACATGCCTAAGGTAATACAAAGGATCCTTCATTCTCCTAAATTGATGCAAATCGAATGATGAATTATCTACTCACTCATGAGAGAATAAATGTGATGTGAAATGAGCAATATGAAATTAGAATGATGGGATATAACATTTAGTGTTACCCCAATTTTTCAATAGTACTCCAATCTCAAGGTTTGAAGCTATGTTGGCCCACTTATCTGCCACATAGTTGAGGTGTCTTTTGGCATGGAGATAGGAGGATTGTGAAAGGAAATTGGAATACCTTTTAATCCAAATGATAATGTTTACAAATTTATTTCCCTTCAACATCACAACACATTCATGGCTTTGATGGTGGCCATAAAATCTTCAACAATTTTGATGATGAGTAAATTTTTCCTAGATACAGTAACTTGTCCTAATCCCTATGCAAAAGTAACTTGTCCTAATCCCTATGCAAAAGTAGATACTATTTTTCTCCCCATATCAAGAATGACTCCCCTCACACTTGTCACCATCACATATTTAAAGCAAATTTAAAATGTATATGGTTAATACTATAAAAGTAGTGTCACATCCTTTATTAATTTATGGTAATGAAAATGGTATATATATATATATATATATATATATATATATATATAAAAGCTAATATTGTTTACATTTTTTAATTAGTTTTTGATAATGAAAATTTTAAAATTCATCTGTTTTTGATATATAGGAAATCAAGTACTAGTTGTTAGGGATGAATGGGAAGATAGTAAACAACTAGAAAGGTACATGGGAAAGAGAGGAGAAGGTAGGAGGATAAAAACCATCTTATATTCATCCCAACACATCATGGTTCTCAATCACTTGATTCCAAGCTATTACTATTGCAAGAATTCAAGGCTCACACATTAAATTAAGCAAAGGAAGTCATAAGGTTTAAATCTTGCTTTATTATGTATCAATAATGTAGAATAGAACTTAGAATTTTTAATGGAAATGTGATAAACATTGGTTTTTTAAATGCATGCTAGTAGTTACAACTAACTATGAAGGTATGCTAAATAAGGGATGGGTTATAGTTGCTATTGATAATATACATTCTAAGTGAAAAAATTGGATGGATTGGTTTGCAAGGCCCATTTTAAGGGTGGGTCATAGTTTGGTGGTTTATGATTAAAATCATTAAAATTTGGCTTTAGGCATATAATCACACCTTTTGTAATGAAAAAATTCCAATAGTAGATCTCAACTCCTCAAAGTTATACATACTAAAGAATTCTAACTCTAAGGAAATCACCTCAAGGAAATCACCTCAATTATAGTTCACATGTAGAAGGTATGCCCCCTACAAGTATACATATCCTATTGGCCATCATGGCACTAAGTCAATGCCACATCAATCTCTATTACTCACATAGGACCTAGTCTTATGTTAGACTTCCAAGAATATTCTAGAGGAAATGAGGCATGAAAAAAACCTAACCATAACAATAGATGGCTATGACAATAAGCTAAATAATGCACCACTTATTGATCCAGGAGGGCGATGTGTAATTTCGTACATGCTCAAATTAGAGTTCACAAATTGTCTCTTAAAAAAAATAAAAATTAAATAAAACAATAAAACATAAATGATTATACACAGTTGGTTAGTTTCAATTAAAATCATTATAAATATCAATAATCTCATTCTCATTATTTTAATCCAATATAAAAAAATGTGTTAAAAATATTTCACTTTCACTTTTGGAGTTCTAAATAAAATATTATGTTAAATAATATAATTTTATATAACTTTATAAAGATAAAATAAATAAAAATTTCAAAAACTTGTATTTCTTAATTCAAGATAAAATAATTTAGTTCCTAAGAGATGAATGTGTAATTAATTCATATTTTAATAAAAAATATTATTAACAATAAATTATTTAGAAATACAATTTAAACAATGAAAAATTTACACATGGTTTATATATAGCGAGAGACATAAAACCACTCTAGATCCATCTAAAACACAGATTTATCAAGCACTAAAAGGGAATAAATATCTTGACGTGTACCTCTCTTTTCAAGTTTTACACTGTAATAAGAGGTTTGCATATAATGAAATTTGATCCCCAGCTATGATTAAGATGGATTTATAATTATCCATAATATATTGCATAAATATTGAACTACATTCTATCATACATGAATCCACATACTACTCTTTAATTTATTGTCATAAATATAAGAAAGAAAATTTTCATTGTTTCAAAAATTTGGTTGCCCATAAAGTAAACTAGTGATAATTGTCTTAAAAAACTTTGAAGCCTACAATGATTATCATATACACTACAATGGAAATATATAAATCTTTAAATCTTTTAAATATTTTTGTGATAAAATATGTTGTTTAATTTTCACGATAAATTTATACATTAATTGACAATATACAAATCTTTTTTAAATGTCTTGGTGATCAAATATAATGTTTATAGTGATTAATTTTATGATAAATTTATATTTATCGTGAATATCAGTGAACTCCATCTACCTCTATAACAATATCAAGGTCTGTTATACAGATGCGCTTCATCCATATCAAAATGGGAATGGAGAGAAATCATTATGATTTATATCTTTTCCATTGGACCCTCACCCATCGACTTAGGGTTTATAACCATGTTTTATGCTGCCTTTTGTTACTTTTATGATGTCATTCTCTTAAAATTAAAAGACCAGACATAGTCAAGGCTTTCTTATTCTAAGTAATCTTGTGCACTACACCAATAGCCTTAGCTTCACATTGTAACTCTTTTACATTGTTCTCGCTATTCTTATGCTTTTGAAAAATGCTCAGGTGATAATGGCTTGATTCCAACACTTTTTTCCTAACTAGTTGTCAGTGGTCAAAGCCCAGGTATCTCTTGACAACCGCACACGAGGACTTCGGTGACTATCCAAAGGGAATGTCGATCACCACTCGTCAAAAGCCCAAGTAGGTGTAGTGCCATATCTTGTTATGCTAAATTGCAAGGAAACGTAATCACAAGGCTTCCATCTTTTCCAAGCTATCCCGAAAATACTAAGATGCTTGGAAAATTCCTTTATGACATCAAATCATGTCCCAACTAGAGTTTTATATTCCTCATTTTCCTTTGTTCAACAGGGAAAATTATGCATGTACACAACCACGATTTGGGTTCCCCTTTTGCTCTTCACATGATCCTGGGATATTCTCGCACAACAAATCACAACGCCTGTACACTTAACAAATAACTGTTAAGAGCCCATCCACATTCTTCTCGAGGAAACAGGATCACTATCTCTACCGGTAGATCACTACAAATGTAGACACTCCACATATTTCTTCCTGTAGCAATTCACTTTACACAGTCATCTATCCTAGCCCCTTCCACACTGCCCTCCAACTTCCTTTTCTCTATTTTGAAACTAGAATTGAAAAATGTAATGGACCGAACTAAACAGGGATGGATCCTTCCCTTTATGCCCGCGATGGCCTTGTGCATATTGACAGGAACAAATGACCTCATTTACGTCCATTTCTTCTTAGCAGTAACAATTATTTTAGAATCTAAATGGCAGATCTAAACTATGCTAGCGATTTAAACAATAGATGGTTCTTGATGTCCCTCTTACCATTTGACAATTTTGTTGACTACCCATGCCATTTTCAGATCTTCATTGTTACAATTGGATTGGTGCTTCACACCTAAATCCATGATATTTCACTATTATGTTTGCTTCATCCTTAGAAGGATGTGGTTGCTTCAGTACACCGAACATATTCCTCCACGCAGGATAATCAACGATCGAGTGACCCAACATTTATACATTCAACCTAAGAAAAGCACCTCTAACAACGCTTCCATTCTCATCTTCTTTTGAACACCACAATATAACCTCACATATCGAAAGAATCCCCACCTTTTTTTTCACTTACAGCTGTCGATATCTACAACCATAGATAAGCAATTTATTTTACCCTGGCTTCATCTCATACAAAATTGGTAGTAGTCTTTTCTCTTGGTGAACGATCCTTCACACCACGCGAAACTCTCTCACGAGAAAAACGTAGGATGCATCTCTACTCTCAATGTACTTAATGAAGACCAGCTCCTTCATTCTTTTATTGCACATCATCGAACTTATGTCGATTGCAGGTTCTTTGGGATTGTCCACATAGCCAACTTCACTCCCTGTATAGCTCATTATCTAGATTTTACTTTGATAGAGTAAAACTAATGAGTACTCGATGATATGTGGGTTCTGCAAATTTAATTGGCAGATATATGTCCAGAAGCCATGGAAATACTCTCTGGTCTCTACACTTAAGGAGGAGAATGGAATAAAGGAAACATTACTCGATGATATGTGGATTCTGCAGATTTAGTTGGTGGATATGTGTCCAAAAGCCATGGAAATACTTCTTGGTTTCTACACTCACGAGGAGAATGGATAAAGGAAACAATACTCGATGATATGTGGTATTCTAGTCAAGAAAACATGGAAATAAAACTATGAGATTTCGTGGACATAACAGGTTCGTGAGCCGGAAACCCTTATGCTGATTGTATGAACTGAGAAAATGTTCATTCATGTATGGAAGCCACTTTCCCTTTGCTCTGTGTAAACTTGGCATCCTGGGGTTATCGAAAAATTTGTGTGATTTATAAAGTAATATATAATTACTTACTTTTACATTTATATATTTTAATAGTTGTAAATCAATCAACACAATCATATCAGTAAATATAATTGTTGATACAGCCTAATATGTATCAATAACATAGATTTAATATTAATATTAATATTAAAGTAAATAGAAGTATAACCATAATAATAAAATTATAATATTTATTTATAACCATAATAATAATATTATAATCATTATTATTATGATATTATTAATATCAATATCAATAAATATATTATAATAATAATATAATAATAATAATAATTATTATTATTATTATTATTATTGTTATTATAATATTATGATAATAATTATTATATTTATTAATTATAATAATATTATTTTATATTATTAATAATATGATAAATTGAAGGGATAAATATCATAAACTCAAAGAATTATAAACCCAACTGATTATTATTATAAATCAAAGAATTAATATTATAAATTCTTGGACTAATTTTTTTTGTAAGTTCAATATTGGTGAAGCTACATCAATGTCATGTCCACTTTTAGGATTAATATTATAAACTCAAGGGATTGATAATATTATAAAACCAAGAGATTAATATTATAAACCCAAGGGATTAATATTAAACCCTAATATTAATATTATAAACCCTAGGATTAATATTATAATCCCAAGGCATTATAAATGTAAGCGATTAATATTATAAAACTGAGAGATTATTAGTATAAACCCAAAGATTAATCATATTATAAACTCAAGGGATTAATGAACCCAAAGATTATAAACGTTTGGATTAGTATTATAAACACAAGGAATTATAAACCATATGATTAATATTATATATTCTATGATCATAAACATTAAAATCATAAACACTGATATTAATATTAAAAATTGAAGGGATTATTAATATTATATACCCAAAAGATTCAAGTCAAACTAATGAAATAAACATAATATGTCCTCATATAAAGTATGAGGTGGTTGACTACAATTAAGAAACTTTGACTGAAAGCTCCTTGGAAAGGAATGTGTAAGGAAGGAAGAGATCATGAGATATGCAAGCATGATGAAGGCAATCAACATCGAAAGGACCAAGAAGATTTGACTAAGAAATCTCTCAGATAGATATGAAGGCTTTGATGAAAGTTGGAAAATATGGATACCCTTGACAATGAATATCTTTGGAGATGTGTCAACATGAATGTAGGATGGTGATACCTACAAAAATATGTCATGCTAAAGAGCCACCTAGTAAGGTACGATTTGATTTAATGATATATTTTGATTTCTTAAATAATATCCCGATAAGTTCATGGAGGGCTACTTACAATTACAACTAGCATTCATGTGATGAATGGAAGAAACATGATGAGAAAGAAGTATTCATATAGCGAAGGTTCCAAATATGAAGAAGGTGACTTTCCATGAATAAAGGAATGGCATGATGAACTAAGAATGAAAATGATCGATGAATTTTGCCTTACAAGAAAGAATCTCAACTAAATTTCATTATATCTAGGAGAAACGTTGATCTAGCAGTTGAAGGACCCACAAAGAAGAAGTTGTTGATATATAGAAGAGTCCCTAGCTAAGAGGGAGCTCTGATAGGTCCCTGATCAAGAGGGAGCTTGGATTAGACCACATCTCACTATAAAGGAGTGACAGTTGTGTTTTTCTATTTCATGTGTCATGCACTAGACCAGGACTAATAGTCGTAAGTATAGGTGAAGGCCATGGATGGAAATGTGATGAAGGAGCATCTAACCTTGGTCAATTGTTAATTAGAGAAGTTAGCAAGGATTAAATTATTTATTATATTTTCCTATAGTTTTTAAGAGAGAATGATTATTATTGTAAATAGGAGAAGATTTGAGAGTATTGTGGAAGGTTTGAGAGGATTATGGATTAGTTAGCTCTTATCTAGGGATAAGGATTTGGATGAGAGATTTTAGGGATCAAGAGAGATGTTGTTGGAGTTTGTTAAGGTATCTAGAACCTACTTGGGTTCTAATCCATTTCTATAAATTGAGGGGAACCTATAAGGTATGTAAGATGTAGAAGTGTATAAGTGAGTAAGAGGATTGAAAGACCAAGCATGAGGCCAATATTCCTCTTGTAATTATTTTTATTTATAATTTCTGGTTTTTTTTTTTTTGTCCATGCCTATTGCATTTGATTTTCAATTTTAATATGTATTAATTTTATTAATTTACAGACCTATGGTTAGAACACTGCACCAATTTTTGGTATCAGTGCAGAAAGTTGGGTTTGTCAAAGAGGTGCGACTAAATGGTATGTGTTGTTGGGCCGCTATGTATTCAGCACTTTATTATTGGGGATTGACTATATTTGCAGCGTGGAGCGAGGATGTTGTTTTGCTATAGCAGGTTGTCCATTTTACCGTCGCCAAGTATCCTAAGAAATTGCACTACCACAAAAGTAGCATGGAGAAAGAACTGTCTATCGTGGATTTGGAGGAGGCCGTAGTACGAGGTTAGATCTGAGCTTGGCAAGGTGTAATTGGAGCATTAGAATTTTGTGTTGCGACTGGCCGTTGTAATTGTGTGTCTTCCTGTGTAAAACTGATTACGTGTGGCTGACTAAAGCGTTGTCAGTTGAATATTTGAGCACTGCAATTCTGGAAGGAGTGGCCGCAATGTCTATGAAAGGAAATTCTGTGAGACCTGGAATATTGGTTTCTATAAATGACTATGACTGAGAACTTTGCAAGCAGCTGGAAGAAACATTCGAGGAATAGGAAAATACATAAGGGATTGATATCGAATTAATTGAAATCTACATGCAAAGATACTCAGGTTGCTATTGAGAAAAGAGAAATTCCTGAGAGCCAATTGCGTAACTACCAGAAACTAAATAAATCTCAGTTTTTTTAACTGTGCTTTTGGTTGACCGGGAAGTTTTGTTGAACTTGTGTGTTATTCTTTGTATACAAATTTTTTTCCTAGGCATAAGTAGTGTGCTAAAAAGGTGGAAGATATTTTAAAATGTGTGAAATATGAAGAGTGAGTGATTTTTTCAAAGTTGAGTGGTTGTTTTTGTAACTTCAAAATCATTTAATAATTTTTTTATCATTATGGGAAATATTTATGAGTTTGAAAGTAAATAGTAAGGGTGAAGGTAAAAATTAAATAGTAAAAGTAAAAGTGTTGTATTGAAAGTAAAGGTGAAAGTAAATGGCAGAGGTAAATTGGTGTTGTGTCATAAAGTTGCAAAGCATGGTGGTTTTTATCAAGATAGAAAATAAGTGGTTAGAATAAATGTTGACTGATAAATGGTGATTTGTTGCATAAGGTTTTGAGTGGTTTCATAAAACCATGTGTGGATTTGAGAATGCATAGCTTTATTTATTCACAGATTATAATGATGGTAATGTATGAAACAATATCTATATATATATATATATATATATATATATACCATCAACAAATTTTCAAGGTATTTTAATTTTTATATGGGTTGAAATCTCTCTCTAATTAAATGAAGAATTTATGTAAAAGTATGGAGTCAAAAATAAATTTAAGTCATGTCAAAGGTGATGTAATGGGTGCATGATCAGCGGAGCTTGACACCCAAAAAGTCTAATCAAAACATTGTAAGGATAATTTGAAGAGATATTGCAATTGTTGCAACAAAGGAGCAAAGGAGTGCTCAGAAAGAAGGTTCAAATGAGTGAACCATTGGCCAAGTTCAGAGGAGATAACTTGGTAAAGTGATTAAGTCGCAGGTTACAGTGAACAAGGTGAAGTTCACGAAAGAAAATGAAGATGCAGATTCCAGAGAAATTCCACGATAATTCTATAGCAGTTGGCATCAATGACGAAGATAATGATATACATTTGCAAACTAGAGTGAGGATAATTGTCTGGTGACGCGGATAATGATATGAGCTTGGGTTCGATTCCCACAGACGACCCTACAGATTGTTCAGAAGACCAGCATGAAGACTTGAGATAGATTCATCTGTCAAACCTCATGTTTTTAAATCTAACCATTGGTGTGTGGATGCAGGATACATTGATGAACAACCAATTGATACAAAATGAAGCAAGTTGTTGATGAATTGGAAAATGATGGGTCAACTGTCAACATGAGAGATATTGTAGTAGAACTAAAGTTCATAGAAGAATGTTTGGACAATCAAAAGTTAGAGTGTGACAACAGACTTTCAAATCAATACATATGGCTCAATGAAAGTGTAGAGATCAACAATAAAGTTTAGAAAACAAACAATAATGTACGCCAACCAGAAAACAATTTAGATATTGAAATTGAAGATATGAAGAAGAAGATGTTGAAAGAATCTCAAAAGATATTCATTTAAGAAATAAAAAGTAGAGATGACCACAAATTACTAATGAATGAACAATTATACATCAGCAAAAAGGGAGGACAACTACAACATAAAGTTTGGAAATCTGGAAGACAGGAAAAGAAAGTCATAGAACATCAACAATATGACAAAGTAATTGATCAGCAACAGACCAGAGTTTGGGATCCAAGCGGAGTTTTTTCATGTATTGAATACTAATGGTTGGGAGACCATGATTTTATTTTACCTGGGGAGTCTGGTACAGGAGCATCTAATCTGGGTCAATTGTTTATTAGAGGAGTTAGCTAGGATTTAATTATTTATTGTATTTTCCTATAGTTTTTAAGAGAGAATGATTATTATTGTAAATAGGAGAATTCGAGAGTATTTTGGAAGGTTTGAGAGGATTATGGATTAGTTAGCTCTTACCGAGCAAAAGGATTTGGATGAGAGATTTTAGAGACCAAGAGAGATATTTTTGGAGTTTGCTAAGGGATCTAGAACCTACTTGGGTTCTAATCCATTTCTATAAATTGAGGAGAGCCTACGAAGCATGTAAGATGTAGAAGTGTGTGAGTGAGTGAGTGAGAGGATTGAAAGGCCAAGCATGAGGCCAATAATCCTCCTGTAATTATTTTTATTTATTAATGAATCATTTCTGAGTTTTTGTGTCCCTTCCTATTGAATTTTCTTTTCAGCTTTAATGTGTATTAATTTTATTAATTTAAAGACTTATAGTTAGAGCACTGCACCAAAATGAAGACACAAGATAGACACAACATTCTTGTCTTCACTTTGGAAGAAATAATAGAAGGATTTGGTAATCATCTAGCATCTGATTCTCTTTGAGCATGTGTTGGGCATCCAAGACAAGCGTAGGCAAGAAGACTGATATTCTTTGGGGATTGGGAAGCCAAGACAAGAATATTCCTAGAAGTTCATACTCAGTGAACACCCAGGTGGGCATGTACCTTGAGAGACAATTACTAAGGTGTCTATAAGTCATTGGTCTCGCCAACATTGTGCTCTGATCTATTGAAAGATAGAGTTGTTAGTCAAGGCCTTCCTATGTGACAATGTTGGCTATAACTATGTTATAGAGATAAATTACTAGTCCAACTCTTCTTATGAGATCTATTTAGTGTTGAGAATAGCCATGTACCATTTAATTAATTTATCCTTAGTTAAGAGGGAGTGTTGAAGAAAATGTAACTAGGTTTAGTTTTCATTATGACTTGTAATTATAATTTTATGTAGAAAAGAAATAAATAAATTTATTATTCCTTGCATCATGAATTTCATGAGCAAGAAGTGTTTATAGGTCAAAGACTTCTTCTTGATGTCTCTAGGATTTGTTGTATTGACATAAATATTATAAATAATCCTTAAAAGTCAAGGTCTACCCTCTTAAGCGATTGTCACTATCCCTTTGGCAACTTGACTGCAAAGAAGACAGTGATCTCCTTACTAGGAATGTCATCCTATTTCCAAGCACTCATGTCAATTCACAGTGCCAACTATAGTCACTATAAATAAGGAATAATCTCACCTCTAAACTACCATCATCTTCAAAAATCTCTGATGAATACAATGAAGAAGTGAAACGAGGAAGTATCACCACACGTAGAGGATTGGGTACAGGATATACTCTCGGGTTACAGAATTTCGATAGCAAGTAACCTCAGCAAAGATATATTGTTATAGGATAGTATATAAGTGACTCAATTGTTGAATGAAATCTACAGTAAGTCGAGGTTACGATTATGACTAGAAAAGAAGGAAGCCGAGAGTTAAATGGTACCAAGAATTATGAAGAAGATCGAGACCTGTGCTTGGATAGTAAAGAGGGAAGGAAACCGAGAATCTCCTTAGACAGTGACAATCCAAAGAAGGAGACTTGTGACACTATAGTGAGAAGTAAGAACATTATCTTTTGAAGAATGAATATTACATTGGGATTGTGAGAAGTGTGCTGGAGGTAATTTTGTATCTAAATGTTTTCAAGGATCTTGGTATTCGTCAACAAATATATATAAGAAGAGATTGAAGGGTTTTTCCTCTCAAGAGTAGAGGCTTTTGACCTGGCTTAGAGTCAACATCTTGTGTACTTGCATTTTCGTGATCTTCTAGATTTGATAACCCTTTGATGATTAACGAACACACTAACATAAAAGAAGTTAACTAAAGGGAAGACATCACAAGCACTTATCATAAAGTGAAGAATTATTAAGATTTTTTTTCCCTAGATTCTTCAACAAGATTGGGAAAAAAAAGGAGCTGGTTAGGTTAGGTATAGACTTGCTAGTAAGAACTCTTTCAAACAACACTTAGTAGCAGAGGACAATCCATATGAAAATTCAAATCTACTCAACATTTAGTGCCCTCACGGGTCAACAATTGCAATTTTAACGTACACATCCCACAGTTCCAACACCATAACCTTTGTTATTCTTGTCTTGGAAGTTGAATATACAATCTTGATGTCAACTACATTATATAATTTGATCCAATACAGGAAAATCAATGCCTTGTTGTCACGTTTCCAATCATGAACAACTCCAGTGACATGGATAGATTCAAGAGGAGGCTTGCAGACCCGCATGAGTATATATCCACCCTCAACTGGATCTACTAGATACACAACATCCTCGAATGCAATTTTCATGATACAAAAACAACCATATCAAGTTGGGTTAACAGTCCCATAATCAAAGCTGATCACAAATTTCCTTCCAGGAGAAGGTTAAATAAAGCATATGGAAGTTGTGATGCCTATGTGACAATATGTATGAGTACTAGTACCAAAAGAACCTTGAATTCTTCAATATTTTTCTCTAGCACTGAAGGACCTGGTTAATGGTACTTTGTTCTTGCCATTATCATTCCATTTCCCAAAGGTATAGGATCTCATTAACAATAATGGTGTTTTTTTCACTGAATGATGAGAAAACCATAACACCTGGAGGCCTTGTTAGGATCAATCCTAACACTAGTAAGTCATTATTGTCGATCAAGAACATTTGTAGATTCGTGAGGCCATTAAAGGAATGTACTAATATGGATTTAAACACATTTGTCTTGAGAAACACCAATTACAGCAGTTCCATCATTCCACTAAAACCAAGGAACAATCTCGACAAAAAATTCCTTTGCATGATTATCTAGGATAGAACACTCTACAACTCCCAACATGGAAATCATCATCCAAGAATCCATTTTCTAGCCAGGAGTTCAACCACTAGCCACCACAATAACTTCTATCACCACTGGAGGAGATCTCATGTAGATCTACCTTTAACATAATTATTAAGCACTAGTAGGCTGATACTGCACAGTTACAAAAAGTAGCACACTTCCACAACCAATTTACCAATATCACAAACTCGATCAACTTACCAACATCCCAAACTCCATCAACAAGATTTCATAGTTCCTACAATATTCTATCTTTAATCTGTTTCCAAATACCCATTCATTGAAGTTATTCATGCTTCCTCAAAGAACTGTCATTCCTTTTATCTTCATTAATCCCTTAAGACAACAATTGACTTTTTATTCAAGCATTTGACATATTTTATATGAAAAAATAACCCTATAGAAAATGATTACATGTCATAACAGAACTTGTGAGAGCATGGATTTCATGATTTGTAACACTTACTTACAATGATTGTGATAGAATTAATGAGCCCTTTCACTTCCAATAGAATAATAACATGAATTAATGAGCCCTCTTACTTCCAATAGAATAATAAATCCATTTACACCACACAATCCACACTACTCAATCCAACGCCACGATCCAAGATAAGATCGGTTACACGCATCTCTGTCCACAGAGATTACAAACTTTCAATGCAACTCTTTCATGATGTGGTTGGGCTCTCCTCTTTAAATGTGTGTTGCCACTACTAAGACTATAGTGATGAGAAGAGTGCAACAGTTAGAAAAGAAAAAAAACTCACAACAAATCTACTCAACCATGCTCGAATACCAAGTGATGGTGATGTACCACATCACACAAAGGATATTAAAAGACATGAATATTTGCAAAAAAAGTGTACCCTAATTCCCGAGAAATTATATTAATTAAATCATTCCCTAATGTAACATTTAGTGTATAAATAGTTAATTTTTATAATTATAAGTGACCATAACAAATGCATTTAGAATTTTGTAAGGGATCTAAAACCTACTTGGGTTCTAATCCATTTGTATAAATTGAGGGGAGTCTATGAGGTATGTAAGATGTAGAAGTATGTGAGTGAGTGGGAGGATTGAAAGGCCAAGCATGAGGCCAAATCTCCTCCTATAATTATTTTTATTTATTACTGAATCATTTATGATCTTTTGTGTCCATGCCTATTGCATTTGATTTTCAATTTTAATATGTATTAATTTTACTAATTTATAGACCTATGGTCAGTGCACAAGGTTGGGTTAGTGAAAGAGGTGCGATGAAGCGGTAAGTACGTGTTGTTGCGCCACTATGTCTTCAGCACTTTATTATTGGGTATTGACTATATTTGCAGTGTGGAGCGAGGATGTTGTTCTGCTATAGTAGGTTGTCCATTTTACCATCGCCAAGTATCCAAAGCAATTGCGCTACCACAAAAGTAGCATGGAGAAATAATTGTTTGTTGTGGACTTGGAGGAGGCCGCAGTACGAAGTTAGATCTGAGCTTGGCAAGGTGTAATTGGAAAATTAGAATTTTGTGTTTGTGACTGGAAGTTGTAATTGTGTGTCTTCCTGTGGAGAAGTGATTACGTGTGGCTGATTAGAGCGTTGTCAGTTGACTATTGGAGCACTTCTATTCTGGACACGTGATAATCCTCTGAAGGAGAGGCTGAAATGTCTATGAAAGGAAATTCTGTGAGATCTGAAATGTTGGTTTCTATAAATGACTATGACCGGGAACTTTGTGGGCAGATGGAAGCAACATTGGAGGAATAGGAAAATAGAGATGGGATTGATATAGAGTTAATTGAAAGCTACGTGCAAAGATACTTAGGTTTCTATTAATAAAAGTGAAATTCCGGAGAGCCAATTGTGTAGCTACCAGAAACTAAATAAATCTAGTATTTTTTTTAACTTGTGCTTTTGGTTGACTGTGGAAGTTTGGGTGAACCTGTGTTATTCTTTTTATGCACAGAAATTTTCTAGGCATAAGTGGTGCCCTAAAAAGGCAGAATATATTCTAAAACATGTGAAATACAAGGAGTGAGTGATTTTTTTAAAGTAAGTTGAGTGGTGGTTTTTCGATAGCTTTAAAATCATCTAAAATTTCTTTTTTGTCATTATTGGAAATATTTATGAGTTTGAAATTACATAGTAAGGGTGAAGGTAAAAAGTAAATAGTAAAAGTAAAGATGAAAATAAATGGTAGAGGTAAATTGGTGTTGTGTCAAAAGGTTGTAAAGCATGGTGGTTTTTATGAAGATAAAGAATATGTTGTTAGAATAAATGTTGAATGATAAATGGTCATTTGTTGCACAAAGTTTTGAGTGGTTTATATATGGTTTCATAAAACCATGTGTGGATTTTAGAATGCCTAGCTTTATTTGTTCACTGATTATATAATGATGGTAATGTATGAAATGGTATATGAATAGTATATATATACCATCAACAAATTTTCAAGGTATTTTAAATTGTATATGGGTTGAAATCTCTCTTTAATTAAATGAATAATTGATGTAAAAGTATTAAGTCAAGTCAAAGGTGATGTAATGAGTCCATGATCAGCGAAGCCCGACACCCAAAAAGTCTCATCAAAGTGTTGTAGGGATAATTTGAAGAGATATTGCAATTGTTGTAGCAAAGGAGCAAAGGAGTGCTCAGAAAGAAGGCTCAAGTGAAGTGAACCATTGTCCAAGTTCAAGGAGATAACTTGGTAAAGTGATTCAGTTGCAGGTTACAGTGAACAAGGTGAAGTTCACAAAAGAAAATGAAGATGCAGATTCCAGAGAAAGGCCACAATAATGCTAGAGAAGTTAGCATTGGTGATGATGAGAAAGAGATTGCTGAATTAAAAGTACGGCTTGACGTATTACTAGAGATATTACAAAGACAAAGACATAGATGGGTAATAAAGCGAACAGTTAAATGGACAATTAAAGAATTGATGGAAAGAAGACAGAAGCGTAAATTGAAAATTTTAGAAGTAGAGAAACTCCAAACGAATATATACATTTGTAAACCAGAGCAAGGATCATTGCTTGGTGATGAAGATAATGATATGAGTGTGGGTTCGATTCCCACAGACCACACTACAGATTGTTTAGAAGACTAGCATGAAGACCTGAAGACAGATTCATCTATCAAACCTCATGTTTTTAAATCTAACCATTGGTGTGTGGATGCATGATATGTTTCTGAACAACAAATTGATACAGAAATGAAGAAATTTGCTGATGAATTGGAAAATGATGGCCCAAATGTCAACATGGGACATATTGTAGCAGAACTAAATTTCATAGAAGAATGGTTTGACAATCCAAACTCAGAGTGTGACAACATACCTTCAAATCAAGAAATCTGGCACAAAGAAAGTGTAGAGATCGACAATAAAGTTCAGCAAACAAACAGTAATGTACACCAACCAAAAACAAGTTAGATATTGAAATTCAAGATATGAAGAAGATGATGTTGAAAGAATCTCATAAGATATTCATTGAAGAAATAAAAAGCAGAGATGACCACAAATTACTAATGAATGAACAATTATACATCAGCAAAAAGGGAGGACAAGTACAACATAAAGTTTGCAAATCTGGAAGATAGGAAAAGAAAGTCACAAACATCAACAATATGACAAAGTAATTGATTAACAACATAACAAACTTTGGGATCCATGCGGAGTTTTATCATCAATTAAAGATTAATGGTCAGGACATCATTATTTTCTTTTACCTGCTAAGTCTGATGCAGGACCATCTAACCTGAGTCAATTGTTTATTAGAGGAGTTAGCTAGGTTTTAATTATTTATTGTATTTTCCTATAGTTTTTAAGAGAGAATGATTATTATTGTAAATAGGAGAATTCGAGAGTATTGTGGAAGGTTTGTGAGGATTATGTATTAGTTAGCTCTTATCTAGGGATAATGATTTGGATGAGATATTTTAGGGATCAAGAGAGATATTGTTGGAGTTTGTTAAGGGATCTAGAACATACTTGGGTTCTAATCCATTTGTATAAATTAAGGAGAGCCTATGAGGCATGTAAGATGTAGAAGTGTGTGAGTGAGTGAGAGGATTGAATGGCCAGACATGAGGCCAATACTCCTCTTGTAATTATTATTGTTATTATTTAATGAATCATTTCTGAGTTTTTGTGTCAATGCCTATTGCATTTTCTTTTCAATTTTAATGTGTATTGATTTTATGAATTTGCAGACCTATAGTTAGAGCACTGCGCCAAAATAAAGACACGTGATAGATACCGCATTCTTGTCTTCACTTGGGAAGAAAGAATGGGAGGATTAGGTAATCATCTTGCATCTAAAACTCCTTTAGGTTGTGTAAGGAATCCAAGACAAGAGTAGGCAAGAGGACTAATATTCTTTGAGGTTGGGAACACAAGACAAGAATAGTCCTAAAAGGTCATTCTCAGTGAAAACACGGGTGGGTATGTACCTTGAGAGAAAATTACTAAGGAGTCTATAACTCATTGGTATCACCAACATTGGGCTCTGATCTATTGAGAGATAGAGTTGTTAGTCAAGGCCTTACTATGTGCCAATGTTGGTTATAATGATGTTATAAACATGGATTACTAGTCCGACTCTTCTTATGAGATCAATTTAGTGTTAAGAATAGAAATGTACCATTTAATGAATGCCTCCCTAGTTAAGAGGGAGTGTTGAAGAAAATGTAACTAGGTTCAATTTTCATTATGACTTGTAATTATAATTTTATGTAGAAAAGAAACAAATAAATTTATTATTCCTTGCATCATGGATTTCATGAGAAAGAAGTGTTTATAGGTCAAAGACTTCTTCTTTATGTCTTTAGGATTTTTTGTCTTGACATAACTATTATAAAGAAGCCATAAAAGTCAAGGTCTACTCTCCTAAGCATGGCACCTTGACTACGAAGAAGAAAATGATATGCTTACTGTGAATGTAGGCCTATTTGCAAGCACTCATGTCGGCTCACAGTTCAAGAAATAGTCACTATAAATAAGGAATAATCACACCTTTAAACGACAATCATCTTTGGACATATTTGATGAATACTGTGAAGAATTGAAACGAAGAAGTATCACCACACGTAGAGGATTGGGTACAAGATATACCCTTGGGTTATACATTTTCAATATCAAGTAGCCTTAGTGAAGATATATTGTCATAGGATAGTATATAAGTGACTCCAATTGCTTAATGAAATCTATAGTAAGCCAAGGTTGTGATTGTGACTAGAAAAGAAGGAAGTTGAGACTTAAATAGTACTGAGAACTATGAAGAAGACCAAGACCTATGCCTGGATAGTAAAGCATGAAGGAGACTGAGAATGTCCTTAGACAGTGATAGTCCAAAGAAGGAAACCTATGACAATACAGTGAGAAGTAAGAACCCTGTCATTTGAAGAACGAACACTACATTCGGATAGTAACAAGTGTTCTGGTGGTAATTTTGTATCTAGTGTTTTCAAGGGTCTTGGTATTTGTCAACAAATATCTATAAGAAGAGATTAAAGGGTTTTTCCTCTCAAGAGGAGAGGTTTTTCCCCTGGCTTGGAGCCAACATCTTGTGTACTTGAATTTTGTTGATCTTCTAGTTTTGATAACTGTTTGATGATTAACAAACACACTAGCATAAAATAATTTAACTAAAGGGAAGACATCACAAGCACTTATCATAAAGTGAAGAATCATTAAGATATTTTTTTGCCATAGATTCTTCAACATGGTATTAGAGCTATGGTTAGTACAAGGCATAAAAAGATCAACTCATCATTAGCATTTAAGTAACACTAATTTAGTTTGAAGGTTATCCTTGTTGTTGATTTCGTCTACATGGATTGGTGAAGTATTACCTCAGTCCATTAATTTAGGAATTCTGGATTTAGTCTCATTATACAAAGGATATCGAATAAGTAGATCCTGCAATATTCAAAGGACTATGTTCATCAATTGATAATATAATAAGGATCTTGGTGCAAACATACTAGATGCAATCTCTATTTTGACATATTAAATAGATGCAGCATATCCATCATAATGAAGATCTAATTGTAGGAAGTAAATCACAGTCATGATAAAATGATCTCATAATGTACCTTATCTCGATAGTCTAAATGCATAACTATAATCACAGGTAGCAAAGAAACATACAAGGATCAGTCTTTAAGGCATCAAAGCAAGTTGAAGACCTACATCAAAGACTGATGAATTAGTCTACAACAAGACTCTTTTGTTTATATAATAATGAAGTACACAAGTCTTGATTAGAAGAAGGATATCTGCAATACAGTCTCGATAATTCCGTGATGCAGCTCGGTGTTAAAATATGATGTATAGTCATGCACAAGAACCATAATTTAATAATCAATGGAAGGTATCAGTATCTTAGTGCCACCCACAGTTCAAAGAAATACCTTTATAAATTACATGCCATGGAATGTCACAAGGATGTATCAACACAACCAAAACAAACTGCGATATCACTTAAAAAGAAGAACACAATGCCACATCCTGGATGGGCATCATAACCATGCTCCCAAAGTTCTTAATCTCTATATCATATCTCAACATCTTATAAAAGAAACAGTGCTTGATGTTGAACATTGCTAGAAAGTCTGAAAGTAGGTCTTGGAACTCAGTTTTACTAGGCAACTCAAGCAAGAATCCCATTGAAGGAGATCATTCAAGAAAGCATTAAGGTGAACATTTTATCTTCATGTCCAAGTAAGCATATTTCTTTTTATAAACAAGCTTGGTTCAATGACTTCATTGGTCAGGTCATCAAAATTCCTTGCATAAGAAAGATGGATATAGTCCATGGAAGAAAATTCATTGATGTCTTAGTCTCTATAGGTTAAACATTGTCTAAGGGAAACAAGCAACTCATAGGATTTGTATGAAATAACTCAAAGGTTATCCCATGCCTATGTAGCAGAAGAGATAAAGAGAGATATATGAAATGCTAGAATATATACTCTCTAAAATTGTAGTAACGGAGGTCACATCACTTAGACCTACATAAAAACAAAGGTATCAAAGAATGCAGGAATATCTTCATGAGATCTAAATTGAGAGATCTGGGAAAGATGAAAAGAAGGTAACCATCATTCATAAGCAAGGTTAACGAACAAGAAGGTTACCTCATCTGGAAATTTGTGGTCTCTATGCTAAATAGAGAAAGACAAGGTGCAAACAAAAGTCTTAAAGGTCAAATAACTCAATCATGTGCAAAAAAGAAAGGAAATTTTGATCCTCAAACGAAACAAGAATAGTATAAGGTTCATTTCTATGAAAAAAATATGGAAAGAAGTTCATATCATTATGGAGGAAGCTGAATAAAAGGGCCAGGGAAAGAGGGAAAAACAAATCTCCACTATGAGTAGATGGCCTCCCTCACAAAAGGGTTCCTATCATAAGCTCCTAAACTTTAGATATGGCCATGACATTAATATGCATCGTGGCATCATGAAAGCATTAGAAGCAAGAGCTCGTGCCATCACCATGGGAATCATGGAAAACAAAATCCATGACTGTCGAACATGAAGGACATAACTCTTGGGACCCTCATTGGACAATCAAGAAAAAGAAAAAGTCATCGAGGAAAAGTGTTATTATACATCAAGTTAAAAGGGAAACATCTGCCATATGAGGATATGCAAGATCCTGAAAATTCTCTCAGAGAATCCTAGTCGGAAGATTCATTAATCAAGAGAGTAAGAAATTGTTCCATCAAGAACTCCAACATATGGAATTTATGGGATGATGGTATGATGTCATAATAAATGAGGCAGATCAAGGGATTGAAGACACTTCAATCAGGGAAGTTGCTGGAGGAAGCCTAGATGACCTAAAGATAAAATTACTTATGTATGGTTGTATTTAAGTTTTATAATGTCATGTCATATGGTTTCATATCATCACTTCTATCATAAGAAGCATGATCGAGGAAAAGGAACTCCTCCTCTGAAAGGATGCAAAAAGGCATAATTCACACTAGATGAAATCAACATAATATGTCCTCATATAAGGAAGGAGGTGGTTGAATGCAACTAAGAAAATATTGTTGAAAGCTCTTGGGAAAGGAATGTGCGAGGAAGGAAGAGATCATGAGATATGCAAGCATGATGAAGGCAATCAACATCCAAAGGACGGAGAAGATTTCACTAATAAATCTCCTAGAAAGATATGAAGACTCTGATGAAAGTTTGGAAAAGATGCAGACCCTTGATAATGAATATCTTTGTAGATGTGTCAACATGAATGTAGGATGTTGATACCTAAAAAAAGACGTCATGATGAAGAGCCACCTAGTAAGGTACGATTTGATTTAATGATATATTTTGATTTCTTATATAATATATGGATAAGTTTATGCAGAGCTACTTACAATTACAACTAGAATTCGTGTGATGAATGGAAGAAGCATGATGAGAAAGAAGTATTCATATGACAAAGGTTACAGATATGAAGAAGGTCACTTTCCATGAAGAAAGGAATGACATGACAAAATAAGGAGGAAAGTGACTAATGACTATTTCCCTACAAGAAATAAGCTACACTAAATTTCATGACATGAAGGAGAAAAGTTGATCTAGTAGTTGAAGGACCCACGAAGAAGAAGTTGTTGATGTATAGAAGAGTCCCCAGCTAAGAGGGAGCTCTGACAGGTCCCTGATCAAGATGGAACTTGGATTAGATCACCCCTAACTGCAAAGGAGTGACGGTTATGCTTTTCTATTTCATGTGTCATGCACTAAACGAGGACTAACAATCGTAAGTCTAAGTGAAGGCCATGGATGGAAATGAAGACACATGATAGACACAACATTCTTGTCTTGAATTTGGAAGAAATAATGGGAGGATTGGGTAATCATCTGGTATCTGATACTCTTTGAGGATGTGTAGGGCATCCAAGACAAACGTAGGCAAGAAGACTGATATTCTTTGAGGGTTGGGAACCCAAGACAAGAATAGTCCTACAAGTTCATACTTAGTGAACACCAAAGTGGGTATGTACCTTGAGAGACAATTACTAAGGTGTCTATAAGTCATTGGTCTCGCCAACATTGTACTCTGATCTATTGAGAGATAGAGTTGTTAGTCAAGGCCTTGTTATGTGACAATGTTGGTTATAATGATGTTATAGAGATGGATTACTAGTTTGACTCTTCTTGTGAGATATATTTAGTGTTGAGAATAGCCATGTACCATTTAATGAATTCCTCCCTAGTTAAGACGGAGTGTTGAAGAAAATATAACTAGGTTCAATTTTCATTATGACTTGTAATTATAATTTTATGTAGAAAAGAAACAAATAAATTTATTATTCCTTGCATCATGGATTTCAGAGCAAGAAGTTTGTATAGGTCAAAGACTTATTCTTGATGTCTTTAGGATTTGTTGTATTGACATAAATATTATAAACAATCCATAAAAGTCAAGGTCTACTCTCCTAAGCAATTGTCACTATCCCTCTAGAAACTTGACTAGAAGAAGATAGTGATCTCCTTACTGGGAATGTCATCCTATTTCTAAGCACTCATGTCGGCTCACAATGCCAGCAATAGTCACTATATATAAGGAATAATCTCACCTCTAAATGACCATCATCTTTAGACATCTCTAATAAATATAGTAAAGATGTGAAACAGAGAAGTATCACCACACGTAGAGGGTTGGGTGCAAGATATACTCTTCGGTTACATAATTTTGATAGCAAGAAACCTCAGTGAAGATATATTGTCATAGGACAGTATATAAGTGACTCCAATTGTTGAAAAAAATATATAGTAATTCGAGGTTGTGATTATGACTAGAAAGGAAGGAAACTGAGACTTAAATGGTACCAAGAATTATGGAGAAGACCGAGACCTATGCCTGGATAGTAAAGCGGGAAGGAGACCGAGAATCTCCTTAGACAATGATAGTCCAAAGTAGGAGACCTGTGACACTACAGTGAGAAGTAAGAACCTTATCATTTGAAGAATGAAGATTCCATTAGGATACTGACAAGTGTGCTCGAGGTAATTTTGTATCTAATGTTTTCAAGGGTCTTGTTATTCATCAACAAAGATATATAAGAAGAGATTGAAGGGTTTTTCCTCTCAAGAGGGGAGGCTTTTGACCTGGCTTGGAGCCAACATCTTGTGTACTTGAATTTTGTTGTTCTTCTAGCTTTGATAACCCTTTGATGATTAATGAACACACTAACATAAAAGAACTTAACTAAAGGGAAGACATCACAAGCAATTATCAAAAAGTGAAGAATCATTAAGATATTGTTTTTCGCTAGATTCTTTAACAAGATTAGGAAACAAAAGGAGTTGGCTAGGTTAGGTATAGACTTGCTAGTAAGAACTCTTTCAAACAACACTTGGCAGTAGAGGACAATCCATACAAAATTCAAATATGCTCAGCACTTAGTGCCCAGGGTCAACAATTGCAATTTTGATGTACACATCCCATAGTTCCAACACCATAACTTTTGTTATTGATATGAAATGATCATAAGTTAAAACTGATGTAGAATTTATTAGCCATTAATGATTTGAATGTTAACTAAAAGTGCAGAAAACAAGGAAAATTTCTTGAGAAGAAGAGTTTACGACAACTGATTAAACATAAGAAAGATGCATAACAAAAGTGAAAATAGTAAAAACATAGTGGTACCAGACAACGAAGTTGATTAGTGAGTTCATCCATGATGGACTACATCTCTGGGTCCGCTTTCAAGATGGGATACTGCTTTATTAGGATTGAAATAGTAGAGGTCGATTACATAAAGATTTGAACAAAGAGAATTTGCACACAGGCACTTCTGATCATTGTCAATGGATAACTCTTCGAACCAGCTTTCCAACACCTTTCATGGTTCCCAATTCTGACTCCGGATTCTCCTTTTACATTGAAAACAAAACTACCTATGACCTCCAAAATCTGCATACAAAAACCAAAACCACTCTTCCCCCTGATCAATGAAGAAAAACCACCTCTTATAGGCCTGCAGGTACATCAAAACCTCCTCGGCTGAATTTGAGATGGATTTGGTTGCTTCTAGATATTTTTTGAGCTCAGTCTAGTTGTTTAATGACACATAGGCTAGGTTGCATGGTGGTCGCATTAGTTGTTTAACAAGAAAACCATAATAAAACCCAAAAATACATTGTATTAAACTCATAAACCATTTCTGGTTTATTAACTGGGCGGAGGAGGTTAGTGGTTGCGTGTGACCAGCCACGGTCTAATGCAAGCTGCCACCTCCGACGATTAATCATTTCTGTTCACATGTCAACTGTCATCCGTTGAACTTGCCAATGGTTAACCACTTAAATGTCGATGCTACCTCCGACGATCTATACATAGCTCCACTCACATGTCCCTGCTGCAGTTAACATCTGGCGGTTAACTCCAAGCCTGATGGTTAACACATGCTTTGATCACATGATGACCTTCTCCGACATGGTTTGCCTCCGTGGTTACGGCTGTGGACTGTGTATTTTAATTTATATTGTAATGTTTTGTATGTATAACTTAAACCAAGAGTTAATAGGTTAGGTTTCCCATAGTTTTGGTAATGCGATAGGTTTAGGGTTTTGGAACTTAGGTTTAGCATTAGGTTTCTAATGTATCTTCGTTTGAATACATTTTTTGAATGTTTCATTTAGGTTCTAGGTTTAGGTTTTGTATTAGGACTTTACATCAATAAGAAAATTCCTTTTACAACTAAATGTCACAAAGTGACATTTACCAAATACATTTCATCGACAAAGCTTTTTGTGATGGCATCACTTGACGACAAACTATATCGAACCCCTGCAATGGATGACACCTATGTCGATGATCAACCTACAAGTCGACAACAAAACCCAAATCCTGCGAGCCGAACAACAAACACATGTCATCAACCCAAATCCTGGCGAAACTATGACAAAAAATGTCGACAGCTAGGTACAAACCCATTACCATGAAAACCATAAACATTACCTGAACAACTTGATTCATAACCAACACTGTCGAAATTGTTGAAACTAAACTAAATGCTGACGACAACACGAAACTGAATGACACTGAACACTAATGGTGAACCTATGCAACTGATCTAACAAGATCCTCCTCGATCAATCCTCTCTACTTGAAAGCTTTTGGACCACAAAAATTTTTAGTAAAAAAATAGTCAATGAGGGTAGAACTCCCTCACTTTCCACCTTGACCTGATGATGTAACAATACATTCGATCAATCACCTGCAAGTGATGACCCTGATGATGCTGACCATGGAACTTTTTGAGTTGGTGACCTATTCCATCCATCTGTAGTATGAACAACTTGCGACGATGGGCAAACAACTTGTTATGAACATGGCAATTGGTTTCTTTCCATGAAGAACAATGAGTTAGTGATTTATACTTGTTATGAACATGGCAATTGGTTTATGCAAAAACAGTCTCTACTGGATATTGTTTAATACGATCGACATGTATTAACAATCTATTTTGCAGAATGACAGAGACAATCAAAGATATACTTGACATCAAACCATCTACATGATTTGACATACTTTCATGCTTCCTATTACTAAGTGAATTTGCTACAATGAGCCCATCAAAACGTATGGTGAAAATTGCTACAACTTAGTTTGTCTATGAAAGTATTGAATTAGCTGTTGATTTGTTTAAATCACTTTTTATTCATTTATTAAATGATGTTTCCATTGATTAGTTCTTTCCCCTGATGCATAAGTTTCCCTTAGACACTTTGACACTACTTTAGAAAAGGCTTTGATATGAAAACAAATAGGTTTCCTCTCCACTTGAAAAGAGGATTCCAAACTGTTTGAAACATCAAATGGAAACACAATACAAGAGAAATTGAACACTGACTTCCCCAATACTGATCTGTATCCCTGTAACTATTAATTTCCAAACTTGGACTGAATTGATTCATTCTGACATTAGGAAGAGGAGCTTTAGGCACAAACTATGAATCATGTTGTATTCCCTGCTTATGAATAAGATGTTTGGTTTTACATAGAACTGGAATAGTTTCTACTTCTTTAATCAAGTTATCTTTAGGTTGAGTCCCATAACTTAAACAAGCACCATGTTGATTGTTATTTTGATCCTTTACAAACATGATTACAAATCTCTTACTTGAACTTATTAATCACTTCATCTAATTAGCATTAATATTCAAATGATTTTTACTTTGATGTGCCCTGAAAATAAATTCAACCCTATATTTCTTAAGGTGATATTTATGTTCTCTCCTATAAAATACCACATCACAATCATAAATATAAGGACTTCCTAAGACAACTCCACATATGTCTACTAGAACCACATCTAATTCCACTTCATCAATGTAATTAGCTGTAATGGAAAATCTTAATCGACACTCTCTGGTGACTTTTATATGAGTTGATTTATTTAGCTATCCTATTGGGTAAGGTATTGGATGATTCCATGTTTCCAAAACCAAACTCTTAACTAAATATTCAGAGATTAAATTCACCTGTGATCCACAATCAAACATTATATCTATCTTTGTATGCTTAGAAGTTATCCTTATGTTAAACAATTCAACTCTTTTATCCAATTTTGAAGGATTTATGTTTGATGAAGATGCAATAGTTTTCGAACTTGAACTAGTGTCAGAAGTTTTACCTGTGATAACCATAGCGGTTATCCTCCTTTCATCACCTGAATCTGAACCTAGATCTTTTTGGACTACTGCAATGGCCTTCTTTTCATCCTTCTCATTAAGGAACTTTTTGGGCTTAAGTTCTCGATGAAGTTTCAAACAATTAGATTCATCATGACTGATTCTCTAGAAATGAGAAAAAGTAGGTCTTTCCTTCTGAATGATCGTTGATTTCTTTCTCTTCGAAATGTTCTTCCCCTTATTGTCACTGGAATCTTTGATTTACAACTCTTTGGATGACTACGATGAAAACTTGAATGTTCTGCCACATGATTCAATATGTATGGCCTGAACACACACTTCATCAAAATCATCAGGAATAAACATCAATAATGTATGCTGCAAATATGAATGTAAACTACCGATGTATTTAACAAAGTTTCACATGTATCCAATGAAATACCAAGCGCCAATGCTTTCTTTCTAAACTCCTGAGTAAACTCATGAACACTCTACCCTTTAGCTTGCCTCAGATGTTGCCAATCAATAACAACTTGTTGCATGTATCCTAAAGGATAGAATTTTTTCCTAAGAGCTTTTAAAAACTTAGACCATGAAGAGATGACTTTTCGTTTACGCCTTACATCTATCTGAGTTTTACTTTCCCACCAGATTAAAGTTGTTCCCCTAATTCTAATGTAGCTAACTAAATTTTCGTTTTATCATTAGAAATGTTATAAATGTGACAATACACTTCTAACTGGTTAATCTAGTTTTCTATCTTTTCAGAATTCATTTCGCCATCATAAATAGGTAACTCAAATTTTACATCAAGTTTCAAAAGAGATGTTTCCTTAGGTTTATTTTCTGTTTCAGATTCTGTACTAGAAGAAGAAGATGATGATGATGATGATGGAGATGATGGAGGTGAAGGTGGTTTATCAGCCTTGTCTTTACCTCTATCCTTCTTCAATGGCTTTGAAGAAGAAGATGCATCTCTTGTCTTCTTGTCTTTGTACAGTTCTCCCAACATTTGCTGCATAGTCAAGAATGCTTGCTGAAAATGTTCATCACTCATATTAGTTTCAGTGTTTTCACCTGCATCAGATCCTGACATGGTCAACATATGAACAAATTGTTGCTTTCCAATCTCTGGATCAACCTGCTCAATGGAAAATTCTACAAACACAACCTACTCTGATAGCAAATTATATGATCTGAAATGATCATAAGTTAAAACTAATGTAGAATTGATTAGCCATTAATGATTTGAATGTTAACTGAAAGAGTAGAAAACGAGGAAAACTGCTTGAGAAGAAGATTTTACGACAACTGATTAAACATAAGAAATATGCATAACAGAAGTGAAAACAGTAAAAACACAGTGATACCAGACAACAATTTTGATTACGGAGTTCGTCCTTGATAGACTACGTCCTTGGGTCCATTTTCAAGATGGGCAACCACTTTATTAGGATTGAAATAGTAGAGGTCGATTACATAGAGATTTGACCAAACTAAATGTGCATGTAGGCACTTTTTATCACTGTCAATGGATAGCTCTCTAAACCAGCTTTCCAATGCCTGTCACGGTTCCCAATTCGACTCTAGATGCTCCTGTTACACTGCAAACAAAACTGCCTATGACCTCCAAAATCTGCATACAGAAACCAAAACTACTCTTTCCCCTGATCAATGAAGAAAAACCTCCTCTTATAGGAGTTTAGATACATCAAAACCTCCTTGGCTAAATTTGAGATGGATTTGGTTGCTTCTAGGTATTTTTTGAGCTCGTTCTAGTTGTTTAATGACACAAGGCTAGGTTGCATGGTGGTTGCATTAGCTTTTTAACAAGAAAACCATAATAAAACCCAAAAATACATTGTATTAAACTCATAAACCGTTTGTGGATTATTAACTAGGTGGAATAGGTTAGCAGTTGCATGTGACCAGTTGCGGTCTAACCGCAGGCTACCACCTCCGGTGGTTCTGCTATAAAATATTCGGTGGTTAATCGTTTCTATTCACATGTCAACTATCATCCGCGGAACCCGCTGATGATTAACCACTTAAATGTCGATGCTACCTCTGACGGTCTATACATAGCTACACTCACATGTCCCCACTATGGTTAACATCTGGCAGTTAACTCCAAGCCCGATGGTTTGACAACTTGACCATTTACACATTCTTTGATCACATGATGGCCTTCTCCCATGTTGTTTGCCTCCATGGTTAGGGCTGTGGATTGTGTATTTTAATTTATGTTGTAATGTTTTGCATGTCTAACATAACCCAAGAGTTAATAGGTTAGGTTTCACATAGTTTTGGTAATATGATAGGTTTAGGGTTTTAGAACTTAGGTTTAGCATTAGGTTTAATGTATTTTGGTTTTAATACATTTTTTTAATGTCGCACTTAGGTTCAAGGTTTTGGTTTTGTATGAGGATTTTACATCAATAAGAAAATTCCTTTTACAACTAAATGTCGCAAAGTGACACTCACCAAATACATGTCGTCGACAAAGCTTCTTTTGTGATGACATCACATGACGATGAACCATATCTAATCCCTGCAACAGACGACACCCATGTCGATGTTCAACTTGCGAGTGGATGAAAAAACCCAAATCCTGACAGGCGAACAAAAAACACATGTCATTGACCCAAATCCTGGCAGAACTAACAAATGTCAACAGCCAGGTACAAACCCATTACCATGAAAACCATAAACATTACCTAAACAACTAGATTCATAACTAACACTGTCGAAACTAAACTGAATGCTGACGACGACATGGAAATGAATGACACTAAACACTAACGGTGAACCTATGCAACTAATTTGACGAGATCCTCTTGGATCATTTATTCTCTTATTGGAGGCTAAACATACAATATTGATGTCAACTACATTATATAATTTTATCCAATACAGGAAAATCAATGCCTTGTTGTCATGTTTCCAATCATGAACAACTTCAGTGACGTGGATAGATTCTAGGGGAGGCTTGTAGACCCGCATGAGTATATCTCGAACCTCAACTGGATCTACTAGATACACAACATCCTCAAATGCAAGTTTCATGGTACAAAAACAACCAAATCAAGTTGGGATAACAATCCCATAATCAAAGCTGATCACAAATTTCCATTGAGGAGAAGGTTCAAGAAAGCATATGGAAGTTGTGATGCCTATGTGACAATATGTATGGGTATTGGTACCAAAAGAACCTTGAATTCTTCAATATTTTTCTCTAGCATTGAAGGATCCGGTTAATGGTACTTTTTTCTTGTCATTATCATTCCATTTCCCAAAGGTATAATATCTCGTTAACAATACTAGCATTTGTTTCACTGAATGATGAGAGAGCCATAACACTTGGAAGCCTTGTTAGGATCAATCCTGAGACTAATAAGTCATTATTGTCAATCAAGAACATTTGTAGATTCATGAGGCCATTAAAGGAATCTACTAATATGGATTTAAACACATTTTTCTTGAGAAACACAAATTACAGCAGATCCATCATTCCACTGAAACTAGGGAACAATCTCAACAATAAATTCCTTTCCATGATTATCTAGGATAGAACGCTCTACAACTCCCAACATGGAAATCATCATCCAAGAATCTATTTTCCAGCCAGGAGTTCAACCACTAGCCACCACAATAATTTCTACCACCACTAGAGAAGATCTCATGTAGATCTACCTTTAACACATTTATTAAGCACTAGTAGGCTGATACTACACAATTATAAAAATTAGCACACTTCCATGACCGATTTACCAATATCACAAACTTGATCAACTTACCAACATCCCAAACTCAATCAACAAGATTTGATACTTCCTAAAATATTTTATCTTTAATCTGTTGCAGCATATCCATCATAATGAAGATCTAGTTGTAGGAATTAAATCACAGTCATGATAAAATGATCTCATAACGTACTTCATCTCAACAGTCTAAATGCATAACTATAATCATAGGTAGCAAAGAAACATACAAGGATCAGTCTTCAAGGGCATCAAAGCAATTTGAAGACCTACATCAAAGACTGATGAATTAGTCTATAACAATAGCATACAACACCAAGACACTTTTTTATATAATCAAGAAGTACACAAGTCTTGATTAGAAGAAGGATATCTGCAATACAGTCTAGATAATTCTGTGAGGCAGCTCAGTGTTAAAATATGATGTATATTCATGCACAGGAACCACAATTTAATAATAAATGGAAGGTATCAGTATCTGAGTGCCACCCACAGTCCAAAGGAATACCTTTATAAATTACACACTGTGGAATTTTACAAGGATGTGTTAACACAACCACATCATACTGCAATATCACCTAAAAAGAAGAAGACAATTCCACATCCCGAACAAGCATCATAACAGTGCTCCCAAAGTTCCTAATCTCGATATAATATCGCAACATCTTATAAAAGAAACAATGCTTGGTGTTGAACATTGTGAGAAAGTCTGAAAGGAAGTCTTGGAACTTACTTTTACTAGGCAACTCAAGCAAGAATCTCATTGAAGGAGATCATTCAAGAAAGCATCAATGTGAACATTTTATCTTCATGTCCAAGTAAGCATATTTCTTTTTATAAACAAGTTTGGTTCAATGACTTCATCGGTCAAGTCATCAAAATTCCTTTCATAAGAAAGAAGAATGGATATAGTCCATGGAATAAAATTCATTGATGTCTAAGTCTCTATAGGTTAAACATTGTTTAAGGGCAACAAGCGACTCATAGGATTTGTATGAAATAACTCAAGGTTATCCCATGCCTATGTAGCAGAAGAGATAAAGAGAGAATATGAAATGCTAGAAGATATACTATCTGAAATTGTAGTAAAGAAGGTCACATCACTTAGACCTACATAAAAACAAAGGTATCAAAGAATGTAGGAATATCTTCATGAGATCTAAATTGAGAGATCTGGAAAATATGAAAAGAAGGTAACCATCATTGATAAGCAAGGTTAACAATTAAGAAAGTTATCTCATCTGGCAATTTGTGGTCTCTATGCTAAATAGAGAAAGACAAGGTGCAGACAAAAGTATTAAAGGTCAAATAACTCAATCATGTGCAGAAAGGAAAGGAAAGTTTGATCCTCAAACAAAACAAGAATAGTATAAGGTTCAATGATATGAAAAGAATATGGAAAGAAGTTCATATCACTGAAAATATGGAGGAAGCTGAATAAAGGGGCCAAGGAAAGAGGCAAAAAAATCTCCACTATGATTAGATGACCTCCCTCACAAAAGGGTTCCTATCATAAGCTCCTAAATCTTTAGATATGGCCATGATATTAAGATTCATCATGGTATCATGAAAGTAGTAGAAGCAAGAGCTCATGCCATCGCCATGGGAATCATGGAAAACAAAATCCATGACTATCGAACATGAAGGACATAACTCTTGGGACCCTCATTGTACATTCAAGCAAAAGAAAAAGTCATCCAGGAAAAGTCTCATCATACTTCAAGTCAAACGGGGAACATCTGCCATATGAGGATATTCAAGATCCCCAAAATTCTCTTTGAGAATCCTAGTCGAAATATTCCCTAATCAATAGAGGAATAAATTGTTTCATCAAGGACTCCAACTTATGGAGTTTATAGGATGATGGTATGATGTCATAATAAATGAGGCAGATCAAGGGATTGAAGACACTTCAATCAGGGAAGTTGCTGGAAGAAGCCTAGATGACCTAAAGATAAAATGACTTATGTATGCTTGTATTTAATTTTTATAATGTCATGTCATATGGTTTCATATCATCACTTCTATTGTAAGAAGCATGATCGAGGGAAAAGGAACTTCTCCTCTGAAAGGATGTCGAAAGGCATAATTCACACTAGATGAAATCAACATAATATGTCCTCATATAAAGTATGAGGTGGTTGAATACAACTAAGAAACTCATGTTGAAAGCTCCTAAGAAAGGAATTTGTGAGGAAGGAAGAGATCGTGAGATATGCAAGCATGATGAAGACAATCAACATCCAAAGGACCCAGAAGATTTCACTAATAAATCTCCCAGAAATATATGAAGACTCTGATGAAAGTCTGGAATAGACGGAGACCCTTGACAATGAATATCTTTGGAGATGTGTCAACATGAATGTAGGATGCTGACACCTACAGAAAGATGTCATGATAAAGGGCCACCTAGTAAGGTATGATTTCATTTAATGATATATTTTGATTTCTTATATAATATATGGATAAGTTTATGCACGGCTACTTACAATTACAACTAGAATTCATGTGATGAATGGAAGAAGCATGATGAGAAATAAGTAGTCATATGACAAAGGTTCTAGATATGAAGAAGGCCAGTTTCAGTGAAGAAAGGAATGACATGACAAAATAAGGAGGAAAGTGATCGATGGTTGTATCCATACAAGAAATAAGCTACACTAAGTTTCATGACATGAAGGAGAAAAGTTGATCTAGCAGTTGAAGGATCCATGAAAAAGAAGTTGTTGACGTATAGAAGAGTCCCTAGCTAAGAGGGAGTTGTGACAGGTCCCTGATCAAGAGGGAGCTTGGATTATATCACCCCCAACTACAAAGGAGTTACAGTTGTGTTTTTCTATTTCATGTGTCACTAGACGAGGACTAACAAACTTAAGTCTAGGTGAAGGCCATGGAAGGAAATGAACACACATGATAGACACAAAATTCTTGTCTTCACTTTGGAAGAAATAATGGGAGGATTGGGTAATCATCTGGCATCTAATACTCTTTGAGGATGTGTAGGGCATCCAAGACAAGCGTAGGCAAGAAGACCGATATTCTTTTAGGGTTGGGAACCCAAGACAAGAATAGTCCTAGAAGTTCATACTCAATGAACACCCGTGTGGGTATGTACCTTGAGAGACAATTACTATGGTGTCTATAAGTCAATGGTCTCACCAACATTGTTCTCTGATCTATTGAGAGATAGAGTTGTTAGTCAAGGCGTTGCTATGTGACAATGTTGGTTATAATGATGCTATAGAGATGGATTACTAGTCTGACTCTTCTTATGAGATCTATTTAGTGTTGAGAATAGCCATGTACCATTTAATGAATTCCCCCCTAGTTAAGAGGGAGTGTTGAAGAAAATGTAACTAGGTTTAGTTTTCATTATGACTTGTAATTATAATTTTATGTAGAAAAGAAACAAATAACTTTGTTATTCCTTGCATCATGGATTTCATGAGCAAGTAATGTTTAGAGGTCAAAGACTTCTTCTTGATGTATTTATGATTTGTTGTAATTACATAAATATTATAAAGAATCCATAAAGTCAATGTCTACTCTCCTAAGCAATTGTCACTATCCCTCTGGCAACTCGACTACGAAGAAGGTAGTGATCTCCTTACTGGGAATGTTGTCCTATTTCCAAGCACTCATGTTGGCTCACAGTGCTAGTAATAGTCACTATAAATAAGGAATAATCATTATAAATATAAAGAAGCAATAGTCATTATAAAGAATCCATAAAATTCAAGGTCTACTCTCGTAAGCATGGCAGCTTGAATACAAAGAAGAAAGTGATCTCCTTACTGGGAATGTCAGCCTATTTGCAAGCACCCATGTCGGCTCACAGTGCAAGAAATAGTCACTATAAATAAGGAATAATATCACCTCTAAATGACCGTCATCTTTGGACATATATGATGAATACTGTGAAGAATTGAAACGAAGATATATCACCGCACGTAGAGGATTGGGTACATGATATACTCTCGGGCTATATATTTTCGATAGAAAGTAACCTTAGCAAAGATATATTGTCAAAGGGCAGTACATAAGTGACTCCAATCTATAGTAAGCCGAGGTTGTGATTGTGACTAGAAAAGAAGGAAGTTGAGACTTAAACAGTACCAAGAATTGTGAAGAAGACCAAGACCTATGCCTAGATAGTAAAGCATGAAGGAGATTGAGAATTTCCTTAAACAGTGATAGACCAAAGAAGGAGACCTATGACAATACAGTGAGAAGTAAGAACCCTGTCATTTGAAGAATGAATACTACATTGGGATAGTAACAAGTGTTCTGGAGGTAATTTTGTATCTAGTGCTTTCAAGGGTCTTGGTATTTGTCCACAAATATCTATAAGAAGAGATTGAAGGGTTTTCCTCTCAAGAGGAGAGGTTTTTCTCCTAGCTTGGAGCCAACATCTTGTGTACCTGAATTTTGTTGATCTTCTAGTTTTGATAATTGTTTGATGATTAACAAATACACTAACATAAAAAAATTTAATTAAAGGGAAGACATCACAAGCAGTTATCATAAAGTGAAGAATCATTAAGATATTGTTTTGCCCTAGATTCTTCAACATGGTATTTGAGCTATGGTTAGTACAAGGCATAAAGAATATCAACTCATCATTAGCATTTAAGTAACACTGATTTAGTTTGAAGGTTATCCTCATTGTTGATTTTGTCTACATGGATTGGTGAAGCATTACCTCAGTCCATTAATTTAGGAATTCTAGAGTTAGTCTCATTATACAAAGGATATTGAATAAGTAGATCCTGCAATCTTCAAAGGACTATGTTCATCAATTGATAATATAATAAGGATCTCGGCGCTAAAATACTAGATGCAATCTCTATTTTGACATATTAAATAGATGCAACATATCCATCATAATGAAGATCTAATTGTAGGAATTAAATCACAGTCATGATAAAATGATCTCATAATGTACCTTATCTCGACAGTCTGAATGTATAACTATAATCATAGGTAGAAAAGAAACATACAAGGATCAGTCTTCAAGGGAATCAAAGAAAGTTGAAGACCTACATCAAAGACTGATGAATCAGTGTACAACAAGATGCTTTTGTTTATATAATAATGAAGTACATGAGTCTTTATTAGAAGAAGGATATCTGCAATACAGTCTCGATAATTCTGTGATGCATCTCAGTGTTAAAATATGATGTATAGTCATGCACAAGAACCACAATTTAATAATCAACGGAAGGTATCAATATCTCAGTGCCAGCCACAGTTCAAAGGAATACCTTTATAAATTACATACCATGGAATGTCACAAGGATGTGTCAACACAACCACATCATACTGCGATATCACTTAAAAAGAAGAACAAAATGCCACATCCTGGATGGGCATCCTAAAAGTGCTCCCAAAGTTCTTAATCTCGATATCATATCTCAACATCTTATAAAATAAACAATTCTTGGTGTTGAACATTGCGAGAAAGTCTGAAAGTAAGTCTTGGAACTCAGTTTTACTAGGCAACTCAAGCAAGAATCTCATTGAAGGAGATCATTCAAGAAAGCATCACGGTGAACATTTTATCTTCATGTCCAAGTAAGCATATTCTTTTTATAAACAAGTTTGGTTCAATGACTTCATCGGTCGGGTCATCAAAATTCCTTGCATAAGAAAGAAGGATGGATATAGTCTATGGAAGAAAATACATTGATGTCTAAGTCTCTATAGGTTAAACATTGTCTAATGGAAACAAGCGACTCATAGGATTTGTATGAAATAACTCAAAGGTTATCCCATGCATATGTATCAGAAGAGATAAAGAGAGATATATGAAATTCTAGAAGATATACTCTCTGAAATTGTAGTAAAGAAGGTCACATCACTTAGACCTACATAAAAACAAAGGTATCAAAGAATGCAGGAATATCTTCATGAGATCTAAATTGAGACATCTAGGAAAGATGAAAAGAAGGTAACCATCATTGATAAGCAAGGTTAACGAACAAGAAGGTTATCTCATCTAGAAATTTGTGGTCTCTATGCTAAATAGAGAAAGACAAGGTGTAGACAAAAATATTAGAGGTCAAATAACTCAATCATGTGCAGAAAGGAAGGGAAAGTTTGATCCTCAAACAAAACAAGAATAGTATAAGGTTCAATGCTATGAAAAGAGTATGGAAAGAAGTTCATATCACCAAAAATATGGAGGAAGCTGAATAAAAGGGCCAAGGGAAGAGGCAAAAACAAATCTGCACTATGATTAGATGGCCTCCCTCACAAAAGGGTTCCTATCATAAGCTCCTAAATCTTTAGATATGGCCATGATATTACTATGCATCATGGCATCATGAAAGCATTAGAAGCAAGAGCTCGTGCCATTGCCACTGGAATCATGGAAAAAAAATCCATGACTGTCGAACATGAAGGACATAACCCTTGGGACCCTAATTGGACATTCAAGCAAAAGAAAAAATCATCCAGGAAAAGTCTCATCATACATCAAGTCAAAAGGGAAACATCTGCCATATGAAGATATGGAAGATCCTCAAAATTCTCTCCAAGAATCCTAGACGGAAGATTCACTAATCAAAAGAGGATGAAATGGTTTCATCAGGAACTCCAACATATGGAATTTATGGGATGATGGTATGATGTCATAATAAATGAAGCAAATCAAGGGATTGAAGACACTTCAATTAGGGAAGTTGTTGGAAGAAGCCCAGATGACCTAAAGATAAAATTACTTATGTATGCTTGTATTTAATTTTTATAATGTCATGTCATATGGTTTCATATCATCACTTCTATCGTAAGAAGCATGATCGAGGGAAAAGGAACTCCTTCTCTAAAAGGCTGGAGAAAGGCATAATTCACACTAGATGAAATCAACATAATATGTCCTCATATAAAGTAGGAGGTGGTTGAATACACCTAAGAAAATCTTGTTGAAAGCTCCTGGGAAAGGAATGTGTGAGGAAGGAAGAGATCGTGAGATATGCAAGCATGATGAAGGCAATCAACATCCAAAGGACCAAGAAGATTTCACTAATAAATCTCCCATAAATATATGAAGACTCTGATAAAAGTTTGGAAAAGATGGAGACCATTGACAATGAATATCTTTGGAGATGTGTCAACATGAATGTCGGATGCTAATACCTACAAAAAGATCTCATGATAAAGAGACACCTAGTAAGGTATGATTTGATTTCATGACATATTTTGATTTCTTATATAATATATGGATAAGTTTATGCAAGGCTACATACAATTACAACTAGAATTCATGTGATGAATGGAAGAAGCATGATGAGAAAGAAGTAGTGATATGACAAAGGTTCCAAATATGAAGAAGGCCACTTTCCATGAATAAAGGAATGACATGAAAAAATAAGGAGGAAAGCGATCGATGACTATTTCCCCTCAAGAAAGAAGCTACACTAAATTTCATGACATGAAGGAAAAAAGTTGATCTAGCAGTTGAAGGACCCACAAAGAAGAAGTTGTTGATGTATAGAAGAGTCCCTAGCTAAGAGGGAGCTCTAACAGGTCCTTGATCAAGATGGAGCTTGGATTAGATTGCCCCCAACTACAAAGGTGTGACAGTTGTGTTTTTCTATTTCATGTTTCATGCACTAGGCGAGGACTAACAATCATAAGTCTAGGTGAAGCCCATGGATGGAAATGAAGACACTTGATAGGAATAACATTCTTGTCTTCACTTTGGAAGAAATAATGGGAGCATTGGGTAATCATCTGGCATCTGATACTCTTTGAGGATGTGTAGGGCATCCAAGACAAACATAGGCAAGAAGACCGATATTCTTTGAGGGTTAGGAATGTAGGAATTTACAGGGTAAGTTCCTCAGAAAGAACACCAAAAGGACACCGTTCACAACCAGATCACAAATCAATACGCCAGTATTTTTGACGTGGTTAAAACCCTCAAAGAGGGAAACAGTCCACGGCCTGCGCCAACGTGGCTACTACAGGCAATTTATTAATCAAAGAATGAAAATTTACATAAGCTTCTCTCATGCACGGATTACCCGAACAATGACCCTCCATGCGCTTTAAATAGAACTCATGGACCAATCGGGTGTCAAGCCACGGATCAAGTGTCGATAATACCGAGGAGAGAATGAACCGTCGGATCACTACATATCGTGACCATCGGATTGTAAGTTACAATATGTACAACGGTAAAGAAACACACTTTACCTAACTCTATACCTAACTCTAAACTAGACCAAGTTGTACTTAACTATTTCCTATGTGTCGGAATATCCTAACATCCCTCCTTAAGAACAACTTGGGATAGGATTGAAGGATTTACAAATATGACACAATAGGAGAAGGAAGGAGGCACTAGAGCCTATCCCCCCTTAGTGACAACTTCCTGAACTCCAAGCATATATCGAAGTTTAGTGAAATTCGCCTCTGTGAGAGCCTTTGTGAAGATGTCTGCAACCTGATCATCTGTTGAACAATATTGCACTTCAAGAACATGGTCATGAATGAGCTTTCTGATGAAGTGCATGTGTAGTTCAATGTGTTTGCTGCGCTGATGCTGGACTGGATCTTTGCATAGCTGAATGGCACTTTGATTATCACACCAAAGTGTGGTTGGATGCTGCTGCTCAAAGCCAAACTCTGATAGGATCTGACGAAGCCACAAGGCTTCCTTACTAGCTTCCACGACACCATGATACTCTGCTTCTGCTGACGAAAGAGAAATGGCAGCCTGTTTCTTACAAGCCCATGTAATAGGTCCTGAACCAAGAGTGAAGACATAACCGGCAGTAGACTTCCGATCATCAGGGTCATCAGCCCAATCAGAATCAGTGAAACCAACTAATAAAGGAGCTGCTTTGGCACTATAATGAATCCCAAACTGTATTGTACCTCGAACATAACGAAGTATTCTTTTAGCTGCTTTCCAATGACTTTCACGGGGGTTTTGCATAAAACGAGCAACAAGGCCAACATCAAAGGAAAGGTCAAGATGAGTATGGGTTAAATACAAGAGTTTTCCTACAAATTGACGGTATAAGGTAGCATCAACTTCAAGAGAAGTACAAGAGATTGAAAGTTTGACTCCAGACTGAAAGGGAGAAGGGGTTGGCTTACAGTCTTCCATGTGAAAATGACGAAGAATATCACAAGCATACTTGGACTGGGAAAGGAAAATACCCTCCTTGGATTGCAAGACTTGAAGACCGAGAAAATAGTGTAAGTGTCCTAAGTCTGTCATTTCAAATTTCTTTTTAAGGCTGGACTTCACATGGTTTATAAGGTTGGGATCACTACCAGTAAGAATAAGATCATCAACATAAAGAACAAGGATGATAAGAGAGTTGCCCACTTTCTTGGTGTAGACAGTATTGTTAGAATAACACCTAGAAAAGCCAGATTCTAAAAGAAAGCTATCCATTTTAGCATACCAAGCCCGAGGAGCTTGCTTGAGACCATAAAGGGATTTCTTAAGTCGACAAACAAGGCTGGAGTCTGTTTGTATGAAGCCAATGGGTTGTTCCATATAGATTTCTTCCTGCAAGTCCCCATGCAAGAAGGCAGATTTAACATCCATCTGATGGACTTCCCATTTTAAAGAGGCAGCGAGGGAAAGAACAAGCGGATAGAGTTCATTTTGGCAACAGGGAGAAGGTTTCAGTGTAGTCAATGCCTTCAACCTGTGAAAAGCCCTTAGCAACAAGACGAGCTTTATGTTTATCAACTTTCCCATCTGGTCCATACTTGGTTCTGTAAACCCATTTACATCTAACAAGTTTGCGTCCCTTTGGTAGAGGAACAAGATCCCATGTATCATTTGCCAACAATGAATGATATTCTTCATTCATAGCTACTTCCCAATGTGGATGGCCTGAAGCTTCTGCAAAAGTGTCAGGATCATGATTTACTCGAGCTTGAGCCAGTAAAGAAGAGGCTCTTTCAAACTGAGAACGTGTACGTCGCTGATCTGTAGGATCACCGGCAAGATCACCTGCTGCATCTCGAGTAGCACGGACCCATCTTGGAAGTTGAGGATCCTGAGAAGGTGGGGGAGGATTATCATCCTCACTTTCATCATCTGAAGAAGAAGTTTTCAAAAGTAGAAGAGATAGGAAGAGGTGGCACATCCGCCGGACTAGGCTCGCAGGCCGATTTATTTTCATCAAATTTTACATCTCTTCTAATGATAACATTTTTGGACTTAAATGGAATAAGTCTATAACCTTTTGCATCTTCAGAATATCCAACAAAAGTACATTTCTCACTCTTAGGTTCTAAAGCTTTATGCTTTTCATCTGGAATATGGGCCCATGCTCCACTTCCAAAAACACGAAAGTGACTTACATCTGGTTTAATGGAACTCCAAGCTTCTTCTGGAGTGATATTCTCTAGAACCTTAGTAGGAGTGCGATTGATTATATAATTTGCACAATTAATTGCTTCGGCCCAAAAACTAAGACTGAGTCCTTTAGATTGCAGCATACAATTATCCATTTCCTTTAAGGTGCGATTTTTTCTTTCAGCTACACCATTTTGTTGTGGAGTGTATGGAACAGTATGTTGCATTTGAATTCCATTTTCGGTGCAAAAGTTGATGAATGTGTTTTTAACATATTCTCCACCATTATCAGTTCTTAGCTTAAGAAGTTGATGTCCAGATTGTTTTTCAACAAAGTCTTTGAAGGCCAAAAATGTGTTAAATACTTCGCTCTTGAGTTTTAAGAAGTATACCCAAGTGCGTTGAGAAATCATCAATGAAAGTTAAGAAATACTTGCAGCCAGAGAATGAAGCAACAGGAAGAGGACCACATAAATCACTGTGCACAAGCTATAAAGGGGCTGAGGCGTGCCAAGAGGCATGTTTGTCAAAACTGTCCTGATGATGTTTTCCGAGTACACATCCGGAACAAACACCATCTCTGCAAGATACCATAGGAAGACCTGTCACCATATTTTCTTTACATAGATGTGAAGGGAGCGATAGTTTAAGTGACCAAATCGCTCATGCCAAAGTTTGCTCACTTCATCATTATGAGCAACAAATACTGAGAGAAGATTTGATGACCCAAAGTTGTGAAACTTATACAACCTTGTGGAATCATCAGCAATACCAGTAGCTAGAATCTGTTTAGGATCTCTTAGATCCTTGATTACAACATCATGAAGTGAAAATTCAACAATTTTACCTTCACCTGAATGAGTTATCTGATATACAGATAGAAGGTTGCAGGATAAGGTTGGAACACATAATACATCATTAAACTGACCATTGTCTAGATGAACAGTTCCAGTCCCGACAACATTAAGAGATCTATCATCACCAACATATATATTTTTGGTGTTACAATCATTTAAAGAAGAAAACATGGCTTGGTTTTTGGCCATGTGATAAGAGGCTCCAGAATCAATGAGCCACTCATGAGAAGGAGAGGAAGAAGATACATTTAATGCATAACCAGACTGAGATGATTGACAACGACATGCAGAAAGTGCCATTCTGGAAGTTGAAGTTGAAGTAGGCTCCACATGGATGTTATGTTTCTTCATTGCGGCTTCCAAGGCTTCCATCTTCTTAAAGCATTTAGATTCTAAGTGGCCATCTCGATTACAAAAGTTGCAATGTCTATCAGTCTTCTTCCATTTGTTTTTATTGGTCTTATCATTTTGCTGAAATGATCTTTCATTTTGAGGCTGAGTTGGTTTAGGACCATTCTTTTGAGGATATGACTTCTTAGGATTCTTTGAATTTGGTTGCTGCTGGGCGGCTAACGCTTTCGTGGAAGAGTTTCCAAGATTAAGAAGACCAAGGTGTAAGAGTTTTTCTTGTTCTCTTATTAAGGAATCACAAAAGGAGTCAAAGAAGGGGCCTTGTAGTCTTTTTCCTTGACAAATGAAAGCTTCCCTTGTAGAATGGAAAGTGGAAACAAATACAGAGTAGGCTGGTCCCAACTTAGTAAGGATGGAATAAATAAGGTTACCATCTTATTTCTTAACCTCAACACCTTCCAAGAGATATCTAAGGGTCTTGAATTTGGACAAGAAATCTTCAATGCAAGAAAAATTATTAGGATCTAAAGTAAACAACTCATTTTCAAGTTGATGGGCTCTAATTTCATTTTTAATCCCAAAAACTTTAGCGATTTTTTCCAATGCTTCATGAGGAGTCTCAAGTTCAGCGATATGGAATCTAAGATCAAGAGAAATAGACATCCCTATCAAACCACGTGCTTGATCTTATCTATTTTCCCATTTTGCAGCCTTGTCTTCATCTTTTGGTTTCTTCTCTTGGTCTGTGGCTATTCTGTAGAGACCTTTACTTCTAAGTAAATCTTCCATGTAGGCTATCCATTGGAAGTAGTTAGTGCTGTCAAGAATGACTTGGCATGGACTTCCCATTTTGCAGCCTTGTCTTCATCTTTTGGTTTCTTCTCTTGGTCTGTGGCTATTCTGTAGAGACCTTTACTTCTAAGTAAATCTTCCATGTAGGCTATCCATTGGAAGTAGTTAGTGCTGTCAAGAATGACTTGGCATGGACTTTCCATTTAAAAAAAAAACTGAAGCTGAAGATGCTGAAAGTAAGTGTTCCAATGGATAGATCTCGAAAAATTAGGCTGTTTTAAACAAAACGGCTCTGAAAAAGGCTTCCGGATGAAGAAGTTATGGCTTTTTGAAAAAAATATTTGTTGAAGTTGCCGGCAAAGTGCGCGAATGTGTGGGAATGAAAAAAAGTCCGCCCCCACAAAATGGAGACTTGATCCCAAGACCTCTACTCTCTTAAAATAGCTTTGAACCAATTGATCTATACAAAAAATTGAGAGAGAGAGAGAGAGAGAGGGGGGGGGGGGCCTCGGTTTGCGTGCTTGCCTTGAGAAAGCTCTTTTTCCCTACAAAACACAAAACACAAAACCCAACATGAATATGCAAAGAAAAACGAACCTTGCGGCTCGAAGTTAGCTTTAGCCAAAAAACTAGATATTTAAAAAAAAAAATCTCAAAGTTAGCTTTAGCCGAAAAACTAAATATTTTTCTCAATGTTTCTGATTTTCCGAGATCACACTAAGGTGCAGGGAAAAGAGCATACGCATGAGAAAAATCCTTCCTTTCTGTTTCTGATTTGCCCAGATCACACAGAGTCGCAGGGCAAAGAGCATAGGCAGAAATGAAAGGTATAGATCCGGTTAAAAAAAAAGGGTAAATAAACCGAAACCGAAATAAGCAGAGAGAAAATAACAGTAAACTGCAAAAAACATTGTATACCTCCCGATCTGAAAAAAGACGCAGCTAGGGCTACCGGAAACCTTTTCGCGTGAAACGAAAGGGGTTCCTCACTGGAACAGATGCTCTGAACGCAACAGAGCAGTCCTCTCGGCCCGAAAGCAGTCAAAAAGAGCAGATCTAGGAAACGACAACCGCATGCAGTTCTACCGGCTTCAGATTTGGATCACCAACGGACGCGGCCCTCAAATAGCTCTGATACCATGTAGGAATTTACAGGGTAAGTTCGTCAGAAAGAACACCAAAAGGACACCGCTCACAACCAAATCACAGATCAATACGCTAGTATTTTTGACGTGGTTAAAACCCTCAAAGAGGGAAACAGTCCACGGCCTGCGCCAACGTGGCTACTACAGGCAATTTATTAATCAAAGAATGAAAATTTACATAAGCTTCTCTCATGCACGGATTACCCGAACAATGACCCTCCATGCGCTTTCAATAGAACTCATGGACCAATCGGGTGTCAAGCCACGGATCAAGTGTCAGTAATACCGAGGAGAGAATGAACCGTCGGATCACTACATATCGTGACCGTCGGATTGTAAGTTACAATATGTACAATGGTAAAGAAACACACTTTACCTAACTCTATACCTAACTCTAAACTAGACCAAGTTGTACTTAACTATTTCCTATGTGTCGGAATATCCTAACAAGGAACCCAAAACAAGAATAGTCATAGACGTTCATACTCAGTGAACACCCGGTTGGGTATGTACGTTGAGAGACAATTATTAAGTTGTCTATAAGTCATTGGTCTCGCCAAAATTGTACTCTGATCTATTGAGAGATAGAGTTGTTAGTTAAGGCCTTGCTATCTGACAATGTTGGTTATAATGATGTTATAGAGATAGATTACTAGTCCAACTCTTCTTATGATATCTATTTAGTGTTGAGAATAGCCATGTACCATTTAATGAATTCCTCCCTAGTTAAGAGGGAGTGTTGAAGAAAATGTAACTAGGTTCAGTTTTCATTATGACTTGTAATTGTAGTTTTATGTAGAAAAGAAACAAATAAGTTTATTATTCCTTGCATCATGGATTTCATGAGCAAGAAGTGTTTATAGGTGAAAGAATTCTTCATGATGTCTTTAGGATTTGTTTTATTGACATAAATATTATAGAGAAGCCATAAAATTCAAGGTCTACTCTCCTAAGCAATTATCACTATCCCCCTGGAAACTCGACTACGAAGAAGATAGTGATCTCCTTATTAGGAAAGTCGTCCTATTTCCAAGCGCTCATGTCGGCTCACAGTGCCAGCAATAGTCACTATAAATAAGGAATATTCTCACCTCTAAATGACCATCATCTTTAGACATCTCTGATAAATACAGTGAAGAAGTGAAATGAATAAGTATCACCACACGTAGAGGATTGGGTACAAGATATACTCTCAAGTTACATAATTTCAATAGCAAGTAACCTCAGCGAAGATATATTGTCATAGGACAGTATATAAGTGACTCCAATTGTTGAATGAAATATATAGTAAGTCGAGGTTGTGATTATGACTAGAAAAGAAGGAATCCAAGACTTAAATGGTACTGAGAATTATGGAGAAGACCGACACCTATGCCTAGATAGTAAAGCAGGAAGGAGATCGAGAATCTCCTTAGATAGTGACAATCCAAAGTAGGAGACCTGTGACACTACAGTGAGAAGTAAGAACCTTATCATTTGAAGGACGAAGATTGCATTGGGATAGTGGCAAGTGTGTTGGAGGTAGTTTTGTATCTAATGTTTTCAAGGGTCTTGGTATTCATCAAAAAATATATATAAGAAGATATTGAAGGGTTTTTACTTTCAATAGGAGAGGCTTTTGACCTGCCTTAGAGCCAACATCTTGTGTACTTGAATTTTGTTGATCTTCTAGCTTTGATAACCCTTTCATGATTAATGAACACACTAACATAAAATAAGTTAACTAAAAGGAAGACATCACAAGCAATTATCATAAAGTGAATAATCGTTAAGATCTTGTTTGTCGCTAGATTCTTCAACAAGATTAGGAAACAAAAGGAGTTGGCTAGGTTAGGTATAGACTTGCTAGTAAGCACTCTTTCAAACAACACTTGGTAGTAGAGGACAATCCACACAACAATTCAAATCTGCTCAACGCTTAGTGCCCTCATGGGGTCAACAATTGCAATTCTGACATACACATCCCATACTTCCTACACCATAACCTTTGTTATTGGTCTAAAATTATCATAAGTTAAAACTGATGTAGAGTTGATTAGCCATTAATGATTTGAATGTTAACTGAAAGTGAAGAAAACAAGGAAAAATGCTTGAGAAGAAGACTTTACAACAACTAATTAAACATAAGAAAGATGCATAACCGAAGTGAAAATAGTAAAAAGACAGCGATATGAGACAAAAAAGTTGATTACAGAGTTCGTCCCTAATGGACTACGTCTCCAGGTCCGCATTCAAGATGGGTGACCGGTTTATTAGGATTGAAACAGTAGGGCTAGATTACACAGAGATTTCACCAGAATGAATGTGCACACAGGAAATTTTGATCAGTGTCATTGGATATCTCTCTGAACTAGCTTTCCAACACCTATCATAGTTCCCAATTCCGACTCCGGATGCTGCTGTTACACTGAAAATAGAACTTCCAATGACCTCCAGAATCTGCATACAATAACCAAAACCACTCTTCCCCTTGATCAAATAAGAAAAACCACCTCTTATATCCCTGCAAGTACATCAAAACCTCCTTGGCTAAATTCGAGATGGATTTAGTTGCTTCTAGATTTTTTTGAGCTCAGTCTAGTTGCTTAATGACACACAAGTTAGGTTGCATGCTGGTCGCATTAGTTGTTTAACAAAAAAACCATAATAAAACCCAAAAATACAGTGTATTAAACTCATAAACCATTTGTCTCTTATTAACTGGGTGGAGGAGGTTAGCGGCTGCGTGTGACCAGCCGCGGTCTAACCGTAGACTACCACCTCCGACGGTTCCACTATAAAAGCTCCGGAAGTTAATCATTTATGTTCACATGTCAACAGTCATCCACCAAACCTGCTGATGGTTAACCACTTAACTATTGATACTACCTCTGGCGGTCTATACATAGCTCCACTTACATGTCCGCGACGCGGTTAACATCTGGCGGTTAACTCCAAACCTGATGGTTTTTACACATGCTTTGATCACATTATGGCCTTCTCCGAGGTGGTTTGACTTCGCGGTTAGGGTTGTGGACTATGTATTTAATTTATATTGTAATGCTTTGTATGTATAACATAACCTGAGAGTTAATAGGTTAGGTTTCACATAGTTTTGGTAATGTGATAGATTTATGGTTTTAGAACTTAGGTTTAGCATTAGGTTTAATGTATTTTGGTTTTAATACATTTTTTGAATGTTGCATTTAGGTTCTAGGCTTAGGTTTTGTATTAGAACTTTACATAAATAAGAAAAATCCTTTTACAACTAAATGTCGCAAAGTGACATTCACCAAATCTATGTCATTGACAAATCGTCTTTTGCGATGAGATCACATGACGATGAACCATATTGAACCCCTGCAATGGATGACACTCATGTCGATGATCAACATGCGAGTGGATGACAAAACCAAAATCCTGCGAGGAGAATGACAAACATATGTCGTTGACCCAAATCTTGGCGGAACTGACGACAAACACATGTCGATATCCAGGTACAAACCCAATACCATGAAAACCATAAACATTACTTAACAACCTGATTCATAACCAACACTATCAAAACTATCGAAACTAAACTGAATGTTGACGACGACATGGAACTGAATGACACTGAACATTGACGATGAACTTGTGCAACTAATCTGATGAGATCCTCCTAGATCAATCCTCCCCACTTGAAAGCTTTTGTACCATAAAAGTTTGAGTAAACAAATAATTCATGAGGGTAGAACTCCCTCACTTTCCACCTTGACCTGATGATCTACCAATACATTCGATCAATCACCTATAAGTGATGACCCTGATGATGCTGACCATGGCACTTTTTGAGGCGGTGACCTATTCCATTCATCTGCAGTATGAACAGCTTGCAATGATGGGCAAACAACCTGTTATGAACATGGAAATTGGTTTCTCTCCATGAAGAACCATGATTTAGTGATTTATAATCATCTTTGAAAATAGTCTCTACTGGATATTGTTTAATACCATTGGCATGTATTAACAATATTTTTTGTGGAATGACAAAGACAATCAAAGATATACTTGACATCAAACCAGCTACTTGATTTGACATACTTTCATGCCTCCTAATTACTAAGTCAATTTGCTGCAATAAGCCCATCAAATCGTAAGGTGAAAATTGTTGCAACTCAGTTTGTCTTTGAAAGTATTGAATTAGTTGTTGATTTAATTGAATCACTTTTTCTTCATTTATTAAATGATGTTTCCATTGATTAGCACTTTCCCCTGATGCATAAGTTTCCCTTAGACACTTTTACACTGATTTAGAAAAGGCTTTGATATGAAAACAAATAAGTTTCCTCTCCACCTGAAAAGAGGTTTCCAAACTATTTGAAACATGAAATGGCGACACAATACAAGAGAAATTGAACACTGACTTTCCCCAATACTGATTTGTATCCTTGTAACTGTTAATTTCCAAACTTGGACTGAATTGATTCATTCTGACATTAGGAAGAGGAGCTTTAGGCATAAATTGTAATTCATGTCGTATTCCCTGCTTATGAATAAGATGTTTGGTTTTACATAGAACTAGAATACCAAACTATCTTTAAGCTGACTCCCATAACTTAAACAATTATCATGTTGATTGTTATGTTGTTCCTTTACACACATGATTATGAATCTCTTATTTGAACTTATTAATTACTTCATCTGATTAGCATTAATATTCAAATCATTTTTACTTTGATGTTCCCTAACAATAAATTCAGCCCCATCTTTCTTAAGGAGATATTTACGTTCTTTCCTGTAAAATACTGCATCATGATCATAAAGATAAGGACTTCCTAAGACAACTCCACATATGTCTACTGGAACCACATCTAATTCCACTTCATTAATGTAATTAGCTGTAATGGAAAATCTTAATCGACACTCTTTGGTGAATTTTGTCTGATTTGATTTATTTAGCCATCCTAATGGGTAAGGTATTGGATGATTCCATGTTTTCAAACCCAAACTCTTAACTAAATATTCAGATATTAAATTTTCTTGTGATCCATTGTCAAACATTGTATCTATCTTTGTATGCTTAGAAGTTATCCTTATGTTGAACAATTCAACTCTTTTATCTTCAGTTGAAGGATTTATGTTTGATGAAGATGTAATAGTTTTCGAACTTGAACTAGTGTCAGAAGTTTTACATGTCGTAACCATAGTGGTTATCCTCCTTTCATCACCTGAATCTGAACCTGGATCTTGCTAGACTGCTGCAATGGCCTTCTTTTCATCCTTCTCCTTAAGGAACTTTTTGGGCTTAAGTTCTTGATGAAGTTTCCAACACATATTTATCATGATCGATTCTTTGGCAATGAGAACAAGTAGGTCTTTCCTTCTGAACGATCGTTGATTTCTTTCTCTTCGAAATGTTCTTCCCCTTACTGTCACTGGAATCTTTGATTTCCAACTCTTTGGATGACTATGATGAAAACTTGAATCATCTGCACCTAATTAAATGTGTATGGCCTAAACACACACTTCATCAAAATCATCAGCATTAAACATCAATAATGTATGCTACAAATATGAATGTAAATTGTCGATGTATTTTAACAAAGTTTCACATGCATCTAATGAACTACCAAGCACCAATGCTTTCTTTCTGAACTCCTGAGTAAACTCCTGAACACTCTACCCTCTACCTTGCCTCAGATGGTGCTAATCAATAACATCTTGGTGCATGTATCCTAAAGGATAGAATTGTTTCCTAAGAGCTTTTAAAAACTTAGACCATGAAGAGATGACTTTTCCTTTATGCTTTACATTTATCTGAGTTTTACTTTCCCACCAGATTAAAGTTGTTCCCCCCATTCTAAGTGTAGCTAACTGAATTTTCGTTTTATCTTTAGAAATGTTTTGAACGCGACAATACACTTCTAACTGCTTAATCCAGTTAACTAACTTTTCAGGACTCATTTCGCCATCATAAACACATAACTCAGAATTTACATCAAGTTTCAAAAGAGATGTTTTCTTAGGTTTCTTTTTTGTTTGAGATTTTGTACTGGAAGAAGATGATGATGATGATGATGATGATGATGGAGATGATGGAGGTTAAGGTGGTTTATCATCCTTGCCTTTATCTTTTTCCTTCTTCGATGGCTTTGAAGAAGAAGCTGCATCTCTCGCCTTCTTTTCTTCATACATTTCTCTCGACAGCTGCGGCATAGTCTAGAATGCTTGCTGAAACTGTTCATCACTCATCTTAGTTTCAGTGTTTTCACTTGGATCAGATCCTGACATGGTCGACTTATGAACAACTCGTCACTTTCAAATCTCTGGATCAACCTGCTTAAGGATTCCTTCTCCTCATTAGGACTTTGACCTAGTTAACATTTAGTGGAAAATTATACAAATGCAACCTGCTCTGACACCAAATTATATGATCTGAAATGATCATAAGTTAAAATTTATGTAGAATTGATTAGCCATTAATGATTTGAATGTTAACTAAAAGTACGGAAAACGAGGAAAACTACTTCAGAAGAAGACTTTACGACAACTGATTGAACATAATAAAGATGCATAACAGAGGTGAAAATAGTAAAAACACAGCGATACCAGAAAACAAAGTTGATTACAGAGTTCGTCCCTAATGGACTATGTCTCTGAGTCAGCTTTCTTATGATTGAAACAATATAGGTTGATTACATAAAGATTTGACTAGACTAAATGTGCACACATGCACTTCTGATCACTGTCAATGGATAGCTCTCTGAACTAGCTCTCCAACTCCTATCATGGTTCCCAATTCTGACTCTGGATGCTCCTGTTACACTGAAAGCAAAATTGCATATGACCTCCAGAATATGCATACAAAAACCAAAACCACTCTTCCCCCTAATCAATGAATAAAAACCGCCTCTTATAGGCCTGCAGGTACATCAAAACCTCCTTAGCTGAATTCAAGATGGATTTGGTTGCTTCTGGATATTTTTGAGCTCGGTCTAGTTGTTTAATGACACATAGGTTAGGTTGCATGGTGATCACATTATTTGTTTAACAAGAAAACAATAATAAAACTAAAAAATACATTGTATTGAACTCATAAACTGTTTGTGGCTTATTAATGGCACGGAGGAGGTTAGCGGTTGCATGTGACCAGTCACGTTCTAACCATAGGTTTCCACCTCCGGCAGCTTGGCTATAAAAGCTCCAATGGTTAATCGTTTCTATTCACATGTCAACTATCATCCACTGAACTCGCCAATGGTTAACCACTTAACTGTCGATGCTACCTCCAACGGTCTATTCATAGTTCCACTTACATGTCCCTGCTGCAGTCTACATCTGGCGTTTAACTCCAAATCCGATGGTTTGACAACTTGATGGTTTACACATGCTCTGATCACATGATGGCCTTCTTCGAGGCAGTTTTCCTCCGCGGTTAGGGCTGTGGAATCTGTATTTTAATTTATATTGTAATGTTTTGTATGTATAACATGACTCGAGAGTTAATAGGTTAGATTTTACATAGTTTTGGTAATGTGATAGGTTTAGGGTTTTAAAGCTTAGGTTTATCATTAGGTTTTTAATGTATTTTAGTTTTAATACATTTTTCGAATGTTGCATTTAGGTTCTAGGTTTAGGTTTTCTGTTAAGACTTTACATCAATAAGAAAATTCCTTTTACAACTAGATGTTGCAAAGTGAAATTCACCAAATACATGTCGTCAACAAAGCTTCTTTTGTGACGACATTACATGACGACGAACCATATCAAACCCCTACAATAGATGACACCCATGTCGATGATCAACATGCGAGTGGATGACAAAACCCAAATCTTGCGAGGTGAATGACAAACACATGTTGTTGAACCAAATCTTGGCGGAACTGACGACAAACACATGTCGAAAGCCAGGTACAAACCCATTATCGTGAAAACCATAAACATTACCTGAATAACATAATTCATAACCAACACTGTCGAAACTGAACTAAATGTTGACGACGACACGAAACTGAATGGCACTAAACACTAATAGTGAACCTATGCAACTGATCTAACAAGACCCTCCTGGATCAGTTATTCTTGTCTTGGAGGTTGAATATACAATCTTGATGTCAACTACATTAAATAATTTGATCCAATACAGGAAAGTCAATGCCTTGTTGTCACATTTCCAATCATGAACACCTTCAGTGACGTGGATAGATTCTAGAGGAGGCTTGCAGACCTGCTTGAGTATATCTCCACCCTCAACTAGATCTAGTAGATACACAACATCCTCAAATGTAAGTTTCATGATACAAAAACAACCATATCAAGCTGGGTTAACAATCCCATAATCAAAGTTGATCACAAATTTCCTTCGAGAAGAAGGTTCAAGAAAGCATATGGAAGTTGTGATGCCTATGTGACAATATGTATGGGAACTGGTACCAAAAGAACCTTGAATTCTTCAATATTTTTCTCTAGCATTGAAGGACCCGGTTAATGGTAGTTTGTTCTTACCATTATTATTCCATTTCCCAAAGGTATAATATCTCGTTAACAATACTAGTGTTTTTTTCACTGAATGATGAGAGAGCCATAACACTTGGAAGCCTTGTTAGGATCAATCCTGACACTAGTAAGTCATTATTGTCGATCAAGAACATTTGTATATTCGTGAGGCCATTAAAGGATTGTACTAATATGGATTTAAACACATTTCTCTTGAGAAACACCAATTACAGCAGATCCATCATTCCACTGAAACCACGGAATAGTCTCGATAACAAATTCCTTTGCATGATTATCTAGGATAGAACGCTCTACAACTCCCAACATGAAAATCATCATTCAAGAATCCATTTTCCAGCCAACAGTTCAACCACTATCCGCCACAATAATTTCTATCACCACTGGAGGAGATCTCCTGTGGATCTACCTTTAACACAATTATTAAGCACTAGTAGGCTGATACTACACAATTATAAAAATTAGCACACATCCATGACCAATTTACCAATATCACAAACTCGATTGACATCCCAAACTCAATCAAAAAGATTTTATAGTTCCTATGATATTCTATCTTTAATCTGTTGCCAAATACCCATTCATTGAAGTTATTCATGCTTCCTCAAAGAACTATCATTCCTTTTATCTTCATTACTCCCTTAGGACAACAATTGACTTTTTATTCAAGCATTTGACATATTTTATATGAAAAAATAATCCTAGAGAAAATGATTACAAGTCGGAACAAAACTTGTCAGAGCATCAATTTCATGATTTGTAACACTTACTTACAATGATCGTGATAGAATTAATGAGCCCTCTTACTTCCAATAGAATAATAACGTGAATTAATGGGCCCTCTTACTTCCAATGGACTAATAAATCCATGTACACCACATAATCCACGCTACTCAATCCAACGCCACGATCTAAGCTCAAATCGGTTACACGCATCTCTGTCCACAGAGACTACAAACTTTCAATGCAACTCTCTTCATGATGTGGTTGGGATCTCCTCTTTAAATGTGTGTTGCCACCACTAAGACTACAACAATGAGAAGAGTGTAACAGTTAGGAAAGAAAAAAAAATCGCAACAAATCTACTCATCCATGCTCGGATACCAACTGATGGTGATGTACCACATCACACAAAGGATATTAAAAAACATGGATATTTGAAAAAAAAAGTGTACCCTAATTCCTGAGAAATTATATTAATTAAACCATTCCCTAATGTAACATTTAGTGTATAAATAGTCAATTTTTATAATTATAAGTGACCATAAAAAATGCATTATAATTATATTATAATTAGTTAATCAATTTTAACTATTTTCTAAACTATCGACAAATACATTATAATTATAATTAGTTGATTAGTTTTAACTGTTTTCTAAACTATCTCTTATAATATATCTCTAACTATCTTCTATTGTTTCTTCAGGGTATCTTCATGATTCTCTTAATAGATTTATTCATCCCTACTTTCACTTGCATTCTTGCATATCTCATCCATACTTTCACTCATATTCCCCCTATGCCATTTCTACTTAAACTTTTAAAATAGTATGCATTATCACATTTTTCATTATATTATTCATTAAACATTACAAATAGAAATTATTCCTTCATGTCCCATTTTTAATGATAATTTTTTATTAAACTAATCCATTCCCAATCTTTAACTTTGTTATCCTTTTGTATTGATCTTTCTTGGTCTTAGTCATTTTTTATTGTCATATTTCTCCATCTTGCACTAGCCAAAACTCATATAAAAAATTCACCATCCCTAATTATCTTGAAAACTACTCATGTTTAATTCATCAACATATATTGTATCGCAACTTAGTCATTTTTTATTCTCATATTCCTCCATCTTGCACTAGCCAAACCTCATATAAAAAAATCACCATCCCCTCATATAAAAAAATCACCGTCCCTAGTTATCTAAAAAACTACTCATATTTAATTCATCAACAAATATTATATCGCTGCTTTACATACATATACCAATTATTCACCCTATCTCATCACTATCATTATCATTATCCTCATTCTCTTAAATTGAGATTTTTAGTTCACTCATAACCCTCATGTTGCATCAATTGTTTTACCCAAAACCAACCTAATTAATTTAGATATTTGCAGCCAAGTACAGTTTCCCTATCCCTCGGTCCAGTACATTTTCTTGGTCAAATATAGTCGTTTCCTAGTCAACTATAGCCGTTGTATGATCTGCTCTCTCCATTTAAATTGCTTCCATGATATGGTTCTTCAACTTGCATTGACCACACTTGTTGGTTCTCAGCAAATTAATTATGATGTGATTTTCGCCAAAAAATCTTCTCAATTTATAACTTCTCACAATTAAATAATGAAGATCAAATTTACATAAAACTATTGTTTTATCTATCCTAACGTTATTAAATTTTGTTTAGCTATAAAATAACTATAAACACAAAAGTGGAACATCAAATTGCAGGGGATGCCACCCACGTGCATATAGTCTACTAAATGACGAAGCTGGGATGGAATTTGAAGGGGTGCTTTGCCATCAAATACAGCCAATTTTTTTTCTTCCTCCTCAATATTTTTTGTTTTTTTCATAGAATCATATAGTGTACAAAATGACGAAGCAATTTTTTTGTTTTTTTCATAGAATCATACAGTGTACTAAATGACAAAGCGACGATGGAATTGAAGGGGTGATTTGCCATCAAATACAGCCAACATTTTTGACAGAATTGAAGGGGTGATTTGCCATCAAATACAACAAACATTTTTCCCTCGTAGTCAATAGTTTCTTTTTGTTTTTTTTCATAGAATCAGAGGCATTAGAGTTGCACACATTGTTAAATTTGACGGGTATTTCGGATTTGAAATTCCTTCCTACAACGAAAGAAAGGTGGACGATTTTACAAAATATGACGGGTATTTCGGATTTGAAATTCCTTCCTACAACGAAAGAAAGGTGGACGATTTTACAAAATATTCCACTAATAATAAAGGTGGACAGTAGCAAGATTTGATGAAATATTCCCTGAATATCTTTCACGTGATCATCCAAACCATGTAAGGTGATGTGTTATTAATTTGTATTTTTGCAGTATAAACACTTTCCCAATATCAAATAATGTAACAATCCACTAGTAATGTTATTTGTGTATTACTAATCTATTTTTTTGTTTATATATCTAAACACTTTGAGATATTGGCACTAACCTTAATACGCAAGCTGGAGCCACTTCCTGCCAAAAAAGGCAAAGACTTGCTGCTAGGCAGCTGTCCTTGTTGAAACTTGAAACCCAATCCACCGTTCTTATCCACCCAAATCCTATCCCATTTTCCTCTGTGTCTTCATGTCACACAGGACTTCCTCGGTGGACTCAGCTATAAATATTGGCTTCTTGCCTCCCCATTATAGATATTCGTTGTTTGGCTTTCATCTTAGGACGATATCAATACATCAATTCTACTCCGATGGTTTCTACATTCATGGCTTTGAATGGGCTGAGCGTAGCGTACTTGATGATGATGGCACTCATACTCGGTGAGAAACTCCTATAATAAATTCACCCATGCTCCTCCTATCTAAACATCTCACTGATGAGTTTGGGATCATTATTAATTTGTTTTTTTATTGTTGTAGGGTGCAGTGGAGCAAGCGGGATGACGTTCACACTAGTGAACAGCTGCAAGCAGATGATCTGGCGTGGTTGAAAGACTACCGCCGGCTTGGGGGCGTGACAGTTGGTATCAAAGCTATTCTGAATACTTGGAGGAGTCTTGCAGGAAGTTGGGTGAAGCAAGTGTATATACACTTGGAAGTTGATGATAGTGGTGACAGGTACTTACAGGTGAAGGAATCTGATTTCACATACAAGTGGAACAAGAGCTGGTTCATGTCTTGCAGGGAACTTGGAGAAGACTGAAAGGCAAAGATGGTGGATGAACCTATGACAGGTGAATCTAGCCATAATGCAGGTGAAGTCTTTTGGTACAAAGTGTTGGAACAGATGGGTCAATTGTGTTCTAACTGGGTTTAGATGAAGGTTGAGAACATGAAGATTTGGGGAAGCTATTCAGAACTAAGGAGGGAACTTGAAGAACTCAAAAGCCAATGTGGAAGTACGATAGATGGTGAACTCAAGGAACTTGATGAGGAGATTCGACAAAGTGTTATTGGTCTTCAAGAGCTCCTGGATGAAAGAGCCCAGTTAATAAAGAAGAGTTCCATGGTGGAAGCCGAAATCAAGCAAAATGAGGAGGAGATAAAGAAGAAGCTTCTTGGTAAGAAGATCATTGTAATTGAGCAGGAAGAGCTCGCCTACATTGACAGGCTGGGAACTCACTACCGAGACAATCCAAAGGATGTTCGGAAGCTTAGTTCTATGGAAGTAGTTAATGGGTACTTGGTTGGTGCACTTGAGTAGAATGTGATGGAGGGAAATCTTGAAGGGAATCAAGCTAAGCCAGGATCGAGTTGCTTAGAAGAGCCAAGAAAGGAAGTAAAGTACCTTAGGAGGAATGTCAAGTTAGAGCACAAGCCAATTGACACTTCTGAGGCCAAATTCTTGAAGAAGGTTGCTGATGTGAGACACAAGATAAAGCCGACAGAAGGAGGTGATGCCTTGAAGCTGAGTTTTGTGCAGGTGACCGTGAAGGGCAAGAGATTTGTAGCTTTGGTGGATATGGGGGCTACTCATAGCTTCTTAAGTAAGAAAGCAACAAAGTCTTTTGGGAAGAAAGCGAAGATGGAGAGGGAATGGAGTGCTTTCAAAGCAGTCAACTCTACCATGAAAGTTGTTATTGGTGTGATGGAAAACACTCAGGTGAGAGTGGGATCGTGGTTTGGAAAGTTGGACTTGAGGATCGTGGACATGGATGATCATTCTATGGTGCTGGGGAAATATTTCATGAAGCTTGCACAAGCCATACCAATGGTGGACCGGGACATTCTCTTGATCACAGCTGAAGGAAGAACCATGATGGTTCCAATGAATAGAAATAATTGCTTGGGGTATAGACCGAGGATGAATTCTATGACTTTGTATCCCAAAGATCCAAATGTGAAGCATGAGGATGTGGAGCAAAGAGGACTTGGGAGTATGCCTCAAACAATGAAGGAAGGGAAGCTGATTGACTTCGTTGCAAGAGCGAGGAAGAATGAAGTAAGTGAGAGGGAAATCTCAGAAACCTTGAAGCACTTGACAGAGACATCTTCTATTAATGATCTTCACAATGGAGTTGCGAAAGAAGGGAGTATGAGTACTACTTCAGAGGCAGTGGTTGGAGAGGATTATGCAGGTAGAGAGCTGGCTGGCGTAGTGGATTTTTGCAGGTATGCTATGGGCATATATGACTTTCAATTGACAAGGGAAAAGCTTGGAGAGCTTAGGGGTACATGTGAGGAGATTGAGGTTGTGCACAAATACTTGAAGACACAACATCAATCTGATACATGGGTGGATGAGAGTCAGGGAGGAAACTTCCTGGCCCTCCTTTCTCTATAGACAACCTTGGAGATGGGTTGGTGTAGGGACCTTGTTTGAAAGGAGCTACACCAATTTAGCAAGGGGCCTTGGGAGGAGGCTTCTTTATGACAAATTGCAGACTTGGATGCAGATGACCAGATGTTGGGATGGAGTCTACATGGGTGGACATCATGGACAACTAGAGCCATGGACATCAGGTTGGAGATATGGAGCATGACAGTTATGCAGGAACATTATGTAGGAGCATGTGTAGAGGTGTCATTCATGGACATTCTATGGGGAATGACGAAGCAAAGGATGTTGTGCAGATGCTATTATGACATGGAGATGTATGAGCCAATGGAGAGGTTGTACACTCTTGTGCAACAAGGCCACGAGCTGAACATGTTGCAGATGGGATGGAGTTTCCATGGACCTGAGCATGGGAATTGGATAGATTCTTGATGAGTCCGAGATGTAGCAGAAGTTAGGGAAAGACGAATGGGGACATAAGGATGTGCATTCATATGATTTGAGCATCACAGTTGGACTGATCACCCGACTAGTTCGAGTCATGAGGGGTACCAATGTACAGAGAGATGTTGCTGTCGAGGCTACATTCTAACGCATGATAGGAGTGCGTTGGAAACTGATGGAAGACTACAGGATAAGGACGAGACATGATGGAGACAGTGGTTCTACATATGTTGCAGGGATATTTGCAGTATGTGGAGGAGTCGATATCATGGATAAGATTGTTTGGATATGGAAATATTGATCTTGGTGGGTGGCTACCACGATGGTATGTTGTCGAGGTCGATAATGACTTCAGGTGGAGGAGGATGTAAGGACCTGCAGTCCTTGACACATGCTCCCGGCATGAAGTGTGACTTGAGCGATGAGTTATGGAAGCTCTACGACTAGCGCGCGAGGAGACATAAGATAAAATGCGTAGATGGGTTGAGCGACCATGTTTATATGATGAACAGCATGGGGCATTCATGATATGAAGCCGATGGTTGGAAGTAATGGTTGAGGGCGTTGGTCGACGGGCCGACCAAGCCACAAGCATGAAAAGAAATGTTGGTTGATGAATTGAACGGGTCGGCCAAGGGAATGGCATAACCGTTGAGCAGCGTATATATTGTGCGCGAGTTGGAGTCATTTGCATCATTCGATCTTCGCTCATCCAACAAAGGAGAAGTGCGTAGAATAAGTATAGTCACAGCAATAGAAGGAAAGGCGCAACACGGTGATGCGCCCAACCTTGGGCAAGGCTACATGAGGGAAACACATTGTCTTGGTTTGGGTGAGGGCATGGGTAGAGGAGCGCCCACCGGTTGAAGTGTAGGGCATGCATGGGTGTGGATGCCCGGTTGTACAAAGGAGCGCCCGACGGTTGAACGAAGGTGTGGGCGCTCGGTTTGTGTAATGACTTGGCACGGGTTATTGGGTGACTCGGGTGAGCACCTGCCCGTCATGCAAGTGTGCACAGTGAGACATTTGGTGAAGCCGGTTGTGCGAAGAGGGTGTCTTGGTGACTTGGTGGAGTCACCCGCTGGTCATGCACGAAGACAAGGTTCGGCTGTGAAGTGCAGAAGGCAGCTCGTGTGAGGGCACGCCCGCTTGCCTTGGGCAAGGAAATCTTGGTTGTCGCACAGAGGTGTGACAAGGTTGTAAATTTGGCTAAGTATGAAACTTGGTGTTTCCAAGTATGCTTGTAAAGCTTTGTAATATTGAAGATTGTATAATATATATTTCAAGCAGACTCATTGTTCAGGGAGTTGCCCCTCCCTTTATACTGTGCAATTGTGTTCTTCATTTATAATTGTTGATGATAATGAATGTGTATAGGTTTTCATCAGTATAAAGGAAACATTAATAATACTTGGTTGCCAAACACAAAATAAGTAGGATAAAGTGGTTAGGCATAGTCCACAAACATAAGTACTGGTGAAAAGAAAGTGTTCGGTGGTGTTGCACCTCGCCTAGCGCGGTTGAAAGACTACCGCCGGCTTGGGGGCGTGATAGTGCCAGTGGAGCTCCACCTGTTACGTTGGTCGAGTTCACAATTGGTGGTAATGGCAACAAGGATTTCTACGACATGAGCCTTGTCGATGACTTCAACATCTCGTTGAACATCAATGAGGAGGGTGGAACTAGAAACTACCTGGTAGCTAGATGTGTCGCTGATCTTCTGAGCAGCTGCTCAACCGAGCTCATCGTCAAGGACAATAAGGGGCAATTGATTGCTTGCAGGAGCGCATGTGATGCGTTCAAGTTTGCCAAGTACCGTTGCACTAGCGACCATAACTATCACGCCCCTACACCTGCGGTAGTCTTTCAACCGCTTATAGCGAGGTGCGGCACTACCAATCATTTTCTTTTCACCAATATTTACGATTGTAGACTATGCCCAACATTCCATACTTAGTTTTATTTTCATTACCAAGTATTATTATGTTTCCTTTATACAAGTGAAAGCCCATAACATTCACATAAACAACATTATACAACAGAAATGCACAACAGTATAAAGGGAGGGGCAACTCCCTGCAATATGAGTCTGCTTGAATTAATATATTATACAATCTTCACTTTTACAAAGTACAAGTTAAATCTTGGGAAACCCCAAATTTACACTTAGCCAACTTTCACAACTTTGGCAAACACGGTTGCCCAGCTCGTCAGCACCTTCGCATGGTCGCCACATAGCTCACCAACCCTTCGTTCACCTTGTCGCACGATCGTGTTGTTTTCCCAACTTGGGCGCGCCTCGTCGTAACCAAGTCACCACACACGGGCGCCTCCTCACGAGTCACACCTTCGTTCACAATCTCAACACTTCACCGTTTCCACCATTTCTTCATGCACGGTGCGCCCTCACTCGGTCGCCTGCCCGCACGATTCTTCGTTTCGGCGTGCACGGCGCGCCCTTGCCTGGCTACCCGTCCGCACATCCACCCATTCACCAAATCATTCACCCGAGCTCGTTCACTTGAGTCGCCACACGACTTCACCCGGTTCGCCTAAACGACCTTACCCAGGTCACCACACGACTTCACCCGAGTCGCCCGAACGACCTCACCCAGGTTTCCCGAATGACCTCGCCTGAGTTCTGCCCGAAAAAATTTCCTGAACGATTTTCCTGAACGATTTCTCAAATTACTTCTCGAATGACTTCCTCAAAAGAATCCTTGAACGACTTCCTTGAACGAATTCTCGAACGACTTCTCGGATGACTTCCTGAACGAATTCTCGAACGACTTCCTCGAGGAACTTCTTAAACGAATTTCTCGAACGACTTTCCGAACGAGTTTTCCACCCAAGTTCCACCCCTCGTGCGGGCTCATCCACGCACTGTAGAACTCCTTGTTCAAACTCGTGTGATCGAATGATGGTCGTTTTCCTCCAAACACCCTCCAATATATATGGGTGGGTGGCGAGTTATGCCACCCGGCCGACCCACACCAAATGCCCAAGCCAACTCGTTCAACATGTGTTGTCTTGCCCAAGACGAGGGTTGGCCCACCCAACTCGTCCAACACCTTATAAACTCATTTCTTGGCTCTTTTCGTTCCATATTTCGCACGCCCTTTGCACGGTGGAGTCGCCCTGCCCATCGCACGAACCGCAGGTACTAACATCCTCCCCCACTGGAAGTCATTGTCATCCTCAGCAATATCTCATCCTGACAACCATCTGTCACCAAGATCACCATACCAAGGTATACACCCCATTGGTATGTCATACATCGGAAATCATCTCAATCCATGACCATCGACTACCCTGTCAAAATCTCCACATGTTGCTCCCCGCCGTGGAAGGCTGGTCCCTCCATCTCAAGCTACATGTCCACTACAACATCTCGTGTCGACCCCGTCATGTGTCATCCTCGAGTGAACTGCTGCCATGATACTCCAACAAATGCTAACACATATTTGTACACTTCCGGACCCCATGTTTGAACTAGTCGGGTGATCAGTCCAACTGTCACACTCAAACCATGAGAGTGAACATCCTCATGCCATCATCAGCTATTTCTCAGAACATCCCATCACATCCTCAACTCGATCAAGAATCCATCTCCATATAAGTGTAAGCCATGCTCAGGTCCATGAAGTAGCCCTCATCTCATCTGCAACATGTTGTCCATGATGTCTAGTACTAATGTGCTGCATGAAATCAGCCACATCTACCCCCACATCATCATCCATATGTGTATCTCCTCAATATGAAGAGACCTTCTCATCAACCTGACTCTCGATGTGCCACATCCAGGTCCATGAAGCAACCTCCATCATATCTGCAATGTGCCATCCCTCAAGTCTGCCATAGAAACAAGTATACACCTATCTCATCTATCCATGTGCTACCCATGATCATAGATCAATCAGCCCCCATGTGTCAAAAGTGGTTAAGTCTCGGCTCAACCCATGCCCAAGTGTTGTCACCAAGGCATCATCATTGTTGTAACTCCATCACTCCAAAGTGTCTCATATCGATCCTCCACATCAAGTCACTCTTTCAAGCCATTCTCATACATATACTTGAAAGTATGCACCCCATCCTGCATCAAAGTCTCTGACCTCAGCTCCTCAATGCATCAGATCCTCTAAGTCAACCATATATGAAGTCCCTGAAAGTCACAACCTCATGTCATCATGAGCTCCATGAGTCATCTCCAACCAACATCTCAGCAAGCATACAAGTCTCGACCCAAAGGTCTCTGCAAGATGCCTCAGCCCTCCATGTAGTAGGAATGCTCCATATTCTGCTCACAACTCCATCCAAGTCCATGGCCTTGTTGTACAAGAGTGCACAACCTCTCCATCGGCTCATAAGTAAAACATCTCCATGTCACAACAACAAATCCACCTACACAACATTCCTGCCTTGGCACTCCTCATTGGATGCCCATATGACACCTCTATAAGTTCTCCTACATAATGTCCCCGCATAAGACTACCATGCTCCATGCTTCCAACCTGATGTCCATGACTAAGTTGCCCATGTAGTCCAACCAAGTAGACCCATCACAACAATCGGTCATCCCATCCAAGTCTGCAATCTTCGGTCTAGTGAACTCAGTCACCCAACCATATCATCATCACATGAGTCTCTCCATCATAGCTGTCACACTAAAGGTTCCACCAAGACTATCTCTTGGTCTCTGCCATGAGAAGTCCACCCAAGCAACTCAAGTGTGTGCCCTCCTCAATCTGTCCATGAGTCATGCCGGGCACTTAGCCAATTCTCCATGTGGCTAAAGCATGACCCAATCCTCCGCAACGATCATCATGTTCCTCCCTTATCACGGGCCTTTGTACCTTCTACCATAAGGTCAAAAACAACCCCAACAAGTCCTGCAACAATCAACAATCCTTGCTTCTCCATATAAGGTCTCATCATAGACATCCATGGTAAGATTCTCCCTTGCATCGGCAAACTAACTTTGCTCTTCCCTGCATACAGTCCATCTAACAAATTCTCAAGTGAAACACAAGTATCAACAATACTTACATCATCATCATGAGGTTCCTCCATAAGAGTGTCCTCATCCATCCATGTCTGCAAGCTGCACGATCCTGGTCCAACTTGATCAATCTCAAGTTCATCCTCCATTGTTGTCACGTCTACAACATCCTCAATCATCGTGGCTTCCTCTTCCCTGTTAGCACAATCTGCAGCTTCATCCTGCTCCATTATCCAACCAAGTTGAAGAAGTTCGTCTTCAACATTTTTTTCCAAGACTTCAAGTTCCTTTCGAATTCGAGGATTCTCTTATTTCAACCGCTTCAACCTGTATAAGGTAAGCAAGAGATTCCCTTCGCATTCTTCCAAACTTGCCATGCCTTATCGTTCAGCTTGGCCCAAGCACAAAGCTTCTCCTCTGCTAAACTTGTTTCACCTTTCACCTGAATCACCCTAATATTCCACCCGTCACCTGCAAAACTTGAGCTCCCTGCCAAGTCTTCGGTTTTCGTAGAATCAGCTCCTTGATTCAGTTCACCAGCTATGATACCACCTGTCATGAAGTGTAGGTATGTATTAGCTTCAATGCTTCAACACCAGCACCGACTCCTCGGCACTAGCTTTGATACCACCTGTCACACCCCTACACCTGCGGTAGTTTTTCAACCACTTATAGCGAGGTGTGGCACTACCAATCGTTTTCTTTTCACCAATACTTACGATTATAGACTACGCCTAACATTCCATACTTAGTTTTATTTTCGTTACCAAGTATTATTATGTTTCCTTTATACAAGTGAAAGCCCATAACATTCACATAAACAACATTATACAACACTTAGTATTATTTTCATTACCAAGTATTATTATGTTTCCTTTATACAAGTGAAAGCTCATAACATTCACATAAATAGCATTATACAACAGAAATGCACAATAGTATAAAGGGAGGGGCAACTCCTTGCAATATGAGTCTGCCCGAATTAATATATTATACAATCTTCACTTTACAAAGTACAAGTTAAATCTTGGGAAACCCCAAATTTACACAGCCAATTTTCACAACTTCAGGAAACTCGGTTGCCCAATTCGTCAACACCTCCGCATGGTCGCGACACGACTCACCAACCCTTCGTTCACCTCGTCGCACGTTTGTGTTGTTTGCCCAACTTGGGTGCGCTTCTTCGTAACCAAGTCGCCACACACGGGCACCTTTGCACGAGTCACACCTTCGTTCACAATCTCAACACTTCACCGTTTCCACCGTTTCGTCATGCACGACGCGCCCTCACCCGGTCACCCGTCCGCATGATTCTTCGTTTTGGCGTGCACGGCACGCCCTCGCTCGACTACCCATCCGCACGTCCACCCGTTCACCAACTCGTTCACCCAAGCTCGTTCACCCGAGTTGCCACATGACTTCACTCGGTTCGCCCGAACGACCTCACCCAGGTCGCCACACGACCTCACTCGAGTCGCTCAAACGACCTCACCCAGGTCGTCCGAACGACCTTGCCCGAGTTATGCCTGAAAGACTTTCCTGAACGATTTTCCTAAATGACTTCTCGAACGACTTCTTGAACGACTTTCTCGAACAAATTCTCGAATGACTTCCTCGAATGAATTCTCGAACGAATTCCCAACTAATTCTCGAATGACTTCCTCGAACGACTTCTCGAACGAATTCCCGAACGAGTTTTCCACCTGAGTTCCGCCCGTCATGCGGGCTCATCCACGCACTGCAGAACTCGTTGTTCGAACATGTGTGATCAAATGATGGTCGTTTGCCTCCAAACGCCCTCCAATATATATGGGCGGGTGGCGGGTTATGTCACCCGACCGACCCACACCAAATGCCCAAGCTGACTCGTTCAACATGTGTTGTCTTGCCCAAGAGGAGGGTCGGCCCGCCCAACTCATCCAACACCTTATAAACTCGTTTCTTGGATCGTTTCGTTCCATATTTTGCACGCCCTTCGCCCGATGGAGTCGCCGTGCCCATCGCACAGACCGCAGGTCCTAACAATAACACTGTTGACACATGTCCTCCTAACGAGTACTTGAAGGTTTTGAAGGTCGCCTTCCCAACAGCGTACAACTACGCTTACGACGACGCCACCAGCGCTTTCACTTGCAGTGATGCTAGTTATACAATCACCTTCTGCAAGCAAAATTAGATCGTATAAACTTCTCCGGTTTTCTGCGTTAAAGTCTCTTCAGAGGTTTACTTACACTTGGCCTCCACTGTTGTGTTATTACTCAATAATTGCATTACCTTTATTACGGCTACCAACAAAGAGGGTCTTCTGGTCATCGACAAGGCTGTGTGTTGTGTAGTGTAACACATAATTTTCTGCACCTAATACATTAGCTATTATATATTACTCACTATGAGAAGGAGAATGAATTATTTGCACTGAAGAAAAGTTTACTTTTCCAATACTACTATTTGAATTATCCGAATTTTAATTTTGGATAAACTAACATAATTACATGTACTAATGTGGTTGACATAGCGTATATTCACCACCTACCACATTAATAATTCTTAAATATATTTTAAAAAAGTTAATTATTTATAACTATATATACAATAATAGCCATATTATTTTATATTTATATAATTATACTTATTATATTAACATTATTTTGTATTAATATAATATTAGATATTACATAAAATTTTGCTAATATATTAATAATTATATTTAAAACTATAATATAATTCACCTATAACATACTAATAACATTTACTTACTACTAATAATATATATTTATTGTCACTATTATGTTCTCATCAATAACTATTATATATTTATGAATATAATTGTCAATATATTTTATATATTTAATTAGAATATATTAAAAATATTATATATATATATATATATACTCTAATTTTTTTTGTTAGTATATAAATAGATATAATTCAAACTATAATATAATTCACATAAATATAATAATAGTATTTTTTATTATGTTTAATGTGTATTTATCTCTCACCAATATCGTGAATAATTATTATATATTTATTAATATAATTGTTAATATTTTTCATTTAGTTGCTTACACTAAATTAAAAATATCAAAAATATATAGATTATAAATTAAACTAAAAATATATTATGCTATTGCTTAGTAATAATAATAGTTTAATCAGCTCAAGGGATTATTAATATTATAAACCCAAGGATGGAAAATTCCAATAGACTAATATTATAAAACAAAATGATTAATAAACCCTATGAATAAATATTTCAAACCCAAACGATATTAAATTATAAACTCAAGGAATTATTAATATTATAAACCCAAGGCACCAATAAACCCAATGGTTTAATATTATAAACCCAAGGAATTAGTAAACACAAGAGAATACAATTATAAACCCAGGGGATCAACAAATCCTAAGGACCAATATTAAAAACAGAATGGATTAATAAACCCTAGCAATTTATTAAACTCAAGGGATTAATAAGCTCATGTGATTGTTAATATTATAAACCAAAGTGGTTAATAAACCCAACAGTTTAATATCATAAACCCAATCAATTAGTAAACCCAAGTCATAAATATTATAAACATAAAGGATCAACAAACCCAAACAATCAATATTAAAAAACAAATCCAAGGAATCAATATTAAAAAGACACCGGATTAATAAATCAATCAATATTTAAAACACACTTCATTAATAAATCGTAGGAATTAACATTTTAAAACCAAGGAATTAACAAACCTATAAGATTAATAATATTATATACCCAATGGATTAATAAACCCTAGGAATAAATATTATAAACCTAATTGATCAACAAATCAAATGGAGCAATATTAAAAACCCAAGGAATTTATAAACCCTATAAATTAATAGTTTTAACTCCAAAGATTAATAAACCCAAAAGATTATTAATATTATAAACTCAAGAGATTAAATTATAAAAGCAGTAAATTATTAATATTATAAACCCAAGCTATTAAATTATATGTTTTTATGTTTTTCTCCCTGTACACATGATGATGAAAAACAGCAAGATGATTGAAAAGAATTCTCAAACATTTAACCTCTTCCCATTAAAATTCCCGGCACGCTTCGTTAAATTCCCCTGTGATGGATGCATTAACTCGGCCTTGGCCAGCGTACACAGGACTCGGCTCACAGACTCATCATTTCATTACATAATTACACAAAGAAGTTCATCTTGGCTCTGGACGAAAGCGACGTCATCAATCCTTCCTTAGATTTGTTTCGTTTTTAGTATGTGATTCTGCAAGGAATTCGTAAGAGTTTGCAATGCATTCTACCTTCGTCTTGTCTCTGCAAGGCCGTCATGCCTGCCACATTAATAATTTCTTCCCATTCTTTGGTTGGGCCATTTCTTGGCCTATTCTGGTCTTCTCAGCGATGAAGGGTCAGTCTCACAATTTGTTTATCATTTGGCCACCTTCAACCTCCCATGTTCGCATGGTGGTTTTGGAATCCCAAATGGCCTCCCTGGTTTACCATCATGTTTTAGTTTTCTGAAAGGATTCTTTGATTCCTCACAATTCGTAAGCTATATTAATGCAGTCTCAGGTTCAATGCAAATCACTGGTTGTACTTTAGCTATATTAATGCAGTGTCAGGTTCAATGCAAATCACTGGTTGTACTTTAGTGGCTACATTCCTCGAATTTAAAACTCAGCTCTATCCCAATGGTTGAATACCTGGGGGTTGTTAACTCTCGTTGGGGTCTTCTCTGCCTTCTGCGGGCTTCACGGTAATTGCGAGCTCAGGGTGGCAGTTAAAGGCTCCAGCTCAGGTCGAAGGGAGATTGCAGTTCATGGTTTGTTGCTCATGGCTCCTTCATGGGTATATATGCTCGCTCCTTTGCTGTTCGCGGTTTGTGGTTTCTTCGTGGTTCATTGCAGAACAAATACAACTTGTCCTCTTGGGCTTTTGCTACTCGAACTCAGTTAGTGCATTTCTTCCAGGTTACACCATGGTCTTATATTTTGTCTTAATTGATCATGGGTTGTTTCTTTCTGTTTGGCTTGGTTTAGATAGCTCTGTAGAACAGGGCTAATATGTTTGTAACCTATTGAAATTGAGGGCCAGTATGTTTGTAACCTATTGAAATTCAGTGTGGGCTCACGTACTTTTTTTTTCCTTTTATCAAAACAAGAATTATGTAATCTTAAGTTATTCAATCCGTGTTAATGGTTGGTTTCCTTATTGGCAGGCCAATAGTGCAGAGAATCATTTTAATCATCTTTTGTAATGTTCTTATTCAGTTATAAAATGTGGAACTTTACACACACAAAAAAACCCAACTATATATGTTAAATGCCTTATGAACACTGATGTTAAGAAATATTGATGTTAGAGAGAAAGGAAGCAAGATAACTATGGCAGAGAAGTTGAGGTTAATGCACACTGGTGTTATAAAGAAAGAAAAAGAAAGAAAGACAATTTAGAAAGAAAGAAAGAAAGACAGACAATTTAGAATTCAAATCTTAAAATTCAAAGTTAGATATATGGCTAAAGTTAGATATATGGCTAAAAAGCTTAGTTGGAAGTTAGATATATGGCTAAAAAAATTTAATAAGGTAAATAATCACACATCTCCATTTATAAACTGTAATTAAATTAAAAAATTTAATCACAAAAACCAAAAATAGTTTTTTATTAAATCTTAAACACATAATATTTATAATTAGGCTGTAACGTGTTCCCTCTGGGAGAAACTTTGATCTCGCCTACATGTCATTGCTGTGCACCATTAGATGATATGTTGGACCTTTGAACCATGTTGAGTCGTTCGATTATGCTGAGATAGTTGGAACTCTCTAACCCACCTTACTAGCACAAATTTGATCCTTCTAGGATGGTTTTGGCTTTGCATCGTCTTTGGTCCCTCCAAAACGGTTTTGGCTTCGCTTCTGGTTTCGGCTTCGAGTGGTCAATTAAAGGTTGGGATTTTTGAACACAGTACTCGGACTGCAATTCTTTTGATTTTCTAAAATCCAAATTGCCGTCAATAGAAAAAAATAGAAAAAACTCTCAGTAAAAAAACGCGAGGCAGTTTTGAAGCATTGAAAGACGCCATGCAGTTTTGCTGGAGATAAAATGACCAACAACAACCTAGGCAATTCTGATGGCAACATTTATATTTTTGGAGAATTCCTCACTTAAGAAAATGGCAGTGAAATAAAATGTTTATTACAACATCAACGCAAAGCAATTTAGGCGAAAAACTAATATTTTACTTTAAACAGTTAAGGGCTATTTCACAGAAACAAAATGCAGACCTTTCGCTTTAACCTTCTTCAATCAATATCTTCGTTCAGGGCATTGATGGTAATTTTTCTTTATTTTATTTCCTAATTTCTTCTTTCTTTAAAAGTCCTTCCTTTCTTGCTTCAAGGTTTGCTTTCAAAAAATTAATATGTAAATGCTTATTCCAACATGCAAAACAACCAAACAAAAGGCCGATCTTTCACTTTAAGCAGCGAAGTGCATTTCAGGCATTTCAACCAAACAAAAGGATGATATTTCACTTTAACCGTCTCGAATCAGTATGTTTGTACCTGGCGTTGGTGGTAGTTAACTTCTTCTCAAAACGTCGTTTCTTGCTTCAAGCATTGCTTTGATAAAATTAATACAAAAATTTTAATGCTTTGTATTTTCAGAAATCAATACATGTACTGTTGGTGTACTCCCAGTTGGATGAACAGTCTGATAAATTTTCCTTATATGTTTTAGGAATATAATGCTAAATGAATCATCTTCTATTTTATTTTATTTTATTCAGGATTTCCATGTGCTGTGAATGATAATTTTCCTTAATAGTTTTTATAAACTAAATACATTTGGGAAACAAATGGATGATGAATTTCACAACAAAACCTTCTTTTCTATTAAAGACAAAGGAAAAACTTTCAACATTATTTTGAATGTTATAAAAGCAACTAAATTTTCCTTATATTTTAGCCACATTTCAGGGGGAATTGCTGGAAATGACTAGTCTTCCAAGTAGCCTTCTCTTATAGGATGCAATTAATTTGGTTTTAGTTTGTTTCATTGATGATGTTTTTCTAATGGTTTCCTCTTGCAGTTTTTGTTCCTAATCCTGGATCCGCTGCTCCAACTCATGATATAACTCAAAAGCCATAACCTAAGATAGATCCCTCTCCAACAAGTAGGAGTTATACACGGTTTCCTTTACAATGGTTTTGTTATAAAGAGGGTTTCATTTGTAGTGGAAGGCATAGTGAGAAGCATAGTTCCTCCCAATTGTGCTCATTCTGTGTTGCAGAGAAAAAAATAGAGAGGATACACACCTTGCATTAGCAATTGTTGCGTGATCCACCCGCTTTAAGATTTCAAAAATTAGGTCACCATTCAAAACCATGATCCCTAAAAGTTCTTGAGAATTCAATGAAAATGCTAACGTAAGTTGAAATGTCACTTGTGATGCTTTCCACATGAACGATCCACACTCTGATGGACTTGGAGTTTCAATGTGCATTCTGAAAGGCAGATGCAGGAATTTTACCAAAGGAGGTGAGTGCTTTTGATTTTTTAATAAAAGATTACCAGTGTTATAGAATTACTATAGTTTTAATATTTTATTGAAACTTATAAATGCTTAACGTTCAATTATCGTATCCTCAATAACAATGCAGGTCAACTATACCAATGCACATGCAACCTCAACCAGGTAGGAGACCTCGCAGAGATTAATGCTATCAAGAAAGTTTTTAAAGATACTCCTGGTATTAAAATGAATGGAATTTTACGAGAGGTAAATGGATAGCTTGGGCCACATTATAAATTTAGCAGACAATTGACATTTATATGTGGTTTGTGATCAGTGCAATTCTGATGGAAGGCTTTTATATTTTGGAGAACTCCTTTCTTAAGAAAATGGAAGTGACATTAAATGTTTGTTACGGCAACGTAGGGCAGTTTAGGTAAAAAAACTAATATTTTAGTTTAAACAATTAAGGGTTATTTGAAACAACATGCTAACCTTTGGCTTTAACCTTCTTCAATCAGTATCTTCGTTCAGGGCATTGATGGTAATTTTTCTTTATTTTAGTTCCTAATTTCTTGTTTCTTTAAAATGCCTTTCTTGCTTCAAGGTTTGCTTTCAAAAAAATTAATATGTAAATGCTTATTGCACCATGCAAAACAACGAAACAAAAATCCGATCTTTCACTTTAAGCATCGAAATGTTTCACTTTAAGCATCGAAGTGGATTTCAGGCATTTCAACCAAACAAAAGGCTCTTCTTTCACTTTAACCGTCTCAAATCAGTGTCTTTGTACCTGGCATGTGTGGTAGTTAACTTCTTCTCAAAACCTTATTTCTTGCTTCAATATTTCCTTTGATAAAATTAATATAAAAATTTTAATGCTTTGTATTTTTAGAAATTAATACATGTATTGTTGGTGTACTCCCAGCGGGATGAACATTCCGATAAATTTTCCTTATATGTTTTACGAATTTTTTCATTGAAATGGGAATGGACGGCCTAACGGAAATTATACAACATCCCAACATTTTGAAAATGCAGATGTAAAAGACAGGGCATGTAAAAGAAAGGGCAGTGAACAGTGAATCTCAAACTTTGGAGCATTATATTGCACTGACGTGTTTGTTGAACAACTTTGACATGGATGCTAAAGTGGATTTAACTACTGTTGAAGGTCATTTCTTGATAAAAGCATTACTTATATACAACTTGATGCAACCATAAAGTAATAGTGTTAGAAATTTACTTGCTTCTGCCCTACACAGAAATGGAAAAAGTGGCAGTGAGATGTGATAACATGAAACCAAAGAGTTGAAATTCAAACTGAAGACTATGGGACATATAATTCGAATGGGACATAGAATTCGAGAAGATCTTATTAGCTCTTCAAGGTAAGTCTATTGAAATTATTATTTTCTTTTCTTTTCCAAACATGCAATTCAAAGGAGTTTGAAGGAGTATAGATGTGTGACACAGTGTGTTCTGTTGTATTTTCACAAAATGATTGAATTTCTTGTAAATGAATGGAAGGAGGAACAAATATATAGACAAACTGACTGAGCTGGACAAGATAAAATAGCAATATGTTACAGTAAAAAATGAAAAAATATAGTAATTATGTATGTTTTAAGGCGTTTCCTTTGCAACATCTAATACAATTGCTAGTTAAAAAAATTCCAAAATTTAACACCACTTTTCTAATATAAACATACCTAATAATATAATTAACTAATCTAAACATACATCTCAACATAATTAACGAATAAATTCATAAATTCATAAAGTCAAAAAATAAAAAAATCCTTAATTCACACGGATAAATTTGAACACCTTTATATTAATTATTTTATAACGAATAATATCATTTTATCATTAAACAACTAAAATAAATATATTATATTACAATATTTTTATTATTATTTATTTTACATTGTTAGTCAGTGGATAGGTTCATAATAATACATTTAAACTTTCTCAAAAATAAAATTATAATTGTATATCTAACCAAAACATTATTATAATATTAATTTTAAATTTTAAATTTATATTTTTTAATATCATTTTTATATATTTAATTTAATATTTTAAATAAAATACTCTTAGTATAATATTTTATTTTAACAAAAAAATTCATGAAATTATATTTTATATGAAATTAAATCATATGCATAAAATATTAGGTCATGTTTATTTTTAAACAGAGTTTTCACAATTTTAATTTACTTAAATAGTAATTATCATATAGATAGTAGAAATTTCACTTTTATGGAATATGTTGGAATATAAATATTTCTAGTAGTTTACAAAAATCAAGAGTTCAGATTTATCTCTAAATTATTTATGCTTTTATAATTATTTGAATAAATAAAATGTCATATTGGGATGTGGTATTGATAAGTCATGTTATTGGCCCATAATATTTTTTAAGTTTTAAAAACTTTTCATGATAAAGGATAAATCGCCATGGTTAAAAATATTTTTACATTTTTTCTATATATGTGTTTAAGTCATATATTAATTTTATTTGTAATTAATAATAATAATAAAATTAAAATAAAGTTAAAATTTAATTATTTTTTTTAATCTGAGCAATGTGAAATATATTATAAGATAAGTGTTTTGTTTTATTGATTTATAATATTTGTTTTATTAGTTTATTTTATTTTTGGCTTATAATATTGGTTTATAATATTGAGTTTATAATATGAGGATTTCCTATTAGAATTTATAATTTTAGGTTTATAATATTATGGTTTATAATATTGACTTTATAATACATGGTTTAATATTAGGGTTTGTAATGTTGTATTTAATATTAAGGTCTATAATATAGGCTTTATCATATTTGATTTTTAATATATAGGGTATAATATAATACAGTTTATATATGTTAGGGTTTATAATATTAGGGTCTAATAATACCAAGGTTTAATATTAGGGTTTATATAAACAAGTAAAACACTTTATAAATATACATTAAACATGCAATTATACCTTACATCATTTTTCTTCAAAATATGGTTTATAATGTTAGAATTTATAATATTAAGGTTTATAATATTGAAGGTTTTAGTATTTGTATTTTTAATATTGGGTTTATAATATAGAGTTTAATACCAGGGTTTCTAATATTGGGTTTTTAATATATAGAGTTAATATATAAAGTGTAATATATAATGAATTATGAATAGTTATAAACAAGTAAAACACTTAGTAAAGATAAATAATTATAAACAAGGAAAACACCCAGTAAATATACATTGAACAAGAGAGTATAACTTACATTAATTTTCTTTAAAATATGGTTTATTGGTCTATAATATTTGGTTTATTGGTTTATAGTATTTAGTTAAATTTAGTTTATAATATTTTGTTATATATGGGTTTATAATATTGGGTTGTATTTGGATTGTGATATATTTGGTTTATAATATCATTTGATAGTATTTAGCTCATTGACTTGTAATATTAGTTTATTTCATTTAATATTTATTTTATCGATTTATAATATTGATTTTATAATATTAGGGTTTATATTATTGTGTTTATAACATTTGGTTTAATGAATAACTATAAATGAGGAAAACATCTAGTAATTTTAACATGAGACTATATGTGATGCCTTTGGTGATTTTTTTTAAAGGCATGAATATTTTTAGATTATTATGATTATGATTTGAACTTAACAACCAAGATTGGAAGTGAAGGATTATACAATTAAATTTTATATTATGAATAAATAGATATAAAAAGAGCACATGAGTAGTAGATATTTCTTGTTATTCTAGAAAATATGCTAAGTGGTCAATTCCACATGATGGACCTTACCAAACATTTCTCATAAAAATACCAGGAGAAATTGATTATAAGAAAATAACATAATTGGAGAGAACTTTATGTTAAAGTAATATTTAGAAAATAACATGATCAAAGAGGAATATTATGCTAAAAACTTAACTGGAGAGAAATTTTAAGTTGGGTGAAAAACAAAAGAAAGCACAACAGTATAGAAAGGTGTTCTTTAAAGGGAAAAGGAAAGACTTTTTCCTAATTAAAAATTAAAATCCTAGGTAATGGAAATGGTGTAGAGTTTAAAAGCTGGATGTTGCTAAGGAAAAAATTATTGAGAAGAATTATAAAAATACCAAAAAGGAATACAGTAGGGGTGGTGATTCTTAGATGCAATTTGAGCTTAGAGGGAAGATTACAGTTTTTTGGTTGGGAAGAATGTGATCTCTCCCAAAGTGTTCCCAAGTGGTTGGTTACAGTCAGAATTGTGATTCTATTATCAAATAATGAGTTATATTTGTTTATGTTATTTACTAATCCTATTATGAGTTTTACTATAATTTGTTGAACTATACAAGAAGCTAAATATGGTGGTTAGATTGAGAAGGTTATTATGAACAAAAATATGCATGTACATTTATCGTAGTCACCACAATTAATACAACATGGTTAAATGTCTAACTTAAGCTAGTATATTCAAATTAGGTGATGGTATATATCTATCTATATATATATATATATATATATATATATATATATATATATATATATATAGCTTATAGAATTAAATTATGAGAGTTAGAAGAGAAAAGTCTCACCTTTTATAATAAGGGGATTCTAGTCTAGCTCAGAGGAGTATCTATACAAAATAGTATTTTAGAGTCTCTAACCTTAGTTAAGAATAAGGGAAATGTTCAATAGTGGAAGCATATGCAAGAATCATAAACTAAAACTAGAAATAATTAAGTAATATCCCCCATGAGTGTCAATTGGAACAAAAGACAGTAATGAAACATTGATGAATATGGGAAATAAATTCAGGTAACGAAACATGGAATAGGTAAAGTAAGTTTGAACTGTATTAATATTTAAATATGTTTATGAGTCTGGGTAACAATATTGATTAAGAAATCAAAAATTACACCCAAAATATTTATATTAACAATATACTTGAGTGAATACTTTAATAAAGCCAACTTGAGTGAATACTTTAATAAAGCCATCAGACAAAAGTATAATAAAGTGATTTAAAGCATATATCATACAACCACAAGTAGCATATATATGTATATAACTTTCATATGTTGGAAATAAGATATTAATTTTTATGACAATTCCATACTAGTGATAGAGTAACCAACAAAGGTTGTATGAGTAAAAGGGGGGATGTGCCTAATCAGAAGTTACATGTAGATAAACTTCATGGAATATGAATCCTTTTCAATAGTTCATACTGCCATAAAAATGATTATGGATCAAAGAGTAGTAGGGGCTAATCTCTAGATATTAATATTATAAGTAAAATTGTATTATAAACACATTGATTTACAGGGTCGATATGTGTTTAGCTATAATGGAAAAAGCCTAGTAAGTATTAAGAAATGAGAAAGTATATCTGATGGACCTCCAAATTAGAAACAAATTAAGGTCCATCTAACCTTTCCTAAGCACATAAATAATATGTTGAATCTCTCATTTTACACTTAATAATGTCTTTTTTAGCTTAAATATGTTATTAGGAAGGTTTAGAGATAATTTCATATTATGTGCCTAACATTATCTATTTTTGTATAATATTGTGAGAATATTAGGAAAATTATGAAGATTTGGAGGAGGAGATAATATAGGTACTTGACCCCTGCTATAGGAGGATCAAGATTGGATGATAAATGAAAAGAATATCATGAAATTATTGACAAATTTTGGAACTCCATTGATTGAGAAAATCTAGGAATGTGTTCCATATCATTTAATGCAAATTCCTAGTGTTGGGAACGAGATCCACTTTTTGAGGAATTTTAGAGGGGAAAGTTGCCTCCTTTCAAGGAGAATGCTTCCTCATCACTTTGTATAAGTCAAAGCTCAATTTTACCTCTAGAGACATGTATTTTGTAGTCTTCTTGTGGTGAAAAGTTGTTATTTAGTAGCTCCACTTTCTTTTCTAATAGGGATGTGAGTAACGAAGGGGTAGGAGGGCTATTGATGCAAGAAGGTAAGGTAATCGCCTATGAGTCAAGGAAATTAAAGGAGCATGAGCAGAAACATTCTGCATATGATCTGGAGCTGGCAGCTATTATTCACACCTTAAAGATGCGGCGTCACTACCTGATGGGAAAAAAATTCTGTTAATGACAGACCATCACAGCTTAACTAGTTATTTCAGTCAACCTATCTTAAATGCCAGACATGCACGGTGGGTAGATTTCCTATGTGGTTTTGATTTCGAGATTAAGCATCTGAAAGGAAAAGAGAACTAGGTAGCAGACGCTTTAAGTTGAAAGGTACATTGTATTTATGAAATTTCTTGTAGCGAGGTGTGGACTACCTTCGATACAAGATTCAAAATATCAGCAAATAGGACAGCAAGTTCAGAATCCAACCAGTAAAGAAAATCAGCAAGGATACACTATGGATGTTGTTGGCTTGCTGAAATATAAAAACAGGTTGTATGTGCCCAACCAAAATGACATTAAAAACTTGATTTTAGATGAATTTCATAGAATACCTTATGCTAGACACCCGGGGTATCAAAAGCTAATTACAACACTCCAGAAGGAGTATTATTGGCTGGGTATGAAGAAATATGTAGTAGAATATTTGACACGTTGCCTGGAATGTCAACAAGTTAAAGTAGAACATCAGCACCCTGCTGGATTATTTCATCCACTACCAATTCCGGAGTGGAAATGGGAAACCATTTCTATGGATTTCATAACAGGTTTACCCAAGTAAAAAAGAAACAACGATTCCATTATGGTGGTAGTCGACAAATTAAGCAAGTTGGCTCATTTTATACCAGTACAATCCACTTACAGAGCTGTACAGATTGCCCATATTTTTATGCAAAACATTTTCAGGCTGCATGGGTTACCAAAAACCATAATTTCTTACCGTGATGTGAAATTTACCTCAGCCTTTTGGAAAACTCTGTTTGAAGGATTAGGGACTCAATTAAACTTTAGTACTGCCTATCATCCCCAAACAGATGGACAAATTGAACGGGTGAATCAGGTAGTAGAAGATATGTTGAGGTCATATGTCATGCAGCAACCCTCTAAGTGGGAGGACTATCTGCATTTGGTCGAATTTGCATATAACAACGGTTATCACACCTCCTTGTAGATGAGCCCGTTTGAAGTTCTGTACGACTAGAAATTTCATACGCCCTCCAGCTGGGGGGACCAGAGGACAAAATAATGTTGGGGCCTGAAATGTTAAAGGAGATGGAGGAAATGGTCAAGAAGGTACGATCCAACTTGAAGGCAGCCCAAGACAGGCAAAAGAATTTTGCTGACAAGAAGAGAAATTTTAAAGAGTATCAAGTGGGAGATCATGTGTACGTGAGAATTCGAGCAAAAAGGAGTACCTTACAATGGAGTGGGTGTACCAAGCTGGCACCTCAGTTTTGTGGACCATTTCAAATTCTAGCAAGGGTTGGGCCAATGGCATACCAGCTCGCCCTACCAAGCCATATTCGGGTCCACAATGTCTTCCATGTGTCAGTATTAAAAAGATATGTTTATGATCCTAAGCACATAGTCAGTTGGCAAGATGTACAGGTAAAAGGGGGGAAAAGAAAATCTTAAGTAAACCAATTAATAGTGATGTTAAAGGAAAAATTGACTTCAATTTTGTTGTTTTAGGTCGAACTAGAAGGAGAATTCTTGGTCGAACCGCTAAGTATACTCAAGCGGAGAGAGGTAATGCTGCGGAAACGAGCCATCACCTAGGTTAAAGTGCAATGGCAGCACTTTGGGCCAGATGAGGCCACCTGGGAAGATGAACAACTCATGAAAGACGCTTATCCAAAGCTGTTTGAGGATGAAAAACATTGGGACGATGTTTGATTTCAGGGGGGAAGATATAATGACCCCAGATATAAACTGTAATGATTTTATTTACCATTGTAAGAAAACAATTGGATAATATTTTATTATCTCTTTGGTTGAATAATATTATTAAGTTTTCTCAAGCTAGAAAATGATTGAGTAGTAATAGATTTTGTAACTTCCCATGAGAGAAGTTGGAAAGAGGCAGTTTCTAGAAAAGAAAACCCTAACTTCCTCCCCTAACTATGAGATGCCCTAAGGAAAAGGGGTGGGGGGGAGGAAAAAAACTGTGCTATTGGGATAGACGGTAAGGGGGAAATGCTATGTCTGGTGAGGACCAGATAGCATTGGCACTAAGTGCGAAAGATTTGCTGAAGACAGTAGTCTTGCAAACAGGCTTGCTAAGGGTTGCAAAACAAAATTGTCAGAGGACATGCCTGCGATATAATGAAACATAGAAAAAGAAAACTTAAAAAGAATAGGAACCCTCACCTGGTAATCGGAAGGAAGTTGCAAGTACCATGGGTAGATGACTGCTCAGTTGCACTGAAGTATGTCGACAGCAAGGAGATCAAAGGTTGTTGGCAGAGCCATCTGTGAGAGAAGGACAGAAAAAAATCATGGCGCCAAGGGAATGAGAAACAAATGACTCGCATAACCCAACAATCCAAACCTAAAAGTCTTCTGGAGGATTCCCAGTCGTGGGATAGCAAACCTAGGATCACAACCGTTGATGCGGTGAAGAATCCTGAGGAGGTCTGGAGCCACTGCAGTGTCAATAAATTCGACATGGCAGCAAGTTAAATGTACTACATACGGTGGGTAATAGGCTCGAGGTGTGAGCTGAGATGTCCTGTGTGGGAGTGTGCCAACTACATCAAACTGACAGTGGTTTGTCAGTGGAATAAACTGGGATAACGTAGCAGTATAGCATCATAAATTTCATTGAATCATATATAGTATGATAAACCAAAAGCACTAGCATTGACATAGTTAGGGTAGCATTATTACTATGTGTAAATATTTTTTTTATTAGCGTGGTAAGTTTATTTGTATGTTTATTGTTTTTGAAATTGGAGACATGACACTTGTATTGATTCAAATAATGAAGTTTGGTGCCATATTTAGCTTCTAAAGCTAGGTTTCCTTCATAGGAATATGAATTTTCTTGGGCTTGGCCATTCAGGAACCTCAAAGCTCTCTCATATAATTTTTTTATTTCGTTTAAATTTTTTTTTCACTAGCATCTCTTATTTCTGCATTTACTATTCATGTTTCTTTCGTTGTAGGTCATATTAGTTAAATGATTGAAGTGATTTATTTTTCAGGTTATTTAAAAATTCAAAATCATGATTCATCCTTAGGAAAACTTTTAAAAGTCATATTCATCATTAAACTACTTGGATTGGTTTACTAGTTCACAAATCTATAATTTCTCTAAGTCCCTTGTAGAAAAATAGTAGTAATTTTCTGCTATTTTTTAGAACATTTTAATGAGCTTCATTTGAGTTGATTCCACTTGTATTGGGTAATAAAAAAATTCAAGTTAATAAAAAAATTTACCCCATATAATTTTCACTTGATTAGGTTAGGAATTTGGTAGGTTATTGAGGTCACTAGTTCTTGAATTTTCAGCTTTTAGAGTAAGTAATTTTCTGCTATTTTTTAGCACATGTTAATAGGGGTATTGGATTGAATCCACTTCCAATGGAATCCTAGGACATCCTAATTAATAAAAATAAAATTCCATCTCATTTTCATTTGATTTAATTGGTCATTAAACAAGTTATCTCACTCCTATAACAAAACATGGCCTCTTGTATCACGTCTTGTAGCAATCCTGTAACACTCATGTAGCACGCATAAACTTGACTAGATCTTCTCCAAAATATTGGTTTTTTTCCTTTAGGCTTGAATAATTAGCTATATAATTTTTACCATGATTGAGTAAAACCAAAATACCTCTTAAGCCTTGTCTCTTCTCCATTGCAATTCACCTCTGCAGTTATGGTTAGTGGACAGATTCATGAATTGAAGAGGATAATGATGATTTTCATGATTACTTCATGAAGTACCTTATGAAATTTTTTGAAAAAATATATTTTGAATGCAAAAATTTAACAATTATTTCATTATTAGGTTTTGTTTCATACATCTTAAGCTAGGGTTTCCATTTACCACAATGTTATTTATATTGCATATACTAGGTTTTATTTTGATGCAACAATTATATTTTGCAAAAATAATATCATTTATATTCATGTAAGTAGGTTAAACTTTATATTTATGAAAAGTAGAGTAATGTTTCCATTCCTGCAAATATATAAGCATTTCAATTTCCACAATTAGTTTAGGCTTGATCCCATGATATTCACTCATTACATCAGATCAACAAAAATAGGACACATGCATGCTACACATGTAGTGCCAATACCTCTTAAGCTTGTACGAACCCCAGGTTGATAATTTAAGTTTGTATCCTTGGGATTTGTACCATTCTTGTTGCAACACTGAGGCTCATCAATTTTCGGTGACATTTCAAGGGAGGTGTCAAAGTATGCATTGTTTTCTTCCCTGGTTGATTAATTTATTTTACTTTATGAAAAAACACACAAAACTTGCATTAGAAACCTTTCAGTTCAAAAAGATAAAATGGCATTTCTTTTTTTTTCATTAAAAAAATTTATAAAAATAAAAAAACTCTTCAATACCACACCCCCCACTTGATCATGTGGTGCAGTAAGAGCCACATCACCATCCACTTTTGTAGGTAGAAGAAGAGGAGAGGATAGAGAAGGTAGGAGAAATAGATGGAGATGATGAAAATGAGGAAGATCTTCTTAGATTTCCCATTGAAGACACTGACAGAAGTGTTCATATGAAGAACATGCATCTGTATTTCCTTCCCAACTTCCATGGTATGAGGTCAGAGGATCCAAAAACATTTCTCTTTAATTTGAAATCCTTTGTAGATCTTATGGTTACTTACTAAATACTCAAAAATTGGGATTGTTTCTGATAACATTGAAGGATAGAGCTCTTAAATGGTTCATGAGTTTAGAGACTAATTCAATAAGGTCATGGAATGATATGCAAAATATATTTCTTGAAAAATATAAAAACCATGATCTTAAACAATAAATATTTAGAATGACTCAAAAAGAAGATGAGAGCCTTGAGGATCTAATAGAGAGATTCATGTATAATGTTAATAGGGAAAAATTACATAATTTAGGATTTGCCAGACTAAAAAGCCTCTTATTTAGAATACTTATGGATTAGTGGATTGATCTCCTTGATCTTATGGGTAGAGGTGATGTATACCAAATATCATTTGAAAAAAATTGTGAAATATGCAAATGCATATCAAGAGGAAGTGAAAGAGTAAGTAAATTAGCATTATGATTGGTAAGTCAAGCTGAACTTGGAAATTTGCTTAATAACTTTAAAACATAAATTCTTAGGAATCTAAGTGAACAAGTAGAAATGTTAAGAATGCAAACTGAGCAAAAATAAGACATTGATATTTGTGTTATCCATGTAAAATCACATGCTACTAAATATTTCCCACTATTACCAAGGTTGAAGGAATTTTACAAAGAAGACAATGGAGCAAGTCAATCACTAAAGAAACTCTATTATGTAGCTCCAAGAAGACCATGACAACTTAGTCAACCTGATATGATGCAAGAACCTAATTCAAAATTTCAATGTTATTCACATCCATCTCAAAGTAATTGGAACACACCCTTTCCTTGGAAACCTTGTCCATCTCATCCCCAAAACCAATCTTGGCAACAAGGTTGGTAAGGACCTTATTGGAAAAATCCACAATAGCCACAATATTTTCCTCAATATCCTCCATACCCAACTCCATGTTATCCCTACCATCCACCTCCACCACAACCACAACCTAAACCACATCCATATCAAATATTCACTCCCACTCAACTACCTGTCCAATCATTTTTGAACCCAAACATTCTAGTAACTTAACCCACTTACAATGTTGAGGTACAACACTTCCAAACAACTCCTCTTGATCTAAATGGTATTTATCTTAGCTCAAGAAAAGTATTTTGGAAAATATATTCTCTTGATGTCATTGAAGGACAAGATTTATAGAAATAAGATTTAAATGAGGAGACCAAAGAATCATGGGATACACTTGATGAAGAGTAGACATCAGAATCAGAGATAGAGAAATTTCTCTCATGTTTACCATAAGATCCTCCATGTTTTCAAGAGAACAAACAACAAAAAGAGGAATATTTGAATGTCATGGTAGAAGAGGACACAGAAAGAGATCCAAATGTAAAAATGAACCAGGCACATCACAACTATATTGAAATATGGTTTCGACAATCATTACGTTGCAACAACACACACTTCTTCAAGAATACCTGATCTCATCTCAGTCAACATAGTTGGTCACTCATATTCAAGTACATGTCAAAACATATTTCAAGCCTAAAGACGATTTCATCTATCATGTTGCTGTGCACATCAATCCATTATAATTATTCCTATACTTGAAATCGATTTTGTTTTTTCAAGTAGAGTAGGATAGAAAAAAAAGAAATAAAAAATGGAAACAGAAAAAATAGGAATAAAATCTTAGGCAAAAACCTCTTTTGAGGCGCCTAAGATTGGCTTGTTGATTTAAAACCTCCATGAGGTAGTCAATGGGTTGGAAAAAATAGAAAAAAAAAAAACAAAAATAAAAGATCCTAGGTTAAAACCTCCTTTGAGGTGTCTAGGCAGACCTACTAGCTGAAAATCTCATTGAGGCAGCTAATAGGCCTAAAAGAAAAAAATGAAAAAAAAGAAAAGAAAAATCATTTATTTTCTCCATGTATCTCTCTGATGAATTTAGGTGCTCTCCAACCTTTGCAAGCAAAAAACAAGTTAGCACCAAAAGAAAATTTTGGTCAAAAATCTAGTTAAAGGAAGTCAAATTTGGGTTTTCTCCTCCTTTTCCCAGATGCTCCAACATGATCAAGGCCATGTCAATCCATCACCATCATCTATTTCCAACATCCACCCATCATTTCCAAGCCTTTCCCATTCATTTTCCTCGTTGTCCTAAAGTGCTACAGGAAGGTTCTGTTTTGCTACAAGACTGCCAAAATACACAGGGCATAAAATTTTTTTTACTATATATCATAAACTATGCATATTTTTTCTGAGATGTTTCATGGGGAGATGCATATGGATTATTGTAACATTCTTAATGAATTTCAACAAATTCCAGTGCACACTTTTTGAGAAATTGGCCTCCATCACCTAAAACCATTTTTTTCTCGATATTCGTGCATTCATTCACTAAGATGTTTTATGGGGAGATGTATAAGGATGATGGAAACATGATCAAAAAAATTCAGGTGAATACAATCTACCATTTGAGAGATATGAATAAAATGATTATGCTACATGAGTGTTCCAGAATTACCACTAGAGTTACATAATTGCTACAGGATTGTGATTATCATAGAGAGAGGGATCAAATCCTATGTTTTCCTTAGGGAAATAAACCAATATGTCTACCACACCTCCATCATCCATCCTCCAAACCATTTAGTCACTTTTCCATCCAAAAATTAATCTCTGTTCATTAAAAAGGCCCATTTTCACCCCTTCTTTCATTACTTTCACCACAACCAAGGTTTTTCATCCTTGTCCATAGTTTGATCATGAATTATAAGTGTTATTGGAGGCTTTATCTAAAGAGTAATGTGATATTAGAAGGGTCTGTGTGAATTCTACAATAATACACATAGTCCCGTAGCACCCTGCACAGACCCTATGACGCACAATTGTAAGCACCATATTAAAGAACCAACCATCGTGAAGGTAATGGAGAGTCATTTCCTTTATTTTGAGTAGCTAAAGGACCATTTGTTAGCTGCTACAAGATTCTTGATCACTTAGAAAATAGAAATATCTTATCCAAAGTGCATCTGCATGAAGGACATACCTGCATCATCAAGCATTAGTAAGCAATAGAACATAAAAAGTACATATATTTCTCAATAAATTGCAGAAGACATGCAAAAAAAACCTTACCTCTGTTTAGAAATGACATATAATAAACTACAACACTCACATCAAGAGCATCTCAAGAGCAGAGCAACAACAACAACAAAAAACTAGAGGACCTCCATCAGATTATCACATGCAACTTAAGGATCATCAAAGGCAACCTCCACAACTACAACAACATCCTGCACAAAAAAAGACTCATTGTAACGAACAAGAATGCAACTCTCTAACCTCACCCTTCGAACCTATTCTAGATTGAGAAAAAATTAGAAGTGTGAGAAGGAAAGGTCTTTTATAGGCAAACTTAATAGCATAAAGCCCTGGTCTTATCTAGCAAGTCACTTAACTTTTCTCCAAAGGACAACCACATATGTGGGATATAAATGAGACAAAAGTGAAAAAATACTTAAGAAAGTGGGATGTTATCATGGAGTTCAAAAAGTAGTTGGGGGCCAACTCAGTTAACTCAAATCATTCTGAGTTTATTTTGCATGTAATGACAAAAGAGAAAAAAATTGAAAAAAAATAAAAGATATAATAAAAATAAATAAAAATAAAAGGTGGACCCACCACCTCTTGGCATACAAAGATTAGTTTCTATAGGAAGGGACAAATTTTCTACTGGAAGAATGAAACTGCTATATGAAGAACATAACTACTACAAGAGGAACATAACTACTACAGGAAGAACAAATTTTCTAGAGGAGGGAACAATTTTCTACAGGAATCTATGATAGTGCTACAGGAAAACAAATTTTGTGTAGAACAACCACTAGAGCCTTGGGGAGTAAGGAAATATTCAAAGGAAATGGAAAGGGTGCAAGCAGAGATGCTACAGGTGAAAAAAATAATTACTACAGGATGAAGAAAAAGGGCTATAGGAAGGGACAATGACAACTCAAGAGGAGATAGAAGTTCCACAAGGACTTCAAGAGCCCACTCCATAGCCTGGTATTGGATCCTATTACAAAAAGAGGCAGAACGCACTAGGTGATGCAAATTGCAAAATCCAAGAATGTAGAGGATATGGGCCTCATGGATGAAAAAGTCAAACAAATGAGCAAGGAATTGAATGATTTAAGGCTAAGGGAGACTATCATGAAAGAGAAACTACAGTTAGAAAATAACAGACTAAGGTAACAACTATAGGAAAAGGAGGTACAACTTGCCACCATGGCAAGTTCGTCCATGGAAGCCATCCAAATCATATTCCATTGAGCTAAGGAAGGGAATTGCATGAAAAGACAATTAAGGCATAATAGAAGAACACCAGGGCAAGAATTTGGATAGGTTGATGAGCGACAATTTTAGTAGGGGGGTATGATGGGCCTCCAAATTAGACAGAAATTAAGGTCCATCTAACCTTTCTTACGCACATAAAGGCTATATTAAATCTCTCATTCTACAATTAATAATCATTTTTTTAATCTTTAATATGTTCTTAGGAAGGTTTAGATATAATTGCATGTTATGTGTCTAATATTATTTATTTTTGTAAAATATTGTGAGAATATTGGGAAGATTATGAAGATTTGGAGGAGAAGATGATCTAGGGGCTTTCCAACTGCAATAGGAGGATCAATATTGGGTCATAAATGAACAAAATGTCATGAAATTATTGAAAATTTTTGGAGCTCCACTGATTTAGAAAATCTAGGAATGTGTTCCATGTCATTTAATGCAAATTCCTAGTGTTGAGAACTAGATCCACATTTTGAGGGATTTTGGAGTGTAAAGTTGTCTCCTTTCAAGGAGAATGATTCATCATCACTTTGTATAAGTACCAATTCAAATTTTCCTCTAGAGACATGTATTTCTTAGTCTTCTTGTGGAGAAAACTTGTTATTTAACAGCACCACTTTCATTTCTAACAAGGATGTAGTTGGATTGATTCAAATAATGAACTCCGGTGCCATTTTTAGCTTCTAAATCTTGGTTTCCTTCATAGGAATTTGAGTTTCCTTGGGCTTGGCCATCCTAGGAGCCTTAAATCCCTCTTGTACAATTTCTTTATTTCCTTTGAATGTCCTTTCCACTTGTATCTCTTATTTATGTATTTACTATTCATGTTCCTTTGTTGTAGGTCATATTGGTTAAATGATTGAAGTGAGTTGTTTTGAAGGTTATTTATAAATTCACAAGAATGATTCATCCTTAGAACAAATTTTAAAAATCATATTCATCATTGAGCTAATTGGATTGGTTTACTAGTTCACAAATCTAAAAGTTTTGGAAGTCCTTTGTAGTAAAATAGTAGTAATATTCTGCTATTTTTTAGAACATGTTAATGAACTTCATTTGAGTTTATTCCACTTGAATTGGGTCATAAAAACATTCAATTTAATAACAAAATTTACCCCATGGAATTTTCACTTGATTAGGCTAAGCATTTGGTAGGTTAACTTGCTCCCTAGTTCATTTCAGTTTTTAGAGTAAGTAATTTTTCGCTATTTTTTAGCACATGTTAACAGGGGTATTTTGGAGTGATTCCACTTGTAATGGAGTCCTAGGAAATCCTACTTAATAAAAAAAAATTCCCATCTCGTTTTCATTTTATTTACTTGGTCTTTCGACAAGTTATCCTCCTATAGCACCTCTTGTAGCAGTCCTATAACACTCTTGTAGCATGTGTAAACTTGACTAGATCTACTCCAAAATATTTGTTTTTGTCCCTTAATCTTGAATAATGACTTATAGGATTTGAACCATCATTGAGTAATACCAAAATACCTCTTAAGCCTTGCCTCTTCTCCTTTGCAATTCACCCCTCCAGTTATGGTTAGTGGACAGATTCATGACTTGAAGAGCATAATGATGATTTTCATGATTACTTCTTGAAGTAACTTATGAACTCTATTGAAAAAATATATTTTGAATGCAGTTATTGAATAATTATTTAATTAATAGGTTTATACATCTTATGCTAGGGTTTCCATTTCTAACATTGTTATTTCTATTACATAGACTAGGTTTCCTTTTGATGCAACAATTACATTTTTCAAATAGAATAACATTTAAATTCATGAAAGTATGTTAAATTTTACATTTATGAAAAGTAGAGTAACATTTCCATTCATGCAAAAATAGATAAGCATTTCCATTTCTGCAATTGGTTTAGGCTTGATTCCACGATATTCACTTCATTGCATCAGATCAACAAAAGAAGGGCATATTTCATACTACACATATAGTCTTGATGCTTCCTAAGTTTGTATGAAACCCAGGTTAATAATTTAAGTTGGTAGCCTTGGGAGTTTCAGCATTCTTGTTGCAATACTAAGGCTCATCAATATCCACGAAATACATTATGTTATAATAAGGGTGATAACCTATGCGTAATGGCCCAATTAAGGAAAGTGAATTCCCCCTAATAATGATATTGATTAACAACAACAAATGTGTAGTATCCATATAATAATCTGAGTGGGGAGATAAAGCGAAATCATGATTTTCTGTATCCATATTGGGAAAAGAAAAAGAAAAATTACAAGTAAAATAAACTAAGCAAGTAAAAACATGGAATTTGTATATCAATTCAAAATAAAACAAATACAATAAAAAGCTCGGCAAGGACCTGGTAGGTTTAGGATCCAAACAAGTGAACATGATTTTATCCTTATACATAAATTACATTAATTAAATGGCATGTTGACCATAAAGCCTAAAATCCCTCTATAGGGATAACAAGTCACCGCCCAAAATAAAATCAACCCTAAAATCATTGGTGTTATATCTACCAAGGAAACACAAATAAGACTTATCAAGCACATACATGGTATGGTCATTAAGTGAATGCGACAAACCTATAAGGAGGAAGAAAGGTGGAACTTAGCCTTTGTTTTCGAAGGTAAATCTCCATAGATGAAATGACAAGTACAAACACACTCCATTTAACAACATACCTATAATAGAGTCAATAAAAGAAATTAAACTGAGAGAAAGAGAGTATGGACAAATTTGTGGAAGTGATCAAGTATTCAAGTAAGGGACAGGAGATAAAATGCATACTTGGAAAGATGGAATTATTTTTTCTAGTGCCACCTATTTGCAAATCTAGTAAAAATTCACTATTAGTATAATACTTTAAAAAGGGGAAATTACATTATATGTAGAAAGGAAATAGAGACATGGCTAATAAGTTGTGTCATAGATTTTTGATTCATAATAAGGCTTTTCATGGTCATTTTGAAATAAGAGAGTACATATTAATGACAATGCTAGGTTTTAGTGCTTAAGAAACCCTAGGTTCAAGGTGTCAAACATGAAGAATGAATAACAAATTAAGAGAAAAAAAAATGAAAAAACACATGGAAGAAATGCAATTAAAAAAAGAAAAATAAAACAAAGGGGCTTTCAATCCTATAGGTCACATCCATGACCAAATCATACACCATAATATAATGGAAAAATCTTAGGGTTATAGGGAAAGCCCTAGGTTGAAATACAACCAAAATATTGAAGTGAAAATGAAAAGGACCTGTGGTTCAAGGGTAAGAAGGAAGCTTGCCAAAGGCACGAGAAAGTTATGTCAAAGTAGTGGCGTATTGAAACCATGACCACACCAAATTCATATTCCCTGTGAAGGAGATGTATTAATGAAAAACCCTTAAAGTCATATGTGAGAAACCTGTAAATGAACTAAGAAAATGACAATAGTATAGATTATTACAATTGGAGAGATGTGAATGAGGGCATGATGCATATGAGGAAGTACTATAAATGAAGTCTCGACCTTGTTCTAAACTAAATCCCCTTTATTTCCTACAAACTTCCACTACAAACAAATGAATAAATTAGCAAACCAAATGCAAGAGTAAAGAAATTTGAATTATGGGAGTTTTTTGAGAGGAGTTGGTAAGCAACAGAGAAGCCGAGAAAAATGCGTAGCCAGGGTTTCGAAGAAGTTCAGTGCCTACTCCTAATGGAGTAACGCAGAGGAAGGAGCTCCCCTCCCTGCTACAAAAGCACTGTTGCCAGCAGAGGCAAGTCCCCTCTGGGCAAAGTTAGAGATTTTGTGGAAGAGGAACAGAGTAATAATGAAAAGGAGACAAACGGGGGCAGGCCCAAGGAAAATGTCAGCACTAAAGACAAGGAGGAAGAAGACAAAAGCTAGGGCACAAGGAACAATAAACAAAAGGGACTGTGCAGACCCAAAATGGAGATTACTCCTAGAGTAGTGTTAAACGATCCTGCACTGCAGGCACACAGGGAACATATGGGTACCTACGCTATAATCTGCAAGTTTATGGGATTATGGCCCACCGAAAAGGCTTCACAGTTATGTATCAAGTATCACTAGAAACCCAAAGGAAGTATAGACCTTCATCTTGGGTCAAAGGGATTTTTCACTGTGGTGTTCACAAACATCGAAGACAAAGACAGAATATTCTAAGGAGAACCCTACTTTTATGCAGCAGCTGGCCTCTATATGCGGCCTTGGAAGATGAACTTTGTTCCAGAGTGGGAGACTTTCACTTCGGTACCAGTTTGGGTAAGGCTCTATTCTCTTCCTCTTGATTATTGGCAAACTGAATCGCTTGCTGCCATAGGAAACAAACTAGGATGTTTTGTCAAAGCTTCGGAAGCCACAAGAAGAGGCAAATACACTTCCTGCAAGGATCTGTGTAGAAATGGATCTACCAGGAGCTCTTCCGATTGAAGGCATCGTGGAAGTTTTTGAGGAGGAATGGGTACAAACAGTAGACTATGAGCATATCCCATTCAAATGTCATAAATGCCATGAACATGGACACTTGTTCAGAGATTACCCTCTTAGTCAAGCAGACAATAAGGGAAAACCTAAGGAAATGAATGACATAGATAGCTTCCAAAAAGTTACAAGCAGAGGAAAAGGCGGTAAAAAAGGACCAAGGCAACTTCGTAATGAGGGTCAAAAGGTCAGTGAAAATAGGTATCAAGCACTCGAAGAGAATGTAGAAATGGAAAATGAAGACCAATCTATGGAGGACGGCCCTAATGAAAAGGAAAGAGAAACAAAATAAGACTACTAACCAACACAAGAGAAGGATGATGAGAAAGAAACTATAATGAGTGAAATAGAACTAGAGATGGATCAGGAAATGACACAAAGTGAAATAGATTTGGAATATCATGAACTTTAGGAAATTCTAGATAAGGAACATCTAGATTTGGAAGGGTTCTTGATGTAGGGATCCATGGGAGGGATAGACTCACTACCCCAAGAAGACTGCAACAAAATTCAGTAGCTATTCTTATGGAAAACTCAGGAAAGAGGATTAGAAAAAGGAAAAACCATTGAAAAACAGGAATACAGAGGAGTGAAAATAATGAAATCAACTCCAGGATTAGCGACCAGAAATGCAAGAAAGAAGAGAGGTAGGAAAAAGTAGAAGGACCTCTTGATGGAGTGTGGAAAGTTAATGATAGACTCAGGTAAGATGAAAGACCTAACCAGTTACTCATTTACAAATCTTTAAATATGAAGCTCACATCATGGAATATCAGAGGTCTAGGTAGTAAAAGAAAACAAAGAATGCTTAGTCATAGAATGAAACAGGAAATGCCAGATGTTATTTTCATCTAGGAAATGAAATGTTCCATCCAGAAAATAAAACAAATTCACAACAAATGGCTCAATAGATTTGAGTTCCTAGAGGTTAAAGCTGAAAACATAGCAGGGGTACTCTAACTCTTTCGAATCCAAAGAAAATCAGTATAACAGATGCAGAAGCATCTAGAAACTACCTATCAGTGGTCATTGAACCAGTGGGGGATTCAAAAACCTTCCTGTTCACAAACTTTTATGGTCCTCAAAGAACAGATGACAAACTCAAATTGTTAGAATCACTAATTGATCTCAGGAATAGACAGGCTGGGATCCCTTGGATCATGGGAGGGCACTTTAATATGATCAAATCACTTTCAGAAAAAAAAAGGAGGCACCAGAGCACTCAACAAAGACTCCTTAGTGTTTTAGACTTTCACAGATGAGATGAAATTGGTTGATTCAAACCTAATCAATAGTCTTTTACCTGGAACAACAAAAGAGGAGGTGAGGCACAGGTAGCCTCTAAATTGGACAGGTTCATGATATCAGAGGAGATTTTGCTTACAGATAAAGAAATAACAGCAACAGTCCTTCCCTTTGGAGGTTCCAACCAGTGGCTGATTCAACTAGAAATCAAAGGTTTGATTTCTCCCAAGAACAGGCCCTTCAGATTCGAGAATATTTGGCTCTCCCACCCGGATTTTATCAGCAACATTGAAAAATGGTGGTCAGAGGACTTGCAATTCCAGGGCTCAAAAATGTACCTCCTTCATAAAAGACTAAAGCATGTCAAGTTCAGGCTAAAAGAGTGGAACAAAAAGGATTTTGGTAACATTTTTGTGAACAAAAGATCATTGGAAATCAAATTACAGGAACTCAACCAGGCTCTGATCAAAGACGGCTTTGACAAAGTCAAAAGTGATCAGGCTGATAAGCATCACCAAGAATGGGATAATTTATGTAAACAAGAGGAAACATTCTGGAGGCAGAAGTCTAGGGTTCAATGGCTCAAGGAAGGAGAGCGAAATACAAGATTCTTCCACAAATCCACTATGGCTAATAGATAATATAATAGAATCTCAACGATAAAGGATGAGAATGGACAACTCCAGAATACCCATAAGAATATTGAAGTCGTGCTTGTTCAGTATTTCTGAAACATCACTTGAGAAAACAATCCAGATATGGAACTTTCCATCAAGGAAATTACAAGACATATCCCTAAGTTGGTGTCTAGAGAAGACAATGTTAACCTCAACAAACCTGTTACTGAAGAGGAAGTTAGCGAGGTTCTCAAAGACATGAAGAACTGCAAAGCACCAGGTCTGGATGGTTTCAATGTGGATTTCTTTAAAGCTTGTTGGCATATTTTCAAACAGGATATTCTAGAAGTGGTGGAGGATTCCAGGTCCAGTAAAACTATCTTGAAAGCCCTCAACACGTCCTTCATCTCCCTGATCCCCAAACAGGAATTAGCTCAAACTACAGACAAGTACAGAACCATAGCTTTATTCAATGTGGTTTACAAGATAATCTCCAAGGTAGCGTCAAATAGACTTAAACCTCTCCTTCCTTCTTTAGTTTCAGAGGAACAATCAGGTTATGTGGAGGGTAGACAAATCTTAAATAACATTATTCAAGCCCATGAGGTGGTCCACACGCTTACCAGTAAAAAACAGATTGGGATGATCATGCAATTAGATATAGCCAAAGCCTATGACAAAGTTAATTGGATCTACATCAAAAAGGTTCTCACTGCTTTTGGGTTCGACCACAACTGGATCCAATGGGTCATGGCTCTGGTGACCTCTTCCAGCTTTTCAATTTTGGTGAATGGCTCTCCCTCAAAGATCTTCATTCCTTCTAGAGGCCTCGGGTAGGGAGACCCGCTCTCTCCCTTTCTTTTCATTCTTATGATGGAGGGACTTGGCAGATCTATTAAGCATGCCAATGCAATGGGCAAAATCAAAGGTCTTCAATTATCTGAGAATGGTCAAGCTCTGACTCACCAACAATTTGTAGATGATACCATGCTGCAAGGGCTCCCCATAGCCAAAGAAGCTTCAGCCTACAATCAAATCCTGAAGGAATTTTCTTTGGCTACAAGTATGGAAGTCAATCTTTCTAAGTCAAAAATATTCTTCTTAAACACTAACATTGCTATTCAGAGAAACATTTCAAGAATTCTAGGCTTCCAAAGGGATTCCCTCCCCACAGAGTATTTGGGAATTCTTCTCAAAGACACACCATTGCGCAGAAGTATCTAGGAACTGATGCTTAATAAATTGCAGGAAAAAGACAAAAAATGGACCTTCCGTGTCTTGAACCTGGTAGGCAGGTTGGTTGTGACAAAGGCGGTCTTGCAATCTATCCTGGTTTTCATGTTATCTACCCTCCTAGCTCCCAAAGGTGTTTTAGAGCAATTCAGAATCATTCAAAGAGATTTCCTCTGGGGTAAGGAATAAACTAAGAAGAAATGGGCCCTGGCCTCTTGGGACAAAATCTGTAAACCCAAGAGACAAGGGGGACTAGGCTTGGATGATCAAGAGATTCTTAATAAATCTCTAGGAGGCAAGCTTTGGTGGCACCGGGTTCAAGAGCCAAAAGCATAGTGGGCAGGAATCTAGAAAGAAAAATATGCCAGCTCTTGGCACACTAAGGATCTCATAAGAATGTCTGGTAATGTAAAAGGTTCTCACATCTGGAATAGAGCCTAGGATAACCGAAGCCTAGTTCAAAATAATAACTTTTGGGAAATTAGAGAAGGAGATCTTGCACTCTTTTGGAAAGACAAGTGGCAGCAAGAACCAACACTGTTAACAGAGGACTTTGTTAGTCTCAAGCAGGAAACAGATCACCAAGGGTTAAACAAAGTCAAGGATTTCTAGGATCTTTCTCAGGCCTCAGGAAAATGGAGAAGCTGGAGGAAAATTGACTGCAGAGATGATAGCCCCATTAAAATTAAGGCAGAGGCTCTTGGGAGCTTGCTTAAACAAAGGATGATTTTAGTTACAGAGGGGCAGGATCAATTGAGATGGGGCAATAACAATAAAGGTAACTTTAATCTTAAGGAAGCCAAAAGTATTCTTCTTGGGCTTGATTACAGGGTTCCAGACAAGACATGGCAGCTCCTCTGGAAGCACCAAGGTTGGATGAAAATCAAGCTTTTCATGTGGTTGGTTCATCATAAGAAAATTTTAACTTGGGACAACATTAGAAAAAGGGGTGTTATGGGGCCTTCCTGATGCCAGCTTTATGAAGAGCAGGAGGAGAATATGGAGCACATTCTTAACAACTGCTCTTTTACTACCTGGTTATGGGATTCCTTCTCTTCCATTTTCCATCAGTCAGATAGGGATAGAAGTAGTATCACTATTACCCTAAACAGTTGGACAGTAAATTTTTCAGAGAATGAGTTCATTAATCTGGCCTAGGCCTTCACACCAAGCTTCATTATCTAGAATGTTTGGAAAGAAAAAAATAAAAGGATTTTCAAAAATGAAAAGTCTACCCCACACTATCTTTTTGATCTTATCCTGAAACAACTTCGGGAGACAATAAGTACCACAGTTTGCAATCTCCCCAAAAATCCCCCTCCTTGTCTGAGCTGAGAATTCTCAGACAATTGGGAATGAAAGGGATTATTCCCCAAGGTCTAATCAGAAAGGACACAACAATGGATATAGGGAAGGAGTTCTGGCAACCTCCACCGAAAGGTTATCTGAAATACAACATTGATGGGGCTTCAAAAGGCAACCTGGGAACAGCTGGTTTTGGAGGAGTTTTAAGAGATGAAGAAGGCAAAATTATTTTTATCTTCCACTATCATCTAGGCAGAGCCACAAATAATATGGAAGAATTAATGGCTCTGGAATAATGTCTAGAGTTTCTGATCTAGAACCATTGCTCTAATGTCATTGTTGAAGCAGACTCGAAGATTACTATTAACTCTGTGAAAAGAATTAATTATGGTACTCGGTCGGAGAAAGTTTCTAATCACTGGAAACTAATCCTGGTTTACCAAAGAATCCATGCTCACCTCCAAGGGCTCCAAACGGTGAGTTTCAACCATGTTCAACGTTTAGCCAACAAACTAGCGGACCTTCTGGCCAACCAAGGAGTGCATAATGTAGATTGTGGGATGGCAAACAAGTGGCAGGAGATTCCTCAAAACTGCTTAAAGGCTCTCCGCGAGGATCACGCTGCAGAAGATAAGGAAATGTTTCGTTATCGGACTCGGATAGCAAGTATGAATTGATTTATCCAACAAGGTTTTTCTCAACCTTTCTGAATGCATATGGTAGAAAGACAAGCCAGGCTATGTCTCACTCTCTACCGGAGTCAGGCGAATGGGATCCTCAAGTTCTCGGATGACAATTTATAGGGTCATTTCTCAAACAAGCTCAGTATTGGGGACAGGCATTGTGGAAAGAATAGACAGAAAATGAGAACTGGTTTTCTGCCTGCTGGTATTCTCCCCCTTCCAGTTTTGAGGTCTGAAACCCACGCTCAAGTCGACTCTCCGGTGATTGCTCGTCTCATGAGCGGTTTGTAGTTTTTTAGTTTTGGTATTGATCCCATTGGGATTACTACACGTGGCCGAGGGATTGATTTGAATACCGCCCTTGATCACACATTATCTTTCAGACATGTTCGGATGCACGATATGATTCTTGGCCATTGGATCCAGCAGCCAAGATCAACGGCAGGGATTGATTGTTTGGTTTTGTGGGGCCAGGTGGGCTTTATTCATCACGCTTTTTGGCACGTCTTTTCCCTCTTTTGCGAGGTGTGGGTTTCACGTGATTAGGGATATTTATGTTTATTGGTCGGCTTCGGGGCATGTATCTGTACGGAATTTCCCTAGTGGGTGGGGGCTCTTGTAGTCTTTCCACGTCAGCTTCTCTTAAGATGGGTGCACACCATAGTAGGGCGGTGGGTCTTTGACATTGGCAAGGAGTCCTTTTCTCGTCTTCTTGTAAAGTATCGGGTTTTTGTACAATACGTAATTTTTCTTCTGATTTAATGAAATAGAAGGATCGGTGCTTCCTTCAGCAAAAAAAGAAATTTGAATTATAAAAGAACATTGTGTGAATTTCAAACAAAAACATTACCACTCTGTCAATAATCCGACACGCATTCCTTTTCTGTGTAAACATGTCAACACATGGAGCAAATAAATGTAAAAACTGTAAGACATAGGTAATGTGGCAAGAAATCCATTGGATGCATAGGAGTGGAGCAACACTATGGCCACATAGTCCTAAAGACAAAATTTAGGATTTCTTTACCCTATTAAAAGCCTTTCAAAGATCTACCATTATATTTCCAAACCAAATCTAGGCCATCGAAGTGCTAGCTATGCATGACAAGTAAAATCATGAGAAGGCAAGTGGGAAGGTTAAATACGTGGCCTATCAAATGCAACCCCTTTGCAATGGATGACCCTATTATCCAACTCATGCACCACATAAGGTAAGGGGTTTGATCCATACATGCGAGTGACTTGGACCTTGGTAATGAGAAATATCGTGCATATCAATGGTGAATCTAATTAGGAGCGAGGGGAAGAGTTCCTAACTCCCCTATATATACATATAAGGTCAACAAAAAATATATAAGTCTAGTGTTACATTGCTTGTGAGTCGGTTATATCATATCACTTTGAATGAGCTATGGTATATCACCCTTGAATGAGCTAAATGAAAAAGATTTGAATTATGATAATTATATATACAAGTCCTAAGTCATACATTAAAATTAAAGGGTGAAGGGAGATTGCAAAGTTAATCTTAATCACAGAGTCTCTATTATAATGTGAGATGAAGGTTGATACAAGGACGTCATTTTCAAAGTTAAATAATTATATATAAGATAATGGTAAAATTATTTATAGCTCAATGTTACAAATTAACTTTGGTAATTGGATGATAATGTTCAGTATCCAAATATAGAGCTTTATTGTTACAAAATTATTTTTGATATGTATAAATATAGGTTACATTATACTTATACTTATTTATATTTATTTTTATTTTTATTGAGTAATTGTATTTGGCATTTGACACTGTAAGGTTTTGGAATTACCTTTTTGCTTGTATTTTTAATTGGCATTCACAAGTTATATGAGAACACTCTGGGTTGTGGCTCATTAAAGGGATTCTCAGTTTCAGGGTTGTCTGTGAATACTCAGAATTGGCTCACCAAGGAGAGAGAAGATAGAAGTTGATAATGATAACCAGAAATCCAAGTAAATTCCAGTACCATACGTTTGTTTTAATTCGACATGTGTCTGGGTATAATGGCATATAATTGCATTTATACAAATGATTATATAATTGCATTGACTTTTGCATTATCAAAGTTGACTATGTATGAGTTAAGTGAATCATTATGTTTTGTTTGGTTAATAAAATATATGTTTGTTTTTTTTTAATATATGAATATCTATATTTAAATACGGTTTGATCAAATATTTATTTGTTTTGATTTAATAAAAGAATTTAATTAAAAAATCAAGTTTTGCATATTTAAATGTGAACCAGTTTGCATTATGGCTCATTATATTTGATTAATATTTTTAATAGTTACATATATCATAACCATTTAAATATATTGAATAATGATTTTATATATATTCTTAAAATAATAAAATGTATATTAATATAAATATAATTAAAAATTAAAATAATAATAATGATTATATATATATCTATATATATATATATATATATATATATATAATAAAATGTATATTAATATTAATATAATTGAAATTATAAATAATTAAAATAATAATTATGTTGATACACACATTTATTTAAAAATTAAAATTAAAAATAAAAATTATTAATTGAATGTAAATATTAAATATTTTAGTAGTAGTGATACTTCAAAATAAATCTTTATGGTTAAGAATGTTGTTTTAGATATATTTTTTTTTTAATTAATAACAATAATCATAATAATTTAAAACAAAGTTATAATTTAATTATTTTTTTTTTTATTTTTTTATTTTTATTTTCTTAGTTTTGGTAATGTGAGATATATTATGAAGTAATTATTTTGATATACATGTTTACCAATGATTTAATTGATGTAACAACACTAATTAATAGTAATTAGAAAAACAAAACTTATTATTGTATTAATAATGAAAATAATGTAACATATATAATAAAAACAATATAAAATTGATATATGTTAATTAATAGTTTTCATTATATTTTCTTTTTCTTTTTTCATTGTTAAATTAATGATTTTCAATTCGGGTTATCAATTTTATTTATTTATTTTTATTTATTTTTTGCCCAAATCAACCATCCAAAGTCCTCCCTACTTTATCTAGGTTGCTAGTTAGGTTTATATTTTTTGTGGTTCTTAGTTTATTCAATATTAACTCTAGATTTGAAGAGTCTATAGGCCTCAAATATCTTGAGGTGCAAACTTTTCATCAAGTTTTGCACTCAAACAGAGGTTTTCATTGTCAAAGAATTTTCTCTCTCTCTCGACACTTGCTAGAATCAGGGTTAAGATGGATTTATGTTGTTATTTAAAGGAGACTCTATACAACTTAATATAAGGGAGATATTGTCACATAACTTTACATTTAAAACTAATAAAACCATCGTAGATCCATCTTAACTACAGGGGCCTAGAGGGATCAAATCTCTTTTTGCTCTAAAAGAGGTACTTGAGGGATCAAATCTCTTTTCATTCTAAAAGGCGTACTTGATCCTCTTTGTTCTTGAGAAATCTACGATTAAGATAGATCTAGACTGGTTATTAGCATTTCAAATCAAATCACTATCTAAATATTAACTAGAATTCAAAACCAATTATTTAGTTAAAAATAACAATTTCAATATTTTAAAAATTATAATTTTCCATTTTCAATATAAATATAAAACTTCTTATATAATATAAATTATAAAAAGTTAAAACTTATATATATAATATAAATTATAAAAAACTAAGTTAAAATCTTAATTTAAGATTAAAAAAACGTATTCAAAAATAATTAAATTTCAAAATATAAACTTTATCTTTTAACCTCACAGTAAAAATTTGAAAATAATTGAATTTGAATTTGTCTCATCGTAACTTATTTCTTCACATTACCCTAATAAATAAATTATTTAGTTTATATTAAATAAAATTATATTACCACGTAATAAATAACAATAAAAAGACCAAACATAAAGTAGTAGATTATTTAATTTATAATCTCTATTTCCACTTAGCAAAACACATATTATAGTTTATCACACTCCCTTTTTTAAACAATATATCATTCCTAGGACAAGTAAACTGTCCTTTTTTAAACCATATATCATTGCTGGGACAGGTAATAGTCATATATATATATTATGCCAGTATAAAAGCAAAATGTGATGATAAAAAAGCAAAGCAAAATGTGTAAGGGAATTATTTTTGTTGTTCCATCACTTTAACAGGGAAATACTTGTTCCATCATTTTAATAAAGAGATTGTTTGTTTATATATATATTTATATTTATATTTATATTATATTTATATTTATATTTATATTTATATTTATATTTATATTTATATTTATATTTATATTTATATTTATATTTATATTTATATATATATTTATATTTATATTTATATATATATTTATATAGAGAAGCGGAGCACAGACCTCGTTGCCCGCCTCCACTATGTATGTTGTTTGGGAACCGGAGATTGGAGAGTAAATTAGTATAGATTCATTTGAGTTTTAGATTTACGAAGTGTTTAGAGGAACCAAATATTTTGGGGTGCAAATTTTTCTTCAAGTTTTGTGTTCAAAAAGAGGTTTTCATTTTGAGAGATTTGATCTCTCAAGTATTGATGGATCTCGAATTAAAATAGATCTATGGTAGTATTATTTTCAAAAAAATGAATAATTTAATATATTTATCAAATATATTAATTCATTAACATAATAATACTGATTAATAATTAAATTAATAGCATTTGAATAAATAAATGATAATAATTAACATTCACTAAAAATATATATGATTTACTGATCTATAAAAAGATAAGAAATTAATCAAAATAGAAAAAAAATACTTCAACAAAGAAGATGGTGTCAATATTTCCCTTAAAGAATACTCATAATTGTAGTGTATATTTTGACATTAAAAGAGCAATATTTATACATTCTTTCACCCTAATTTCAAAATAGAAGTAACAAAAACACCAATCTCTTAGGGGTTATTTCTTCAGATTATTCTTAGTTTTTAGGAACATGGCAATAGATAATTCCAAACCTTGGCTCATCATTGCACTTTTATCTGGTAATGAAAATAAAATATTGAGAAATTATCAATCATAAGTTGATTTCTACATTAACAAACATTAAAACTAAAGCAATAATGACAAAAAATCAAAGCAAAGAGAAGTTGATATTTATATAGCATCCAAATTATAACACCCCACATTGCATAGACATTTAATTGGTTACCATGTTTTACTTATTTTTATCTTTTTACTTTATCCTAAATACTTGACACGGACTACTAACCAACTATGACTCATAGGCCATAACATATTTTACTGTTTGGTTAATGAATAGTTAAGAGTTAAAGTATCTTTACAAGAATTGAAAGAAACAATTGTTGACCTCTGAAAACAGTTAAAGTGATTACTCATCTGTCTCCTCAAAAGAGGAATTGAAGGAAGGCCTAGGGGGTTGAAAAGATAGAGAATGAAAAGTAGATCAGATGGGTAAAGGGAGCAAAAAAATGCTGCCCAGATTTCTTTGATCTGAGTAGAATAAACCAATGGGAAAGTCTTGAGTACAATCTAAGAGGTATTTGACTTGTGGCTGGATTGTGAGTCATGAAACCCAAGATAACTGCCTGCAATAGACTCATTTTATTGTGTGGTAGAAGGAAGAGATTGGGGGAGAGTCCGGACATAATTTCCAGACTCACGGCTGGATGCTGAGACCTTCCAAGTAAAGAAAAGAATTACACAATTAAGAAGACAATGAATAGATAAGTAGTCAAATCCTTGACTTAGTGATCATTAAAGAAACGATATAACAAAGATTGCTTTGTTAGCTAAACTAGAATTATCAGTTTTGTATTTTAAGCTAGTAGGAAATATCTAACCAAAGATTTATTTATGATTTGAATAGAGGACAGTTTATGCATAAATAGAGAATTAAATGACATCTAAAATAGAGAATTGTACCTAATATTCATAGAAATGGAAAGCAAATATCTTAAATATTGAGACAGATAACTACTAACAATATATGTATATGTTCGATATAACCAACACAGAATAGTCTAATTAATGTAACAGATTAATGTTTATATTATACAAGTTTTTTGTATATTGTATATTTTATAACATATGATAACTCTAAGTGTTAGCTGGTTCAATTCATTCTGGGTAACTATAAATTGGAAAACCAAGAATTTATAATTTGAAAACTGTCAAATTTTCAAGAACACAACTAATTCCTCTAAACAGATTAATCGTGAGATAACTCTCATTATCGAATGCAGGTTCAAAATAATAGTTACTCAATCCCAAAAAGAAAAATGAGTTCACAGTCTATTCGTTTTCATAATCTATTCAAAGGAAACAATAATCCATATACAAATTCTAGAAAGTCCGTTAAGGGCGAAATGATAAGTTTGGCATCAGAAGCTGAGTGAATTTAAAAGGATCTTAAACCTCGGTAAGATAAGTACAAATCGTTAATAATTTAAACATAACCTTGGTATACATTCAAAACAGAAATTATGGACCCTTTCACAAACAAAAGAAGAAGATAACTTAAAGTAAACCCTCAACAAGACCGAGTCACTTAGGCTATGCCATGGAGGAATTGGAAACAACTAAGTTCACTGAGTACTCCTAATCCTTTAAAAGGAAACATCTTAAATACAGATTATGGTTGGCATATAACCTCCACCTAAAGACAAATGCTTTCACCAAGAAAAGCTAGAATATCATCCAGTGGAGAAATTAATCACCATTTATGGGAAAACATTGGAGAATAACAAACCAGCATAGGGTTCAACATTGTGACCAACCTAGAAGTAAGAATGCAGTACCATGAGCAATAAAGAAGCATTTGAGGCCACCATGGCCACGATGGGATGAATCCAGCATAGAATAATACCTGTTAATGCATAGAGAATGGAGTTAGAATGAAACCCTTAACATAAATAAAACCCTTAACATTAAACTTAAAGCTAGTTTGTAGAAGATTTAAGAAATACCTGAGACAGACTGGTTCTAGAAAGTTGAAGGCCACCTGTGCCAAAACTCAGACAATTAATCATCATTTACTCGAATTAGAGAAAGGAAGAAGAAAACCTTAAGAAACTCTGTCATAACCATTTCTATTTACCTTCTCGAGGTCGATAGCCTCCAAATTTGTCTTCAAATGGACAGGTAAGCCAATGGAAATATGCATCCCCTGCACAGTGGATTGAATGAGAAGAATCACCCATATGAGTACCCTCGAAGATAAGTTGATAGAGAGAGGAAAATATCCAAAACAAGAAGGAAGCAGATGTTGCAGAGTACCGACCAGATAGGGCTCGACATAACCCCCCATCAAAACTAGAGCGGACAAGCAAAAACCTTCTCTGCGGCAGCGAAGGATCGTTTTAGTTGCAAAGAAGAAAACCGGGGAAACCACGCAACACAAATGAAACCACTGGTGGCAGAATGCATGAGGAGAGGTTACGAGATTAAACACTGGGTGCCCAGGACCATCAAATCGCCAACCCTAGATTGGAGCGAGAAAATGAAGCTTGGTGTCTCAAGCCACCAGAGCCTCCTAGCATTACATGCCGTGATATTAACCATGCGAACAACATTCAATTAGTGCATTACTGTCGACGTTACTCCCATTAAAAAATGATGTACATTGATGGTATATAAAGAATGTCATATCCTTTGATTAGTCCAATGCTCATTTAATTAACAATTGATTTATGTCATTGCATATAAGATTGAGAACCAATAACACATGGTAATAATTTGATATGATATCGCATGGTAAAGTTTAGCATTTATAAAGTGTTTTTTTTATATTTGATTTTTGTGTTTGGATATGGTAAAAGTTTTAAAAATGGTATCAGAGCTCAAGTTTGCATACTCAGACTTTTGGGATATATATATATATATATATATATATATATATATATATTATATATATATATATATATATATATATAATCAACAACTAAGTAAATGTGAATGTGAACACAGAGATCAACACTAAGGAGTAGAATGCAGAGGGGTTCTAGACCACCAAACCATCCAGAAGAAACTTATGTTGGGGCCAACCCTGACATATGGATACAATTGGGAGAGGAATCTCGACAAGTCAATGCTTCCCTACTCGAAACTGTCCAACAGTTACGTGTTGAGATGACAAGTTTGAGGACAGATAATGAACAGTTACGGCAAGAGCAAGAAAGAATCCTTAAAAGTTTGTCTGAATAACAAAATCAAAGGGGACTAAACCCTGGTTCTAGTAATGGAGATAAAACCATGACAGTCCACTAAGGGGAAGATAATGTAGAATCAAGAGAAAGACATGAGGACGAAGAAGAAGGTTTTTTAGATAATGTTTCCTACTAGCGAAAAACAAAAAGGCCAAAATTGGAATTACAAGGGGAATTCAAGAAGATAAAACCATCACTCTTTGAAGGAGAGTCTGAAGAAGCAGCAAAAGCATGGTTAATTGACATGAATAAATACTTTCATATTTATGAATATAATGATAGACTTAAAGCACGACTGGCAGTTTATCAATTAAGGGGTAAGGCCACCCTTTGGTGGGAGGAAGTCAAAATTGTGAGGAAAATTGACGAATAGTAGGTGACATGGAAATAATTTCAAAAGAATTTTAAGGATAAATATTTAACTGAGCATTATTATGATGAAAAAGAAAAGGAGTTCCATGATTTAAGGTTGGGAGCCTTGACCATGGATGAATATGTGAAAAGATTTACCTCCTTATTATGGTATGTACCCTATATGCAGGAAGAAAAGGCTAAGATTCAACATTTTATTAGTAGACTACCCAAATATATGAAGGAAAATTTGGAATTTGATTATCCAAGGACAATGGATGATGCGATGCAAAAAGCCTATATCTGTTATCAGCAAATGAAACAGAAAAGTGAGGGGTCAAAAGGAGGATTGAGTCAGAGGGGGAGGAATTTACCCTCAAATAGACAAACAAAAGCTACCAATGGAAGGAATGTATAGCCAAGACCCTTCAGTCAATTTACAACAAGAAAATAGTCAAAGGTTTTAATACCCATGCAAAATAGACAGTCAAAAGGGATTAATAAACCTGTTAATGATCAACAATAGAAGCAACCCCTGGAATGCTAGGGATGTCAAGAACCCCATTATTACAAAAACTTCCCTCATAGGGCCAGAACATAACAACTTTCAAACATGAAATAAGCTTCCATGGTTGGGGAGGTGGAAATAAGCATGCCCAAAATTAATGTTGCACTTGACGATCATCAGGCAGAATACCAACCCACCATGATTGAGTGTGAAGGTATGATCACTAATCAACCTATCTCTGTTTTATTTGATCTGAGTGCTAGCCTAAGCTATGTTAGTCCTAAGGTTGTAGATATATGCCAACTGCAAAGCAGTAAGTTTAAAATACCTTGGTTATTCAATTGGCTTCAAGGGAAAAAAGAAGGGTAAGTGTGAAAAAGGAGCGTTGTTGTGTAATAAATTAAGGACAACCTATTCATGTTGATATAAATATACTCCTTTGGGTTTGTATGATGTACTGATAGGAATGGATTGGTTGGAAGGACGCTAGTTGATTGAAAGGAAAAACCTATTAGCTACCTTACTGATTCGGGGCAGAGAAAGGAGATACAAGGAATCAAGAAGAATATCAAGTTATGTCCTATTACTGCTAGCCAGCTGGGGAAATGCATTAGGAAGGGTTGTCATATTTATGTTGTCCAAGTAGGATATACAAATTCCAAGAGTAAAATGACCTCCTTGGAAAATATTTCGGTCATTCAAGATTTTGTTGATGTGTTTCCTGAATCCATTCCTGGATTACCACCTAAACGTGATATTGATTTCATAATTGAACTAGTCCCTAGAGAAACTCTTATTTATAGAACTCCTTATCACCTAAGCATACCAAAGTTAATAGACTCAAAATGAAGCTTCAAGAACTGCTTGATAAAGGTTACATTTGCCCCAGTGTGTCCCCTTAGGGAGCCCCCGTACTGTTTGTATGGAAAAAGGACAGAACTTTGAGGCTATGCATTGATTACCATCAGTTGAATAAGATGACTATAAAAAATAAATACCCTTTACCACGTATTGACGATTTATTTGATCAAGTGCAAGGAGCTAGTGTGTTTTCAAAGATTGATCTAAGATCTGACTACCATCAAATAAGGATAAAGGAAGAAGACATTTGTAAAACTACGTTTCAAACTCGTTATGGTCATTACAATTTCATGGTATTACCTTTAGGCCTTACCAATGCCCCAATGACTTTTATGAGTCTAATGCATAGTATTTTCTAGCCATACTTAGATAAGTTTGTGATGATTTTTATTGATGAAATATTAATTTACTCTAAGAACCCGGTGGAGCATGAGAAGAATTTGAGAATAGTGTTGCATATGCTATGTGATAATCAGTTATACGCTAGGTATAGCAAGTGTGATTTCTACAAAGGCCAAATACAGTACCTGGATCATGTCATATCAGTAGAGGGTATAATGGTGGATCCAAAAACGATTAAAACCATCATGGAGTGGACAACCCCAAAGAATGTTGTTGATATTAGATCATTCTTGGGCTTAGTCGGTTACTATTGATTCATTGAAGGGTTCTCGAAAATCACCTTTCCCATGACCTCATTGCAAAAGAAGGGGTGAACTTTCTGATGGACAGCTGAATGCCAACAAAGCTTTGAACGATTAAAACAATTGCTTACTACTGCACCCATACTAAAAGTAGTAGATCTAGAAAAATATATTGTGGTTTGCACAGATGCAAGTAAGGAAGGTTTTGGCGGAGTATTGACACAACAAGGGAAAGCTATAGCTTATGAATCCCATAAATTGAAATATTATGAGTAGCGATATTCTGCCTATGATCTGGAATTAATGACAATAGTGCATGTGCTTAAGATGTGGTGACACTACTTATTGGGAAATATATTTTTGTTATTAACAAACCATAGTAGTCTTACAAATTTCTTCAAGCAAGCTAGCTTAAACGCCCAACAGGCCAAATGGACAACATTTTTGAGCAAATTTGACTTTGATATGAAGCACCTCAAGGGAAAGGAAAACCAGGTAGCTGATGCATTAAGCAGAAAACCACATTGTATTTATGAAGTGCAATTCAGCCAGGTACAATCAAAACTCCATGATATAATTAAGGAAGCAACCCTTATGGACCCAGAGTATGCCTTCCTTTGGCAACAGAATATTGAGGCTTAAAGGAAGGGGGGAAAATCTGAATATGGTATAAATCTAGATAAAATAATAACTTTCAGGAATCAAATTTATGTTCCTCATCAAAATTCTGTCAAATAATTAATATTGGATGAATTTCACAGAAAACCTTATGTTGCCCACCTAGGGTACCAGAAACTACTGGCTGCCATTAGGAAAGGTTATTTCTAGCTAGGTTTAAGGAAAGATATCACCGAGTACCTATCTAAATGTTTGGAGTGTCAGTTGGTGAAGGCAGAGCATCAGCACCCCGCTGGACTACTACAACCGCTGCCCATTCCTGAGTGGAAATGGGAGACAATTACTCTAGACTTCATCACGGGTTTACCTCACACCAAGAAACAACACGAATCAATTATGGTGGTGGTTGATAAGCTAAGAAAAATTTCTCATTTCATTCCGGTAAAATCCACTTACAAAACTGTTCAAATTACAGACATATTTATGAGGGAAATCTTTCGATTGCATGGAATACCCAAGGTAGTAATTTCTGACAGGGATGTAAAATTTACATCCACTTTTTGGAAGACACTCTTTTCTAGATTGGGTACCCAGATCCAATTTAGTATCGCTTACCATCCACAGACGGATGGTCAAACAGAGCGAGTGAATCAAATTCTAGAGGATATGTTAAGAATGTTTGTGATGCAAAAGCCACATAAGTGGGAAGATTACCTCCATTTAGAGGAGTTTTCTTATAACAACAGATACCACAAGTCATTGGGCATAAGTCCCTTTGAGGTGTTGTATGGAAGAAGGTGCAAGGTGCCCATAGATTGGAATAGTCCTATCAATAGATTAACATTGTGTCTTGATATGTTAGCCAAGATGGAAGAGATAGTTAAGAAAATTCATCAAAATCTAAAAGCTTCTTAGGATAGACAAAATGCTTATGCATATAAAAGTACATATAAAAATTCTAAGTGGGAGATCATGTGTACTTGAGGCTTAAGCCTCGAAAAAACACTTTGCAAGGGATGGGTTGAGCTAAATTAGCATCTCGGTACTATGGACCGTTTCAAGTTTTGGAATAGATTGGACCAGTAGCATACAAACTTGCATTACCAAGACATATCTGGGTCCATAATGTTTTCCATGTCTCCTTGTTAAAAAAAAATATGTGTACAACCCTCAACATATAGTTAATTGGGAAAAAGTGTAGGTAATAAGTTAAATAGAATGAATGATGTATGTTTTGTTGTTTTAACAAGTTTCTGGTAGCTGATTGTTAAATATGCAGGTTGAACCAGAAGGAGAGTTTTTTGGAAGAATGTATTCATATTATCGATTGGAGAGAAACCACCTTGCGGAAACGATCCATCACCGAGGTTAAAGTGCAACAAAAGCACTTTGGCTCAGAAGCGTCCACCTGGTAAGAAGAGGCATTTATGTTGGAAGCCTATCCTGCATTATTTTCATAAATAAGGAAGAACACTAGGGACAGTGTTCCTCGCAGGGGGGGAAGATGTAACACCCCAAATTGTATAGAAATTTAATTGGTTATCATGTTTTACTTATTTTTATTTTTTTAATTTATCCTAAATACTTTAAATGGAATATTAAAGAATTATGGCTGACAGACCAAAACATATTTTACTATTTGATTAATGAATAGTTAAGAGTTAAAGTATCTTGACAAGAATTGAAAGAAACAATTGTTAACCTCCTGAAAGAGTTAAAGTGGTTACTCATCTGTCTCCTCAAAAGAGGAATTGAAGGTCTATGGGGCTAGAAAGATAAAGAATCAAAAGTACATCAGATGGGTCAAGGGAGAAAAACAATGTTGCCTAGATTTCCTTGAGTTTGGTGGTATAAACTAGTGGGAAAGTCTTGAGTACAATCTGAGAGGTATGTGACTTGAGGCTAGACTGTGAGTCCTAAAGCCCAAGATACCTGACTGCAACAAACTCATTTTACTATGTGGAGAAGGAAGAGCTCGGGGGAGAGTCTGGACGTAATTGCCAGACTCATGGCTGGGTGGTGAGACCTTCCAAGAAAAGAAAATAATTACATAATTAATAAGGCAGTGAATAGATAAGTAGTCAAATCCTTGACTTAGTGATCATTAAAGAAATGATATCACATAGATTTCTTTGTTAGCTAAACTGGAATTGTTCGTTTTGTATTTTAAGCTAGTAAGAAATATCTAACCATAGATTTATTTATGATTTGAATAGAGGACAATTTATGCATAAGTAGAGAATTAAACGATATCTAAAATAGAGAACTGTACCTAATATTCATAGAAATGGAAAGAAAATATCTTAAATATTGAGACAGAGAACTGCTAACAATATATGTATATGCTCGATATAACCAACACAGAATAGTCTAATTACTGTAACAGAGTAATGTTTATATTATGCAAGTTTTCTTTATATTGTATATTTTATAACAGGTGATAACTCTAAGTGTCAGCCGGTTCAATTCATTCCGGGTAACTATAAATCGGAGAACCAAGAATTTATATATGGAAAACTATCAAATTTTCAAGAACACAACTAATTCCTCTAGACAGATTAATCGTGAGAGAACTCTCATTATCGAATGCAAGGTTCAAAATAATAGTTACTCAATCCCAGAAAGATAAATGAGTTAACGTTCTATTTGTTTTCATAATCTATTCAAAGGAAACAATAATCCATATACAGATTTGACAAATTCCATTAAGGGTGAAATGATAAGTTCGACATCAGAAGCCGTGTGAATTTAAAAGGAGCCTAAACCCCGATAAGATAAGTACAAATCGTTATTACTGTAAAAATAACCTTCGTATATCTTCAAAACTAAAATTACAGACCCTTTCACAAACAAAAGAAGAAAATAACTTAAAGTAAACCCTCGGCAAGACCGAGTCACAAAAGCTATGCCGTGGGGGAATTGTAAACAACTCAGTTTGCTAAGTACTCCTAACTCCTTTAAAAACAACATATTAAATACATACTATGGTTGACGTATAACCTCTGCCTAAAGACAAATGCTTTCACCAAGAAAATCTAGAATATCATCCAGTGGAGAAATTAAGCAGAGTTGCCATTTATGCGAAAACATTGGAGAATAAAAAATTGCCATAGGGTTCAACATTGTGACCAACCTGGAAACAAAAATGTAGTACCATGAGCAATAAATAAGCATTTGAAGCCACCATGGCCACGATGGGATGAATCCAACATATAATAATACATGTCAATGCACAAAGAATGGAGATAGAATGAAACCCTTAACATCAATAAACCCCTTAACATCAAACTTAAAGCTAGTTTGCATAAGATTTAAGAAATACCTAAGACAGATCAGTTCCAGAAAGTTGAAGACTGCCTGCAATAGAAACCCAGGGAATCAGTCATCAGTTACTCGAATTAGAAAACGCAAGAAGAAAACCTTAATAAACTCTGCCAGAAACATTTCTATTTACCTTATTGAGGTCGACAGCCTCCAAATTTGTCTTCAACTGGACGGGTAAGCCAACGGAAATATGCATCCCCTGCATAGTGGATTGAATGAGCAGAATCACCCATATGAGTACCCATGAAGAGAAGTTGATAACAAGAGAAAAATATCCAAAACAAGGAGGAAGTAGATGTTGCAGAGTACCTACCCGATAGCGCTTGACATAACCCTCCATCAAAACTAGAGAGGACAAGCAAAAACTTTCTCTACGGCAACAGAGGATAGTTTTAGTTGCAAAGCAGATAACCAAGGAAAACACAAATGAAACCACTGGTGGCATAATGTGGGAAGAGAGGTTACGAGGTTAAACACTAGGTGCCGAGGACTGTCAAATCGCCAACCCCAGATCGGAGGGAGAAAACCAAGCCAGGTGTCCCAAGCCACGAGAGCTTCCTAACATTGCATGCTGTGATATTAACCATGCGAACATCATTCAATTAGTGTAGTACTGCCGACACTACTCCCATTAAAAATGATGTACATTGATGGTATATAGAGAATTTCAAATCCGTGGATTAGTCCAATTCTCATTTAATTGACAATTGATTTATGTCATTGCATATAATATTGAGAACCAATAACATATGGTAAGAGTTTGGTATGATATTGCACTAAAAAGTTTAACATTTATACAATGTTTTTTATATATATATTTGATTTTTGTGTTTGGATATGGTAAAAGTGTTACACAAATACAATAATGAAAAAAATTAAATCAAAGAGAAGCTAATATTTATATAGCACCCAAATAAATCATGCGTGAGTTACTTGGAACTTTGTTTCACCCTGATTTCAAAGTAGAAGTAAGAGAAACAACAATCTCTCTTTGGGGTTATTTTTTCATATTATTCTTAGTTTTTATAGAACTTGGCCATTGCATTTAATAGAGGATTCCAAACCTTAGTTACTAAAAAAATCAAAGAAAAGACAAACTAATATTTATATATAGCAAACACATGACAAATCACCCAAATAAATTTATGTCTTAGTTATTTGGAACTTTGAATGGATATAGAATTATAATTATATATATATGTGTGTGTGTGTGTGTGTGTGTGAGGATAATCATTTGAATTAAATGATTATATATATAAAATTATGGTAATCATATAAATTAAATGATTGATAAATTTTGATAGAAATTAACTCATAATAAGTATTAAAACACTTATCCCATGATATATTTCACATTACAGATTAGAAAAAACCATAAAAAATAATTAAATTTTAGTTTTATTATTATTATTAATTATAAAAAGAATTAATATATGAGCTAAACATATATATATATAGAAAAACATGTAACAATATTTTTAACCATGGTGATTCACCCTTACCTTAAAATGGAAATTCTTGTAAACTTAAAAAATATGATGGGCCAATACTATGGCTTACCAAGACCACATGCCCAATATGACATGTGTTAATATGACATTTTATTTATTTAAATAATTACAAGAGCATAATTAGCTTGGAGATAAATCTCAACCCTTGATTTGTGTAAAATACTATAAGTATTCCACCATATCCTATAGAGATTAAATTTCTACTATCCATATAATCATTACAATTAATTAAATTAAAATTATGAAAATCCTATTTAAAATAGACATAATTATTAATGGCTTAATATTTTATATATTTGATATAATTCCATATCAAATACCAATAAAATATTATATAATATTTTATTTAAAATATTAAATTAAATATATAGAAATGATATTAAAAATATAAATCTAAAATCTAAAATTAATATTATAATAATATTTTGGTTAGATATACGATTATAATTTTATTTTTGAGAAAGTTTAAATGTATTATTCTGAACCTATCCAATGACAATGTAAAATAAAAAATATATATATTGTAATATAATATATTTATTTTAGTTGTTTAATGACAAAATGGTATTATTCGTTGTAAAATAATTAATATAAAGGTATTCAAATTTATCTGTGTGAACCAAGGAGTTTTTTTTTTATTATTTTATGAATTTATTAGTTAATTAGGTTGACTTTTATGAATTTATCAGTTAATTATGTTGTTAGGTATATTTATATGAGTTATTTATGTTGATAGGTATGTTTATATTAGAAAGATGGTGTAAAATTTTGGAATTTTCTAATTAAAAATATTAGGGAAGTGTTTAATTATAAATATTATCTATGTATAAGGTTTAATAAATAAAAAAAAATGGTTTTTGGATTAAATTTTTTAATTTAATCACGGTTTATAAATGGTGATGTGTGATTATTTGTCTCATTAAAAATCCTTTTAGCCAGATATCTAACTTCCAATTTTAAGAAACTTTTTAATTATATATCTAACTTCCAATTTTAAGATTTGAATTCTTGTCATGATTGTCTTTCTTTCTTTCTAAGTTATTTATCTTTCTTTCTTTTAAATTGTGTTTCTTTCTTTCTTTTCTTTCTTTCTAACATCCGTATGTTAGAAACATCAACTCTTTCTTTATAACATCAGTATGTTAGAAACATCAACTTCGCTACCACAATTGTGTTTCTTTCTTTCTCTCTAACATTGGTGTTTCTTAACATCAGTGTTCACAAGGCATTTAACATCAGTGTTCGTAAGGCATTTAACATATATAGTTGGGTTTTTTGTCTGTAAAGTTCCACATCAGCATTCATAAGGCATTTAACATATATAGTTGGGTTTTTTTGTGTGTAAAGTTCCACATTTTATTATTGAATAATAACATTACAAAAGACGATAAAAATGATTCAAGGAAACCAACCATTAGCACAGATTGAATAACTTTAGATTACATAGGTCTTGTTTTGATGAGAACATAGCACAGATTGAATAACTTAAGATTAAATAGGTCTTGTTTTGATAAGAACATTACAAAAGATGACTAAAATGTTCAAGGAAACCAACCATTAGCACAGATTGAATAACTTAAGATTAAGTCTTGTTTTGATAAAAGGAAAAAAAGTACCTGAGTCCACACTGAATTTCAATAGGTACAAACATATTGGCCCTGAATTTCAATATGTTACAAACATATTGAGATAAAATGTGAACAGAATTGAAAAAAAAGAGATGTAGCTCTCAGGTGTGGCCTGAACCTGGGGACCACACTCACAAAAACTTGAGAGATCACTCTCGTCCACTCTATCTATTAATAAATCAAAGATTACATCATTAAATACAATACTATGAAATAGGAAGTTGCACCCAAACCCCATAACTATAGGAACTAATCCTAAACTAGGGAGAAAGTTACAAAAATGTAACTATTTTCTCCATTAATATCAAAATAATATTAATTATTCTCAACTCCCCCCCTTAATGGAGAAAGGGTTCTCCTGGACTCCTAGCATCTTTCTAAACAATTCAAATTTCACTCGTGCAAGAGGCTTTGTAAAAATATCAGCCACATTGTCACAAGTTTTACAATATTCAACAACAATTTCTTTTGACTGTATTTTCCCTCTAACAAAATGGAACTGAGTGTCTATATGTTTGGTGTTTTTGTGAAACACTGGATTGTATGCTAATTTGATGGTGCTCTGGTTGTCGCTTTTGATAGAAGTGGGTTGCTTCTGTTCTTTTCCTGCATCTTTGAGAAGTCTCCTCAACCAGATCGCTTCACATGTTGTTGCACACAATGCTTGATACTCAGCTTCACATGACGACAAAGCTACAATACTCTGTTTCTAGATGCTCCATGCTATGACCCCAGAACCTATGTTGAATGCATAACCTGTGATGGACCTCCGATCATCCAGGTTACCTGCCCAGTATGAGTCTGAAAAACCTGCTAGAGTAACATCAGATACATCAGTGTATAAAATACCAAAATGAACAGTACCACAAAGATACCTCAACACGCTTTTTGCTGCTGTCCAGTGACTTTCACGCGGTTTCGACATGAATTTGCTCAACACACTAACTGAGTATGCCAAGTCAGGTCTGGTTGTTGTAATATATATTAGGCTGCCAACCAGCTGTCTGTACATTGTGGCATCTACATCCTTAGTGCCATCGTCACTGCTCAATTTCAGATTTTGCTGCAAAGGTGTCACTACTGATCTACACCGATCCATCCCAAACTTTTCCAACAGATTTCTAGCATACTTCCCTTGGGTAAGAAAAGTTTGCCCAATATCTCTGAATACTTCTAATCCCAGACAATAGTTAAGGCTTCCGAGATTTTTCATCTCAAAGACTTGTGCCATGAGCCTTTTGATTCCTCTGATTAAGTCATCTGCATTTCCTGTTAGAATCATATCATCCACATATAGAGAAATCAAAATAATCTGCCCCTGATTATTGTACTTGGTATACAAATTTGGGTCATTTAAGCTTCTATGGAAACCATGCTCTATAAAGAAAGAATCAACCTTTTCATACCAAGACCTGGGAGCTTGCTTTAAACCATATAAAGCCTTTTTCAACCTACAAACAAGCTGTTCCTACCCTGCTTTACAAATCCTTCTGGCTGTACTAAGTAAATTTCTTCTTTTAAATCACCATTTAAAAATGCAGATTTAACATCTAGTTGGTGTAATTCCCAATTACATTTAGTAGCTAAAGCAATAAGTAATCTGATTGTATTTAGCTTTGCTACAGGTGCAAAAGTATCATCAAAATCAATACCTTCCTGCTGTGAGTATCCTTTTGCAACCAACCTAGCTTTTAACTTATCTATACTTCCATCTGCATTAATTTTGGGTTTAAATAACCATTTACTTCCTATAGGTGTTTTGTTTTTAGGCAGCTCTACTAATTCCCAAGTATTATTTCTAAGAATTGATTCCATCTCCTCATTCATTGCAGCTCTCCATTCCTCAAATTGACTAGCTTCTTTATAATTAGAGGGCTCTATAATGTTCAAAAACTTTGACATCAACTCATAGTTTCTCAACTTCAATGGTAATTAAGTCTTCCTACCTGACCTCCTTGGTAGGGGACTTACCTCAAATTCGTTTTCCTCTGTAATAACTGGGCCTACTTTTTCACCTTCTTGTTGTTCTTCTTCATTCTCTTCTTTCTGGTCCTGTTCCTGCTCCCTTTCATCCTCGCTGCTTTCCTCCAACAGCAAAGGAATGTGCCAATCATCTCCAACATCAGCTTTCCTTTCTTGTACCTGTTCATGAAAGACTACATCTCTACTTTCAAATGTCTTACGAGACTCAGGATTGAACAGTTTGTATGCTTTAAACTCTGTGCCATAACCAACAAAGATGCATTTCACTTCCTTAGGGTCTAGTTTCTTTCTATCAGCTTTGGGTACATGTGCAAATGCCTTTGACCCAAAGACTCTTAAGTGGTTTACTGCTGGTTTAAATCCATATAAGGCTTCAAAAGGGGTTTTGAAGCCAAGAAACCTAGTAGGACTTCTATTTTTCAAATATACAGCAGTATTTATCGCTTCTGCCCAAAAAATATTAGATAGACCTTTACCTTGCAGAATGCTCCTTGCGCACTCCACCAAGGTTCTGTTTTTATGCTCTGCAACTCCGTTTTGCTGTGGTGTGTGCGGTACTGTATACTGCTGAACAATCCCGTGAGATTTGCAGTATTTCATGAATTCCTTTAATTTGTATTCTCCTCCTTGATCAGATCAGAGAATTTTAATACTTTTTCCAAACTATTTTTCCACCAGGGTTTTGAAATCTATAAAACATTGGAAAGTCTGACTTTTCTTGTTTAAAAAAGAAACCCATGAATACCTAGTGCAGTCATCAGTAAACAACAAAAAATAGTATGCTCCCCCTAGCGACCTTGTCTGCATGGGACCACATACATCAGTGTGCACTAGCTCTAAGATTTATGTTTGCCTCCTCCTATCATGCATAGGGAACTGTTCTCTGTGCATCTTTCCTAAGGCACAACCATCACAGTTTAACTGAATGTTACGAAAGATGGGGAGACCTTCGACCATACCTTTTGCTTTGATATACTTTTTGCATCCAATCTGTATAGGCTTCCAACTCGCATGCCTGTTGCAACAATTTCATTCCTGCAATCCTTTATCACACAGTGAGTCTTGAAGAATTCGACATGCATATCTTGATCAGCCATCATGGATACAGATATCGGGTTTTCCTTTATTCCAGGTACATATAAAACATTTGAAAGGTGACTAATCTTTCCATTTGGTAACTTAACTGAAATCACCCCATGACCTTTAATCTGATATCCATTATCATCCCCTAGATATATTTTTGATCCATTTATAATTTCTTCAAGACTATCAAAAAATTCCTTATTACCTGTCATGTGAGAGGATGCTCCGGAATCGACATACTAGATGTCATCTTCATTCGATGCTGAAAGGGCACAGTCGACTGTGAACAGTCGAAATTCATGACTGAAGTCTTCTTCTTCAACAAAATATCCTCTGTGTTTTGGATTTACCTGTCTCCTCCTTGCCTCATCAGCGTGCTTCTTATAATAACAATCTCTCTGTATATGACCCTTCTTTCCACAATAAAAGCATTTCTTTTCAGAATGATTTGCAAGCATACCTTTATGACAGTGATGTTTATGTGTTGTTCCTCCTCTCTGGACTGATTGCTGCTGTGACTGCTTCCCTTTAGATAGTCGTCGTTTTGCCACCAGCGCGAGATCGTCACTTTGGGGGTTCAGATTCAGGTTTTGCCGTCGCTCTTCCTCTTGCTGCAAGATCGCAGTGAGATCATCAAACGTGGGTGTTTTCTCCCTTGCCAAGACTCCAGTGATGAAGGTTTGGAAATCATCACGCATCCCATTCATTGTAATTGCAACAAGATCTTCATCAGTCACCGCCACTCCAATGGCCCCCAATCCATCTTTAACATCCTTAATTCGTGCGACAAATGCAGTAGCAGACTCCCTTTCGTCCATCCTCATTGAAAATAGCTTGCTTTTCAGAGCCAAAACTCTGTTTGCATTCTGGGTCTCATACAGACTTCTGATTTTCGTCCAAATCTCTGCGGACGTTTTACAGTCTCTGATGTGTGCAATGACATTGTCTTTCACAGACATATTCAACAGGACTTTGGCCTTGTTTTCTCGTTTTTCCCAGTATTCCTTCTGTGTGGTTGCAGTCGGCTTCTGCTCATCGCCTGTCACTATAGCACAAGCATTCGCACCTTCGAGCAGGGTCTAGATCTTAAACTTCCAATTCGTGAAGTTAGACCCGTTGAGTTTACCAGATTCGTTAAGGTAAGATTCCATCGTATTACTCATTGTGAATCTACTTAACAACAACAAAAACAATACCTGTCAGATGGATCTATCACCTCTGCCACCGATCTACAGTGTCTGGCACTCCCGCTCCAATGAGCAAATTCGGCGTTTTCAACACAGCCGAAACAATGATCTGATCACAATTGATCCGATCCACCTCTCTCGGATTGATCTGCCACTTCGCCGATCTTGCTCTCCCTGTAGATCGCCAAACGAAGTCGAGGTTTCCTGCAGATCTCCTCTGGCGCTTTCCCGATCTGTCTCTCCCAGACGGATCTGCAACTCCGCCGATCTGCACTGTTTGCAAACCTCCAAACGAAGTTCACACTATTCGCGGATCCCCTTGGCGCTACCCCAAGCGAAAAATCCGCGCTAATTAAAAATCGGTTAGAGTATTTTAATTGGTGCGACTTTCACGGTAAAATCCCGCGCTAATCGGGCTTTCTGGCTCTTTGGCATGATTTATCCCTTAAAATCCGTGCTAATTCATCTTCTGGCACGACTGTCAGCGCAAAATCCGCGCTAATCGGCCTTTCCACTCAGAAAAAAATATTTTCCGAGTCCGAGCCAGGTGTTCTGCAGTCCACCTGCTCAATTGAGCACAGAGCTCTCGTGTACACACAACCACAAAGGCACTTCAAGCCACATAGGCTATTCCAGCCACACAGGCAATTCCACCACATAGGTGACAAAAGATCAGGCTCACTCAATCTGAGCTCTGATACCAAGATAAAATGTGAACAGAATTGAAAAAAAAGAGATGTAGCTCTCAGGTGTGGCCTGCACCTGGGGACTACACTCACAAAAACTTGAGAGATCACTCTCGTCCACTCTATCTATTAATAAATCAAAGATTACATCATTAAATACAATACTAGGAAATAGGAAGTTGCACCCAAACCCCATAACTATAGGAACTAATCCTAAACTAGGGAGAAAGTTACAACAATGTAACTATTTTCTCCATTAATATCAAAATAATATTAATTATTCTCAACTTATTGGCCCTCTTCTACAGAGCTATCTAGACCAAGCCAAAACAAAAAGAAACAGCCCATGATCAATTAAGATAAAATATAAGACCATGGTGTAACCGGGAAGAAATGCACTGACTGAACTCGAGTAGCAAAAGCCCACGAGCACGAGCTGCATTTGTTCTGCCATGAACCATGAAGGAGCCACGAATCACGAAGAAACCACGAACCGAAAAGGAGCATATATACCAATGAAGGAGCCATGACCAACGAACCGTGAACTGCAATTTCCCTTCGACCTAAGCTGGAGCCTTTATCTGCCACCCTGAGCTCGCAATTATCGTGAAGCCCGCAGAAGGCAGAGAAGACCCCAAGGAGGCTTAACAACCCCTAGGCATTCAACCATTGAGATAGAGCTGAGTTTGAAATTCGAAGAATGTAACCACTAAAGTACAACCAGTGATTTATATTATATAACTTACGAATTGTGAGGAATCAAAGAATCGTTTGAGAAAACCAAAGAATGATGATAAACCTGGGAGGCCATTTGGGATTCCAAAACCGCCATGTGAACATGGGAGGTTGAAGGTGGCCAAACGATAAACAAATTGTGAGACTGGCCCTTCATCATTGAGAAGGCCCAAATAGGCCAAGAAATCACCCGACCAGAGAGTGGGAAGAAATTATTAATGTGGCAGGCGTGACAGCCCTGCAAAGACAAGACGAAGGTAGAATGCATTGCAAATTCTGACGAATTCCTTGCAGGATGACATACATAAACGAAACAAATCTAAGGAAGGATTCTACCTATCGATGACGTCGCTTTCGTCTAGAGCCAAGATAGAATACCTTGCAAGATGACATACTAAAAATGAAACAAGTCTAAGGAAGGATTTTGACTATCGATGACATCACTTTCATCCAAAGCCAAGATGAATTTCTGTGTGTAATTATGTAAGGGAATGATGAGCCCGTAAGCCGAGTCCTGTGTCCGATGGCCAAGGATGAGTTAATGCATCCATCATTGGGGAATTTAACGAAGCGTGCTAAGAGTAGGAGTTTTAATTGGAAGAGGTTAAATGTTTGGGGTGTTTTTTAATCATCTTGTTCTTCATCATGTGTATGTGTATAGGGAGAAAAATATAAAAACATATAATTTAATCACTTGGGTTTATAATATTAATAACTCATTGATTTTATAATTTAATCCCTTAAATTTATAATGTCAATAATCTCTTGGGTTTATTAATCCCTTGAGTTAATTATTAATCCCTTGAGTTAAAAATACTAATTCCTAGGGTTTATTAATCTATTAGGTTTTGAATATTGATACCTTTGGTTTGTTGATCCCTTAGGTTTAAACCTTAGGTTTATTAGTCCCTGGGTCTATAATATTAAACCCTTTTGTTTATTAATCTCTTGGGTTTATAATTTAATCCCTTGGGTTTATACTATTAATAATCCCTTGAGTTAAAACTATTGATTCCTAGGGTTTATTAATTCCTTGGGTTTTTAATATTGGTCCCTTCTGTTTATGGATCCATTAGGTTTATAATATTTATCCCTTGGGTTTACTAATCCTTTGGGTATATAATATTATTAATCTCATGGGTTTGTTAATCCCTTGGGTTTAAAATGTTAATTCCTAGGATTTATTAATCCAGTGTGTTTTTAATATTGATTCCTTGGGTTTGTTGATCATTTATGTTTATAATATTTATGGCTTGAGTTTACTAATTGATTGTGTTTATAATATTAAACTCTTGGGTTTATTAACCACTCTGGTTTATAATATTAACAATCACATTAGCTTATTAATGAGAGAAACATTATTTATATTTTATAATCTTTTTTAATAAAACCTAACCAAATAGGTGTATTGATTTTTGTTTTTAATTATAACCAACATTGTTTTTTTTTATTTTAAATATTCCTATTTTATTTTAAAATGAATGTGGGTTAACTTGAGACCCAATTCTCTCATATTGGGTTGTAGAATGAGCCATTGTGGGCAATAATTTCTTGTTTTACTTCTAATTTTTTTTAAAGATGATATAAGATTATATTATTTAGCATAATCATCAAAAGATTATAATATTTTTACCACATATTCTGAGTTGTAAGGTCAAAACAACAAATTGAGTGAACATAGTGAGATTGACATTATAACCAAATATAACCAAATAGATATATTCATTTTTGTTTTTAATTATGGCTAACATTTTTCTTATTTAGAAAATATTTTTTATACAATTACATCTTTTTATTGAATTATACATCTCAATCATATTATTGTTATTAGGAAATAATTGATTTTTTTTATACTTCTAGTTATTTTCCTTTTTGTGCATTGAAACTTTATTTTGTTATGATCAACATATGGATATTTAAATAGATCACTTAAGTTCTGTAGTGAAATATTTTTAAAAAGCATAAAAATTATACTTCTTACTAAGTAAAAATATAATACTTTTTCACTTTTAAGTATTTTATCTTTTTAAAGTTGATATTGATTTTATTTTATTTAATCTGAACATCTAAATATTTTATTTATGGTTGAGAGTGAGAGTGAGAGTGAATTTCTTTTACCACATTTTCTAGGTTGTGATGTCAACAACAAACCAAGTGAGCATAATGAGAGAAACATTATTGACATTTTATAATGCTTTTAATAAAAACTAACCAAATAAGTGTATTCATTTTTGTTTTTAATTATAACCAACATTGTTTTTTTTCATTTAAAAATATTTTACTTTTATTTTAAAATGAGCATGTGTCAACTTGAGACATAATTCTCTCATATTGGGTTGTAGAATGGGCCATCCTGGGCAATAATTTCGTGTTTTACTTCTAATTACTTTATTTTTTAAGTTGATATAAGATTATGTTATTTAACATAAACACAATAAAATTATGATATTTTATCACATGTTCTGAATCGTAATGTCAAAACAAAAAATTGAGTGAACACAATGAGAATGACATTATAACCAAATAGGTATATTCTTTTTTCTTTTTCTTTTTTAAATTTTGGCTAACATTGTTTTTTAAAAGAAATTTTTTATTTTTCTTTTAAAAAGAGAGACTTGTCAACTCAAAAAGGTTAAGCATGCAAGAAATTATAATCTCCCTCACTCTAGGGTATAGAATTCATATCTAAATACAACAATAACTTTTAAATAATTGAAAAAAAAATTATGAAAAAATGATATTCAAAATAATATTACACTTTTTAATTTTAAATTGATATGTTTATAAATTTTTAAAATATATAAGTTATTTAATTATTTAAAAAAAAATAATAATTATCAACAACAATATTAATAATAGTTAAATATGTAAATAAAATTGATATTTATAATTTCAATTTTAAATCTTACTTTTGATATATCGATACTAAATATTCTTTAAATTTTAAATAAAAATTCCAATCATAATTCCTAATTGTAAGAGTGTGATAGCCATCGTTGAGAGAAAACATTTAAATTAAAATGAACCCATCATGGTTACTGCGCATCAGTTTTAGTAACTCCAAATATATATCCTTCGATTTTCAATGATACAATATAATTTATATAAAAATTGAGATGACAACACCCCATGTCTCCACCTTCATTATGTCTAATTTCAAACAGTCTATTCATTAATGTCTCCACCCTCTAGGAGATAGGGATTCAAAAGATTAATGTCTCCAACCTCTAGGAAATAGGGATTCCAGAGATATTATCTCCACCCTAAATTTACTTGGGTTATCTATCCCCACCCCGAGACTAGTACTAGTTTACATTTCAGTGTATCCTTTTAGATCAACCCATTTAAGGATTCCATGTTCTTTTACAGCAACATGTTTAAGAATTCCATGTTCCTTTACAATCTATGCTACAGAAATACCTCGGTACATAGCTTGACATACAAATAACACCATAGAACACAACACCAATTCCATTGAACCACACACTTTATGAGGTTGGTTAATGATAAATTAAGTGCATATGGGGGAACAATTTCGTGTAAGTGGCACATAATATGTGTGAGGGATTGAAGCACTGGACAAGTTAACTGAGTAGATCCCAAGTGTCCTCACACACTAGACACCTATCTACGATATAAATTCTTTGGACCTATATATTCCCTATCTGGAATTTTTGGAATTTAAGTAGTCCTCTGTGACCTCACAATAGATCCACTTCGAAAGTTCAGTCCCGAAGCATTGAGTATTCTGTCCTCGGTTGGCTGTTACATTTTTCATTATATGCACTTCAAATTTTAGAGCTCATTACCTATGGGGACTATGCTTCTATGGGCATATCTATTTCTGTTTTGACATTGATGGTTTATAATGATTCTTTCTATGTTGTGAAGCCTTGCACATACCTGTGCATGGGAATTTTCTTGGTGGAGACCATGAAGAGCATCCTATTTGCTGAGGCCAGGAGTTATCTACCCCACACAATCTGATATGCAAACAGTAAAATATTGTAGCATAGGGTTAATTAACCCCACACAATTTGGTATGCAAATAGTAATATATATGCAATAGGAATGGATTTGGTACATCAGCAAGGAAATTTGTTATGAAAATAGCACGACCATAGGGGATCCTGTACCATGGAAAGGAAATTGGATATGAAAATGGCACAAGATATGAAATAGCAAGGTAACTAGTTACATATTTATTTCGAAAATCCTTTCCTATAGAAATACACAAAAACAACAGTAACAGAGAGAGTTTATTGCTCTAAATTTTCTATAGGTTATATATATATATATATATATATATATATATTGTTTTATCCCTCCTTCTGCTGTCTCGGAAAGACCAGGCTCCCACCCTTGTACAACCGACTCCCCAGCTTCATTCCCTAGCTGCTAACTCTCTCCTTGCATTACCTAGGTTTTTCTCCCTTTCTTTTCTTCCCTGCTCTTATTTTCTCTCCATTTTCTACTGCTCACTCCATGTTTCTAGTTAGTTAGCGCCCAGATAGCTGGCATTTTCCTTTCCTTCCATTTGGCCTCCTTCTCTGTCATCGACAATGTGCGTTTCACCTCTAAAATTTTTGCTCGCCCTACTAAACCGATACACAAATTGGAGAGAAGTCAAACAATGTCCCATGCCCTCACTCAATGATCTCGTTTTTTACATTGATGTGTGTTTCATCTTTAAAATATTACCTGCCCTAACGAACCAACACAAATATTGGAGATAAGTCAAGCAATTTCCCATGCCCTCACTCAATGATCTCGTTTTTGGCATTGTATCTATAGTGGAAACCACCACAGTAAAATTCCATATACCCCTTATGAATTCAATTAAAATGATTTAACTTTATGTTGGTAAAAACCCTCATCATGGGATAACCCTCTCATGTTTCCCATACTTTCATTTTTCCTAACCTTTTGTTTATTAGTCATACCCTCTTACTTAATTAAGTTTGGGTAAAGACATTTAATTGGCGAGATACAATATGACTTATGTATCAATTGTTTGCATGCTTACTTTTAACTTTTGAATGTCCTTTGAACATTATGTTGAGGTTTGTTATTACAATGGTGGGATAATGAAATTAGCATTAGATGCCCACTTTTTTTATTGGAGTGAGGACATTAAAATAGCAAGAAACTTCATTTTTTTTTGTAAATTGTCTTCTAAAACGTTTTCTTAAGAGATTTTTATTCAATTTATTACACTTTGGTTATTGGACTTTAGATTTTGTGTGATCGATTTTCTTATTGGTTTCTACATTTTTTTGTGTCCTTAATATCAAGGGTCTTGTTTTCTCTTGGGTTTCTGTTGTAGCTACTACAATAACCCCAAAAAATTTCGACTCTTTCAAAACTTTGGAGACCCGCCATACTTGATTGCTTATTTCCCTCTTCCTTTGGTTTCCCAAGGTTTTGTCCCTTCTCTAAACTATATATGATTTCCAAAAGACCTAGCAATATTGACTATAAGGGACCAAAATAAAGACATCAAGTATGTAAATAAATCAAGGTGCATCACCAGTCTAATGTTTTTGCAGATCAACTTGTCAAATGCCATACTTATGCACAAAGAATTGGATGTTCTGTTCAATAATGTATGAATGAAATTTCTCACAATCTCAAAGTGATATTGTTGACCTGATTAATCATAATTTCACATCACCCACCACCCAGCCCCGCTCGGCCCTTCAAAATATCCTCCTCCCTAATTCACATTTCTCAAGTCAGGATCATCCTCTTAACAACACCTCAAATTATTGTCAAAGATTATTTGGATTCCAGACTATGAATCATACAGACATCAATAATTCCACCATGCCATTGACTTAATATATCGTGTTGTTTATCATTTTTTCCTCGAGAAATTTTTAACATCAATAATGAGCAATTTTTATAAGGAAGATTCAACAACTTGAGATGAGTTATGTGTCAATGGACCACTTGTAAAAGTGTAACCTAAATTTACCAATAGTACAATGAATTCTATAAAGATATCAGCGCTATAAACCATGCAACCATGAAAAATGTCATTCACATACTTTTTTGTGTCAATTTCCTACCCTTTTACATCTATTCACCATCGGGAATTCACAGTATCAAAGAACAATTACTGAAAGTAAAATCAAAATCTAAAACGCCACATCCTTATGGCTATAACACTTGAAAATTACATGTATTCGAGTATTGTATCTTAAGGAATTAGTGAGATAGTTGTTAAGCTACTTAGGACTTCATGCCCTCATTTAGATCCAATTAGGAAAAGGAGCCACAACACGACACCCTGCAGTCCTTACTACAAATGATGGTTAATTTCCTAAGAATTTGGTCATTTTCTCCCTATCAAATCTCTTAGCTAATTAATGTGTAGCACCATTGTATACAACACTTTAGGAGGCAGAGGCACCCATCTGGGTTGGAGAATTGAAATCTGGGAAGAACTAAGTTATGATGAGAAATGTCCATCACTCTTTTGATCGGAAAGTGCATCAAGAGGCCATAGTGGGAAATTGGGCATAGGATACCTTATGTTGCTAACCTCATGAGATGTCCACGGTATGTACACTTAATAACCATAAGGTCTATGATTTAAAATTACAAGGGAAAAATCATCCTGGGTTGTATCCATTAAGGATTGACCCTACTTCACCTAGGGTCCATACATAAGCATATAAAAATAACAAAACAACTATCTAGGTATAGTTACACATTCAGGTATGATGAAACATCATCTTGTTATGATTTTGATTTATTTTAGTAGTTGAGATTGCTGTCTGTGGTCATGGCAAACCACAATGTTCTGATTTCAATATGGTTTGACATTGTTTTATCCATATATTAACTATTATCATGAATTATCTTATTCTAGCTAAGCCTAGAGGAGAAGGATCTCCTGAATTATTGGATCCCTCCTCCTCTTAATTTTCTAAAGCTCATTTTTTTACGGTGCTTGAAAAGGTAACCCAAGCAAGGTGGTATATGGGTCTATCTTCATGGATAATTTGGGATCCCATATCTACATTTACATATTTTTTGTAATAGTAATAATGTAGTAAAATTGAAAGCCTTGCAAGATGTACTACTGATTTCCTAGACTCAATGTCAGACCAAACTTATGGGGTGGGAGATTCTCAACTTGTTATAAACATAATCAAAAGAATCTTAGAATGCATCTAAACTAGAAGAATGTCTTGTATTTTGAGAATACGTAGGGAAGACATAACAACATAATAAGAAACAAAAGACATATTATGAGCTATCCTTTATTCTTGAGTAGGAAATTGTCAAGTTTAAAGAGGTAAGGAATAAACTACAAGAACCAATGGATAGGCTATATACTCTTAACATTCTCCTTAATTAATAGTTGATGAAATTGATAGCCACCTGGAATGGATTTCAGATTCAAAAGGTACTTAATAAGGACTTGTTGGAGAAGAAGAATTGCACATTTTATCCCTTGGAAGTATCATCCCTTTTACTTGGTTTCAGTTTGGTTTCCTTCTACATTGGGTATTTATTGGTTTGGTTAATGACTATTCTATGTCCTATTTTGATAAGCTAAGTGTGCAATGCCTTCCAGGTTTATAACAAACAATCCTTAAATGTAGATATATGTAATTTTCTACTCATCACCTCAAATTTTCTCATCAATTTCCCTCTTTAAATAGGTTATAAATCTTGCATTCTTTCATTCAATATAACTACTATCCACATAGGAGCACCCACATCATTGTAATGATCACACACATCTCATAGCACTTACACACAACTAAGAATGGTAGCTAAGACAAAATTTGAATGGTCCTTTCATACCAAATTTTGTGAGGTCCAATTGGGACCTCATACCATAGAGATTCACAAACTATTGTTGGGAAATATTTTGCTATCAAAAGGTATGTGAATTATGGAATCTAGATCGATAATAAGGTTGAGACCAAAAGATGTGGTCATTTAAGTTCTCAAGATGGATCCTAAATATTTTCTCTAGTAATTTTCAAGGAGGGAGAAGTAGTAAAAATGACACATAAAGTTGGTTCCTCCAAATATTGCACTCTAAAATATGGCTGCAAAAAAATATATTGATCCAACCACAATTATTTATACTTTGCATACCTTCCTCGTGGATCATATCTAGTATAATATGAACACATTTCTTTACCTATAACATCTAAGTAAAATTGCTACTCCTCCAGCTCCTCATGTTAAAAAATAACATTAGGGGAAGAAAAAGTTACCTTGAATCCTAACACACCAATAAAATTGGTATTGAGGGTCAGAAACATCTAATTGACAAAAGGAGAAACCATTCCACATTACTCTCTAGGTTCACTCAGTGTCAAGATGAGCTTGGATGAGTTGGAGAAAATATTCCCTCTCCAAAACTAGTGATCCAAGCCCTCCTAGGCCTTATAAACTCCTGGCATAGCTACTTGGACTCTGTAAATGGAAGGGAAAAATTACAAAGTTGGGAGAGACTTCGGTCTGATTTGGTATAGGAATAAATTCAATAGAACACTAGAGATGGAGTAACATCTAAATCTTAGGAGGAACAAAATTTTTCCTTGGTTAGAAAGGGAAATAAGGGCAAGGGAAAGAAGGCCCAAAGAAAACCAGAGACTATCTAGAACAATGACAAGAAGAAGGACTTGAGCAAGATAAAAAATAAAAAATAAAATAAATAAAAATAAAAATAAAATAAATAAAAAAATTGCTGCCATGAATTCAGGAATTATGCAACCAAGTTTTTGGACAAGAAGTCTAAACATAAGCCTTCAAGAGGAGCAGGAGGTGAATCACTTGCCTTACAATTCAAATTAGACTTAACCCTGATTGTATATATGGAAAAAATTGTAATGTGGAGTGTGTGGTATCTATATTTAGGTGCCTCGTTCCATATGACATGATGTAAATAATTCTTCAGTAACCTATAGGAGAAGGATCTCCAAGTTCACATAGAATTTGGGGATGATGGGTGGTACAATACTAAAGGAATTGGTACTGTAACCTTTAAAAGGGAGTCAAGCTCCCATCTTCATTTGAAAGTTGTCATGTACGTACTTGGGATGAAGAAGAACTTGATATCTATAGTTGTATTGGAGGATCATGGTTATGATGTTGTTTTCAATAAGGGGAAAGTATTTCTGAGACATGTAGCTATCATGCAAGTGAAATAGATTGGAGTTTGTGTGAAGAACCTATACAAACTTGAGCTGGAAGTTTGTGTTGCACGAAGTAGCAAGGTAGGAGAAGTGTAGAGTTGGGATGTTGGAGAACTCTGGCATAGACACATGGGACACATACACCATTGCGCCTTAAAAATCACGCATCAGATTACTGTCAGTCTCTTGAAATGCACCGTTCACCAACATGATGTCTACAAGAGATGCACATTGGGGAAATATGTCAAATCTACCTTCAAGGGCCGAGATAACAGAGCTGGAGTAATCTTGAAGTGAGTCACTCTGATGTATGTGGACCGTTTTATACAACCTCTACAATAAAACACAAATATTATGTTATTTTATTAATGACTTTTCAAGAAAATTTTGGATCTTCTTCATGTGGAAGAAGGATAAAGTTTTCTCAAAATTTGTTAAATTCAAAGCATTGGTTTAAAATGATACTGGTCAGAAATTGAAAGCCTTGAGAAGTGATAATGGAGGAGAATATGTATCTAGCATCTTTATGGAATTTTGTTCCAAAGAGGGCATTAGAAGAGAATTGATAACACCCCATAACCCACAAAAAAATGGGTTGTTTGAAAGGAAGAACAAAAGAATAGTGGGAGTAGAAAGAGCCATGTTGCATGATCAGGGGTTGCCATTAAACCTATGGGCATAAGAATGCAACAACACAGTTTATTTGCAGAACCAAAGTCTTCATAGAATACTTGGCATGATCACACCCGAAGCTTTCTATCGAAGGAATCCATATGTATCTCATTTCATATTTTTTGGAGCTATTGTGTATTTTCATGTCTACAAGGATAAAAGGAAGAAACTTCAGCATGAAGATGAGATGGGAGTCTTTGTAGGATACATAGAGACACCACATAACTATAGGGTGTCTTTGTCGTCACTCATGGTGACAGTAATGAGGAGAGTTGTCAAATTTGATGAGGAGAAGGCTATGAGATGCTCTCTAGAGTGAGAGTTGAGTATCCCACCATAGGAGGAGCTTATAGTTCCTAAGGAGGAGCCTCATGTAGATATTTAGGAGGTTTTGGAGTAGCCACATGTAGAGGAGTAAACAAGAGGCTGAGTGGAGGCATCCACTCAACCATAATCTTCCATAGAGGGGAGGACTAGAACTAGAGAAGTTGATAGATTGGTACAGGATGTATGAGAGCATGTGGGAGCTCCTTGATCTTAGCACAGTAAGAGGAGGTCACTAGACATGTACATTGGGTAAATGGCTCTCATTACATAGATCATTGAGTCATAGCCTTCTTCATTTGACGAAGCAGTTTCTTAACCAGTGTGGGTTGATGCCATGGTGGAGAAGCAAGACTCCATAATGAAAAAAAACCTCTGGGAGGTAGTGTTGAGGCCAGAGAAAATGTTAGTAGTTGGTTCCAGATGGATCTACAAATTGAAGCATGCAACTGATGGAGAATCGATAAGTATAAGGCTAGATTTGTGGCCAAAGGCTTCTCTCAAGTAGAGGGAGTGGACTATGATGAAACATTTGCACCAGTGTGAATATATTCCTTGATCATAACCATTCTAGCATTAGATACATAGATGGGGTGGAAGGTCCACTAGATGGATGTGAAGAACACCTTTCTCGTTGGTGTTGTTGCGGAAGAAATTTGCATAGAGCAAAGAAAGGGATTTGAGACATAGGATTGGGAGACATGTGTAGACTCAAAAGAGCCCTGTATGGTCTCAAATAAGCACCCTAAGCATGATTTACTCAGAATTATACATATCTCAGTGGATCGGGATTCACCAAAAGTGAAGAGATTCCAACCTATATCACATTGTGGTATATGGAAATTTTCTTATCTTGGTACTATATGTTGATGACTTGATACTTAGAGGAGATGAGCAGTTGATATGGACTTGCAAGGGGGTCATTGAAAGAGAATTTGAGATGAAGGACATGGGATTGATACATTACTTCCATGGGCTGGAAGTATGGCACAGTGATGGCGGCATGTTTATGAGTCAGGCGAAGTACACCTTCGAATGCTTCAGATATTTTACATGGAGAACTACAAGCCTATGGACATGCCTCTAACTACAAATTGGAGGAAGGAGAGTGCTTCTTCAAGAGAGGCAGCAGATGCTACCATCTATAGACAACTTCTGGGATCCTTGATGTCTTTGGTGAACACTAGGCCCTACATATGTTATGTAGCTAATTAGTTGAGTCAAGCCATGGTAAATATTACCAAGATTTCTTGGAAGGAAACAAATCATGTGTTGAGGTACCTCAGAGGCACAATCGAGTATGGGGTATGGTAAATGAGGAAAAAGGGAGTGAAGCTCCAAGGATTCACTGATGGATATTGGGTTGGGAATCCATCAAATACGAAAATTATTTCGGGTGTTATCTTCAATGTTGGGTCTATAGTTATTTCCTGGTATAGTTGGAAACAAAGGTATGTGGAACTCAACTCAATAGAGGCTGAATACATGGCTACAAGTCAAGAACCGTGTGAGGCCATATGGATGAGGAAAATACTTGTGAGTCTTTCCAATCAGCAGATGGATTCAACAATGATTTAGTGTGATAATCAGAGTTGTATCAAACTCTATGAGAATTCGGTATTTCATGAAAGGTCCAAGAACATTGATATCAGGTACCATCACTTGTGAAATTGTGTGCAGAGGAGAATTATGATCCTACAATGCATTCCAGCTGAGAAGCAAGATGTAGATATATGGAAAAAAACATTGTCAAGAAGAAAATTCAAATTCCATAGGTGTAGGTGCAAAATCCATTTCTTGCTAAGAGGGAGTGTTAGAAAATTTAGCAAGAAATGCCAAATTTGACTTGTTCCTTAGTCAAATTTAGTAATTTGATTTTCCAAATTAACGAGATGACTCAGATGGCAGTTAACTTGTGTGACATGGCCTTGGCTACTTGTTTTCTCAGTAAATTCGTGTTATAGGCTGGAAGTAGAGTTTTTCATGTAGTGTTGCTAAAATTTAGCAATCTAATTCAGTTATTGTCAATTTGACTCAGTTAAATGAACTCTAACAACTAGTCGAGTTAGTTGAAGGAAAATTGAGTAGTAGAATCATTGTTAACACAATTTTCTCTTAGTTAAACTAGTCAATCAACTAAACACAACCCAGACATGCATGAAATTTGAATTGACAGATTGACGTGGAGGAAAAGGCATGTTGTAATTATTAATTGTGTATTAGTTGAGTGTACATGCTAGGCATTGATGTAGATGATTAACTACTTGGGATTTTCACAATGTAATAATGGATTCCTTATTATTTAGGAGATAATTTCCTCAGGAATTTTGTAAGGAAATAAGAGAAAGATGGGGACTTCAATTGACTAAGTGTTGGCCAAAGCAGGACAATCAAGTAGGAGAACAAGCTTATAGTGAAGGGTGTGCTTCAGGATTGAAGAAAGACATTGTAATGAACCAATTAACATTAAGAAGTTACAAGCCTTTAAATGATAAATGAAATTTTTTATATATACATTAAGAAAATAAACGAAAAATAAGTGTCACGACTCTTGACTTTGATATCGAAACAAACCCAATTAAGAGTTTGATATTTTTTTAATATTTAAAATATAAGTTACATGAAATTGAAATGAAGACACTTTAACAATATATTGTATTCCAACGAGACAATTAAAAATAATAAGTTACAAGTCTTTAATCTTGCCCAAAATAATAATTCCTATTTCAAAACAACAAACCAAGCCTTCCATTTACAATAATTAAAAGTATTTTTCCTCTAAGGACAAATTTCAGACTAAGCCCAAATTCAAGGGCCCAACTTTAGTATTTTTCATGATCCAATTCACAACTTAAAGTACAAAGAGTGACCAAATGGAAGTTTCCCTCAAAGTCAAAGTTTCAATTCAGTATTGTGAAAATTTTGCAATATACATGGTGTCCAGATGCATACTAACCCCAAAATCAAGGTCTTAATTCAACTATTTGCAAAGCCCATTTTATGACAAGTATCCACACTGGCCACTGTCAGATACAATAAGCATCTTAGAACTCATATGTTCCTCATACACAAATGAATTTAAAAGTACTCAAATGCAAATATACATAAATCATCAAAAACTATAAGTTCTTAAATAAGAGAGCACCCAAAACCACCCACTTATGTTCAAAATTATGCCATTTTACCTACTCTAATCTATACTTACCCTAGTTTTACTTGTCATCTACCATAATGATATGTTGTATAATAATTTGAAGATGATTTCTCGTTCACAATATTTTTTATTGATAAAATAATGATCACAAAACATACACAAGCCACGAAGAGGATCACGACATCATTGTGGCAATGGAGACAGGATTCATGTCACAGATCCGGGAATTGATGAAGATTTTTTTGGACGCCAATCATCGATGAAGTATTAAAAAAATTGGAAAGTTTATCTTTGAAATAATGGGGTATAGGAAGTTTTAAATGCAATCTGCCACTAGCATTTGTGACCATATGCAACTTGCTCTTAATTGCCCAAAGTAAGTGTTATAGCTTGTTCCCAATACTCAACAGCTTCATCGAACCAAGCCTCCACAGTTTCAGGATGTCCCTGTCGAATGGCCTATTCTCCTTTGTCTAGCCCATTCAAAAAAAAATTAAACTGATAACCAACGGAAAGCTAGAGCATTATTTTCTGCCCATCAAGATAGAGGTAAATGTAAGAGATATCTTCATCATTTTTGGATTACTCAAATCATTGCAACAGCTCTTGCCAATGGAGTTTCTTATAACAGATTCATCCAATATTTGTACAAGAGGTAGTTTCTTTCAAATCGTAAAACACTCTCGCAATACCTTCTAGAGCTTCACCCACAGTAGTGCCCTATCCAACATCAATTCCAATGGAATCAATCCCTATAGATAATCCAACAAGTAATAACATAAGCAACAAAAATTAATGGATGCATGGTAATCTCCTCTTACTAAGGTTGGGAAATAGTTGATATTATACGAACACATGCCGAAACCAAAATATGTAGTTACCCTAGGAGCATGTACTATCATAGAGAAATGTTTGGTACAGATTCTTATAGTACCATTCACGAAGTAGATAAGCTAATTCCTTTGGATTTCTATTCACCAGATTTCCCACCTGAGCTAGAGGCTATTATAGATACTATAATGAAACTTCATGAAAGAAAATATAGTTTGATGGATTTATGAGGCCCAAACGCCAACAAGGAAAGAAGAAAATATTTCACTATAAATCATAGGGATCATCATATTGGATCCAATATGCATACTAGAAACTAAGGTCAAAAGTTGACTCGTTTCGGAATAAAGGATTCATGCAGCGGATGGAACATCACTGGAGAAACTATAATTAATCTTGGTATTTGGAGTTATGAAGGTGTCGCCGGGGCACATATCATGTTTTATGGCTTGTTATTTTCATCAACTATCTAGCATTGTGTATATTGGGATCTGGAAATATTTTGTGATAAACGTACATGAAAATTTTGTTTAGATTTGCCAAAAGTATTTGGAATTCATTTATTCCTCTTAGGAGTAGCTTGTTTAGGATTTGGATCATTTCATGTAATAGGTTTGTATGGTCTTGGGATATGGGTGTCTAATCCTCATGGACTAACTGGAAAAATACAACCAGTGGATCCAGCATGGGGAGCTAAAGGTTTTGATCCTCTTGTTCCAGGAGGAATAGCTTCTCATCATATAGAAGCACATGTTTTGGGTATATTAGAAGCTCTATTCGATCTTAGTGTTCGTCCTCCCCAATGTTTATATGTAAGATTATGTGATCTAGTTGGAACAACGAAGGAAAAAGTGCTTAAAGGAAGATGGATTTGTTCTCTATACTTCCATTTTCCTTTGCGATTCGCGATGCACAATTTTTCTTCATTGTGTGGGGTGTTTTCGGCATATAAACAGGAGGCATGGGTGGTATTTTAGAAATTAGGAATGAAGATCTTACTGCTCCCAAGTTTCCAATACCAAGGAAGAGGAATACATTAGTAACGAGAGCACTTTCTTATGTGAACAATATTCTACACCTCAGAAATCTAATATGAAATGCAGCTTGCTTTGGCCCCATCTCAGCTCACCTATATATACACTAGAACCCATGCGACATGCCTATGGATTTGTCACTGTATTCCTTACCTATTTTAGTTGTCAAGGTTCCCGGTATGGTGAGAGTCTACAAAGACAGAACAATTAAACACCTAGTCCTCTTAGGTAGAGTTCCCCCTTCTTCACTAGTGATTTGTGTAATTATGACTTCTTTTTTCATAGTTATGTGTCTCGAAGACCATGGTGGGGAAATTTCTTCCTATTGACGTTGAAATTTTTTTTTACTGCGAAACAAGTCCACCCATTAAACCTTTGATCCAAATTTTTGGTTTCTATCAACTCCCAAGAAGTTTCAGACTTTCAGTCTCCAGTCCCGCAGAATATATTACAGGATTTTTATTGCACCATAAAACTTCTGATCCCATTGATTGAATTTTTGTTTGAATCAGTAGACCCAATTAGTAGAATAATAAATCCAAGGTTAGGATTGACCCAATTTTTTTGTGAAGTCCAGCGTAGCTAAGACCGATGCTTGGCACATTACTCTGATACCAAATGTTATCAAACCAACTCACAAAAAGATAGAAAATATAGATCAACGCCTTAGAATTAAGCCTCTTCGAGGGGGCAACCTTCTTTACATTACGCAAATGAACAACTATTGGATGATACAAATGACATGACATCCTTTCTATATATAGGAGTCTAAGGGGTCATAATATAATCAGAGCTGACATAACAATAATAATGTAAGGGCATAATAATAACAATAATCGTCTTATATGGGGCACAATAATAACAATATGGGGACTACATGGGTACACCAATATAATAAAGGGGTTGTACTAATAACAATAAAGGGTTACACTAGTAGTATAGGTGCCTAACATGCCCCTATCCTTCAAAAAGTGTTGTCATCAATGCTTCAATAGTTCTTAATGCTTCTGTATAAAATTCTTGTCCTCCCATGTGGAATCTTCAGCGGGTAAGTTCTTCCACTTGATGAGATACTCTGAAATTGATCGATTTTGTAGCTGTCGGGTTCTTGTTTCTGTGACTGCTCCAGGTTCCAATATGATTTTTCCTTCCTCTTCAAGTTCTGACAACATTGTTTGAATTGGGATCTTCTACAACTTTTGAATGAGTGGCCACACTTCTTCGTCCTTCTTCCATTCATCCCTTGCTTCGTTTATCCAATCTGGTTGGATAATAGAAATAGCACAAAACAATGCTTCCACATCCTCATCCTTTCTTGAGAGTGCATATGCAACAAAATGTTGCTTCCCTTTTTTGTAGATGATGCCAAAGTCACAACCCAACATGTTTGTAACCCATTTTTTATGTTCTTCTAAAGATAATATTTGTTATAAAAAGTATTAAAGACTATCATGATCCATTTTTACCTTGAAGTGTCTTCCCATTGGGTAAGGTCGTCATTTCTTAAGTGCATGTAGTATTGTCAACATTTTCTTCTCATAAATAGCTTGCTTGAGAGGTAGCCATAAAATACCCAATCGCCTATGTCAAAAGTTTTTTCACTACGATGTTGATATGCCTGTTGTTTCATTTGATTCTGCACCAAAGTGGTGCTATCCTTTAAAAGTTGGAGAACTTGTTGTTGATGCTTGATGTGATCTTTAACTACTTGAATCCTTTTCTTCTTGATATGTCCTTCTATCTTGAGAGTTTGAGGAGTGGTAATTTCTTCCAGTGCATTACAATATATGGTCAAATTCATTTCTTGATGCTCTATGTGATCTTTCACTTCTTGAACATTTTTCTTCTTGATATGTCCTTCTATCTTGATAGTTTGAGGAGTGTTAAATCTGGCCAATGCATTACAAGATATGGTTGGATTCATTTCTTCTTTCTTGGTGTGGTCTTTCACTTCTTGAACTTTTTTCTTCTTGATATGTCCTTATATCTTAAGGGTTTGAGGAGTAGTAATTCTTTTCAATGCTTTACAAGATATGGTCAAATTCATTTCTTCTTTCTCTCGGGTTGGTTCCTAGTGTCTATCCTCTTCTTTTGATATTTCTTGATCCTTTTCTTCCTCCTGTCCACAATCAACATAAAATAATTTCTTCTCGGCACACTTATGACATTTAATGTATTTGTTATCACAATAGTAACAAAGCCCTTTTTCTCTTTTTTCTTCCAATTGTTGTGGTGTAACCCCTGTAGGTTGAGGAAGGCTAGGAGAAACAACACTTCCATCTTCATAGTTGTGAGGGGTAGAATTGCTTATTGCCATAATTTTTCTTTCCACTCTGTTACAAAGCCCTTTTTCTCTCTTTTCTTCCAATTGTTGTGGTGTTGCTTTAAATAAGGTGTTTCTCTTTGTATCCTCATATTGTGCTATCATTTCCTCTGTGAAAATTGACCATGTAACAAGTTGTTTACGAGAAAAAAGCCCTTGATACCATAAAAATTGATCTGATTCTAAATATGAATATGTGATACGTACCTTTTGTAACAATTGCACCTCATGTAGATAAAAATATTGCTCCATCTGTAGTATCCAATTTACCGAATCCTTGCCATCAAACTTCCTCATATCGCCTTTTCTTGATTTTAGGAGCTCGATATGGAAATGATTGTAACTCTGTAATTTCGGATCTTCCAGTTCTAAAATTGCAACCCACAGTAGCCCTCTGTGTCCTTTTCCAATGCCACCAGTCTTATTAGAATTGGATTCTCCAAGAAAGAGTTATGCACAATCTCCCAATATGACCTGATTATATACCATTTTAGAAGATCAAACTTGTATGAAGTGCTACGTATCACTGTTTTGACCTTCGGATCTAAAGCATATATACATAACACTATAGTCTGTGCTCTTTCTACGACTTCTTACAAAATTTCAATCTGATGCTTAGAGAGATAGCTATGATGATTTTCCCCAGGTCACCTGTTTGGGATGTAATTTGGGAGCCTGCAAAAACCTTAAATTTGTTGGCCTATATCTCCGAAAATATAGCAAAACAAGATTTCAAATTTGGGCCCGAGCTTCCCCATGATTTTGGTTCAAATGGGTTTTAATTTCAAAGTCTTAACCTTTGTAGAAAATAAATTATTGTGACAATTCCATGAGGACCTGTTTGAGATGAAATTTTGGATCTTGCAAAAACCCTAACTTCCTCATATCATATCTCAAAAAATATAGCAAGAAAAGATGTAAAATTTAGTGAGATTATTTCTCAAATGGGTTTTGTTTTTATCTTCTGAAACGTTGCAGAACAAAAATTATAGCAAAAATTCCATGATGACCTGTTTGGAGCAACAGAACCCTAGAATCTAAAGCTTTGATACCAAATGTTATGAAACCAGCTCACAAAAAGATAGAAAATATAGATCAATGCCTTAGAATTAAGCCTCTTCGAGGGGACAACCTCCTTTACATTACACAAATGAACAACTCTTGGATGATACAAATGACAAGAACTCCTTTCTATATATAGGAGTCTAAGGGGTCATAATATAATCAGAGCCAACATAACAATAATAATGTAAGGGCACAATAATAACAATATGGGTACTACATGGGTACAACAATATAATAAGGGGGTTGTACTAATAACAATAAGGGGTTACACTAGTAGTATAGGTGTCTAACATTATCATTTTGTGTTTCAATTTCATAGAAGTACTCATCGTAAACAAATACTAGCTCCTTTAATTATAATAATAAAACAACAAATTTGCATATTATTTCCCTAGCTCCATTAAACTAAACTAAACAAATTTGTCTATTTTTCTATGTAACATCAAATGTCTTGCTAACAAATTTCTTACTAGCTTTGAAACTTGCAGAGAAGTCAAACATCTCCATTTTAAAAAGGAACCAAAACTCTATTAAATAGAAGACATATCGGTGGCATTTGGAAGGATAGGAAATTGGTCAATGGATGTTGGAATAATATAGGGTGGGAAAATATTTTGACAAAAATTGGGAAAGCAAGATTAGAGAGACCAAAGTCATTGTGGAGCTTGGGGAACAAGTCGTTGGCCTTATTGATCTTTATATAATATTTACTTTATTATAAATAAGAATTTTTAATGTTTAGTGATTTAGTTTTTCAAAATAATCTACTTCCAAATTAGTGATTCTTCTCCGGTGTACCTTACCTTTAGGGGCAATTGCTAGTTATACATTTTTTCACCTTAATTTCAAAATAAAAGTAACAAAAACACCAAACACGGGGGTTATTTCTTCATATTATTTTAGTTTTAAAGAACTTGGCCATTTATTTTAATAGAGAATTCCAAACCTTGGTTAACTGTTATACGTTTATCTCGTAATGAATTTTTTTTTAAGAAATTATCACACATAAATTGATTAATTTTGAAAAATTATCACTCATAAATTGATTTCTACAAATTACACAGTTACATTTCCAAACATTAAAACTAAAAAAATAATGAAAAAATCAAAGCAAAGAGAAGCTAATATTTATATAGCAAACACCTAACCAATCACCCAAATAAATCCATGCCTTAGCTACTTGGAACTTAGTTTCACCCTAATTTCAAAGAAGAAGTAACATAAACGCCAATCTCTTTGGGTTTATTTTTCATATTATTCTTAGTTTGTATAGAACTTGGCCATTGTTTTTAATAGAGGATTCCAAACCTTGGCTATTACTTTAAAAAAAAAATGTTGTACTTTTATCTCGTAATTTTGAGAAATCATCACTCATAAGTTGATTTTTACATCGTAATTTTGAGAAATCATCACTCATAAGTTGATTTTTACATCGTAATTTTGAGAAATCATCACTCATAAGTTGATTTTTACAGGTACACCATTACATGGTTGAATAGGAAAGATAAAGCAATAATGAAAATAATCAAAGAAAAGAGAAATTAATATTTATAATAATAAACACATGATAAGTCATCTCTCTCTCTCTCTCTCTCTCTCTATATATATATATATAAGTGATTTATATAAGTGATTAGGGTAATCACATAAATTAAATGATTGGTAAATTTTGATAGGAATTAATTTAAGATAAGCATTAAAACACTTACCTTATAATATATTTCACATTTATAAAAATAATTAAATTTTAAATTTATTTTAATTTTTATTATTATTATTAATTACAAATAAAATTAATATATGACTACACATATATAGAAAAACATGTAACAATATTTTTAACCATGGTTATTTACCTTTACTTTATCATAAAAATTCTTAAAAACTTAAAAAACATCATGGGCTAATAACATGACTTATGAATACCACATAACCAGTATGACTTTTTATTTATTCAAATAATTACAAAAACATAAGTAACTTGGAGATAAATCTCAACACTTAATTTTTGTAAACTACTATAGATATTTATATTCCAACATATTCCATAAAGGTGAAATTTCTACCATTTATTTGATAATTACTATTTAAGTAAATTAAAATTATAAAAACTCTATTTAAAAATAAACATACATGTTAGCATAATGACCTAATATTTTATGCATTTTATTTAATTCCATATAGAATGTAATTACATGAAAATTAGATAAATTTTTAATTAAAATAAAATATTATATTAAATGTATTTTATTTAAAATATTAAACTAAATATATAGATATGATATTAAAAAATCTAAATTTAAAATTTAAAATTATTATTATAGTAATGTTTTGGTTAGATATACAATTATAATTTTTATTTTTCATAAAGTTTAAATGTATTATTCTGAACCTATCCAATGACTAGACAATGTAAAATAAAAAAAATATTATAGTATAATATATTTACTTTAGTTGTTTAATGATAAAATGGTATTATTCATTGTAAAATAATTAATATAAAGGTGTTCAAATTTATCCGTGTGAATTAAGGATTTTATTTTTTTTATTTTATGAATTTATTAGTTAATTATATTGATAAGTATGTTTATATTAGTTAATTATATTGTTAGTATGTTTATATTAGAAAGATAGTATTAAATTTTGGAATGTTTTTAACTAGCAATTGCATAGGATGTTGCAAAGGAAACGTGGTAAGGTATAAATAACTATTATATTTCTTAACAAAAACATAACTATTATCTTTATCATTTTTTTACTAACATATTGCTATTTTATCTTGTCTACTTATAGAACGGCTCAGTTTCTCCATATATTATGTCCTCCTTCTATTCATTTACAAGAAATTCAATCATTTCATGCAAATGCAACAGAGCACACTATGTCAGACATCTATACTTCTTCAAACTCCTTTGAATTGCATGCTTAGAAAAAAAAAAAAAAAAATCGACAGACTTACATAAGGAGCGAATAAGATCTTCTCGAATTTTATGTCCCATAGTCTTGAGTTTGAATTTCAACTCTTTGGTTTCATGCTATCACACTTCACTGTCACATTTTCCATTTCTTTGTAGAGTAGAAGCAAGTAAATTTCTAAAAGTTTTACTTATTGTTGCGTAAGTGTGTATTAATGCTGAGGCTCGCTTGTTTTTTCGAAAGTTTATAAGTAATTTTATCAAGAAATGACCTTCAGCAGTAGTTAAATCCACTTTAGCATCCATGTCGAAGTTCTTCAACAAACACACCGGTGCAATATAATGCTCCAAAGTTTGAGATTCACTGTTCACTGCCCTTTCTTGTACATGCCCTGTCTTTTACATCTGCATTTTCAAAATGTTGGGATGTTGTATAATTTCCGTTAGATCGTCCATTCCCATTTCAATGAAAATATTCATAAAACATATAAGGAAAAATTATCAGACCGTTCATCCCGGCCGGGAGTACACCAACAATACATATATTAATTTCTAAAAATACAAAGCATTAAAATTTTTATATTAATTTTATCGAAGCAAATCTTGAAGCAAGAAACGATGTTTTATGAAGAATTTAACTAAAACCCATGCCAGGTACAAAGATACTGATTTGAGACGGTTAAAGTGAAAGAATAGCCTTTTGTTGGGTTGAAATGCCTGAAATGCACTTCGATGTTTAAAGTGAAAGATCGGCTTTTTGTTTCATTGTTTTGCATGGTGCAATAAGCATTTACATATTAATTTTTTAAAAGCAAACCTTGAAGCAAGAAAGGACTTTTATTTACATATCACTTTTTTGAAAGCAAACCTTGAAGCAAGAAAGGACTTTTATTTATATATTATTTTTTTGAAAGAAAACCTTGAAGCAAGAAAGGACCTTTAAAGAAACAAGAAATTAGGAACTAAAATAAAGAAAAATTACCATCAATGCCCTGAACTAAGATATTGATTGAAGAAGGTTCAATCCAAAGGTTAGCATTTTGTTTCTCTGAAATAACCCTTAATTGTTTAAAGTAAAATATTATTTTTTTTTTCCCTAAATTTCCTTATGTTGTTGTAACAAACATTTAGTCTCACTGCCATTTTCTTAAGAAAGGAATTCTCCAAAATATAAAAGCTTTCCATCAAAATTGCATTGATCACAAACCACATATAAATGTCAATATTGAGGAAAATATTGTGGATATTGTGGAAAATATTGTGGATATTGTGGATTTTTCCAATAAGGTCCTTACCAACCTTGTTGCAAAAATTGGTTTTGGGGATGAGATGGACAAGGTTTCCAAGGAAAGGGTGTGTTCCAATTACTTTGAGATGGATGTGCATAACCTTGAAATTTTGAATTAGGTTCTTGCATCATATCTTTTTTACTAAGTTGTCATGGTCTTCTTGGAGCTACATAACAGAGTTTCTTTAGTGATTGACTTGCTCCATTATCTTCCTGGTAAAATTCCTTCAACCTTGGTAACAGTGGGAAATATTTAGTAGCATGTGATTTTGTATGGATAACACAAATATCAACATCTTTCAAAAATTTTGTCAAATGATATTTGGTATACATCACCTCTACTCATAAGATCAAGGAGATCAATCCACTTATCCATAAGTATTCTAAGTAAGAGGCTTTTTAGTGTTTCAAATCCTAAATTATGTAATTTTTCCCTCTTAACATTATACATGAATCTCTCTATTAGATCCTCAAGGCTCTCATCTTCGTTTTGAGTCATTCTAAATATTTATTCTTTAGGATCATGGTCTTTATATTTTTCAAGAAATATATTTTTCATATAATTCCATGACCTTATTAAATTAGTCTCTAAACCCGTGAGCCATTTAAGATCTCTATCCTTCAATTTTATCAGAAACAATCCCAATTTTTGAGTATTTAGTAAGTAACATGATCTACAAAGGATTTCAAATTAAAAGAGAAATGTTTTTAGATCCTCTGACCTCATACCATGGAAGTTGGGAAGGAAATACAGATGGATGTTCTTCATATGAAGAGTGCTATTAGTATCTTCAATGGGAAATCTAAGAAGATCTTCCTCATTGTCATCATCTCCATATATTTCTCCTACCTTCTCTATCCTCTCCTCCTCTTCTACCTACAAAAGTGGATGGTGATGTGGCTCATACTGCACCATGTGATCAAGTGGGGGTGTGGTATTGAAGTTTTTTTTTATTTTTATAATTTTTTTTAATAAAAATACTAAAGAAATTTTATTTTTTCTTTTTGAAATGAAATGTGTCTAATGCAAGTTTTGTGTGTTTTTACAGAAAGTAAAATAAATTAATCAACTAGGGAGCAAAAAAATGCATACTTTGTCACCTCCCTAAATGTCACCAAAAAGTGACGAATCTCAGTATTGCAACAAGAATGGTACAACTCCCAAGGATACAAACTTAAATTATCAACATGGGGTTCGTACAAACTTAAGAGATATTTGTACTACATGCGTAACATGCAATGTGTCATATTTTTGTTGATTTGATGTAATGAGTGAATATCATGGAATCAAGCCTAAACTAATTGCGGAAATGGAAATGCTTAAGAGATATTTGTACTACATGCGTAACATGCAATGTGTCATATTTTTGTTGATCTGATGTAATGAGTGAATATCATGGAATCAAGCCTAAACTAATTGTGGAAATGGAAATGCTTATATATTTGCAGGAATGGAAACGTTACTCTACTTTTCATAAATATAAAGTTTGACCTACTCGCATGAATATAAATGATATTCTATTTGCAAAATATAATTGTTGCATCAAAAGGAAACCTAGTATATGCAATATAAATAACATTGTGGTAAATGGAAACCCTAGCTTAAGATGTATGAAACAAAACCTAATAATGAAATAAATTTTAAATTTTTGCATTCAAAATAGATTTTTTCAACAAATTTCATAAGGTACTTCATGAAGTAATCATGAAAATCATCATTATCCTCTTCAGTTATGTCTACTAACCATAACTACAAGGGTGAATTGCAATGGAGAAGAGACAAGGCTTAAGAGCTATTTTGGTCTTACTCAATTATGGTACAAATCCTATAGGTAATTATTCAAGCCTAAAGGAAAAAAACCAATATTTTGGAGCATATCAAGTTTACGCATGCTACATGAGTGTTACGGGACTACTATAGGAGGTGCTACAAGAAGCCATGTTTTGTTACAAGAGTGAGATAACTTGTTGAATGCCCAATTAAATCAAATGAAAATGAGATGGATTTTTTTTTATTTATTAGGATGTCCTAGGACTCCATTGGAAGTGTTGGAAGTGGACTCAGTCCAAAATAACCCTATTACCATGTGCTAAAAATAGCAGAAAATTACTTACTCTAAAAAAGCCTACCAAATTCTTAACCACATAATCAAGTGGTAATTTTTTTTATTAACTTGAATTTTTTTATTACCAAATACAATTGGAATCAACTCAAATAAAGCTCATTAAAATGTTCTAAAAAATAACATAAAATTACTACTATTTTGCTACAAAGGGACTTCCAGAAATTCTAGATTTGTGAACTAGTAAACCAATCCAAGTAGTTTAATGATGAATACGACTTTTCAAAGTTTTTCTAAGGATGAATCATGATTTTGAATTTTTAAATAACCTGAAAAATAACTCACTCCAATCATTTAATCAATATGACTTACAACAAAAGAAACATGAATAGTAAATGCAGAAATAAGAGATGCCAGTGCAAAAAACATTTAAAGAAAATAAAAATTATGTGAGAGAGATTTGAGGCTCCTGGGATGGCCAAGCCCAAGAAAAATGATATTCCTATGAAGAAAACCAAGCTTTAGAAGCTAAATATGGCACCAAACTTCATTATTTGAATCAATACAAGTACATCCCTATTAGAAATGAAAGTGGAGCTACTAAATAACAAGTTTTCACCACAAGAAGACTAAGAAATACATGTCTCTAGAGGTAAATTTGAGTTTTTACTTATACAAAGTAATGAGGAATCATTCTCCCTCAAAACGTGGATCTCGTTCCCAACACTAGAATTTGCATTAAATTACATGGAACACATTCCTAGATTTTCCCAATCAATGGAGCTCCAAAATTTGTCAATAATTTCATGACATTTTTTCATTTATCATCCAATCTTGATCCTCCTGTAGTAGGGGTCAAGTCCCTATATTATCTCCTCCTCCAAATCTTCATAATTTTCCTAATATTCTCACAGTATTATACAAAAATAGATAATATTAGGCACATAATATGCAATAATATCTAAACCTTCCTAATAACATATTAAAGCTAAAAAAGACATTATTGAGTGTAAAATGAGAGATTTAATATATTCTTTATGTGCATATGAAAGGTTAGATGGACCTTAACTTGTTTCTAATTTGGAGGCCCATTATACTTTCTCATTAGGCTTTTTCCATTATAGCTAAACACATATTACTAGGATTTTTCCATTATAGCTAAACACATATCGACCCAATAAATTGATGTGTTTATAATACGATTTTACTTATAATATTAATATCCAGAGATTAGCCCCTACAACTCTTTGATCCATAATCATTTTTATGGCAGTATGAACTAATGAAAAAGATTCGTATTCCATGAAGGTTATCTACATGTAACTTTTCATTAGGCACATCCCCCCTTTTACTCATACAACCTTTGTTGGTTACTCTATCACTAGTATGGAATTGTCATAAAAATTAATATCTTATTTCCAGCATACGAAAGTACATATATATGCTACTTGTGGTTGTATGATATAAAATCACTTTATTATACTTCTGTCTAATGGCTTTATTAAAGTATTCGCTCAACTATAGTTGCTAAAAGAAGAATATTGTTAATATAAATATTTTGGGTGTAATTTTTTATTTCTTAATCAAGATTCTTGTCCAGACTCATGAACATATTTAAATATTAATAAAATTCAAACTTACTTTACCTATTCCATTCCCATATTCATCTGCAATAACTTATTAGAGTTCCCATTCACGTTTGTTCCAATTGACTCTCATGGGGATATTACTTAATTATTTCTATTTTTCATTTACGCTTCTTGTGTATGCTTCCACTATTGAACATTTCCCTTATTGTTAACTAAAGTTAGAGATTCTAAAATACTATTTTGTTTAGATTCTCTTCCCAAGAGCTAGACTAGAGTCCCCTTATTATAAAAAGTGACACTTTTCTTGTCTAACTCTCATAATTTAATTCTATAAGTTATATATATATTCCATCACCTAATTGAATATATTAGCTTAGCTTAGACATTTAACCATACTATATTAATTGTGGTGACTACAATAAATGTACATGCATATTTTTGTTCATAATAACCTACTCAATCTAACCACCATATTTAGCTTCTTGTATAGTTCAACAAATTATAATAAAACTCATAATAGGATTAGTAAATAACATTAATGAATATAACTCATCATTTGATAAGAAAATCACAAACGTCTGACCATAACCAGTCACTTGGGATCACTTAGGGAGAGATGGCATTCTTCCCAACCAGCAAACTGCAATCAACAATTCCCCCTAAGCTAAATAAACTAAATACTATAAACTAATATTATAAACCAAATATATGACAATCCAAATACAACCAAATATCATAAACACATATATAACTAAATATTATAAATTAAATTTAACCAAATATTATAAACCAATAAACCAAATATTATAGACCAATAAACCATATTTTAAAGAAAATTAATGCGAGTTATAATCACTTGTTCAATGTATATTTACTGGATGTTTTGCTTGTTTATAGTTATTTATATTTATAAAGTGTTTTACTTGTTTATAACTATTCATAATTCATTATATATTACACTTTATATATTAACTCTATATATTAAAAACCCAATATTACAAACCTTGATATTAAACTTTATATTATAAACCCAATATTAAAAATACTGAAACCTCCAATATTATAAATCTTAATATTATAAAGTCTAACATTATAAACTATATTTTAAAGAAAGATGATATAAGGTATAATTATATGTTTAATGTATATTTATAAAGTGTTTTACTTGTTTATATAAACCCTAATATTAAACCTTGATATTATAAACCCTAACATATATAAATTGTATTATATTATACCCTCTATATTAAAAATCAAATATGATAAAACCTATATTATAGACCTTAATATTAAATCCAACATTGCAAACCATAATATTAAACCATGTATTGTAAAGTCAATATTATAAACCTACTATTATAAATCCTAATATTAAATCCTCATATTATAAACCCAATATTATAAGCCATAAAATAATGTAAACTAATAAAACAAATATTATAAATCAATAGACCAAATATTATAAACTAATAAACCAAATATGAAATCAAATAGTAAGCCTCCCACATGTATACAGTGGACTAAACAACAAGGAAGGTGCATAAAACATTAACTTTGGCATTGTCTAACAAGGCCACAATTTCGTAAAGATGGTGAATTTTTCATTGGAATTTAGTTAGAAATTCTTCAAGAATTCTGACTGTGGGAGTGTTTAAATAATTTTCTATGGTGGAAATGCATTAAGAACCATCAAGAACTCCTCGGACAACCAAAATCCTGAAACTTGATAGTTGTAATCTGGATTTCCAAAAATTTCTGCCAAATTTTCTCAAAATTGTTTCAAATTTTCCATTGTTTTTAAAGAAAAATGTAGCATGTTTAGACAACATGTTAATTTTTTTGATAAATATAAACACTCGCCCCTAAACGCAAATGCATAAAATGTTAATTGTTCACTGAATATCCATCAAATAATCTAACAATCCACCCGTAATGTTATTTGTGGATTATTAATCTATATTTTTTTTCTCCATTATAAACACTTTTAGATATGGGCAGTGCCCTTAATACACATGTTAGGTCCAATTCCTTCCAAAAAGGCATAGACTTGATATCAGTTGGCTCTCCTTGTTGAAATTCAATCCACTCCTCTTAGCCACTCATATCCTATCCCATTCTCCTTTGTATCTTCATGTCACAAAGGACTTCCTCCGTGGACTCGATTATAAATATTGGCTGCTTGGCTACCCCTTGTAAATATTCATTGTTTGGCTAATTTTATCCTGAGAGGATATAAATATACAATTTTTTCTCGACTAATTTCTACTTTGATGGCTTCGTAGCAATCGATTGTAGCATTGGAGATGCAATTCTTACTCGGTGAGAAACACGTATAATAAATTCCGCCATGCTCGTCGTCTGTACACACTAATGATATATGACGGATGAGTTTGGGATCATTATTAGTTTGTTTGTTTGTGTTGTTGCAAGATGTAGTGTAATAAGTGGGATGATGTTCACATTAGTCAATACATGCAACGAGATGAACTGGTGGGTGGGGGCATCTTGGTAGGAAGTAATGGGGGGTGGGGGCTTACTGGCGGCGGCTTCTCCCTTTTCATGACCCTATGATGATCGCATCATTTTTACCACTGACGGCGTGTGTCACTTGAAGATTTTCATTATAAGACACACAACTACTTACTCCCAGAACATGTCTTTAGCTTATGTGTCTCTTAGCGAAGCCATTATCCACTTGCAAAATAAGTTTTCAAGTGACCTTATGCAAACAATCTTCTCTGCGGACGGAAGCGATTTCTCTAGTCTTATATTTGAAATAAGAGTTTTTTATATAAGAGTTTTTAATGTTTAGTAATTTAGTTTTTCAAAATAATTTGTTTCTAAATTTGTGATTTTTTTTTAGGTGTACTTTGCTTTTTCAGAAGCAATTACTAGTTTACATTTTTCACCTTAATTTCAAAATAGAAGTAACAAAAATACCAAAATCTTAGGGATTATTTCTTCATATTATCTTGGCCATTTATTTTAATAGAAAATTCCAAACTTTGGCTAATTTTTGTATCTTTATCTGATAGTGAAGAATTGTTTTTAAAAAATTATCACTTATAAATTAATTAATTTTAAAAAATTATCACTCTTAAATTGATTTCTACACGTTACAAGTTACATGCCAAAAAAAAAAAAAAATCAAAGCAAAGAGAAGCTAATATTTATATGGCAAACACCTAACCAATCGCCCAAATAAATCCATGCCTTAGTTACTAGGAACTTTGTTTCACCCTAATTCCAAAGAAGAAGTAATAGAAATGCCAATCTCTTTGGAGTTATTTCTCATATTATTTTTAGTTTGTATAGAACTTGGCCATTGTTTTTAATAGAGGATTCCAAACCTTGGCTACTACTTTTGGAAAAAAAATGTTGTACTTTTATGGCGTAAGGAAGAGAAAATTTTGAAAAATCATCACTCATAAGTTGATTTTTACTTACATGGTTGAACATAAAAGTTAAAGTAATAATAAGAAAAGTCAAAGAAAAGAGAAATTAATATTTATATATAATAGATATATGATAAATCATCGAAATAAATCTATATCTATATTTTAGTTACTTATATATAATATATATATAATATAAATAATTAGGGTAATCATATAAATTAAATGATTGGCAAATTTTGATAGGAATTAATCTAAGATAAGCATTCAAACACTTATTTTATAATATATTTTACATTGTTCACATTAGAAAAATCAAATAAATAATTAAATTTTAACTTTATTTTAATTTTTTTATTATTATTAATTACAAATAAAATTAATATATGACTTAAACACATATATAGAAAAAATGTAACAACATTTTTAACCATGGTGATTTACCTTTACTTTATCATGAAAATTCTTAAAACCTTAAAAAATATCATGGGCCAATAACATGACATATCAATACCACATACCCAATATGACATTTTATTTATTCAAATAATTATAAAAGCATAAGTAACTTAGAGATAAATCTGAACTCTTGATTTTTGTAAACTACTATAAATATTTATATTCCAACATATTCTATAAAAGTAAAATTTCTACCATCTATCTGATAATTACTATTTAAGTAAATTAAAATTGTGAAATTCTATTTAAAAATAAACCTACATATTAGCATAATAACCTAATATTTTATGCATTTGATTTAATGTCATATAAAAATAATGAAATTACATCAAAATTACATGAATTTTTTTTGTTAAAATAAAATATTATATTAAATGTATTTTATTTAAAATATTAAATTAAATATATAGAAATGATATTAAAAAATATAAATTTAAAATTTAAAATTAATATTATAATAACGTTTTGGTTAGATATACAATTATAATTTTATTTTTGAGAAAGTTTAAATGTATTATTATGAATTAATTTTATCAAAAGAATGCTTGAGCGAGAAATGACGTTTTGAGAAGAAATTAACTACCATCAATGCCAGGTACAAAAATAATGATTCGTGACGGTTAAAGTGAAATATCAGCCTTTTGTTTGGTTGAAATGCCTGAAATGCACTTCGCTGCTTCAAGTGAAAGGATCGACCTTTTGTTTGGTTGTTTTGCAGGTTGGAATAAGCATTTACATATTAATTTTTTGAAAGCAAACCTTGAAGCAAGAAAGGACTTTTAGAAAAAAAAGAAATTAAGAAATAAAATAAAGAAAACTTACTATCAATGCCCTGAACGAAGATAGTGATTGAAGAAGGTTAAAGCGAAAAATTTTGTTTGTATGAAATAGCCCTTAACTGTTTAAAGTAAAATATCAGTTTTTCGCCTAAATTGCTTTGCGTCGCTGTTGTAACAAACATTTTATCTCACTGCCAGTTTCTTAAGTGAGGAATTCTCCAAAATATAAAACTTGCCATCAGAATTGCGTAGGTTGTTGATGGTCATTTTATCTCCATCAAAACTGCATGGCGTCTTTCACGGCTTCAAAACTGCCTGGCGTTTTCACTCAGAGTTTTTTCTATTGACTGCAATTTGGATTTTTGCAATTCTTTTTCTATTGACTGCAATTTGGATTTTAGCAAATCAAAAGAATTGCAGTCCAAGCACTGTGATAGAGAGCTCATATTGTTTCCCAACCTTCAATTGACGATGCGAAGCTGAAACCAGAAGCGAAGCCAAAACCGTTCTGGAGGGATCAAAGATGATGCGAAGCCAAAACCGTTGTGGAGGGATCAAATTTGTGCTGGTAAAGTGGTTAGGGAGTTCCAACTACTTCAGCGTAATCGAACGATGGTTCAACCGTCTAACATATCATTTAATGGTGCACAGTGAAGTTTCTCTCAGAGGCAACGCTTTATTACATAATTATAAATATTATAGGTTTAAGATGTATTAAAAACTATTTTTGGTTTTTGTGATTAAATTTTTTAATTTAATTATAATTTCTAAATGACGATGTGTGATTATTTGCATTATTAAACCTTTTTTAGCCATATAGCCATATATCTAACTTCCAACTTTAAGAAGCTTTTTAGCCATATATCTAACTTCGAATTTTAATATTTAAATTCTAAATTGTCTTTCTTTCCTTTTTTTCTTTATAACACTAGTGTGCCTTAACCTCAACTTCTCTATCACTGCTTGCGCTCTCTCTCTCTCTCTGCACTATTGGCCTGCCAATAAAGAAACCAACAATTGACACGGATTCAATAACTTAAAATTACATAATTCTTGTTTTGATAAAAGGAAAAAAAAAGTACCTGAGCCCACACTGGATTTCAATAGGTTAGAAACATATTGGCCCTAAATTTCAATAGGTTACGAACATATTAGCCCTGTTCTACAAAGCTATCTAAACCAAGCCAAACAGAAAAACACAACCCATGATCAATTAAGACAAAATATAAGACCACTGAGCTCGAGTAGCAAAAGCCCACGAGCGCGAGTTGTATTTGTTCTACCATAAACCACGAAGAAACCACGAACCGTGAACCGCAAAGGAGCATATATATACCCATGAAGGAGCCATGACCAACAAACCATGAACTGCAATTTCCCTTCGACCTGAGCTGGAGCCTTTAACTGCCACTCTGAGCTCGTAATTACCGTGAAGCCCACAGAAGGCAGAGAAGACCCCAGCGAGACTAAACAAACCCCCGGCATTCAACCATTGGGATAGAGCTGAGTTTTAAATTCGAGGAATGTAGCCACTAAAGTACAACGAGTGATTTGCATTGAACCTGAGACTGCATTAATATAGCTTACGAATTGTGAGGAATCAAAGAATCCTTTCAAAAAACTAAAACATGATGGTAAACCAGGGAGGCCATTTGGGATTCAAAAACCACCATGCGAACATGGGAGGTTGAAGGTGGCCAAATGATAAACAAATTGTGAGACTGGCCCTTCATCGTTAAGAAGACCAGAATAGGCCAAGAAATGGCCCAACCAGAGAATGGGAAGAAATTATTAATGTGACAAGCATGGCGGCGCTGCAGAGACAAGACGAAGGTAGAAATGCATTGCAAATTCTTACGAATTCCTTGCAGGATCACATACTAAAAACGAAACAAATCTAAGGAAGGATTCTGAGTATCGATGATGTCACTTTCGTCCAGAGCCAAGATGAACTTCTTCGTGTAATTCTGTAATGAAATGATGAGCCTGCGAGCCGAGTCTGTTAGAAAACTAATAAACTTAAACAGTGATTCTGCATGCGGAAAGAACTGAAAAGAATCACTGAATCTTAATGCCCAGGGATACGAATTACCTCCAGCCATTGGTGAAACTGTTGATGCAATTTCCTTCTGAAACACCACGCTCCAACTGCACATGCAAAAAGGAAAGAAGACAGCTGATCTGAAGGCACTTCCAAGCTCTACTATCTCAGCTAGATGGTGTAGAACTGAAGGGGATTGAGATAGGAGCTTGGGGACCAAACAGATGAACATATAGTTAAGCTTCCATCAAGCTTCTAAAAGCTATGTGTTAGAAAAACCACAAATCAAGGTAGAGATCAGATCAAAGTGATGGACCACTTTAGTAGCTCCTAATTATAAATTTAGTAATTGCAGTTGATTTTCTTAACTTAAGGAAACTACTGTAGTTGGTTTCCATAAGTTAAGAAAAGCTGCAATTCCATAAATCAAGGCAGCTTTTGTGCAAAATTAATGGAGCTTAACATTCTCCCACTTGGTCCATACTTCCAAACTTAATGTCTCAAAAACCATTGATAATCTGTATTAAGTAATAGATACATGAATCATGGCGATAAGTCCTCTAATGACGAGTATTATCTTCCATGTATTACTATGCATTTATTCTTATTATAATTTATGTGGCAACAATATCTTAATGAATAAACCTTATGTTTATTCTTGGTCCTTCTTAAATGAATTTTCTCAAATCAACTTAAGGTGCACATAAATATGAGAAAAAACATCACAATAATTAAGAATTTCGTTAACATTGTCCATACAATGAAAAACTACATAATGGAACCAAGTCCCATATTCAATACATGATCCTTGAATTTAAACGGTGGCATGCCCTTAGTCAAAGGATCAGCGATCATTAACTCAGTGCTGACGTGCTCAATGACCACTTTATTTTCTTTAACACGTTCCCTTATAGCTAAATACTTAATGTCGATGTGTTTATTTCGACTCCCACTTTTTTAGCCATAAAACCAGCAGCTGAATTATCACAATATATTCTCAATGGCTTAGATATAGAATCCATAATTCTAAGCCCAGAAATGAAATTCTTAAGCCATACACCATGTAAAGTAGCCTCAAAACAGGAGACGAACTCGGCTTCCATAGTGGAAGTGGCAATCAAGGTCTGCTTGGCAAATGTATCCTGATGTTGATTTGCGTGAATCAACACATTCAGCAAAGTCAGAATCTGAGTAGCCAGTTACTTCCAAGTTGTCCGTCCGTCTATACATAAGCATGTAGTCTTTGGTCCCTTGAAGGTACCTCATTACTTTCTTGCAACTCTCTAGTGGTCTAAACCTGGATCATTCTGATATCGTCCCAACATTCCCACAACAAATGCAATGTCAGGTCTTGTGCAGACTTGAGCATACATTAGGAATTGCTGATCTCTTAGGTCTAGTAGATCTTCTTAATGTTGTACCATCATCTTCCTGAGAAGTATGTGGTTCAACTTGTTGTTCAAAAGTTCTTGGCAACTCTTGAACTCCTTGATCTACTGGAATATCGTCAGCAGCTTGTGGAACTTCAACAATTGGTTATTCAACACCAGTTTGTACTTGAGGGTGCTATGAACAATAACCAATATTTCACTTGAAGTGGAAGGTTGAGATTCTGAATGATCTTTCTCAGAAACTATGTTTCTGGTTTGATCGCTCCCACTGATCAAGTCATTTTCAAGAAACTTTGCATTTCTTGATTCCACAATCCTAGTGCTGTGAGATGGACAATAAAATCTATAAGTATGTATGATTTCTAATATGTCTGAACTCCTATTGGCACCTTTCTTTGACTTGTTGGTCTGCTTTCCCTTTATGCAGTCCACACAAGTCTCAAGATCAGTAAAATCTAGAGTATTAAGTATTCCTTCATTTACCAATCTTTTAATTCTATCTATGGAGATATGACCTAGTCTCCGGTGCCACAATTTAGAGGAATCTTCATTAATAACACATCTTTTAGTGCCAGTGTGAACATGCGTTGAATCATATGTGACTTTGTTTTGTCAATTAATGCAGTAAATACCATTAGACAAAATACCATTCCCAACATAATCAGATTTATAGAATAGACTGAAAGATTTTTCTGAAAAGTTTAAGGAATATCCAAAAGGTACAAGCCTTGAAATTGAAATCAAGTTTCTAGAAAAACTTGGAACATAAAAGGTCTTTTCTAACTCCAAAACAAAGCCACTATTTAAAGTTAAATAACATGTTCCTATAGCTTCTACATGCGAGCCCATCTTGTTTCCTGATAAGATGCTTTGCTCACTTCCCACTGGCTTCCTTAGGTTCAGAGAAATTTGCAGGTTGTACTACTGCATCAAAATAAAGAATCACATGCTTATGTTGAGGCTTAATTAACTTTCATGTTTTACCAATGTAAAACATGCTAAAAAGAATTGAATCAAATGACATGAAAATTGCCTGTGGGCTAAATTTTCAATTCAAACAGATTCAATAAAACTTTATGAATTTTCATGTTTTACCAATGTAAAACATGCTAAAAAGAATTGAATCAAATGACATGAAAATTGCCTGTGGGCTAAATTTTCAATTCAAACAGATTCAATAAAACTTTATGATAAAACTTATTAGTTCATAACTCTTGTGGGTAGGTTATGAAATTTTATCCTAATTAATCACATAAATATAATAAAAGTTCCTGTGGGATAAAATTTATTATATTCAGTGTAATTAATTACAATTTAATGTCTAAATAATCTTTATGTGATCTTATCAAACAAAATATATAATTTTATTTAATTAAAGATGCTGTGGCTACTCTCTAATTAATTAAAATTATATGGATCACTAGACATTATTTTGTTGCATAAACAAAACTTAACCAGAGAGAAAAATAATGTTTACTGAAAGGAGTAAGTCAAAATGACATTTTAATAAACTCCATAAAACTGTAATAATTCTCCAGCAAAATCAAAAGCAGTCAGCATTACCGAAAATGACTACAAATTGATTGTTCAATTTATAAACTTAACCCGGAGATTGACTCTCAAAAATTAATTTTCAACAATGCTAAATCTGAACTTCATGCGAAATAAACATAGGATCAAAACTGAATGCCCAAATGAAAAATAAACCATTTCTTATTTCTCTTTAATTACAAATGTTCATAAATGTAAGTTCAATGTAAATTTTACAATAAATATGTAATCAATTTACTTTGCATTTTGCATTGTTGATTTTATATAGTTATCCAAATTAACTATATAAATAAATAAATAATTATATATAACTGCATTTATATTGCATTTATATTGTTTGTCCATTATCGTGTTAACCCTTATCTCATGGGCATATAGGACCCATTTCTATGGCATAAGATCTACATGACCACCACGATAATGTCATGCAAACCCACATGGATCATATCATCTAGGCCCAAAAAGATGAGTAATATTCAAAATTGTTTATAGTATATACATCATTGTTGCACTATTTGTAGCTTGGAGACCTATCAAGAACACACCTTGTGGGCCTTTTAGCCTCTAGACGGCTCATACATGCCCAAGTGCTTATGCCATTCAAGCCAAAATTATAAATATCCATCGGATGCATGTCCATATAGACGCATGAACCAACACTAATAAAATCCCCATGGATTATATTACTGTAACAAACATTTTACATGCAGAAATTATTATGTTTGAAACTAAACCCTTAAGCAAACGCTTTGCCAAATTTGATAGAATTATATCAAAAGATTTATATCTGGTAATTTCTGCCGAATAAAATGATCATAATTAAAATCAGGCAGTGTTAAATTTCAAGAACAGTGCGCCAGATCATTTATGATGTGCTGAATAAACATAAATAAAAAAAATTGTTTCATGCACCATATTAAAGCGCCTTGGGGTTCATAGCTCCCACTAGAAAACACTAGAAAAGAGCATTCCCCTACGTGAACCACTATTGGAAAACACTTTACAAAATATCAAGAGATCAGAAACAAGGCTCGCATAAAGCACTGAATAATGGATTAAATATATATGATAACGATTATTATGTTACCGATTCAACTGTCATTGTTGATTAGCAGAATCAATCAGTTATGATTAACTTGCATCGATTCGAAAACCAAATAAAGAATAGTAATATAAATACGTTTGCATTGATGGCAATTTTAATAACCTTTTGCCACCATGCGAATTACTGCAATGAATCTTACGGATTCACTGGATCGAATTCATAATTCCTATACATACTCCAAATTTGAACCATGGAACGCTAAATTTTGGGACTAACCTTGGCGCTTACTCTAACAAAAATAAGTTCAACAACTCATAGAAAAATACAACAACAGCTGAGTTTCATGGAAACTATAAAACGAGGAAGGAGCCAAAAAAAAACAGAAAATGTTACTGTACACCTTGCCCCTAATTTATGAATTGTCATCATTTTCAGAGACGAAAGATAAGAACATGGAAAAACTTTATGGATTGCCCTCAATTAGGCCGAGCCATCCAGTCCCCCATACACAGCAATAATAATTGAAGTTTTGTATGGATCGGATTCGCGGGAAGACAAAACTCCTCCGTAAGAATTGAACTCTTGACCACAAATTACCCTAAGATTTGAGCTATTTCATAAACTGCGTCATTAATGCGCGCTGGCAATATATGAGCCTTGAGATAACAGGCGGATTCAAAATTCCCCTGTTTTTAAGGTTTTGACGATGTAAATCGCCCGGGACAAAACTGCAGATAAAATATATTTTCTGCAAACAAAATTTCCTCTAAATTTCTGATAAAAGGATCATTTGTAGCCAATAATCGTCCCAATACAACATCTATCAGAAAATTTATAAAGGAAATTGAACGAAAATTCAAAGAAAATTCAACCTTTTGTTTTGCATACACTTGCGCGCGATCGACTCTGACTTCCAACAACAAAATGGTGATAGTTGCATAGAACGAGGATATTGGCCAATGCACATAATACACAGGTCATGTATACGACCCACGGTTTGCGCAAAAGGAAATAAATTATGGAACGAAACGGTGGATCGAAATTTGTTTCTTGGCCAACACACAGCAAGGCAGAGGTAAAAGGGCTCTGATACCAACTGTTAGAAAACTAATAAACTTAAACAGCGATTCTGCATGCGGAAAGAACTGAAAAGAATCACTGAAACTTAATGCCCAGGGATACGAATTACCTCCAGCCATTGGTGAAACTGTTGATGCAATTTCCTTCTGAAACACCACGCTCCAGCTGCACATGCAAAAAGGAAAGAAGACAGCTGATCTGAAGGCACTTCCAAGCTCTGCTATCTCAGCTAGATGGTGTAGAACTGAAGGGGATTGAGATAGGAGCTTGGGGACCAAACAGATGAACATATAGCTAAGCTTCCATCAAGCTTCTAAAAGCTATGTGTTAGAAAAACCACAAATCAAGGTAGAGATCAGATCAAAGTGATGGACCACTTTAGTAGCTCCTAATTATAAATTTAGTAATTGCAGTTGATTTTCTTAACTTAAGGAAACTACTGCAGTTGGTTTCCATAAGTTAAGAAAAGCTGCAATTCCATAAATCAAGGCAGCTTTTGTGCAAAATTAATGGAGCTTAACAGAGTCCTGTGTATGCTGGCCAAGGTTGATCAGTTAATGCATCCATCACAGGGGAATTTAACGAAGCGTGCAGGAGTTTTAATTGGAAGAGGTTAAATGTTTGAGAGTTTTTTTCAATCATTTTGGTTTTCATATAATTTAATTACTTCGGTTTATAATATTAATAATTCATTGGTTTTATAATTTAATCCTTTGAGTTTATAATATTAATAATTTTTTGGTTTTATTAATCTCTTGAGTTAAAACTATTAATTCTTAGGGTTTATTAATTCCTTGGGTTTTTAATATTGCTCTTTTTGGTTTGTTGATTCATTAGGTTTATAATATTTATCCCTTGGGTTTACTAATCAGTTGGGTATATAATACTAGCATTTGCACCTAATGTTGCAAAGGAAATGCGGTAAGGCATAGTGTGTGGAAGAATATTGATATGTGAATGGGCTTTTATGGGCTTTTTTTAAAAGGGTCGATGATTTTGAGTTTTAATTTGAGGAAGCCATGCCGAAAACCGTGTTTGGGGGTTAAAGTGACTACGAAATGGAATACAAGTAGTCATAAATATCCATTGAACTTGTTTAGACACCTTCGTATTTGGATAAAAATTGCATAGTTGAAGGTGAAGGTAAACGAATGAATTCACGCGAACAACAATTGGGTATCCATATCGATTTGGATAGTGTTATTTAAGAAATCATTATTCAAATGGGAAATTTAATTAATATGACAATATATTTAAAACATGTATTATATTCATTAAAATAAATTGATTTTGTTAACAAAATATGTTAAAAGCCATGATAATGAATTGGTTGTGAAGACATAAACTATCAAAATGGTATTTGATCTTGAAACATCATTTTTCAAGTTTTAATTGGAAAATACAACTAGTGAATTCTAACAGAAGAGGTTAGAGAAGCAATATAATATTCTAAAGAACATTGTGGTTGTCATTCCATTTTTGAAGTTGCATCAAAAATTATTGGTGGCATCGAAGACTTGAAGAAGCAGTAATGAACCTGCAAAATGTATATTTTGTTAGAATTTGTAATATGTAAATCAATTGTGGAAATTTATTAGTAATACTTTGCATGTGAGTTGTGTTAAAATGAATTTGGAATGAATGGAAATGAAGTTACCTTTGGCATGGGGATTTATATATTGCTAGTCGAAGATGCATGGTGAATGATGGCATACTGAACACCATTGGAGATTTATGCGTAGTTGGAGACGCATATTTCTTGCTTGCCATTCTGCTCGTCTTTTTCGCATTTTGTCACATTGATGAATGTGGTTTATGCATTTCAGGGAAAATTTTATTTGTTTTAATAATTGTATATTTGGACGCAACTGCTGGATTTGGTACCCAAAGAAATCTATTTTGTATATGCTGCAGTGTAAGTATTGATGCCTCGATTTCGTCCCAATAGTTACATAGTTGTGCTATTTCTAAGTCCATGTGTCTTGTTGCAAAAGAAAGAAAATTTTAGAATGAAATGCATAGATAATATAAAGAAATTCTACTATTTGCATAATTATTAATAATGATTAAATTTGATTGTTGTTGAAAGATATGAAAGGTATGTTATGAAATAGAATGAGCTAAATAAATAGAGGAAACCTTTTGGTGATGTTAAAGTATGGATTGGAGCAGATTCTCTAGAGGTGGCATTGAACGGAGAATTTCTTCCGCGTGTTTTCTACGTGTAATGTTTTTGTTGTCCTTCATTTTATTGTAACGATCGAAACTGAATGCGGGGATAATCTGGAGATCTTGTAGAGAAGGTACTCTAGAAATTGTTGTGAATGTGAAACCTTGATGTTTAGTTTTCCCAATGTCAATTGTTGCTTTTGGAAGTGTCATACCTTGAGATTTATGTATCGTTAAAGCCCAAGCCATCTTTAGTGGAATTTGTGTACGTCCATTTTTTTTTATTGCTGGAATAGGCAAGTGAGTGGGGTTTCTTTCATCCCAAGGAGGCCCGATGTATTTGGGAAAAGCTACGACAACAAATGTTGGAATTTGTGGTGGTGCAGTTGATTCTTTGTAAAAGATGGTTACAATTTCTCCAAGGGAACCATTAACAAGTCCGGTTGAAACCAAAAGGTTGGAAGTTAACATAACTTTTTCGCCATTGCATAGTAACACAATTCGCTCAAGTTGCTCGTCTTCTGAGGAAATGTTGGAATATATGTTGTCATCTTCAGCAATGGATCTTGCGATTGAAGTGTTTAGATATTTTATCATTTGCTTATTATGGACCATTGTTTGAGCATTTGTTGCAAATAGATACATGGAATCATGGAAGGAATGTATCTCATCTTCTAATAAAAAGGAATTTGTGTGCAACATGAATATGTCCTTAGATAAAGGTACATGGATGAAATAGAAATTAAACAAAAACTCAGAAAGGAGATTAAGGTTATTACCGGAGATGAAGTAGTCCAGAAATGTCCCCAAAAGTTGAATTGCCTAGAAACAAAGCCTACATTCATCCAATGAGTGCATCAGCATTTGACTAGCTGAGAAATTGATCAAAGCTTTGACTAAATTAGTCTTGTTACTTATCCTTGCTGCGAAATGACAAGTTCTATCGCTGGTTTGAATAGCATATCAACTAGTTTGAATGGCATAAAGCCATTCATTTATTTTATTTCTAAGGAAGACATATTGGAAACATTTAGGCACCATTTATTAACCTGCAAATTTACTATCTAATCTCATAATTGATGGAAAGAAACATTTATAGTTTCAAACATGGCTTTATAAAGGTAACTATGATAATAGCATTTTGTTGTATGGAATAAAGAAGCTGTGAGATATCAAATGGATCATTACTATGCAGATGGTTTACAACCTTGGAACTCTAAAAACCTTTCCTACAACAGTGTTGTGCATTAAGAAACAACAGAAGAATGTAATGAAATTTGTAGAATTTTTGTTATATCATTCTTTAATAGAGAAAGTATATTACGTTAGCCTTCCTAGTCACCCAGGCCTTTAGTTGACATATTCAAAGACAAAGAAAGGATAGTTCTTGTGAAAGCTAGATGAGAGGATAAAATGAAGTATGTTGCTCAAAAGAATAAAGGAATATGAAATAGCCAAAAGTAGTGCAAGAAAGGAACGCCTTTAATTGCTAAATGAACCAAGATACTGAATGAAAAACAACAACCCACTACAAACTTTTACTGGAAGAAAACAACAAAGCCTGTTATGAAATTATGTACTGAGACTACTGATGGTTTTTCCATAGAAGCTAAAGAGAATGCTTTGGTTTGGTATCATCTTGATGTTGATCTGGATTTTTGATCTTGCCAATCCAAGGAGTTGTTTAGATAATTTGGAGAGTGTGTTTGCAAACAAGCAAGTGAATGTCAAAATTGTACAACATATTATTGAGGTTTTTGTTTATAGGTCTACTATGGGGTCAAGGTCTATGGAGAAATACTCAATATTTAATATTGTATAATGTGTATGTTAGTTACAAGTTTATGTATGTAATCTAATGATGGCTTCCATCAATCTCAATCTATACAATTTCTTAGGCATGAGAAGATGCTACCTCTGCAATTTGGTCATGGATTCAAAACAAAGCAGCAAAATGTTGATAATAGAGATGGCTTCAGTGGTGTCTATGACCAAGTTGTTCACATGAAGGAGCTTATTTTCCTTGAAGCACATGCAGAGCCATATATGAGGGTATTGACTGCTAGTGATGTTGTCATAGGTACATTCGTAACTCTTGTTGGAAAAGAGAGGGTAGGAAAATAACGTACAAATATTGAGAAACACCAAACACAATGGATTTCCAATTATTCATGTACTCCTATATCATTGTTTTATGGCATTAGGATATCAAAGAGATGAAAACCATGGTTTTTGATAGCTAGACACTTTTTTTTTGTAGTTTTGCCAGATGTCTACGAAAAGAGTAATTAATTTATCCTACGAATTTTACCACTAATTATATTTTTACATGAGGAATTAACCCATGGATAAAGTAGAGTATATTTTTCAAATAAGTTATATGAAACAAAAGGTTTTGTAAACCATACTTCAACAGATGACAAAAATTTCTCTTTCAAAATTGGATAAAAGGACCATTGAATAACAGGTGGCATAGTTGACCGTGTTTAAAGGGAGGTCGATAGATTTTCAGGAATATTTACAACAGATTCACAAAAATTTCTCTTTCAAAATTGGATAAAAGGACCATTGGATAACAGGTGGCATAGTTGACCCTGTTTAAAGGGAGGTCGATAGATTTTCAGGAATATTTACAACAGATTCAAATTTGCAGGCAAGATATCAACAGTCAAACAATCAATTTCCAATTTGATCGCATAGGAGTTTCTATCATTTCTGTATTCCTTGTAGAAACTTAAAATATATTTTATTTTTAGTTTACTGTTAGGATTTTATTCCTAAAACCTTGTAACAGCTTGAGCTAGTGAAGTAAAAATGACCAATATTGCATGTTTATTGTAGCATACAACCCTTGTAATAGTAACTCCATGGGCATGTTATTCAAAACCCAGAAAAATGATTGAAAATCCTCATTCTGTAGCCGATAGCTAGAGCACGAAACCAGGTTGTAGCATTTCTAAAAGGAAATAAATACAGTCCACCTTAGCCAGCATCAAATGAGAATGCTTATGTATCTGTTTATTAAAATATTCCATACATACGAAGGCCTAAATCAATCCGTTTGTGCCTGCTCGGACATTTCCTAAGCCTTATTTGGCGTGTCTACATTTTCCAATCCAGCAAAATCTAGATACCTTGGAATGAATACAGATTCTAGAATGTACGGTCTGCTTGCTTTGGTTGTGAAAGAATACATTTGACATGCGAGCATTGAATTTACTTGCAAAACAATAACTAAAGTCATCTTGTTACGTTGACTGTCTTTTACTCTATTAGGGATATTTTCCTCTTTTGGACAATATATATCCAGTCTCTAGTCTCTGCAGCATCTAAAATATTAGTGCCAAACAAAATTTCATCTGAAGTGTTCACATTGGAAAACCCTGAACATGGAGCATCTTTATAAGCACTATGCAATCCTCTTCAAACACAAATGAGGCCTCAGCTGAATAAGAATACATTGGTCTTCCAAGCCTTGGGGCTTATAATATGTTGAACCTAAAGCTGAACAAGCTTATAATATGTTGCGCCTAAAGCTGAACTACAAGAACATTTTTTAAAAAAATTGGAAGTGTTGACGGTCATCAATGTTTAAATATCATTACGACATAGTTGTTTCTGTAACATATTAGTGCCAAACAAAGTTTCATCTAAAGCGTCCACATTGGGATGGGAAACCCTGAACAAGGAGAATCTTTATGAGCATTGTATAGTCTTTGTCAAACACAAACAACACCTCAACTAAATAAGGATGCATTAGCCTTCCAAGACTTTGGGTTTTATGATATCTTGGGTTTAGAGCTGAACTGCCATAACATTTCTCAAAATGCTCATGATCATCACATCTTTAAAAATCATCACATGACACAGTTGTTTTTGTTTTCTATCTTTGAAAATCATCACATGACACAGTTGTTTCTATTTTTTGAGGAACGCCTTTAATTGCTAAATGAACCAAGATACTGAATGAAAAACAACAACCCACTAAAGTATATTATGTTGGCCTTCCTAGTCACCCATGCCTTTAGTTGACATATTCACAGACAAAGAAAGGACAACACTTGTGAAAGCTAGATGAGAGGATAAAATGAAGTATGTCACTCAAAATAATAAAGGAATATGCAATACCCAAAATTAATGCAAGAAAGGAACACCTTTAATTGCTAAATGAACCAAGATACTGAATGAGAAACAACAACCCACTACAAACTTTTACTGGAAGAAAACAACAAAGCCTGTTATGAAATTATGTACTGAGACTACTAATGGTTTTTCCATAGAAGCTAAAGAGAATTCTTTGGTTTGTTATCATCTTGATGCTGATCTGGATTTTTGAGCTTGCCAATCCAACAATGCCCAATTTGCAGTATCGATGAGATAGGGAAGAAATGAAGAAAGTTGAGTATAGCTTTATGGAGAGTGTAAGCCATTGTATAGTGGCAATCTTCCAAGCAGAGAAGTTACTCATAATTCAAAAGTTTGCAAACTTGGTTGCTATTGAAAATGTTTCAGTTCCTTGAATTTTTACAGCTACATTGTTTATGTTAGAGATAATGAACCCAACGGAGATAAAATTTGTAACCATGAAGGTATGGTGGTTCAAATGGTTTTTCTTTATGTTCTCTAGATCATCCAACAATGCCCCATTTGCAGTATCGATGAGGTAGGGAAGAAATGAAAAAAGTTGAGTACAGCTTTATGGACAGTTTAAGGCTTTGTATACTGCCAATCTTCAAGCAGAGAAATTACTCATAATTCAAAAGTTTGCAAACTTGGTTGCTATTGAAAAAGTTTCAGTTCCTTGTATTTTTACAGCTAAATAAGATATGATTTCATTTATCCAATCATTTCTTGAGCAATATAACTGTTTGGGTCTTAAACAGAAGTAGGACCGGTATTTAATACAAGGAATTATTTCTTGTATCCACATTTATGTTTCGAGCCAACAATAACACTTTCACTTATTTTGCAAAATATGGCATCTAAAGCTATCTGCTTATTGGTAAAAGCCTTTTATACATAGTTATCAGAAGGGGTTTTTGATGTTGTTATGAATAAGGGAGGCTTGATTGCATTAATGGAAACAGAGTTGGCTCTTGGGCTGGGGCTTAAATTCCTCTCTGAGTTGAAGCATGTACATAGAAGTGTAAATTCCTTAATACCGAAAAGGAAGGATGATGGACAATTTCAAGTAATACATCAAGAAACAAAGATGGTTCAATCATTTTGATTGGCTGAGAAATTGAACAAAGATTTGACTACATCAGTCTTGTAACTTATCCTTGCTGCTAAACGACAAGTTCTATCACTGGTTTGAATGGCATATCAACTGGTTTGAATGGCATAAAGCCATTCATTTATTTTATTTCTGAGGAAGACATATTGGAAACATTTAGGCACCATCTATTAACCCGTGAATTTACTATCTAATCTCATAATTGATGGAAACAAACATTTATACTTTCAAAAACGGCTTTATAAAGGTAACTATGATAGGTAACAGAGTGTTAATGCAACTCGATAGTAACATAATGAGCTTAATTTCTAGAACTTTAGATGACAAATGACAGAGAGGGAAAAAAGTTAAAACAGTTGCCCCTTAATGATATGATAGTGAACAGAGGTCTAAGAGATCTTGAAAAGATATTCTCATATAAAGGTCCATGGATGAAATAGAAATTAAACAAAAACTCAAAAAGGAGATTAAGGTTGTTACCGGAGATGAAGTAGTCTAGAAATGTCCAGAAATGTCCCTGAAAGTTGAATCACCCAGAAACAAAGCCTACATTCATCCAATGAGTGCTTCAGCATTTGACTGGCTGAGAAATTGAACAAAGCTTTGACTAAATCAGTCTTGTTACTTATCCTTGCTGCTAAATGACAAGTTCTATCACTGGTTTGAATGGAATATCAACTGGTTTGAATGGCATAAAGCCATTCATTTATTTTATTTCTGAGGAAGACATTGGAAACATTTAAGCACCATTTATTAACCCGCAAATTTACTATCTAATCTCATAATTGAAGGAAAGAAACATTTATAGTTTCAAACACGGCTTTATAAAGGTAACTATGATAATAGCATTTCGTTGTATGGAATAAAGAAGCTGTGAGATATCAAATGGATCATTACTGTGCAGATGGTTTGCAACCTTGGAGCTCTAAAAACCTTTCCTACAACAGTGTCGTGAATTAAGAAACAACAGAAGAATGCAAATAAATTTGCAGAATTTTTTTTATATCATTCTCTAAGAGAGAAAGTATATTATGTTGGCCTTCCTAGTCACCCAGGCCTTTAGTTGACATATTCACAGACAAAGAAAGGACAGCTCTTGTGAAAGCTAGATGAGAGGATAAAATGAAGTATGTCGCTCAAAAGAATAAAGGAATATGCAATAGCCAAAAGTAGTGCAAGAAAGGAACGCCTATAATTGGCAAATGAACCAAGATACTAAATGAAAAACAACAACCCACTACAAATGTTTACTGGAAGAAAACAACAAAGCCTATTATGAAATTATGTACTGAGACTACTGATGGTTTTTCCATAGAAGCTAAAGAGAATGCTTTGGTTTGATATCATCTTGATGTTGATCTGGATTTTTGATCTTGCCGATCGAAGGAGCTGTTTAGATAATTTGCAGAGTGTATTTGCAAACAAGCAAGTGAATGTCAAAATTGTACAACATATTATTGAGGTTTTTGTTTATAGGTCTACTATGGGGTCAAGGTCTATGGAGAATTATTCAACATTTAATATTGTATAATGTGTATGTTAACTACAAGTTTATGTATGTAATCTAATGATGGCTTCCATCAATCTCAATCTATGCAGTTTCTTAGGCATGAGAAGATGCTACCTCTGCAATTTGGTCATGGATTCAAAACAGAGCAGCAAAATGTTGATAATAGAGATGGCTTCGGTGGTGTCTATGACCAATTTGTTCACATGAAGGAGCTTATTTTACTTGCATCACATGCAAAGCCATATATGAGGGTATTGACTGCCAGTGATGTTGTCATACGTACATTCGTAACTCTTGTTGGAAAAGAGAGGGTAGGAAAATAACGTACAAATATTGAGAAACACCAAACACAATGGATTTCCAATTATTCATGTACTCCTATATCATTGTTTTATGGAATTAGGATATCAAAGAGATGAAAACCATGGTTTTTGATAGCTAGACACTTTTTTCTGTAGTTTTGCCAGATGTCTATGAAAAGAGTAATTAATTTATCCTACGAATTTTACCACTAATTATATTTTGACATGAGGAATTAACCCATGGATAAAGTAGAGTATATTTTTCAAATAATTTATATGAAACAAAAGGTTTTCTAAACCATACTTCAACAGATGACAAAAATTTCTCTTTCAAAATTGGCTAAAAGGACCATTGGATAATAGGTGGCATAGTTGACCCTATTTAAAGGGAGGTCGATAGATTTTCAGTAATATTTACAACAGATTCAAATTTTCCCGTAGGATATCAACAGTCAAAATATTAATTTCCAATTTGATGGCAGAGGATTTTCTATCATTTCTGTATTCCTTGTAGCAACTTAAAATTTATTTTATTTTTAGTTTATTGTTAGGATTTTATTCCTAAAATCTTGTAACAGCTTGAGCTAATGAAGTCAAAATGACCAGTATTGCCTGTTTATTGTGGCATACAACCCTTGTAACAGTAACTCCATGGGCATGTTATTCAGAACGCAGAAAAACGAATGAAAGTCCTCATTCTGTAGCCGATAGCTAGAGCACAGAACAGGTTGCAGCATTTCTAAAAGGAAATAATACAGTCCATCTTACCTAGCATCAAATGAGAATGCTTATGTATCTGTTTATTAAAATATTCCATACCGACGAAGGCCTAAATCAATCTGTTTGTGCCTGCTCGGACATTTCCTAAGCCTTATTTGGCGTGTCTACATTTTCCAATCCAGCAAAATCTGGATCCCTTGGAATGAATACAGATTCTAGAATGTACAGTCTGCTTGTTTTGGTTGTGAAAGAATACATTTGACATGCAAGCATTGAATTTACTTGCAAAACAATAACTAAAGTCCTCTTGTCATTTTGATTGTCTTTTACTCTATTAGGGATATTTGCCTCTTTTGGACTATATATATCTAGTCTCTCATCTCTGCAGCATTTAAAATATTAGTGCCAAACAAAATTTCATCTGAAGTGTTCACATTGGAAAACCCCGAACATGGAGCATCTTCATAAGCACTGTGCAGTCCTCTTCAAACACAAATGAGGCCTCAGCTAAATAAGAATACATTGGTCTTCCAAGCCTTGGGTCTTATAATATGTTGAGCCTAAAGCTGAACAAGCTTATAATATGTTGCACCCAAAGCTGAACTACAAGAACATTTTTAAAAAAAATTGGAAGTGTTGACGGTCATCAATGTTTAAATATCATTACGACACAGTTGTTTCTGTAACATATTAGTGCCAAACAAAGTTTCATCTAAAGCGTCCACATTGGGATGGGAAACCCTGAACAAGGAGAATCTTTATGAGCATTGTATAGTCTTCGTCAAACACAAATGACACATCAACTAAATACGGATACATTAGCCTTCCAAGACTTTGGGTTTTATGATATCTTGAGTTTAGAGCTGAACTGCCATAACATTTCTCAAAATGCTCATGATCATCACATCTTTAAAAATCATCACATGACACAGTTGTTTCTGTTTTCTGTCTTTGAAAATCATCACATGACACAGTTGTTTCTATTTTCTTAGGAACGCCTTTAATTGCTAAATGAACCAAGATAATGAATGAAAAACAACAACCCACTAAAGTATATTATGTTGGCCTTCCTAGTCACCCAGGCCTTTAGTTGACATATTCACAGACAAAGAAAGGACAGCTCTTGTGAAAGCTAGATGAGAGGATAAAATGAAGTATGTCACTCAAAAGAATAAAGGAATATGCAATAGCCAAAAGTAGTGCAAGAAAGGAACGCCTTTAATTGCTAAATGAACCAAGATACTGAATGAAAAACAACAACCCACTACAAACTTTTACTGGAAGAAAACAACAAAGCCTGTTATGAAATTATGTACTGAGACTACTAATGGTTTTTCCATAGAAGCTAAAGAGAATGCTTTGGTTTGGTATCATCTTGATGCTGATCTGGATTTTTGATCTTGCCAATCCAACAATGCCCAATTTGCAGTATCGATGAGATAGGGAAGAAATGAAGAAAGTTGAGTATAGCTTTATGGAGAGTGTAAGCCATTGTATAGTGGCAATCTTCCAAGCAGATAATTTATCATAATTCAAAAGTTTGCAAACATGGTTGCTATTGAAAACGTTTCAGTTCCTTGAATTTTTACAGCCACATTGTTTATGTTAGAGATAATGAACCCAACGGAGATAAAATTTGTAACCATGAAGGTATGGTGGTTCAAATGGTTTTTCTTTATGTTCTCTAGATCATCCAACAATGCCCCATTTGCAGTATCGATGAGGTAGGGAAGAAATGAAAAAAGTTGAGTACAGCTTTATGGACAGTTTAATTCTTTATATATCACCACTCTTCAGGTAGAGAAATTACTCATAATTCAAAAGTTTGCAAACTTGGTTGCTATTGAAAAAGTTTCAGTTCCTTGTATTTTTACAGCTACATAAGATATGATTTCATTTATCCAATCGTTTCTTGAGCAATATGACTGTTTGGGTCTTAAAGAGAAGTAGGACCGGTATTTAATACAAGGAATTATTTCTTGTATCCACATCTATGTTTCGAGCCAACAATGACACTTTCACTTATTTTGCAAAATATGGCATCCAAAGCTATCTGCTTGTTGGTAAAAGCCTTTTCTACATAGTTATCAGAAGGGGTTTTTGATGTTGTTATGAATAAGGGAGGCTTGAATGCATTAATGGAAACAGAGTTGGCTCTTAGGCTGAGGATTAAATTCCTCTCTGAGTTGAAGCATGTACCTAGAAGTGTAAATTTCTTAGTACCAAAAAGGAAGGATGCTGGACAATTTCAAATATTACAGCAAGAAACAAAGATGGTTCGATCATTTTGACTGACTGAGAAATTGAACAAAGCTTTGACTAAATCAGTCTTGTAACTTATCCTTGCTGCTAAACGACAAGTTCTATCACTGGTTTGAATGGCATAAAGCCATTCATTTATTTTATTTCTGAGGAAGACATATTGGAAACATTTAGGCACCATTTATTAACCCATGAATTTACTATCTAATCTCATAATTGATGGAAAGAAACATTTATAGTTTCAAACATGGCTTTATAAAGGTAACTATGATAGGTAACAGAGTGTTAATGCAACTCGATAGTAACATAATGAGCTCAGTTTCTAGAACTTTAGATGACAAATGACAGAGAGGGAAAAAAGTTAAAACCGTTGCCCCTCAATGATATGATTGTGAACAGAGGTCTAAGAGATCTTGAAAAGATATTCTCAGATAAAGGTCCATGGATGAAATAGAAATTAAACAAAAACTCAAAAAGGAGATTAAGGTTGTTACGAGAGATGAAGTAGTCCAGAAATTTCCAGAAATGTCCCTAAAAGTTGAATCGCCCAGAAACAAAGCCTACATTCATCCAATGAGTGCATCAGCATTTGACTGGCTGAGAAATTGAACAAAGCTTTGACTAAATTAGTCTTGTTACTTATCCTTGCTGCTAAACGACAAGTTCTATCACTGGTTTGAATGGCATATCAACTGGTTTGAATGGCATAAATCCATTCATTTATTTTATTTCTGAGGAGGACATATTCGAAACATTTAGGCACCATTTATTAATCCGCAAATTTACTATCTAATCTCATAATTGATGGAAAGAAACATTTATAGTTTCAAACACGGCTTTATAAAGGTAACTATGATAATAGCATTTCGTTGTATGGGAAATTTGCAGAATTTTTGTTATATCATTCTCTAAGAGAGAAAGTATATTATGTTGGCCTTCCTAGTCACCCAGGCCTTTAGTTGACATATTCACAGACAAAGAAAGCATAGCTCTTGTGAAAGCTAGATGAGAGGATAAAATGAAGTATGTCGCTCAAAAGAATAAAGGAATATGCAATAGCCAAAAGTAGTGCAAGAAAGGAATGCCTTTAATTGCTAAATGAACCAAGACACTGAATGAAAAACAACAACCCACTACAAACTTTTACTGGAAGAAAACAACAAAGCCTGTTATGAAATTATGTACTAAGACTACTGATGGTTTTTCCATAGAAGCTAAAGAGAATGCTTTGGTTTGGTATCATCTTGATGCTGATCTGGATTTTTTATCTTGCCAATCCAAGTAGCTGTTTAGATAATTTGGAGAGTGTATTTGCAAACAAGCAAGTGAATGTCAAAATTGTACAACATATTATTGAGGTTTTTGTTTATAGGTCTACTATGGGTCAATGTCTATGGAGAAATATTTAATATTTAATATTGTATAATGTGTATGTTAGCTACAAATTTATGTATGTAATTTAATGATGGCTTCCATCAATCTCAATCTATGCAGTTTCTTAGGCATGAGAAGATGCTACCTCTGCAATTTGGTCATGGATTCAAAACAGAGCAGCAAAATGTTGATAATAGAGATTGCTTCAGTGGTGTCTATGACCAAGTTGTTCACATGAAGGAGCTTATTTTCCTTGAAGCACATGCAGAGCCATATATGAGGGTATTGACTGCCAGTGATGTTGTCATAGGTACATTCGTAACTCTTGTTGGAAAAGAGATGGTAGGAAATAACGTACAAATATTGAGAAACACAAAACACAATGGATTTCCAATTATTCATGTACTCCTATATCATTGTTTTATGGCATTAGGATATCAAAGAGATGAAAACCATGGTTTTTGATAGCTAGACACTTTTTTTTTGTAGTTTTGCCAGATGTCTACGAAAAGAGTAATTAATTTATTCTACGAATTTTACCACTAATTATATTTTGACATGAGGAATTAACCCATGGATAAAGTAGAGTATAGTTTTCAAATAAGTTGAATGAAACAAAAGGTTTTGTAAACCATACTTCAACAGATGACAAAAATTTCTCTTTCAAAATTGGCTAAAAGGACCATTGGATAACAGGTGGCATAGTTGACCCTGTTTAAAGGGAGGTCGATAGATTTTCAGGAATATTTACAACAGATTCAAATTTGCAGGCAGGATATCAACAGTCAAAGAATCAATTTCCAATTTGATGGCAGAGGATTTTCTATCATTTCCGTATTCCTTGTAGCAACTTAAAATTTATTTTATTTTTAGTTTACTGTTAGGATTTTATTCCTAAAATCTTGTAACAGCTTGAGCTAACGAAGTCAAAATGACCAGTATTTCCTGTTTATTGTAGCATACAACCCTTGTAACAGTAACTCCATGGGCATGTTATTCAGAACCCAGAAAAATGAATGAAAATCCTCATTTTGTAGCCGATAGGCTGAGGATTAAATTCCTCTCTGAGTTGAAGCATGTACCTAGAAGTGTAAATTTCTTAGTTCCAAAAAGGGAGGATGCTAGACAATTTCAAATATTACAGCAAGAAACAAAGATGGTTCGATCATTTTGACTGACTGAGAAATTGAACAAAGCTTTGACTAAATCAGTCTTGTTACTTATCCTTGCTGCTAAACGACAAGTTCTATCACTGGTTTGAATGTTCATTTCACTCTTGGCTATGCTTATGAAGAATAAATACAATGACTTTGTGCATTAAGAAACAACAGAAGAAGGAGATTAAGACTGTTACCAGAGATGAAGTAGTCCAGAAACGTCCAGAAATGTCCCTGAAAGTTGAATCACCCAAAAACAAAGCCTACATCTCATAAACCATTCTGCAAGTGGTCACGCAGCGGTATTGCCATGAGAGTCAGGTTTTCGCAGGAACCCAATAGCTTGCGTGAGAAAATCGATATTAGCTGGGGTGCTTTTGCAGCGTTGAATATGCTTGGCACAGAATAACAAAATAACCTCAAAATAATCTTCATCGTTCTCCTTAACAATGGGCAATTACGTATGGTTACATAGAACAGTGACTCGAATATATATAAAACTTCATAACTACCACCATAACCAGAGGGCGCCATATTCTGATAGAGAGCAAAACCATGTTGCTGAAAAAAACGGCCTACGCGGCCCTCATGCAGCCTCCTCTGCCGCCCTCGTCATCATTTTTACGTCGTCCTCTGCATGAACCCTTCTCTGCAGGTCCCAACCCTCCTCTGGAGTGACCCCACCTGCGCCCTCCTGAACACCCCCGCCCTCCTCTGCATCAAACGTTGATATCCGCGCGTACGACGGGTTCGTTAATGTGGTTAGTTTTAAGGGTTTTTTAATGTTTTAAAATATTTTTAATTATTAAATTAAACGGTTGATTCTTGTTCAATCGTCTAACAAAAGATCTAACGGCTACAATTAGGCCAGAAAGGCATTTGGGGCAGTTCATTTCAAAGGGAAACGCCTTATAGCGTAATTATTAATCTTATGGGTTTGTTTATCCCTTGGGTTTAAAATGTTAATTCCTATGATTTATTAATCTGGTGTGTTTTTAATATTGATTGATTTATTAATCCAGTTTGTTTTTAATATTGATTCCTTGGATTTTTTTTTTAATATTGATTCCTTGGGTTTGTTGATTCTTTATGTTTATAATATTTATGGCTTGGGTTTACTAATTGATTGGGTTTATAATATTAAACTATTGGGTTTATTAGCCACTTCGGTTTATAATATTTACAATCACATGTGCTTATTCATCCCTTGAGTTTAATTAATTGCTAAGGTTTATTAATCCATTTTGTTTTTAATATTGGTCCATTGTGTTTACTAATTGATTGGGTTTATAATATTAAACTGTTGGGTTTATTAACCACTTTGGTTTAAAATATTAACAATCACATGAGCTTATTAATCCCTTGAGTTTAATTAATTCGTAGGGTTTATTAATCCATTCTGTTTTTAATATTGGTCCCTTGGGTTTGTTGATCCCCTGAGTTTATAATTTTATTCTCTTGTGTTTACTAATTCCTTGGGTGTATAATATTAAACCATTGGGTTTATTGGTGCTTTGGGTTTATAATATTAATAATTCCTTGAGTTTATAATTTAATCGTTTGGGTTTGAAATATTTATTCATAGGGTTTATTAATCATTTTGTTTTATAATATTAGTTTATCAGAATTTTCGATCTTTGGGTTTATAATAGTAATAATCCCTTGAATTAATTAAACTATTATTATTAGTAAGTAATAGTATAATATTTTTTTAGTTTAATATATAATCTATATATTTTTTATATTTTTAATTTAGTGTAAGCAACTAAATGAAAAATATTAATAATTATATTAATAAATATATAATAATTATTCACGATATTGGTGAGAGATAAATACACATTAAACATAATAACAAAATATTTTTAATTTATTCCAATTAAATATATAAAATATATTGACAATTATATTTATAAATATATAATAGTTATTGATTGACAATAAATATATATTATTAATAGTAAATAAATATTATTAGTATGTTATAGGTGAATTATACTATAGTTTTAAATATAACTATTAATCTATTAGCAAAATTTTATAATATTATACTAATATATAATAATGTTAATATAATAAGTATAATTATATAAATATATAATAATATGACTATTAGTTAGAAATAATTAACTTCTAATAAAATATACTTAAGAATTATTAATGTGGTGGGTGGTGAATATAGGCTATGTCAATCACATTTGTAAATATAATTATGTTAGTTAATCCAAAATTAAAATTCTGATACAATATAGTATTTGGATAATTTAAAGAATAGTATTGGAAAAATAGGTGCAAATAATTCAAACTTTTCTTCGGTGCAAATAATTCATTATCCTTCTCATAGTAAGTAATATATATAATAGCTATTGTATTAGGTGCAGAAAATTGTGTGTTACACTACACAACACACAGGCTTGTCGATGACCAGAAGACCTCTTCGTCGGCAGCCGTGAGAAAGGTAATGCAATTATTGAGTAATTACACAACAGCGGAGCCCTAAGTGTAAGTAAACCTCCGAAGAGACTTTAACGCAGAAAAACAGAGAAGTTGATACGATCTAAGTTTGCCCACAGAAGGTGATGATGTAATTAGCATCACTGCAAGTGAAAGTGCTGCTGGCGTCGTCGTAAGCGTAGCTGTACGCCGTCGGGCAGGCGGCCTTGAAAACCCTCGAGTACTCGGTAGGAGGACACGTGTCAGCGGTGTTATGGTCGCCAGTGCAGCAGTACTCGGGAAACTTGAACGCATCACACGCGCTCCTGCAGGCAATCACTTGCCCCTTATTGTCCTTGACGATGAGCTCGGTCGGGCAGCTGCTCAGAAGATCAGCGATGCATCCAGCCGCCCGGCAGTTTCCGGTTCCACCCTCGGCTTTGATGTTCAACGGGACGTTGAAGCCGTCGACAAGGCTCACGTCGTAGAAATCCTTGTTGCCGTTACCACCGATTGTGAACTCAGCCAGCGTAACAGGTGGAGCCCCACCGGCACCCTCGCATTTGAGACCGCGTCCACAATCCCCCGTGGCGCAGGAGCCCTTGTCTGCGGTGTCGAAGGCGCAGCCTGTGCGGCCCCAGAAGCGACCCGACCAGCCGACTAGTGCGTCCAGCGCCGGCGAGTACTGGTTCGGATTGAGGGCGAAGCCGCCACCAGCGAGGGACGCCCCATTTCCCGCGAGGATGCCCGGCCAGATCGTCTGCTTGCAGCTGTTCACTAGTGTGAACGTCGTCCCGCTTGCTCCACTGCACCCTGCAACAACAAACAAACAAATTAGTAATGATCCCAAACTCATCGGTGAGATGTTTACATAGGAGGAGCATGGGTGAATTGTAAAATCTAGCTACTTACAGCCCAAAGATCATCAATACCAAATATTTCACTGACAAACTTAATATGATCTTTGTTTAAGATGACATACCTTGATTAACAGCGGAAGAAGTAATGGCTGCCATCTTCTGTCTTCTGTCTTCTGCTCCTCTTCTTCAGAATTCGGTTTCTCTCCTCTTGCCCTCACTTCCTTTATGTGCTTCTTGATGGAATAGAATGCAACTCTTGTGTGTGGGAGAGAGAGGACCCAATCCTTTATATATATTTTACTCTTAATCTGGTACGTCCATCATATACCAATTCAACGCTTAAGATCTGATGCTTTAATGCTTTAATGCTTTAATGCTTTAGATCGGGTCACATTAAGATTAGAAACTGCTTTAACGTTAAAAAGCAATGAGCCTTTTGCTGTTTCTAATAGCAGTTTTCTAACATTCTCCCACTTGACCCGACTATTCATAATATTAAGTGTTGAACATCATACTATGATAAATTGCTGAGAGTTATGGCGGTTGTGCACTATTAATTCAATGCATTCCCTTCCATATACTACAATACCAGCAATCCATCAATTCATACTCATAATTTATATAAAACAGCATAATGGTCCACATAATGTCTTATATCATAATGATTAAACATAATATCTTTATAAGACTCTTTCTTGTTTTAAAATTACATAAAATACGTACTACTTCATTAAAACAAGAGACACATAATTGTATATCAGAAACACATAAAAGAGCTCAGAATGTCACACATCAATTATCATTAATACAGCCAAGACCCATTCTTTGATCATGTTCCTTAAATTGTCTTGGTTGTAACCCTTTCGTCAAAGGGTCTGTAATCATAAGTTCTGTCCTGATGTGCATGATTGACATTCTTTGTTTCTGATACTGCTGCAGAGTTATCACAATAAATTTTCAGCGGCTTGCTAATGGTGTCGACAACCGCAAGTCCTGAAATAAAGTTCCGCAACCATAATGCATGAATTGTGGCTTCAAAACATGCCACAAATTCTGCCTCCATAGTGGATGAAGCAACGATAGTCTGTTTCGCACTTTTCCATGATATGGCACCTTGAGCAAACATAAACAGGTAACCAAAAGTCGATTTTCTAGTATCGATGCATCCAGCAAAATCTGAATCGCTATATCCAATCACTTCCGATTCATTGGATGAGCATGTAATCTTTCGTTGAGAGAAATTCCTTAGTCTCATGCAATATACTTAAATTATTTGCAGCAAGCAAGACGTCATCAACATAAAGGACCAGATAAATAAACTTGCTCCCACTGATCTTTCGGTATATACAGTGATCAACTGTATTTTCCTTAAAACCAAAAGATGTAATAATGGTATTGAACTTAATATACCACTGCCGGGATGCTTGTTTAAGCCCATATATTGACTTCTTAAGTTTACACACCAATTGTTCTTTACCTTCTACAGAAAAACCCTCAGGTTGATCCATATAAACATCCTCATCAAGATCTCCATTCAGAAAGGCTGTTTTCACATCCATTTGATGTAACTCCAAATCATAATGAGCTACTTATGCCATTATTATTCTTAGTGAGTCCTTTTTTCGAAACAGGAGAAAATGTCTCCTTGTAATCAACACCATCTTTCTGAGTGTAACCCTTAGCAACAAGTCTAGCTTTATACCGTTCGATATTACCACTAGAGTCGTGTTTGGTTTTTAAAAACCCATTTGCATCCGACTCTTTTACAACCATGTGGTAACTCAACGAGATCCCAAACTTCATTATGTTGCATGGATTTCATTTCTTCTTTCATGGCATTAATCCATTCCTTTGACTCTTTACTTTCTACAGCATGTGAAAACGAAACTGGATCCTTATTGATTCCAATATCATAATCTGATTCTTGCATATAAACCACATAATCATCAGAAATAGCTGACCTTCGATTTCTTTGAGGTCTTCTTAATGCTACTTGTTGTGGTTCATGCATATCAGTATTATGTGAGTCATTTCCTTCAGGAAGTACTTCTTCATTTATATGTTGTTCATTATCATCATGCTGTTATACAACAGCTGGAACAACATTTGGAGTAATAGTAGATGGAGGAACTATTCTAGGTAATGTAACATTTACCCTTGTTTCTTTATTTCTACTATTTCTCTTCTAGTACTCCCACTGACTTCACCATTCTCAATGAATCTTGCATTACCAGTTTCTACAATTCTTGGACTATGATTAGGACAGTAAAACACGTACCCTTTAGATTTCTCAGGGTATCCTAAAAATACCCACTGATCGTTCGAGAATCTAATTTCTTTTCATGTGGATTATAAATTCTCGCTTCCGCTGGACAACCCCAAACATGCAGGTGTCTTAAGCTAGGTTTCCTGTTAGTCCATAACTCAAAAGGAGTCTTTTGAACAGCTTTACAAGGAACCCTATTCAACAAATAGTTAGCGGTTTTGAGAGCATACGACCACAAATTCTTAGGTAGTGTAGAATTTGACATCATACTCCTAATCATATCCATTAACATCCTATTGCGCCTTTCTGCTACACCATTTTGCTGTGGTGTACCTGGCATTGTGTATTGCGCACATATGCCATGACTTTCGAGGAATTTTACAAATGGACCTGGACACTGGCCTGACTCATTATATTTACCATAATATTCACCACCTCTATCAGACCTTATGATTTTCACCTTTTTATCTAATTGCCTCTCAACTTCCTTTACAAACGTCTCAAGGACATTCACAGATTGAGATTTTTCATGAAGCAAATAGACATAACCATAACGGGAAAAATCGTCAATGAAAGTGATGAAATACTTTTCTCCATTAAAGGTTGGAGTGTCCATAGGTCCGCAAATATCAGTGTGTATTATTTCAAGAAACTGGCTGCTTCTAGTGGCTCCTTTCTTATTATGTTTGGTTTGTTTACCTTTAATACAATCCACACATAATTCTAGATCACTAAAGTCCAAATTTGACAAAATTTCATTACTTACTAATCTCATCATTCTTTCTTTGGATATATGACCTAGTCGTTTATGCCACAAGAAAGCAGAATTTTCATTCAACCTGCTACGTTTACATCCAACATTATTTACTACATTCAACAAGGAATTCGCATAAGCTCATAACTAACGCGATTCAGATGCAGACATAACAGTATAATATAGCACTCCTTTGGGTAGATACTATCTTATACTTAACATAATTAAATACCAAAACATAAGTAGGTAATAAATATATTCAATTAAATAGAACTGACATCTTTGGATGATCAATATTTATTTAATCAAAATGTCTATCAAACCTCATCATATCAACTAGTTATAGAACAAGACTTTCCTTTGGGTAAGTTCTCAGGTTCTATCATTAGTGACGCCAGTTCTTAATTGGTATTATTATAACTGGCAATTTCTATCAATAATCATTATGTCACTTATGCACTTAAATGATTATTCTGATTTTGACCACTTTGGTGATTAACAAAATCATAAATCTCATGTGCATAAATAATTTATAACATATACCTTATGCAAAACAACATTCTGATTTTGACCACTTTGGTGATTAACAAAATCATGTGTGCATAAATAAAACAACATTCTGATTTTGACCACTTTGGTGATTAACAAAATCATGTGTGCATAAATAATTTATAACAACATTCTGATTTTGACCACTTTGGTGATTAACAAAATCATGTGTGCATAAATAATTTATAACACATACCTTATGCAAAACAATCATTCATAGAGCAATTACTTTTATGCCCAAATTTCAAACAATTATTTTGTACCAGTAAACTTTAATCGTGCAAAGCCAAAACAGTAAATGATGCACGAAAAGACCTTAAAACTCTGATTATTGATCAAAATATATACACACCCTTCTTAATGTGTAAATTGATTTTCTATAAAATATCAAAATATATATTTTCCCTCTTAAAATATATATACACAGAGTATATGTGATAAAGCTACATCACGGGTTTCTTTACATGCTGTGTTACGTTATTTATGTGGTACATTGAAACTTTATTAATAGCTTTATTTACACATTAAAATGTAAATCTATTTCGTTTAACAAAGATTTACACTAAAATCTTAATCTTCCCATCAAACACTTACGCGTTGATCTCATGTCTCAACAACATCCTTTTAAACATGTTTTGCAAATGCGGAAGCATAGACGATGCACGCAATGTGTTTGACAAAATTCCGCAACGAAATGTAGTGTCATGGACTACGCGGATTGCAGCTTATGCTAGGGATGGTTATGCCGAAGAGGCTTTGCAGTTGTTTTATGAAATGCAAAGAGCAGGCGTCAAACCAAAACAGTTCACCTGGCTCATCAGTAATTCAAAATCCGCAATAGATGGACTGCAGCGATAGATGGACTGCACATACCGTCCTCTATATCTAACTTTAAACTTGAGGGCATGCAATATTATCCAAAACAACGGCGATATCTAACTTTAAATTGCAGGGTATGCAATACTATTCATTCCAACATACACAATGATATGGTGTGACCATACTTCCACCCAAACATATGGGTAAATCTCAGTCATGCAATGAGACTGCAGAGAGCATTAATCTGACACAGTTTTTCTAGATTTACCGACCCAACCATGACAGTGCGCGATAAATACCATTAGACTGAAAACAGAGCACCATTCAAATCAAAAATCGAAAAAGAAGATCAACGATTTCCAAAACGCTCTCAATTACGTTCGAGGTAAATCAAAGCAACCCCATTAAAAGTTAATCCCCACGATATTAACCTTGCTGGATATTCACAGCTACTATAACACATCGCATTCTTCACGCTTTCATTGGATAGCGTAGCTAACATGTTTTCATAAAAAAATAACATATCTATCCCATAAAGAAGGATCCCGAACACGCAGAGAGACATAAGATGCAAGAAAAGATTGCGGCCACAGTTGCAGTTGGAGCAGGGGGATATGCCGTCCATGAACATCACAAGAGGGAGGAGTCAAAGAAGCAAGCAAAAGAAGCTCATGGAAAAAACCATCACCGCCATCTATTTTAGCACATCATGTATTCGCTTAAAATAATAAATCTGTTCATGTCAGTCACATAATTTGTTCATTTGTTGGAGATCGTTAGGAAAAATGCCATAAATATGACATCACTTGCATAATGGGAGAAACAAGTTCGAGTTTGCCAAAGACGGATTGAAGGATCCCATTACAGGCGAAAGCCTAAAGGATGGCGTTTTGACACCAGCAGCGCAATTACATGGCTCGGATTTTGAAGGCAAGAATTGAGCTTGAAAATCGAAACGATGCTGAGCGAGTAAGGGCACTTACGGATTTAATTAACATCATGAGTAAAGCTCAATTGCAATCATAGGAAATATTCAGTTATTGATTGGCTCTGATACCAAATGTAAAATCTAGCTACTTACAGCCCAAAGATCATCAATACCAAATATTTCACTGACAAACTTAATATGATCTTTGTTTAAGATGACATACCTTGATTAACAGCGGAAGAAGTAATGGCTACCATCTTCTGTCTTCTGTCTTCTGCTCCTCTTCTTCAGAGTTCGGTTTCTCTCCTCTTGCCCTCACTTCCTTTATGTGCTTCTTGATGGAATAGAATGCAACTCTTGTGTGTGGGAGAGAGAGGACTCAATCCTTTATATATATTTTACTCTTAATCTGGTACGTCCATCATATACCAATTCAACGCTTAAGATCTGATGCTTTAATGCTTTAATGCTTTAATGCTTTAGATCGGGTCACATTAAGATTAGAAACTGCTTTAACGTTAAAAAGCAATGAGCCTTTTGCTGTTTCTAATAGCAATTTTCTAACATGAATTTATTATAGTAGTTTCTCACCGAGTATGAGTGCCATCATCATCAAGTACGCTACGCTCGGCCCATTCAAAGCCATGAATGTAGAAACCATCGGAGCAGTATTGATGTATTGATATCGTCCTAGGATGAAAGCCAAACAGCGAATATCTATAATGGGGAGGCAAGAGACCAATATTTATAGCTGAGTCCACTGAGGAAGTCCTGTGTGACTTGAAGACACAGAGGAAAATGGGATAGGATTTGGGTGGGTAAGAACGGTGGATTGGGTTTCAAGTTTCAACAAGGACCGCCGCCTAGCAGCAAGTCTCTGTCTTTTTTGGCAGGAAGTGGCTCCAGCTTGCGTATAAAGGTCAGTGCCAATATCTCAAAGTGTTTAGATATGGAAACAAAAAAATAGATTAGTAATACACAAATAACATTACCAGTGGATTGTTACATTATTTGATATTGGGAAAGTGTTCATATTTGGAAAGTGTTTATATTGCAAAAATACAAATTAATAACACATGGTTTGGACGATGACGTGAAAGATATTCCGGGAATATTTCGTCAAATCTTGACGCTGTCCACCTTTATTATTAGTGGAATATTTTGTAAAATCGTCCACCTTCCTTTCGTTGCAAGTAGGAATTTCAATCCAAAATACCCGTCAAATTTAACAATGTGTGCAACTCTAATGCCTCTGATTCTATGAAACAAACAAAAAGAAACTATTGACTACGAGGGAAAAATGTTGGCTGTATTTGATGGCAAATCACCCCTTCAAATTCCGTCGTCGCTTCGTCATTCAGTACACTGTATGATTCTATGAAAAAAACAAAAAAAAAACTGCTTCGTCATTTAGTACACTGTATGATTCTATGAGAAAAACAAAAAATATTGACGAGGAAAAAATGTTGGCTGTATTTGATGGCAAATCAACCCTTCAAATTCCATCCCCGCTTCGTCATTTAATAGACTGGATGCACGTGGGGGGCATCCCCTGCAAGTTGATGTTCCACTTTTGTGTTTATAGCTAAACAAAATTTTAAACGTCAAGGATGGATAGATAAAACAATAGTTTTATGTAACTTTGATCTTCATATATTTAATTGTGATACTTATAAATTGAGAAGATTTTTTTTTTTTTGCGAAAATCACATCATCTTAACTTGATGTTCCACTTTTGTTTTTATAGCTAAACAAAATTTAAAAACATTAGGATAGATAAAATAATAGTTTATGTAAATTTGATCTTCATATATTTAATTGTGTTAAGTTATAAATTGAGAAGATTTTTCGGCGAAAATCACATCATAATTAATTTGTCGAGAACCAACAAGTGTGGTCACAGCAAGTTGAAGAACCAGATCATGGAAGCAATTTAAATAGAGAGAGCAGATCATCCAACGGCTATAGTTGGCTAGGAAACGACTATATTTGACCAGGAAATTGTACTGGACCAAGGGATAGGGAAATTGTACTTGGCTGCGAATACCTAAATTATTTAGGTTGGTTTTGGGTAAAACAATTGATGCAACATGAAGGTTATGAGTGAACTAAAAATCTCAATTTAAGAGAATGAGGATAATGATAACGATAATGATGAGATAGGGTGAATAATTGGTATATGTATGTAGAGTTGCGATAGAATATATGTTGATGAATTAAATATGAGTATTTTTCTAGATAACTAGGGATGGTGATTTTTTTATTTGAGTTTTGGGTAGTGCAAGATGGAGGAATATGAGAATAAAAAATGACTAAGTTGCGATAGAATATATGTTGATGAATTAAACATGAGTAGTTTTCGAGATAACTAGGGATGGTGATTTTTTTATATGAGTTTTGGCTAGTACAAGATGGAGGAATATGAGAATAAAAAATGACTAAGACCAAGAAAGATCGATACAAAAGGATAACAAAGGTAAAGATGGAGAAGGGATTAGTTTAATAAAAAATTATCATTAAAAAAGGGACATGAAGGAATAATTTCTATTTGTAATGTTTAATCAATAATATAATGAAAAATGTGATAATGCATACTATTCTAAAAGTTTAAGTAGAAATGACATAGGGGGAAAATGAGTGAAAGTATGGATGAGATATGCAAGAATGCGAGTGAAAGTAGGGATGAATAAATCTGTTAAGAGAATCATGAAGATAGCCTGAAGAGACAATAGAAGATAGTTAGAGATATATTATAAGAGATAGTTTAGAAAATAGTTAAGACTAATCAACTAATTATAATTATAATGCATTTGTCGATAGTTTAGAAAATAGTTAAAATTAATTAACTAATATAATATAATTATAATGCATTTGTTATGGTCACTTATAATTATAAAAATTAACTATTTATACACTAAATGTTACATTAGGGAATGATTTAATTAATATCATTTCTCAGGAATTAGGGTACACTTTTTTTTGCAAATATCCATGTTTTTCAATATCCTTTGCGTGACGTGGTACATCACCATCACTTGGTATCCGAGCATGGATGAGTAGATTTGTTGCGAGTTTTTTTTTCTTTTCTAACTGTTGCACTCTTCTCATCGTTGTAGTCTTAGTGGTGGCAACACACATTTAAAGAGGAGAGCCTAACCACATCATGAAGAAAGTTGCATTGAAAGTTTGTAGTCTCTGTGGACATAGATGCGTGTAACCGATCTAAGCTTGGATCGTGGCACTGGATTGAGTAGCGTGGATTATGTGGTGTAAATGGATTTATTAGTCTATTGGAAGTAAGAGGTCTCATTAATTCACGTTATTATTCTATTGGAAGTAAGAGGGCTCATTAATTCTATCACGATCATTGTAAGTAAGTGTTACAAATCATGAAATCCATGCTCTTACAAGTTCTGTTCTGACTTGTAATCATTTTCTCTAGGGTTATTTTTTCATATAAAATACGCCAAATGCTTGAATAAAAATTCAATTGTTGTCTTAAGGGAGTAATGAAGATAAAAGGAATGATAGTTCTTTGAGGAAGCATGAATAACTTCAATCAATGGGTATTTGGCAACAAATTAAAGATAGAATATTGTAGGAAATATCAAATCTTGTTGATTGAGTTTGGGATGTTAGTAAGTTGATCGAGTTTGTGATATTGGTAAATAAATAATTGTGTTAAAGGTAGATCTGCGTGAGATTTCCTCCAGTGGTGATAGAAATTATTGTGGTGGCTAGTGGTTGAACTCCTGGTTGGAAAATGGATTCTTGGATGACAATTTGCATGTTGGGAGTTGCAGAGCATTCTATCCTAGATAATCATGCAAAGGAATTTGTTGTTGAGGCTGTTCCCTGGTTTCAGTGGAATGATGGATCTGTTGTAATTGGTGTTTCTCAAGACAAATGTGTTTAAATCCATATTGGTAGATTCCTTTAATGGCCTCACGAATCTACAAATGTTCTTGATTGACAATAATGACTTACTAGTGTCAGGATTGATCCTAACAAGGCTTCCAAGTGTTATGTCTCTCTCATCATTCAGTGAAAAAAATGCTAGTATTGTTAATGAGATATTATACCTTTGGGAAATGGAATGATAATGGCAAGAACAAAGTACCATCAAGCGGGTCCTTCAATGCTAGAGAAAACTATTGAAGAATTCAAGGTTCTTTTGGTACCAGTACCCATACATATTGTCACATAGGCATCACAACTTCCATATGGTTTCTTGAACCTTCTCCTCGAAGGAAATTTGTGATCAGCTTTGATTATGGGATTGTTAACCCAGCTTGATATGGTTGTATTTGTATCATGAAACTTGCATTTGAGGATGTTGTGTATCTAGTAGATCCAGTTGAGGGTGGAGGTATACTCATGCGGGTCTACAAGACTCCTCTATAATCTATCCACGTCACTGAAGTTGTTCATGATTGGAAACGTGACAAAAAGGCATTGATTTTCCTATATTGGATCAAATTATTTAATGTAGTTGACATAAATATTGTATATTCAGCCTCCAAGACAAGAATGACTGATCCAGGAGGATCTCGTCAGATCAGTTGCACAGGTTCACCATCAGTGTATAGTCTCATTCATTTCCGTGTCATCGTCAACATTCAATTCAGTTTCAATAGTTTCGACAGTGTTGGTTATGAATCAGGTTATTCAAGTAATGTTTATGGTTTTCATGGTAATGGGTTTGTACCTGGATGTCGACATGTGTTTGTCATCAGTTCCACCAGGATTTAGGTCGATGACATGTGTTTGTCATTCGCCTCGCAGGATTTGGGTTTTTTCGTCGACTCGCAGGCTAATCATCGACATGGGTGTCATCCATTGTAGGGGTTCGATATGGTTTGTTGTCATGTGATGTCGTTGCAAGAGAATCTTTGTCGACGACATGTATTTAGTGAATGTCACTTTGCGACATTTAGCAAGGAATTTTCTTATTAATGTAAAGTCCTAATACAAAACCTAAACCGAGAACCTAAATGCAACATTCAAAAAATGTATTAAAACTAAAATACATTAAAAACCTAATGCCAAACCTAGGTTTTAAAACCCCAAACCTATCACATTACGAAAACTATGTGAAATCTAACCTATTAACTCTCAGGTTAGGTTATACATACAAAACATTACAATATAAATTAAAATACACAGTCCACACCCCTAATCGCGGAGGCAAACCACCTCAGAGAAGGCCATCATGTGATCAAAGCATGTGTAAACCGTCGGGTTGTCAAACCATCAAGCTTGGAGTTAACCGCCAAATGTTGACCGCAATGGGGACATGTGAGTGGAGCTATGTATAGACCGTCGGAGGTAGCATCGACAGTTAAGTGGTTAACCGTCAGCGGGTTTAGCGGATGACAGTTGACATGTGAACAAAAACAATTAACTATTGGAGCTTTTATAGTGGAACCGCCGAAGGTGCCAGCCTGTGGTTAGACCGCAGCTGATCACAAGCAACCACTAACCTCCTCTGCCCTGTTAATAAGCCAAAAATGGTTTATGAGTTCAATATAATGTATTTTTGGGTTTTATTATGGTTTTCTTGTTAAACAACTAATGCGACCACCATGCAACCTAGCCTATGTGTCATTAAACAACTAGACCAAGATCAAAAAATATCCAGAAGCAACCAAATCCATCTTGAATTCAGCCAAGGAGTTTTTGATGTACTTGTAGGCCTATAAGAGGCAGTTTTTCTTCATTGATCACAGGGAAGAGTGGTTTTGGTTTTTGTATGCATATTCTGGAGGTCATATGTAGTTTTGTTTTCAATGGAATAGGAGCATCTGGAGGCCGAATTGGGAACCATGACAGGCGTTAGAGCTATCCATTGACAGTGATCAGAAGTGCCTGCGTGCACATTCATTCTAGTCAAATCTCTATGTAATCGACCTCTATTATTTCAATCCTAAGAAAGTCAACCCAGAGACGTAGTCAATTAGGGACGAACTCCGTAATCAACTTTTTTGTCTGGTATCACTATTTTTTTACTTTTCACTTCTGTTATGCATCTTTCATATGTTTAATCAGTTGTTGTAAAGTCTTCTTCTCAAGTAGTTTTCCTCATTTTCCACACTTTTAGTTAACATTAAAATCATTAATGGCTAATCAATTCTACATCAATTTTAACTTATGATCATTTTAGATCATATAATTTGGTATCAGAGCAGGTTGCGTTTGTATAATTTGCCATTGAATGTTAACCAGGTCAAAGTCGTAATGAGGAGAAGGAATCCTTGAGCAGGTCGATCCAGAGATTGGAAAGCGATGAGTTGTTCATAAGTCGACCATGTCAGGATCTGATGCAGGTGAAAACACTGAAACTAAGATGAGTGATGAACAGTTTTAGCAAGCATTCTTGACTATGCAGTAGATGTTAGGAGAACTGTACGAAGACAAGAAGGCGAGAGATGAAGCTTCTTCTTCAAAGCCATCGAAGAAGGACAAAGGTAAAGGCAAGGCTGATAAACCACCTTCACCTCCATCATCTCATCATCATCATCATCTTCTTCTTCTTCTTCCAGTACAGACTCTGAAACAGAAAAGAAACCTAAGAAAACATCTCTTTTGAAACTTGATGAAAATTTTGAGTTACCTGTTTATGATGGCGAAATGAATCTTGAAAATCTAGATAACTGGATTAAGCAGTTAGAAGAGTATTGTCGCATTCAGAACATTTCTAACGATAAAACGAAAATTCAGTTAGCTACACTTAAAATGGAGGGAACATCTTTAATATGGTGGGAAAGTAAAACTCAAATAGATGTAAAGCGTAAAGGAAAAGTCATCTCTTCATGGTCTAGGTTTCTAAAAGCTCTTAGGAAACAATTCTATCCTTTAGGATACATGCAGCAAGTTTTTATTGATTGGCAGCATCTGAAGCGAGGTAAAGGGCAAAGTGTTCAGGAGTTTACTCAGGAGTTTAGAAAGAAAGCATTGGCACTTGGTATTTCATTGGACACATGTGAAACTTTGTTAAAATACATCGGCAATTTACATTCATATTTGCAACATAAATTATTGATGTTTAATCTTGATGATTTTGATGAAGTGTGTGTTTAGGCCATACATATTGGATCAGGTGATAGACCATTCAAGTTTTCATCATAGTCATCCAAAGAGTTGGAAATCAAAGATTCCAGTGACAGTAAAGGGAAGAACATTTTGAAGAGAAATAAATTTGCGATCATTCAGAAGGAAAGACCTACTTATTCTCATTGCCAAAGAATCAGTCATGATGAATCTAAGTGGTGGAAACTTCATCCAAAGCTTAAGCCCGAAAAGTTCCTTAAGGAGAAGGATGAAAAGAATGCCATTGCAGCAGTCCAGCAAGATCTAGGTTCATATTCAGGTGATGAAAGGAGGATAACCGCTATGGTTACGATAGGTAAAACTTCTGACACTGTTTCAAGTTCGAAAACTATTGCATCTTCATCAAACATAAATCCTTAAAATGAGGATAAAAGAGTTGAATTGTTTAACATAAGGATAACTTCTAAGCATACAAAGATAGATACAATGTTTAATAGTGGATCACAGGCAAATTTAATCTCTGAATATTTAGTTAAAAGTTTGGGTTTGGAAACACAGAATCATCCAATACCTTACCCATTAGGATGGCTAAATAAATCAACTCAAATAAAAGTCACCAAACAGTGTCGATTAAGATTTGCCATTACAGCTAATTACATTGATGAAGTGGAATTAGATGTGGTTCCAGTAGACATATGTGGAGTTGTCTTAGGAAGTCCTTATCTTTATGATCGTGATGCAGTATTTTACAAGAGAGAACATAAATATCACCTTAAGAAATATGGGGTTGAATTTATTGTCAGGGCACATCAAAGTAAAAATCATTTGAATATTAATGCTAATCAGATGAAGCGATTAATAAGTTCAAATAAGAGATTTGTAATCATGTGTGTAAAGGAACAACATAACAATCAACATGATGCTTGTTTAAGTTATGGGACTCAGCTTAAAGATAGTTTGATTAAAGAAGTAGAAACTATTCTAGTTCTATGTAAAGCCAAACATCTTATTCATAAGCAGGGAATACAACATGAATTACAATTTGTGCCTAAAGCTCCTCTTCCTAATGTCATATTGAATCAATTCAGTCCAAGTTTGGAAATTAATAGTTACAGGAATACAGATTAGTATTGGAGAAAGTCAGCGTTCAATTTCTCTTGTATTGTGTTGCCATTTCAAGTTTCAAATAGTTTGGAAAGCTCTTTTCAAGTGGAGAGGAAACCTATGTGTTTTAATATCAAAGACTTTTCTAAACCAGTGTCAAAGTGTCTAAGGGAAACTTATGCATCCGGAAAAAGTGCTAATCAATGGAAACATCATTTAATAAATGAAGAAAAAGTGATTCAAACAAATCAACAACTAATTCAATACTTTCAAAGACAATCTAAGTTGCAACAAGTTTCACCTTACAGTTTGATGGGCTCATTGCAACAAATTCACTTAGTAATTAGGAAGCATGAAAGTATGTCAAATCAAGTAGCTGGTTTGATGTCAAGTATATCTTTGATTATCTCTATCATTCCGCAAAATATATTGTTAATACATGTCGATGGTATTAAACAATATCTAGTAGAGACTGTTTTCAAAGATGATTATAAATCACTAATTCATGGTTCTTCATGGAAAGAAACCAATTGCCATGTTCATAACAAGTCGTTTTCCCATCATCGCAAGTTGTTCATACTAGATGGATGGAATAGGTCACTGACTCAAAAAGTTCCCTGGTTAGCATTATCAGGGTCATCACTTGCAGGTGATTGATCGAATGTATTGGTACATCATCGTGTCAAGGTGGAAAGTGAGGGATTTCTACCCTCATCAACTATTTGTTTAGTCAAACTTTTGTGGTCCAAAAGTTTTCAAGTGGAGAGGATTGATCCAAGAGGATCTCGTTAGATCAGTTGCACAGGTCCATCGTCAGTGTTCAGTGTCATTCAGTTCTATGTCGACGTCATCATTTAGTTCAGTTTTGACAGATTCAACAGTGTTGGTTATGAATCAGGTTGTTCAAGTAATCTTTATGGTTTTCATGGTAATGGGTTTGTACCTAGCTGTCGACATGTGTTTGTCATCAGTTCTGCCAAGATTTGGGTCGACAACATGTGTTGGTCGTTCACCTCACAAGATTTGGGTTTTATCGTCCACTTGCAGGTTGATCATCGACATGGGTGTCGTCCATTACAAGGGTTCAATATGGTTCGTCATCATGTGATGTCATCGCAAAAGAAGCTTTGTCGACGACATGTATTTGGTGAATGTCACTTTGCGACATTTAGTTGTAAAAGGAATTTTCTTATTTGATGTAAAGTCCTAATACAAAACCTAAACCTAGAACCTAAATGCAACATTCAAAAAATGTATTAAAACCAAAATACATTAAAAACCTAATGCTAAACCTAAGTTCTAACCCTAAACCTATCACATTACCAAAACTATGTGAAACCTAACCTATTAACTCTCGGGTTATGTTATACATACAAAAAATTACAATATAAATTAAAATACACAGTCCACAGCCCTAACCGTGGAGGCAAACCGCGTCGGAGAAGGCCATCATGTGATCAAAGCATGTGTAAACCATCGGGTTGTCAAACCATCAAGCTTGGAGTTAACCACCAAATGTTAACCGCAGCGGGGACATGTAAGTGGAGCTATGTATAGACCATCGAAGGTAGTGTCAACAATTAAGTGGTTAAACATCGGGGGGTTCAGCGAATGACAGTTGACATGTGAACAAAAACGATTAACCGCCAGAGCTTTTATAGCAGAACCGCCAAAGGTGGCAGCCTGTGGTTAGACCGCGGCTAGTCTCACACAACCGCTAACCTCCTCTACCCAGATAATAAGCCACAAATGGTTTATAAGTTTAATACAATGTATTTTTGGGTTTTATTATGGTTTTCTGGTAAAAAACTAATGCGACAACCATGCAACCTAGCATGTGTGTCATTAAATAGCTAGACCGAGCTCAAAAAATATCTAGAAGAAACCAAATCCATCTCGAATTTAGCCAAGGAGGCCTTGATGTACCTGCAGGCCTATAAGAGGTAGTTTTTCTTCATTGATCAGGGGGAAGAGTGGTTTTTGTTTTTGTATGCAGATTCTGGAGGTCATAGGCAGTTTTGTTTTCAGTGTAACAGGAGCATCCGGAGTCAGAATTTGAAACTGTGATAGGCGTTGGAAATCTGGTTCAGTGAGCTATCAATTGAAAGTGATCAAAAGTGGCTATGTACACATTCAGTCTGTCCAAATCTCTGTGTAATCGACCTCTATTGTTTCAATCCTAAAAAAATGGTCGCCCCTCTTGAAAGCGGACCCAGAGACGTAGTCCATCAGGGACGAACTCCGTAATCAACTTTTTTGTCTAGTATCACTGTGTTTTTACTGTTTTCACTTCGATTATGCATCTTTCTTATGTTTAATCAGTTATCGTAAAGACTTCTTCTCAAGAAGTTTTCCTTGTTTTCCACACTTTTAGTTAACATTCTAATCATTAATGGCTAATCAATTCTACATTAATTTTAACTTATGATCATTTCAGATCAATAACAAAGGTTATGGTGTTGGAACTATGGGATGTGTACGTTAGAATTGCAATTGTTGACCCCATGAGGGCACTAAGTGTTGAGCAAATTTGAATTGTTATGTGGATTGTCCTCTACTGCCAAGTGTTGTTTGAAAGAGTGCTTATTAGAAAGTCTATACCTAACCTAGCCAACTCCTTTTGTCTCCCAATCTTGTTGAATAATCTAGCGAAAAACAATATCTTAATGATTCTTCACTTTATGATAACTGCTTGTGATGTCTTCCCTTTAGTTAACTTCTTTTATGTTAGTGTGTTTGTTAATCATCAAATGGTTATGAAAGCTAGAAGATCAACAAAATGCAAGTACACAAGATGTTGGCTCCAAGCCAGGTCAAAAGCCTCTCCTCTTGAGAGGAAAAACCCTTCAATCTCTTCTTATATATATTTGTTGACGAATACCAAGACCCTTGAAAACATTAGATACAAAATTACCTCCAACACACTTGTCACTATCCCAATGAAATCTTCATTCTTCAAATCATAAGGTTTTTACTTCTCACTGTAGTGTCATAGGTATCCTTCCCGCTTTACTATCCAGGCATAGGTCTTGGTCTTCTCCATAATTTTCAGTACCATTTAAGTCTCGGCTTCCTTCTTTTCTAATCATAATCACAACCTCGACTTACTATAGATTTCGTTCAAAAATTGGAGTCACTTATATACTATCCTCTGACAATATATCTTTGTCGGGGTTACTTTCTATCAAAATTATGTAACCCAAGAGTATATCCTGTACCCAATCCTCTACGTGTGGTGATACTTCTTTGTTTCACTTCTTCATTGTATTCATCAGAGATGTCTGAAGATGATGGTCATTTATAGGTGATATTATTCCTTATTTATAGTGACTATTGATGGCACTGTGAGCCAACATGAGTGCTTGGAAATAGGACGACATTCCCAGTAAGGAGATCATTATCTTCTTCGTAGTCAAGTTGCCAGAGGGATAGTGAAAATTTCTTAGGAGAGTAGACCTTAACTTTTATGGCTTCTTTATAATATTTATGTCAATACAAAAAATCCTAAAGACATCAAGAAGAAGTATTTGACCTGTAAACACTTCTTGCTCATGAAATCCATGATGCAAGGAATAATAAATATATTTGTTTCTTTTCTAAATAAAATTATAATTACAAGTCATAATGAAAACTGAACCTAGTTACATTTTCTTCAACACTCCCTCTTAACTAGGGATGAATTCATTAAATGGTACATGGCTATTCTCAACACTAAATAGATCTCATAAGAAGAGTCAGACTATTAATCCATATCTATAACATCATTATAACCAACATTGTCACATAGCAAGGCCTTGACTAACAACTCTATCTCTCAATAGATCAGAACACAAAGTTGGCAAGACCAATGACTTATAGATAGCTTAGTAATTGTCTCTCAAGGTACATACCCACTCGGGTGTTCACTGAGTATGAACTTCTAAGACTATTCTTGTCTTGGGTTCCCAACCCTCAAAGAATATCGTTCTTCTTGCCTATGCCTATCTTGGATACCCTACACATCCTCAAAGAGTATTACATGCCAAATGATTACCCAATCCTCCCATTATTTCTTCCAAAGTGGAGACAAGAATGTTCTTCCTATCATGTGTCTTCATTTCCATCCATGGCCTTCACCTCGACTTAAGATTGTTAGTCCTCGCCTAGTGCATGACACATAAAATAGAAAAACACAACTGTCACTCCTTTGTAGTTGGGGGTGATATAATCCAAGCTCCCTTTTGATTAGGGACCTGTCAGAGTTCCCTCTTAGCTAGGGACTCTTTTATACATCAACAACTTCTTCTTCGTGGGTCCTTCAACTGCTAGATCAACTTTTCTCCTTCATGTGATGAAATTTAGTGTAACTTCTTTCTTGTAGGGAAACAATCATCGATCACTTTCCTCCTTATTTTGTCATGTCATTCCTTTCTTCATGGAAAGTGGAATTCTTCATATCTGGAACCTTTTTCATATAACTACTTCTTTCTCATCATTCTTCTTTCATTCATCACATGAATTCTAGTTGTAATTGTAAGTAGCCCTACATAAACTTATCCATATATTATATAAGAAATCAATATATATCCTTAAATCAAATCGTACCTTACTAGGTGGCTCTTTATCATGACATCTTTCTATAGGTATCAGCATCCTACATTCATGTTGGCACATCTCCAAAGATATTCATTGTCAAGGGTCTCCATCTTTTCCATACTTTCATCAAAGTCTTCATATATTTCTGGGAGATTGATTAGTGAAATCTTCTTGGTCCTTTGGATGTTGATTGCCTTAATCATGCCTGCATATCTCACAATCTCTTCCTTCCTCACACATTCCTTTCCCAAGAGCTTTCAACAAGAGTTTCTTAGTTGTATTCAACCACCTCATACTTTATATGAGGACATATTATGTTGATTTCATCTAGTGTGAATTATGCCTTTCTACATCCTTTCAGAGGAGGAGTTCCTTTTCCCTCGATAATGCTTCTTACGATAGAAGTGATGATATGAAACCATATGACATGACATTATAAAAATCAAATACAAGCATACATAATTCATTTTATCTTTAGGTCATCTAGGCTTCTTCCAGCAACTTCCCTTATTGAAGTGTCTTCAATCCCTTGATTTGCTTCATTTATTATGACATCATACCATCATCCCATAAATTCGATAAGTTGGAGTTCCTGATGAAACAATTTCTTCCTCTCTTGATTAGTGAATCTTTCGACTAGGATTCTCTGAGAGAATTTTGAGGATATTGAATATCCTCATATGGCAGATGTTTCCCTTTTGACTTGATGTATGATGAGACTTTTCCTGGATGACTTTTTCTTGTGCTTGAATGTCTAATGAGGATCCCAAGAGTTATGTCCTTCATGCTCAACAAACATGGATTTTGTTTTCCATGATTCCCTTGGCGATGGCACGAGCTCTTGCTTCCAATGCTTTCATGATGCCACAATGCATCTTAATATCATGGCCATATCTAAAGATTTAGGAGCTTATGATAGGAACCCTTTTGTGAGGGAGGTCATCTAATCATAGTGGAGATTTTGTTTCCCTCTTTCCTTGGCCCTTTTATTTAGATTCCTCCATCTTTTTGACGATATGAACTTCTTTCCATATTCTTTTCATAGCATTGAACCTTATACTATTCTTGTTTTGTTTGACAATCAAACTTTCCTTTCCTTTCTGCACACGATTGAGTTATTTGACCTTTAATACTTTTGTCTGCACCTTGTCTTTCTCTATTTAGCATAGAGACCAAATATTGCTAGATGAGATAACCTTCTTGTTTGTTAACCTTGCTTATCAATGATGGTTACCTTCTTTTCATATTTTCCAGATCTCTCAATTTAGATCTCATGAAGATATTCCTGCATTCTTTGATACCTTTATTTTTATGTAGGTCTAAGTGATGTGACCTTCTTTACTACAATTTTAGAGAGTATATCTTCTATCATTTCATATATCTCTCTTTATATCTTCTGCTACATAGGAATGGGATAACCTTTGAGTTATTTCATACAAATCCTATGAGTCGCTTGTTTCCCTTAAACAATGTTTAACCCATAGATACTTAGACATTAATGGATTTTCTTCCATGGACTATAGCCATCCTTCTTTCTTATGCAAGGAATTTTGATGACCCGACTGATGAAGTCATTGAACCAAACTTGTTTATAAAAGGAAATATGCTTACTTGGACATGAAGATAAAATGTTCACCTTGATGCTTTCTTGAATGATCTCCTTCAATGAGATTCTTGCTTGAGTTGCCTAGTAAAACTGAGTTCCAAGACTTCCTTTTAGACTTTCTCGCAATGTTCAACACCAAGCATTGTTTATTTTATAAGATGTTGAGATATGATATCGAGATTAAGAAATTTGGGAGCATTGTTATGATGCCCGTTTGGGATGTGGCATTGTGTTCTTCTTTTTAAGTGATATCGCAATATGATGTGGTTGTGCTAACACATCCTTGTGGAATTCCATGGTATGTAATTTATAAAGGTATACCTTTGAACTGTGGGTGGCACTGAGATACTGATACCTTCCATTGATTATTAAATTGTGGTTCCTGTGCATGGCTATACATCATATTTTAACACCGAGCTGCATCACGGAATTATCACAATTGTATTGCAAATATCCTTCTTCTAATCAAGGCTTGTGTACTTCTTGATTATATAAAAAAAAAGCGTCTTGTTGTTGTATGCTATTGTTGTAGACCGTTTCATTAGTCTTTGATGTAGGTCTTCAACTTGCTTTGATGCCCTTGAAGACTGATCCTTGTATGTTTCTTTGCTACCTATGATTATAGTTATGCATTCAGACTGTCAATATAAGGTACATTATGAGATCATTTTATCATGACTATGATTTAATTCCTACAATTAGATCTTCATTATCATGGATATGCTACATCTATTTAATATGTCAAAATAGAGATTTCATCTAGTATGTCTGCACCAAGATCCTTATTATATTATCTATTGATTAACATAGTCCTTTGAAGATTGCAGGATCTACTTATTCGATATCCTTTGTATAATGAGACTAACTCCAAAATTCCTCAATTAATGGACTGAGGTAATACTTCACCAATCCATGTAGATGAAATCAACACTAAGGATAACCTTCAAACTAAATCAGTGTTACTTAAATTCTAATGATGAGTTGATCTTCTTTATGCCTTTTACTAACCATAGCTCTGATACCATGTTGAAGAATCTAGGGAAAAACAATATCTTAATGATTCTTCACTTTATGATAACTTCTTGTGATGTCTTCCCTTTAGTTAACTTCTTTTATGTTAGTGTGTTTGTTAATCATCAAACAGTTATCAAAACTAGAAGATCAACAAAATTCAAGTACACAAGATGTTGGCTCCAATCTAGGGAAAAAACCTCTCCTCTTGAGAGGAAAAACCCTTCAATCTCTTCTTATAGATATTTTTTGACAAATACCAAGACCCTTGAAAACACTAGATACATATTTACCTCCAGCACACTTATTACTATCCCATTGCAGTCTTCATTCTTCAAATAACAGGGTTCTTACTTCTCACTATGTTGTCATAGGTCTCCTTCTTTGGGCTGTCACTGTCTAAGGGAATTCTTAGTCTCCTTCATGCTTTACTGTCCAGGCATTGGTCTTGGTCTTCTTCACAATTCTCGGAACTGTTTAAGTCTCATCTTCCTTCTTTTCTAGTCACAATCACAACCTTGGCTTACTGTAGATTTCGTTAAAAAATTGGAGTCACTTATATACTGTCCTATGACAAAATATCTTTGCGAATGTTACTTGCTATCGAAAATATATAACCCGAGACTATATCATGTACCCAATCCTCTACGTGCGGTGATACTTCTTCGTTTCAATTCTTCATTGTATTCATCAGATATGTCCAAAGATGATGGTCGTTTAGAGGTGAGATTATTCCTTATTTATAGTGACTATTTATTGCATTGTTTGCCAACATGAGTGCTTGCAAATAGGCCGACAGTCCTAGTAAGGACATCATTGTCTTCTTCGTAGTCAAGCTGCCATGCTTAGGAGAGTAGACCTTGACTTTTATGGATTATTTATAATAGTTATGTCAAGACAACAAATCCTAAAGACGTCAAGAAGAATTCTTTGACCTATAAACACTTCTTGCTCATGAAATGCATGATGCACGGAATAATAAATTTATTTGTTTCTTTTCTACATAAAATTATAATTACAAGTCATAATGAAAATTGAACCTAGTTACATTTTCTTCAACACTCCCTCTTAATTAGGGAGGCATTCATTAAATGGTACATTGCTATTCTCAACACTAAGTAGATCTCATAAGAAGATTCAAACTAGTAATCCATCTCTATAACATCATTATAACCAACATTGGCACATAGTAATGCCTTGACTAACAACTATATCTCTCAATAGATCGGAGCCCAATATTGGTGATACCAATGACTTATAAACACCTTAGTAATTGTCTCTCCTGGTACATACCCACCCAGGTTTTCACTGAGAATGACCTTTTAGGACTATTCTTGTCTTGGGTTCACCACCCTCAAAGAATATTAGTCCTCTTGCCTACTCTTGTCTTGGATTCCCTACACAACCTAAAAGAGTTTCAGATGCCAGATGATTACCTAATCCTCCCATTCTTTCTTCCCAAGTGAATACAAGAATTTTGTGTCTATCATGTGTCTTCATTTTGGCACAGCGCTCTAACTATAGATCTGCAAATTAATAAAATTAATACACATTAAAATTGAAAAGAAAGTGCAATAGGCATTGACACAAAAATTCAGAAATGATTCATTAATAAGTAAAAATAATTACAAGAGGAGTATTGGCTTCATGCTTGGCCTTTAAATCCTCTCACTCACTCACACACTTCTACATCTTACATGCCTCATAGGCTCTCCTTAATTTATACAAATGGATTAAAACCCAAGTATGTTCTAGATCCCTTAACAAACTCCAACAATATCTCTCTTGATCCCTAAAATATCTCATCCAAATCCTTATCCCTAGATAAGAGCTAACTAATACATAATCCTCTCAAACCTTCCACAATACTCTCGAATTCTCCTATTTACAATAACAATCATTCTCTCTTTAAAACTATAGGAAAATACAATAAATAATTAAATCCTAGCTAACTCCTCTAATAAACAATTGACCCAAGTTAGATGCTCCTGCATCAGACTCGGCAGGTAAAAGAAAATAATGATGTCCTAACCATTAATCTTCAATCGATAATAAAACTCCACCTGGATCCCAAACTTTGTTCTATTCTTGATCAATTACTTTGTCATATTTTTGATGTTCTATGACTTTCTTTTCATGTCTTCCAGATTTCAAAACTTTATGTTATACTTTTCCTCCCTTTTTGTTGATGTATAATTGTTCATTCATTAGTAATTTGTGGTCATCTCTGCTTTTCATTTCTTCAATGAATATCTTATGAGCTTCTTTCAACATCATCTTCTTCATATCTTGAATTTCAATATCTAACTTATTTTCTCGTTGGTGTATATTATTGTTTGTTTGCTGAACTTTATTGTCAATCTCTACGCTTTCATTGCACCAAATTTCTTGATTTGAAGGTATGTTGTCACACTCTGACTTTGGATTGTCCAACCATTCTTCTATGAACTTTATTTCTGCTACAATATGTCCCATGTTGACATTTGGACCATCATTTTCCAATTCATCAACAACTTTCTTCATTTCTGTATCAATTTGTTGTTCAGCAACATATCCTACATCCACACACCAATGGTTAGATTTAAAAACATGAGGTTTTATAGATGAATCTATCTTCAAGTCTTCATGTTGGACTTCTGAACAATCTATAGCATCTTCTGTGGGAATCTAACCCACACTCATATCATTATCTTCATCACCAAGCAATGATCCTTGCTCTAGTTTGCAAATGTATATATTTGTTTGGAGTTTCTCTACTTCTAAAATTTTCAGTTTACGCTTCTCTCTTCTTTCCATCAATTCTTTAATTGGTCGTTTAACTGTTCGCTTTATTACCCATCTGTGTCTTTGTCTTTGTAATAGCTCTAGCAATACGTCAAGTCGTACTTTTAATTCAGTAATCTCTTTCTCGTCATCAGCAATGCTAACTGCTCTAGCATTATCGTGGCCTTTCTTTGGAATATGCGTCTTCATTTTCTTTTGTGAACTTCACCTTGTTCATTGTAACCTACAATTGAATCACTTTACCAAGTTATCTCCTCTGAACTTGGTCAATGGTTCACTTCACTTGAACCTTCTTTCTGAGCACTCCCTTGCTCCTTTGCTGCAACAATTTCAATATCTCTTCAAATTATCCTTACAATGCTTTGATCAGACTTTTTGGGTGTCAGCTCTAGTGATCATGCACTCATTACATCACCTTTGACTTGACTTAAATTTTTTTTGACTCCATAATTTTACATAAATTCTTCATTTAATTAAGGAGAGATTTCAACCCATATACAAATTAAAATACCTTGAAAATTTGTTGATGGTATATATATATATACTATTCATATACTAGTTCATACATTACCATTATTATAATCGATAAGTAAATAAAGCTATGCATTCTCAAATCCACACACGGTTTTATGAAACCATATATAAACCACTCAAAACTTTATGCAAGAAATCACCATTTATCGTTCAACATTTATTCTAACCACATATTTTTTATCTTCATAAAAACCACCATGCTTTACAGCCTTTTGACACAACACCAATTTACGTCTACCATTTACTTTCACCTTTACTTTCACTATTTACTTTTTACCTTCACCCTTAATATGTACTTTCAAACTCATAAATATTTCCCATAATGACAAAAAAGAACTTTTAAATGATTTTAAAGCTATCACAAAAACCACCGCTCAACTTACTTTAAAAAAATCACTCACTCCCCGTATTTGACACGTTTTAAAATATCTTCCGCCTTTTTAGCACACCACTTGTGCCTGAAAAGAAAATTTGTGTGCATAAAAAGAATAACGCACAGGTTCCCAAACTTCCACAGTCAACCAAAAGCACAGGTTAAAAAAAAACTAGATTTATTTAGTTTTTGGTAGTTACGCAATTGGCTCTCAGAAATTACTCTTTTCTCAATAGAAACCTGAGTGTCTTTGCATGTAGCTTTCAATTAATTCGATATCAATCTCATCTCTATTTTCCTATTCCTCCAATGTTGCCTCCATCTGCCCGCAAATTTCTCAGTCATAGTCCTTTATAGAAACCAACATTTCAGATCTCACAGAATTTCCTTTCATAGACATTTTGACCTCTCCTTTAGAGGATTATCACATATCCAGAATATCAGTGCTCCAATAGTCAACTGACAACGCTTTACTCAGCCACACGTAATCACTTATCCACAGGAAGACACACAATTACAACTTCCAGTCGCAAACAAAATTCTAATTTTCCAATTACACCTTGCCAAGCTCAGATCTAACCTCGTACTACGGCCTCCTCCAAGTACACGACAAACAATTCTTTCTCCATGCTACTTTTGTGGTAGCACAATTGCTTTAGATACTTGGCGACGCTAAAATGGAAAACCTACTACAGCAGAACAACATCCTCGCTCCACGCTGCAAATACAGTCAATACCCAATAATACAATGCTCAGTACATAGCGGCACAACAACACATACTTACCACTTCATCATGCTTCTTTAACAAACCCAACCTTGTGCATTGATACCAAAAATTGGTGAAGCTCTCTAACCATAGGTCTGTAAATTAATAAAATTAATACACATTAAAACCAAAAATCAAATGCAAAAGGCATGAACACAAAAACTCAAAAATGATTCATTAATAAATAAAAAAAATTACATGTGGAGTATTGACCCCATGCTTGGCCTTTCAATCTTCTCACTCACTCACACACTTTTACATCTTACATGCCTCATAAGCTCCCCTCAATTTATACAAATGGATTAGAACCCAAGTAGGTTTTAGATCCCTTAACAAACTTCAACAATATTTCTCTTGATCCCTAAAATCTCTCATCCAAATCCTTATCCCTAGATAGGAGCTAACTAATCCATAATCCTCTCAAACCTTCCATAATACTCTTTAATCTTCTCCTATTTACAATCATAATCATTCTCTCTTAAAAAATATAGGAAATGCAATAAATAATTAAATCTTGGCTAACTTCTATATTAAACAATTGACCCAAGTTGACCCAAGTTAGACGCTCCTGCATCACATTTCCATCCATGGCCTTCACCTAAACTTACGATTGTTAGTCTTGGTCTAGTGCATGACACATGAAATAGAAAAACATAATTGTCACTGCTTTGTAGTGAGACGTGGTCTAATCCAAGCTCCCTCTTGATCAGGGACCTGTCATATCTCCCTCTTAGCTAGGGATTCTTCTATACATCAGCAGCTTCTTCTTTGTGGGTCCTTCAAATGCTAGATCAATGTTTCTCCTTGATATAATGAAATTTATTTGAGATTCTTTCTTGTAGGGAAAAAATCATCAATCACTTTCCTACTTAGTTCGTCATGTCACTCCTTTCTTCATGGAAAGTGGCCTTCTTCATATCCGGAACCTTTGTCATATGAATACTTCTTTCTCATCATGCTTCTTCCATTCATCACATGAATGCTAGTTGTAATTGTAAGTAGCCCTACATGAACTTATCTAGATATTATTTAAGAAATCAAAATGTATCATTAAATCAAATCGTACCTAACTAGGTGGCTCTTTAGCATGGCATATTTATGTAGGTATCAACTTGACACATCTCCAAAGATATTCATTGTAAAGGGTCTCCATCTTTTCCAACTTTCATCAGAGCCTTCTTATCTTTCTAGGATATTTCTTAGTCAAACTTATTGGTCCTTTGGATGTTGATTGCCTTCATGATGCTTGCCTATCTCACGATCTCTTCCTTCCTCACACATTCCTTTCCCATGAGCTTTTAGTCAGAGTTTCTTAGTTGTAGTCAACTACCTCATACTTTATATGAGGACATATTATGTTGATTTCATCTAGCGTGACTTCAATCTCTTGGGTATATAATATTAATAATCCCTTCAATTTATAATATTAATATTAGTGTTTATAATTTTAATGTTTATGATCATAGAATTTATAACATTAATCATATGGTTCATAATCCCTTGTGTTTATAATATTAATCCAAATGTTTATAATCTTTGGGTTTATTAATCCCTTGAGTTTATAATATGATTAATCCTTTGGGTTTATATTAATAATCTCTTAGTTTTATAATATTATTTATTTCTTGAGTTTATAATATTAATCCCTTGTACGTATAATAATATATTAGGGTTTATAATATTATTCTTAGATTTAATATATTAAGCTTACAACTTATAAAATTAATCCTAGGTTTGATATTAATCTCTTACATTTATAATGCCTTGGGATTATAATATTAATCTTAGAGTTTTATATTAATGTTATGGTTTATAATATTAATCCTTTAGTTTATAATAATAATCCATTGGGTTTATAATTCTTTGAGTTTATAATATTTATCCTTGAATTTATCATATTATTAATAATATCAATAATATTATTATAATATAATAGATATAATAATTATTATCATAATAATATTATTATATATTTATTTATATTAATATTAATAATAACATAACAACAATTATTATAATATTATTATTATGATTATATTTTTATTTATTTTACTATTAATATTAATATTAAATCTATGTTATTGATACATATTAACCTATATCAATTATATTTACTATATGATTGTGTTGATTGATTTACAACTATTAAAATATATAAATGTAAAAGTAAATAATTATATATTACTTTATATATCACACAAATTTTTCGATAACCCATGATGCTTTTCATTGACCGCTGACACAAAGTAATCATATTACTAACTAATCACACAATATCAGAGTAAACTTCCAAGGATACTTGAATGAAAAAAAACACAGCGGGAGGGGACCGCCGAGTTTATCTCGATTGCAGTTTCTTTAGCCTTGTCGATGTGGCCAACCCGCCCCCTCTTAGTCTCCGTCATCGTCTGTTTACATAAACAAAAAGGCCCATCCCCTGTAGCAATCAGAAAAATCTCAAAAAAAATTGCAATTACGAAGCCCTGTTGTTGTGCGTCTTTTTCATGTCCTTCATAAAGTCTGTATTGTAGCTGCGAGGGGATCGAGCCTCAGTTTGAAATATTTTATTTTTCAATAATCGCGCACCTCAACAACTCCTCATTCACCCAACTACCACAGAGAAACGCCCAAATTCACACATAAAAACCAGCAGATGGCTTTCAATTTGACATATGTAAGCGTCGAGTTTACACAGAGAAATGGGAAAGTGGCTTCCATTCATGAATGAACATTTTCTCAGTTCATACAATCAACATAAGGGTTTCCGGCTCACGAACCTGTTATTTGTTTCTTTTCTGCATAAAATTATAATTACAAGTCATAATGAAAATTGAACCTAGTTACATTTTCTTCAACACTCCCTCTTAACTAGGGAGGAATTCATTAAATGGTACATGGCTATTCTCAGCACTAAAAAGATCTCATAAGAAGAGTCAAACTAGTAATCCATCTCTATAACATCAATATAACCAACATTGTCACATAGTAAGGCCTTGACTAACAACTCTATCTCTCAATATATCAAAGCACAATGTTGGTGAGACCAATGACTTATAGACACCTTAGTAATTATCTCTCAAGGTACATACCCACTCAGGTGTTCACTGAGTATGAACTTCTAGGACTATTCTTGTCTTGGGTTCCCAACCCTCAAAGAATATTGGTCTTCTTGCCTATGCTTGTCTTGGATGCCCTACACATCGTCAAAGAGTATCAGATGCCAGATGATTACCCAATCCTCCCATTCTTTCTTCCCATGTGAAGAAAATAATGTTGTGTCTATCATGTGTCTTCATTTTGGTACAGCGCTCTAACTATTGGTCTTTAAATTAATAAAATAAATACACATTGAAGCTGAAAAGCAAATGCAATAGGCATGGACACAAAAACTAAGAAATGATTCATTAATAAATAAAAATAATTACAAGAGGAGTATTGGTCTCATGCTTGGCCTTTCAGTCCTCTTACTCACTCACACACTTCTACATCTTACATGCCTCATAGACTCTCCTCAATTTATACAAATGGATTATAACCCAAGTAGGTTCTAGATCCCTTAGCAAACTCCAAAAATATCTCTTGATCCCTAAAATCTCTCATCCAAATCCTTTCCCTCGATAAGAGCTAACTAATCCATAATCCTCTCAAACCTTCCACAATACTCTCATATTCTCATATTTACAATAATAATCATTCTCTCTTAAAAACTATAGGAAAATACAATAAATAATTAAATCCTAGCTAACTCCTCTAATAAACAATTGACCCATCTTAGATGCTCCTGCATCAGACTCCCCAGGTAAAAGAAAATCAGGATCTCCCAACCATTAATCTTCAATAGATGATAAAACTCTTCTTGGATCCCAAACTCTATTCTATTGTTGATCAATTACTTTGTCATATTTTTGATGTTTTGTGACTTTCTCTTCTTGTCTTCCAGATTTCCAAACTTTATGTTGTAGTTTTCCTCCCTTTTTGTTGATGTATAATTATTCATTTATTAGTAATTTGAGGTCATCTTTGCTTTTTATTTCTTCAATGAATATCTTTTGAGATTCTTTCAACATCATCTTCTTCATATCTTCAATTTCAATATCTAACTTCTTTTTTGGTTGGCGTACATTATTGTTTGTTTAATAAACGTTATTGTCAATCTCTACGCTTTCATTGCGCCATATTTCTTGATTTGAAGGTCTATTGTCACACTCTAACTTTGGATTGTCCAACCATTCTTCTATGAACTTTAGTTTTGCTACAGTATCTCTCATGTTGACATTTGGCCCATCATTTTCCAATTCATCAACAACTTGCCTCATTTTGAATCAATCTGTTGTTCATCAACATATCTTGCATCCACACACCAATGATTAGATTTAAAAACATGAGGTTTGACATATGAATCTATCTTCAAGTCTTCATGCTGGTCTTCTGAACAATCTGTAGCATTGTATGTGGGAATTAAACCCAAGCTCATAGCATTATCTTCATCACCAAGAAATGATCCTTGCTCTAGTTTGCAAATGTATATATTTGTCTAGAGTTTCTCTGCTTCTAAAATTTTCAGTTTACGCTTATGTCTTCTTTCCATCAGTTCTTTAATTGGCCATTTAACTATTCGCTTTATTACCCATCTATGTCTCTGTCTTTGTAATAGCTCTAGCAATATGTCAAGTCGTAATTTTACTTCAACAATCTATTTCTCATCATCACCAATCCTAACTACTATAGAAGTATCGTGGCCTTTCTCTAGAATCTGCATCTTCATTTTCTTTCGTGAACTTTACCTTGTTCATTGTAACCTGCAACTGAATCACTTTACCAAGTTATCTCCTCTGAACTTAGCCAATGGTTCACTTCACTTGAACCTTCTTTCTGAGCACTCCTTTGCTCCTTTCTTGTAACAATCGCAATATCTCTTCAAATTATCCTTATAATGCTTTGATTAGACTTTTTGGGTGTTGGGCTTCGCTAATCATGCACCCATTACATCACCTTTGACTTGACTTAAATTTCTTTTTGACTCCATACTTTTACATCAATTCTTCATTTAATTAAAGAGAGATGTCAACCCATATACAAATTAAAATACCTTGAAAATTTGTTGATGGTATATATATACTATTCATATACCATTTCATACATTACCATCATTGTAATATGTGAATAAATAAAGCTATGCATTCTCAAATCCACACATGGTTTTATGAAACCATTGTTAGGCCCCTACACTACTAGTGTAACCCCTTATTGTTATTAGTATAACCCACTTATTATATTGATGTACCCATGTAGTGCCCATATTGTTACTATTGTGCCCCATAGAAGTCCACTATTGTTATTATTGTGCCCTTACATTATTATTGTTATGTCGGCTCTGATTATGTTATGGCCCCTTAGACTCCTATATATAGAAAGGAGGTCTTTTCATTTGTATCATCGAATAATTGTTCATTTATGTAATGTAAAGGAGGTTTCCCCCTCGAAGAGGCTGAATTCTAAGGCGTTGATCTATCTTTTCTATCTTTTCTTGAGCTGGTTTCATAACATTTGGTATTAGAGCTTTGGATTCTAGGGTTTCGCTGCTCCAAATAGGTCATCATGGCATTTTCTCTATAACTGTTTTTCTATGAGGTTTCAGAAGTCGCAATAAAAACCCAATTGAGAAGAAAGCGTGTTGAACCTTGGGTCCGAATTTCAGAGATTTTAGCGCGATATTTGCGGAGATATGATCTGAGGAAGTTAGTCTTTTTGCATACTCCTGAATTACATTCAAAACAGGTGACCTGGGGAAAATCGTCATAACTTTCTCTCTGGGGATCAGATTGAAATTTCGTAAGAAGGTACAGAAAGAGGACGGACTGTAGTTTTTCGTATATCTTTTTCAGATCCAAAGGTCAAAACAGTGACACGTGGCACTTCATACAAGTTCGATCTTCTGGAAAGGTCTATAATCAGGTCATCTTGGGAGATCATGCATAACTCTTTCTTAGAGAATCCAATTTGGATCAGACTGGTGGCATTAGAAAGAGGACACAGAGGGCTACTATAGGTCGCAATTTCAGAACTTAAAAATCTGAAAGTACAGAGTTATAATCGTTTCAAGGTCGATCTCCTAAAATCAAGAAAAAGCTAGATGAGGAAGTTTGATGGCAAGGATTTGATAAATTGGATTCTTCAGATGGAGCAATATTTTGATCTACATGGTGTACAATTGTTACAAAAGGTATGTATTGCATCTTCATATTTAGAACCAGATCAATTTTTATGGTACGAAGGGCTTTGTTCTCGTAAACAACTTGTTACGTGGTCAATTTTCACGGAGGAAATGATAGCACATTATGAGGATACAAAGAGCAACACCTTCTTTAGAGCAACACCACAACAATTGGAAAGAGTAAAAGGGCTTTGTGACATAGTGGAAAGAAAAATTATGGAAACCAGGAAGCGTACCCCTCACAACTATAAAGATGGAAGTGTTGTTTCTCCTAGCCTTCCACAACCTACAAGGGTTACACCACAACAATTGGAAGAAAAAAGAGAAAAATGGCTTTGTTACAATTGTGATAGCAAATGCACTAAAGGTCATAAGTGTGCTGAGAAGAAATTATTTTAAATAGAATATGAAGAGGAGGAAGAAAATGATCAAGAAATATCAAAAGAAGAAGATATACGCCAGGACCCCACCCCAGAGAAAGAAGAAATGAATCAGACCATATCTTGTAAAGCATTGGCAAGAATTACCACTCCTGAAACTCTCAAGATAGAAGGACATATCAAGAATAAAAATGTGCAAGAAGTGAAAGATCACATTGAGAAAGAAGAAATGAATCTAACCATATCTTGTAATTCATTGTTCGAAATTACCACTCCTCAAACTATCAAGGTAGAAGGACATATCAAGAAGAAAAATGTTCAAAAAGTGAAAGATCACATTGAGCATCAAGAAATGAATCTGACCATATCTTGTAAAGGATTGGAAGAAATTACCACTCCTCAAACTCTAGAGATATAAGGACATATCAAGAAGAAAAAGGTTCAAGCAGTGAAAGATCACATCGAGCATCAACAACAAGTTCTCCAACTTTTAAAGGATAACGCCACTTCGGTGCAAAATCAAATGAAACAACAGGTAGATAAACATTGTAGTGAAAAATGTTTTGATGTAGGTGATTGGGTATTTTTACTGCTACATCTCAAGCAAGCTATTTATGAGAAGAAAATGTTGGCAATACTACATGCACTTAAAAAATGGCGACCTTACCGAATGGGAAGACTCTTCAAGGATGAGGATGTGGAAGCATTGTTTTGTGATATTTATATTATCCAACCAGATTGGATAAACAAAGCAAGGGATGAATGGAAGAAGGACGAAGAAGTATGGCCACTTATTCAAAAGTTGCAAAAGATCCCAATTCAAACAATATTGCCAGAAATTGAAGAGGAAGGAAAAATCATATTGTAACCTGGAGCAATCATAGAAACAAGAACCTGACAGCTACAAAATCAATCAATTTCATAGTATCTCATCAAATGGAAGAACTTACCTGCTGAAGATTCCACATGGGAGGACAATAATTTTATACAGAAGCATCAAGAACTACTCAAGCGTTGAGGACAACACTTTTTGAAGGAGAGGGGCATGTTAGGCCCCTATACTACTAGTCTAACCCCTTATTGTTATTAGTATAACCCACTTATTATATTGATGTACCCATGTAGTGCCCATATTGTTACTATTGTGCCCCATAGAAGCCCACTATTGTTATTATTGTGCCCTTACATTATTATTGTTATGTCGGCTCTGATTATGTTATGGCCCCTTAGACTCCTATATATAGAAAGGAGGTCTTTTCATTTGTATCATCGAATAATTGTTCATTTATGTAATGTAAAGGAGGTTTCCCCCTCGAAGAGGCTGAATTCGAAGGCGTTGATCTATCTTTTCTATCTTTTCTTGAGCTGGTTTCATAACAACCATATATCAACCACTCAAAACTTTTTGCAACAAATCACCATTTATCAGTCAACATTTATTCTAACCACTTATTCTCTATCTTGATAAAAACCACCATGCTTTACAACCTTTTGACACAACACCAATTTACCTCTACCATTTACTTTCACCTTTACTTCCAATACAACACCTTTACTTTTACTATTTACTTTTTACCTTCACCCTTACTATTTACTTTCAAACTCATAAATATTTCCCATAATGATAAAAAAGAAATTTTAAATGATTTTAAAGTTATCACAAAAATAACCACTCAACTCACTTTGAAAAAATCACTCACTCCTCGTATTTCACACATTTTAAAATATCTTCTACCTTTTTAATGCACACCACTTATGCCTAGAAAAATTATGTTCATACAAAGAATAACACACAGGTTCAACAAAACTTCCATGGTCAACCAAAAGCACAGTGAAAAAAAATGAGATTTATTTAGTTTCTGGTAGTTACAACTGGCTCTAAGAAATTTCTCTTTTCTCAATAGCAACCTGAGTATCTTTTCACATAGATTTCAATTAATTCTATATCAATCCCATATGTATTTTCCTATTCCTCGAATGTAGCTTCCAGCTACCCGTAAAGTTCCCAGTCATAGTCATTTATAGAAACCAACATTCCAGGATTCACCGAATTTCCTTTCATAGACATTTCAGCCTCTCCTTCCAGAATTCCAGTTCTCCAGTAGTCAACTAACAATGCTTTAGTCATCCACACGTAATCACTTCTCCACAGGAAGACGCACAATTACAACTTCCAGTCACAACACAAAATTCTAATGCTCAAATTACACCTTGCCAAGCTCAGATCTAACCTCGTATTGTGGTCTCCTCCAAGTCCACGATAGACAGTTCTTTCTCCATGCTACTTTTGTGGTAGTGCAATTGCTTTGGATACTTGGTGATGATAAAATGGACAACCTGCTATAACAGTGTTGTGTCTTTGAGATAATAATGGTCAGATATCATGCCAAGGCATCTAAGATAATTGTTTTGGGGGTTTTGTTTTAATTTGGATGACCAATGTATATTTAAAATAGTGATGCCTAACCCTTTGAATAATATTAATATCAAAATAGAGGGATGTATTTAAAATAGTGAGGCCTAACCCTTTGAATAATATTAATATCAAAATAGAGGGTTGTATTTAAAATAGTGAGGCCTAACCCTTTGAATAATATTAATATCAAAATAGAGGGCTGCTATTGAAATTCACACAGTGATATAGTTTGCATAGTGGTGAGAAGAAATAGAGAGGTGGTATGACTATCACAGTCTTCAAATTGAAGATTAAATAATCATAAGTAAGAAAACCTTTAAACTATGTTTAGAAGGTTTAACAAAATATGCTTAAGCTTACAACAGATGTTGATGATATTATGATTTAGAGGGAATTAATAAAACAAACAGTTTATGTAATTCATTCTCTTTATAAATGTTCACTTCAGGAGCTTATAAGAATAATTGAAACACAATTACTCCTACCTCATTATCTTTGTAAAACATAAGAACATGACGAAAACACTGTGAAATAAAACTAGAAAAAACTTACAAAAAAAAATTGTGTGAATCAAAATCCAGAATCCAATTGATTTTGTATTAATGATTCAGAAAAGTCTAGTACATTCAATGCTTGATATGCTTCTTCAAGGGTGCAACACTTAATAACTCGTGAAAGAGAGTTATTTATACAATCTGATAAATGAGAAAATATCTTAAACTATTTTACAAAAATAGATAATTACAAAATTAGGAATATAAACAGCTAGCCGATCTGGCACTATTTTGGTGCTAAGTTGTTTGATGATTGTTGCTAAGAAACTTGAAAACTGTTGAGCTTGTGATGATTGTTCCTGTAAAGGCTAAATGTTGTTTGATCACCCTCTAGTCAAGTAAATCAATTAATACTTCCCAGTGCTTCTTATCTGGGATAGATATCTTGGTTACCCTTCTGTAAATTTCATCCATCTCTGTATACTTTGTGAAAGTGGGTTTTACTGGAAATATATGCCTAATCTCATCTAAAATGAAGAAGGTGTCCCTAAGTGCATTTAGCACCACTCTTGGTGTTGCTGCACCTCTTATGTTTGACACTGAAGTTGCATTGGTGCCTACCTCTGTAAACTTTTGAACATAATCCTCAATAAGCATTAATTTGTCATTAATTACAAGCATAGAGGGCAAACCCTTGCTGGTCAAGGGTTCAATCCTACTGAAAAATCCTTGAACTATTGTATTCACACTATTGCACTTTTCTTCCAATTGAAGGATGAGGTTCTTCTTGGTTATGATATTTTTTACTTCCAGTATAGTTGTTGTCCTGTCATTTATCCCTAATTCTTCAAGCTCATAGTTGCCTTTAGAAGTGAGGAACTTGATTATATCATAAGCAATTTTTGGCATATTCTCAAGCTGTTTGGAAATAGTTTCAAGAGCTTTTTGCGCTTTCTCCAAGAGGTCTTTTTGATCAAATACTATCTTGATATAGGGCTAGATATCCTTAATTGCTTCAGTAATTTCTTCCCACATAATTTCCCTTGCCAAACCCAATTTGTTTCCAATGTAAGATTCTTTGAGTTCCCTCTGCAATGTTTCAATCTAACCTTTTGCTCTCTGCAACTCAGCTGCATGTGAAGTGTCTGCAACTGTTTTCATATGTTGTAACTCCTTGAGTTCATTCTGCAACTTCTTGATTTCTCCTGTCTAAATAGACAGGTTCTGAACAACTTCAGCAAGTTTTTCAACTCCTTCTGTTGCACCTGTAATTGATGTTGTGGCTGAAGTAGAAACCTGGGTTACATGGATTGCTGCAAGGGGTACTATATCCATTGTAGTTTGAGCTCTTTTGAAAGCTTCCTCTTTCTCCTTGACCAGTTTCCCAATCTATTATTCCATCTATTTTATTTGCAGATTCCTTTCCATGATGAGCTTCACCATGTGAGACTTTTGAGTTTCAGTTTCTTCAATCTCTTTCGCCATTGGGTCCTCAGAAGATGGTAATTTGAGTTGCTTCCTTAATGCTGAAAGCTCAACATTCTTCTTCTTCACAAGTTCTTCTGCAACATTTATGTTGGAGGGATCATATGCCATCTTCAGCACCAGATCTTATAAAGATTTGATCTTTGTGTCCTTTGCCAATGGGGAGACTTTCTCCAACTTGAGCTATGACTGTGTGTTTGCTAAGGTAACCTGCAATTTTGAAAAACTCATGGCAATATGAGTTAAAGTAGAAGAAATCATCTATCCAGTTTGTTTGTGCATCTCAATTTTTATCAATTGGATGCACATCCTTTACATTAAATTCAAAAGAGGTTTGCTTTTGATAATGTGCAGCAGTCCTAGGTTGTGGAATCTGAGCTTCCAGAAAATCCATCTGCATTTTACCCTTCTCAGAGTCAAAGACTGAAAGAAATCTAGCTTTAGAGTTGGAGGAATGTTTCCAGAACTGTGTGTAGGTGTTCAACTTCAACTCTTCATTCTTATTTGTGAACTCACTGAAAACATGAAAAGATGTCCTCCTCCTTGTCCTTCTAAATGTTTCCACTGGTCTGAATTACCTATTGTTCACGAGAAGTAGTGGAATGAGTTGGGGACTGTGTAGACTATCCACCAGACAATGTATAGAGTATACTCTCTCCAAGTCCTTCAAATGTGGTTTTCTGAGACTCATGTGTTGCACCAATAGTCACAAAGATCCCAGGTATCTTTTTCCCATGTACAATCCTAAAGCCCTGGCTTGATGCATCATTTGTAGGGGATGATTTTTCTTCCCTTGCTCTTTTAGTTGTCTTTTCCTGTGCAAGTGGAGTTTGCACATTTGAAGTGGAAACTACCTACTCTTTAGCTTCTTGGAGGGTGTTCTCTATCCACTCCAATTGATTTTTGTATTGTTCTACTTCTAGCTTCACTGTGTGGTGATATGTTGTAAACTTGTTTTCCGCCCATAGTTTAGAAGTCACTCCCATTGGGTCATAAGACAAAGTGAAACTGAGACCAAACTTCACTTCATTTAGCAACCTATGTGCTTCTTCTCTTGTTGCTCTGGTATCGCAGATGAATGGACCAACCTCAGCTTTGAGATTGAATTAACATTTCTTCTTTGTTGCCACAATGTGTACTTCAACTGCATTTAACCTTTTCCTACTATATTCCAGTGCAAAGATTCTGATGGGGAGGTACTTGGGAAGTTTGTAGGGTGGAAGTTCACAACCATAAACCCTGATTTCTATGTAGTTTTGGTAAAGATACCAATCTCTTGTTATGGCTTGGTCAACCAGCTGAAATACTTTGACAATATCATCATTGATTCTTGTTACTGGAGTCTTGCTCATAAGACTGACAGTAAGATGAATAAACAATTCTATGAACTATTTATAGGTAAACTCTTCTTTCTCCTTCATTCCCATTGTAGTCCAAAAGATCATTGATTGCTGGTTGCCTTCCTCATCTAGCTTTTGTAAGGTAAATGGAAATTTGTCTCCCTGAAAATATATGAAAAGGTATACAAGTACTAAAGCATACTTGAATGCTTCTTCAATGTTAAACTGGACAAATTGCTCATGTATGGCTTCAGCTAGGAATTGGCTGAAATTATAAATAACAGTGGGTTTGGAATCAGCAGAAAATATAGATAAGAAACCTAGGATGGCATCATTAACATATTGATCATATTTATAACCAAGAAGATAGGACAAAATAGTGGTGATTTGCTTGGTTTTATCAAGGAACATGGATGAGTCATAAGGAGGGTTTCTTTTAGGCAGAGGACTATCAATGGCTAGGAAAAGTTCAAGAGTCTGGGATCTTTTAGTAAAATCTAGTTTCTTATAGGCTTCTATCAGGCTTTCATGGGAAAAAGGATGGGTTGGTGTAGTAGTAGGGGCCTGCAACATCTTTTCAATGGACTCAGCGTTGATTAAACAAAGGATTTCTCCTATGGGTGAAATGATTGCTCTTTGGCTGGGATCATAGGATTCATGGCATTTCCTGACAAATTCAGGTGCTCTGTGTATCTGAGGGAAAATTTAGTGGGGAAGGAGGGAGTCCCAAAGTCCTATTTCATCAATCTGGTCAATTAATTGATCTTCCATCCAACAATAAATTTCATATGAATCAAATTGAGAAGAAGTCTCAATGATTTTACGATCCCCGTCGACCAGGGGGGTATGGTGGATGTCAACCTGTGGATGTACAAGAGGATTTGGGATTTTTGTGACTTCTTTTCCCTTAGGAGGCATTTTATCAAATGAATTTGCAGACTAAAAATGATAGAAATGGAAAAATTGGCCTGAAACAGGGTGCTCACAGTGAAAATAGTATGACTGAAAAAGAGACAAGTGGACCTGGATGTCGGCTTTCTTCTGAATAAGAAAATTAGTTGCTCAAGTGTCGGATCGTCTTTGAGATGTAAGGAGGCAAACTGTGAGTGATCAATTTTGTCACAGAAATGTATTATGTAACCATTTTCATGGAGGAACAGGGATTTTAATGGAAAAATTGGAACGAAATTGTTGAATGAACGGTTAAATCTGCATTAATTATCCAAGGGGATTAATTAATGGTTCTTTGGGACATAAATTCATGGGAGATTGTGAATTGAATGAACAACAGATAGGCGACAATTGATTGGATGGAGAAATGATGTGGAGCAGGCGTGGATGTAAACCACATTCGGGAGTAGCTTGAGGTGGTAATTCATTTTGGGATTTTAAGTCCCAAAATACTAAAATGAGGCTAAAGTGGTTTAAGATGGTGGTTTCGGAAACTTCCCACTTCAGAACCCCCCCTGGCTGATAAAGTTCGGACAATAGATGAGGGCCGAGGAGGGATGTGGGCCACAGGATCTCGGGGGAGCATGCAGGATGAAAGGTAAGGTGGAATGGATTTAACATGTGAGAAGGAAGTGATGGTGGGGTCACGATTTCGACGGATGTGACAGTTTGGTGTTATGGAAAATGAATGTTTGAAGTTAGGATATCGCAAAATACATTGGTACTTAGAACCCATAATTAATTCAAAATGCAACATCGCATGTAAGAATTATCCAATATTACAACTTAGTGTAAAATCCTTGCATGCTCCAATTATTTCTCATATGTCTAGCTACCCTTTATACTCCTAGTATTTTCAATTCATCCGAGTGCATTTAGGCTAACAACTCAATATTTCCTTTTAATGACTAATATACCTCTATCCCTTATTTCCTCCATTGGCTAAGATTAAACTGTTGAGCCAATTTTATTTGCTACCTATTGACAAAAATTTAAATCAAATCCAATCATGATTAAATTGTACAATTGGATTATATGAACTAGGTGTGGCATTTAAACAATCTACACACAACCTTTATTTGCAAAAATAAAGTTGACTAAGAGTAGTGGCATTTGGATTTGCAATACTTTCAGAGTTTTTTTTTTTCCTTTTCTTTTAACCTAACATTTTATTTTTGCCTCCATTTTTTAGGGCATCTATTCTAACATTTTATTTGATATGGACTTATTCATAAAATATCCCTAACATTTTTTATTTAATATTCTTTTTGTCCATATCCTAACTTAACATTTTTTTAAATATATTTTCATTTTTTGACTAATTGATACTAACTTACCAAAACCAAAAAATGCTACAACATCGGCTCCAACTAGGGACTGCTTTCTCCTGTAGAATGCAGAGAACCTATAGATCCATGTGCCTTCTCCTCAGGCTATGGAGTCTTTGCTGTTAAAAATCACACTGACAGCTTGAAAAGTAAAATAAACCAGAGTTTTTACAATGATAGTAATGAAATATACTTCAACTTCTCAATACTGAATGTAATGTTTGAGAAACCTTCCATTAACAAGGTAAGTGGAATATAGTCCCTCAAGATTTTGAAGCAAAAAAGTGTTGTTTCCCTTTACTTCAGCAATAGCTAAAGGTCCAAACCACATGTTATCAAACTTTCCATGTTTTCCTTTATCTTCTCTTATGGAATCCCATCTTAGAACTAGATCACCCTCCTTGAAGTTCCTTTCCTTGGCTCTTCTGTCAAACAGGCTCTTCATCTTATTCTGATACTTTTTCAATTTATATTGAACTTCATCTCTGTTTTCATTTAGTTCAATAATCTGATTTATTCTCCTTGAAAAATCATCAAGTTCATCAGTTGAATCCTGCAGGAATTTTAAAACAGGGAAGGCCAAGTTTGTAGGGAAGATTGCATCTTTCCCATAGACTAGCTAAAAACGAGACTTTCCAGTAGACCTCTTTGGATTAATCATGTTTTTCCAGACTACATAAATTAGATGAGAATCCCAGCTCTTTTTATGATCTGCTAAAGTCTTTTTTATCACCTTTACCATAATTTTATTTGAGGATTTTACAAGACCATTACCTTGAGGGTAATAAAGAGTTGAATGATGTAAGAGAAATTGATATTTCTAGCAAAATTCAATCATTTTAACAATGGACAATGTTGTTGCATTATCAATAACAATTTGTGTTGGGCAACCAAACCTAGATAATATATTTTCTTCAATGAATTTAATTACTACTAAATCAATAGAATTTCTTACTAGAATTGATTCCACCCATTTGGTAAAGTAGTCTGTTGCAGTGAGAATCCATTTATGCTGATTTCTTGAAGTAGGATGAATTTCTCCAATAAAATCTAGTTCCCACTGGAGAAAAGGTGTTGAGACTATTGTTGGGATTAGTGGAAGAGTTGATAGTTTTTTCTTACCAGCAAATATTTGACAAGGGACACAACTTCTGACCTTTTCTCCTACTTGTAAAAACAATGTGGGCCAATAAAATCCTGCCCTCAATATCTTATATGTTGTTTCTCTCCAAGCATAATGTCCTCCACAAAATCTTGTGTGAAATTGATCAATAATTCCTTCAGTTTCTGATTTTTTCAAACATAATAACAAGATATTTAGTTTGTCCTTCAAGTAAAGATTTTTGTTTATGATACAGTATTTGACTACATTCAATTTGAGAGCTTTACATTGACTTTTGGAAAATGATGTTGGACATTCAAAATTAATCAAGAAATTTACAATATCTTGATACCAATTTGAAGAAAGAAATTTCTCATCAATGTGTAGAGATATGGCCTGATCTGAAGGTAAAGGTTTTTGTGGATTCTTTTCTTCAGGATGGTGAGGATGCTCTTATGGATTCTCTTCATTCAAATTTTGGGAAGGTTCTTGTGGATTCTCCCCATTTTCCAAAACAGAAGGTTCTTGTGGATTCTTCTTATCTAAAATTTGAGAAGGTTATTGTGGATTCTCCCATTGTATTTCTGTAACATCCCTCGTGTTAAGTTAATATTGGTAAATAGTAAAAGTAACTATGAACAAAGACTTTATTTGAAAAGTATATAACTCTGTTGTTAATTAAAAATTGTGTTAATAATATTTGATTTGAGCATATGAGTAATCATGATTAATAACTGTGGAGGCAGTTAAAAATAAAACCCTAACTACCTTCAGGAGGTAGTTGAGTCCCCAGAGGAAAAGGGGAAAGATTGCCAAGTCTGGTAAGGATCAGATGGCAGAGAAAAAAAAGTTATGCTATGTCTGGTTATGATCAGATGGCATAGAAAAAAGGAAAGGAATTTTCCTGTATGCGCTATGTCTGGTTAGGACCAGATAGCGAGATCTGGCAAAAGCCAGAGAAACTGCAGTCAAGAGGGTCTGCAAGTGCTTGGGGGTGGAAGATCGTGAAGAATCTTCCTACGGACGGGTGGATTGACAAGCATTACAAGTAGGTTTGCAGATAAGCAGGTATGGCTTACTATGTATATATAAATCTGCTGAGATGTCTCTTGTATTGTTTTGTGCTAAGAAAATAGAAATAGCGGGAAAACATCTGACTATTCTTCTTTAACAGAAACAAGAAAAGAACATTAACTTCTGTATTACAGACAGAGACCGAAACAAACTTGCATTCTGTAGGAAAGAACATTAAAATTCCTTGCATTCCTCATTTGAAATAAAAGTAGAAAACGGAATAAACAGGTCATTGTTACTTCGGCGATAGAAAGAATTTACGAACAGAAGTGATACTGTAAAACCCTCTATTTATATTTAAGTGTCGAAGTAAAGAACTAGAAATCTTTATGTACAGAAAGAAACGAAAGGAAATGAACAAGTGTTCTTTGCAAAAAGACTGTATTATACACATAAAATCACGACATATATCCATAAGACGAGTCTGGTATGTCTCGCAGACCAAACGAATCCGTAGACAAGCTGTATCATTAGTCATAGAAAAGTAATGGTATATATATTAAACCCCGGTCAAGAGGACCGCGAGAATCACAGAGATTGGGAACAAAATAGGACCACACTGCAACATTACCTGATAAACATATAGCTGTGTCACGTGAGCAGATTAAATATATATACACATTCACGGTTAACGACACAAACAAATGAGTATGAATGCCGAGGAAGTGGCATGATAACCGTGGTTACATGCATCCTCAGCCAAGCTTACTAGTAAACCCCCGCTCTGGATATGCTACTCTAGCTGGGTTGAAGCTTGTGCTAGCCAGCAGGGGCACCAAAGTCGGAAATATAACTATATGGATTCATCATTAAAACAGAAAGACAATAACAGTAGTTTTACTCTGCCAAATAGATATTACAAATCAAACATTGAAACTGTAAATAAAACCCGTTCAGAGAAGACGGTTAATCGAAGAGAAACATTATGAACAGAATTGAACTTACGGAGTTACCCGTATCTTATACATATGATATCTCAATAAGTTTTAATCCAGAATCAAACCCTCACAGCTCAGTACCATAGTTCAGTCAATAACCACTGTCTGCGTTCAAAAGAGAACAAGCTTCATGGCTAAAACGCTAGATATACATGCTAAGTGAGTCACGGTTAAACAATCAAAGCTCAGCACTTAGTGCTTCCCGACAGAGGTGTTCAGCCTAAGCAGGGCAAGAAACCTGACTGTCATCCGGAAGAACCCTGAACTTGTGCAGGGACCGAACTCGAAGAGATAATGACCGACATCCCTGCCCAAGGGAGTAAAGGTTCAGCCATTGCTTCGGATGAGTCGAATATAGGAAGTCGCGGCAGTATTTAAACTTACCTGGTAATGGGCTGCCGGCAGAGTGAAGAAATTCCTTGTCTTCAATGGAGCAGCGATGAGCCATCTACCTGAAAACATCAACCAATTAGTAAATTGAGAATCTGTGTAAATCATTGAAGGACTGTAACAAAATAAAAAGGGGAAACTAATACCGGCGTTAACTAGAATGGAATCGCCTAAGCGATGTAACCAGCAACTGTAAGCGTGAGGAAAAGACCAACTGAACACCATAGCCGCATACCTGAACCGAAGCATGGTATTGACGGCAGCTGAAAAAATGGCGAAACAAACAAAATGTTACAGTGCGGTAGCAATGCAAACTCATACAAAAATGAAAACTAGAACCCGACAGAAGGAGAGACCTGTTATTAAATATCTTTTTCCCTTTTACTGTTTCATGGCGCATTCCTAACCATCGATCCGCAATGTGCCCTTATCGCCGTTCGATAGCCGGTGGGTCTCGGGAACCTTCAGGCGCGAAAACAGCAATGCCCGAGATGTCAGGCTGTAGACGCTTGGAGCACCGGGCGCACATGGCCGCATGCCATCGAACCGTCTATCCATCCAGATGGACAACGCTAGTATTGACAATTGGTTTCCGATGCCGAGGCTGGACAAGTATCATAAACGCAGAGATTTCGGGATATGGAAATCAGAGTATTATAGCTGTTGCCATTAATACGCTATCGCAAACTGTGCATTGTATATGTTCCGTGTTCAATTTTAGAATATGTCTATGAGTAACTGGTCCACGAATATATATAACAGTGAATCCTTTAAGGTGATATATGTATAATGAAAGTGAATATAATGCATTATAACCATTATGCAAATGAAATATATGTTATCAATAAGTGTGTACAAGTATATGTGTAACCATATATGCGTAGAGGTAAAACTTAAAATCACGCTGCAGTATTGTATTTACAAGAATATTAATGTGGAGAATATGTAGAGTCATCGTAAGGTAATTAATATCGTAAACCATCAAAAAAAAAAAAATTTACTTCAGTATGGGAGTGTGACAAATTGGTATCAGAGCCCAGGTTTACAACTCTGTGACCTTTGGGAAAATTTCGAGTTATGCAGCAATGTAAATATACAGTGTCATGACAAAAGTTGAGAGTGTGCTAAAAACAAATTATATCTATTTAATGAGTTATTCTTAAGCAGGTAGCAGCAGAATGAGGAGAGAAAATAGCGCTCCCCATGGAAATTTGGATCAACCCGATAACGTGAGGCAACCTCAGGGAAATCCTGAGCTTTGGGTGCAACTGGGAGCAGAAGGCCGCAATATTGATTCGACGCTCATGAGAACAGTTCAGGAACTAAAGGACGAAATAGCCCAGTTGCGTGCAGATAATGCAAGACTAAATGTGGAACAAGAGAGGATTCTGAAAAGCTTATCTGATAAGAAACATCAACAGCAGTCACATCCGAGGCCTGAACAGGCACCAGTAACAGAGGAACAGAGCTATCACACTGAACAGGAGGAAGCAGAGGACAGAGGGGAGACGCGAGGAGAGAAGTCTGTCAATGCTTCTGAATATCAAACTCCAAAAATACCATGGATGGAACTTCAAGGAGAATTTCGGAAGATTAAACCACCTCATTTTGATGGGGAGTCAGAAGAAGCTGCAGAGGCATGGCTAATTAATATGAATAAGTATTTTCAAGTATACGAGTATGATCATCATCTTAAAGCCAGGCTGGCTATATTTCAGCTACAGGCCAAAGCCACACTATGGTGGGAGGAGGTCAAGATGGTGAGGGGAGTGAGTGAGCAGGATGTGACCTGGGAAGTTTTTCAGAGGTATTTCAAGGAGAAGTACCTGACAGAATGCTTTTACGATGAAAAAGCGCGGGAATTTCATGATCTACGACTTGGACAGCAGACCATTGACGAGTTCGTAACTAAATTCACATCCCTGCTTCGTTATGTGCCGTATATTCGTGAAGAAAAGGCTAAGGTACAAAGGTTTGTTAGTAGCCTACCTCTGGCAATGCGAGAAAGGATAGAGTTTGATAATCCAAAGACGATGGATGAAGCAATTCGGAAGGCAAGACTATGTTATCAGCAAAACAAACAAAAAGGAGAAATTTCTGGGAAGCGTTGGACAGATAAGAGGGGCAGCAGAATGCCTGTGGGAACTAAGGGAACTCGTAGCAGCCTTCAAAAAGGATTCTCGAAAGGGGCCAATACTAGAAATCCAGCTAAAAATCAGAACAGATTCAAGCCTCCTACTGAATCTAAATATAGTGAACAGCAAGTTAGATTGGACAATGAAGGCTCGGCTAGGCCACCCGTTCAGTGCTGGGGTTGTGGTGGACCCCATTATATTAAAAATTGCCCTCATCGGAAGGAAAGTGATCAGTTGTCCCAGATCTATGAAGCTTCTACAGTAGGAGATGTGGCCCGATCTATGCCCAGAATAAATGCAGCACTGGAGGATCGACAAGCTGATTACCAGCCAACAATGATAGAGTTTGAAGGTAAGATCTTTGATCGAACTGTTTCTATTTTAGTAGATCCAGGAGCTACTTTAAGCTATGTAAGTCCCAAAGTTGTGGAAAGCTGTGGTTTGCAAACTATTAAATTTAAAAGCCCTTGGCTAGTACAGCTGGCCACTGGGGCCAAAAGACGAGTACTGACTAAAGTCAGCAACTGTCCATTAAGGATAGCTGGCCAAACAATAACAACTGAATTAAACGTACTCCCTCTTGGGTCCTATGATGTGCTGATAGGAATGGACTGGTTGGAACAGCGATGGTCTGTAATTAATTGTAAAACGAAAACAGTCTCTTACCGAGATGAGCTGGGGGTGGGAAAAGAGATTCAAGGCATCCAGAAACCAGTGCAGATCCGGCCAATCACGGCCTCACAGCTGGTTAAATGTGTCCGGAAGAAATGCCAGATTTATGCAGTACAAGTAGGGTACGCAGGTTCTGTGGATAAGGTTGCAACTGTTGAAAATATACCGGTAGTGCAAGATTTTGCAGACGTATTTCCTGAAGAAATTCCAGGACTGCCGCCCAAACGAGATTTAGACTTCACCATTGAGTTGGTACCCGGGGCAGCCCAAGTGTCCCGAGCACCCTATCGGATGAGTGTGCCGGAGTTAACTGAATTAAAAATGCAACTGCAAGAGCTGTTGGACAAGAAGTATATCCGTCCCAGTGTATCTCCTTGGGGAGCTCCTGTGCTATTTGTGAGGAAAAAAGATGGAACTCTGCGTATGTGCATAGATTATAGACAGCTGAACAAACTGACAGTTAAAAACAAATATCCACTACCCCGCATTGATGAGCTGTTTGATCAGGTAAAGGGGGCGAAAATCTTCTCAAAGATCGATTTAAGATCGGGTTACCATCAAATCAGAATTAAAGATGAGGACATAGCCAAGACAGCTTTTCGTACTCGCTACAGACACTACGAGTTTGTGGTACTGCCTTTTGGATTAACTAATGCACCTGCGACATTCAAGTGTTTGATGAACAGTGTATTTCATCAATACCTAGACAAATTTGTATTGATCTTCATTGATGATATACTTATATACTCCCGGAATATCAAGGAGCATGAGGAACATCTGAGGATAGTGTTACAGACATTACGGGAGCATCAGTTATATGGTAAATTCAGAAAATGTGATTTTTATAAAGAACAGATCCAATATTTGGGCCACATTATTATGGAGGGTATAGTTGTAGACCCCGAAAAGATCAAAACTATAATGGAATGTCCAACACCCAAAGATGTAGCAGATATTCGATCCTTCATGGGGCTGGCTGGATATTATCGGCGGTTTGTAGAAGGTTTTTCCAGAGTTGCCTACCCTATCACCTCCTTGCAAAAGAAGGGAAAAATATTTAAATGGACAGCAGACTGTCAACGGAGTTTTGAACAGCTCAAACATCTACTTACCACCGCACCTGTATTGTGTGTGGTAGATCCCGAAAAGGAATATGTAGTTTGCACGGATGCCAGTAAGGAGGGCGTGGGTGGAGTGCTAATGCAGGAAGGTAAAGTAATTGCATATGAATCCAGAAAGTTAAAAGAACATGAGCAAAAATATTCTGCCTATGATCTGGAATTAACCGCGGTGATTCATGCATTAAAGATGTGGCGCCATTATTTAGTGGGAGAAAATTTTTGCTGATGACGGATCACCACAGCTTGACTAGTTACTTTAGTCAACCGACTTTAAACGCAAGACAAGCAAGATGGGTGGACTTTTTGGGAAATTTCGATTTCGAAATTAAACACTTAAAGGGAAAAGAAAACAGAGTAGCTGATGCACTGAGCCGAAAAGTGCACTGCATTTATGAAATTGGTATTAGTCAAGGATGGTCCACCCTTGACAAAGAGATTGACGAGGCTGCTGCACAAGATCAGATTTACTTGCAAAAGAAGCAATTGGTACAGAATTCAGATACCCGCTTAATACAACAAGGGTACACCTTGAATGTAGCCGGAATTTTGTGCTACCAGAAGAAGATTTATGTACCCAATCAGAGCGGTATTAAAGAAAAGATTCTGGATGAATATCATAAAAGTCCTTATGCAGGACATCCTGGTTACCAGAAATTAATCACCTCGCTAAGGAAGGAGTACTACTGGCCAGGCATGAAAAAGGATGTGATAGAATACCTGGCGCGCTGCTTAGAGTGTCAACAGGTGAAGGCTGAACATCAGCACCCTGTGGGGTTACTACAACCATTACCCATACCAGAATGGAAATGGGAGACCATAACCATGGACTTTATTACAGGTTTGCCAAAATCCAAAAAGAACAATGATTCTATAATGGTAGTAGTAGATAAACTCAGCAAGTCAGCTCACTTCATACCGGTTCAATCCACTTATCGTGCAGCTCAAATCGCAAACATTTTCATGCAAAATATATTTAAACTTCATGGGCTGCCAAAAATAATAATATCTGACCGTGATGTTAAATTTACCTCAGCTTTTTGGAGGACCTTATTTGAAGGTCTAGGAACTCAGTTGAACTTCAGCACCGCATATCATCCGCAAACTGACGGGCAGACTGAGCGAGTGAATCAAGTAGTGGAAGACATGCTGAGGTCTTACGTGATGCAGCAACCTACGCGATGGGAGGAGTATTTACACCTAGTGGAATTCGCCTATAACAATGGTTATCATGCATCCTTGAGGATGAGCCCATTCGAAGTGCTTTACGGCCGGAAATGCCGCACACCCTCCAGTTGGGGTGGACCGGAGGACAAATTCTTGCTGGGCCCTGAGATGTTGGAGGAGATGGAAGTCATGGTGAAAAAGGTTCGAGCTAATCTAAAGATGGCTCAGGATAGGCAGAAGAATTTTGCATATCGGAAGAGAACATTTAAAGAGTACCAAGTGGGTGAGCATGTGTACATCAGAATACGAGCTAAAAAAAGTACCCTCCAATGGAAGGCTTGTGCCAAATTGGCACCGCGTTTTTGTGGACCATTCCAAATTCTGGCACGAGTAGGGCCGGTAGCTTACCAGCTCGCCCTGCCCAGCCATATTCGGGTTCATAATGTCTTCCATGTATCAGTTTTAAAGAGATATGTTTATGACCCTAGGCATATAATAAGTTGGCAGGACATTCAGGTAAGGGAAGACTGTTAAATAATGTAAACTGAAATAGAATGCTAGTAAGCAGCTAATCTGATTATTATGTGTTTCAAGTGGAACCGGAAGGAGATTTCCTGGTCGAACCAGTGAACATATTAGATCGGAGAAGAGTCGAGCTGCGGAAAAAGGTCATCAGCCAGGTTAAAGTGCAGTGGCAGCACTTTGGGCCTGATGAGGCCACCTGGGAGAATGAACAGATTATGAGGGATACTTATCCCAAATTGTTTTTGAATGAGCAGCAACATCGGGACGATGTAGACTTTCAGGGGGGGGAGATGTAACATCCCTCGTGAAAAGTTAATGTTGGTAAATAGTAAAAGTAACTATGAACAAAGACTTTATTTGAAAAGTACATAACTCTGTTGCTGGTATTATGATAATTAAAAATTGCGTTAGTACTATTTGATTTGAGCATATGATTAATCATGATTAATAACTGTGGAGGCAGTTAAAAATAAAACCCTAACTACCTTCAGGAGGTAGTTGAGTCCCCAGAGGAAAAGGGGAAAGATTGCCAAGTCTGGTAAGGATCAGATGGCAGAGAAAAAAAGTTATGCTATGTCTGGTTATGATCAGATGGCATAGAAAAAAGGAAAGGAATTTTCCTGTATGCGCTATGTCTGGTTAGGACCAGATAGTGAGATCTGGAAAAAGCCAGAGAAACTGCAGTCAAGAGGGTCTGCAAGTGCTTGGGGGTGGAAGATCGTGAAGAATCTTCCTACGGACGGGTGGATTGACAAGCATTACAAGTAGGTTTGCAGATAAGCAGGTATGGCTTACTATGTATATATAAATCTGCTGAGATGTCTCTTGTATTGTTCTGTGCTAAGAAAATAGAAATAGCGGGAAAACATCTGACTATTCTTCTTTAACAGAAACAAGAAAAGAACATTAACTTCTGTATTACAGACAGAGACCGAAACAAACTTGCATTCTATAGGAAAGAACATTAAAATTCCTTGCATTCCTCATTTGAAATAAAAGTAGAAAACGGAATAAACAGGTCATTGTTACTTCGGTGATAGCAAGAATTTACGAACAGAAGTGATACTGTAAAACCCTCTATTTATATTTAAGTGTCGAAGTAAAGAACTAGAAATCTTTATGTATAGAAAGAAACGAAAGGAAATGAACAAGCGTTCTTTGCAAAAATATTGTATTATGCACATAAAATCACGACATATATCCATAAGACGAGTCTGGTATGTCTCGCAGACCAAACGAATCCGTAGACAAGCTGTATCATTAATCATAGAAAAGTAATGGTATATATATTAAACCCCGGTCAAGAGGACCGCGAGAATCACAGAGATTGAGAACAAAACAGGACCACACTGCAACATTACCCGATAAACATATAGCTGTGTTGCGTGAGCAGATTAAATATATATACACATTCACGGTTAACGACACAAACAAATGAGTATGAATGCCGAGGAAGTGGCATGATAACCGTGGTTACATGCATCCTCAGCCAAGCTTACTAGTAAACCCCCGCTCTGGATATGCTACTCTAGCTGGGCTGAAGCTTGTGCTAGCCAGCAGGGGGCACCAAAGTCGGAAATATAACTATATGGATTCATCATTAAAACGGAAAGACAATAACAGTAGTTTTACTCTGCCAAATAGATATTACAAATCAAACATTGAAACTGTAAATAAAACCCGTTCAGAGAAGACGGTTAATCGAAGAAAAACATTATGAACAGAATTGAACTTACGGAGTTACCCGTATCTTATACATATGATATCTCAACAAGTTTTAATCCAGAATCAAACCCTCACAGCTCAGTACCATAGTTCAGTCAATAACCACTGTCTGCGTTCAAAAGAGAACAAGCTTCATGGCTAAAACGCTAGATATACATGCTAAGTGAGTCACGGTTAAACAATCAAAGCTCAGCACGCAGTGCTTCCCGACAGAGGTGTTCCGCCTAAGCAGGGCAAGAAACCTGACTGTCATCCGGAAGAACCCTGAACTTGTGCAGGGACCGAACTCGAAGAGATAATGACCGACATCCCTGCCCAAGGGAGTAAAGGTTCAGCCATTGCTTCGGATGAGTCGAATATAGGAAGTCGCGGCAGTATTTAAACTTACCTGGTAATGGGCTGCCGGCAGAGTGAAGAAATTCCTTGTCTTCAATGGATCAGCGATGAGCCATCTACCTGAAAACATCAACCAATTAGTAAATTGAGAATCTGTGTAAATCATTGAAGGACTGTAATAAAATAAAAAGGGGAAACTAATACCGGCGTTAACCAGAATGGAATCGCCTAAGCGATGTAACCAGCAACTGTAAGTGTGAGGAAAAGACCAACTGAACACCATAGCCGCATACCTGAACCGAAGCGTGGTATTGACGGCAGCTGAAAAAATGGCGAAACAAACAAAATGTTACAGTGCGGTAGCAATGCAAACTCATACAAAAATGAAAACTAGAACCCGACAGAAGGAGAGACCTGTTATTAAATATCTTTTTCCCTTTTACTGTTTCGTGGCGCATTCCTAACCATCGATCCGCAATGTGCCCTTATCGCCGTTCGATAGCCGGTGGGTCTCAGGAACCTTCAGGCGCGAAAACATCAATGCCCGAGGTGTCATGCCATAAACGCTTGGAGCACCGGGCGCACATGGCCGCATGCCATCGAACCGTCTATCCATCCAGATGGACAACGCTGGTATTGACAACTGGTTTCCGATGCCGAGGCCGGACAAGTATCATAAACTCAGAGATTTCGGGATATGGAAATCAGAGTATTATAGCTGTTGCCATTAATACGCTATCGCAAACTGTGCATTGTATATGTTCCGTGTTCAATTTTAGAATATGTCTATGAGTAACTGGTCCACGAATATATATAACAGCGAATCCTTTAAGGTGATATATGTATAATGAAAGTGAATATAATGCATTATAACCATTATGCAAATGAAATATATGTTATCAATAAGTGTGTACAAGTATATGTGTAACCATATATGCGTAGAGGTAAAACTTAAAATCACGCTGCAGTATTGTATTTACAAGAATATTAATGTGGAGAATATGTAGAGTCATCATAAGGTAATTAATACCGTAAACCATCAAAAAAAAAATTTACTTTAGTATGGGAGTGTGACAATTTCCAAAACAGAGTTGATGCCAAGCACTTTACAGTTTGATTCAGCTAGAAGTTTAGCTAATCCTTGACCCTTGACTAGCTTTGTAGTTTTGATAGTTAGATCAAACTCCAGTATTTGAGTGATCCATTTACCTCTCTTCCCATTAGTGTCAGGTTGGGTTAAAACAATATTGACAGCATTGTTAGGAACATAAGCAGTAATAGGTGAATGTAGGACATACATCTTGAATGATTCCAAGGCTTGTAATAGGGCATAGGCTTACTTTTCAATTATTTCATACTTAAGATCGACATCTCTCATAACCTTATTGCAAAATGCTATAGGTTTGTCATGGGAATATTCGTTCTTTTGTAATAAAATAGAAGCAAGGGTTGTTTCAGAGGCAACGGAAAAGATACTGAATGGTTTGGTATAATCAGGGTTGGCCAAGGTTGAAGCTTCAGCGATAGCCTTCTTGATTTGGTCAAATGCATACCTGGAAGAGACAGTGCATTTAACTTCATGATCCTTTCGGAGCATATCAGTTATGTCTTTCACAATTTCAGCATAATTTGGGATGAACCTCCTTAAAAAATTAAGCTTACCTAGAAAAGCTTGGATCACCTTCTTGTTTCTAGGTAATGAAAATGTTTTTATTGCAGAAACACATTTGGGATCGATCACCACTCCTTATTTTGAGATTATATGGCCTAGCATCTTTCCTTCTTTGGTAGAAAAAAGAGACTTTTTAGAATTGAGGGATATTCCAAATTTTCTACACCTATCAAAAACCTTCATCAAGTGCTTTAGATGTTTCTGATCTGAATTAGAAAAAACAATTATAACATCAAGATAAATGACTACAAATTTATTTATGTGACCCACAAAATCCATATCCATAGCTCTTTGAAACGTTGCTCCAGCATTGGATAAGCCAAAAGGCATTCTAGAATACATAAATGTACCCCAAGGTGTAGTAAAAGTTGTCTTCTCTCTATCTGTTGGATCAACATTTATCTAATTGTAACCTAAAAAACCATCAAGCATAGAAATTATTTGTGCTCCTAAAACCATTTGAAGTAATTGATGCATTTTGGGTAAAGGGTAATTATCCTTTAATGATGATTTGTTGAAATTTCTAAAGTCCACACAAAGTCTAATTTCTCCATTCTTCTTTTTGACAGGAACTAAATTAGCAACCCAATTAGAATATCTAAGAGGGAGGATAATTTGGGCATATAGAATTTTCTTAATTTCCTTTTCTATAGTTGGTAGAAGTGTTGGATTAATCCTCCTAAGTTTCTGTTGATAAGGTTTTGCTTATGTTTTTAAAGGAATCTTATGCTGAATTAATGATGTATCATAAGTTTTTAGATCAGCATAGTTCCATGCAAAAACATCCTTGTATTTTTCAAATAACTTAAGGTATTGAGCTTTAATTTTGGGATCTATGTACAGATTTTGAGACTCCTAATGTCATCATTTGTTCCAATATTTACTTCCTCTATGTCATCTTGTGGAGAAATTGATTGTGGGTTTCTATGGACATCATTTTGATCAAACAATTTTTCTAAAGGAATGAGTCCTTTGGGAATAAAATTATTAGACAGTTGAATGATATCATGATTGGAAATTTTTGAGTTGAAATCTGAATTATCATTTTCATTTGAATTCTCAATTGTTTCTGTTGTATTTTCATCAATTTGTAGAACTGAAAATTCATCTATAACCTGCAAAAAAGATTTTAACTGCTCATCATCTTCAAATATCTGCCAGTATTTTAGGTTATCTAGGATGGATGGCCTGTATTTGACTTGTATTTGATAGAGCACATTAGTTTGATCAGGGATTTTAAATGAACTAGTAGAAACAGCTAGGGAATCTACATGAATATTCTGATCCCTTGGGATATAAGTCAAATTAAAAGCATTGAAGAAATTTTCAACCGAATCCCAAACCTCATTTCGATAGGACTTAAGCCTAGGATGTTATGTCTGGTAAAGATTTCTTATTTGTTTAACAATGAGCTCTGAGTGAGTGAAAACACTCAAATTTTGAACCTCTAAGCTCTTGGCTAATTTTAGTCCTAAAAGTAAAGCTTCATATTCAACCACATTATTTGTAACTTCAAAATAAAGTTTGCATGATTGTGTAATATTTTCTTTTTCTGGTGAGATTAAATCTACCCCAGTGCTTGTTCCATCTTTTGTACAAGAACCATCAAAGAATGGCTTCCAAACATCAGTCTGATTTGGTACAAGTCTTTCAATTACATCTTCAATTGTTGCTTGAGTTTCATGTGTTTGGTTTGAAGAAAGTTGGAAAAAACCAAAACCTTGATCAATTGCATATATGGGATGGTTTCTTGGTTGATCTATTTCGCAAACAGTGTGCACAAATCTAACCTCTTTATACAGCCTTAGTTGCTCTCCCCCATAAACTGGAATAGTGTCATAAGACATGTCCATCTAAAGAATTCCCCCTAATTTGGCACAACAAGACCTTGAAAGGATCAGTCCAAATTTGGGAGGGATATATGTGACAACTATATCTAGCACTACACTCTTTACTGGAATTTGGGCGAGAGTGTGTTAGGTCCCTATACTACTAGTGTAACCCTTATTGTTATTAGTACAACCCCCTTATTATATTTTTGTACCCATGTAGTCCCCATATTGTTATTATTGTGCCCCATAGAAGCCCACTATTGTTATTATTGTGCCCTTACATTATTATTGTTATGTCAGCTCTAATTATATTATGACCCCTTAGACTCCTATATATAGAAAGGAGGTCTTGTCATTTGCATCATCCAACAATTTTTCATTTGTGTAATGTAAAGGAGGTTTCCCCCTCGAAGAGGCTTATTTCTAAGGCATTGATCTATTTTTTCTATCTTTTTGTGAGTTGGTTTCATAACATTTGGTATCAGAGCTTTGGATTTTAGGGTTTCGTTGCTCCAAACAGGTCATCATGGAATTTTCACTATAACTTGTTTTTGGTGACGTTTCAGAACCTAAAAAACGAACCCATTTGAGAAGAAATCTCGTTGAACCTCGGGTCCGAATTTCAGATCTTGTCTTGCTAGATTTTAGGATATATGATCCGAGGAAGTTAGGGTTTTTGTGAGCTCCAGAATTTCATCTAAACATGTCATCGTGGAATTTTCACTATAACATTTTTGCTACAAAGTTTCAGAACCTAAAAAAATACCCATTTGAGAAGAAATCTGTCTGAACCTCGGGTCCGAATTTCAAATCTTGTCTTGCTATATTTTCGGATATATGATCTAAGGAATTTAGGGTTTTGCAGACTCCCGAATTACATCCTAAACAAATGACCTTGGGAAAATTTTCATAACGTTCTCTTTGAGAATCAAATTGAAATTTCGTCAGAAGTTATAGAAAGAGGACAGATTGTATTTTGTTTGGGTATAATTTTCAAAACCTAAGGTTAAAACAGTGACATGTGGCACATCGTACAATTTCACTCTACTGAACTAGTCTTTAATTACGCCATCTTGGGAGATTGGGAATAGATCTTTCTTTAGGAATCCAATTGCGATCAGAATTGCGGAGTTAAAAAGAGGACTCAGAGGTATATTACAAACTAAGATTTCAGAACTTAAAGATCTTAAAGTCTAGAGTTACAGTCGTTTCAAGACTGAGCTCCTAAAATCAAGAAAAAGCGAGATGAGGAATTTTGATGCCAAGGATCCGGTAAATTGGATACTATAGATGGAGAAATATTTTAATCTACATGGTGTACCACTGTTACAAAAGGTACGTATTACATCTAATTATTTAGAACTGAATCAATTTTTATGGTATAAAGGGCTTTGTTCTCATAAACCACTTGTCACGTGGTCAATTTTCACGAAGGAAATGATAGCACATTATGAGGATACAAAGAGAAACACCTTATTTAACCAATTGATAAATCTCAAACAAAAGGGTTCAATGGCAGAACACATTGACGACTTCCAAAAATTTAATATAAGGGTAAATGATATTCCAAAGAAGAAAATGGTTGATGTCTTCATAGGGACTTTAAAGGATAACATTCAACACGAGGTTCGTCTTTGGGAACCTGATTCATTGGAGAAGGCATTCAAGTTGGAAAGAAAAATTGAAAGAGAAATTATGGAAACAAGGAATCCCACCACTCACTACTATAATTATGGAAGTGTTTTTATTCTAGCCTTCCACAACCTACAAGTTTTACACCACAAAAATTGGAAGAAAAAAGAAAAAGAAAAAGGGCTTTCTTATAGTTGTGATAACAAATACACTAAATATCATAAGTGTGCTGAGAAGAAATTATTTTACATAGATTATGAAGAGGAGGAAGAAAAGGATCAAGAAACATCAAAAGAAGAGGATATACACTAGGAACCCAGCCTAGAGAAAGAAGAAATGAATCTGACCATATCTTGTAAAGCATTAGAAAGAATTACCACTCCTTAAACTCTCAAGATAGAAGGACATATCAAGAAGAAAAAGGTTCAAGAAGTGAAAGATCACATCAAGAAAGAAGAAATGAATACAACAATATCTTGTAATGCATTGGCCGTAATTACCACTCCTCAAACTATCAATATAGAAGGACATATTAAGAAGAAAAATGTTCAAGAATTGAAAGATCACATCGAGCATCAAGAAATGAATCCGACCATATCTTGTAATGCATTGGAAGAAATTACCACTCCTCAAACTATCAAGATAGAAGGACATATCAAGAAGAAAAAGGTAATAGTGTTGATTGATTCGGGTAGTACACATAATTTTATTCATTATAAGATAGCCAAGGAATTGAATTGCTTCCTATATCCAGCACCAAAGTGTCAAGTGATGGTTGCAAGTGGAAGAATCATAAATTTCTCTAGCAAGTGCCATAATATCAAGCTATCCATGGGAGAATATGTATTGAATAGCCCAATGCTTTCCATTCCAATGGGTGGTGTTGATGTTTTACTAGGAGTCCAATGGCTACAATATTTGGGTACGATAGCTTTTAATTTTCAAGAATGTTTCTTGAAATTTTTTTGGGAAGGAAAGGAAGTTGAATTGAGGGGTATCAAAGGGAAACCTAGAAATATAATCAAGTCTAACAGCATGAAAAAGCTTCTAAATAAATAACAACAGGGTGTAATTGCACAATTATGTTCACTAGAGGATCCCACATCGAAATCATGTATTTCTCTAGATCTCCAAAATGTTTTGGACAATCATTCCAAGGTATTTGAGACTCCCAAATGCCTCCCACCTATTCGTGATCATGATCATGCTATTCATTTGATTCCAAGGAGTGTTCCTCCAAACATTAGGCCGTATAGATATCCATATGCCCAAATGATTAGGAACTCATTCAAAAGTTGCAGAAGATCCCACTTCAAATAGTATTGCGAGAACTTGGCAAGGAAGGAAAAATCATATTGGAACCTGAAGCAATTACAGAATCAAGAAATCGACAGCTACGAAATAGATCAATTTCACAGTATCTCATCAAGTGGAAGAACTTACCCGCTAAATATCCCACATGGGAGGACAATAATTTATACAGAATCATCAAGAACTACTCAAGCATTGAGGACAACACTTTTTGAAGGAGAGGGGCATGTTAGGTCCCTATACTACTAGTGTAACCCCTTATTGTTATTAGTACAACCCCCTTATTATATTTTTGTGCCCATGTAGTCCCCATATTGTTATTATTGTGCCCCATAACAACCCCTTATTGTTATTATTGTGCCCTTACATTATTATTGTTATGTCGGCTCTAATTATATTATGACCCCTTAGACTCCTATATATAGAAAGGAGGTCTTGTCATTTGTATCATCCAAGAATTATTCATTTGTGTAATGTAAAGGAGGTTTCCCCCTCGAAGAGGCTTATTTCTAAGGCGTTCATCTATCTTTTCTATCTTTTTGTGAGATGGTTTCATAACATTTGGTATCAAAGCTTTAGATTCTAGGGTTTCGCTGCTCCAAACAGGACATCGTGAAATTTTCACTATAACTTGTTTTTGGCGATGTTTCAGAAAGTAAAAAACAAACCCATTTGAGAAGAAATCTCGCTAAACCTTGGGTCTGAATTTCAGATCTTGTCTCACTATATTTTAGGATATATGATCTGAGGAAGTTAGGGTTTTTGCAAGCTCTAGAATTTCATCTAAACAGGTCATCGTGGAATTTTCACTATAACTTTTTCACTACAAAGTTTCAGAACCTAAAAAAAAAACCAATTGAGAAGAAATCTGTCTGAACCTCAGGTTTGAATTTTAGATCTTGTCTCGCTATATTTTCGGATATATGATCTAAGAAATTTATGGTTTTTGTAGACTCCCGAATTACATCCTAAACAGGTAAGGATCCTTTCAACATTAAATGCAGTTAAAACAAATTTTTCAATTTGAGTAGTATTAGTTGACTTATTTAATGGTTGAATAATAGTTGTTTGAGTTTCAGCAGCTTTGGTAATAGGTTCAATTGTTGGAGGTTCCTTAGGGGGTATTCTAGGAACAGGTCTTGGCCTAATATCATATCTTTTGTTTATTTCTGCAATTAGGAATTCAGAAAATGCATGGTATTTGGAAGCCTGTGAGGATTCTTTATCTTGTTGAACCTGCTTTTGTTGTGGGAGAGGAATAATAGCAATATGACCCAAAGAGGTATCCATATTATTAATATCTCCAGTTATGGTCATAGTGTTGTCATCAGGTTGTTGATCATCTATCAATAGAGTTGGAACCTGTTGATCATTACTAGGCCTTTGAAGAATTTGTAGTGGTGTATTTCTTTTGTATTGACTTTGATTTTGATTTTGGGGTTGAGTGACCGTTTGTTGAATTTTTCTAGGTTGAGTTTCAATCTTGGAAATTCTATTGGACAGATTTCTAAGAAATGAAGTGATTTCATCTATTTTAGAGTCTTTAGCTTTAGTCTTAGAGGAAGTTGAGGCCTCTTGACTTGATTTAAGTTTTCTTTGGGTTTTTTCCTCTTTAGCTTTCAAAGTGGTTGAAGTAGACCTATTTGCTTCCACCTCTGTAGCATTAGTTTGCATGTCTTAAAGAGTCCTTGAAGTCCTTTCTCTTAACATCACAACAAAATCATCTTTAAAAGCTTTTGAAAACCTAGATTTAGATGCTGCTACAAGTGGTTTGCAATCAGGTTGCATATTATGATAAAGTTTGTTGAACCTTTTGATAAAATCAGAGACAAATTCACCAAAGTTTCTTTTAAGTTCTTCAAACTCAGTCAAAAAGTAAAGAGCATCCTTTTTCACTCCCCATTGACTTTTGAATATATTTGTTAATTCTTCCCAATTTCTAATAGAATTTGTAGGTAACTACCTAAACCATGTCCTCACATTTCCCTCAAGGGACTGAAAAAACAACCCCATGTAAACATTTTCTTGTTCTATGTTCATGTTATCTGCTAAGTCTAGAAAGGCTTGAAGGTGATCCTCAGCTGAGGGACCTGTTTCTCCATTATATCTAGGAAGGTGCTTTAAATATCCATTAGGGAAAGCATCAAGGATTGGAGGTAAAACTAAAGCTGCATATCTTGCCTGTACAATGGGTTGAAATGCCATAGTAGAGGATGATGAATGAGATGTTTGTGAAGATGATGATAAGGAAGAGGGAGATGGTGAAAGAGGGGGAGAATTAGTATGTGGGGGTGAAGAAGGAGGAGATAAATAAGGTGGAGACTTCTTGAATTATTTTAAAGGTGTTTTAATCACCAACTTGTGGACCTGAGAATGAATATCCTCTTCAATTTCAAAGAGTGGATTTGAATATATAGCAAAGGACTCTTTAGGTTGTTTAGAAGTAAATGTTTCTGGTGGTTCAAAAGTGGAATGAAATGAATAATTCGTGGGGGATATAAAGTCTGTAGGTTTGTATTCAGGTAGATGAACACCCAGGTCAGACTCAGATTTAGGTGATCCCAATGGAAGTGGGGGTTCTGGATGAGATTCAAGTGAATGAATAAGGAAAGCTGATTTAAAATCAACTCCCCTGTCTAGGAGCTCAGCGACCCTAGGTGATAGGTGAGTATACTCTGGATTGGATGGAATGTTGCTATAGGGATCAAATTGTAATATATCTTTAGACTACAAGGCTGAAGTAGAAGAAGATGGTTTATGTCTTCTTCTAGAACCTGCCTTTCTCACAAGTATTTTTGAATCTGATAGAGGACTAACTGTGTCAGATTCAGAATGGGATATAGTGTGCTTAGAAGGTGCCAGTTTGATATAGTGGAGTCGCTAGGTGAAATATTTTGACCTATCTAGACATTTAATCACCTTAAGGGAATAGGAATAATATCACTGACCTAGGAAAACTTAATGAAATTTGAATCCCCAGCAACAACACTAGATTGATGTTGTATCTATGAGATGATAATGGTCAGCTACCATGCTAGGGAATCTAAGATAATTGTTTTGGGGGTTTTGTTTTAATTTGGAGGACCAATGTAGGAAACAAATTTAAAACGATGAGGCCTAACCCTTTGAATAATGTTAATATCAAAACAGAGGGTTGCTATTGAAATTCACACAATGATATAGCTTGCATAGTGGTGAGCAGAAATAGAGAGGTGGTATGACTATCACAGTCTTCAAATTGAAGATTAAATAATCATAAGTAAGAAAACCTTTAAACTATGTTCAAAAGGTTTAACAAAATATGCTTAAGCTTACAACAAATGCTGATGATATTATGATTCGGAGGGAATTAATAAAACAAATAGTTTATGTAATTCATTCTCTTTATAAATGATCACTTCAAGAGCTTATAAGAATAACTAAAACACAATTACTCCTACCTGGTTGTCTTTATAAAACATAATAACATGAAGAAAACACTATGAAATAAAACTAGAAAAACTTACAGAAAAACGAAACTGTGTAAATCAGAATTCAGAATCCAATTGCTTTTGTATTAATGATTCAGAAAAGTCTAGTAAATTCAATGCTTGAAATGCTTATTCAAGGGTGCAACACTTAATAACTCGTGAAAGAGAGTTATTTATACAATCTGAGAACTGAGAAAATATCTTAAACTATTTTACAAAAATAGATAACTACAAAATCAGGAATATAAAATGCTAGCTGATCTGGCACTATTTTGGTGTTGAGATGTTTGATCACTGTTGCTGGAAAAATTTAAAATTGTTGAGCTTGTGATGATTGTTCCTGTAAAGGCTGAATGTTGTTTGATCACCCTCTAGCCAAGTAAATCAGTTAATACTTCCCAGCGCTTCTTATTTGGGATAGATATCTTGGTTACCCTCCTGTAAATTTCATCCATCTCTGTATACTTTGGGAAAGTGGGTTTTACTAGAAATATATGCCTAATCTCATCTAAAATGAAGAAGGTGTCCCTGAGTGCATTTATCACCTCTTATGTTTACACATTTGAAGTGGAAATTACCTGCTCTTCAGCTTCTTGGAGGGTGTTCTCTGTCCACTCCAAATAATTTTTGTATTGTTCTATTTCTGGCCTAGCTGTGTGGTGATATGATGTAAACTTGTTTTCCACCCTGAGTTTAGAAATCACTCCCATTGGGTCATAATACCAAGTGAAACTGAGACCAAACTTCATTTCCTTTAGTAACCTATCTGCTTCTTCTCCTACTGCTCTGGTATTGCAGATGAATGGACCAACCTGAGCTTTGAGCTTGAATTGAGATTTCTTCTTTGCTTCCACAAAGTGTACTTCATCTACATTTAACCTTTGCCTAATATATTCTAGTGCAAATATTATGACGGGGAGGTACTTGGGAAGTTTTTAGGGTGTAAGCTCACAACCATAAACCCTAATTTATGTGCAGTTTTGGTAAAGATACCATTCTCCTATTGCGGCTTGGTCAACTAGCTACAATACTTTGACAATCTCATCATTGATTCTTGGTACTGGAGTGTTGCTCATAAGACTGATAGCTGGATGAATAAACAATTCTATGAATTGTTTATAGGTAAACTCTTCTTTCTCCTTCATTCCCATTGTAGTCCAAAAGATCATTGACTGTTGATTTCCCTCCTCATTGAGCTTCTGTAAGGTAAATGGAAATTTTTATCCCTAAAAATATATGAAAATGTATACAAGAAATGAAGCATACTTGAATGCTTCTTCAGTGTTAAACTGGACAAATTGCTCATGTATGGCTTCAGCTAGGAATTGGCTGAAATTATAAATAACAGTGGGTTTGGAATCAGCAGAAAAGATAGATAAGAAACCTAGGATGGCATCATTAACATATTGATCAGAGTTATAACCAAGAAGATAGGACAAAATAGTGGTGATTTGCTTGGTTCTATCAGGGAACATGGATGAGTCATAAGGAGGGTTTATTTTAGGCAGAGGACTATCAATGGCTAGGAAAAGTTCAAGAGTCTGGGATATTTTAGTAAAATCTAGTTTCTGATAGGCTTCTATCAAGATTTCATGCGAAAAAGGATGGGTTGGCGTAGTATTAGGGGCCTGCAACATCTTTTCAATGGACTCAGCATTGATTAAATAGAGGATTTCTCCTGTGGGTGAAATGATTGCTCTTTGGCTAGGATCATAAGATTCATGGAATTTCCTGACAAATTCATGTGATCTGTGTATCTGAGGGAAAATGTAGTGGGGAAGGAGAGATTCCCAAAGTCCTATTTCATCAGTCTGATCAATTGATTGATCTTCCATCCAACAGTAAATTTCATATAAACCAAATTGAGAAGAAGTCTCAATGATTTTACAATCCCTGTCAACAAGGGGGGTATGGTGGAAGTCAACCTGTGGATGTACAAGAGGATTTGGGATTTTTACAACTTCATTTCCTTTAGGAGGCATTTTATCAAATGAATTTGGAGACTAAAAATGATAGGAATGGAAAAATTGGTCTGAAACAGGGTGTTCACAGTAAAACAATATGACTCAAAAAGAGACAAGTGGACATGGATGTCGGCTTTCTTTTGAACAGGATAAAATACCTGCTTAAGTGTCAAATTGTCTTTGAGCTGTAAGGAGGCAAATTGTGAGTGATCAATTTGGTCACAGAAATGTACTGTGTAACCATTTTCATGGAGGAACAGGGCTTTTAATGGAAAAATTGGAGTGGAGTTGTTGAATGAATGGTTAAATATGCATTAATTATCCAACGGGATTAATTAATGGGTCTTTGGGACATAAATTCACGGGAGATGGTGAATTGAATGAACAACGGATAGGCAACAGTTGATTGGATGGAGAAATGATGTGGAGCTGACGTGGATGGCGACATGGAGCGAAGGTAAACGGTTGCATGTAAACCACGTTCGGGAGTAGCTTGAGGTGGTAAGTCATTTTGGGATTTTAAGTCCCGAAAGACTAAAATGAGGCTAAAGTGGTTTAAGGTGGTAGTTTCGGAAACTTCTCACTTTGGACCCCCCGCCGATAAAGTTTGGACCACAGATGAGGGCTGAGGCGAGATGTGGGCCACAAGATCTCAAGGGAGCATGCAGGATGAAAGGTAAGGTGGAAGGGATTTAAAATGTGAGGTGGAAGTGATGGTGGGGTCACAATTTCGACGGATGTGATAGTTTATTGTTATGGTGAATGAATGCTTGAAGTTAGGATATCACAAAATACATTGGTACTTAGAATCCATAATTAATTCAAAATGAAACATCGCATGTAATAATTATCCAATGTTACAACTTAGGGTAAAATCCTTGCATGCTCCAATTATTTCTCATATGTCTAGCTACCCTTTATACTCCTAGTATTTTCATTTATTCATCTGAGTGCATTTAGGCTAGCACCCAATATTTCCTTTTAATTACTATTCTACCTCTATCCCTTATTTCTTCCATTGGCTCAAATTAAACTATTGAGCCAATTTTATTTGCTACCTATTGACAAAAATTTAAATCAAATCCAATCATGATTAAACTGTACAATTGGATTAGATGAACTAGTTCTGGCATTTAAATAATCTGCACACAACCTTTATTTGCAAAAATAAAATTGATTAAGAGTAGTGGCATTTGGATTTGCAATACTTTCAGAGTTTATTGCTTTTTGCTTTTCTTTCTAACCTAACATTTTATTTTTGCCTCCATTTTTTAGGGCATCTATTATAACGTTTTATTTGATATGCACTTATTCATAAAATATCCCTAACATTTTTTATTTAATATTATTTTTGTCCATATCCTAACTTAACATTTTTTGAAATATATTTTCATTTTTTGACTAATTGATACTAACTTACCAAAACCAAAAAATGCTACAACAAGCAGAACAACATCCTTGCTTCACGCTGCAAATACAGTCAATACCAAATAATAAAGTGCTCAATACATAGTGGCACAACAACACGTACTTACCACTTTGTCGCACCTATTTCACAAACCCAACCTTGTGGATTGATACCAAAAATTGGTGCAATTCTCTAACCATAGGTCTGTAAATTAATAAAATTAATACACATTAAAATTGAAAATCAAATGCAATAGGCATGGACACAAAAAACTCAAAAATGATTCATTAATAAATAAAAATAATTACAGGAGAAGTATTGGCCTCATGCTTGGCCTTTCAATCCTCTCACTCACTCACACACTTCTACATCTTACATACCTCACAGGTCCCCTCAATTTATACAAATGGATTAGAACCCAAGTAGGTTCTAGATCCATTAACAAACTCCAACAATATCTTTCTTGATCGTTAAAATCTCTCATCCAAATCCTTATCCCTAGATAAGAGCTAACCAATCCATAATCCTCTCAAACCTTCCACAATACTCTCGAATCTTCCCCTACATACAATAATTATCATTCTCTCTTAAAAACTATAGAAAAATACAATAAATAATTAAATCTTGGCTAACTTCTCTAATAAACAATTTACCCAGGTTAGATGCTCCTGCATCAGATTTCCATCGATGGCCTCCACCTAGACTTACCACTGTTAGTCATGGTCTAGTGCATGACACATGAAATAGAAAAACACAACTATCACTCCTTTGTAGTGAGGCCTGGTCTAATCCAAGCTCCCTCTTGATCAGGGACCTGTCAAAGCTCCCTCTTAGCTAGGGACTCTTCTATACATCAACAACTTCTTCTTCATGGGTCCTTCAACTGTTAGATCGATGTTTCTCCTTGATATAATGAAATTTAGTTGAGATTCTTTCTTGTAGGGAAACATTAATCGATCACTTTCCTCCTTAGTTCATCATGCCATTCCTTTCTTCATGGAAAGTGGCCTTCTTCATATTTGGAACCTTCGCCATATGAATACTTATTTCTCATCATGCTTCTTTGTTAGGTCCCTATACTACTAGTGTAACCCCTTATTATTATTATTACAACCCCCTTATTATATTTTTGTGCCCATGTAGTCCCCATATTGTTATTATTGTGCCCCCCACTATTGTTATTATTGTGCCCTTACATTATTATTGGTATGTCGGCTCTGATTATATTATGACCCCTTAGACTCCTATATATAGAAAGAAGGTCCTCTCATTTGTATCATCCAAGAATTTTTCATTTGTGTAATGTAAATTAGGTTTCCCCCTCAAAGAGGCTGATTTCTAAGGTGTCTATCTTTCTTTTCTATCTTTTTGTGAGTTGGTTTCATAACATTTGGTATAAGAGCTTTGTATTCTAGGGATTCGCTGCTCCAAACATGCCATTGTGGAATTTTCACTGTAACATTTTTCTGTGATGTTTCAGAATCTAAAAACAAAACCCATTTGAGATGGCATCTTGCTGAACCTCGGGTCCAAATTTCAGATCTTGTATCACTATATTTTCAGAGATATGCTCCGAGGAAGTTAGGGTTTTTGCAAGCTCCAAAATTCCATTTCAAACAGGTCATCATGGAATTTTCATTATAATTGTTTTTGTACAAAGTTTTAGACTCATAAATTAAAACCCATTTGAGAAGAAAACTTGGTGAAGCTCGAGCCTGAATTTCATATCTTGTTTTGTTATATTTTCGGAGATACAGTCCAAGACATTCAAGGTTTTGACAGGATCCCAAATTACATCCCAAATAGGTGACCTTGGGAAAATTGTCATAACTTTTGCTCTGAGCATCAAATTGAAATTTCATAAGAATTTAAAGAAATAGGTCAAACTGTAGTTTTCTGTATATCCGGTTTAGGTCCTAAGGTTGAAACAGTGACACGTATCACTTCGTACAAGTTCGCTCTACTAAACCAGTCTATAATTAGGTCATCGTGGGATATTTGACATAACTCTTCCTTGCAGAATCCAATCTTAATCAGACTTGCAAGGTTAGAAAGAGGTCTTAAAGGGCTACTACAGGATGAAATTTCAGAACTTGGAGATCTTAAATTACAGAGTCACAGGCTTCCAAGATCGAGCTCCTAAAATCAAGAAAAGGCAATATGAGGAAGTTTGATGGCAAGGATCCGTTAAATTGGATATTATAGATGGAGCAATATTTTGATCTACACGAGGTGAAACTGTTACAAAAGGTACATATTGCATCTTTATATTTAGAACTGAATCTACTTTTATGGTATGAAGGGCTTTGTTCTCTTAAACCACTTGTCATGTGGTCAATTTTCATTGAGGAAATGATAGCACATTATGAGGATACAAAGAGAAACACCTTCTTTAGCCAATTGATAAATCTCAAACAAAAGGGTTCAATGGTAGAGCACATTGAGGTTTCAAAATTGAATATAAGGGTAAATGATATTCCAGAGAAGCAAATGATTGATGTCTTCATAGGGACTTTAAAGGATAAAATTCAACATGAGATTTGTCTTTGGGAACCTGATACATTAGAGAAGGCATTCAAGTTGGAAAGAAAAATTGAAAGTGAAATTATGGAAACAAGGAATCCCACCACTCATGACTATAATTATGGAAGTGTTTTTTCTCCTAGCCTTCCACAACCTACAAGGTTTACACCACAACAATTGGAAGAAAAAAGAGAAAAAGGGCTTTGTTACAATTGTGATAGCAAATACACTAAAGGTCATAAGTGTGCTGAGAAGAAATTATTTTACATAGATTATGAAGAGGAGAAAGAAAAGGATCAAGAAACATAAAAATAAGAGGATATACACCAGGAACCAACCCCAAAGGAAGAAGAAATGAATCTGACCATATCTTGTAAAGCATTGGCAAGAATTACCACTCCTCAAAGTCTCAAGATAGAAGGACATATCAAGAAGAAAAAAGTTCAAGAAGTGAAAGATCACATCGAGAAAGAAGAAATGAATCTGACCATATCTTGTAATTCATTGACCGGAATTACCACTCCTCAAACTATCAAGATAGAAGGACATATCAAGAAAAAAAATGTTCAAGAAGTGAAAGATCACATCGAGCATTAAGAAATGCATCCGAGCATATCTTGTAATGCATTGGAAGAAATTACGACTCCTCAAACTCTCAAGATAGAAGGACATATCAAGAAGAAAAAGATTCAAGCAGTGAAAGATCACATCGAGCATCAACAACAAGTTCTCCAAATTTTAAAGGATAACGCCACTTTGGTGCAGAATTGAATGAAACAACAAGCAGATCTACATCGCAGTGAAAGAAGTTTTGATGTAGGTGATTGGGTATTTTTACATGTAAATCTCAAGCAAGCTGTTTATGAGAACAATATGTTGGCAATACTACATGCACTTAAGAAATGGCAACCTTACCTAATGGGAAGACACCCTTATTATATTGTTGTGCCCATGTAGTCCCCATATTGTTATTATTGTGCCCCATAGAAGCCCATTATTGTTATTATTGTGCCTTTACATTATTATTATTATGTCGACTCTAATTATATTATGACCCCTTAGACTCCTATATATAGAAAGGAGGCCTTGTCATTTGTATCATCCAAGAATTGTTCATTTGTGTAATGTAAAGGAGGTTACCCCCTTCAAGAGGCTGATTTCTAAGGCTTTTATCTTTCTTTTCTATCTTTTTGTAAGCTAGTTTCATAACATTCTTCCATTCATCACATGAATGCTAGTTGTAATTGTAAGTAGCCCTGCATGAACTTATCCAGATATTATTTAAAAAATCAAAATATATCATTAAATCAAATTGTACCTTAGTAGGTGGCTCTTTAGCATGACTCTTTCTATAGGTATCAACATCCTACATTCATGTTGACACATCTCCAAATATATTCATTCTCAAGGGTCTCCATATTTTCCAACTTTCATCAGAGCCTTCATATCTTTCTGAGAGATTTCTTAGTCAAATCTTCTTGGTCCTTTCGATGTTGATTTCCTTCATCATGCTTGCATATCTCTCAATCTCTTCCTTCCTCACACATTCCTTTCCCAGGAGCTTTCAGTCAAATTTTCTTAGTTGTAGTCAACCACCTCATAATTTATATGAGGACATATTATGTTGATTTCATCTAGTGTGACTTCAATCTCTTGGGTATATAATATTAATAATCCCTTCACTTTATAATATTAGTATTAGTGTTTATAATTTTAATGTTTATGATCATAGAATATATAATATTAATCATATGGTTTATAATCCCTTGTGTTTATAATATTGATCCAAAAGTTTATAATCTCTGGGTTTATTAATCCCTTGAGTTTATAATATGATTAATCCTTTGGGTTTATACTAATAATATCTTAGTTTTATAATATTATTCTTAGGCTTAATATATTAATCTTACAATTTATAAAATTAATTCTAGGTTTGATATTAATCGCTTACATTTATAACTCCTTGGGATTATAATATTAAACTTAGAGTTTCATATTAATCCTATGATTTATAATATTAATATTAGTGTTTAATATTAAGCCCTTGGGTTTATAATATTAATCTCTTGGGTCTATAATATTATTAATCCCTTGAGTTTATAATATTAATCCTAAGGGTGGACATGACAATGGTGTAGCTTCACCAATATTGAACTTACAAAAAAAAAATTAATCAAAGGGTTTATAATAATAATCAATTGGGTTTATAATTCCTTGAGTTTATAATATTTATCCTTTGAATTTATCATATTATTGATAATATCAATAATATTATTATAATATAATAAATATAATAATAATAATAATAATATATTTTTAGGCCGTTTGTTCCTGTCAATATGCACAAGGCCATCGTGGGCATAAAGGGAAGGCTCCATCCCTGTTTAGTATGGTCCATTACATTTTTCAATTCTAGTTTAAAAATAGAGAAAAAGAAGCTGGAGGGTAGTGTGGAAGGGGCTTGGAAAGATGATTGTGTAAAGTGAAATGCTACAGGAAGAAATATGTGCGATGTCTACATCTGTAGTGATCTACTGGTAGAGATAGTGATCATGTATCCTCGAGAAGAATGTAGATGGGCTCTAGCAGTTATTTGTTAAGTGTACGGGCGTTGTGATTTGTTGTGTGAGAATATCCAAGGATCATGTGAAGAAAAAAAGGGGAACCCAAATCCTAGTTGTGTACATTCATAAGTTTCCCTGTTGAACAAAGGAAAATGAAGAATAGAAAATTCTAATTGGGACATGATTTGATGTCATCTCAATATTTTTGGGATAGCTTTGAAAAGATGGAAGCCTTGTGATTATGTTTCCTTGCAATTTGGCATAACAAGATATGGAACTACACCTGCTTGGGCTTTTGACAAGTGGTGATCGACATCCCCTATGGATAGTCACCAAAGTCCTCATGCGAGGTTGTCAAGAGATACCTGGGCTTTGACCACTGACAACTAGTGTAGGAAAAAAGGGTTGGAATCAACCCATTAGCACCTGAACATTTTTCAAAAGCATAAGAATAGCAAGAAAAATGTAAAAGAGTTTCAATGTGAAGTTAAGGTAGTTAGTGTAGTGCACAATATTACTCAGAATAAGAAAGCCTTGACTATGTCTGCTCTTTTAATTTTAACAGAATGACAACATAAAAGTAACAAAGGCAGCATCAATCATGGTTATAAACCCTAAGTCGATGGGTGAGGGTCCAATGGGAAAGATATAAATGATAATTCTTCCTCTCCATTCCCATTTTGATATGGATGAAGTGCATCTGTGTAACAGACCTTGATATTGTTATAGAGGTAGATGGAGTTCACTGATATTCAAGATAAATATAAATTTGTCATAAAAATTAAGCACTATAAACATTATATTTGATCACCAAGACATTTAAAAAAAAATTGTATATTGTCATTTTAATGTGTAAATTTATCATAGAAATTAAACAACATATTTCATCAAAAAAATATTTAAAAAAGATTTAAAGATTTATATATTTCCACTATAGTGTATATGATAATCATTGCAGGCTTCAAAGTTTTTTAAGACAATTATCACTAGTTTACTTTATGAGCAACCAAACTTTTGAAACAATGAAAAATTTCTTTCTTATATCTATGACAATAAATCAAAGAGTAGTATGTGGATTCATGTATGATAGAATGTAGCCCAATATTTATGCAATATACAATGGATAATTATAGATCCATCTTAACCACAGCAGAGAGGGATCAAATTTCATTATATGCAAACCTCTTATTACAATGCTAAACTTGAAAAGGGATCAAATTTCATTATATGCAAACCTCTTATTACAGTGAAAAACTTGAAAAGAGAGGTACACGTCAAGATATTTATTCCATTTTAGTGCTTGATAAATCCGTGTTTTAGATGGATCTAGAGTGGTTTTATGTATCGCTATATACAAACCATGTGTAATTTTTCATTGTTTAAATTGTATTTCTAAATAATTTATTAATAATAATATTTTTTATTAAAATATGAATGAATTACACTTTCATCTCTTAGGAACTAAATTATTTTACCTTGAATTAAGAAATACAAGTTTTTGAAATTTTTATTTATTTTATCTTTATAAAGTTATATAAAATTATATTATTTAACATAATATTTTATTTATAACTCCAAAAGTGAAAGTGAAATATTTTTACCACATTTTTTATATTGGATTACAATAATGAGAATGAGATTATTTATGTTTTATAATGCTTTTAATTGAAACTAACCAACTATGTATAATCATTTATGTTTTATTGTTTTATTTAAAATATTTTTTTAAGGGACAATTTGTCAATTCTAATTTGAGCATGTATGAAATTACACATCGTCCTCATGGCTCAATAAGTGGTGCATTATTTAACTTATTGTCATAGAAATCTATTGTTATGGTTTGTTTTTTTGCATGCCTCAATTCGTAATCAATATTATGGCTTTAAATCCTCTATAATATTCTTGGAAGTCTAACATAAGACTAGGCCCTATGTGAGTAATAGAGATTGATGTGGCGTTGACTTAGTGCCATGATGGCCAATAGGATATGTATACTTGTAGGGGGCATACCTTCTACATGTGAACTATAACTGAGGTGATTTCCTTAGAGTTAGAATTCTTTAGTATGTATAACTTTGAGGAGTTGAGATCTACTATTGGAATTTTTTCATTACAAAAGGTGTGATTATATGCCTAAAGCCAAAGTTGAACGATTTAACCATAAACCACCAAACTATGACCCACCCTTAAAATGGGACTTGCAAACCAATCCATCCAATTTTTTCACTTATAATGTATATTATCAATAGCAACTATAACCCCTCCTTTCTTTAGCATACGTTCATAGTTAGTTGTAACTACTAGCATGCATTTAAATAGCCAATGTTTATCACATTTCCATTAAAACTGCTAAGCTCTATTCTACATTATTGATATATAATAAAGAAATATTTTAACCTTATGACTTCCTTTGCTTAATTTAATGTGTGAGCCTTGAATTCTTGCAATAATAATGGCTTAGAATCAAGTGATAGAGAACCATGATGTGTTGGGATGAATATAACATGGTTTGTATCCTCCTACCTCCTCCTCTCTTTCCCATGTATATGCACATACTCACCTTTATAATTGTCTACTATCTTCCCATTCATCCCTAACAACTAGTACTTGATTTCCTATATATTAAAAAGCTATGAATTTTACAATTTTCATTATCAAAAACTAATAGAAAATGTAAAAAATATTAGCTTATATATATATATATATATATATATATATATATATATATATATATATATATATATATATATATATATATATATATATATATATATATAATATATATATATATAATATATATACATACCATTTTCATTACCATAAATTAATAAAAGATGTGACACTACTTTATAGTATTAACTATATACATTTTAAATTTGCTTTAAATATGTGATGGTGACAAGAGCGAGGGGAGTAATTCTTGATATTGGGATAAAAATAGTATCCACTTTTGCATAGGGACTAGGAAAAGTTACTATATCTAGGAAAAATCTTACTCATCATAAAAATTGTTGAAGATTTTATGGCCACCATCAAAGCCATGAATGTGTTGTGATGTTGAAGGGAAATAAATTGACAAACATTATCATTTGGATTAAAAGGTATTCCAATTTCCTTTCACAATCCTTCTATCTCCATGCCAAAAGACACCTCAACTATGCGGCAGATAAGCGGGCCAACATAGTTTCAAACCTTGAGATTGGAGTACTATTGAAAAATTGGGGTAACACTAAATGTTATATCCCATAGTTATAATTTCATATTGCTGGTTTCACATCGCATTTATTCTCTCATGAGTGAGTAGATAATTCATCATTCCATTTGCATCAATTTAGGAGAATGAAGGATCCTTTGTAGTACCTTAGGCATGTGTTCAGTGATTTTGGTTATGGCTATTTAAGGATTCCATTATATTATGTGTTTCATGAATGTGATAATGGAGTGTGTAGGTGTTAGAATTTGGTAGTTGCACATCCTAGTTTTGGTGGGGATAACAACCTGGAGATAGCATCCTAGTCACTTATTTTCATTTATAGTATCTCATTGGTTTTCAACCCTTCTTACTTTTCCATCCTTTATTTTGTATCCTCTTAAGCCTAAAATCGCTAAGAAACAATTGGGGAAGGCTGACTCAAAAAACTTGCGGGAAAATGCAAAGAATGAGACACAGGTTCATCTTGAGGCTTCTCTAGTTTATGGTAACTCTTACACTTTCTTGTATTCAAATAGTCATATTTATCCTTAATTCATTTCTATTTGGAATTCATCCTTACGTTCAAGAACAAAAAACTTTTAATGAAATTTCATGGAAGTATATAAGTTTGTAGTCCTTAAATTTGTTCACTTTCTTTCCTTCCTCTGCAAATCCCAAAAGAGGTTTCTCTTTAGAAGCCAAAATTAAAAGGGTTTCCTCGTTAGGGTTGAGGTCATCTCTATTTGATAGAAAACCATCCCAAATGGACAAAAGTGATATCAATGAATCCAAAAGAATTTTGTATAAATTTGCAAAAAGAGCTAATTAATTATAATAAGATTGTTTTGTGAACCTAACTCTAAGATAATAAATGAATTGGAGCACCATTGTATCATGTTGCTATACCAAAAAATGAATTATTTGATTCAATAGAGTCAAATGATCGGTTTATTGGAAGTTTATAACTAGGTTAGAAATTTGGAATTGAATCTTTAGAAAGACAAGAAGAATGATGAGAGTATCAAATATGAGTTTATTTTATTGTCCCATAATTAAAGGAATACTAATTATACTTGTTTACAATCCCATGGTTGGATTGCATTTAATAGAATATCCATTGCATCAACTTGAGTAGGTATAATTAGAAAAGTGGTTCTTGGATTGGCATGGATAAGTAGCATGTGAGGAAGTGAAATTGGAGGAAGCTTTATGAAGAGTTAAATACTTGGTAGGACACCAAGGCCACAAGAGCAATAAGGTTGAGAGTTGCTAAGATATGAGACAATGTTGGAGATGACTAATTAGTGAACCAAATTATTTATGAGTAGTTTTTCCGTGATGTTCTAAGTTGATTCATGGGAATTTCAATGGTGACCAACTTGTCTAGAAGTTGTAAATTTGTTGAACTAGTACTATTATTGTTTCGAGTGGGTTTCATCATCCTTGGGTTCCCACTATAAAATGGTTTTATTCTACTATGATTTGGTTAGTTTTTTCACTTGTTATGTGTAGTGTTCCATAACCCATATACTTGAAATGTAAATTAGGTTCACAAATATTATAAACATAATAAGCTAGATTAAAGAGACAAGTAAGATGAGATATGTGAAATATGCCTTCCTATTATGATAATTAGGGGAGGTGTTAGAAACATTTTTTTGATCCATTTTGAGGAACTTTTTGGATATAGCATTGGATATTCACCGAATATTGCATGGGGACTTGAAAACTCTCAAGTGTGGTGGATACATTGGGCCTTCATTTTGAGGCCTTTACTACTATTATAAGTGTGATTTTTTCCCTTTATACCCCCTATTATAGCCTATTATCATTTCCCTTTTGTCATAAAAACTTACATTATGGTCATCACATGATGATGAGGTGCGATGTTGTTAAATTCAATTTTTTTCCTTATTTCTAATAAGTTATTTGAGCTCGATCTTGCTTTTTCTAATTTGAGTACCATATCCTATAACTCTAGTAAGGATCTAGTAACCAAAATCGTTAGTTGTCATATCTATGCACCCCTAGGGTGAAATATGCCACATGGTTTTCATCACTAGGTGGCTCAAGATGGATCAATGTTGGTTGGATTTCTCCTAGGTTAGACAAGAAAGAATTCTGAATTGTAATGTCCAAACAAAAAATTGAGTGAACACATTGGGAGTGGCATTATAACCAAATAGGTACATTAATTTTTGTTTTTAAATATTGTTGGCATTGTTTTTATTTAGAAAATATTTTTTATACAATTACATATTTTTATTGAATTATACATCTCCCTTGTATTATTGTTATTAAGGAGAACTAACTATTTTTTTTTAATTTTTTTTTACTTTTAATTATTTTTCTTCTTTGTGCATTGAAACTTTGTTTTAATTATGATCAACAAATGGATATTTAAATAGATTACTTAAGTTTTGTAGTAAAATATTTTTAAAAAGCATAAAAATTATACTTTTTACTAAGTGAAAATATAATATTTGTTTCACTTTCAATTACTTTATTTTTTTAAAGCTGATATTAATTTTAAATTATTTAATATGAACATCTAAATATTTTATTTATGATTGAGAGTGAGAGTGAATTTTTTTACAAACATTTTCTAGTTGTGATGTCAACAACAAACCAAGGTGAGCATAATGAGAGAAACATTTATTTATATTTAGTAATGTTTTTAATAAAAACAAATCAAATAGATGTATTCATTTTTTGTTTTTAATTATAACCAACATTGTTATATATATATATATATATATATATATATATATATATTTATATATATATATATATATATATATATATATATATATATATATTATTAAAATGAATGTGTGTCAACTTGAGACACAATTTTCTCATATTGGGTTGTAGAATTTACCATTGTGGGAAATAATTTCTTCTTTACTTCTAATTATACTTTTTTTTAAAGTTGATATAAGATTATGTTATTTCACATAAATATCAAAAAAATATAATATGTTTACCACATGTTCTGAATTGTAATGTCAAAACAACAAATTGAGTGAACACAATGAGAATGTCATTATAACCAAATAAGTATATTCATTCATGTTTTTAGTTATTGTTGGCATTGTTTTAACTAAGAAAATATTTTCTACACAATTACATATTTTTATTGAATTATACATCTCCCTTGTATTATTGTTATTAGGAAATAATTGCTTTTTTAGTTTTAATTATTTTTCCTCTTTGTCTATTGAAATTTTATTTTATTATGATCAACATATGGATATTTAAATAGATTACTTAAGTTCTCTAGTGTAATAATCATAAAAAATTAACTTCTTACTAAGTGAAAATATAATATATATTTCTTTTCACTTTAATTACTTTACCTTTTTAAAGTTCATATTAATTTTATGTTATTTAATATGAATATCTAAATATTTTATTTATGGTTGATAGTGAGAGTGAATATTTTTTCCACATTTTTCTAGATCATGATGTTAACAACAAACCAAGTGAGCATAATGGGAGAAACATTATTGATATTTTATAATGTTTTTAAATAAAAACTAGCGAAATAGGTGTATTGATTTTTGTTTTTAATTATAACCAACATTGTTTTTTTATTTAAAAAATATTTTAAAATTATTTTAAAATGAATGTGTGTTGGGGACTCCTAACGCCATACAAAATACGAGAGCGGGAGAGCGATGGCAGGATTTCTTGAGTTTAGGGTTTCAGAAGACAGGTTTGATGCCGCCGCCGCCCCCAAACAACCTCTGGATACTGAAACGGCTCTGAGCCCAGCAGCGGGAGTCTCAGAGCTCGAGACTACCCACGGGATCTGGTCTGGATTACCTGATGAAAAGAAGAATACGGATTCGAACCAAGGCAAACGATACTGGAGGGCTTCCCCCCACACTGGTCTCGGATCGTTATCCTCAGGATGGCCCTGGCCCCTCTTCAATGTCCGGGGATATATTTCTCAAAACAACCGATCCACACTGTTACATATGGATGCGCCCTCCTACGCGGATGTTCTGCCCTGCGTCTGCGACAATGGGGAACAGAACCCTGTACTTCTGCCCCAAACCGATATATCGCACCCTATGATCGGCACCAGTTTCTTGAGCAAAGGAGCGTCCTTCAGCAAAAATGGCGCTTACGGGATGGAAAAACGCAGCATGTATTCAAGGTATGAAGGAAAAACCCATCTTATAGAATATCAGAATGCTGCTCTATTAATATATGATGTAGATCTGAGCAACTACATACAATGGGGCTCTGCCTGGGAGCCATTACCAAGGGACAGCCAGATCTGGAAACCCCATGGGATGGAAAAAATTAAAAAAACAGGGGATTGTCAGGGTAAAGATTGGATCCAGATATTCATCAAACAAACAGGGGGCAGCCACTGCTGCATGCGACTCAGCAAGAATTCAAACATACAAGAACTAAAAAACAAAATACAAAACCAACTTGGAATCCCCATAAGACACCAGAACCTGATATGTGCAGGGCGTAGCTTACAGAACCATCTTAATCTACAGGAATATGGGATCTGTCAGGATACAACCATATACCTTAACCTAAGACTGCGTGGAGGCAGCAATGGATCTGGCTCAAAGACCCCAGGCTCCTTCCGAGATGCAGTTAAGGGGAAGGGAAAGATGCAGGAAAAACCAATGTTACCACCAGAACAACCTGGGCCACATATAGTAGAACAAAAACTGGAACATGCAATGCTCCAAGTAACTATACCAGAGGTAACTGCAATGCACTCTGACTTCACAAAACATGCTGTAATATGTAGATTTAATGGTTTCTGGCCAAAATCTGATGCTTTACATCAATGGATACATTCCCGCTGGACACCAGAATGTAATATATACCTATGTTCAAAAGGTTTTTTCATTGTACACTTCCACACAGAGGAGGAAAGGGACAGCGTCATCAATGAAGGGCCTTGGTTTTGGGGCAGTGCAGGTCTCTTTGTTACCCCTTGGTTTGCTGATTTCGACCCAAATACTATGAAAATCACAACAACACCTGTTTGGGTGAGGCTCCACAACCTCCCATTACACCTCTGGCACCCCATAGTATTATATGCCATTGGGAATACCTTGGGGAAACTCCTAAAAGTTGATGAAGACAGATATAGCAGAGGGATATACACATTTGCCAGAATTTGCGTTGAAGTGGACTTGAGTCAGGGGCTGCCTGATAAAATATCTTTAATCTATAATAACACTGAGAGGATACAGCCCCTAGACTATGAAAACACAGCATTCAGATGCCGCAGCTGCCGGCAAACAGGACACCTTCAAAATTCTTGCCCACTGGTCAGAAAGAATACAAAAGGAAACAAAAAATAGCCAAAAAAGCCAAATGGGTGGCAGAATACAAAACCGCTGGAAGAAGAAGACAATCAGCCAGAGCATAAAGTGAATCAAGAGGAATCGGATATAAATATGGAACAGAATGGTACACATGAAGAAAAAGCACCAGAACCACAAATGGAGGACCATGTTCGGCAGCAGGAAACGCCACCGCCGGAAGCCAGTGGCAACAAAAGAACCCATGGATCAGAAGGATCAGAATCCGACAAAGAACCACCAGCGAACACGCAAGAATACTCACAGGCCATCATTGTTCCCCCTTCTGACTCGCAGGGTTGGCGTAGGGTGGAGAAGAAGAAGGGCAGAAAAGTATAGGTTTTGATGTATTTGTAAACTTTTTTATTTTTTTCAGTATATTTGTCCTATTCATGGACAGCTATCTGCATATGCTCTAAGCATCTACAAAATGTAATTTATTTCAATTTGAATATAAATTACGACTTTTTTCCACGTGAAAAAAAAAAAAAAATGAATGTGTGTTAACTTAAGACACAATTCTCTCGTATTGGGCAATAATTTCTTGTTTTACTTCTAATTTTTTTTTAGAGATGATATAAGATTATGTTATTTGGCATAATCGTCAAAAGATTATAATATTTTTACCATATATTCTGAATTGTAATGTCAAAACAACAAATTGAGTGAACATAGTGAGAGTGATGTTATAACCAAATATAACCAAATAGGTATATTCATTTTTGTTTTTAATTATCGCTGACATTTTTTTTTAGAAAATATTTTTTACAATTACATATTTTTATTGAATTATACATCTCAATTGTATTATTGTTATTAAGAAATAATTGATTTTTTTTATACTTCTAATTATTTTTCTTTTTTGTGCATTGAAACTTTATTTTGTTATCATCAACATATGGATATTTAAATAGATCACTTAAGTTCTCTAGTGAAATATTTTTAAAAAGCATAAAATTATTACTTCTTACTCAGTAAAAATATAATAATTCTTCACTTTTAATTATTTTATCTTTTTAAAGTTGATATTAATTTTATTTTATTTAATATGAACATCTAAATATTTTATTTATGGTTGAGAGTGAGAGTGAATTTTTTTACCACATTTTCTAGGTTGTGATGTCAACAACAAACCAAGTGAGCATAATGAGAGAAATATTATTGATATTTTATAATTCTTTTAATAAAAACTAACCAAATAAGTGTATTCATTTTTTTTTAATTATAACCAACATTTTTTTTTTCATTTAAAAAATATTTTATTTTTATTTTAAAATGAACATGTGTCAATTTGAGACACAATTCTCTCATATTGGGTTGTAGAATGGGCCATCATGGGCAACAATTTCCTATTTTACTTCTAATTACTTTATTTTTTTAAGTTGATACAAGATTATGTTATTTCACATAAACATAAAAAATTATGATATTTTTATCACATGTTCTGAATTGTAATGTCAAAAAAACAAATTGAGTGAACACAGTGAGAGTGATATTATAACCAAATAGGTATATTCCTTTTTCTTTTTCTTTTTTAACTTTTCGCTAGCATTGTTTTTTTTATAAAATATTTTTTGTTTTATTATAAAAGAGAGACTTGTCAACTCAAAAACGTTAAGCACGCAAGAAACTATAATCTCCCTCACTCTAGGTATAAAATCCATATTTAAATACAATAATAACTTTTAAATAATTGAGAAAAAAAAAATTATGAAAAATTGATATTCAAAATAATATTACATTTTTTAATTTTAAATTTATAATTTTTTTATAATTTTTTAAAAATATATAAGTTATTTAAATATTTTTTAAAATAATAATTATCAACAACAATATTAATAATAGTTAAATATGTAAATAATATTGATATTTATAATTTCATTTTTAAATCTTACTTTTCGATATATCAATACTAAATATTCTTTAAATTTTAAATAAAAATTCCAATCATAATTCCTAATTTACTTGTTGTGGGTAAGAGTGTGGCAACCATCATTGAGTGAAAACATTTAAATTAAAATGAACCCATCGTGGTTACTGCCCATCCGTTTTAGTAACTCCAAATATATACCTTGATTTTCAATGATACAATATAATTTATATAAAACCTGAGATGACAACACCCCATGTCTCCACCTTCATTATGTCTAATTTAAAAAAATCCATCAATTAATGTCTCCACCCTCTAGGAAATAGGGATTCCAAAGATTAATGTCTCCACCCTCTAGGAAATAGGGATTCCAAAGATTAATGTCTCCACCCTCTGGGAAATAGGGATTCCAGAGATATTATGTCCACCTTAAAATTACTCGGGTTTTCTATCCCCACTCCGAGACTAGTACTAGTTTACAGTTCAGTGTATCCCTTTAGATCAACCCATTTAAGAATTCCATGTTCTTTTACAACAACATGTTTAAGAATTCCATGTTCCTTTACAATCTATGCTACAAATAGACCTCGATACACAGCCTGACATACAAATAACACCATAGAACACAACACCAATTCCATTGAACCACACACTTTATGAGGTTGGTTAATGATAAATTAAGTGCATATGGGAAACAATTCCAGGTAAGTGGCACATAATATGTGCAATGGATTGAAGCATTGGACAAGATAGCTGAGTAGATCCCAAGTGTCCTCACGCACTAGACACCTATCTATGATATCTATGATATCTATGATATCTATGATATAAATTCTCTGGACTTATATATTCCCTATTTGGCATTTTTAGAACTTATGTAGTCCTATGTGACCTCACAATAGATCCACTTCAGAAGTTCAGTCCCAAAGCATTGAGTATTCGGTCCTCTGTTGACTGTTACATTTGTCATTATATGCACTTCAAATTTTAGAGCATGTTACCTATGGGGGCTATGCTTCTATGGGGATATCTCTTTCTGTTTTGACATTGATGGTTTAGAATGATTCTTTCTATGTTGTGAAGCCTTGCACATACCTGTGCATGGGAATTTTCTTGGTGGAGACCATGAAGAGCATCCTGTTTGCTGAGGCCAGGAGTTATCTACCCGACACAATCTGATATGCAAATAGCAAAGATTGTAGCATAGGGTTAATTAGCCCCACACAATCTGCTATGCAAATAGTAACAGATATGCAATAGGAATGGATTCGGTACAACAACAAGGAAATTCGTTATGCAAATAGCATGACCATAAGGGATCCAATACCACGGAAAGGAAATTTGATGTGAAAATGGCACAAGATATGAAATAGCATGGGAACTAGTTACATACTTATTGCTAAAATCCTTGCCTAAAATAACACGCAAAGACAACAATAACAAAGAGATTTTATTGCTCTAAATTTTCTATAGGTTTCTGACACTAACCTATGGAAATATATATATATAATTATATATAGTTTTCTGACACTAACCTATGGAAATATATATATATATATTATATATATATATATATATATATATATATATAATATATATATATATATATATATATATATATATATATATATAGATATAGATATATATAGGTTTCTGACACTAACCTATGGAAATATTATATATATATAGATATAGATATAGATATAGATATAGATATATATATATATATATATATATATATATATATATATATATATATATATAGATATATATATATATATATATATCTATATCTATATCTATATCTATATCTATATCTATATATATATATATATGTGTGTGTGTGTGTGTGTGTGTGTGTGTGTGTGTATGTGTGTGTGTGTGTGTGTGTGTGTGTGTGTGTGGTGTGTGTGTGGTTGTTTTATCCCTCTTTATGTTGTCTCAGAAAGACCAAGCTCCCACCCTTGTACAACTGATTCCCCAGCTTCGTTCCCCAGCTGCTAACTCTCTCCTTACATTACCTAGGTTTTTCTTCCTTTCTTTTTTTTCCCTACTCTTGTTTCCTCTCCCTTTTCTACTACTCGCTCCATGTTTCTAGTTAGTTAGCGCCCGAATAGTTGGCATTTTCCTTTCCTTCCATTTGGCCTCCTTCTATGTTGTCAACCATGTGTGTTTCACCTCTAAAATATCTGCTCGCCCTAGTGAACCGACACACAAATTGGAGAGAAGTCGAGCAATGTCCCATGCCCTCGCTCAATGATATTGTTTTTGGCATTGATGTGTGTTTCACCTGTAAAATATATGCTCACCCTAGCGAACCAACACAAAAATTGAGAGAAGTCAAGCAATTTCCCATGCCCTCACTCAATGATCTCATTTTTGGCATTGTAACTATAGCAGAAACCACCACAGTAAAATTCCAAATACCCCTTATGAATTCAATTAAAATCATTTAACTTTATGTTGGTAAAAACCCTCATCGTGGATAACCCTCTCGTGTTTCCCATACTTTCATGTTGCCTAACCTTTTGTTTATTAGTCATACCCTCTTACTTAGTTAAGTTTGGGTAAAGACATTTAATTGGCGAGATACAATATGAGTTGTGTATCAATTGTTTGAATGCTTACTTTTAACTTTTGAATGTCCTTTGAACATTATGTTGATGTTTGTTATTACAATGGTGGGATAACGAAATTGGCATTGGATGCCCACTTTTTTTATTGGAGTGAGGACATTAATTTAGCAAGAAAATTCATTTTTTTTTGTAAATTGTCTTATAAAACGTTTTCTTAAGAGATTTTTATTCAAGTTATTGCACTTTGGTTATTGGAATTTAGATTCTGTGTGATGGATTTTCTTATTGGTTTCTACATTTTTTTTTGTGTCCTTAATATCAAGGGTCTTATTTTCTCTTGGGTTTCTGTTGTAGCTACTACAATAGCCCCAAAAAAATTGACTCTTTCAAAATTTTGGAGACCCCCCATACTTGATTGCTTATTTCCCTTTGCCTTTGGTTTCCCAAGGTTTTGTCCCTTCTCTAACCTATCTATGGTTTCCAAAAGACCTAGAAATATTGACTCTAAGGGGCCAAAATCAAGACATCAAGTATGTAAATAAATCAAGACACATCACCAATCTAATGTTTTTGCAGATCAACTTGTCAAATGCCATACTTATTCACAAATAATTGGTTGCTCTGTTCAAGAATGTACAAATGACATTTCTCACAATCTCAAAGTGATATTATTGACTTGATTAATCATAATTTCACATCACCCACCACCCACCCCCCCTCGGCCCTTCGAAATATCCTCCTCCCTAATTCACATTGCTCAAGTTAGGATCATCCTCTTAACAACACCTCAAATTATTGCCAAAGATTATTTGGATTCCAGACTATGAATCATAGAGACATCAACAATTCCACCATGACATTGACTTAATATATTGTGTTGTTTATCATTTTTTCCTTGAGACATTGTGAACACAATAATGATCAATTGTTATAAGGAATATTCAACAACATGAGATGAGTTATGTATCAATGGGCCACTTGTAAAAGTGTAACCTAAATTTACCAATAGTACAATGAAGTATATAAATATATCAGCGCTAGAAACCATGCAACCGCGAAAAATGTCATCCACATACTTTGTTGTGTCAATTTCCTACCCTTTTACGTATATTCACCTTCAGGCATTCACATTATCAAAGCACAATTACTGAAAGTAAAATAAAAATCTGAAATGTCACATCCTTGTGGCTATAACACTTGAAAACTACATGTATTCGAGTATTTTATCTTAAGGAATTGGTGCGATAGTTGTTAAGCTACTTAGGACTCCATGCCCTCATTTGGATCCAAGTAGGAAAAGGAGCCACAACACGACACCATCCAGTCCTTACTACAAATAATGGTTAATTTCCTAAGAATTTGGTCATTTTATCCCTATCAAATCTCTTACCTAATTAATGTGTAGCACCATTGTATACAACACTTTAGGAGGCATAGCCAACCATCTGGGTTGGAGAATGGAAATCTAGGAAGAACTAAGTTATGATGAGAAATGTCAATCACTCTTTTCCTCAGAAAGTGCATCAAGAGGCCATAGTGGGAAATTGGGCATAGGATACCTTGTGTTGCTAACCTCATGAGATGTCAGCGGTATGTACAATTAATAGCCATAAGGTCTATGATTTACAATTACAAGGAAAAAACCCTCCTGGTTTGTATCCATTAAGGATTGACCCTGCATCACCTAAGGTCCATACATAAGCATATAAGAATAATATAACAACTATCTAGGTATAGTTACACATTCAGGTATGATCAAACATCATCTTGTTATGATTTTGATTTATCTTACTAATTGAGATTGTTGTCTGTGGTCATGGCATACCACAATATTCTTGGTTATTAAAAATTTCGGTAGGTAGGCAACATGGTTCCTCATTATGGGAAATAGTTAAGGACTATGGTTACAAACACCACATGGTTTTTCATGTTGTTCTACCACCTTCTCCATTGAAACACCTCAAAATGGGCACAGTGGAAGGTTTCCTAATCACCTCCCAACCATTGACATCTTCCGGTGTGCAAGTGTCACCCCTAGACTGAAAACAATCCCAATGTTTAGGTCAGGGATTCGAGAGGTTGTCCCACCTCCACCCTGCTAGAACAAATAATTTCTAGAGAACTCTGTGAGACTCCTAAAATTGTCGTGTTCTAGTTGAGCTAACCAACCATGAAGTTTGGTTATTCTAAAGTGGTCCATACCTACAACACTCAACAACTCTACAACTGTAAAATACATGTTTCATTGTTTCCTCTATTTGAAATGTAAGAAAACCCTTGAAATTGTCGCATTATAGCTGAGCTAACCAAGCATGAAGTTTTCTTATTCTAAAGTGGTCCATGCCAACAACACTCAACAAACTCTACAACTGTGAAAGACATGTTTCACTATTTCTTTTGTTTGAAATGTAAGAAAACCACTGGTTAACCCTATTTTAATATTTTATGAATTGAATTGACAATAAGGGACTGATTGGTTACCAACCAGCGTAGATCTTGGGACTTGAAAAATGTTCTGATTTCAATATGGTTAGACATTGTTTATCCATCTATTAACTATTATCCTGAATTATCTAATTCTAGCTAAGCTTGGAGGAGAAGGATCTCCTGAATTGTTGGATCTCTCCTCCCCTTAATTTTCTAAAGCTCATTTTTTTACGATGCTTGAAAAGGTAATCCAAGCAAGGTGGGATATGGGTGTATCTTCATGGATAATTTGGGATCCAATATCTCCATTTACATCTTTTTTGTGGGATATAATAGTAATAACGTAGTAAAATTGAAAGTCTTGCAAGATGAACTACTGATTTCTTAGACTCAAGGCCAAACCAAACTTATGGGGTGGGAGATTCTCAACTTGTTATAAACATAATCAAAATAATCCTAGAATGCATCTAAACTAGAAGAATGTATTTTATTTTGAGAATAGGTAGAGCAGACATAACAACAAAATAAGAAACAAAAGACATATGAGTTATCCTTTATACTTGAGTAGGAAATTGTCAAGTTTAAAGAGGTAAAGAATAAACTACAAGAACCAATGGATATGCTAGATACTCTTAACATTCTCCTTAATTACTAGTTGACGAAATTGATAGATGCTTGGAATGGATTTCAGATTCAAAAGGTAGTTAATAAGGACTTGTTGGAGAAGAAGAATCGCACATTTGATCCCTAGGAAGTATCATCCCTTTTACTTGGTTTCAGTTTGGTTTCCTTCTACATTGGGTACTTATTGGTTTGGTCAATGACTATTCTATGTCCTGTTTTGATAAGCTAAGTGTGCAATTCCTTCCAGGTTTATAATAAACAATCCTTACATGTGGATATATGTAATTTTCTACTCATCACGTCAAATTTTCTCATCAATTTCCCCCTTTAAATAGGTTAGAAATATTGCATTCTTTCATTCAGTATAACTACTGTCCACATAGGTGCACCCACATCATTGTAATGATCACACGCATCTCATAGCACTTACACACAACTAATCAAGGTAGCTGAGACAAAATTTGAATGGTCCTTTCATACAAAATTTTGTAAGGTCCAGTTGGGACCTCATACCAGAGAGATTCACAAACTATTGTTGGGAAATATTTTGCTATCAAAAGGTATGTGAGTTATGGAATCTAGATCAATAATAAGGTTGAGACCAAAAGATGTGGTCATTTAAGTTCTCAAGATGGATCCTAAATATTTTCTCTAGTAATTTTCAAGGTGGGAGAAGTAGTAAAAATGACACATAAAGTTGATTCCTCCAAATATTCTGCTCTAAAATATGGCTACAAAATAATATGTTGATCCAACCACAATTATTTATACCTTGCATAACTTCCTCATGGATCATATCTAACAACATATGAACACATTTATTTACCTATAACATATAAGTGAAATGCCTACTCACATTGCTTAGAAGAACATAATATGCCATCGTCAAAATCCTCCAGCTCCTCAAGTTAAAAAATAATATTAGGGGAAGGAAAATTTACCTTGAATCCGAACACACCAATAGGATTGGCATTAAGGGACTAGCTCAGAAATATCTAATTGCCAAAAGGAGAATACATTTACATTACTCTCGAGGTTCACTCCGTGTCGAGATGAGCTTGGATGAGTTGGAGAAAATATTCCCTCTCCACAACTAGTGATCCTAGCCCTCCTCGGCCTTATAAACTCCTAGCACAACTACTGGGACTCTATAAATGGAAGGGAAAAATTACAAAGTTGGGAGAGACTTTGGTCTGATTTGGTGCAGGAATAAATTCAACAGAACACCAGATATGGAGTAACATCTAAATCTTAGGAGGAACATAATTTTTCCTTGGTTAGAAAGGGAAATAAGGGTAAGGGAAAGAAGGCCCAAAGAAAACTAGAGACTACCCAAAACAATGGAAAGAAGAAGGACTTGAGCAAGAAAAAAATAAATAAATAATTAAATTAAATTATAAAAAAAAAAAAAAAAAATCATTTCCTTGAATTCAGGAATTATGAAACCAAGTTTTTTGACAAGAAGTATAACAAGAAGCCTTTAAGAGGAGTAGGAGGTGAATCACTTGCCTCACAATTTGAATTAGACTTAACCTTGATTGTATGTATGGAAAAAATTGTAATGGGGAGTGTGCGGTGTCTATATTTAGGTGCCTCGTTCCATATGACATGATGTAAATAAATCTTTAGTATCCTAGAGGAGAAGGATCTCCAAATGCACATAGAACTTGTGGATGATGGGTGGTACAGTACTAAAGGAATTGGTACTGTAACCTATAAAAGGGAGTTAGGATCCCATATTCATTTGAAATATGTCATGTACATACCTGGGATGAAGAAGAACTTGATATCTATAGTTGTATTGGAGGATCATGGCTATGATGTTGTTTCCAATAAGGGGAAAGTCTTTCTGGGACATGTATCTATCAGGCATGTGAAATATATTGGAGTTTGCGTGAAGAACCTATACAAACTTGCTCTGGAAGCTTGCATTGCACTAAGTATCAAGGTAGGATAAGTGTAGAGGTTGGATGTTGGAGAACTCTGGCATAGACACATGGGACACATACACCATTGGGCCTTAAAAATCATTCATCAGATTACCAACGGTCTCTCAAAATGCACCCTTCACCAACATGATGTCTACAAGGGATGGACATTGGGGAAATATGTAAAATCTACCTTCAAGGGCCGAGATAACAGAGCTGGAGTAATCTTGGGGTGAGTCCACTCTGATGTACATGGACCATTTTCTACAACCTCTACAACAAAACACAAGTATTATGTCATTTTATTGATTACTTTTCAAGAAAATGTTGGATCTTCTTCATGCGGAAGAAGGATGAAGTTTTCTCAAAATTTGTTGAATTCAAAGCATTGGTTTAAAAGGATACTGGTAAGAAATTGAAAGCCTTGAGAAGTGATAATGGAGGAGAATATGTATCTAGCATCTTTAAGAAATTTTGTGCCAGAGAAGGCATTAGAAGAGAATTGATAACACCCCATAACCCACAACAAAATTGTGTGGTTGAAAGGAAGAACAAAACAATAGTGGGAGTAGAAAGAGCCGTGTTGCATGATGAGGGGCTTCCATTACACCTATGGGCATAAGATTGCAACAATGCAATTTATTTGCAGAACCAGAGCCTTCATAGAATACTTGGCATGATCACACCCAAAGCTTTCTATTGGAGGAAGCCATCTGTATCTCATTTCATATTTTTTGGAGCTACTATGTATTTTCATGTCTCCAAGGATAAAAGGAAGAAACTTGAGCATGAAGCTAAGATGGGAGTCATTGTAGGATACATAGAGACACCACATAACTATAGGTTGTCTTTTTCATCACCCATGGTGACAGTAATGAGGAGAGTTTCCAAATTTGATGAAGAGAAGGCTATGAGATTCTCTCTAGAGTGAGAGTTGAGTATCCTACCATAGGAGGATCTTATAGTTCCTAAGGAGGAGCATCATGTAGAGATTTTGGATATTTGTGAGCAATCACATGTAGAGGAGTAAAAAAGAGGTTGAGTGGAGGCATCCACTCAACCATAATCTTTCGTAGAGGGGAGGAAGAGAACCAGGGAAGATGACAGATTGGTATAGGATGTATGGGAGCATGTGGGAGCTCCTTCATCTTAGCACAGTAAGAGGAGGTCACCAGACATGTACATTGGGTATATGGCTCTCATTAAAGAGATCATTGAGTCAGAGACTTCTTCATTTGAGGAAGCAGTTTCTCAACCAGTGTGGGTTGATTCCATGGTGGAGGAGTATGAATCCATAATGAAGAAAAATGTATGGAAGGTGGTGTCAAGGCCAGAGAACAAGCCATTAGTTGGTTCCAGATGGATCTACAAAGTGAAGCATGCAACTGATGGGAGCATCGAGAATTACAAGGCTAGATTTGCGGCCAAAGCCTTCTCTCAAGTAAAGGGAGTGGATTATGAGGAAAAATTTGCACTAGTGGAAAGATATTCCTCAATCATAACCATTCTAGCATTAGCCACATAGATGGGGTGGAATATCCACCAAACGGATGTAAAGAACACCTTTCTTGATGGTGTTGTTGAGGAACAAATTTACATAGAGTAAACAAACATATCTGAGACATTTGACTGGGAGACGTGTGTAGACCCAAAAGAGCCCTGTATGTTATCAAACAAGCACCCTGAGCATGGTTTACTCAGACTTATACATATCTCAATGGATTGGGATTCACCAAGAATGAATATATGCCAACCTTTGTCACATTGTGGTATATGGCAAGTTGCTTATCTTGGTATTGTATGTTGATGACTTGATACTTAGAGGAGATGAGTAGTTGATATGGTCTTGCAAGGAGGACCTTGCAAGATAATTTGAGATGAAGGGCATGGGATTGATACATTACTTCCATGGGATGGAAGTATGGAAGGGTGATGGTGACATGCTTATGATTCAAGTGAAGTACACCTTCGAATACTTCAGATATTTTACATGGATAACTACAAGCCTATGGACACACCTCTAACTGAAAATTGGAGAAAGGATATTTCTTCTTCAAGAGAGGTAGTAGATGCTACCATCTATAGAAAGATTCTAGGACCCTTGATGTATCCAGTCAACAAAAGGCCCGACATATGTTATGTAGCTAATCAGTTTAGTAAAGCCATGGTAAAGCTTACCAAGATTTATTGGAAGGCAAAAAAACATGTGTTGAGGTACCTCAGAGGCACAATCGAGTATGGGGTATGGTACATGAGGAAAAAGGGAGTGAACCTCCAAGTCTTCACTGATGCAGATTGGGTAGGGAGTCCATCAGATAAGAAAAGTACTGCGGGTGCTATCTTCAGTGTTGGGTTTGTAGTTATTTCTTGGTATAGTGGGAAACAGAGGTATGTGGTACTCAACTCAACAAAGGCTAAATACATGGCTACAAGTCAAGAAGCGTATGAGGCCATATGGATGAGGAAAATACTTGTGGGTCTTTTCAATTAGCAAATGGATTCAACAATTATTTAGTGTGATAATCGGAGTTGTATCAAACTCTATGAGAATCCATTATTTCATGACAGGTCCAAGCACATTGATATCAGGGATAGTATTTGGATACTTCAAATAATAGTATTGCAAAAGTAGGTGCAAATAATTTAATTTTTTCTTCATTCCAATAATAGTGAAAATAATTCATTCTCCTTCTCATAGTAAGTAATATATAATAGCTAATGAATTAGGTGTAGAAATTTGTGTGTTACACTACACAACACACAAGATTTTCGATTACCAAAAGACCCTCTTCATCGGCAACCGTGGGAAAGGTAATGAAATTATTGAGTAATAACACAATAGTAGAGGCCAAGTGTAAGTAAACCTCCGAAAAGACTTTAAATTAGAAAAATAGAGAAGTTGATACGATCTAATTTTCCTTGCAGAAGGTGATTGTATAACTAGCATCACTGCAAGTGAAAGTGCTGATGGCGTCATCGTAAGCATAGTTGTACGCCGTAGGGCAGGCGGCCTTGAAAACCTTTGAGTACTCGTTAGGATGACACGTGTCAATGGTGTTATGGTCGCCAGTGCAGCAGTACTCGGGAAACTTGAGCGCATCACATGCGCTCCTACAGGGAATCACTCACCCTTTATTGTCTGCGATGATGAGCTTGGTAGGGTAGGTGCTCAGAAGATCAATGACGCATCCAACCATAATTATTTATACTTTACATACTTTCCTCTTGGATCATATATAACACGATATGAACAAATTTCTTTACCTAGAACATCTAAGTAAAATGCCTACTCACATTTGTTATAAGAAAATAATATGCCATCATCAAAATCCTCCACCTCCTCAAGTTAAAAAATAATATTAGGGGAAGGAAAAGCTACCTTGAATCCTAACACACCAATAGGATTGGCATTGAGGGACAAGCTCAGAAATATCTGATTGCCGAAATGAGAAACCATTCCACATTACTCTTCGGATTCCCTCAGTGTCGAGATGAGCTTGGATGAGTTAGAGAAACAACTAGTGATCGTAGCCCTCTAGGCCTTATAAACTCCTGGTACATCTATTGGGACTCTGTAAATGGAAGGGAAAAGTTACAAAATTGGGAGAGACTTCAGTCCGATTTGGTGCAGGAAGAAATTCAACGGAGCACTAGTGATGGAGTAACATCTAAATATGAGGAGGAAGATAATTTTTCCTTGGTTGGAAAGGGATATAAGGGCAAGGGAAAGAAGGCCCAAAGAAAACCATAGACTACCTAGAACTATGCAACAATAAGTCTAACAAGAAGCCTTCAAGAGGAGAAGGAGGTGAAGCACTCACCTCACAATTCGAATTAGACTTCACCCTAATTGTATGTATGGAAAAAATTATAATGGGGAGTGTATGGTATCTATATTTAGGTGCTTCGTTCCATATGACATGATGTAAAAAATTCTTCAGTAGCCTAAAGGAGAAGGATCTCCAGATGTAGAAAGAACTTGGGGATGATGGTACAATACTAAAGGAATTGGTAACGTAACCTTTAAGAGGGAGTCAGGCTCCCATCTTCATTTGAAAGATGCCATGTACATACTTGGGATGAAGAAGAACTTGATCTCTATAATTGTATTGGAGGATCATGGCTATGATGTTGTTTTCAGTAAGGGGAAAGCCTTTCTCAGACATGTAGCTATCAGGCAAGTGAAATATATTGGAGTTTGTGTGAAGAACCTATACAAACTTGAGGTGGAAGCTTGCGCTGCACTAAGTATAAAGGTAGGAGAAGTGTAGAGTTGGGATGTTGGAGAACTCTGGAATAGACACATGGGACACTTACACCATGGGGCCTTAAAAATCGTGCATCAGGTTACCATCGGTATCTCAAAATGCACCCTTGATCAACATGATGTCTGCACGAGATGAAAATTGGGGAAATATGTCAAATCTACCTTCGAGGGCCGAGATAACAGAGCTGGAGTAATCTTGGAGTGAATCCACTCTAATGTATATGAACCATTTTCTACAACCTCTACAACAAAACACAAGTATTTAAGTTATTTTATTGATGTCTTTTCAATAAAATGTTGGATCTTCTTCATACGGAAGAAGGATGAAGTCTTCTCAAAAAATTTTGAATTCAAAGAATTGGTTTAAAACGATACTGGTCATAAATTCAAAGCCTTGAGAAGTGATAATGGAAGAGAATATGTATCTAGTATCTTTAAGGAATTCTGTGCCAAAGAGAGCATTAGAAGAGAATTGATAACACCCCATAACCAAAAACAAAATTGGGTGGTTGAAAGGACGAACAAAAAAATAATGGGAGTAGAAAGAGCCATGTTGCATGATCAAGGGTTTCCCTTACACCTATGGGCATAATAATGCAACAACACAATTTATTTAGAGAACCAGAGTCCTCATACAATACTTGGCATGATCACACCCAAAGCTTTCTATGGGAGGAATCCATTTGTATCTCATTTCAGATTTTTTGGAGCTACTATGTATTTTCATGTCTCCAAAGATAAAAGGAAGAAACTTGATCATGAAGATGAGATGGGATTCTTTGTAGGATACATAGAGAAACCACATAACTATAGGGTGCCTTTTTCATCACCCAGGGTGAAAGTAATTAGGAGAGTTGTCAAATTTGATGAAGAGAAGGTTATGAGATGATCTCTAGAGTGAGAGTTGAGTATCCCACCATAGGAGGAGCTTATAGTTCCTAAGGAGGAGCCTCATGTAGAGATTTAGGAGTTTTTGGAGAAACCACATGTAGAGGAGTAAACAAGAGGCCGAGTGGAGGCATACACTCAACCATAATCTTCCATGGAAGGGAGGAACAAAACCAGAGAAGCTGATAGATTGGTATAGGATGTACAGGAGCATGTGGGAGCTCCTTCATCTTAGCATAGTAAGAGGAGGTCACCAGACATATACATTGGGTATATGGCTCTCATTACAGAGATCATTGAGTCAGAGCCTTCTTCATTTGAGGAAGCAGTTTCTCAACCAATGTGGGTTGATGCCATGGTGGAGGAGTATGACTCGAGAATGAAGAAAAACCTATGGGAGATAGTGTCGAGGCCAGAGAAAAAGTCAATAGTTGGTTCTAGATGGATCTACAAAGTGAAGCATGCAACTGATGGGAGCATCGAGAAGTACAAGGATAGATTTGTGTCCAAAGGCTTCTCTTAAGTAGAGGGAGTGGACTATGAGGAAACATTTGCACCAATGTGAATATATTCCTCGATCATAACCATTCTAGCATTAGCTACATAGGGGGGTTGGAAGATCCACCAGATGGATGTGAAGAACACCTTTCTCGATGGTGTTGTTAAGGAAGAAATTTACATAGAGCAGAAAAAGGGATTTGAGACATATGATTGGGAGACATGTGTAGACTCAAAAGAGCCTTGTATGGTCTCAAACAAGCACCCTAAGCATGGTTTACTCGAACTTATTCATATCTCAGTGGATTTGGATTCACTAAAAGTGAAGATATTCCAACCTATATCACATTGTGGTATATGGAAAGTTTCTTATGTTGGTATTATATGTTGATGACTTGATACTTAGAGGAGATGAGCAGTTGATATGGTCTTGCAAGGAGGTCATTACAAGAGAATTTGAGATGAAGGACAAGGGATTGATACATTACTTCCATGGGATGGAAGTATGGCATGATGATGGTGATATGTTTATGATTCAGGGGAAGTACACCTCTGAATACTTCATATATTTTACACGGAGAACTACAAGCCCATGGACACACCTCTAACTACAATTGGAGGAAGGAGATTTCTTCTTCAAGAGAGGTAGTAGATGCTACCATCTATATACAAATTCTGGGATCCTTGATGTATTTGGTGAACACAAGGCCCAACATATGTTATGCAGCTAATTAGTTGAGTCAAGCCATGGTAAATCTTACCAAGATTTATTGGAAGGAAACAAAGCATGTGTTGAGGTACCTCAGAGGCACAATCGAGTATGTGGTATGGTACATGAGGAAAAAGGGAGTGAAGCTCCAAGGATTCACTGATGGAGATTGGGCAGGGAGTCCATCAGATAAGAAAAATATTTCGGGTGCTATCTTCAATGTTGGGTCTGTAGTTATTTCCTGGTATAGTGGGAAACAAAGGTATGTGGCACTCAACTCGACAGAGGCTAAATACATGGCTACAAGTTAAGAAGTGTGTGAGGCCATATGGATGAGGAAAAGACTTGTGGGTCTTTTCAGTTAGCAAATGGATTCAACAATGATTTAGTGTGATAATCAGAGTTGTATCAAACTCTACGAGAATCTAGTATTTCATGAAAGGTCCAAGCACATTGATATCAAGTACCATCACTTGTGAAATTGTGTGCAGAGGAGAATTATGATGCTACAGTACATTCCAACTGAGAAGCAGGATGCAGATATATGGAAAAAAGCATTGTCAAGAAGAAAATTCAAATTCCACAGGTGTAGGATATGGGTGGTGAAAAATCCATTTCTTGCTAAGAGGGAGTGTTAGAAAATTTAGCAAGAAATGCTAAATTTGACTTGTTCCTTAGTCAAATTTAGTAATTCGATTTTCCAAATCAGCAAGATGACTCAGATGTCAATTAACTTGTGTGACATAGACTTGGCTACTTGTTTTCTCAGTAAATTCGAGTTATAGGCTAGAAGTAGAGTTTTGCATGTAGTGTTGCTAAAATTTAGCAACCTAATTCAGCTATAGTCAGTTTGAATCAATTAAATGAGCTCAAACAACTAGTCGAATTAGTTGAAGGATAATTAAGTAGTAGAATCATTGTTAACTCAATGATCTCTTGGTTAAACTAGTTAATCAACTAAACACAACCCAGACATGCATGTAATTTGAATTGTCGGATTGAAGTGGAGGAAAAGGCATGTTGTAATTATTAATTGTATACTAGTTGAGTGTACATGTTGGGCATTGATGTACATGATTAATTACTTGGGATTTTCACAATGCAGTAGTGGATTCCCTTATTATTTAGGAGCTAATTTCCTCATGAATTGTGTAAGGAACTAAGAGAAAGATGGGGCCTTCAATTGACTAAGTGTTGGCCAAAGTAGGACAATCAGTAGGAGAACAGGCTTACAGTGAAGGGTGTGCTTCAGGATTGAAGAAAGACATTGTAATGAACCAATTAACATTAAGAAGTTACAAGCCTTTAAATGATAAATGAAATTTTTTATATATACATTAAGAAAATAAAGGAAAAATAAGTGTCACAACTCTTGATTTTGATATCCAAACAAACCCAATTAAGAGTTTAATATTTTTTTAATATTTAAAATATAAGTTACATGAAATTGAAATGAAGGCACTTTAACAAATTATTGTATTCCAACGATCCAATTAACAATAATAAGTTACAAGTCTTTAATCTGACCCAAAATAATATTTCCTATTTCGAAACAACCAACGAGGCCTTCCATTTACAATAATTAAAAGTATTTTTCCCCAGAGGACAAATTTCAGACTAAGCCCAAATTCAAGGGCCTAGCTTTAGTATTTTGCATGATCTAATTCACAAATTAAAGTACAAAGAGTGACCAAATGGAATTTTCCCTCAAAGTCAAAGTTTCAGTTCAGTATTGCACAAATTTTGCAGTATACACGGTGTCCAGATGCATACTAACCCTAAAATCAAGTTCTTAATTCAACTATTTGCAAAGCCCATTTTATGACAAGTATCCACAGTGGCCACTGTCAAATGCAACAAGAATCTTAGAACTCATATGTTCTTCATACACAAATGAATTTAAAAGTACCCAAATGCAAATATACATAAATCATCAAGAACTATAAGTTCTTAAACAAGAGAGCACCCAAAACCACCCAATTATGAATCATTGACCGGAGAATCCATAGTTTTATCATTTTTGAACCAACGTTTCAAATCCCAAATGGGATCCATCTTCAGGATGAGAGAATGATGATGATAGAAGAGCAGCGGAGAAATAATAAATAGTGATGAGGATAAAACATTTTAAAATAACAAACTTGTCGGCTGAATTAATAATTTTTTATTATTTTAATTAATTTTTATTTTTTATATAGTTTAAAATTAATTTTTTTTTTTTCTTAAATATTAATTTGGTTTATTAATATTATATAAATAATATTAATATGTTTTTTAAAATTTTATTTTGTTTAATATATAATATTAATATGTTTTAAAATTTTTATTTTGTTTTGATAAATAATATTAATTCTAATAAGAAATTAATTCTTAAATAATTTAATTAAATTATTATTAATATTAATTATATTAATTACATTATTCATATATTATTAATATTAATTATATTAATTAATTATATTATTAATATATTATTAATATTAATTATATTGATTATATTATTATTAATATATTAATAATAATAATTATATTAATTAATTATTTATTTATTTATTTATTTATATTAATTATATTAATTATTATTATTATTAATTGATTTATATTAATTATATTATTGTTATTGATTATATTATTAATCCTAAATATATTAATTAAATTATTATTAATATATTATTAATATTAATTATTAATTATATTAATTATATTATTATTATTAATATATTAATTAATATTAATTATATTAATCATATTGTTATTAATTATAATACTATTAATACTAATTATATTAATTATATTATTAATATTAAATATATTATTAATATTAATTTGTTTTAGTATATAATATTAATTTTAATATGAAATTAATTTAATTTTATACCTAGGGAAGTATTAATTCTAAAATGAAATAGATTTTAACCTAGGAATATTAAATTATTAATATTAATTATATTAATAATATTATTAATATTAATATATTATTAATATTAATTATATTAATTATATTATTAATATTAATTATATTAATTATTTATTATTAATATATTAATTAATATTATTAATAATAATAATTATATTAATTATTATTATTAATTAATTATATAATTATATTAATTATATTATTATTTTTAATTATATAATATTCCTCAATATATTAATTATATTATTATTAATATATTATTAATTATATTATTATTATTAATATATTAATTAATATTATTTATTTATTTATTTATATTAATTATATTATTATTAATTATAATATTATTAATATTAATTCTTATTAATAATATTATTATTAATATTATTATTAACATTAATTATATTATTAATATTAATTTGTTTTAAAATATAATATTAATTCTAATATGAGATTAATATTATACCTAGGGAGAAATTAATTCTAATATGAAATAGATTTTAACCTAGGGAATATTAATACCAATAGGAAAATAATTAATATCTAGGGTTAATATATTCTAGAATTTAACCGAAATTCTATACCTAGATCTAAATGAAAACAAAGACTGAAGACACAAGAAAGGAGAGGGATAACTTACTTGCTGAGGCCTTTACCTTTACCAGGGGATGCGCTTGCGATTTTTATTTCCTTGATCAAGGGAAGCCAGCACCCTCTAATCTCCACGCCATTATCTCTGTTCAAATTATGAGGATGTTTGATAATTTCAAGCGCTTCTCTGATCTTTCGTCTCTGATGTTGCTCTTCCCTAGCGATAATTGATGCGCTTTCCAGACAGATATGGTGTTTAGTTTTTAAGGAGTGCTATGCCAGGGCTTCGACGTAACATGATGATATCCTTGTAAGCTTCGACGTGGTATCCTTATTCACTAAGATCCCTCTTGATGAAGCCATTCAGGTTATAAAAGAAGTTGCTGATCCAGGGACTGCAAAGCTGGCTGAGATCTGCCTAAGGTCGACTGCATTCACCTTCCAAGGAGTATTTTATGAACAGACATCCGGTGTGGCAATGGGGTCCCCCCTTTCGCCAATAGTGGCCAACCTTTACATGGAATACTTTGAAAAGAAGGCCCTGAATTCATATCCTTTGAAACCAGCCTGGTGGAAGCGATTTGTCGATGACACCAATATAAAATGGACTCATGGTAAAGCAGAACTCGAAAAGTTTTTCACTCACTTAAATTCGATCTCTCCAGATATAAAGTTTACAATGGAACTTGAAGAAAACAAGAGCATTCCGTTTTTAGACGTCCTAATCATCAGAAAAGAAGATGGCTCTTTGGGCCATAAGGTTTTCAGGAAATCAACCCACACAGAGAGTTACCTCCATGCCGATTCCCACCATCACCCTGCGCAGAAGGTTGGTGTTCTAAACACGCTGGCCATCAGAGCCCTTCGAATTTCTGACTCAGAGCACCTGGAGGAAGAGAAGAAGCATCTAATCTTAACTTTTAAAAGTATAGGCTACAAGGAGCAGGAAATTAAAAAGGCCATAGAGAAAGCTGAAAGGAAGTTGTTGTCTCATGAGCCTAAGGCTCAAGACCAGCCTAATTGTGGTATTGTTTTTCTACCGTATATCCATGGGATTACGGACAAAATCGCCAAAATCCTAAAAAAGAAAAACATTATCACTCATTTCTCAGCCCCAGGTACTATCAGACAAAGTTTGAGGTCCGTTAAAGATGATATCGACAAGCAGCAGCTTAAAGGAGTTTATAAAATAGAGTGTTCCTGTGGAAAATGCTACATTGGTGAAACAGGTCGCTCCCTCCACACAAGACTCAAGGAACATGGCGCGGATATTAAGAACGAAAGATCTCGTACTTCAGCCCTGGCAGAGCACTCCTTAAAAACTAAACACCATATCTGTCTGGAAAGCGCATCAATTATCGCTAGGGAAGAGCAACATCAGAGACGAAAGATCAGAGAAGCGCTTGAAATTATCAAACATCCTCATAATCTGAACAGAGATAATGGCGTGGAGATTAGCGGGAGCTGGCTTCCCTTGATCAAGGAAATAAAAATCGCAAGCGCATCCCCTGGTAAAGGTAAAGGCCTCAGCAAGTAAGTTATCCCTCTCCTTTCTTGTGTCTTCAGTCTTTGTTTTCATTTAGATCTAGGTATAGAATTTCGGTTAAATTCTAGAATATATTAACCCTAGATATTAATTATTTTCCTATTGGTATTAATATTCCCTAGGTTAAAATCTATTTCATATTAGAATTAATTTCTCCCTAGGTATAATATTAATCTCATATTAGAATTAATATTATATTTTAAACAAATTAATATTAATAATATAATTAATGTTAATAATAATATTAATAATAATATTATTAATAAGAATTAATATTAATAATATTATAATTAATAATAATATAATTAATATAAATAAATAATTAATTAATATTAATTAATATATTAATAATAATAATATAATTAATAATATATTAATAATAATATAATTAATATATTGAGGAATAATTATATAATTAAAAATTAATATAATTAATATAATTATATAATTAATTAATAATAATAATTAATATAATTAATAATATTAATTAATATATTAATAATAAATAATTAATATAATTAATATTAATAATATAATTAATATAATTAATATTAATAATATATTAATATTAATAATATTATTAATATAATTAATATTAATAACATTATTAATATAATTAATATTAATAATTTAATATTCCCTAGGTTAAAATCTATTTCATTTTAGAATTAATACTTCCCTAGGTATAAAAATTAAATTAATTTCATATTAAAATTAATATTATATACTAAAACAAATTAATATTAATAATATATTTAATATTAATAATATAATTAGTATTAATAGTATTATAATTAATAACAATATGATTATTATAATTAATATTAATTAATATATTAATAATAATAATATAATTAATAATTAATATTAATAATATATTAATAATAATTTAATTAATATATTTAGGATTAATAATATAATCAATAACAATAATATAATTAATATAATCAATTAATAATAATAATAATTAATATAATTAATATAAATAAATAATTAATTAATTAATTAATTAATATAATTATTATTAATTAATATATTAATAATAATAAATCAATATAATTAATATTAATAATATATTAATAATATAATTAATTAATATTATTAATATATGAATAATGTAATTAATATAATTAATATTAATAATAATTTAATTAAATTATTTAAGAATTAATTTCTTATTAGAATTAATATTATTTATCAAAACAAAATAAAATTTTTTAAAACATATTAATATTATATATTAAAACAAAATAAAAATTTAAAAAAAACATATTAATATTATTTATATAATATTAATAAAACAAATTAATATTTAAGAAAAAATTAATTAATTTTAAACTATAAAAAAAATAAAAATTAATTAAAATAATAAAAATTATTAATTCAGCCGACAAGTTTGTTATTCTAAAATGTTTTATCCTCATCACTATTTATTATTTCTCCGCTGCTCTTCTGTCATCATCATTCTCTCATCCTGAAGATGGATCCCATTTGGGATTTGAAACGTTGGTTCAAAAATGATAAAACTGTGGATTCTCCGGTCAATGATTCAAAACACCCAATTATGCTCAAAATTATGCTATTTTACCTACTCTAATCTATATTTACCTTAATTTTACTTGTCATCTACCATAATGATATGTTGTATAATAATTTGAAGATGATTGCTCGCTCACAATATTTTTTATTTCTAAAGTAATGATCACAAAACATACATAAGCTGCGAGGAGGATCACAACATCATTGGGGCATTGGAGACAGGATTCATGTCACAGATCCAGGAATCAACGAGGATTTTTTTGGACACTAATCATTGACAAAGTATTAAAAAAATTGGACAATTTATCTTTGAAATCATCGGGTATAGCAAGTTTTAAATGAAATCTACCACTTGCATTTGTGACCATATGCAACTTGCTCTTAATTGCCCAGAGTAAGTGTTATAGCTTGTTCCCAATACTCAGCAGCTTCATCAAACCAAGCCTCCGCAGTTTTAGGATCTCCCTGTCGAATGGCCTATTCTCCTTGGTCCGGCTCATTTGAAACTTTTTTGAACTAATAACCAACGGAAAGCTAGAGTGTTATTTTCTGCCCATCGAGATAGAGGTAAACCCAAGAGAGATCTTCATCATTTATGGATTACTCAGATCAATGCAGCAGCTCTTGCCAATGGGGTTTCTTATAACAGATTCATCCAATATTTGTACAAGAGGCAGTTTCTTCCAAATCGTAAAACACTCTTGTAATACTTTCTACAGCTTGGCCCGCAGCAGTGCCCTAGCCAACACTAGGTCCAATGGAAGCAAGCCCTACAAATAATCCAACAGTAATAACGAAAGCAACAAAAATTAATGGATCCATGGTAATATCCTCTTACTAAGGTTAGGAAATAGTTGATATTATAAAAACAAATGCCAAAACCAAAATATGTAGTTGCCCTGGGAGCATGTACTATCACAAAGAAATGTTTGGTACAGATTCTTATAGTACCGTTCACAAAGTAGATAAGTTAATTCCTTTGGATGTCTATTCACCATATTTCCCACCTAAGCCAAAGGCTATTAAATGCTATAATGAAACTTCTTGAAAGAAAATATATTTTGATGGATATATGAGGCCCGAACTCCAACAAGGAAACAAGAAAATATTTCACTATAAATAATAGGGATCATCATATTGGATCCAATATGCATACTAGAAACTATGGTCAAAAGTTGACTCGTTTGGGAATAAAGGATTCATGCAGCAGATGGAACATCACCGGAGAAACTGTAATTAATCCTGGTATTTGGAGTTATGAAGGTGTGTTCAGGGCACATATCATGTTTTATGGCCTGTGCTTTTTGTCAGCTATCTGGCATTGGGTATATTGGGATCTAGAAATCCTATGTGATGAACGTACATGAAAATTTTGTTTAGATTTTCCAAAAGTATTTGGAATTCATTTATTCCTCTCAGGAGTGGCTTGTTTAGGATTTGGAGCATTTCATGTAACAGGTTTGTATGGTCCTGGAATATGGGCGTATAATCCTTATGGACTAACTATAAAAATACAACTAGTGGATCCAGCATAGGGAGTTGTAGGTTTTGATCCTTTTGTTCCTGGAGGAATAGCTTCTCATCATATAGAAGTGCATATTTTGGGTATATTAGAAGGTCTATTCCATCTTAGTGTTTGTCCTCCCCAATGTTTATATGTAAGATTGTGTGATTTAGTTGGAACAACATAGGAAAAAAGAGCTTAAAGGAAGATGGATTTGTTATCTCTACTTTTGATTTCCTTTGCAATTTGTGATGCCCAATTTTCTTCATTGTGTGGGGTGTTTTCGAGCATATCAGCAGGAGGCATGGGTGGTATTTTAGAAATTAGGAATGAAGATCTTGTTAAGATAGTCTTCGGCAAAATCACATAACCAATCTTTTGTCGACGCGTTTCGAACCAACCAGTGTGGTTCATCGTCAGGACAAGTTGAAGAACCAATCCGGCTTAGCTAGATTAAATAGAGTGTGCAGAGACTCCAACAGCTATAATGCTAACGCTAATTTGACCTAATGAACCTGGTCAAACTACTAAAATAGTTAATTAATATTTCTAGAAATAGTTAAAATAGGTAAATAAAGGAATTTATTTGTTTATTTTAAGTATAATATTAATATTTAATTATAATGGTCATTATATAATATATATCCAATGATTCAATATTATTCCAATTATTATTTAAATAAATGAATAATAATAAATTAATTTAAAATTAGATATATTATTAATATTATTTCGAATATTAAGAGAATCTATTAATATTTTAATTATAATGGTCATTATAGTATATATTTTAAATGATTTATTATTATTTAATTATATTATTAAAAATTATTATTAATAATATATTTATTTAATAATAAAAAGATATATCATTAAATAATTGGATTCATTTGTTAGTTTAAAAATAAATAGATATATTATTAATATTATTTCAATTATTAAGATAATCTATAGTATCATATTAATAATTATAATGGTCATTATATAATATATATTAAATGATTTATTATTATTCAATTACTATCTAATTACACGTGAATGGTAATAAATCACTACTATTTTTATAATTTAGTTACATTATGTAATTATGTAATAATTACTTAATGGTCCATTGGTAAGTTAGTTCTTCATTATTTAAATATAATGGTCATTAAAATAATAATATATGTTTATTGAATAATCTATAACTTACTAACTAATTATTAATCCCAAACAAATTGTTAAAAAAACATATTCTTCCTAGAGTTTTGTTATCCTAGGTAAATGCCATAATTAAGGGTAAAGTCCAAGTTAATTCATAATAGTATAACCAATAATATTGGTAAATCAAAATTTTATCTTTAATGGTCCAATAATCCATATTAGTTCAAAAATTTTCATCCAAAAATATTAGAGGTAACTAAGTCCTTAGGTAAATAAATTATTACCTATAGGGTTGAATGATTATTCCTAAAAATATAACTACAATTATTGGTCAATCATAATTTATCCTTTAAACCTAAGGTTAAGTTTCTATTAATAATCGATATTTATTCAAAATTTATTTATTCAAAAAATATTAAAGTCAACTATGTTATAAGGTAAATATTATTATTATTTATAAGGATTAAAAAAGGGGGGTCTTTTTAGACATTAGTTAAAGGGAAACTCAATTAGTCATAGAAATAATTATCAAGGTATAATTAATAAATTTACGAAAAAATAATAATAAATGCCTAATAGTATCATAAATAGGTTAAGGTTAATACACTAATAAGCCCAAGACTGCTCAAACACTCCAAAATAATCGGACAAATCTGCTAAAAGAAAATAAAAGGAAGGGGAAGATAGAAACCCTAAGACCAAAAGACAGGGGAATGAGGAGGCTAGGAAGATAAGGCTGGGACCCAGCAACTGCTAATCTTCCAGCCATCATCCCTATTAAGATTGTTTGGCCTTTTCTCGATCTCCAGGGCCTCTCTAAATTTTCGATGGTGAAACTGCGCAACTTTGGCAATGACTTGAGCCTCCTCTATACATACATGATGCATAGTCTTCCCAGCATGCTCAGCCAGGGCCGAGGACTTGGTCCTACCATGTCTTAAATCCGCCGAATGCTCGCTAATCCGTTGATTGATAGAGCGACCAGTCTCACCAATATAAGGGGTCCCACAGGAACATGGAATGACATAGACGCCATTCATGTCCTTAGGGTCAATCGGGTCTTTCACAGACCTGAGGGAGCCACGGATAGTATTGAGAGGTCTGAAAGTTGCGGGAACATTATACTTCTTCAGAATCCTCGCAATCCTGTCTGTGGTTCCTTGGATGTACGGAAGATTCACACCCAAGATATGATCACTAGGAACCCTTCGGATTGAAGGCTCCTTCTTGGCCCTGAGGAAGGCTTTTTGACCGAGGTGCCTCTTGTAACCATTCTTCTCAAAGACTTCTAGGAGGTGAGCCTTCTCCGACTCTAGGCTCTCCTCATCCGAAATTCTAACAGCACGGGTGGCAAGCTTCGAGGGAGAATTCTATGAGCAGACTTGCGGAGTTGCCATGGGCTCCCCTTTGTCCCCTGTCGTGGCTAATCTCTTCATGGAAGATTTTGAGTCTAAGGCTTTGGCCTCCTCTCGCCTCTTACCAAAGCTTTGGAAAAGATTCGTTGATGACACTGGTGTTGTCTGGTCTCATGGGCCTGAAGAGCTGGATCGTTTCTTCAGTCACCTCAATAGCCAATCCGCCGCCATTAAATTCACGATGGAAAAAGAAGATAATGGTTGTCTCCCGTTCTTGGATGTTCTCATCTCTAAGAAGTGGATGGTTCCTTTTCTCATCAGGTGTATAGAAAGAAGACGCACACTGAGCAATACTTGCATGCTTCTTCGCATCATTTCCCCGCTCAGAAGTTAGGGGTTCTTAGCACGCTTGCCACCCGTGCTGTTAGAATTTCGGATGAGGAGAGCCTGGAGTCGGAGAAGGCTCACCTCCTAGAAGTCTTTGAGAAGAATGGTTACAAGAGGCACCTCGTCAAAAAGCCTTCCTCAGGGCCAAGAAGGAGCCTTCAATACGAAGGGTTCCTAGTGATCATATCTTGGGTGTGAATCTTCCGTACATCCAAGGAACCACGGACAGGATTGCGAGGATTCTGAAGAATATAATGTTCCCGCAACTTTCAGACCTCTCAATACTATCTGTGGCTCCTCAGGCTATGAAAGACCCGATTGACCCTAAGGACATGAAGGGTGTCTATGTCCATTCCATGTTCCTGTGGGACCCCTTATATTGGTGAGACTGGTCGCTCTATCAATCAACGGATTAGCGAGCATTCGGAGGATTTAAGACATGGTAGGGACCAAGTCCTCGGCCCTGGCTGAGCATGCTGGAAGACTATGCATCATGTATGTATAGAGGAGGCTCAAGTCATTGCCAAAGTTGCGCAGTTTCACCATCGAAAATTTAGAGAGGCCCTAGAGATCGAGAAAAGGCCAAACAAATCTTAATAGGATGATGGCTGGAAGATTAGCAGTTGCTGGTCCTTCCTTATCTTCCTAGCCTCCTCATTCCCCTGTCTTTTGTCCTAGGGTTTCTATCTTTCCCATTCCTTTTATTTTCTTTTTAGCAGATCTGTCCGATATTATTTTGGAGTGTTTGAGCAGTCTCGGGCTTATTAGTGTATTAACCTTAACCTATTTATGAAATACTATTAGGCATTTATTATATATTTTTTCGTAAATTTATTAATTATACCTTGATAATTTTTATTACTATGACTAATTGAGTTTCCCTTTAACTAATGTCAAAAAGACCCCCCCTTTTTTAAATCCTTATAAAAAATAATAAAATTTTTACCTTATAACATAGTTGACTTAAATATTTTTTTGAATAAAAAAATTTTGAATAAATATCGATTATTAATAGAAACTTAACCTTAGGTTTAAAGGATAAATTATGATTGACCAATAATTGTAGTTATATTTTTAGGAATAATCATTCAACCCTATAGGTAATAATTTATTTACCTAAGGACTTAGTTACCTCTAATATTTTTGGATGAAAATTTTTGAACTAATATGGATTATTTGACCATTAAAGGATAAATTTTGATTTACCAATATTATTGGTTATACTATTATGAATTAACTTGGACTTTACCCTTAATTATGGCATTTACCTAGGATAACAAAACTCTAGGAAGAATAATGTTTTAACAATTTGTTGGGATTAATAATTAGTTAGTAAGTTATAGATTATTCAATAAACATATATTATTATTTTAATGACCATTATATTTAAATAATGAAGAACTAACTTACCAATGGACCATTAAGTAATTATTACATAATTACCTAATGTAACTAAATTATAAAAATAGTAGCGATTTATTACCATTCACGTGTAATTAGATAGTAATTGAATAATAATAAATCATTTAATATATATTATATAATGACCATTATAATTATTAATATGATACTATAGATTATCTTAATAATTGAAATAATATTAATAATATATCTATTATTTTTAAACTAACAAATGAATTCAATTATTTAATGATATATCTTTTTATTATTAAATAAATATATTATTAATTTAATAATATAATTAAATAATAATAAATCATTTAAAATATATACTATATAATGACCATTATAATTAAAATAATAATAGATTCTCTTAATATTCGAAATAATATTAATAATATATCTAATTTTAAATTAATTTATTATTATTCATTTATTTAAATAATAATTGAATAATATTGAATCATTGGATATATATTATATAATGACCATTATAATTAAAATATTAATATTATACTTAAATTAACAAATAAATTCCTTTATTTACCTATTTTAACTATTTCTAGAAATATTAATTAACTATTTTAGTAGTTTGACCAGGTTCATTAGGTCAAATTAGCCGTTAGCATTATAGCTATTGGAGTCTCTGCACACTCTATTTAATCTAGCTAAGCTAGATTGGTTCTTAAACTTGTCTTGACGATGAACCACACTGGTTGGTTCGAAACGCGTCGACAAAAGATTGGTTATGTGATTTTGCCGAAGACTATCTTAACAATGTTATGGATCACAGAAGTCTAAATTCCTTAATGAAGATCTTGCTGCTACCAAGTTTCTAGTACCATGGAAGAGGAATATGTTAGTAACGAGAGCACTTTATTATGTGAAAAATGTTTTGCACCTCAGAAATATAATATGAAATGCAACTTGCTTTGGCCTCATCTCAGCTCACCTATAGATACACCAGAACCCATGCAACATTCCTATGGATTTTTCATCGTATTCCTTATCTATTGTAGTTGTCGAAGTTCCTGGTATGGTGAGAGTCTATGAAGATAGAACAATGAAACACTTGGTCCTCTTAGGTATAGTTCCCCCTTCTTCACTAGTGATTGTCGTAATTATGACTTTTTTTTCCATAGTTATGTGTTTCGAAGACCATGGTGGGGAAATTTCTTCCTATTGACGTTGCAATTTTTTTTTTACTGTGAAACAAGTCCACCCATAAAACTTCTGATCTAGTTTTTTTGTTTCTCTCAACTCCTAGGAAGTTTTAGACTTTCAGTCTCCAGTCCCGCAGAATACAGTGCAGGATTTTTACTGCGCCATAAAACTTCAGATCCCATTGATTGAATTTCTGTTTGAATCAACAGACCCAATTAGTAGAATAATAAAGCCAAGGTTAGGATTGACTCGAAATTATCATTTTGTGTTTCAATTTCATAGAAGTACTCATCGCAAACAAATACTAGCCATGGTGGATTATAAATTACAACAGTAACAACGAACTTCACGCTCTTAAACCATGGGGCGGATTTTATTGATCTCAAATGCATGTGAATGGCATTGTTCATGTCATAATAATTCAATACATATGCGTGTATTAGATGGGTAATGAAAATGGAGTAACTATATGTCTATATCTTACAGTAGATTTGAGCCTTAAACATGAGCTAACTGTTAAATTCTTTGTTTCCTATTCATACTGGAATATTATATTGAACTTCAATTAACTTGTTGCTTATTTTTGAAAAATGTATATTAATTTTCTCGAAGTTCCAGAAGATTGGCAACTGTCTTTAATAGTTTCAAAAACCTTTTAATAATAATTAAAAAATAACAACAAATTTGCATATTATTTCCCTAGCTCCATTACACTAAACAAAACAAATTTGTCTATTATTTCTATGTAACATCAAATGTCTTGCTAAAAAATTTCTTAATAGATTTGAAACTTGTAGAGAAGTCAAACGTCTCCATTTTAAAATGGAAAAAAAACTCTATTGACTGGAAAACATATCGGTGGCATTTGGAAGGATAGGAAATTGGTGAATGGATGTTGGAATAATATAGTGTGGGAAAATGTTCTGACAAAAATTGGGAAAGCAAGATTAGAGAGACCAGAACCATTGTGCAGCTTGGGGAACGAGTCATTGGCCTTATTTATCTTTATATATAAGAGGATCTAGCAACAAACTTGGAAAACACGTGTAGACTTTCCTAGTTTATATCAAAAAATACTAAGATAGATGACCTACCTCACTCTAATGCTAAACACTCATTGATTTCGTCCTCGATCTTCTCATTTCCAAGTTCAATCCTCTTTACACCATTGTTGATGAATACCTACAAGGAATAGCAAACAAAAACGACACAGGCATACATAACATAATTCATTCTAACATAAACTATATGACAGATCAAGAGTATCATACTAAATGATTAATGATTTACACACTTATGGAAAGTAAACATATGGTGTATTTATTAATAGAAAATGAGCGAAGAATACAACCATATGAGCCTTGATGTTGGAATCCTCCTTTGGATGAGTTTCGAAGTCCAAGCCAAGACCTTCAAGCACTCCTTCTCCTAAGCAACATGGGCAGCATTTAGGCATAGTTTCAGCATAGGAATGTAACCAAGCAATGACCAACCAGTTGTGGATAGTAGGTATTTCATTTATAGGGAAGGAGAGGGAGTTAAGGATCCATAAAGGAGGGAGAGGTTCCACAACTCATGGGGAAGATCCATGAGAGTAGGATCTAGGACCAATAATGGGAGATCTCGCTCTCATCCTTATTTACCTATAACTAGCTTGTCGTTCGAGAGGCTTCTCCTAAGAGAAGCTTCTCCTCCACTTTAGGAAAAACTGATAGAAGAGGTTCATCACATGTTTTCCTATAAAAAACCATGTTGGCAACGCTAGGTCAGTATGATGCAACAAGCCACCAGCACGAGTCACCAGTGGTGCAAAAGGTATTGATCCTGAAAACTAGGTTCTTAGGAAAAATTCTTCAGAACCCTCTCAGAGAAACTTTTCTTCTCTTTTTTAGGGATGCTTCTGTATATGTTTCATGGTGAATCCACTGATAGCTTTCTTCATTTTGATGCTTCAGGATATGTAACAAGAAGTGTGAAAAAATATTGTGTAATAGATGCCCCCTAAAGCATGAAGGCAGAACAGGGACTGATGGGTGAAATGCTTTACAAGTCAAGGAAAGGACCTACAGAAACATTATCAAGAGACCTATAAATCAAAGATGATACAATATATCTGACATCTCTAATGTAAATATGCCTAATAATACATCTTTGAGTAGGCATCTAACAATACATGAATCCACAACATGGACGCAACCATCTGAATAGAAGAGATCATGTGTATTTATCCACGACATGGACACATCCATCTTACTAGAAGGGATCATATGTATGGACCCACAACATGGATGTAGCCATCCATATAGAAGGAATCATGTGTACAATCATGAATAGCTAATAACTTCATGCAGCATGGATTTATCAGATGAAACCTAGTGTCTTCATCTTTTCCTCAATCCAAGTAAAGTACCAATCCTACCATGTGAATAGACGTGTCAGAGTTGAACATGGTAGAAAACCACCTAATTACCATTCAATGATGGAAATTGTTAACAGGAACGAGAGAAACCACCAATAATGACAATGGTTCTCAAGGTACACCAGCACAATCCACAACTGTGAAAAATGAAGTTGAAGTCGAACACCCGTAAAATCATTCGATCGAAGGCCAGTGATGTGAAACTATCGTCGAATGTGAAGAACCTGCCAATGAGGCATGCAAGCTCCAAGCTACTAAAAGGGAGGTTCTAGATCATCTTCCTAGATAATGAGCTGAAGTCGACAGCAAGTGATCTGTCGAAGGAGGTCCATAATGTTTCGCACATCATCGACACAAAACAAAAAGATGTAGTAGAGTAGGTAAGAGTGATTCAAGATTGTTGTAGAAAGATCAAACAAGGTACAAGCAGTTAAAATTACAGATGGGACTTATCTTGAACATATTGGTGACACAACTTCAAAATTTGGTAGCATTTGACTCAACATGGGATCATAAGTCATGATGACAATAAGATATAATCAAATGAAAAGAAAATGGATTCCCAAAACCCAGGAAGGCAAGTGATGAAGTGAGGATAACCCAAACCAGACACGAGTGATAGATAATTGTCATGTTCAAGATTGACATGTTTCCTTTCTATAAAATATAGGACGTGTTTACTTCCATTTTTCCACACTATTTCTAGCGAGTACCTCATTATTTTTTATCACAAGCTTCAAGAATATAGGATATGCTTGTCGTATAAGTTCATCCTTTGGATGAATCCATCCTAGTAAGTTTAATGAGCCCTAGGAAGGAGTAACTCGGTCTCGTCATGGTGACGAGTTCTATGTTGTTTAAGTTTTACAAGTCCGATAGAGAGGCAACTCAACATTTTTTTCATTTTTAGAGAGTTTGAAAAAGAGGCAAAAAGGAAACTCCAAAGGTCCCTTTTCATAGATAGTCTCTTGAATTCGAAAAGGTAGAAAACAATATTCAAGAGAACCTCTTAGCCATGTTCGACTAAGGTATTCCTTTTTCGTACAATAGTTTATCTCAGTCTGGAAAAGCGTTAAACTTATACTGAATAGACGTCATTTCATTTACTTTAACGAGTTTGAAATGACAAGTACTTGGAAATATTTTCATATTTTGAGAGTCAGAAAAGAGATGAGAGATGACTTCGGGGGGATTTGTTTGTCGTTTATTTTATATGAGTTCAAAAAATTGATAAAATAAAACTCGTTAGTTCAGTCAAAATCAATCATTGTCACCATTTATCCATGACCTGTCGTTGCACAAGTGAACACACATTACCCGTTTTGAGAAAAATATTAAAATATAAGAAAAAATGTGCCCTAAACGGTAAAGATATTTCAAAAAACTTATGTAAATACAAAAAGTAAAAACAAATTTACCATTTGACATTTGGTAATTTGGAGAGAACTTTTTACCCTAAATTTCCCCAATCTTCAGGCAAGGAGTGCAACCAATCCAAGACATCGTTCAAAGATCTATTTGTTGCAGGTAAGAGATTTGTCCTTCCTCTGTATTTTGATTTTGTTTTTAAGTGATTTCATCCATATAGTATGTGGTAAGGAGGGCTCGAAAATAAATTATGTCGAGGGTGATCAATGTGGGTTTTACCCATTTTTCTCACCTTGAGCTCGATTGTTCCATTGTGCTGGAAGCATGGAAAAATTCAGAGACACTCGCGTTGGCACTATGACAAAAAATTTCAAAAAACCTCCAAGATTAATAATTGTTTCTCAATTTTTCTTCCATAAAAGCTAATAAAAACTCTGTTTATGGATGTTTCACAGGTTATTCACTAAAAAAATGGTGATTGAATGGAAGGAAAGAGGTCATGAAGCAGAAGACCATGAAGCAACCCAAGATCCAAATTTCATAGAGACTCTTGGGCATGCAGACTATTCAAATTCTTTTGTATCCCTAGGATTAGGACCCATATGGAACTACTGCAACATTTGGTTATATGGTGGCATGTAGACCGCCAATTGTTTATCATAGGAGACCAAGAAATTGAGATAGATATTGCATACATCTATTTCATCACAGGTTTGTCCAGAAGGGGACAACGAATTTAGCTGTTTGGTTCTCATACTAGGGGAGAGAGTACATATATGATGATAGTGAGACATTGTCCAGGCTCTCGAAAAACAAAGAGTGGGAAAATAGATATAAAAACTATCACAAATCTCCCATTGAGAACGATTATTCATACCATGGCTCGAATAGATAGAGCTCAGGCCCTGCACGAAGTGACCAAGTCTCACTTCCAGTATGCAATAGATTGTCTTATTCCCATAGTATTTAACTAGTGCGAAGGTTTGTTGGTCAACATGAAAGACCAACTCACTAAATGCAAGACAGGAAGATTGAAACAATTTGGCTATGGGTCAATCTTGGTGACGTTCTTCCTAGAACGTGTACCATTATTCAGGTATCAATGGGTAGAGGTAGAGGCTCCAAGACCCAGGGATCCATGACTGCTGAGGTGGGGTGAGCTGATGCCTCATCATGGAGGTGGTCAGCAGATGTCTTTCCCCCAGTGTTCTTTGGATGGTTGCGACAATAGCTCATCATGGTAGATGATTGGGCTTATGCTGGAATAGATTTCCAGGGAGATCTCGACCTCCCACTTCCACTTGGCACACAGTGGACTAATTCAGGTAAAAATCTATTTTTTTTAGTTTTTTCAAGTTTTTTGATGTTTTTGTTTTATGTGAACTAAGATTGAGACTTATGATTTTTGCAGATGTTGGACCAGAGAGACCTCCAGGGGTTTCTCTGATAGCTAGGAGGGTGGCACGGAAGATTGAGGATGCACCCTATGAGGAGGGATTTGATCCCATAGTAAAGGTGGAACACAACCTGGAAGCCTTGACAAGAGGCATTCCAGAGTATGCAACTATTGATGAGGTGCCACTGCAATATCAGAGGAATACCATAGGAGTATCAACTAGACTGCATTGGTTATTGAACTGAGTCAGCGGATAGCCATATCTCTAGTTTTTATTTTCTACGCTTATGTAGGTTCAAGAAGCCATGTGTCTCCAAAAACAGATTTTGATTTTTTTATGTAACAGACATTTTGCAAACTCTATATATATATATATATACATGTTTTACCTATTATATCTATTGTTCCTACTATGTGATGGTTTTCCCCTTACATGTGTCACAGATGTCTATCTAATACATGATTTGTCAATGTATCTATTAATGTATTTAGATGTCTTGGACTATGTTTATAGGTAATGTAATCAAAATTTATTTCCAAGAGACGAACATGTAAGTACATCCTTAGAATAATATGGTTTATGATGGAATAATTCTCGTTTAACTGTAATACAATGAGTTGCGAGTCAATTTTAACAACTAACGCCCTAATACCAAGAGCAATAGATCCTGACAATAGTTCGACACCACACTATATTCAAAAATATTATTATTTGTACGACCTAGATATATGTCATGTAAACTCACTAACTCACCATTGGGAACATAGAGTGCCCATGCAGTGGAAGAGAGATTATGTGTACTACAGCAAGCACCATCAACAAAAACAATATGGGGAAGAAGGTTCGTCGACATCTGCAAACCAAGTGGAACACGTGATAAGCAGGGAAAACATGTTCGCAAAAATGCAAACATTCACACCAAAAATTTCACACTAATGACACACACACTACTATACAAACTCCTACAGGATGACAATCCATTTGGAGTATTTTCCCCCAAGTAACTTATGAGACAGAATATAGGTCACGAGGTTACAATCATATATCTCTACAGTTTTGTGTAAGAGAATATAGTTACGAAATTGTTGGACAACATGAACTACTACCAATGCCAAATTTTCTACATGAGCATATCGAGTCTCAGCATAAAAAAGGTTACGAATCAAGTAGTCTATAACATGCTCATTTTTATCATCATCATCTTGAACCAACACCATAACAATGGTATTGTTAGTGGCGGACAAGTACAGGAGATAATCCTGATGGTAATTCAAGGGATGCAACAATGGTGTGCTAATGAGGGCGGCCTTTAAATAATCAAAGGACTTCTGAGAAATGTCATCCCAAATCGATGGGACTCCTTTCTTGTTAGGTCCCTATACTACTAGTTTAACCCCTTATTGTTATTAGTACAACCCCCTTATTATATTTTTGTGCCCATGTAGTCCTCATATTGTTATTATTGTGCCCCATAGAAGCCCACTATTGTTATTATTGTGCCCTTACATTATTATTGTTATGTCGGCTCTGATTATATTATGTCCCCTTAGACTCCTATATATAGAAAGGAGGCCTTATCATTTGTATCATCCAAGAATTGTTCACTTGTGTAATGTAAAGGAGGTTTCCCCCTCGAAGAGGCTGATTTCTAAGGCGTAGATCTTTCTTTTCTATCTTTTTGTGAGCTCGTTTCATAACATTTGGTATCAAAGCTTTGGATTCTAGGGTTTCGCTACTCCAAACAGGTCATTGTGGTATTTTAGCTATAAATTTTTTGCTGCGAAGTTTCAGAAGCTAAAACAAAAACCCATTTGAGCCGAAATCATTTTGAACCTCGAGTACGAATTTCAAATCTTGTCTCACTATATGTTCGGAGATATGATCTGAGGAAGTTAGGTTTTTTCAACCTCCATAATTCCATCTCAAACAGGTCATCGTGGAATTTCGCTATAATTTTCTTTCTACGAAGTCTTAGATTCTACAATTAAAACCCATTTGAGCCGAAATTATGGTGAATCTCAAGCCCTACTTTTAGATTTTTCTTCACTATATTTTCGGAGATACAATCCAATACATTTAGGGTTTTTGTAGGCCCCAAAATTACATCCCAAACAGGTGACCTTGGGAAAATCGTCATAATGCTCTCTCAGAGCATCTGATTCAAATTTTGTAAAATGTGATAGAAATAAGATAGACTATAGTATGTTGGGTATTAGTTTTAGAACCTAAGGTTGAAACAGTGACACGTGGCACGTCGTACAAGTTCGATTTGCTGAACAAGTCTATAATTAGGTCATCATGAGTTTCTTTGGGAATCCAATTGCGATCAGACTTGTGGAGTTAGAAAGAGGACTTAGAGGGATATCAGAAGCCGATATTACAGAACTTAAAGATCTAAAGCTATTGAGTTATAGTCGTTTCAATATCAAGCTCCTAAAATCAAGAAAAAGAAATATAAGTTTGATGGCAAAGATCCGGTAAACTGGATACTACAAATGGAGCAATATTTTGATCTACATGAGGTGCAACTGTTACAAAAGGTACATATTGCATCTTTATATTTAGAACCAAATCAATTTTTATGGTATAAAGGGCTTTGTCCTCGTAAATCACTTGTCACTTGGTCAATTTTCATGGAAGAAATGATAGCACATTATGAGGATACAAAGAGTAACACCTTCTTTAGCCAATTGATAAATCTCAAACAAAAGGGTTCAATGGCAAAGCACATTGAGGACTTCCAAAAATTGAATATAAGGCTAAATGATATTCCAGACAAGAAAAGGATTGATGTTTACATAGGGACTTTAAAGGATAACATTCAACATCAGGTTCGTCTTTGGGAACTTGATTCACTGGAGAAGGCATTCAGGTTGGCAAGAGAAATTGGAAGCAGAATTATGGAAAAAAGGAATCCTACCACTCACAACTATAAATAAGTGTTTTTTCTCTTAGCCTTCCACAACCTACAAGGTTTACACCACAACAATGGGAAGAAAAAAGAGGAAAAGGGCTTTGTTACAGTTGTGATGGCAAATATACTAAAGATCATAAGTGTGCTGAGAAGAAATTATTTTACATAGATTGTGAATAGGAGGAAGAAAAGGATCAAGAAACATCAAAAGAAGAGGATATACACTAGGAACCAATCCTAGAGAAATAATAAATGAATCTGACCATATCTTGTAAAGCATTGGCAAGAATTACCACTCCTCAAACTCTCAAGATAGAAGGACATATCAAGAAGAAAAAGGTTCAAGAAGTGAAAGATCACATCGAGAAAGAAGAAATGAATCTAACCATATATTGTAAATTATTGGCCAGAATTACCACTCCTCAAACTATCAAGATAGAAGGACATATGAAGAAGAAAAAGGTAATAGTGTTGATTGATTAAGGCAGTACCCATAATTGTATTCATTGTAAGATAGCCAAGGAATTTAATTTCTTCCTATAGCTAGCACTAGATTTTCAAGTGATGGTTGCAAGTGGAGGAACCATAAATTGCTCTGAAAAGTGCCATAATATTAATCTATCAATGGGAAAATATGTATTGAATAGCCCAATGCTTTCCATTCCAATGGGTGGTGATGATGTTATACTAGGAGTCCAATGGCTACAATCCTTGGGTACAATAGCTTTTAATTTTCAAGAACTTTTCATGAAATTTTCTTTGGAAGGAAATGAATTTGAATTAAGGGGTATCACAGGGAAACTGGGAAAGATAATCATCTCTAACGTAATGGCAATGCTTCTAAAGAAAGAAAAAAGAGGCGTAATTTCACAATTATGTCCGTAGAGGTTCCCACATCGAAATCATCTATTTCTCCAGTTCTCCAAAAAGTCTTGGACAATCATTCCAAGGTATTTGATACTCCCAAAGGCCTCCCACCTATTCGTGATCATGATCGTGCTATTCATTTGATTCTAGGAAGTGTTCCTCCAAACATCAGGCCTTACAGATATCCATATGCCAAAAGGAGTGAAATTGAATGTATGGTTGCTGAAATGCTAGAGGTTGGTATAATTATCCAACCAAATTCGATAAATGAAGCAAGGGATGAATGGAAGAATGATGAAGCAGGGTGGGAACTCATTCAAAAGTTGCAGAAGATCCCAGTTCAAACAGTATTGCGAGAACTTGACAAGGAAGGAAAAATCATATTGGAACCTTAAGCAGTCACAAAACTGAAAAATCGACAGCTATGAAATAGATCAATTTCAGAGTATCTCATCAAGTGGAAGAACTTACCCACTGAAGATTCCACATTGGAGGATGAGAATTTTATACAGAAGCATCCAGAACTACTCAAGCATTGAGGACAACACTTTTTGAAGGAGAGGGGCATGTTAGGTCCCTATACTACTAGTTTAACCCCTTATTGTTATTAGTACAACCCCCTTATTATATTGTTGTGCCCATGTAGTCCCCATATTGTTATTATTGTGCCCCATAGAAGCCCACTATTGTTATTATTGTGCCCTTACATTATTATTGTTATGTCGGCTCTGATTATATTATGTCCCCTTAGACTCCTATATATAGAAAGGAGGTCTTGTCATCTGTATCATCCAAGAATTGTTCATTTGTGTAATGTAAAGGAGGTTTCCCTCTCGAAGAGGCTGATTTCTAAAGCATTGATCTTTCTTTTCTATCTTTTTGTGAGCTGGTTTCATAACATTTCTTCAGAAGGCGAGTAAAACCCTTGGCAAGCTCTGCATAATTTGAGACGAAACGATGAAGAAAGTTTGCCTTTCCCTACAAACTCTGAAGTTGATGTAATGAAGATAGAGGTGGAAAATTGACAATGGCCTCCACCTTGAGAGGACCAATGTGGATGCCTTCTTTGGAGACTACGAAGCCTAAGATATGATGAGATTCAATGCAAAAGACGCACTTATGAGGATTCAACCATATATTGTAGTTTCGACAGGAAAAAAAAAAATTAAATTAAATTAAATTAAAAATAAATAAATAAAAATAAAATAATAAAAAAATAAAAAATAAAAAATATATAAAAAAATAAATAAAAAATAAATATATATATATATATATATATATATATAAAAATAAATAAAAATAAATAAATATAAAAAAAATAATTAATTAATTAATTAATTAAAAAAAAAAAAATAAAAATTAAATTAAATAAAATTAAATTAAAAAAAAAAAAAATCACCCGAAGGTAAGCTAGATCATCTTGACGTTTAAGCGAATGCATAGGTAAATCGTCAAGACATGGTTGAATGATCTTTTTAATATTGTTCCAAGCATAAGACATGGCCCGATTGAAGGTTGCACCATAATTTTCCAAGCCAAAAGGAATCTTTTTGTAGGTGAAAGTTCCCTAAGGACAGATAAAGGCAATCTTGTGTTGATCAGCAGGAAGGATATTAATTTGATTATATCTAGAGAATCCATCCATAAAGGAGAAAATTTCACTCCCCACACATTTGTCGATAATCTAGTCGATAAAGGGAGTAGGGTAATTATCCTTAGGACAGGCTCAATTAATATCTCGATAGTCAACATAGACTCATATGGTTCCTTGTTTTTTAGTTACCGAAACAATATTGGAAACCCAATCTGTCAGTGGTATAGGGTAAATAAAGCCAACTTTGAGAATTTTTTCAACTTCACCCTTAATGGCAACTGCCTTCCTTGGGTGCACCGGATGAAGATGTTGTCATATAGGTTTCGCATCTGAATAGGTGGGGATCTCATGCACCATAATACTGGGATCAATGCCAGACATCTCTTCGTAAGACCAGGCGAAGACATCACAAAATTCTTTGAATAGGGTTGTGTAGTTCTTAATCTCATCAGGAGAACAAGAAGCCCCTATGTGAATGTTTTCGACAATCCCAAGTTTAACCGAGATGTCGATGGGCATGGTTGCCGAAATGTTCCCCAAATTTCCTTCAAAAAACACCTCGTGAACCAAGATAGGTGTCTGAAATGGAGTAGTCATTTTAGGGGAAAGTAAAGTACCTAGACAAGTAGGAATTGATCCAAGGCTAGGAAGAAAAGAGGAACAATGATGAATATCATTCCAAGGGGTTTCTTCAAGAGACAAGACTTCAGTGATGATTTCGTTAGTAAGGAATGTCTCATTCAAAGGATCTTTGGAATCAAAAGAACCAAGCCAAGGAGTTTGTAGATACGAGTCTAGAACAAATCTCAATCGATCATGAGTCGTAGATGCAGTCGCGGAAGCCAAAAGGCCACTTTGATAATGTTATGAAACCAGCTCACAAAAAGATAGAAAGGAAAGATCAACGCCTTAGAATTCAACCTCTTTGAGGGGGAAGCTCCTTTACATTACACAAATGATCAATTCTTGGATGTTACAAATGACACAACCTGCTTTCTATATATAGGAGTCTAAGGGATCACAATATAATCAAGGCGGACATAACAATAATAATATAAGGGCACAACAATAACAATAGTGGGCTTCTATGGGGCAAAATAATAACAATATGGGGACAATAGGGTCACAACAATAACAATAAGGGATACAATGACAATAGTAATGGGGGAATCACTAGTATTATAGGGACTTAACATCCCCCTCTCCTTCAAAAAAATGTTGTCCTAAATAGTTGAGTAGTTTTGGATTCTTTTGTATAAAATTATCATCCTCCCATGTGGAATCTTCAATGGGTAAGTACTTCCACTTGACAAGATACTCTGAAATTGATCAATTTCACAGTTGTCGAGTTCTTGTTTCTTTGACTGCTTCAGGTTCCAATATGATTTTTACGTCCTCGCCAAGTTCTGACAATATTGTTTGAATTGGGGGCTTGTCACCAATAACCTTCTTCTAGCATGGAACATGGAAAAACGGGTGCACTCGGGAAGCTACAGGAAGCTCCAATTTGTATGCCATAGTACCAATATTTTGCAACACCATGTATGAACCATAATACTTTGGTGACAATTTATTATCCTTCTTAGCTTGCTTGAGGGACATTTGTTTATATGGTTGTAGTCGTAGAAATATCTAGTCACTTATATCAAAACTTATTTCGCTATGATGTTGATCTGTCTGTTTTTTCATTCTATTATAAGCCAAAGTTAGGTTATCCTTTAAGAGTTGGAGAACTTGTTGTTGATGCTCGATGTGATCATCCACTACTTGAACCTTATAATTTTCTCTTAAATATGATGTGATGGATGATGGGTGATATACATCAAGTGCCATAAATGGGGTCATTTTTGCTGTAGTATGGAAGGAAGTGTTATACCACCATTCAACCAAAGGCAACCATTTGACCCATTTTGTTTGTTTATCATATACAAGGCAACGAAGATATCCTTCCAAACATTTGTTTACTATCTTAGTTTTCCCATTAGATTGAGGATGATAATATGAGCTATGAGCTAACTGAGTGCCAAGACAAGAAAATAATTATGTCCAAAAATTTCTAATGAAAATGGGATCTCTTTTTCTTACAATAATCTTTGGGTTTCCATGTAGCTTTTGAATTGTTTCCATAAATGCAGTAGAAGCTGTACTTGCTCTAAATGGATGAGATAGTGCACAAAAGTGTGCATACTTGGTAAGTCTGTCAACCACCACCATGATGACACTCTTTCCTTCGGACTTGTGTAAACCTGTTATGAAATCCATTGAAACCTCCTCCCAACGTCGAATTGGAATGGGTAAAGGTTGTAATAGACCCGAGGTCTTAATTGTTTCAACTTTATTTTGTTGGCAAACCAAACATTCTACCACAAAATTTTGAATATCATATTTAAGGCCATCCCAAAAAATCTCCTTCTTAACCCTGTGGTAAGTTTTTAAAAATCCTAAGTTCCCTCCTAAGGGAGAGGCATGAAATTCCATAAGAATCTTTTGTTTGAGTTGGGAATTCTGACATAGGTATAAGCGACCTTTGTACCATAACGAATCATCTTTCCAGCTAAATGTATCAGATGTATTGGGATCTTGTTGATCTTTTGAACTAGTGCCCACACTTCTTTATCATTCTTCTATTCATCCCTTGCTTCATTTATCCAATCTGGTTGGATAATAGAAATGGCACAAAGCAATGCTTCCACATCCTCATCCTTTCTTGAGAGTGCATCTACCACAACATTTTGCTTCCCTTTTTATATATGATTTCAAAGTCATAACCCAACATCTTTGTGACGCATTTTTGCTACTCTTCTGAAGATAATCTTTGTTCTAAGAATTATTTAAAACTATCATGATCTGTTTTTACCTTGAAGTGTCTTCCCATTAGGTAGGGTCACCATTTCTTAAGTGCATGTAGTGTTGCCAACATTTCCTTCTCATAAATAGCTTTGTGTAAATACTTTCCTTTGATTGGACAACTTTCAAAAGTAATGGGTCTTTCTTCTTGCATTAAAACCGCACCAATTCCATTTCCTGAGGCATCACATTCCATAATAAAGGTTTTTGTGAAGTCCTGCGTAGCTAAGACCGATGCTTGGCACATTGCCTCTTTAAGATGTTCAAAGGCCTTCGTTGCTTCTGGAGTCCATAAAAATGCATCTTTCTTCAATAATGTTGCTAGAGGTGCTGCTATTCTCCCATAATTCCTAACAAACTTGCGATAATACCTTGTCAACCCGAGAAATCCTCGCAAATGCTTTATGGATGTGGGGATTTTCCATTCCTTAATGGATTTAATTTTCCTAGGGTCTACCTTAACACCTTCATGAGATACAATATGACCCAGATATTCCACCTCTTGTACTCCAAAGAAACATTTGGAGCTCTTTTCATATAATTGTTTCTCCTCCAATAGTTTGAGCACCCTGTCAACATGTTGAACATGATCCTTCCAAGACTTGCTATAGATTAGTATATCATCAAAAAATACTAACACAAATGTTCGAAGGAAGGGTTTGAAAATGGAATTCATCAAACCTTGAAATGTAGAAGGTGCATTGGTAAGGCCAAAAGTCATGACCAAAAATTCATAATGACCCTCATGAGTTCTAAATGTTGTTTTTGGAATGTCTTCAGTCTTCATTTCGATTTGATGATATCTTGAACGAAGATCCAACTTGGTGAAGTAAATTGATCCATGCAATTCATCCAATATTTCATCAATGACAGGAATGGGAAATTGATCTTTAATAGTGAGCTTGTTGAGCTCCCTATAATCCGGACACATGCACCATGATCCATCCTTCTTGTGCACCAATACTACAGGAGCAGAGAAAGAACTTTGACTAGGTTGAATTATACTAGCCTCTAGCATTTGTGCAACCATACACTCAGTTTCACTCTTTTTGGCATAGGGATATCTGTAAGGCCTGATGTTTGCAAGAACATTTCCAGGAATCAAATGAATAGAATGATCATGATCACTAATAGGTGGGAGACCTTTGAGAGTCTCAAATACCTTGGAATGATTGTCCAAGACTTTTGGAGATCTGGAGAAATAGATGATTTTGATGTGGGAACCTCTAGCGAACATAATTGTGCAATTACGCCTCGTTGTTCTTTCTTTAGAAGCTTTTTCATTCCATTAGAGCTGATTACCTTTCCCGGTTTCCCTGTGATACCTCTTAATTCAACTTCCTTTCCTTCCAAAGAAAATTTCATGAAAAGTTCTTGAAAATTAAAATTTATTGTACCCAAGGATTGTAGTCATTGGACTCCTAGTACAACATTAGCACCACCCATTGGAATGGAAAGCATTGGGCTATTCAATACATATTCTCCCATGGATAGCTTGATATTATGGCACTTTCCAGAGCAATTTATGGTTCCTCCACTTGCAACCATCACTTGACACTTTGATGCTAGATATAGGAAGCAATTCAATTCCTTGGTTGTCTTACAATGAATAAAATTATGGGTACTGCCCGAATCAATCAACACTATTACCTTTTTCTTCTTGATATGTCCTTCTATCTTGATAGTTTGAGGAATGGTAATTCTAGAAAATGCATTACAAGATATGGTTGGATTCATTTCTTCTTTCTCTAGGGTTTGTTCCTGGTGTATATCCTCTTATTTTGATGTTTCTTGTTCCTTTTCTTCCTCCTCTTCACAATCTATGTAAAATAATTTCTTCTCAGCACACTTGTGACCTTCAGTGTATTTGCTATCAAAACTGTAACAAAGCACTTTTGCTCTCTTTTCTTCCAATTGTTGGGGTGTCAACCTTGTAGTTTGTGGAAGGCTAGGGGAAACAACACTTCCATCCTTATAGTTGTGAGTGGTAGGCTTCATTGTTGCCATAATTTTTCTTTCAATTTTTCTTGCCAACCTGAATGCCTTCTCTAATGAGTCAGGTTCTCAAAGGAAAACCTCATGTTGGATGTTATCCTTTAAAATCCCTATGAACACATCAATCCTATGCTCCTTTGGAATATCTTTTACCCTTACACTCAATTTTTGGAAGTCCTCAATGTGTTCCATCATTGAACCCTTTTGTTTGAGGTTTATCAATTGGCTAAAAAAAGTGTTGCTTTTTGTAACCTCATAATGTGCTGTCATTTCTTCCATAAAAAATTCCCAAGTGACAATTTGTTTACGAGAGTAAATCCATTGATACCATACAAACGGATTTGATTCTAAATATAAAGTTGTAATGCATACCTTTTGTGTGTTTTTCACATTATGGAGATTGAAATATTGCTCCATTTGTAGTATCCATGTTACAGGATCCTTGCCATCAAACTTCCTCGTATCAATCTTTGCAACATGGTGGGTCTTCAATCCAACATTAGAGTCTATGAAATCATGATTAACATTTCTTTTGTTCTCATCATGAACTTCCTTTACTACCCTTTCACCATTAGTAAGCATTTCTTGTAGCAACTTATTCAAATCTATCTTCAAGTCTTTCATCTTAGCATCCATGCCATTCATCTTAGCTTCCACGCCATCCATATTGACTTGCACACCATTCAAATTAGCTTCCACGCCATTCATCTTAGCTTCGGTTACCTTTTGTGAGAGTGAAATTTGTTGCACTTGGTCTCATAATTTTGATATATCATGTTGCATTTCTTCCTCTTCTTCATGAGTCATGCTAGAGCTTTCAGGTTGCTTACTAGGTGTTTCCATTTTCTTTCTTCGGGGCATCAATTAATGATAATTATGCTTCACTATGCCCTTTGAACTTCAACCTAATTTTTCGACCCAAACTTATGAAAAATTTAAAAAGACTACACACATTTTTTCTCTTTGTAGAATCTTGATATTGAATATGTTGTATCTATGAAATTGCAGATCTCCAAGGTCTGAAATTGCTTCCTGCAGTAGCCCTTTTAGTCCTCTTTTTAATGCCACCATTCTGATCAAAATTGGATTCTCCAAGAAAGAGTTATTCCCAATCTCCCAATATGACCTTATTATATAATTTTCAATAGAGCGAAATTGTAGGACGTGCCATGTGTCCCTGTTTTGACCTTCGGATTTGAAAATATATACAAAACACTACATTTTGTCCTCTTTTTGTAATTTCTTACTAAATTTAAATCTTATGCTCAGAGAGAAATCTATGATGATTTTCCCAAGGTCACATGTGTGGAATGTAATTTGGGAGTCTCCAAAAACCCTAACTTCCTCGGATCATATCTCTGAAACTATAGCGAGCCAAGATCTAAAATTCAGACCGAGGATTCAGAACAATCGAAGATCAAATGGGTTTTGTTTTTAGCTTCTGAAACATCGCAAAAAACACATTATAGCAAAAATTCCACGATGACCTGTTTGGAGCAGCGAAACCTTAGAATCCAAATCTTTGTTACCAAATGTTACAAAACCAGCTCACAAAAAGATAGAAACGAAATATCAACACCTTATAATTCAGCCTCTTTGAGGGGGAAACCTCCTTTACATTACACAAATGATCAATTCTTGGATGATACAAATGACACAACCTCCTTTCTATATATAGGAGCCTAAGGGGTCACAATATAATCAAAGTCGACATAACAATAATAATATAAGGGCACAACAATAACAATAGTGGGCTTATATGGGGCACAATAATAAAAATATGGGGACAATAGGGACACAACAATAACAATAAGGGCTACAATGACAATAGTAATGGGGGAATCACTAGTAATTATAGGGACCTAACAGATAAGCTTACTCAACTGGGATAAGCGCCATGGTGTCACCAAAATTATCGATCTGGTCAAGACTAGGGATATCCATGGTCCATAAATTAGACGATATTGAGGTTAACATGAGGAGAGAGGGAGTGAAAATTTTTTAATTAATTTAGGTTCCTTGAAAATACCTGTGCAAACACTTTCATAAGGAACATTTGATTTCCAAACATAAGGTACATTACCTATTGAAGAGTCATAGGAAAATAAATCCAATTGATCAACTGTGAAAATTTTCCCTTTGTTGGGAAAACAAAGAACACGAAAAAGGGAAGAAACCACACAAAACATTGTATGATTCCAACTTTGACCAAGTAGAAGTTTGTAATTGAGATTATCGTCAACAACCTCGGCTTCTAAATTGATCATCTTTCCTTCTAACTAAATGGGTAAGAGAGTTGATAATACCATATGAGCAGAGATCTCGACTATCGAAAGCTTCTAAAGCTTTTAGAAACTAGTTGAGAAGAGGGGAACCAATGGATTTCCAACATGATATGGACATGATACATGTGGAGGATCCTTCATCAACAACAGTATGTTGGATAGTCTTTCCCATAACAACAACTTGTATGAGAAAAGCAAGTTGAGGTGGCAAGCGAGGAACATGGTTTTCAAGATCAAAAGTAATCAAATTGGAATCTGCGGGATCAATTCCTCCAATAGCGGATAGCAAAGCCTTCCATTGTGATGGACACATCTAAAGGACTTCCAAGGCTAACATCATCGAAGGTGCTTGATCCAAGTATTCTACAATACTATAGTGTTGGCTAACTCACGCATTCAGATTATAGGAAAATTTCCAAACAACACCTTTAGGGGGTGGTTGGATTATGGAATCAATGCTAGGTCTCTCAATATGGAAAGGACTGGAATTGGGTAAAGTGGAGGAAGAGGGCACGTCAGTGGTATATTTCTCCACCATAGGTTTCTTAAGAGGCGGATAATCTTTTGACCTCGTGGCTACGAAAATCTGCTCTGAACCACTCATGAACACTTGAGAGCTTCTAGAGGTTTGACCATGGGGTTGGTCTACCAATTACATCTGCTGAGATGGGAAAGGTTCCTTCAGCACAGCTGATGTCTCTGTAGTTCCTTTCAAAATATGACTTACTTCGGCACGCCAAGGGAAATCCTTAATGTAATGATGTTCATCACAAATAAGGCAAGGATATTTAGGCTTTTGTTTAGATATGTCATTAGCTAATGGTTTTTGGGAATCCTATTTAGGGTATCTTATTTAGATTTTCCTTTACCCTTCTTTCCTTTTGAGGATTTATTTTCTATGCTAGACTGGACAGCATTTACCTCTGAGGATTTACCAGGATTCTTAAGATTATCAACAATATTGGAAGTTGCAGTGGCTGAAGTAGATTTAGGTTTCGAAGAAGTAGTCGAAGTACTACTAGACTGCTGAGCCATAGATACAATGATTCCATTGATATGTGGTGAATCTATGGGTTTGGAAGATGTAGGGCCAGTCGAAGATCGTTGGGCACCAGCTAAGAGTTCATATAATGTACCATATTGTGAATAAACTAAATCCAAATATTGGGCATGGGCGATGGGTTGTTCCTCAGTCACACAGCCACCCATGGCTATGTCTTTAGCAATAGGAGAGATAAATGATTTAGTGAACCATTCAGTCAAAATTTGATCTAGGATATCAAATTTGATGAGACGATGCATACACCTCCATTCATGGATATGATCAGAGATGTGAGTAGAATTCGTTTGTTGCAAAGATGTTAAGAGATGGGTTCCAGTCTCATACCGAATAGGAAATTGGAAATGGGTGAGGAAATCCATGGCTAAAGTATTGAAGTCTTGGAAAGCACCACGAGGGAGCTCAATGTACCATTTGGCAACAGCACCCATTAAAGTGCACTGGAAAAGACATAATCAGATAGAATCATCAACCCAAGAGTTAGAGGAACACCAAAGGTGATAAGTCATAATGTGTGCTTGGGGGTCTTCTCCAGATTTACCTTTGAATTTAGGGAAATCACTAGGTATCTTGGTTGGTACCGGAGGCCAATACGGTGAGTGGAGTATTGGTTCATTCATAATCCTAAACACATCCGGCAATTCCAACGTTGTCAAAAATGGAAGTTGTGGATTATATGGGGTATAGGGTCTCTGGTATGTACCAAACTGAGTATTCCAACCTTGTTGAGTTTGGGTATGCCCTCACTATGGTAGATTTTGTCCATAAGGAGGTTAATCATAAGGAGGTTGACTACATGGACGTTGAACATATGGAGGTTGACCATAAGGAGGTTGACCATACTAATTATGTTGACCCTATTGGACGTATGGATTTTGTGAAGAAAATTGACCATACTATTATTAGTAAGGTCTGTGTTGCATCTGTTGCCACTATGGCAACAGTTTTTGGTAAGATCCCTATTGGAATTGGTAGGGAGTCTGTTGCTGCATCTCTAAGTAAGGTCATTGCTACGGTTGAATAGGAACTTGTTGTCATGGTTGCTGGTATGGTCCCTATTGGGATTGGTAAGAAACCTGTGACTATGGCTATGGGTAAGACACGTGCAGTTGTGGTTCTGGGTAGGAAACGTGTGGCTCTGGTTACAGGGAGGAAACATGCAGCTCTAGTTGCGGGTAGGGTCCCTACTATGGTTGAATAGAAATTTGTGGCTGCATAGGAGGATTACTAGTCCCATAAGCATATTTCGTTTGAGGACCATACTACATTTGAGGACCTGCCTGCTAATAAGGAGTTTGGAACTGTTAAGATCCTGTAGGAGTATAAGGTTGCTTGTAGGAAGGTTGAGTCAAAGGAACTTGATGACCTTGTAAAGGGGTTCCTATGACGTTCCACCTAGGTTAGAAACAACACCAATAGGTTGACTTTCCCCCAATATTCAAGGAGGGGATGCATAGCTTCCACTAGAAGTAGGAGGTACGTAGGGTAGAGGAAATTCCCCCCCCTAGATAGTGGAATAGATGAATTGGTATGTTGTCCACTCACATTGGGGACAACAGTTACTGTGGCTATAGTAGAAGGAGCAAAAAGATTAAGAGGGATGTTTGTTTAACTTACCGACATTATAGGTCAGGTAGGGGTTTGTGCAGTTACCGAAATGTTTGGGACAAACAAGATGGTAGTAGGAGTGACAGTATAGGACCAAATGGGATTGTGAAACAGTGAAGTTGCACTAGAATTGTTTGAAAAAACATCATCGAGAGAGTTATAACCCGGCAAAACCAAGGTTGTACTATAAGTAGGAGGTGTACTTTGCCCATCATCATGTAGGGAGAGGAAACATAAGGAAATCCTTTAGGAGGAATAAGTGAAAAAGGATCAATCTTTGTATTGGGAATGTGAGTTCTAGAAGTTTCCACTAGAATACCTTGGGGTGTTAACCCTACAAGTGGATTATCACTTTCTAGTGCCATGATTTGGAATATCTCTCGGTTAGAAACCCAAGTTGTTATGGGAGAAGGACTCAGAGGTACATTGGGAGTATCAAATGGACTATACGGATGTGGAGGCGATAAATACACAGGAGAATTCAATTCAAAGAGTGGATTTGGAGGAAAAAGCAAGAAATCTGAAATAGGTTGAGGGATAGCCGGAGGAGAGTCCTGGGATGAGCCTATCGACTCTGGAGGTGGTCAGGAAGTAAGGGGTTGGATTTTTAAGACAAGACAAAGTTCAACTCCTTGGTTTTCAAGAGATTTAGGCTCAACGGTATCGAAACTTACAACTCTAGGTGAATCGGCTACATTAGTATTTCCATAGATATCTGTGGTCTTGTTTAGGACTCTGGGTGGTTCTGCCATAATGCCTTTTTAGAAAATAAATCAGAAATGTGTGTTGGTGAATGCTTTAGGCTCAAATCTGATTTTAAATGTTTGAGTACAAAGGGAGGTTTTCACTTCACGGGTAATTGGTGATTCATCGGTTGATTGATTTTATTATCAAAAATGAAATAAATGAAAAAAGAGGTAAAAATAGGCATGAGGGTTTACCAAGCAACCATGAATTTCAATATACACCTTGGCAGAACAAAGGACATAGCATATGACAGCCAATCTCCCTAAATGTTGTGTTCGATGTATCATAGTATACAAGGCAGTAGACTCAGTTACATATGGATGGATAGCGACCTATAGGGGACTACCAAAATATACGCAACAATATGTGGGAGTGAAATCCATAGTAATGTTGTCTAATGCGTAACCTTTCGATGAGAGTGTTCCCATATACTTACCATGCATGGAGCACCTCCTATATACCTGAAAGTAATGGAGAATGGTCCTATACACTTTCGTATGTGGAATGGGATTTCACCCCCATGATACAACGCTGAAAAATAATGACAACTCCTATGTTTCACGACGTCGGAACACATCTCTAACCTAGACCTCTAGATATTTTTTGTTAATGAAAAATTCTCCTTAGGTTAATTGAGGTAAATTTTAAGTTAATCTTTAATTAAGTTTTGGTTTTAAGGCTCAAAGATTGATGTCACCTGAACACCTATGATGCAACTAGTATGAAAAAATGATTCTTTTCAATTCAATGAAAGTTATCTAACATAGGGAAGAGGTTCACAAACTGATACAACAAAAAAGTATGCAGCAAACAATTTTTCCTAACTAGAGCTTTCACCTTCACTATTTCAATGCACCCAACAAAAGTAAAATGAGATTCAATTCGTTAACATGCAACTACATGAATTGTTCACTTTCCTTTTCAATGCACTCACCAAAGTAAAATGAAATTCAATTCGAATGCACCTACATGAATATTTTCACTTTTCTTTTTGAATGAATGAGAATGCACTTCTTTCAGCTTTCAGAATCAAGCAATGTGATCTATGCTCAATTATAATCCAAAAAATGACTTTTCAATGCAATTTAACCTAATGTAATCTAACCTAATGCAAATTTGAAAAGTAACTCTTGAGATAAAAGCTAAAACAAATGAAAATGTTGTTTCTTTATGATTTCCAAAAGAACAAATAATGCTTAATCAACAGAAAAATCAGTATTCCTTTCACACAAACAAGCAGCAAGCAGTAAATCCAATTGACCTAAAACCCTAAGGACTCAATCAGACTTCACTTCCACTACTTCAAAGCAATGGGATGGATTTTGCAAATCAACAAGAAATCAGCCAAAATACTAACAAATATAAAGCACACAGAGCAGGAGGATACCTTAAAGGTCAAGACACACTAGACCTTTTTGGAAAAAAAAAAAAAATCCTAAAATTTCTCAAGTTTCAAGGATTAGCGTGACTGTCACAGTCAAAACCTGTGATGACAGGGCTTTCAGCGCTATTGTTATTGAAAAATCAGCGCCGTTTGCGTGACTATTCTAGGATAAAATGTGCTGGACGAGAAAGACTTGGAAAAATAAAAATAATTTCAAAGAGAAGTCCAGACTTAACACTCTAGAGGACTAACTACTCAAAAGGCAGACCCATACAGAATATAAAAGACAAATCACTAAGCGGTTGGCCAAACTGATCAAATAGACCAAACATAGAAAGGAGGTTGCCCCAATGGAGTCGCCATTTTTTGTGCAAACAATCCCTTCAATGGACATAAGCGATCTCTCTATTCCTATAAGAGGATCTAGAAACAAACTAGACAAACACGTGCAGACTTTCCTAGTTTATATCAGAAAATACAAAGATAGATGACCTACCTCACTGTAAAATTTCCTGTAGATTCACAAGCTTATGCAATTTACTAAAGCACAAGACAAGAATCTACTTCTACTTTCAACCATCGAAAGCCAATAGATCAATGAAAACATTATGAACAAGAAGAAGACAAATCAATGGCACATAACACAATAAATTTTCCTGGGAAAGCCACAACTCAAAAACCCCACCTATCTGTATTGTATTAAATCAGAAATATGAGTGAAGATACAAATCTTGTTCTCACAAGAACAATTCCACACAAGTATGATCAACCCTCTACTCACACGCTAGCTCAAGCCAAACCTTAGCCTCTTCTACTCCTCTCCAAGCCCCTATTTCCTTACACAATTCCTAATATGAATAGACTGAATTTAAAGGGAATTCATGCTTCCAAAACTATGCAATCCAAACATAGTTCCTTCTTTGATTTCATGCATGATATTTAAAACTTAGTAAATCATACAACTAATAGTATATTGTCCCTGCACTCTAGTCTCAACTGGGTCTTTCTCTGAACTGACATGCATGAATTTCTCATGAGGGAATCTTCAATTAACTGGAGTAGCACTTGTGGATGCACCAACTAATTGTTAGCCCTCTATTAGTTACACAAACAGTTAGAACTAATTTAACTGACCGTAACTCAATAAATTGAGTTATCTAATTACATTTCAATTTAAACTCATACTCGACCCCTAAAATTTAGGGAGAACATATAAATGGCTACATAAAGGCTTCCAAATTGAAATTCCAAAGCTAATTAAGTTAATTAAACTTAATTAACTATTTGCAAATTGCTATGAGAATAGAATTTGATTTTAATTCTCAGTTTAATTGAGGGACAAACTAAACTGGAATTTCTTGTTGCCATTTCTCAACACTCCCTCTTAACAAGAAAGGGATTATCTGCTACCCTGATCTTGTCTATGTGAAACTCGAATTTACATCTTGAGAATGCCTTTGTCAAAATGTCAGCATCTTGCTCCTTCGTGGGAATGTACTCTGACAACATGATCCGCCTCAATACATAATCTCTAAGATGACGATATCAGATATCAATGTGCTTGGACCTATCATGAAAAACTAGATTTTCAGAGAGTTTGATAAAACTCTGATTATCGCAGTAAATCATTGTCGAATCCATCTGCTGACCAAATAGACCAACCAGGATCTTCCTCATCCAGATGGCATCACATGTTTCCTGAATTGCAGCCATGTACTCTGCCTCTGCCAAACTGACTGCAACCGATCTCTGTTTCCTGTTGTACCATGAAATTGTCGCTGACACAATACTGAAAATCCCTCCTAATGTGTTTTTCTGGTCGGATGGACTCCCCGCCCAATCTGCATCAGTGAAGCCTTGAAGCTTCACTCCCTTTTTCTATCTATACAATAATCCGTATTGAGTAGTTCCCCTGAGGTATCACAATACATGTTTTGCCTCCTTCCAATACAGCTTGGTAGGGCTAAACATCGCTTGACTAAGCTGGTTAACTGCATAGCATAAATCTGGTCGTGTGTTCACCAAGTACATGAGTAAACCCACAAGTTGCATGTAAATAGTAGCTTCCACTACCTCTCCTGAAGTAGCATCCTCCTTCCTCCAGTTAACTAGAGGAGTCTCCATAGGCTTGCATCTCTCCATGTGGAACCTCCTAAGTATCTCGTTGGCATACTTGCCTTGAGACACAAATAGCTCCCCATCACCCTACCATAGTTCCATGCCCAGAAATTAATGCATGAGCCCCAAGTCCTTCATCTCAAACTCTCTTGCAAGGTCCTCCTTGCAAGATTTGATAAGCTGATCATCACCTGTTAGTATGATATCATCAACATAAAGTACAATGATCAACATTTTACCTTCCACCACTATGTGGTATAGGTTTGAATCCGCAAAGCCCAACCTAGTGAATTAGTTGTCTATATTGGTGTACCAAGAGCGAGGTGCTTGTTTCAGCCCATACAATGCTCTCTTGAACTGGCATACATGCAACTCATGGTTGAAGGTCTCAAAACCTTTAGGCTACTCTATGTACACCTCTTCCTCAATCGTGTCATTAAGGAAGGTTGTCTTCACATCCTTATGATATATCTTCCAACCCATCTGTGATGATAGTTCCAATATAGATCAGATCGATGAGTACCTTGCAACATCAGCAAAGGTCTCATCATAGTCAATCCCCTCTACCTGCGAAAAGACACGGACCACAAATCTAGTTGTATGCTTCTCCACACTACCATCTGCAGCTTTCTTTACCTTGTAAAGCCAACGGGAGCTCACCACAAACTTATCCTCCAGTCTCGGGACCACATCCCAAACACTGTTAGGAACTATGGATTCATACTCCTCCACCATGGCATCAACCCAAATCAGCTGTTGCATTGCTTCCTCAAAGGAAGATAGCTCTATCACAACACATCCGCTCATAAGATCCATGTACCCAGTGTACTTTTCAAGTGAACTCCTCTGTCTACATTGTGATGTGGGTACTCCCACATTCTCTCTAGCATCTGACGGAAATCTATTCGCCTCTCTAGTGCTCTTTATCCCATCTCTAGAAGACTTTGCTTGAGTGGATGTCTTCACTCTCGGATCCTCTGCATGTGGCTACTCCACATCAATTTGAGGCTCCTCAACCTTAGGAGCTAAAATCTCCTCAACTACATGTAGTTGAAGCTCCCTCTAAAGGAAAACTCACATGGCCTTCCCCTCATCGAATCTAACATCCCTGTGAACCACTGTCATCCTGTTGGTCGGCAAGTACACCCAATAGTTGTGAGGTGTATCAGTGTACCCCACAAATATCCCCAAATCTATTGTCGACTCAAGCTTCTTCTGTGCATATTTGGTCACATGGTAATATATCGATGACCCAAAAATCCTGAAGTGACCAACATCTGGCCTCTTAATAGAATAAGCCTCCTCTGCTTTCATCCCAAGTATATGATGTCGACGATGGTTCTGAACATAAACTGTTGTGTTGCATGCCTTAGCCCACAAGGGTAGTGGTAGGCCCTGATCATGCAACATCACCCTTTCTTCCCCTACTATGTTTTTGTTCTTCCTCTCATCCACCCCATTCTATTGAGGGTTATCTGGTGTCGTCAACTCCCATTTAATCCCTTCCAATGCACAGAATTTCTTAAAATTGTTTGAGACATACTCACCATTGTTATCACTTTGTAGATATTTACCTTCTTTCCTGACTCTTTCTCCACCAATTCTTTGAACTCACAAAACCTTTTAAAGGTTTGATCCTTTTTCTGCATAAAAAATATCCAAAATTTTCGAGAAACGTCATCAAAAAATATAACATAATACCTGTGTTTGGTCGTGGATGTTGTCAAGAATGGTTCACTCGGATCTGAATAGGCTCACTCTAGAATAGCCTCTGCTCGAATGTCTTTGTCGTTAAAGGAATACTTGGTGTATTTACCCTAAGTACACCCCTTGCATGTATCAACTTGCTCTAGCGTACCTTTGGGAAAACTAGTGGAGATCTATTGCATGATCTTCAAAGCTCCATGATGCAAGTGGCCCAATCACTTATGCCACAACTCACCAACGTCTTAGCTTTGCAAGTGGCCCAATCACTTATGCCACTTGTGCTCAAAGTAGAACAATCCTCTACCTCCATCTTATAGATATTCTTCACTTGAATCCCTATCTTCTTTACTTTACCCGTGGCTATGTGTCAAAGGAATGCCTTTCCTTTTAAGAAGATCACATCATAGCCTCTATCCTCAAGCATGGCAATGGATACCAAGTTCTTCTTCAGCCTAGGAACATACATTATATTCTTAAAGGTTATTGGAGCACCATGCTCCCTCTGAAAAGTAACCGTGCCCAATCTAGTAGCATGATGCCTCCTATCATCACCCATCTCGATATGCATCTGGAGATCTTTCTCCTCCAAGCCATTGAATAACTCCTTGGCGCTAGTCATGTGGAATGAAGCTCCATTTTCAAAGCACCATACAATTCCCACCATAGATGACACCATGCATACAATGATGGAAAAGTCCAATTTGAATTGAGAGGACAAAGCCTCACACGCCGCTCCTCTTGAGGACTTCTTCTTGGACTTCTTGAGTGGACAATTTGTAGAAAAATGGCCTAGCTCATGACAATGAAAGCATTTCACATTCGTCATGCCTTTCTTCTTACCTCCATGGAAAGAATCCGATTTGGAATGGGAATATTTCCCTTTCCCCTTCTTCGCCTTAATCACTAAGGCACAATTATCTTCATCATCAGTCTTTGATGAAGAACCATCCCTAGTGTTCCTCCTTATCTCCTCCTGCATCAAATCTGACCACATTCGTTCCCAATCTGCCAACTTCTCCCGACCACGGACTGAGTCCTGATAAATATGCCAACTCTTTGGGAATCCCGGAAGAGAAAGACTCACCATATCATCCTCTATAACCGTGATTCCAACACTTCCAAGTTCATCACAACATTGAGTGAACTTGGTCAAGTATTTTGGAATAGTCTCACCTTTCTCCAGTTTGATTTTTTGAAGTTTGTCCTTCAGTTCCAATTTCCTTTAGTCACTAATGTTCTTGATACAAGTTCATCAATGCTTTCCACATAGCAGACATAGTTTCCTTTCCATGGAGACTAGATAGAATGTGGTCTCCAACTCCCTCAAGGATTATCTACCTCGCCTTCGCCACACACTTCTTCCATTTGGCCAAATTTTGTGCATCCGATGATCATGGCTTAGGAATGTCTTGATCAACGAATTCCTTAAAGACATTATCCTCTAGCACAGCCTCCATTCTGTACCTCCAAGCTATAAAACTAGAGTTTCATTCCAAGGCATACTCGAGTCGCAAACCGTAGAATGCCATCTGTCAATCCTGAAGTATGTATTGCAAATTCGAATTTCACCTGTAACCAAAAACTAAAAACTTCGAAATCTCCTCTAGTATATTGAATTCAACTCTGATACCATGTAGAATTTCCTATAGATTCACAAGCTCATGCAATTTACTAAAGCACAGGACAAGAATCTACTTCTACTTTCAACCAGCAAAATCCAATAGATCGATGAAAAAAATATGAACAAAAAGAAGACAAATCAATGGCATATAACACAATAAATTTTCTTGGGGAAAGACACAGCTCAAAACCTAGCCTATCTATATTTATTAAATCATAAATATGAGTGAAGATACAAAGCTTGTTCTCACAAGAATAATTTCGCACTAGTATGATCAACTCTCTGCTCACCAGATAGCTCAACCCAAACCTTAGCTTCTTTTGTTGCTCTCCAAGCCCCTATTTCCTTGCGCAATTCCTAGGATGAATAGCCCATATTTAAAGGGAATTCATGCTTACAAAACCGTGCAATACAAACATAGGTCCTTCTCTGATTGCATGCATGATATTTACAACTTAGTAAATCATACAACTAATAGTACATTGTCCCTGCACTCTAGTCTCAACTGGGTCTTTCTCTAAACTGACATGCATGAGTTTCTCATGAGGAATCTTCAATTAACTGGAGTAGCACTTGTGGATGCACTAGTGCACCAACTAGCTATTAGTCCTCTATTAGTTCCACAAAGGGTTAGAACTAATTTAACTGGCCATAACTCATTAAACTAAGTTATCTAATTACAACTCAATTTAAACTCATATTGGACCCCTAAAATTTAGAGAGAACATATACATAACTACAGAAAGACTTCCAACTTGAAATTCCTAAGCTAATTAAGTTAATTAAACTTAACTAACTATTTACATTTTGCTATGAGAATAGAATTCAATTTTAATTCTCAGTTTAATTCAAGGGAAAATTAAAGTGGAATTTCTTGTTGTCATTTCTCAACACTCCCTCTCAACAAGAAAGGGATTATCTTCTACCTCAATCCTCTATGTATGAAACTTGAATTTACATCTTGAAATTTCCTTTGTCAAAATGTCAGCATCTTGCTCCTCTGTGGGAATTTACTCTGACAACATGATCTGCCTCAGTACATAATCTCTGAGATGATGATATCAGATATCAATGTGCTTGGACCTATTATGAAAAACTATATGTTCAGAGAGTTTGATAAAACTCTGATTATCGTAGTAAATCATTGTCGGATCCATCTATTAACCAAATAGACCAATCAGGATCTTCCTCATCCAGATGGCCTCACATGCTTTCTGACTTGCAGCCATGTACTCTGACTCTGCCAAACTGACTGCAACCGATCTCTATTTCCTGTTGTACCATGAAACTTCCATTTACACAATACTGAAAATCCCTCCTATTGTGCTTTTCTGGTCGGATGGACTCCCCCGCCCAATCTGCATCGGTGAAGCCTTGAAGCTTCACTCCCTTCGTCCGTTTGTACCATAATCTGTATTGAGTAGTGCCCCTGAGGTATCTCAATACATGTTTTTCCTCCTTCCAATACATCTTGGTAGGTCTAACAATTGCTTGACTAAGTTTGTTAACTGCATAGCATAAATCTGTTCATGTGTTCACTAAGTACATGAGTGAACCCACAAGCTTCCTATAAACACTATCTTCCAATACCTCTCCCAAAGTAGCATCCTCCTTCCTCTAGTTACCAGCTAGAAAAGTTTCCATAGGCTTGCAGTTCTCCATGTGGAACCTCCTGAGTATCTCATTGGCATACTTCCTTAAGACATAAACAGTTCCCCATCACCCCGCCATACTTCCATGCCCAGAAAATAATGCATGAGCCCCAATTCCTTCATCTCAAACTCTCTTGCAAGGTCCACCTTGCAATATTTGATTAGTTTACCATCACTTGTTAGTATGAGATCATCAACATAAGTACAATGATCAACAGTTAACATTCCACCACTATGTGGTACAGGTTTGAATCCGCTTCACTCTCCGCGAAGCCCAACCCAGTGAAGTAGTTGTCTATCCTTATGTACCAAGAATGAGGTGCTTGCTTCACCCCATACAATGCTCTCTTGAACCGGTATACATGCGACTCACGATTGAAGGTCTCAAAACCTTCAGGTTGCTCTATGTACACCTCTTCCTAAATCTTGCCATTAAGGAAGGTTGTCTTCACATCCATATGATGTATCTTCCAACCCATTTGCACTGATAGTGCCAATATAGATCTGAAAGATGAGTACCTTGCAATAGGAGCAAATATCTCATCATAGTCAATCCCCTCTACCTGTGAAAAGCCACAGGCCACAAATCTAGCCTTATGCTTCTCCACACTACCATCTACAACTTTCTTTACCTTGTAAAGCCAACGGGAGCTCACCACGGACTTATCCTCCAATCTTGGGACCACATCCAAAACACTATTAGGAACTATGGAGGCATACTCCTCCACCATGGCATCAACCCAAATTAGTTGTTGCATTGCTTCTTCAATGGAATATAGCTCTGTCACAACACATCCACTCATAAGAGCCATGTATCCAGTGTACCTATCAGGTGACCTCCTCTATCTGTGTTGTGATGTGGGTGCTCCCACATTCTCTCTAGCATCTAACAACAACCTATTCACCTCTCTAGTGCTCTTTCTCCCATCTCTAGAAGACTTTTCCTGAGTGGATGTCTGCACTCCCAGATCCTCTGCATGTGGCTCCTCCACATCAATCTAAGGCTCCTCAACCTTAGGAGCTAAAAGCTCCTCAACTCTATGTATCTGAATCTCCCTCTCAAGGGAAACTTGCATGGCCTTCTCCTCATCGAATCTGACATCCCTCTGAACCACTTTCATCCTATTTCTCGACAAGTAGACCTAATAATTATGAGGTGTATTAGTGTACCCCACAAATATCCCCAACTCTGTTGTCGGCTCAAGCTTCTTTTGTGCATCTTTGGTCACATGGCAATATATCGATGACCCAAAAATCCTTAAGTGACCAACATCTGGCCTCTTAACAGAATAGGCCTCCTCTAGTGTCTTCATCCCAAATATCTGATGCGGGCTATGGTTCTGAACATAAACTGTTGTGTTGCATGCCTCATCCCACAAGGGTAGTGGTAGGCCCTGATCATGCAACCCATCATGTAGGCATAGTTCCCTTACACAATTCCCCTTTATGCATCGGCTCGCCCAAGTCATTTACTTTCATCGCACGTTATTACACGAACGCCCTTTGTGTTTGCTTCGTGTGAAAAACACACCCATGATGCTCATCGCCTGGGCATGTCACTCGGTTCCCATCCTTCATGTATACGTGCCTTAGGTACATGCCTTCACCTGTGGTCCCTCAATCCATCGTGCATGCCAAGTATTTTGATAGATTATTTACCTCCATGCAGTCTACATTGTTTGGTTCACTAGGTGCACCTACCTTCATGTAGTTCCCTCACAGAAAATCACCATCTTTGATTCATGTCATTTAGTGGGGCATGCTTGTGTTCCTACAAGTTACGCATCCCATCACTTCATCTAATCCAACTTGGGAATGCCTCTTGGGGGCACTCAGGCTAGGAGCTCAACATCCTACCCCACTCCAAAATGCTTGTCTTCCTCAACAATACAACACTCAACAAACTTATTTTCCAATATCACTTTGTCACGAAGTGTCACCAACTCTAACATTCATTCTTGTTGCATGATCTCTCTGTTAGAACTTCATATAGGAAGATGTCTCAACTCCAATTATTATGATCATCTACTGCCATAATCCAACTTAACTCCAACATTCTTGTGCACACTACTGGACCCCATGTCTCAGGCTAGATGGGTAGCTAATCCAACCATCACATCCAACTTATGAGAATGCATATCCTCATGTCTTCATTAGTTGTTTCTCTAGAAATTCCTCACATCTTCATTCTTCTAGAAATATTCCAACTCTGCTCATCATGAAGTGCCCTTCAGCAGCACTCCATCTTCAATGGGGTCTCACCATCCTGAGAAAACAATGGCAAGCCCATCTCCTCTAGCAATTCAAAAAGAAAATGGGGTGGGGAAGTCATGTGGCTTCTTGTTCCCAAACAAAATACCATATTTCCTAATTATAGGCACTGATCTATTTTACATGAATCCATATATCTCTCCATAACATATATGGCATCAAAGGTGGATAGGACATCTTACCATTACTATCTCGCATCAACGTCATCAAGATAGGATCATCATGGGTTGATACGACTCTCTTTGCGGCCTCGACCTATTCCACAACACTATCTCCATTGACATACTCGTCTTGACTCAACATCTCAATCCATATGTCTATGTCTTCTTCTTCCAATCTTCTCATATACGAGTCATGATCCTCATCTCTCGTACGACACAACATTTCATTAATAGATCAATTTTCTTATAATAAACAATAATATCGACTTCCTGCATACCTTTCATATTTTGCTACTTAAACTTTTGTCTCTAACGTGCTTCTATTTTGATGGACTAGAGGTGAATTACTGCATCACTGGCATGCTTTTGAAACTAATCTTAGTCACAAAGCTCCTCACATGGATCACAGTGTCGTCATTACCTATTTTTCCCTACACATGTTGTTCATATGCATGCCTCGATCTATATGTAGTTTTGTTTTAGAACAATCTTCAATCCCCATACTTGTCCTTGCTCCACTAGCTCACAAATTCCAGATTGCTTACTAGCCATAACAGGATTCTTATCAACAATTTCTGCACGTGTACGCTCTCTCTTCTAGATTGCATTACATTGAACACTTTTCCAATCACTTCAACTCTCTGTCAAAGATGGAATCTCGTATATTCTTGTGATGTTCTCTATAGTGAATAACATCAATCTTCCCATGTTTGAACCTCAAAAATGAGGTAATCCTATTATTCTAAATAACATCCTAACCATTAATTTTAGTGACTTTAAGTCCACTCTATGATATCCTAGTTTGTAAAAAGACTTGAATATTTTTTATAAGATGAATAATATATGGCTGAAATGTTTCTAGTTTCTATTTTCTTCTCTTATGAAATTTGGAAAACACTTTGGATGGTGGAAGTGATCTAAATCCATAATGATGAAAAAATATCCTGATGCATACTTTAGGCCATGCACATATGGAGTTTCTAGCTCATGTTATCCTTGCCTTGGTCTCAGTAGTATTAGGCTTTCACCATAAACATGCAGAGGCAATATCAAGATTGTAACACCCTCCTCCCATGTCTACCCAAGCAACCGGCCATCTGGGGTAAACATGCAATGAGAGGCCACTATGATATGATTCGACCTCCTAAGTCACATTAAGGAAGTGGAAGCGACGAAAACACATCATATAGAAATTAATCATCAGCTACAGGACCCTCAGGAACCAATCCAATACTTTAAATAGCTTTCCTTGGGGTCCCACTGAATTTTGGACAACTTAAGCCTCAATAGCTCTCATGCTATAGGCATGAAGGTGACCAGAAACCCAAAGTCGCTCTCACAGGCTTGCTTGCCAGCAACCAAAGACCAAATATGTCAGTGTTGTGCCAGCGACTCAAATATTTGATCCACTTTTTCAAGCCCAGAGCCCAGGGCACTGCCCAAAATTGAACCATCTCTTCAAATTAGTAAAATAACATGGAAATGATAGTACTAAAGAAAATACTTGTTCAAGACCTTGACTGGGCCCTTACTAGCCATGAAAGGAATTTCGTCAAACATATCATGAATATGTAATCTACAAGTGTAAATAATATTTCTCACATAGGGGTCTCATACTTAGCTGAGAATCACTAAGAACCATTGATGCCTCAGCACATCTATAGAAAATCCTGTAGATTCACAAGCTAATGCAATTTGCTAAAGCAAGAGACAAGAATCTACTTCTACTCTTTACAATGGAAGCCCATAAACATCGAGAAAGAAATAATCAATAGAGGAAGATAATCAAAGGCACATAACACAATAAATATCAGGGGAAAGACACAACTCAAAACTCCACTATCTATTTTGTATTAATCTGTAAAATCAAGATGAAATTACAATGCTTGTTCTCTCTAGAACAATCCCAGCACTCAACAAATTAAATCTCCAACTCATAAGCAAGCTCAAAGGCCAAAGCTTAGCCAATTCAAAATCTCTCCAAGTCTCTCTTCCAATGTTTAATTCCTATGAAGGAAATCTTGTATTTAAAGGGAAATAAAGCCTCAAAAAATTGCGCAATCCCTTAAGGATCAGTTCCTGATTGCATGCACTATCAATGCAACTCAAAAAAATCTAAAACAAATAGTACATTGTCCCTACACTCTAGTCTCAACTGGGTCTTTCTCATAATCAACATGCATGAGTTTCTGATGGTGGAATCTTCAGTTGACTAGAGTAGCACTAATTAAGTCACTAGTGTCCCAACTGACTGTTTACTCACTATTAGTTCTTGAAACTGATTGGAACTAATTTAACTGGACTTAACTCAATAAACAGATTTAAATAATTACAACTCATTCATAACTCATCCTTAACTCCTATAATTTAGGGAGAACATATACATGTCTTCTAAAGGACTTCCAATTTAAATTTCCTAAATTAATTAAGTTAATTAAACTTAATTAACTATTTTCAAATTTCTATGAGAAAAGAATTCTATCTTAATTCATAGTTTAATTCAAGCACAAATTAAACTAGAATTTCTTGTTGCCATTTCTCAACACTCCCTCTCAACAAGAAAGGGATTATACACTATCCAAATGATGTCTCTATGAAAGTCGAATTTACATCTTGGAAATGCCTTTGTCAAGATGTCATCATCTTGATCCTCCGTGGGAATGTAATCTAACATCATCATCAGCCTCAATACACAATCTCTGAGATGATGATACTGGATATCTATATGCTTGGACCGATCATGAAAAACTAGATTTTTAGACAGTTTGATACAACTTTGATTATCACAATAAATCACTGTCGGATCCATCTGCTGACCAAACAAAACAACTAGGATCTTCCTCATCCAAATAGCCTCACATGATGCTTGACTTGCAACCATGTACTCTGCCTCTGTCAAACTGAGTGCAATTGATCTTTGTTTCCTGTTGTACCAAAAAACAGCAGCTGACCCAATACTAAAGATCCCTCCTAATGTGCTCTTCCTGTTAGATGTACTCCCCGCCCAATCTACATTGGTGAAGCCTTGAAGCTTCACTTGCTCTATCTATTTGTACCACAACCCAAACTGAGTAGTGCCTCTGATGTATCTCAATACATGCTTTGCCACCTTCCAATATAGCTTGGTAGGCCTAACCATCGCTTGACTAAGCTGGTTAATTGCATAACACATATCTAGTCGTGTGTTCACTGAATACATGAGTGAACCTAGAAACTGCCTGTAAACAATAACTTCCACTACTTCTCCTGAAGTAGCATCCTCCTTCCTCCAGTTACCAGCAAGAGGAGTCTCCATGGGTTTACTTCTCTCCATGTAGAATCTCCTGAGTATCTCATTGGCATACTTGCTCTGAGATAAAAGCAACTCCCCATCTCCCTGCCATACCTCCATGCCAAGAAAGTAATGCATGAGACCCATGTCCTTCATCTCAAACTCTCTTGCAAGGTCCTCCTTGCAATATTTGATGAGATTCTCATCACTTGTCAGTATGAGATCATCTACATAAAGTACAATAATTAAAGGCTTACCTTCCACCACTATTTGATACAGGTTCGCATCCGCTTCACTCTTTGTCAAGCCCAACCTAGTGAAGTAGTTATCTATCCTAGTGTCCCAAGCACGGGGTGCTTGCTTCAGCCCATACAATGCTCTCTTGAGTTGGCACACATGCAACTCACAGTCCAAGGTTTCAAAACCTTCAGGCTGCTCTATGTACACCTCTTCCTTAATTATGCCATTAAGGAAGGCAGTCTTCACATCCATCTGATGAATATTCCAACCCATCTGTGTTGATAGTGCCAAAATAGATCTGATTGACGAGTACCTTGCAACATGAGCAAAGGTCTTATCATAGCCAATCCCCTCTACCTGTGAAAATCCACGGACCACAAATCTGGCCTTATGCTTCTCAACACTACCATCTACAGCTTGCTTTACCTTGTAAAGCCAACAGGAGCTCACAACTAACTTGTCCTCCAGTGTCAGGACCACATCCCAAACACTGTTTCGAACTATGGAGTCATACTCATCCACCATCACATCAACCCAAACTGGTTGTTGCACTACTTCCTAAAAGGAAGATGGCTTTGTCACAACACATGCACCGATAAGTGCCATGTAACCAATATACCTCTCTAGTGACCTCCTATGTCTATGCTGAGAAGAGGGTGCTCCCACATTCTCCTGTGCATCATCCAACAATATGCCAGCCTCTCTAGTGTGCTTTCTTCCCTCTCTAGAAGACTCTGCCTGAGTGGATGTATCCACTCCCAGAACCTCTGCATGTGGCTGCTCCACATCAATTTGAGGCTCCTCAACCTTAGGAACTAAAATTTCCTCCTCCGCATGTAGCTCAAGCTCCCTCTCAAGGGATACTCGCATGGCCTTCTCCTCATCAAACTTGACATCCCTATAAACCACTGTCATCCGATTGGTTTGCATGTACACCCGATATTTATGGGGAGTATCAGTGTACCCCACAAATATCCCCAACTCTGTTGTTGGCTCAAGCTTCTTCCCTGCATATTTGGTCACATGGCAATAAACCGATGACCCAAAAAACCTGAAGTTCCCAACATCTGGCCTCTTACCAGAATAAGCTTCCTCTGGTGTTTTAATCTCAAGCATCCGATGTGGGCTACGGTTTTGAACATAAACCGATGTGTTACATGCCTCAACCCACAAGTGTAGTGGCAGGCCCTGATCATGCAACATCGTCCTTGTTGCCCCCACTATGCTCCTGTTCTTCCTCTCGGAAACCCCATTTTGTTGAGGGTTATGAGGTTCCATCAACTCTCATTCAATCCCTTCTGCTGCACAGAAGTTCTTAAACTCATTGGAGACATATTCTCCATCATTACCACTTTGTAGAGCTTTAACCTTCTTTCCTGACTCTTTCTCGACTAATGCTTTGAATTCAAAAAACTTTGTGAACGTCTGATCCTTTTTCTGCATGAAAAATATCCAGCATTTATGAGAATAGTCATCTACAAATATAACATAATACTTGTGTTTGGTGATGGATATGGTCGAGAATGGTCCACACACATCTGAATGGACTCTCTCCAGAATAGACGCTGCTCAACTGTCTCTATCTCCAAAGGAATACTTGGTGTTTTTTCCCAAAGTACAACCCTTGCATGTATCAAATTTCTCGAGCATACCTTTGGGAAGAACGATAGATATTTGTTGCAATATCTTCAAAGCCCCATGATACAAGTGGCCCAATCGCCTATGCCACAACTTGCTAACATCTTGGCTCAACATCTTTTCACTTTTGAACTCAAAGCAGCACAATCCTCTACCTCTATCTTATAAAGATTCTGGACTCGAATCCCTATCTTCTTTACTTGACCCGTGGCTATGTGTCAAAGGAACGCCTTTCCTTTTGAAAAGATCACATCATAGCCTTTATCCTCAAGCAAGGAAATGGATACCAAGTTCTTTGTCAGTCTGGGTACATGCATAACATTCTTCAAGGTGAGTGGAGCTGCATGCTCCCTATGAAAAGTAACAGTGCACACACCATTAACACTATACTTACTGTCATCACCCATCTCGATATGCATCTTGAGATATTTCTCCTCCAATTCACTGAATAACTCTTTTTCGCCAGTCATGTGGAAAGAAGCTCCATTGTCTAAGTACTAGACACTTCCCATCATTGAAGACACCATGCATGCAATGAGGGAAAAGTCCAATTCAAATTGGGAGGCCAAAGCCTCACTGGCCGCTCCTCTTGAGTACTTCTCCTTGGACTTCTTCAATGGACAATTTGTAGCAAAGTGACCCATCTTGTGACATTGAAATCATTTAACTTTCATCATGTCCTTCTTCTTACCTCCATAATAAGAATCTGATTTGGAATGAGAAATTTTACCTTTCCCATTTCTTGCCTTAATCATTAAGGTACAGTTCTCTTCATCATCAGTCTTTGATGAAGAGCCATCCCTGGTGTTCCTCCTAATCTCATCCTAGTCGTTCCCAATCTAGCAGCTTCTCCTAACCATTGACAAAGTCCTGATAACTATGCCAGCTCTTTGGGTGTCCAAGAAGCAAAAGGCTCACCATATCCTCCTCAAAAGTTGTGATTCCAACACTTCCAAGTTCATCCCGACATTGAGTGGACTTGGTCAAGTACTTTGGAATCGTCTTGCCTTTCTCCATATTGACTTTAAAAATTTTATCCTTTAGTGCCAACTTCCTTTGATCACTATTATTCTAATACAAGGCCGTCAATGTTTTCCACATAGCATGCAAAGTTTCCTTTCCATGGAGAATCAAGACAATGTTATCTCGAACTCCCTCAAGGATTATCCGCCTTGCCTTCGCCACACACTTCTTCCATTCGTCCAAGTTCTGTGCATCCGTAGCTGCTGGCTTGGGGACTTCTTGATCAATTAATTCCTTCAAGCCATTATCTTCTAGCATAGCCTCCATCCTGTCCCTCCAGGCTCTAAAATTCAAGTTGCCTTCCAAGGAATACTCAAGCCTCAACCCATGGAACACCATATGCCGATCCTGAAGTATGTATGAAAATTTGACTTTCACCTGTAACCCAGAACTCAAAACTTTGAAATATCCTCCAGAGATTTGATTTTAAATCAACGATATCTCCTTCATCCGAACTCCGATTCGATCGATTTATTTTTTTGAATTGGGGTATCTTTTCCCAAGGAATTCAAATCTGCAATTTGTTTCTGAAAATTTTCACAGGAATTCTCAGAACTTCTCTGCAAACCCTCGGCCCAAAAACAATATTGCTTTGATACCATGTAGAAAAATCTGTAGATTCACAAGCTAATGCAATTTTCTAAAGCAAGAGACAAGAATCTACTTATACTCTTTACAATAGAAGCCCATAAACATCAAGAAAACTATAATCAATAGAGGAAGAGAATCAAAGGTACATAGCACAATAAATATCCGGGAAAGCCACAGCTCAAAACCCCACTATTTGTTTTGTATTAATCCAGAAAATCAAGATGAAATTACGATGCTTGTTTTCTCTAGAACAATCCCAGCACTCAGAAAATTCAATCTCCAACTCATAAGAAATCTCAAGGCTAAATCTTAGCCAATTCACAAGCTCTCCAAGTCTCTATTCCAATGTGTAATTCCTATGAAGGATATCTTGTATTTAAAGGGAAATAAAGCCTCTAAAAATAGTGCAATCCCTCAAGGACCAATTCCTGATTGCATGCACTATCAGTGCATAACAGAAAAATCTAAAACAAATAGTACATTGTCCCTACACTCTAGTATCAACTAGGTCTTTCTTAGAATCAACATGCATGAGTTTCTGATGGTGGAATCTTCAGTTAACTATAGTAGCACTAATTAGGTCTCTAGTGTCCCAACGGATTGTTTACTCACTATTAGTTCCTGAAACAGATTGGAACTAATTTAACTGGACTTAACTCAATAAACTAAGTTAACTAATTACAACTCATTCATAACTCATCATTAACTCCTATAAGTTGGGGAGAACATATACATGTCTTCTAAAAGACTTCCAATTTGAATTTCCTAAATTAATTAAGTTAATTAAACTTAATTAATTATTTTCAAAATTCTATGAGAAAATAATTCTATTTTAATTCATAGTTTAATTCAAGGACAAATTAAACTGGAATTTCTTGTTGCCATTTCTCAACAACATCAACTTCCATTCCATCCATTAGGTCATAGATACATTGATCATTCAATTACAAGTAAAAACATGATGAGAGCCACACATGGCTATTGTCATAAAACACATACATAACCAACATAATAGGGATAGAAATATCAATGAAATCACCACCACATACACCCCATATAATCCATCACGATATTGATAGAAATAATGCGAGAAATAAACTTTAATTAATGATGCAAAATCCAAACCCGAGATGGGACTTCCACGTTCCATCCACCTGTAGAATGGTTGAGCCAAATCTCTCTTCAGTCATTCACGCTCGTGCCATATTCCAAGAATGAATGTGGGAGCTCATAGAACACATCAATCAAAACTCATCCAGGGCTTCCAGAGGCCATGCACCTCAACCCATCAAATAGTGATTCCACCTCACAGTCGGACATCAAAAACCATCATTAGATTGGTCTCCATCCAAGCCTTCCAGAGCTTCCAAAGCGTTTGTCCAACGAAGGATTATGGGACTAGTAACTCAACCCACAGCTTATTCAGGGCTTCAAAGTGTTTGTCCAACTAGGGGTTCCAGGACTACTAACTCAACCCACCTAGGGCTTCGAGATCGTTTTTCCAACTAAGGCTTCTAAGACTAGTAACTCAACCCAAGTTGTTCCAAGGCTTCCAAAGCATTTGTCCAACCAAGGCTTCCAGGACTAGTAACTCAACCCAAGATAAGGAAACATGAGAACCAATAAAAAAAAACAATGAAAGTAACCCATAATCACCAAGGCTATCCAGGAAATGGAAAGGCAAGGCAATCCACTGTCAACCCCGACCATCCTCCATGCCAATGACAGAGCACAACCATAAATCCACATGCATATGCCATGCATGCCAAAACTAGTGAAGAAATCATACATGCAACTCGGTACCTACAAGAAAATTTGATTTGGTGTTGATCTCGATGCCTTCTTGCGCTTTCCTGCTCTTTCATTGCCTTTTTGCTCCAAAAATCCAAGTATTCCACAGCTTCCAAGAGTGCTCCAAGAAATCTCTAATTCTTCAAGAGTATGAGAGACAGAGGATTAATGCATCCCATTTTCATGAAAAATATAATACAGGTATATTTTCCCTACACACTTCATTCTCGAGATTTAAATTTTGTTTTACTAAGCACTGCTCTATTTTTTACAACACGTTACCTATGAAGTTTAAACTTTGTGCCTTTTACTGTCAAGTGAAATCTATTTTATTGTATCTTTACATTCTTTATTACATCATCTACCTTTATTGTCACATGGTATCAAAGCAGGTTTTTTTTCAACACAAAGTTTATCATAGAAGAGACAAAGAGCCAAAGTTTTATTAGTAGTTGGACAAGGAGAATTTTTTATCAGTGACAAATGGCAGCTTCAAGCACAAGCTTGAAAAATCCTCAAATTTCTCAATTTAATGGAAAGAACTATGATTATTGAGCAATCACAATGAAGCCTTTATTTTGTTCTCAATATATTTGGGATTTAGTAGAGAATGGTTTCCAAGAACCAACTAGTGCAGTGACATACAATGAATGACATAAGAAAATAGAGATTTTCTAAGAGATAAGTTACAAGAAGAAGGGCTCCAAATCCCTCTTCTACATATTTCAAGCAATGGATAAGAGCATTTTTCCAAGGGTTACGGCAGCAACAAAGTCAAAGAAAGCATGGGACATTCTCCAGATAACATATAAAGGCATGGAAAAAGTGAAGATAGAAAAATTTCAAATGTCAAGAAGATATTTCGAAACAATATGCATGAAGGAGTTTGAGATAATAGACTTGTTTTTCAAACAAGTAATTAGATTACTAACTCAAATCAAATCGCATGGTGAGACACTTGAAGAAAGAAAACTGGTTGAAAATGTTTTAAGAAGTTCACTAGTAAGGTTTGATGTTATCGTTGTGGCCATAGAGGAGACAAAGGATCTCTCATAGTTTTAAGTGTATGAGCATCATGCCACACTTATTTCTCATGAAAATAGGTTGAATAGATCAACCTTTACTGCATAGGGACATGCTTTAAGACACAAAGCTCAGTTGGTCAAGGTAGAGGAAGAGGAAGATCAAATCCTAGAGGTAGAGGAAGAAGTCCACATAGAGGTGGAAGAAGTAGCCCTTCAAGCTCAAGTGGAAGAGGAAACACTCAAAATCCAAGTCAAAACTCAAGCCAAAATCAAGCACAAGGTCAAAGGTATGATAAATCTCAAGTCCAATGTCATTATTGCAAGATTTATGAGCATTATGCAAGTGAATGTAGAAAGAAACAATATGATCTTAGTAAACCAAATGCATATTTCACAAAAGGAATTCATAACCAAGATATTATGTCTCTAGAATGCAACGTATCACAAGATAAGCAAAATGATTTTTGGTTTCTAGACTGAGGATGTAGAAATCATATGATAGGAAACATAGAAATGTTTTCTAATTTAGATAAAAGTATAAAATTAGAAGTAACATTAGGCATTGATAACAAAGTGTCAGTCATGGGTAAAAGAAATGTCAGTATTCTAACTAAGAAGGGGGAAATAAGTATATTTCATATGTGTATTTTGTTCCAGGTTTAAAACAGAATCTGATAAGTGTTGGACAACTTATGCAAAAGGGGTATAAAGTCTTTTTCAAAAATGGAGAATGCACAATCTTGAATAAATTTCCAGGTAAGTCGTTGATTGTAAAATCTTAAATGACAAATAATAGAATGTTTCCCTTAAAGATAAAACTAGATTTGAACGAAGAGGTTCCTCAAGCATAACTCTAAATGAACTCAAAAGAAGATGAAAAAAATTGTAGTAGTGACATAAGCAAATAGTTAAGTAGAGATAAAAGACGAAAATTGGTTATGGCACCTAATATTTTGGCATCTTAATTTTGGAGGTCTAAACTTATAAAATAAGAAATGCATCGGAAATGGTTTGCAACTCATAGAAAAAAATAGAGAGATTATGTGAAGGTTGCATCTTAGAAAAACAACATAGGAAATAATTTCTAGCGGGAAAGTCAAGAAGGGCAAAGGCACCCTTGGAAATTGTCCAATCATATTTATGTGGACCAATTCATACACCATCAATTGGCGGAATCTATTATTTCTTGACATTCATAGATGACTACACAAGAAATACATAGGTCTACTTCTTGAGACATAAAAATGAAGTGTTTGAGCACTTTCGACAATTGAAGGCTCTTGTTGAAAAACAAAGTGGGAACTACATCAAAGATTTGAGAACTAATAGAGGTGGTGAATACATCTCAAATGATTTTATATGCTTTTACAGGGAGCATGGAATTCAAAAACAATTCACAACAAGGTATACACCTCAACAAAATGGTGTCACAGAAAGGAAAAATAGAACAATTATGGAAATGGCAAGGAGTATGTTAAAGGAAAATCATTTGAAAAATGATTATTGGGATGAAGTTGTGGCTTGTGCAACTTACATTATAAATAGATGTCCAACCAAAAGTGTAAGGAACTTGATTCTCGAAGAAGCATGGAGTAGAAGAAAACATAGTGTTACTCACATGAGAGTGTTTGGATGTGTGGCTTCTGAACATGTTTGAGATGAACTAAGAAATAAGTTAGATAGCAAGGGGGAGAAATACATATTTGTTGGATATAATGATGAATCCAATGCATACAAGCTCTACAATCCAATAACCAAAAGGTCATAATCAGTAGAGATCTACAGTTCAGAGAAGAGTAAGCATGGGATGGAAGTTTGGAGAAGACAATTAATGTAAATGCAAGCCTACCACAATAAGACAAAGAGAACTTAGCAACAACAGGTACTTCTTCAATGGTGGCTCCTCCTACAACTACTCAATCTCAACAAAGTAGTCATCAAGTGACATAATCAACAAGCAGTAGGACAACCTCGCGCATTCAAGAAAATACTCCTCTAAGTGCGCAACAAATATCAGCACCTCCACATTCTCCAATATCAACTTTAATTGACACATCAAATTCATTTTTTGCAAGCTTGAGAAGACAAAAATTCAGAAGTTTGAGATATATTTATGAGCAAGATGAAGAAGAAAGTAGTGCAGGTTTGAATTCCCTTTTTATTTGCTTTTCATGTAAATGATCCTATTAGTTTTGAAGATGCAAACAACGAGGAAAATGGGTAGCAGCAATGGATGAAAACATTGAGGCAATAGAAAAGAATGATACATCGGAGTTAGTGAGTCTTCCATGAGGAAAAGAAGTCATAGGTGTAAAGTAGGTCTATAAAAACAAAAGCAATGTTGAAGGAAGGATAGAAATGCATAAGTCAAATTTGGTTGTTACCGACTACAAACAACAACACAAAAGATATTATGTGGATACATTTGCACTAGTTGCAAGAATAGAGACAATGAGGACAATTTTGGCAATAACAATGCAACATAAATGGAAGGTATATCAAATGGACATGAAATCAACCTTCTTGAATGGAGTGTTGAAAGAAGAAGTGTATGTGGAGTAGCCACCTCAATATGAGGGTCAAGGCCAAGAATACATGGTGTACAAGTTAAACAAAGATCTTTATGGGTTGAAGAAAGCACTATGCGCATGGCATAGTAGAATAGACTCATATTTATTGAATAATTGCTTTAGTAAATGTGATGGTTAACCTACCCTCTACATCAAAGAAAGAAATGATAAGCTTTTAATTGTGGTTTTATATGTAAATGATCTAATTTTCATAGGGAGTGATGATCTCCTCATTGTTGATTTAAAAGAGGTCATGAAAAATGAGTTTGAAATGACATATTTGGGATTGTTAAGGTATTTTCTAGGCATAAAAGTGAAACAAATGGAAAATGGCATTTTTATTTCTCAAGCAAAGTATGCATCATACATATTGAATATGTTTAAAATGTAAAACAACAAGCTTGTGCCAACTCCAATAGCCATGGGCTTGAAATTGAGCAAAGAAGATTGTAGCAACAATCAAAATCCAACATTGCACAAAAGTATGGTTGGCAATTTAATGTATTTGACTGCAACTAGGTCTGATTTAATGGATTCAGTGAGTTTGATTTCTAGATTCATGGAGATACCAAAGGCGACACATTTGCAAGCAGTGAAAAGAATTTTAAAATATGTTAATGGAACTAAGGAATATGACATTTTCTACACTACAACAAATGATTTTAGGCTGGTTGGATATACTGACAATGATTGGGAAGGTAATGTAGATGATAGAAATAGCACATCAAGTTATGTACTTTCATATGTGTTTGGGAGCCATTTCATGGGCTTCCAAGAAATATCCAATAGTTTCATTGTTTACAACTAAAGCTAAATATGTCACAGCAACTGGGTAACATGTCAAACTATTTGGATGAGAAGAATGTGAAAAAATTTGTGGCATGAACAAGAAGAAACAACAAAGAATTATTATGACAACAATTTTTCAATTGATTTATCCAAAAAATCATTTTTTCACCCAAAAGAAAAAAGCAAACATATTGAGTGATGATCAACAATAGAGAAATCATTTTGGATCATTGCAGATCTTAAGATCACTATTTTGACATCCTCACTAAACCATTGGCAACAGAAAATTTTGTCCATGTAAGATATTGTTTGGAAATCGTCAATATCAATAGTAAAGGAGTGTTGGAAATTAATCCCAACTACCTCACTAACTGAATATGACAAGGCGTCAAACCTGGAGAGTACAAACAAATCAAATTGCAATTTTTTTGTTTTTGGCTGAAAAAAAGGGAAGTAAATGAATTTATGAACAATGTACAAGTTCCCCATCCCTACATTACATCCATCAATCAAAACTTGAAGACATTTGCATTCAGGTGGTGTCATTATAAATGTCTTGTTGTACTGCGCAAAGGAAGGAGGACATTGTGCAGTAAATATGTGTATTGTGCAATCAATTTAATATATAGTTCTAATGTGTTCTCTTTGAGCCTTAGATAAAATTCGATGTATGTATATTTTAGTTAAGCTATGACATCAAGTTTTAGTTTTGGGTTTGTTGTTCAAACGTTTGGAGAAAATACAGGTGGGAGCATGAAAAGAGAGTTTTACTCTGTAAAAACAGAGCGTTTGTAAACCTGTATAAAAATCTTGGATTTTTAATATGGGTAAACGGAGCTCATTGGTTATTCTGTAAATGAAAATTACACTTCATTCTCGAGATTTAATATTGGTTTGCTGTGAAATACTCTTTTTTGACCGATTTTAAAGTCTGTGTTTTTTTTACTGTCAAGTGAAATATTTTTATTTTGTCTACGCAATCCTTGTTACATCTTTTTCCTTTATTGTCACGTGGTATCAAAGCAAGTTTTTTTGTCAACACAAAGTTTATTATTAGAATATCCTTTGACTGTAGTTATTCATCTTCCTCACAGAACCATCCTCCCTTCTGTCTGCGTTACTCCTTAAAGAGAACAATTGACTGATTTTTTATTCATACATTTAACCTGAACAATTGACTGATTTTTTATTCATACATTTAACCTGAACAATTGACTGAACAATCCAGTGCCATCATCCAAACTCAGATTGTACATGTATATATGTGCACACATACTACAAGCTTTTATATCAACTCTCTTCATGATGTGGATGTGCTCTCCTCTTTAAATGCAGGTTGCCAACACTAAGACTATAGCTCTCTAGAATACTGCAACAGTAACAAAGAAAAAAAAAACTCACAAAACATCTACTCAATCATGTTATAATACCAAATGATGTACCATAGCACACAATGACATAAAACACACTCATATTCACAAAGCAAGGGGGTGTCCAGAGTATATTGTAATTTCTTCATAGGATAAATATATTTACATAAATCATTCCATTTTATAAATAGTTAATTTTTATAGCCATAATAAATGCATTATAATTAACTAATTAGTTCTAACTATCTTATCAACTATTTCTTAGGATTTCGCCACACTTTCTTCATGACTTTCTTAATAAATATTCATATCTAGTTTCATTTATATTTTTCCATATTTCATCCTTATTTTCAATCATATTATTCATTCACTTATATTTCTCCATATTTCATCCTTATTTTCAATCATATTATCATATTATTCATTAAACATTACAAATAAGAATTGTTCCTTCATCTCCTTTCCTAATGAGAATTTTTCATTAAACTATTATAGTTCCTTACTTTCAATCATATTATCATATTATTCATTAAACATTACAAATAAGAATGGTTCCTTATCTCCTTTCTTAATGAGAAATTTTCATTAAACTAATATAATTTCCATCTTTTACTTTGTTGTTCTTTTTTTCTGAATCCTTCGCTTTTTTCCTTCTTTATTCTGATTTTCCTTAATCTTCTACCAGCAAGATGAATATTGTTAAATTCCATATAAAAAAAGTTACCCTAACCCTACACATCACCATCGATTTCATAGAGTTCTGGTTCACCCATAACCTTATTATCACATCAATTGCTTTATCCAAAATCAAAGCAATTAATCTACATATTCAGAAACAGCCAAACATTAGAATCTATCACGTCTAAATTTGTGAAGGTCAAACTTACACTTGAAATTTTTGGTTTATCTATCCTCGTTGACGTTTTAAAAGTTTTGTTAGCCGTAAAACATGTTTAAAAACAACATCAAATCGCGGGCCCGCCCACGTGTATGCAGTCGACTAAACGACAAGGAAATTGGAGATACCCAAATGTGTATACAGTCAACTAAACGACAAGGAAAAGAATAACACGTAAACGTTATTTTGGGATGAATAAGAACTCAGTCCACGTTAACTCAGTCCTCCGTGGACTGAGTTATAAATATTGGCTGCTCGGCTCCCGGTTGTAGATATTCGCTCTTTGGTTTTTATTCTGACATCAGGATATAAATACCCAAATTCTGCTCGCCTAGTTTCTACTTTGATGGCTTCGGAGGGCTCCATCGTAGCGTTGGCGATGGCGCTCTTACTCGGTGAGGAACCCCTATAATAAATTCCCTTATACTCGTCGTCTATAAACACTGACGATATCTCACCGATGAGTTTGAGATCATTATTAATTTGTTTTTTGTGTTGTTGTTGCAGGGTGCATTGCAGTAAGCGGGACGACGTTCACATTAGTGAACAGCTGCAGCGAGACGATCTGGCCTGGCATCCTGGCGGGAAGCAACGGGGTGTCCCTCGCTGGTGGCGGCTTCGCCCTCAACCCGAGCCAGTCCTCGGCGGCGCTGGACGCACCAGCAGGCTGGTCGGGCCGCTTCTGGGGCCGCACTGGCTGCGCCTTCAACCCTTCAGGCGACGGCTCCTGCGCCACGGGGGATTGTGGGCGCGGCCTCGAGTGCGATGGCGCCGGCGGGGCACCGCCTGTTACGCTAGCGGAGTTCACACTCAATGGCAACGGTAACATGGATTTCTACGACGTGAGCCTCGTCGACGGCTACAACGTCCCGTTGAACATCACCGCGGAGGGTGGCACAGGAGACTGCCGGGTGGCTGGATGCGTCGCTGATATTCTAAGCAGCTGCCCGGCCTCACTAATTGTCGCCGACAAAGAGGGGCGAGTGATTGCCTGCAGGAGCGCGTGCGATGCGTTCAAGCTTCCCGAGTACTGCTGCACAGGCGACCACAACACCGCTCAGACGTGCCCTCCTAACGAGTACTCGAAGGTTTTCAAGGCTGCCTGCCCCGCGGCGTACAGCTACGCTTACGACGACGCCACCAGCACTTTCACTTGCAGTGGTGCTAATTATAACATCACCTTCTGTCCGCATACTTAGATCGTACCAACTTGTCTGTTTTTCTACGTTAAACTCTTTTCGGAGGTTTACTTATACTTGGCCTCCGCTGTTGTATTATTAGTCAATAATATATTTGCAGAGAATAAAAGATTGGGGCGAGTTCATTTTTGGGGAGTTGCCCCCTCCCGTTATGAACTTGTGTTAATTGTGATATCGTACTTTTGTATTGTTGTTTCGGTTTTCACATATTGCCATTGTAGAATTATACAAGTGTTGATGGTTAAAAGAAGTAATCGAATTTTCGCTGCATATTGAATTATTGAAGAAGGAATATTTGAACAGAAAACTGACGAAGTGTTCGAAGTAAGGGTAAGAGTAATTTTAAAAGTGAAATTGCGCCAGTGTCGCACAACACCCACAGTGGACGAAGTCGCCATAGCATGGGGCCATGACAAGTGGTATGAGAGGCCCATTTTGAAGGAAGTGAGCGATGTGGAGAAGTGTTGAAATCTAGCAATGGTAGAGGCACCTCTGGGTCAAGGACGAGCTGAACTTTGAGGCACGACTGTGGTAAGCAGTTGAGTGATAGGTTGACAAGGGCGAAGTTTGGGAGGGGTAAGGCAGCAAAGTCAAGGTCGAGTTGAAAGAAGGAATTGTTTATGATTGTAACACGTTCTCAAAGCAAACTAATGGAAAACATTGGTGAGGAACCACAAGTAATGGGCGAATCCAGCATGAACATCGAGGCAGTGTTCATGAGCAAAATGTTGGAACGAATGGATGAGTTAAACACAGAGATGGATGCCCTTGAGGTAGAGAATTTCGAACTTAGGGAGAAGTTCACTCGGCAGGGAGAAATTAATGGAAACCTTAAAGTGCGATATGATTATCTTTAGTGGAGATACGATCAAACCACGAACGAAGTTAAGTGACTTGAAGTTACGAGGGATAAAGGCATGGAAGAGATCACAAAACTGCAGAAGAGTCTTTCTGAAGCTCTGAACGAGATTGCGATTTTGAAGAAAAAAGTTGGGCAAGGTTCGATTTGCAGATTTGCCCACATCAACAGTAAGGAACCAGTTTCGTATGATGGAATGAGAAGCACGAAAACACTTGGAAACTTTCTATGGGATATGGAGCAATACCTTGAACGGTTGGAGCTTGCATCGGAAGAGACCAAGGTGAAGGTTGTTGCACAATTCCTTACAAAAAATGCCAAGATGTGGTGGAGGCAGAGAGTGGATCAAATTGCCCATGGCGATGCTGAGGACATCTCGACTTAGGAAGAAATGATGGAAGCGTTGTTAGCTCATTTTAACCCACAAAATGAGAGGTGGGACACACATACGAAGATCAAATACATCAAGTAAACCAAGAGTCTGCAAGCTTATCAACGGAAATTTGTGAGTGTGATCCTGGAGCTACCGAAAGTGGCGGAGAAAGACAAGGTTTTCAACTTCATCATTGAACTAAAACCTTGGGCATGCAATGAGGTGAAGCAACAGAAAATCAGAACACTTGAGGAGGCATTTGCTGCAATTGCTAGGTTGGTAGACCATCATGAAGAAAGAGTAGAATACAAGAAGAAGAAATCCGATAAACTAAGAGAGGAAGCTTCAAAGGAGGATGAGGCAAAGGTGGGTGGTAAACCGAAGGCTAAGAAACCTTCGAAGTGTTGGTTGTGAGAAGGCGACCATACGGTGAAGAATTGTCCTTCAAGACTGGGAGTTGTGGTTGTTACATAGTTAGATGGAAAGAAGAAAGAGGAACCAATAGTTGGGATGATGCATATCTTGGGTGTTTCAGTAGCAATGGAAGTTGTCCCAAAGCGTGGTCCTGAGAGGAACAAATTGGAGTATGTTGAGATGAAGGTTGGGCAAGATACATTTCTCACCATGGTGGACAACGATGCAACTCATAACTTCATGAGAGAGGAGGCAGCGAGGAAAGTTGGGTTGAAGTTCGTTCTAACTCAAGTCTCTCTCAAAGCAGTGAACTCTCCACCAGACTAAGTGATTGGAATGGCATAGGATGTAGAAGTGAAGATTAGTGTATGGCTAGGAAAGTTTGACTTCACAATCATTTGTATGGATGATTATGAAGCAGTTTTAGGGATAGAATTCATGAAGCAATTTGAAGTGATGATGGTGCCACATTTGAAGAAGTTGTATATATACAATGGAAGAGAGAATCTACCATTGAGTGTTCCAACCATGACAATCACAAAATCCGAATATAAGATAATAGTGATGAGTGTAGAGGAAGATCAGCGAAACAAATAAGTTTGTGAGAGGTTCAATCGAATGGAGGAAAAACTCATGGAGCAAGAAAAAATCATAAGAGCATTGTTTGATAACATTCTTGAGTGACAAGAAGGCTAGAGGAAATAGAAGAATACAAGGATGTGAAATCAGAAAACCAACAAAAGGAGGACCATGAGGCATGCATGCAGAGTTTAGGAGAGGAGGATGTTGATACATGGATTGAGATGTTGGAGCAAGATGAGGATGGATATGGAAGGCCATCAACCTTCCCATCACCACCATATTTCTAAACTTAAAAAGAAAGATGGGCTCATTTCCATCCGCTCAGAGCAATCAGACCCCTTTTGAAGTAATGAGCAGGTCACTATGGTGAGGTGAGACAGATAGAAGGATCATATGACAACAGAATAAGATGACAATTGTGATGATGCTAAGAAGCATGTGTTCTTGTGGAGGTGATCCAGGTGGATCTTTAGATACAATGGCATGGAAAAACTCAAAAATCCTAGTGGGCAGAATGAAGTCAACCCAGGACCAGAGCAGAGATCTCGTCTTCCTGATTCCAACAACGCAAACGGTACTTCAATCCGAGTCCGGATGATGAAGTTATCGCTTGAAGAAGGATGCTTTAGTCCTTAAGAAAATGAGGAATTTCCTTTGAAAAAGAGTCTTAAGCCTTTAAGGCCAAATCGCAATCGGAGGTTACATATGGGCAGATTTAAGCTTTGGGCCATGGAACCCTCGATTGTCGATCTCTGATCAAATTGGATCAGCGGATCGGAGGCAATTGCAACTGGAGGACTTACATGTATATCGGCAAGTGGGCAATGCGATCAGTGATTAACCGGATCGGTGGAACCCTTATCGGTCACTCGGGGCGACATATGTGGGGGATGCCAATGCGATCGGTCGACGCCGATATCAGCGATCAGTGATCAGCGATCGACGATCGGTCATTCCCGATAACGAGGACAGAGACACCCCGATATGCTGATTTGCGACCCCAGCGCAGACCCGATAAGGAAAATAAGCCCGATTTAATGATTTTGAGGTCCCGGTATATGGTTTTTGGGCAGATTTCTTAGTGTTTTCGGGATTATGAAGCCTTATCAATGCAACGATAAAAGGGCCATTTTGAGAGGCAGTTTCACCCGCCAATCCTTCCACTCTACCGACCTCTCTTATTAACCATACAGCCCCGATTTGAATGGGATTCTGTCCAAAGAACCCATTATAAAACACAGTCAATGGAAAGAGCACGGGAGAGGGCAATTTTGGTGGCAGCACGCTATTTCGCAGGAGGCTGAGAGCACATGTTGGTCTGTTTTGGACAGTTTACATACTCCAGCCCTTTTCTTTGATGCGAGACGCTTTGGTGTTGCTTACCTCTCCATCATCAGGCATTCATTTCATAGCCATCTTGCAGATTGGAGGTATAAGCCTCTTTGTGGACAGTCTGATGAATGTAATTCGTTTCTTCCATGTCATTTAATAAGAAAGGCCTCCCCATTGTTGAGCTGGGCCCGGAGACATAGTCCGAATTGGATGAACTTCGCTATCAAGCCTTGGTGTCCTCTTTTGTGCCTTTTTTGTGTTTACTTCTTCTTTTCTTATGTGCACATTTACGTGTTAAGCTGCAATTTTATATGCAATTCTTTTCTATACATCTATAAGTGAAAACATCCTGGATCAAGTGGTATCAAAGCAGGGCTTTTTAGATGTGAATTGCATGTTTGTATGCCAACAAGAGGCAGGCTTCAAAGAGGCAAAGGGAATTTAGAACCTTTTGATCCAGAGGCAAGGCGTGCACCTCAGAGAAAAAACATGGCTGAAGAGGAAGCTCGTATTGAAGAGGAGCACAATTTCAGAAAGACTTTCTATTCAATGGCAGAGAATATCAGTCAGTTGGTTATAAGACTGGAAAAAGAAGAAGAGAGGAACCCAGAAGGACAAGGTTCAGCACATGGGAATGATGGAGAAGAACCCCCTCCTTCTCCTTCTGGTGGTGAAGGTTCTTCTTCCCCTCACCACCATAATCAGAGAAATCCAAAGGATGCATCTAAGAAACCTTTTTTTAAATTAGATGTTAAATTTGATCTTCCTGTGTTTAATGGTGAAAGTAACGCAGAAAAGCTTAACAATTGGATCAGGCAGATTGAGGTTTACTACAAGATTCAGCAAATCGTAGAGGATGAGGCGAAAATCCAGTTGGCCTCTCTATCACTGGGCAGCACAGCTCTCGTTTGGTGGGAGAGAAAATTGCAAAGCAGTAAAAATGTGGGTAAGATCTTTTCTTCATGGTCTGATTTTACTTCTGCATTAAGGGAACAGTTTTATCCCTTAGGATACAAACATAAAGCTTTGATGAATTGGCAATATTTAAGGCAAGGCAAAGGGCAGGATGTTCAGAGTTTTACAGAAGAATTTAGGAAGCAAGCACTGAATTTGGGTATTGCACTAGATACACCTGAAGTTGTAACTAAGTATATTGGCTCACTGCATAGTTATATTCGGCATTCATTATTGTTGTTTGAACCAACCACTATTGACGCAACTAGTGTGAAAGCAATTCATATTGAGAACAGGGGCAAGAATGAAAGAGAGGACCAGTCCAGAAAGCCACCGTTCAAACCTCCCAATGGCAAATCCAAAGCAAAATGGAAAGGGAAGGAGAAGAAAACAGCAGCAGCCAAAGAGGGAGAGCGGCCTTATTGCAATCACTACAAGAAAGAAGGCCACGATGATGATCACTGTTGGAAGCAGCACCCAAAAAAGCATCCAAAGAAGTATGGAGGAAAAGGGAAGCAGAAAACAGTGGCAGCAACACAACAAGACCTTGGATCAGATTCGGGAGATGAAGCGCTGGTCACAGCAGCAGGAACAAAAGGTACCCTTAGACCTCTTGTTGGTTCTAAATCACATGGAAGCACCAGTTCTGTAGATAAGTCCCTTTCAAATGATATAAAAAGAATTGAATTATTTCATATCAGAGTTGTAGTAAATCGTACCAAAGTAGAAACTCTGTTTGATACTAGGTCCCAAGCAAATTTAATTGTAGAATCCCTAGCAAAGAAGCTTGGCTTAGAAACAAAACCGCACCCAAAGCCTTACCCGCTAGGATGGATACATGATAAAGCTAAATTGAATGTAACCCAGCAGTGCAAGGTAAAATTTGTGATTGTGTCTAAGCTGGTAGACGAAGTAGAGATGGATGTAATACCATTGGATATTTGTGGCATGGTATTAGGGAGCCCATACCTATATGACAGGAAAGCAGTCTTTTTCCACCATGAGAATAAATATCACATCACCAAGGATGGGGTAGAATATATAGTGTAGGCTCATCAAAATAAAATTAATGCCAGCCTCGTAAGCGCTAGGCAGATGAAACGGCTAGTGAATTCCAGCAAAACATGCATGCTTATGGTCGTAAGGGAGAAAGAGGCCGAATTCGCGGACGCGTTCCAGGGCTGTGATGGGGAGCTTAAACAGGAATTAATGCAATTAATTTCTGATTATACTAAATTGTTTCAGGAGCCGCAAGGACTACCTCCAAAGAGGGAAATTCAACATGAAATCCACTTGTTGCATGACGCCCCTCTATCAAATATCGGCATGTACAGGATGTTGGCAGTTGAAATGGAGGAGATAAAGTGGCAAGTGCAGGAATTGCTGGACCAAGGCGTAATCAGGCCAAGCTCCTCTCCATGCGGTTTGCCAATTGTTCTAGTGCCCAAGAAGGACGGCAGCTGGAGGATGTGCGTGGACTACCGCGCGCTCATCAAAATATCAGTAAAAAATCGATATCCCCTCCCACGCATAGATGATTGGATCAATTAAAAAATGTTGTATATTTCACAAAGTTGCATTTGCGCAGTGGCTATCACTAGGTCTGAATCGCAGAGCAGGATGTGTGGAAAACCGCTTTCAAAACCAAGCAAAGGTTATTCGAATGGATGGTAATGCCATTCGGGCATTGCAACGCTCCAGCCACCTTTATGCGGGTTATGAATATATATTTTAGCCCTTCATTTATGAGTTTGTTCTTGTATATTTAGATGATATACTAGTTTTTAGCAAGAATTGGTTTGAACATGTGAGTCATGTAAAGAAAGTGCTTGATGTGCTGAAAAAGGAAAAACTCTTTGTAAAATTGTCAAAGTGTGAGTTCGGGAAAACCTCTTTGGGTTACCTAGGTCATATTGTTGGTCATGGTCAGTTAAAAATTGATCTCGCTAAAGTCGAAGCAATTGTAAATTGGCCTAAGCCTACTAGTGTAATTGAGGTCCGTAGCTTTCTAGGTGCAGTCCAGTATTGGAGGAGATTTATTGCTAATTTCTCTGTTATTGCAGCACCTTTTCACACATTGACAAGTGTGAAACAGGTCTTCCAATGGGGAGGAAGACAACAGAAGTCCTTCGAAACATTGAAGGAAAAAATTAGCACCGCACCAGTCTTAGCCTTACCCAATCTCCAACAGCCATTTGAGATCGAAACCGATGCCAGCGGTTATGCCATGGGAGTTGTACTGATGCAGCAAAAGAAGCCAATTTGTTACCATTCTGAGAAGTTTTCTCAAGCTGTGATAAACTATCCCACCTATGACAAGGAGCTTTATGCCTTGGTGCAGAGTGTGAAAAAATGGAAACACTACCTAATGGGCAAGGAGACCATCATCCATACAGATCATTAGCCTTTACAGTACCTTCAGTCACAAACCAAGTTGCAGCAAACTCGTCATTTCAAGTGGATGGGCTTTCTTCAACAGTTTCATCTGGTAATAAAGTATAAGAAGGGCACTAGCAATAAAGTGGCCGATATGCTATCTCGCCCTCCTATTTCTGCTTTGGTTATTTTTCATAATGCTTCGTTGTATTTTGAACATTACGCTGAAAAATGTGCTAACGATGATGACTTTAAGGAGGTTTATGCAAAACTAACCCATGGTTCACAGGTGGACAACTATCACTTGTAGGGGAAATTGTTGTATCACCTTGGTAAATTGTGTAATCCCATAGGAGAAAGAGTGCATGTAATTCAAGAGGCCCACACCTCTCTTGTGTCTAGACACATTGGTGTCGAAAAGACTTTATGTCATGTACAAAGATTTTGTTTTTGGCCTCATATGAAAACATTGTGACTCGCTATGTAAAGGGTTGTGTGATGTGTTTTGTTTCAAAGCCCTCTAATAGAAAACTTGGGCTCTACACACCACTCCCTATTTCGAGTCGTCCATGGGAAAGTGTGTCAATGGACTTTATAGGAGGTTTACCTTTGTCTAGGAAGGGTCACGACTATTTGTATGTCGTCATTGACCGTTTTAGAAAAATGTGTATTCTTATGCCTTGTAAAAAGCAGATTATTGCAAAGCAGACTACTTCTCTTTTCTTTCAGTATGTTTGGGTCCACTTTGGATTACCCACATCAATTGTGTCGGATCAAGACTCTCGCTTCCTTGGGGAGTTTTGGACTAGCTTGTGGAGGATGATGGACACCAAACTGAAAAGAAGCACGGCATTTCACCCACAGAACGACGGGCAGACAGAGGTTGTTAACCGTACCGTGGTACACCTATTACAAGGATATTGTGGGAAACATCCCAAGTTGTGGGATGAACATCTCCCTATATACACATTCCTACAACCGAGTAGTACATTCATCGACGCAGCATTCACCATTCGAGACATGCATTAGTTACCTGCCAAAATACCCTTTTGATATGGTCTTTGGAAGGGAGGATGGCTCTAGTGGACATAATGATAAGGACAAAGCTCAGCAGTTCATTCAGCGAATCCAATTGATTCACCAAGTAGTGCAAGAGCAGTTGGAAAAAATTCAAGCCCGTTATAAGGCTCAACATGATAAACACGGGGTCAACCATCAATTCCAAGTGGGCGACAAGGTGTGGTTCCACATCAGCGAAGATAGGATGAAGGGAGAAGGAAAGAAGTTATGACCAATCTGGTGTGGACCATTCACCATATTGGAGAAGATTGGGAACAATGCCTTTCGTCTTGACTTGCCGGTATATATGCAGATGTACTCAGCAGTGAATGTGGAGAACCTGAAGTTGTATGAACCACCTTTGATCATGGACACTGATGAGGTGGGCACAGTTCCTACCATAGATGATTTTGCACCAGAATATCTCGATGAGTTTCCCAAAGACATCATCCTTGGCAGAAGAACCAGGACTTCACGGCGAAGAGATATAGAGTACCTTCAAGTTGGATTCAAAGGAATGCATCCCAGCAAGGCCAGATGGCTAGAGAAAGAGAAAGTGAGGGAACAATTCCCTCGCTTGCCAATTGACTAATGAAAATCTTTTGGCAGTACAAAAGCTCCTCAATGGGGAGGATTGGTCCAGGTGGATCTTCAGATACAATGGCATGGAAAATCTCAGAAATCCAAGTGGGCATAATGAAGTCAACCTAGGACCAGAGCAGAGATCTCATCTTCCTGATTCCAACAACACAAACGGTACTTCAATCTGAGTCCATATGATGAGGTTATCGCTCGAAGAAGGATGCTTTAGTCCTTAAGAAAATGAGGAATTTCCTTTGAAAGGAGTCTTAAGCCTTTAAGGCCAAATCGCAATCGGAGGTTGCATATGGGCGGATTTAAGCTTTGGGCCATGGAACCCCCGATCACCGATCTCCGATCAGATCGGATAGGTGAATCGGAGGCAATTGCAATTGGAGGAATTACATGTATATCGGGGAGTGGGCAATGCGATCGGCGATTAACCGAATCGGCGGAACCCTTATCGGTCACCCGGGGAGACATATGTGGGGGATGCCAACGCGATTGGCCGACGCTGATATCAGTGATTTTTCATTCCCAATAACCAGGACAGAGATACCCCAATATGCCGATTTACGACCCCAACGCTGACCTGATAGGGAAAATAAGCCCGATTTAATGATTTTGAGGTCCCGGTTTATGGTTTTTGGGCGGATTTCTTAGTGTTTTCAGGATTTTGAAGCCTTATCAATGCAATGATAAAAGGGCCATTTTGAGATGCGGTTTCACCCGCCGATCCTTCCACTCTACCGACCTCTCTTATTAACCAGACAGCCCTAATTTGAATGGGATTCTGTCCAAAGAACCCATTATAAAACACAGTTGATGGAAAGAGCATGAGAGAGGGCAATTTTGGTGGCAGCACGCTGTTTCGCAGGAGGCCGAGAGCACATGTTGGTCTGTTTTGGACATTTTACATACTCTAGCCCTTTTCTTTGTTGCGGGACGCTTTGGTGTTGCTTACCTCTCCATCATCATGCATTCATTTCATAGCCATCTTGCAGATTGGAGGTATAAGCCTCTTCATGGACAGTTTGATGAATGTAATTCGTTTCTTTCATGCCATTTAATAAGAAAGGCCTCCCCATTGTTGAGTTGGTCCTGGAGACGTAGTCCGAATTGGACGAACTCCATTATCAAGCCTTGGTGTCCTCTTTTTTGCCTTTTATGTGTTTACTTCTTCTTTACTTATGTGCACATTTACGTGTTAAGCTGCAATTTTATAATGCAATTCTTTTCTATACATCTATAAGCGAAAACATCTTGGATCAAGAGGAGACGCTATGGTCAGATTAGTTACCCGACTAGTCACCAACACAGGGGGTACTAGCGCATGATGTTCTTATAGAGTTGTGACAGGATATGGGCATGGAGTAGGTCATAGGCAGAGCTATCTGGTTGTCGCAATGAGGATGATAGACTTGGAAAAAGGATTTTGTCAGGATGGTATTGTCAAGGGTGACAACCTTTTTAGAGTGGGGGAGGATGTCAGGGACTCGAGTTGGCAACAAGGCTAAGAACCCATGACCGCCCATGGACACTTAGAGAGGAAAAAGATCGACTTGGAGTGCGACAAGTGCACCTACATGGAGGAGAGGCACCCAAGTCGACACAGTGGACAACACAAGCGATTTTGTGAGGCATGTGCCAAGAGTGCGCCTGCATGAAGGCAGGGCGTCTGGTGTCAAGGCCTCGAGTTGGCACTATGGCCAATGGGCATCCAGGACCACCCGCGGACACTTAGAGACGAAAATATTATTTGCAATGCAACTTGTGCCCAAGTGCGACAGGCTCACCTACACAGAGGGGAGGCAGTCATGTCGACATAGTGGGTGGCACGAGCGAGTTGGTGAGGCACATTCTAAGAGTGCGCCTGCATAAAGGAGGGGCATCAGGCATCACATCGGGTATAGTATAGTAGAGGGCGACTTGGTCGAGAGCACTCGTTATAGCGGAGAGCATGTGGGGAATGTGCAAGGCATAGCGGCCTATGCCCACAGGCGCGCCCTCCACAGGGTGCTCGGGCGATGCGACGACTTAGCGACTAAGGCACGTGATGGGCAGAGGTAGAGAGAGAGAGGCAGGGGGTAGTGACAGGACATGGCGTACAGTTCAAGCGACCAACAGCGAATGGATAGCGTAAATGTGAAGGAAAGGGAAGTGCCTAGGCAGGGGCGCCCACCTGCCCATTGGTAGGTTGGCCCAAGGGTTTGCCCGCCCATGGAGCGACGCCCACCTATCCTATGGTAGGTCAGCCAAGGGCATTCAGCGAACATGATGAGTTGGCTCAAGGGTTTGAAGGGACGTCAATCCACTTTAATAATTCGGCTAAGGAGCGTATAATTATAAGGAAAGGAGTTTGACCAAGGACATCAGGGAAAGTTGAACAAGAGTAGAAGACATCGCAAAGGCAGCACTTGGGTAGGTATGCGATATCGCAGGAAGCTGAAATTCCCACAAGGCATAAAGGGACGTAGTAGTAGAGCGATGAGCAGAGTGAGGCTCGCCCAACGAGCTTGCGCAACCAGTCTGAATGAAGTCTTTGTTATGGGAAGGAATTTTTTGGTTTCTTGGGTAGGTCTCACTATGTGGCCAAGGTTTCACGATTCAGGCAGAAGTGTGGGCAAGACAACACGACTCAGGTCGAACGTGCAGGGCAAGATGCGTGACTTGGGCAGAATTGGGTGGTCGAGTTGTTGGTGCAACAAGGCAACTGCCATTCCTTGTAACTTGTAAAATGTACTTGTATTATATTTGTTGAAGTATTGTAACAGTTGATGTGAACTTGTTTTGGGGAGCTTCCCCCGCCCATCGTAAATTTTTGTTATGTACGATATTGCATTGTTCTACATTTGTATTGTTGTTTGGTCATCACACAATGTTATCACACATTTATATAAGTGTTGAATGATAAAAGAAGTCATTGAATTTCCGTTGCACATTGAAAAATTGAAGAAAGAACACTTGAACATAAAATTGACTAACTGTTGGAATAGGTGTAGTCCGGGTAAGATAAATTCTAAAAGTGAAATTGCATCAGTGTCGCACAACACCCATGGTGGACAAAGTCACCACAACATGGGGTCATGACACTGGGCGTCGTGTCGAGGAGAGTATAGCAAAGGGCTTTGTAGAGAAGAGCACCCGTCATAGCGGAGAGCGCGTGGGAATGTGTAAGGCATAGCATCTTGTTCCCACAAGCGCACCTGCACCATAGGGCATCCAAGTGATGCAATGATGTAGTGGCTAAGGTACATGTTAGGCAGAGGCAGAGTGAGCGGGGTGCGGAATAGTGATGAGGCATAACGTGAGATTCAAGTGAGCAACCAGCACAGAGATAGTGTGAAAATTAAGGCAAGGGAAGTGCCCAGGTAGAGGCGTGCCCACCTACCCATTGGTAGGTCAACCCAGAGGCTCGCCCACCTACCCAGTGGCAGTTCATCTAGGGGTGTTCGGAAAACATGTTGGGTTGGATCAAGAACATGAAGGGGCGTCGGTCCACTTTAATATTTCAACGAGAAGGCATATAAATACAAGTATGGAGTTTGACCAAAGGCAAGGAAGGAAAGTCAACCAAGAAGATCACAGAGGCAGAATTCGCATTTGGATGAAGTCTGCGATATTGAAAGAAAACTGGAATTCGCAAAGTGACGGACAAAGTGAGGTTCACCCAACGAGCCTGCATGACCAAACTAAGTTAGTATTTGTTCTGGGCAAGAATTTATGGGTTTCTTGAATAGATCACACTGTATGGGCAGAAATTTCACGTTCCAGGCAGAATGTGTAGGCAGGTTGCACGACTTAGGAAGAACGTGCAGGGTGAGCTGCATGACTTGGGCAGCAGTTGGGTGGACAAGTTGCTGGTCTAACTAGGCAACTTCCACAACATTCCTATGTTATATTTGTTGTTGTAATATATCTGCAGAGTTAATAAAATATTCGGGCGAACTTATTTTCGGGGAGTTTCCCCCTCCCATTATGACCTTGTGTTAATTGTGATATCGTACTTTTGTATTGTTGTTTGGTTATTGCATATTTCCATAGTAGAATTATATAAGTGTTGATTGCTAAAAGAAGTAATTGAATTTCCATTTCATATTGAATAATTGAAGAAGGAACACTTGAATAGAAAATTGACTAAGTGTTGGAAGTAGGTGTAGTTCAGGTAAGAGTAATTTTAAAAGTGAAATTGTGTCGGTGCCGCACAGCGCTCATAGTGGACAAAATTGCCACGACGTGGGGCTGTGACACTCTTGATCCTTTGCATTAACAATATTTTATAAGTAGCGACTTGATCCTTACACAATGGAAACGCATTTCTCAAAAGAGTCCTTACACTACATTAACAAATTTATTTTGATCAACATGCTTAAAGAATTAAGTTTTTTTTAATAAAAAAATAAATTAATTATATGTTTTTACACCTTCAACATTATAAATATTAATTAAAAAAAACTTACTTTTTTCCAATTTTATTAAATTTAGTAAATCAAAGAAATAAACCCCACTTATCCATCCAAAAAATATATATTCATTTTTCACTGCAAATACATTTTATTTTTTAGAATTGAAATAAATAAAATGATAAAATAAAAAATAAAAAAAACTTGATAAACCTTTAGGGTTAGCTCAATTGGTAGAGACCATCTTGCTAAAGTACCTTTACTATTGTGAGGACACGGGTTCAATTATATTGCATGGTTGATGTTGATCTGAGTACAAATATTCAGTAGACCTTGGTACAAATATTCCATGGACATAGTTGTCACTAACCAACCATATTAAAAAAAAAAACAAACAAACAAACAAAAAAACAAAACAAGAAACTTGATACAGGAGAATAATATTCTCAAATATCCTCATTCTTATTTTATGTTGTTATCCAAGTACAATATTGCATCACAATTCCAACTTTGGATAAATTATCCACTTCTATGTTTCTCTCCCTATACATATGATGACTTGAAAAACACTCTCAAACATTAGCACCTTTCTCAGTAATCCCGACTCTATTTCTGATTCAACCTGTCAGTTGTTAGAAATTATCATGAGATGCAATGTTCAGGAAGATATTGAACTAGAAACAAAAATAGAAAACATTCCTGAAATTGTACCTCATAATAGTGTTCATGTAGAAATTGAACCAAGGAAAACATTGAATATTAATCATGGCCTTTCATACTCCCAATCCGAACAGCTGTTAAAAGTCCTTCAGGAGCATAAAGAAGATTTTTCTTGGGAGTATACCGATATGAAATGCATCCCTGCTAATTTATGTACTCATCATATATACATTAAAGAGGAATGTCAACCTATTAGGCAGCCACAAAGAAGAATGAATCATGCCTTAAAAAACATTGTCAAAGATGAATTGCAGAAGCTATTAGATGTGGGTTTTATTTATCTGATATCGAACAGTCAATGGGTTTCCCTGTTGGTCATTATTCCTAAGAAGAATGGCAAGTGGTGAATCTGTGTTGATTATAGGGAACTAAAAAAAGCAACTCAGAAATACCATTTTCCCTTACCCTTTATTGACCAAGTCCTTGATACATTAGCCAAGAAGGAGTTTTTCTCCTTTCTGGATGGATTTAGCGGATATAATCAGATACAAATAGCTCCTGAGGATCAGGACAAAACTACCTTCACATGCCCTTGGGGAACCTTTGCCTACCGATTCCTTCCATTTGGCCTTTGTAACGCACCTGCTACCTTTCAAAGGGAAATATTAGGAATTTTCTCTAATCTAGTTAATGATAGTGTTGAGATTTACATGGATGACTTTACCCCATATGGGGATTCCTTTATAGAAGCTTTGAAAAACTTAGAGAAAGTACTTGAAAGATGCAAGCAAACACATGTTTCTCTGAGAACAATCAAATGTCATATGATGATGAAAGAAGGGATAGTGTTGGGATACTTTCTTTCAACGGCAAGAATTTGGGTTGGTCCTGCAAAGGTAGAGGTAATCTTAAAATTTCTTACGCCTAAGACACCAACACAGGTATGCAAATTTATTAGTTATGCTGGCTATTATAGGCGTTTCATAGAAAAAATTCTAAAATAACATTCCCACATTTTCAATTGTTACCTAGAGATGCAGAATTTGTGTCGACAAATGAATGTGAAGCAACTTTTGTAGAATTCAAAGAACTAGTTTGCAAGGCTTTGATATTACGCGGTCCTAACTGGAAACTCCCGTTTCACATCTCTATTAATGTTTCTCAAACAGTATTAGGGGCAGTTTTGGGGCAACTGGAGGACAAGAAGTTGTATGCAATTTACTATGTCAGCAAGAATTTTACCCTTGCTGAATCAAATTATATGGTAACTGAAAAAGAATTCTTGGTTGTCATTTATGTTGTTAATAAATTTCGGCATTATCTCACAGGGTATCCTACTTTCGTGCACATTGATCATAGAGCTATCAGGTATCTTATGAACAAACCAATAATCCTTGGTCACATTACATGATGGTTACTATTAATTCAAGAGTTTGATATTACCAATGTAGACAAACCAGGGAAGGATAACGTAGTCATGGATTTCCTGTCTAGGATGGATACTAGTGATGAAGGTACACCTATAGAGGATAGTTTTCTATATGAACATATTTTTGCAATTTCTACTCACACTCTGTGGTATGTAGATATTGCTAACTTTCTTACTACAGGAAAGGTGCCTCAACACTTGCCTTACAGAGAACAACGAAGGATTATCCATCACAGTGCTCGTTATTCATGGATAGAGGGATATCTCTTTTACACAGGATCTGATCAGCAAATCTAGTGATGCATAAGTGGAGATGACATCTATGATGTCCTGAAAGCTGCTCATGATGGCCCCTGTGGGGGACATTTTGCAGATAAGCGAACATGTCATAAGGTGTTACAAATGGGATACTATTGGCCTTCTATTTTTCGTGATGCAAGGAAATATGTTAGAGGGTGCAATAGTTGCCAGCGAATGGGTCAGCCTGGTTGGGTAGTTGAAATGTAGTTACAAACCCAACTAGCTCTTAAGCCCTTTGAAAAATGGGTTATCGACTTTGTTGGGTCATTTAATCCGCCTTCACAGTAGAAAGTTCACATTCTGGTTTTCACAGATTACGTAACAAAGTGGGTAGAGGCAAAGGTTATTGTGAAAGCAACGGAATGGATTGTCTTGGACTTTTTATTTGAAGAAATTCTTGCATGGTATGGAGCTCCTAGAGAGATAGTTTCAAATGGAGGGGCACAATTTACATCACATCTGATAGCAGGACTCATGAAGAAATATGGAATCAAGCATAGGGTAACATCTCCATATCACCCTCAGGTGAATGGTCAAGTCGAAAGCACAAACAAGGTACTAGAGAATATTCTTACAAAGACTATAGTGAACCATCACTAGAATTGGGCTGAAAAACTTCCTGAGGCACTGTGGGTGTATAGAACAACATGGTGGAACACAACAGGGTTTTCACCATATGAGCTTGTCTATGGGAAATCCCCTTTGTTTCCAGTGGAATTCGAAATTAAGACGCTCAGGACAGCCCTTGAAGTAGGTTTAGATATTTCAGAAGCCCAGAAACACTGACTGGAACAGTTGAATGAGTTGGATGAAATTTGTTTGGTAGTTATCCAGAATATTGCTTTAATCCAACAGCAACGAACTAAATGGCATGATAAATTCATTAAGAAAAATGTGTTTCAAAGAGAGGATTAGGCATTACTCTATGATTCTCGGTTCAAGGAATTTAAGGGAAATCTTTTCTCCAAGTGGAGGGGACCATATGAAGCTGACACAGTGTTCGATAATGGGACTGTTAGACTTATCACAATTGATGAGGCACATACTCCTTTGATCGTGAATGGGCATCGCCTCAGATTATATCATTGTCTAGCTTCAAGAGACTCCTTTATTAAATATCTCTCTAATAACTTTAGTTTTGAAGTTGTTAGTGCAGGGAATTCCTCCTCTGGACCCCTGATTTAAAAATAAATAAATAATAAATAATAATAATATATATATGTGTGTGTGTGTGTGTGTAAAATATAATGAAATATTGTTACTACTCTATCAATCTTTTTCTTACAGGTACCTCACTCACATTGTTGCTCGTTCGATGTTGTTACTCTAATCGTGGTGATTGACTAAGTACTTCACTAGTGTTGTTACTCCTCCGATGTTGTTACTCCATCGCGATTTCGTCTAAGTATTATGGTGTTGTTACTCCATCACGATTTCGTCTAAGTATTATGGTGTTGTTACTCCTCCTGTGTTGTTACTCTGCCAATGTTGCTACTCCATCACGATTTCGTCCAAGTATTCCGGTGTTATTACTCCTCCAGTGTTGTTACTCTACCAGTGTTGTTACTCCATCATGATTTCATCTAAGTATTCTGGTGTTGTTACTCCTCCGGCGTCGTTACTCCTCTAGTGTTGTTACTCTGTCACAATTTTGACTAAGTTTTCAAGCGATGCTCTTACTCCTCAGGTGCTATTAATCCCCCGATGTTGTGACTCCCCCGTTGTTGTTACTCTGTCAAGGTAAGTTGCCAAGTACGTCCCCGGTTGACTTTGTGGATTTAGTTAATAATTCATGTGACATGACTCGATATGACCGCGGAAATTCATCCCTTAGTTGGGGGGAGGTACTATAATAAATGAAAAGATGCTATAATAATGACTTATTATTATTTTTATTAAACCTTGTGCTAAGTGCATTCACTCCACAATTTTCCACCATACTTCGCATGATACCCATATGCATTGGGACTTGAAGTTAGTATTATTGTACTAATGAATGTTCCTTTCCAATGCTGCAAAGTAATTACCATTATTACCGTCCATTATCATCCATTATCCACCATGATTTTTCCATATTTCATTGTTATCCTTCTGGTTTTCACTCTCATTGCACCCCATCGCTATCACAACTCTCACTGCAAATCTACCTGTCGGCACTCCTCGACAATCTGTTGTTACTCTGAAGTGTTGTTACAGAGCCATTGCAGAATGGGTGGACAGGTTGTGAGACATGAACCAGAGAGAGTACAGAGCAGGTTCGACACAATGCAGATGTTTGGCAAGTCTTCTTGGATGCAGGGTGGCATGTGTATTTTGAGAGGCTACAAGGATTTGATGAAGCCATCACAGTGGAATTTGCATTAAACTTGGAAGGAAATCATTCTAGAGTCCGTGGGCTGGATATTTCTGTCACGGAGGAAGCTATTTCAATTTCCAGTGGATTACAACAAGGAGGTCAGAAATGGTTCTCTCGGAAGTCTCCTCTGCTGGATTTTTCAGAATTGTTTTTGCAGGCTGGGGAGACAGTGGTCCAGAAAGGAAGAGGGTATGATCGTAAATCTCTTCCATATCCATGGGGTGAGGTGGTGTATTTTGTTATGAGGTATGTTACCTACAAAGGTCGTTTCTCTACATTGTTTAAGTATCATTTCAAACTCCTTGCATGCCTTCAGTTTTGGCATGCACAGGTTCATTCTTTAGACATGCCATACTTCCTATGGAGAAACCTCCACTTAATGGTGCAATATGCCCGACGGTCTCGACAACCATTAGCGGTTCTCACAAATCATGCGTTGGTTAGATTATTGGTGGTGCATGCTCTGTCTTGAACCTTTGTGGCTTGGACACAATTCACCGAGTTGGCGAGGAAGAACTTGCAGGTATGCTACCTGTAGGGGAAGAGGAAGAAGATGTAGCAGTAGAAGAAGAGGCCACAGACGATGTTTTTCCAGCATCGCCTATTGTCCCAACAGAGATAGATGCAATGGAAATATAAGAGATTGTAGTCGGTGCTACTCCACAAGAACCAGCGTCAACTGCCAATCTAGGAGGAGAATCACCACCCTTGGATGCAGTTACAGGTGGTGCTAACACACAAGAACTAGCATCACCTGTGCAAACAATTGAAGAAATTTTGGTTGAGAATGTAGGTGGTGTTATTACACAAGAACCAGCACCACATGTCCAAACAATTGAAGAACTCTTGGTTGAGAATGTAGGTGGTGTTGTTACACAAGAACCAGCACCACCTATCCAAGCAATTGAAGAACTTCGAATTCGAAATGTAGGTGGTGCTGACACACAAGGACCAGCACCACCTGTTCAAACAGTTGAAGAACCAGTGATTAAAAATGTAGGTGGTATTGTCACACAAGAACCAACACCACCTATTCAAATGAATGTGGAATGTTTGGGGGAAATAGGGGTCGCAGTCAACACTACTCCACAAGAGATAGTGTTGGTCATTGGGCAGATGCACAACCTTGAAGAAGCACAGGCAGGAAGAGAAAAGGGGAGCATAGAACAGCCAGTGGAAATAGAAGAATAGGAAGGAGGGTCTGCATCAGCAATCATTGAGAGAACAAAAATTGATGAAATTATTACTCGTTCTCCTTTTCTTGCATATTTTCCAAGAGGGGAAAGGAAAACCCGTTCCTCTAGATGCATGGAGAAAGAAGAAGCTTCTCCCCTAATCCTAAAATTTGTTGGGAAAGCTAAGGGCACCATTATCGACACATTTATTCAAAAACCAATGTTGATTGGTGAAATAATTGAGAAAATTGAAGGGTTGGAGGTTGGCACTGTCACACAAGAACCAGTGTCGACCGAAGGACAAAATGAAGAAGTTATGGTCAGTATTACTTCTACAGAAATTATTCCTAAGTAGATGGGAGAGGATGTCGCTGATCAGACTAACCCGCAAGGGTTAGATACTGTTCCTGAGTAGATGGAGGAAGATGTTTTTTATCATACTAACCCACAAGGGTTAGAAACTACTCCTAAGCAAATGGAGGAGAATGTTGCAGATAAGACTAGCCCTCAAGGGTTAAAAACTATTCCTGAGCATATGGGAGAGGACACAATGATCAGACTAACCTGTAAGGGTTAGAAACCATTCCCCAGCAAATGGAAGAGGATGTTGCTGACAAAACTAACTCGCAAGGGCTAGGAGTTATTCCTATAAAGATGGAAGAGGATGGCTGGGCAGTAGAGAAACTACAAGAGGAGGGTGTTAAAGACACTACCCCATAAGACCCTGTAGTGAATCCAGAAGCACAGAGGGAAGATGTACAAGTCTTGAGAACTGAAGAGGGAGATGGCGGGATTGTTCCCCTATTCGAGGAACAAATGAAAGAAATCAGAGTAAAATAAGAATCGGTTGACAATTTTGTCAACGTCAACCCACCAGGCCCTGGACCAGTTGTGAGGCCTGTGGAAGAAGTAGTTGTGAAACAAGAGTTTATTGAGCAATGTGCGAGAAGGAGACCCCCTCTTAAGGAAAGATATCAAGCACAATTCAGAGAGAATATGCAATTGAAAATGGAAATCATGAAATTGAGAAAACAATTGCAGTGCTTACGAAGAAAAGTGAGAAAGCACAAGAAAAACGTTGTGAAGCCCTAGCCTGAAACTATTTCAGTGGCAACACAGACTGAGGACAGGCCAACAACTTCAGCAGATACATAGACAGAGTCATTTTTTCATACGATCAAGGTGCGAGAGTTTTTCATGGCTGCGAAAAATCAGAAGTGGCAAGATACAACAGCTCGCTTTCAACGAAGGATCATTCCTTTAGAAGCACACCAGGAAGGAATAAGGAAAACTCGTGAGAAAGCTACGAAAACAGCCTTCGAAAACATAGAAACAGATAGAAAAGGAAAAGTGAAAGCAGGAGAAACAACAGAAGTGAATTGAGGGACTGGAAGAATAGGTGAAGCTATTAAAGGCCGATAAGGAAGAGATGTTTACCTTGGAACGGCAGGAAATGGCTTGTCGCCCCCTGCTCATAGCTATGCCTTGTTCCTCCATGAACAATATCTATTCCTTTGTTTAGAAAGTGTCTTCCAGGAGTTCAGTCATGATATGGAAGATTCAATGCAGTTTCTGCGCATCATGAGATGCCACAATATTTTGGATCAACATTTGATGTGTGAGTTGTACATGCATGACTACTTCTTGGGAAATGATCAATCATTTAACCTAGTGCCATATGTAGGAGACATTCAACTGAGAGACTTTACCTCCTACACAGTCAACCAGTTTAAATGTAAAAAGGATTTTCAAATGTTTAAAGAAAATCAGTAAAATAAGCCACTTGTCATCCAGATGGAGAATTGTCAGTCTGTGAATGTTTACAACAGACACGAAACCCTCTTGGGGATCGAGGGATAACATATGTTGGCAACTCAGCAATGGTGCATTGATATATGCACAAAACATATCTCCACTTCTTTTTTAAAGGATTTTTCGGCTGAAATCACATCATAATTCATTTGTCGACACGTTTCGAACCAACCAGTGTGGTTCATCGTCAGGACAAGTTGAAGAACCAGATCATGGCTGCAGTATAAATAGAGAGAGCAGGTTATCTAGCAACTATATTTTACCAGGAACGTCTATATTTGACCTGGTCAAATATAGCCGCTAGATAACCTGCTCTCTCTATTTATACTGCAGCCATGATCTAGTTCTTCAACTTGTCCTGACAATGAACCACACTGGTTGGTTCGAAACGCGTCGACAAATGAACTATGATGTGATTTCCGCAAAAAACTCCTCTCAAAAATATTGATATGGATCACAGAAGCCTAAATTCAACAATACCTTCACTTTTCAGGAGGAGGCCCGAGACAGCTTCCAGACACGGTGGATGCTCTCATCATCAGCTGTCAGGATACGTGAGCCTTTTGGGGCCCCCAATTTTGCTCGGGCTCTAAACAAGGTACCCCGGTATATTGCGTGCATGCAGCTTCGTGGGGTTCGATGGATGGGTTTGAGGTTTTAATTTCCCATCATCTAGTTGCCAAATAATCATTACACTCTAGCTTATGAGGTAAGCGAGGATTGGTGGAAAGAAGTCATCCAAACAGATGGGTATAAGCCTCCAAGAACAAAGATGTCTGCAAAATACAATCTTGCATAGCTTCACGCTGATCATCACAGCTCTAACCTAGACTTGCGTAGGCGACAAACTGCATGAGGACATGTAGTAAGGCTAGTTGGGGGGAGATGTTGGTGGCTAGATTTTCATACTTTTACTCACCCTTTTACCCTGTTCTTTTTATCCATTTCACGCCAATAGTGGTTAATAGATATCTTAAAATGCACAGGTATACCTCTCGTCATGTCTTTATGGATTATTGGTCAATGAAGCATAGTCGTAGGGGATTATTACCTAAGTGGCTTGCTAATTCAGTTATTTCTACAGATTTAAAGGGAGAATGACCAGGACTATGATTCATTGAATGATGCTATCAACGTTGGTAGCACTACCCTTGAATACTGGCTGCAACGGTGAATTAATATTTCAATTGACACACTGTTATCTTTTAACATTATGTTCCATTCTGAAAACCACCATGTAATTAGGGGCAGACAGTGTCGTAATTCTAGGAGTTGTATTATTGACAAATTGTATAAAGAATAGTTGCAGACGGTGAAAGCTATCGTTGTTAAGAGTCGTCAAGATTACAGGAGAAATAGTCTTTGAGTCTGTAACAGCATGCTTGTAATATTTATTTTATTAATGACAAGTTGATCTTCTAAGAATATCGTGATTCATTGATATTCTGAGCATATCGTGATTCGTTGATCTCGCCACAACCCTGATCAAGGAGTTGGGCCCACTCTCCTGACCAAGTGTCACTATATTAGATGTGTGTTAGGTTTATTTCCGTAATATTATTCTTGTTGTGAACGTTTATCAGCATGTTGATGTGAGTCCTTATTGTTGTTACTTTTATTGTTGTAATAGTTATTACTTGTTGTTACTCTTATTTGTTGTTACAATATTTCTATTTGTTACACATTGATGAATTTATAGTTAATGTTCAATGTTGGGTAGGGAAAATGTGTCCTGCACATATGGTGCATGATAGCCTTGAAACAATTGGTAGAACCCTGGGTTGACAATTAAATGTGGATTGGGTGAATTGCATGATTCATACTCGGACACTAGCAAAACCTTTATCGGAAACTAGAGTAAGAAGGTGTCATTGTCTTTGTAGAAATTCTGATTGTAGATTAACCTGATTATGTAATATAACTAAAGAAAAATACTTAATCTACTTCTACAATCAAACTTGCGGACGCTGAATCAATTTGAGCAAGATCAAGTAGAACACATATAACAGAGAAGAAGAATCAATACACATGAAACACAGAAGAATACTCTGGGGAAAGCCTCTGCTAAAAACCCTGCTATCTGTATTATCATACAAGTGGAAATATCTCAGGATTACACACAGCTTTAGCTCTCACAGCTATCTAGATCTCAGTACAATCCCTCACACTTCTCATAGACAGAATAGACTGCTCATATTCCTTCTCCTCTGCCCTCCAAACCTCCTATTTCCTTGTGTTGTTTTTCATAGGTGTTCTAGCTGTAACCTTGTGTGACACTAATCTCACACACTGCTCCAACACACTGTAAAACTGCGGAAATCTCAAGGAATGAATTCCTTCTGCATGCAAGAGATTTTCTTATAGGAAAATTCTTGCAACTGATAGTACACTGTCCCTGTCTTTAATCTCAACTAGGTCTTTGCCTGAACTAACATGCATGAGTTATTTATGAGAGAATATTCAGTTATTTGGAGTACACTAGTTTCATGCATCCATGCATTAACTGACTGAACTCACAATTAGTTCCTCAAACTGTTTGGAACTAATTTAACTAGAAATAACTCAGTTAACTGAGCTAACTAATTACAACTTAAATATAACTCATCGTTATCTCCTTAATTAAGGGATAACTTCCTTAATTTAAGGGATAACTATTGCATGACTTCACAAAGACTTCTAGCTTGAATTTCTCCAACTGATTAACTCAAGATGAATTAATTAATTATTTTTCAAGCAGCTGGTGAGACTAAATTTCAATTTTAATTCAAGGACAAATTAAAATTGGAATATTCTTGTTGCCACATTTCAACACTCCCTTTCAATAAGAAAGGGATTATCTGCCACCCCGATCCTGTCTCCATGGAACTCGAATTTACACTTTGACAATGCCTTAATCAAAATGTCTGCATCTTGCTCCTCGATCGAAATATACTGCAACAACATGATCCTCCTTGCCACACAGTCCCTGAGATGAATATACCGAATGTCGATGTGCTTGGACCTGTCATGAAAAACTGGATTCTTAGAGAGTTTGATACAACTCTGGTTATCACAATAAATCACAGTTGGATCCATCCTCTGATCAAACAAACCAACTAGAATTTTTTGCATCCAAATGGCCTCACATGTTGCCTAACTTGCAGCCATGTATTCAGCCTCTGCTGAGTTGAGTGCAACCGACCTCTGTTTCCTGCTGTACCAAGAAACTGCAGCTGACCCAAGGTTGAAAATTCCTCCTGATGTGCTCTTCCGATCTGATGGACTCCCTGCCCAATCTGCATCTGTGAAGCCCTGTAGCTTCACTCCCTCTGTCCGTCTGTACCATAATCCATACTAAGATGTGCCTCTGAGGTATCTCAAAACATGCTTAGCTGCCTTCCAAAACATCTTGGTAGGCTGAACCATAGCTTGACTCAGTTGGTTCACCGCATAGCACAAATCTGGTTGTGTGTTCACTAAATACATCAGTGAACCCACAAGCTGTCGATACACAGTAGCCTCTACTACTTCTCCTGAAGTAGCATCCTCCTTCCTCCAGTTACCTACTAGAGGAGTCTGCATGGGCTTGCACTTCTCCATGTGGAATCTCTTGAGTATCTCATTGGCATACTTGCCCTAAGACACAAATAACTCCCCATCCTTCTGCCACACTTCCATGCCAAGGAAGTAGTGCATGAGACCCATGTCTTTCATCTCGAATTCTCTTGCAAGGTCCTCCTTGCAATACATGATCAACTGATCATCACCTGTCAATATGAGATCATCAACATAAAGAACAATGATCAACTGCTTACATTTGACCATGACGTCGGACAGGTTCAGATCCGCTTCACTCTTTGTGAAGCCCAACCTGGTGAAGTAGTTGTCGATCCTGGTGTACCAAGCACGAGGTGCTTGCTTCAGCCCGTACAAAGCTCTCTTGAGTCGGCACACATGCGACTCATGATCGAAGGTCTCAAAACCTTCTGGTTTCTCTATGTACACCTCTTCCTCAATCTTTCCATTGAGGAAATCAGTCTTCACATCCATCTAATGGATCTTCCAACCCATCTATGCTGATAGTGCCAACATCGATCTGATAGATGAGTACCTTGCTACAGGAGAAAAACTCTCATCATAGTCGATCCCCTCGACCTGTTAGAAACCATGGGCAACAAATCTTGTCTTATGTTTCTCCACACTACCATCAGCAGCTTGCTTTACCTTGTAAAGCCAATGGGAACTCACAACTGACTTGTTCTCTGGTCTTCGAACCACATCCCAAACATTGTTCCAAACTATGGAGTCATACTCCTCCACCATAGCATTAACCCAAATCGGTTGTTGCATTGCTTCCTCAAAGGAAGATGGCTCGGTCTCAACACATTCCCCAAAAAGGGCCATGTATCCAGTGTATCTCTCAGGTGACCTCCTATGTCTGCACTGAGAAGATGGTTCTCCCACATTCTCTCTCGCATCTGACAACAATTTGTTAACTTCTCTTGTGCGCTTCTGTCCCTCTCTGAAAGACTCTGCTTGAGTGGATGTCTCCACTCCTGGAACCTCTGCATGCAGCTACTCCACATCAGTCTGTGGCTCCTCCCCCTTAGGAACCAACAGTTCCTCCACAGCCTGTAGTTGGAGCTCCCTCTCAAGGGAAACTCACATGACCTTCTACTCATCAAACTTGAGATCTCTGCGAACCACTATCCTCTGACTGGTAGGAAATTACACCCGATAGTTGTGGGGTGTATCAGTGTACCCCACAAGTATCCCAAACTCAGCTGTCGGCTTAAGCTTTTTCTGGGCATACTTGGTCACATGGCAATATACCGATGAGCCAAAGATCCTGAAGTGACCCACATCTGGTCTCTTCTCGGAGAAATCTTCCTCTGATGTCTTCATCCCAAGTATTCAATGTGGGCTTTCTGCAAATAGACCACTATGTTGCATGCCTCAGCCCACAAATGAAGTGGTAGGCCTTGGTCATGCAGCATTGCCCGAGCTGCCCCCATAATCGTTCTGTTCTTCCTCTCGGCCACCCCATTCTGTTGTGGGTTATGAGGTGTTGTCAACTCCCGTTTAATTCCTTTCACTGCACAAAAGTCCTTAAACTCTTGAGAGACATACTCTCCACCATTGTCACTTCTCAAGGCTTTGATCTTCTTCCCTGACTCTTTCTCAACCAAAGCTTTGAACTCACAAAACTTTGAGAAGGTTTGGTCCTTCTTCTGCATGAAATAAATCCAGCATTTACGAGAAAAATCATCAATGAAAATCACATAATACCTTTGCTTCGTGGTGGATGCTGTCGAGAATGGTCCACACAAATCAGTATGAACTCGCTCTAAGATTGCTTCTGCTTGACTGTCTCAATCATGAAAGGAATAATTGGCGTACTTTCCCAATATACAACCTTTGAATGTGTCCACTTGCTCAATTTTACCTTTGGGAAGTCCAATAGAGATCTGTTGCATTATCTTCAAGGCCCCATGATGCAAGTGGCCCAACCACCTATGCCATAACTCGCCAATGTCTTGCCTTTGCACCAATTCTGCTTTCGAACTCAATGTAGCACAGTCATCTACCTCTAGTTTATAGAGATTCTTCACTCAAATCCCAATCCTCCTGGTCTGACCCGTGGCTATGTGTCTCAAGAACGCCTTTCCTTTACTGAAGACAACATCGTAGCCTTTGTCCTCCAACATCACGACCGATACCAAGTTCTTCTTCAGCCCAGGCACATACTTTACATTAGTCAAGGTGAGAGGAGCTCCATGCTCCCTCTAAAAAGCAACTGTGCCTTCTCCTGAAACACAGTACTTTCCATCATCACCCATCTCTATGCGCATCTTGAGGTCTTTCTCCTCCAAGGTACTGAATAAACTTTTATCGATGATCATGTGGAATGAGGCTCCACCGTCAAGATACCAAACACAACCTACCATCGATGAAACCATGCATGTGATGAGGGTAAAATCCAATTCGAACTGAGAGGCTAATGCCTCACCTTCTGATCCTTTCGAGAATCCCTTCTTGGATTTCTTCAATGGGAAATTAGTTGCATAATGGCCCACCTCATGACAATTAAAGCATCTCACTTTAGATTTGTCAATCTTCTTCCCTCCATGAGAAGAATTTGATTTGGAATGGGAAGCCTTCCCTTTCCCTTTCCTTGCCTTACTTGCTAAGGCCAAATTTTCTTCATCATCATGCTTAGATGAAGAACCATCTCTTGTGCTCCTCCTGATCTCCTCTTGCATCAGATCCGACCACAGTCATTCCCAATCTGGCAGTTTCTCTCTTCCATTCACAGAGTCCTGGTAGCTATTCCAGCTCTTTGGAAGACCGAGGAGAGAAAGGCTCACCATATCATCATCGGATGTCGTTATTCCCACACTACTAAGCTCATCTCTGTAGGTGGTGAGTTTGTTCAGATATGTAGAAATAAAATCGCCCTTCTCCATCTTGATTTTCTGAAGCTTATCCTTGAGCGCCAATTTCCTCTAGTCGCTACTGTTTTGATATAGGTCCTTCAATGTCTTCCATATTGAAAACGGAGTCTCCTTCCCATGGAGACTCGAGACAATATGACCTCGAACTCCCTCAAGAAGAATCCTTCTCGCCTTCGCCACACACTTCTTCCATTCAACCAATTCTTGTGCATTAGTTGTAGCTGGCTTGGGGATTTCTTGATCAATGAAATCCTTCAAACCATTGTCCATGCGATCCTTCCATGCTATGTAATTCGACCTGTCATCCAGAGCATACTCGAGTCTCAAGCCATTGAACGCCATTGGTGAACTTTGAGGTGTGATAAGAATTTGATTTTGCACTTGCAACCAAGAACTTCAACCTTCGAATTTCCCTTCTCAGTATATCGTTCACAGCTTTGATCACCTTTGCTCCGATTCCATGTAGAAATTCTGACTGTATATTAACCTGATTTGCAATATAACTAAAGCAAAATACTTAATCTACTTCTACAATCAAACTTGCGGAAGCTGAATCAATTTGAGCAAGATCAAGTAGAACACATATAACAGAGAAGAAGAATCAATACACATGAAACACAGAAGAATACTCTGGGGAAAGCCTCAGCTAAAAACCTTTATCTGTATTATCATACAAGTGGAAATATATCAGGATTACACACATCTTTAGCTCTCACAGCTATCCAACTCTCAGTACAATCCTTCACACTGCTCATAGACAGAATAGACTACTCATATGCCTTCTCCTCTGCCCTCCAAGCCTCCTATTTCCTTGCACTGTTTTCCCTGGGTGTTCCAGCTGTAACCTTGTGTGACACTGATCTCACACACTGCTCCAACACACTGTAAAACTACGCAAATCTCAAGGAATGAATTCCTTCTGCATGCAAGAGATTTTCTTATAGGAAAATTCTTGCAACTGATAGTACATTGTCCCTGTCTTTAATCTCAACTGGGTCTTTGTCTGAACTGACATGCATGAGTTATTTATGAGAGAATATTCAGTTATCTAAAGTACACTAGTTTCATGCATGGATGCATTAACTAATTGAACTCACAATTAGTTCCTCAAACTATTTGGAACTAATTTAACTGGACATAACTCAGTTAACTGAGCTAACTAATTACAACTCAAATACAACTCATCCTTATCTCCTTAATTAAGGGATAAATTCCTTAATTTAAGGGATAACTGTTGCATGACTTCACAAAGACTTCTAGATTGAATTTCTCCAACTAATTAACTCAAGATGAATTAATTAATTATTTTTCAAGCAGCTGGTGAGACTAAATTCGAATTTTAATTCAAGGACAAATTAAAATTGGAATATTCTTGTTGCCACATTTCAACAATCTTTTCTCTATTTTATTAAATTATATGAATTTATTAAGTATAAAGGTTAGATTTAATGGTGAAAAATGAGGAGCTTCTTTAGTATTGGACAAGGTTAAATTATTGTGAAGGTTGTTTATTCTAAAAGGTATGAGATGCCTTAAGATAATGATTGAATGTGTGGTTACATCCAAAGAAATTATATTAATGGTCTTGTGACCCATACACACATAAGTGGATCAAAGTCCATCATCATGTCCTTTTAAAACATCAAGGGTTCATATCTCGGGTGGTAGGGTGGATGATTTGTTCTCCCCCACTCAAATTCAATTCCCACAAATTATATGTTGGCTTATTGTGATAAAGCTAGAATGGTAGATACCCCCTGTGAGTGGAATCCCCTTGTAGGTGTGTTTATAGATGTCTTAACTCTTGCTAAGTCATAAGTTCCCCACTACATGTTGACTTATGAACTATTGGCACCAGTCTAAGAGTTATAGTTACAACTAGTTGGCTTTGAACCTAAATTTAGCTCAAATAACCTTAGCATGTTACCAGTTCCTTATATTCTATTCCTTCAATGTACCTTTGCACCTTTAGGGGAAATTTCTAGTTTGTACCATAGTATTTCATTATGTAGTGTGTTGTACAAGAAACATTGTCTCCATGTGTTTGCACCTAGTGCATTTCATGTGTCAAAGTCAAACATTATAAAAACTTAAATTCTATTGGAGTATTTGGTTGGCATGAAATTTTATTAGTTTTACAAATAGGTTTATTTCAATTTTTTACATATATATTTACATATTTATGCCCTATGAATATAATGCATTATTTAGAAATGGAAAAAAGTGTGAAGGTATATTTTATCACTTCTTTCGATTGTGTTGACATGGAACTCAATACTTTGGTTGATAACTTATCAAAAAATGTACTCTAAAGTTTAGGACTTCAGGCTAGATTATTCTACTTGAGTTTAGAAATGGTTTTCTTGTCAACATTATTTCTAAGTCAACATATGTTTCTTGGATTAGTTTATATGTATTATATGTAATATGCAGAGGCATCTCCTATACACCCCCCAAGCACACGTCATCAAAGTGTGGGGGTATCTTCTATACATGGTTGGGATTGTGATAGATCACATAGCCCACCTAGAGTGTATGTTCCATTCATAAATCCTACCTCCGAATCTAATCAAAGTGTCAGAGGAATTGATTCTATCTATCTTGATGATCATGCTGCCGATAGTGGACCTTCTTCACCTGTTTTGGGTACACCTCCTTCATTTTTAAATCCTCTTTAAACTTTGTGTATTTGTGTCTTAAAATTGTTTTTAATTTTTAAATTGTATTCAACTGATGTGTTTGAATTTAATGTATATGTTATTATTCTTCGAGTTTGTTAAATATATATGTTAAATTATATTTATGATTTGTAGACCCTCAATAGGGTGAAGCTGAGGATCATAGTGCAGATTCAATCCCTCTGTGGGACAATGCTACAATTAGTATCACTTTGGAGGATGTTACAGCCCAGAATAAGTGGATCACACGAGATTTGTGTAACATCCCTGCCAATTCACCTATTAGCCATAGTTTGTCTTTAATGATGGAAAGCATCAATAGATTGATCAAGACATACCAGAGGTCAGGCCCACAAAGCCACCTCCTACATTCGATACAAAGGATTAGGATGCATGAGGTTAGAGGCCCCCATACTTGGGAGGTGGTGAAAGAGGCCACCAAGAACATTGATGTTCGGGGGGAGCTGTTTTACATCCCTTCGAATCGCCCTATAATTCCCTACTTGATCCTATTATGCTAATTTTGATTAGTGTTCAATTAACCTAAAAATATTGACTTATAATTATTAAGTAATATTGGTATATACCTATACTTGTGAATTTGTAATTTTATTTTACTGATATAATTTTTTTTATTTGTTATTCTTTAATTATTAATCAATTCCCAAGGTTTTCCAAGTTTCCTTCTCCAACTTATTTCTGAATTAAATATTAATATTTCAATCCCCGGTGTTTTCCAAGTTGTCTTCTCCAATTTATTTTTGGATAAGATATGGGAAGGAAAGTCAAGGACATTAAATTAAAAGGATGGGGGTATTCATGGCATTAACGGTAGGTGATTGAGGTGGATGAGAGGGAGATCCTTATTCTTTATTTTTGGCATTGGAGGGTTTTATTTTGGGAGGAGGAATATGGAGAAGGAGAGGGGAGAGAAGGGAGAGAAAAGTGAGAGAATTGCATCTATTGGAGAGTATTGGTTCTAACTTGGACACACTACAGCTGGTTGGACTTGGGCTCGAAGGGATAGGGAACCTATGGAGGTTCCATGGGCTAGGAAATCATTCCTAGTTGGTTGGGAGGTAAATTGAATTGGGTAGCCCAGCAGGAGCATCCCAAAAGAGTCAGGAGCATCTCAACAGAGTCATCAGACCAGGTATTCTTCAGTCATTTATTTTATTTATGTAAATTATTACAAGTTTTACATGTTGTAGATAAATTTTTACAAGTTATACATGTTGAAGATTAAATTAATTTATGTCCATGCTTATGATGTTTTATAAACCTTAAATTTCCTTTTTATGAAATTTTGTGAAATTTATTTGAATGTGTAGTAGTAGTTAGAGGACCTATGGTTGGGTCCTCACATATGATATAAGAGCCTAGATTCAAAATCTAGACCTTAAACCCCATGTACAAGCACCACTCATAAAAAAAATACCCCGCATAAAAAAATTAAAAAATAATAAATAAATGAATAATAATAATAAAAGCAGGCGTCAAAATTATTGACATGAATTTTGACATATACATGGAACAAGTATGGTATAACCCTCACATATACATGGAACAAGTATGGTATAACCCTCACCATGATAGCCTTGACCATGATTCCCATTACTATTATGTCTTTCGCCCTTATTGTATGCTCCACCATAAGAATTGCTAGAGAAAATGTTATATAACCTTGGCCATGATTTTGAATGCCTTTGTATGTTCCACCATAAGAATTGCAAGCACAGGCTATATAACCCTGACCTTAAATCTGATTTCCATTGTATACTCCACTATTATAATTTTGACAACTATCAGAAGGATACCTATGTTGATATCCTTGATTATGAGCTCTACCATGTTGATATATTTGATTATCAAGTCTACTAGAATATGAACTATGACTATAAGGCTTCTTGGTCTCATAATGAGAATGCATTTCAAGTATACCATCCCCAATATGAGCTTCATGTTGCACACCAAGCATAACCTCATGTTTGTAAACTATTTGCACTCCAAGTGTAACCTTCTTTAATTGCAGACTGTTTGCAATAAGAAGATGAGCAGATTTTCCTAGATGGGAAGTTGAGACAAGTCCAACAGAAAATTATGTAAAAGTAATTCGTTGTGCAAATCAGTTCAAGACAAGTCTTTCCTTATGTGCACAGTTTATCAGTTTTTATAAAGTTATTGTGCAGTTGAGATAAACATAAATCTTTGATGGGTGAAAGCTATATGTTATGACATAGGGGAAAATCTATAGTTTTTTATTAAAATTTGTGTTGTTCAAGATTTTGACAAAAAATAAATTGCTTAGTCATAAGACTCTTGAGTATTAAAGAAAAAAAATGCAATCAGAGACTCTCTAGTATTAAATAAGTAGGGTTTAAGTGCAAGTCTTGGATGATTTTAGGAAAAGAGTAGTTGTTCGGGCAGAGTATTGCTTGTGAATACACTAGGGACTAGTGGTTTTCTTTTTAAGGACCACTCATTGCAAACTGGACTCTTGTGGTCACTGAGGAATTCAAACCAATTGCAATACTAGGAGTTTAAGAAACTACTTTGAAAGGAAACAAATTTCTCTCCAGTTGCCAAAATCTAAGGATACAAAGTGTCAGAGTTCATAATTTAGAACTATGATTGAAATTTTTACAATTTGGGTGGGTCGATTTAGAATTGACAATGCTCCCCATGAACTAATCTTAGATCATGGTAAAAATTTGTTGATACCTAAACTTTATGCCAATTTCTTCTCAATTTGTGACCAACAAGAAAATTTATCTACTAAAAATTAGCTTACTTGATTCTATATCCATTAAACTGAAAGAGTTTTAGGAGTTATTTTGCAGAAATATAGTTAGAATGGCTTTTGGTGATCCAATTTAAATAAACTTAGTTCTACGCCCACATGGGACTACAAGAAGCTTTATAAAATTCAGCATTTGAAAAGCTAACATAGTGGAAACTTCTCAGTTGAAGCACTTTGCAAGATTTCCTTCTGAAAGAGATTAACAATAACTCCACAGTTACAAACCTAAATTTATGTTGATTTTGTCATTATTTTTTATACCCGACAGTTCGACTCATTCAAATAGAAAATTTTAACTAAAAGATAGACCTTGACAGATACTGAAAAAAAGAGGCTCCGAACATTTTAGCACATTTCTATGTTATGGAAAATTCCAATAAATTTATTTGAATAAGAGTCTTGTACAAAAACCCGACAGTTAGAGCAAATGTAGCATGAGAATATTGACCAACACATAAAAACGTACTAAATTTAAGGAATTGGAAAAGCATCTGTGGATTCTTAATTTCATTACTTAAAAATCCAAGAACATTATTGGATCTTCGTCCTTACAAATAAACCTAAATATACCAACAAACAGAACCTAAGGATTATCGCAGTGTACATCAAGATCACAACGAGTTCAAGAAATATTTCTATGAACGTGCTAAACAGATTGCCTTTCCCTAAAGCTTTCTTTCAGCGGATAATCCCCATATACTAAACACATAAATGCCCATGCACTAACATATGAACCTAATATTATCAAATTAGTCTTAATTGGAGAAACTAAAGTTGTTACTGCAACTTAACCAACTTGGTTAAATGCAATGAAAACATTGATAGGATCTTGAACCCTAGCTAGCTCAAATATACATAAAACAAAGGATTTTTCTTATAAAAACCAACAAATTTTCCCCCAAAAAAGGATCAAAAATATCTAGGCTCAAATCCAGGTAAATTCAACAACGACGTTCTAAAATTATTTCAATTCGAGTTGCAAGTCTGATTCTTGCCTGAAATCAAAACCTGAACTGAAAGATCAAAATCCTTAGTGGAGTCAAGGGACGCAAAGATCTGTGTTTCCAAAATGCAAAACCACATCATCAACGCCATGCCTTTTCCAGCGAGCTTCTCATCCTCCAAAAAGGGTGTGCAACACATGCAATTGACAAAAGGAATAAAGAACAAGGGAGCCTAAAAAGAAAGCTCTGGAACATGACCCACCATTATCCCTGCCTGCATGGCTTGATAAATCTCTCGTTCAAACCAACGGCTCTGACATACAATAAAATGCGACTAAATTTGGCGAACTTCGATAAGATCATAACTAACTTTATTGACAACAGATGTCAAAATAAGGGCAAAAGGTAGACGAATCTAATTAGGATGATATTCACAATGAAATTCCTATCAACGTAAATATATGTTAATTCAACCATTTGGGTTCCTCGTCGTGAGGTTCAACCCCAGCCCCAAATTTAGAATCATGTATATCAAACTCAACTCTGTGTAGGAGGCATATTCTACATAGTATCTTGGCTCATACAGGCATAGCACCAGCCATCTTAAGAATATTAAAACCCCAACCACAATCAACTGACCAAGAATCATCGAACACAAGTATTTTATCATGCGCTTGCAAGGAGTGTGTTTTTTCAATAATATTGTCTACAATATATCTATATTGATTTTGGGGGCACCACTGAATTATGGTGATTGAAATATAATTATTTGTTTATAAAATCAGAAACGGAGAAGACTACGCAACATACTCAGACAAACTAAGATGATAGTGCTACAATGAATGTTGAGCGATTTTCCATGAGATATTTGTTCAACATTTATTGCTCAAACTATAATCTGGAAGGGAAATGGAATGAAATGGTGAATAGGGATGAAGAATGAAATGAAGGGAAGGAGGAATAAAAGGATGTGTGTATTTGATTTTCTAAATTGTTTATTAGATTTTCCAAGAGGATAAACACACATTATTAGGGTTTGAGATAAATCTCAATCATCCATTTCCAATATAGGGAGGTCTGTTGGCCAAAAATCAAATCACTCAATTTTAATATTTACTAGCATAGATCCATTTTAAATATGGATCTAACATGAGCCAAGAGGGATCCAATTTCTTCACATGTAAAAAATTTTTATGAGTCAACATTATTTAAATGTTTTGTATAATTATTTAATTTTTTTTATTTTTGGATTTTTCATCATTTTTATTTTGGCCGACATGAACAAAATTTCAATTCAATTTTGATGATGGACAAACAATGTTATCATACTGAGTTGTAGAATGAGCCTCTCGTGTTGGAAACAGTGAGAGGGGTGGTGAATCAGTGTTTCTTATTAATTGTTCTTTTTATCACCAAAACATATATATGTATGGAACACAGAAATGGATAGTTGAAATAATTGCTTTTATTAACACAAACAGTGCAATGAAATAAATACAATATATAACTAGTTGTAATTAGTTGCCAAGCACCAACTTGGACTTTTGTGAGGCTCCAACCTCCAGAGCACCAACTCTGTTCTTCCAAGGCAATAGTTTTGCACTTAGGAGCACAAACTCCCAAATATTCCAATCCTTTCAATTCTGAGACTCCAACCCCGTGGGCTCCAACCCAAACCTGGTATAAACTGGTTTGCTGTAGTTCTCTGCTCCCAAACCTATTGAGCTTCCGCTTCACTCCTGTCCTCCTGCTTCTCCTATCTCTCCTGCCTCTGCTCCCTCTGCCTCCACTTCAGCTTCCTCTCACACTCATTATTCGCACACACACTTCCTTGTTTTTTCTGTTTTTGTATTCTTGATGCCTCTAACTATTCGTTTCCGCTTCCCACTGACTCTTCGGCTTCTTCCATGCTTGCTTCAGCTTCCTCTGCACTGGCTTGTCCTTTGGCTTCCCTCTTCTCCATTGATTTGGCTTTTCAGTTTCCTCTGCGCTGGCTTTCCATTCAGCTTCCTGGCTTTTCGGTCGCTGTGTGTTAAAATTGTAACAGAGCCCTGTTTTTTCAATGATAATAGGCATACATAGAGGCAGCATTGTTTAACAGACATGCCACGTCCCAATCGCAATCGCAATCGGCTTTAGTTCAGCCTCCAGAACTATCGGGAGCATTCCTTAATGTATTTTTTCCTCCAAACCCCGCGCACGGCAAATATTCAATTACACAGGAAATATGAGAAAAAATGCGACGGAAACTCTAAAGGGTGGACTTCAAATATATTTCACCCGCAACTATTCCTGTATCGGATCCGCTACATAAATCGCAATCGGCGATCAAGGCTTCCGGGGCTTTTCCTTTGTATTTCGGTCTTTACACCGAAACCCGCCAATACATTGAAAAACCTTTATGTGCGGAACTCAAGGTTTATACAGTCGGGTTTATAAAACCCATCGGGTCCGGTTGTGCAATCGCAATCGGCAAAGCGAGGCTTCCGGGGGTCCTTTATATATTGACCCCATGACATCGCCGATGGCCAACGGGCCGATCCTCCTGCGGATGCGATATAGCATTGAGTTGTGTTACAATCAGACCATCGGGTTCGTGACATACATCGCAGTCGTCGCTCGGAAGAGTGACAGCCCTTTGTGTATTATTGCGATGGGCGGATGCGATATAGCATTAAGCCATAGCACAATGTTGCAGCGGGTCCGCATGTATTGCAGTTGTATAATATACATATAGATATCGCAGTCGGGGGTTTGGGGTGATGGCACATAGCCGAACCGCCGATTATCACATCGTCGATACATATGTATATATGCGCCTATATACATAACCTTCTCCGCTCTGATAGTGTATTCGCCATATAACTAAGTCTTTCTGCCCCCGATAGTGTATTTGCCATATATGTAAGTCTTTCTGGCCTCAATAGTGTTGAACGCGCATATATATCTAGGTTTATGCCTCTGATAGTGTTAATGCATCCTTTGCTCCTTTGATATCTCCCGATAGTGTAATCTGTGGCATATATGGCTCTCAGTAGCTCATTTGCATACATATGACCCTTTTGTGGCATACATTTCTCTGATAGCTCCCGATAGCTCTGTTTGCTTCCTACATTGCTCCGATGGCTTTGTTTGCTTCCTCTAGCTCTGTTTGCTTCCTCCGATGGCTCTGTTTGCTTCCTCTGGCTCCTCGAATATTGCCATATTGACATCAATGACAATCTATGTCAACATCTCAGCTCAATTAAATAATATAAAAATGAATTAAAGAAAAATGATAGTTGAATTTTTAAATTTTGAAAAAAAAAAGTTATAAAACATTTTCAACATTATAAGAGTAAAATTATAGATTTGATTAAAGAGATAAGTGTATATTAAAGTTGAAGTTAATTAGATTTATCTTGATTGGTTGAGAGTTCTCTTATTGAAAATAAAAACATGATAGAAACTATTAACCAAGAAAAAGTTATTTTAAAACATACTCCAAACTTATTTAATCGTTAACTATATAAATTAAATATGTTGAAAAAAATCAAAATTTAATAAATTTATATATTTTAAATAATCTTTAAAAAAATATAAAAATAAATAAATAAAATATATAATTACATTTATATTGAAAAAAAAAAAAAAAACTTAAAAAACTTAACATTCATTAAAATAATGAAAATTAGCCTTCATTATAATAATAATTTAATTATTTCACCAGTTTTCAAATTATTTTATTTATTTAACCATTTTCAATATCAAATTGAACAATATAAATAAATAACCTCACTGTGCGTGATTAAGAAAACAAAGGATAAAACATGTAAACCCAACCGGGCCACTCTCATGAGAGTAGCCACCCCCACCCAACAACACATCGCCACATCCGCATCGATTACTAAAAATGTTTTCCTTCAAACTGAAATACAAACCTTCCGTCGCAGTTTCAAACACAGTCGCACTGCTTATTCCGAAAAATGTAGCATATCTCTTAGGAGTAGTCTACCTAGGCGGTAGAATGGCCCGTTTTCCGTCACTGGCCGGAAAATTGTCCGACTCCGACCACCGTCAAGTCCACTTGTCTGCACGTCAGCGCCCAAAATCTATCTGTCAATTTAATTGTTGAGGATACTCGGTGTCCTCAAGGGTTTTACAATGAAAATAATAGCAACCAGGAACCAGTGACGAGCTGCAGAGTTTAGGAATTGCATAGCGGAGGAATTGCAGAGCGGGAGGCGCCGAGTCCGGGAGGAAGGTGAGTGAGCAGCCCGCGCAAATCCTCATTTCGAATTTTCAATGGCAATAACTCTCCAGCTTGGACATGATCTGTCAGGGGATGTCAGGATTGCCAACCCGATCGGATCTTCTGTCAGGAATGTCAAGATTGCCAGGGGAGGGTGGCAGAGAAGGAGGATGGCAGAGCTAGGGGAGGGTGGCGGAGGGCGGAGGGATTTCCGGTGGCCGGAGCCAGACGATTTTCCGGTCCGTAACGGAAAACGGAAAATGGACCATTCTACAGCCTAGGTAGACTACTCCTATTTTAATTAGTAATTATAATTATTGATTTTATAGGAGTAGTCTACCTAGGCGGTAGAATGGCCCGTTTTCCGTCACCGGCCGGAAAATCGTCCGGCTCCGGCCACCGGCAATCCCTCCGCCACCTTCCCCTAGCTCCGCCACCCTCCTTCTCCGCCACCCTCCCCTGGCAATCCTGACATTCCTGACAGAAGATCCGATCGGGGTTGGCAATCCTGACATCCCCCGACAGATCGGGTCCAAGCTGGAGAGTTATTGCCATTAGAAATTCGAAATGAGGAATTTTGCGGGCTGCTCACTCACCTTCCTCCTCGACTCGGCGCTTCCCACTCTGTAATTCCTCCGCTATGCAATTCCTAAACTCTACAGCTCGCCAAACTCTGCAGCTCGTCACTGGTTGCTGGTTGCTGTTATTTTCATTGTAAAACCCTTGAGGACACCGAGTATCCTCGACAATTAAATTGACAGATAGATTTTGGGCGCTGACGTGCAGACAAGTGGACTTGACGTTGGAACAATCGCCATGGTTTACATGACAATAAACCCCCTGTTTTGAAGAGCCCGCGTTTTGTTGCTGTTATTTTCATTGTACAGGTATGTGAGCCTCCAATGGGTGGGAAAAGTGGCCTGTTGAGAGCAGATTATATGCAAGGAAAAACCAACCCAAGGCAAATGGATCATCAAACATTATCTATTTTTGTCCAGCAATATGTCAAATAGACATTCAACCTGGTTTTCATAGCTGAACAAATATCATTGCTTATGTAATAGATTTCCGAGGTTGCTAATCGATGGGCCTTATGGAGCACCAGCACAAGACTACAAAAAGTATGATGTCTTGCTTCTTGTTGGTCTAGGAATCGGAGCCACTCCATTTATCAGCATTCTCAAAGACATTGTCAACCATATGAAAGTATCTGAGGAAGAAGGCGTAAGTTTCTTTAAAAGTTTTCATTTTCGTTTTGATCCCCGAGCTTAAATCTTTGATTTTCTCCTCTAAATGGTTAGCATTTGCAGAGCATTGCAAATGTAGGGAAGCGTGAGAAAAAACCTTTCAATACAGTTCGTGCATTTTTCTACTGGGTTACTAAAGAGGAAGGATCATTTGATTGGTTCAAGGGAGTCATGAATGAAGTGGCAGAAATTGATCAAAAGGTACACACCTTCAAGTCTTTACTTCTGTTATACACGCCCTTGCGATTCAATGATGTTGATTGAAGCAAGGAATGAATCACTGTCAGGGCATAATTGAGTTGCACAACTATTGCACAAGTGTTTATGAAGAGGGTGATGCTCGATCAGCATTGATCGCTATGTTGCAGGCACTAAATCATGCCAAACATGGTGTAGATATTGTATCGGGCACCAGGGTAAGTCAATCACATTACAACATTCAAGATTTACATGTTCATGTGAATGAAGAATTTTTGTCAATGCTTATGGGAATTTGATTCAATTAATCTACACAGCTTTGCACACACTTTGCCAAGCCTAATTGGAGAAACGTCTTCAAGAGTATTGCTCTCCAGCACAAAGACTCCAGAGTGGGTATGATTTTCTCCAACCTAACCTTGTGTCAATGATCTGATGGCTGTTCTGTGACAGATTGTCAACTAATCCTTTGAAACCTCACTTCTTTCTCTACTTGATCTGCACTCAGAGGTTTTCTACTGTGGTCCTGCTGCTCTTATTGACGATTTGAGGCAGCTTTCATTGGATTTCACACGCAAAACTTCTACCAGATTTGACTTTCACAAGGAAAACTTCTGATGCCCAAGCGGTTCAATTGTTTGTGTTATATTAACTTATTTGTGCATTCATGTTATTAACACCCCAAGAGGCAGGGAATCGAAGAGTCTATCCCTTACTTGCCCAGAAGTTATAGCCATTGTCTGAAGAGAAAAAATGGGTCTCTTTTGACAGTTGTTTTCTTTGTATATTAGAACACGAATTTCAGAGCCATACAACAAAGAACATAGAGGATGAATCAATTTTTTCTTCCTTCATCTGCAATCAAATATCTTTTGATTGATGTTCAGAGTATTCCTTGATTTGCGATTAAACTATGGTACATCTAAATTTTTGCAGATTGGATTCAAATCCTTTTACTGACCTCTCTTGTTGTTTCTCAGAACTTTCCAAACTCTTGAGATGCTTTTGTACTTTGTGTTGTGATCGTTATTTTTGTGATGCCTTCTTAATTGCAAGTTTATTGGGATTTTGTTTCATGTTAATAGAGTATGACTTTCTCCAATGTATGTAGCCTCTCTTTTCCATTCTCCAGTGAAGATTAGCACACTTCATTATCCAATTGGGATTACTGAACTCTGGTATTTAGTTGCTTATGTAGTAATATGACCCCATTAATATGTGTCCACAGCTTGTTTGAGATCAGAGAAAACTTTGAATATCATCTTACTTTCAATCTTAGTAGGTAATTCTCTGTTTATGTACTGTGATAATTAATCAACTTTATGTCACTACATACATGTGCATTGTGGAAAAGATTGTAATTTTCTTATTAAAGGACTTGACATACTAATGAAGGCATTATAAACCATAAGCTGCATTGTAAGCCATAAGCTGCATAGTTCTTGTAACTTCCAAGAGTTCTTATTATAGAACAATTTGGAAGTTACATGAGTTTCATATGTAATGTCTGTTGTAACTTTTATCTGAGTATTGTTTGTTTCTAAGAGTTTCAGAAGACTGCACCAATCATATTTGATTATTGATTTTCAAGTTCTAAGAAGACCTTTCTTTTCGAAGTAGTAAATTTTGGACATTACAGACATTTGATGATCCATTAAACCTAATTCTAATTTATACACGATAAAACAAATCTATAATTGACTTCTGCAGATAAAGCTCAACCTTAGATCTCTATCGAGTCATCACATTAAAGAAAGAATTCAAAATTGCAGATTGTTAAATTTTTATGAATCACTTTGCTTAAGTTTCAAATGGTGGAACAGTCCAAGATTGGATTAAATCCCAATACCTAATATACTTCAAAGACAGTAAAATTGCTAATAGCTTAACATTGATTTCATGCTCACAAATTTGTGCCGAACCATATATTATAAATTTATGATCCAATAGGGATTGTCGAATAATGTTGCAATGTTGTTGAGGCCTATAGAAGTCAACTACAACTCAAAGGTCACAATGGTAAGTTATATTGCAATTTCACTAAATATTTTGGAGTTTGAGCAAATCTAATCTTGGATGAGTTTAGAGGTTAAGTACATGACAATTGAATTGAATTTGAATTCTTGATGAGGATAAATTTGACAAATTTTATTGAAACTATGAGTATTCATGGTTGGTTGTTGCTTCACATGGTATGGCTCTCAAGCCAATTGAATTCTTGATGAGGAGAAATTTGACAAATTTCATTGAAACTATGAGCATTCACAGTTGGTTGTTGCTTCACATGGTATGGCTCTCAACCCAATATAAGGAGTCACTTGTATAATTAAATAGTAGGTTGTTTAGCAGTAGAAATCAAAATATATGTACAAATCATTGAACCATATTATTTTTAGAAAAATTGTTGATAATGGGTATAAACTCTAACTAGTAAGGACACTATCTCTTCCAATTTTGTTGAATTTCAGTTAGAAACAATAATAGATATTTGCTTTCTATAGAAGCAATTGACGCTTAGTTTGGAGCTTCCCATAAAAACATTAGGTTCACAAGTGAAACATATACTTTAAAGTTGTAGGTTTGAAAGTCTTCTCCTCTAATACTCATTTGCTATGAACCAAATTATCAAAAATAACGTAATGAACATTAACTATTTTGGAGTTTGAGCAAACTCCAAATCTAAACCTATACATAACAATTGAATTGTTGAAAAGAAGTTTGACAAAATTCGACAAAATTAGTTGAACTATGAGCATGCATGGTTGGTTGTTACTTCACATGATATGGCTCTCAAGCCGATAGAAGGATTCACTTGTATAAGTAAATAGTAAGTCACCTTAGCACCAAGCACTAATAATCAAAAGATATGTACAAATCATTGCACCATGCTATTTTTAACAAGTTTTTGAATTGAATATAACCCCAACTTGTAAGCTTGAATTGAATATAACCCCAACTTGTAAGCAAATTAGCTTTTCTAATTTTGTTGAAATTTTAGTTTAGAAACAATAACAAATCTTTGCTTTTCAGAGAAGCAAGTGACACTTAGTTTGGAGCTTCTCATAAAAACATATAACTTCATGAGTGAAACATATATTTTGAAGTTGTAGGTTTGAGGATTCTCTCTTGTAATACTCATTGTTATGAATGGAATTTACCAAAAATAACATAATAAACGTTAATTATGCTAAAAGATGAGGCACATGGCTCTCATGATATCAATAATGATAAGTTAGAAAATGACTCATAAAGTTATTAGGAGAATAACTCCTCATAACCATAAAGATAACAACATCAAATGATCATATGCCAGTGTGTATATAAATGATTATACTAATCTCTTATATACACTAACTCTCACTAATTACTCATGTGAGCCTAGTGTCATGACCATTAGAGTTTGACTAGATTAGTTTAGATAGCTTTCTCACAACATCAAGGCATGTACAACTTAAGCAAAGAAGTCATCAAAAAAAGCAATTTCAATGTTTTCTTACAGTAGTAATGGAGAAGTCTAAATGAGCACATAGTTAGACAAATATATATGTTCTTGTTTGGTAGAGGGTGCATGCATGCCTTCAATTAATTTTAGTTTATGACAAGTTAAGATTCAATGGTACCAATTTAAATGGAGTTAGTATATTTTGATAGTGTTTCTTTTGTTAGTCTTTAGTTTAGGTTTTAGTTTAGTTCCCTTGTAGTATGCATGCATATCTAAATTTAGACATAGTGCATGAGAGAGAGGAGTTTTCTAGATTTAGTTAGGGTGTTTCCTAAAGAATGATAACACATGCTTACATTTTGTCAATCTTCTCTAGATAGGCACTCAATAATAATAGAAAGTTTCTTATGCATGTTATGCTACTCAAATTTACAGATAGGGTTTTCTATCCTACCTAAGCACAATTTGGAGATGGAATGAATTAATTGTACCCTACTCTTAGTCTATGAAAGAGTTAGAGGATCTTCCATTAAGCTTGTTGGTGACCTTATGTGTTTTTTTTTTTCCAGTATAAAAAACAACATCTTTCATTAATAATGTGAAAGAGGTTACATTAGCTATAGTTTGTGTGCTAACATTGCACCAATAATTAAGAACAAAAACCAGCGGGAGCAGAGGCTGCAAAAAGACAAAAATCAAGACTGGATCCTCCCATAAAGAGGAAAGAAAAGAGAACAAAATGTCGTGATCATGTGCAAAAAATCAAACAAGCGATAACAAATAAGTGCCCTGCCACAAGAACAGAGTACACAGTGAAGACACCAATGATGTTAGAACATAAGGGTCCAATAGAGAAGAACCAAAAGGAAGAAAAATAAACAGAGCCCCCGCTAGAACAAAAATGCCCCTGAGGTGATGATTGAACCATTGACCAGGTAGCCAAAACAAATCTTCCCAGGCAGAATAAATGCACCACACTTAGAGAGTTGGTAAGTCAATGCATTCTTCTCCCTAAAGATGTGGCAGAAATAAATGGAGCTGAAGTAAGCCTTCAAAGATGAAATTTGCTCCAACCAGCGGATTAAGGAAGGCACAGTAAGAGAGTGATGGCCCATGGCCCAATCAATCACTGTCTTCGAATCTCCGACAATAAGGATCTCATCAACAACTAGCCAAGATGCACAATGCATAACACCCCATAAAGCCAAAATCTTTGCTCTCATATTGGTGCCATAACCACCAGAGCAATAGAAATGGAAAGCATGGGAAGAGTTGAGAATGATATTGGAACCACACCCACACACACCACTTGCAGAGGCACTATCAAAAAATCCAATGGGATATGTGTCAAGGTGCTTAATAATTTATGATTTAAGTTATAAGATTATAATTTATTATTTTCTAGACTTAATAAAATAGTGACACATATTTGAGAGTTTTATTTTCCATGTATTTTATGGTAGTGTTTCAACTCACATCTATTTGTAGATTAGTGTATTTGAAGGATGTTTTTTGATAGGGTTTTCGTATTAAAGTTACTCAAGGTTAGTTTTTCTTTGAGTGCATAATTGGAATACCATGGTTTGAGTAATTTTAGTATGACATCTAAACACATTTATTGAAAATTTCTAGGATTCAATGTATGGGTATGCCTGCAATCTACAAGAGGGAGGAGTTAGAGGCTTTTAGGAGTGGAATTCCATAGTTTTAGTGAAAAATCATATCCATGCTTGATAAGCGTTGAAGAATGAGATGCCTAAGATCTTCCAATAATTGGAAGGTTGTGTGAGATCTCAATTGTTGATTTGTTTATGTGTTTTTGAAGAGTTGTGGTCATGACCAATTATAGTCTCTTAAGTTGTCATTTTTTGGAGGGTGCTTCCATTTGTCTTTCATGGAAGTGCATGTTACAGAGTGATGAATCTCTTGGAAGAGATTAAGTTGTAGTACCTTGTGGAAAAGGATGTGGTTCTTCCCCTAGATCCCTATTAGGATTTTACCGAGCACATTGGGAAATTGGTCAAAGCAAAGGAAATCATTCTAGATTCGATGAAGGATGATCTAACTACTCATATCATAAAGAGGAAGATGACAAAGGATATGTATAATGCCATGCTCTCCTTGTACCAAAGTAAGAACATGTCCAAGATAATGTTGTTGAAGAAAAAACTAACTAGTAGCAACATGAGAAACATTGATAAAATAACTAGGAATATCACAAAGTTGAGATATCATCTTGTAACAATTGGTGGCAAGATGGTAGAAAATGAGTTAATTTAGATTTGTTTGAATGGAGTTGGTCCATCTTGGCATGCTTTTTACAATGTCTATGTGCTTATGAGAATATACCTTCATTTGAATGTCCATGTGATGCCTTTGTCAAGGAGGAGATGAGATTGAAGATAGGTTTAGGAAACTATGAGGATGTACTAGACCTATCCATCATTGAGAAGGTGAGGAAGGAGGGAAATAAAGCAAGATTTGGGAAGGGTTAGAGGAAAATGTAATATTTAGGGTATTCTAACTAGAAGAAGGATTTGAGTCATATCAATTGCTTCAAGAGCAACAAACATGACCACTTTTCTTGTTAGTGTCCTAAGAAGAAGAAGTGGAAGAGTAAGAAACAACATCACTAGATATTGTCTGTAGGAAGTGCAAAAGTTTCAGGTGTGGATGTGTTCAACGCCAGGCTTGACATTACCTTTGCTAGGATGTCATGCCTTTCCATTGACATATTTTTAAGTGTTGGGTGGTATATAGATGGTGAATCCTTTTGATATATGATGTAAAATATATTGGCCTTATGTAATTTAGAGGAACAAGGAAATATAGGTGGATTTTGGTGATGCTGACAAGTGTTCAGTGAATGGGTTGGGATCTATCTCATTCCACATGCTAGCAAGAGAAATTTAATGGATCATCAAATGTCTGTAATGTCCAAAATTTACTACTTCGAAAAGAAAGGTCTTCTTAGAACTTGAAAATCAATAATCAAATATGATTGGTGTAGTCTTCTGAAACTCTTAGAAACAAACAATACTCAGATAAAAGTTACAATAGACATTACATATGAAACTCATGTAACTTCCAAATTGTTCTATAATAAGAACTCTTGGAAGTTACAAGAACTATGAAGCTTATGGCTTACAATGCAGCTTATGGTTTATAATGCCTTCATTAGTATGTCAAGTCCTTTAATAAGAAAATTACAATCTTTTCCACAATGCACATGTATGTAGTGACATAAAGTTGATTAATTATCACAGTACATAAACAGAGAATTACCTACTAAGATTGAAAGTAAGATGATATTCAAAGTTTTCTCTGATCTCAAACAAGTTGTGGACACATAGTAACGGGGTCATATTACTACATAAGCAACTAAGTACCAGAGTTCAGTAATCCCAACTGGATAATGAAGTGTGCTAATCTTCACTAGAGAATGGAAAAGAGAGGCTACATACATTGGAGAAAGTCATACTCTATTAACATGAAACAAAATCCTAATAAACTTGTAATTAAGAAGGCATCACAAAAATAACGATCACAACACGAAGTACAAAAGGATCTCAAGAGTTTGGAAAGTTCTGAGAAACAACAAGAGAGGTCAGTAAAAGGATTTGAATCCAATCTACAAAAATTTAGATGTACCATAGTTTAAACGCAAATCAAGGAATACTCTGAACATCAATCAAAAGATATTTTGTTGCAGATGAAGGAAGAAAAAATTGATTCATCCTCTATGTTCTTTGTTGTATGGCTCTAAAATTCATGTTCTAATATACAAAGAAAACAACTGTCAAAAGAGACCCATTTTTTCTCTTCAAACAGTGGCTATAACTTCTGGGCAAGTAAGGGATAGACTCTTCGATTCCCTGCCTCTTGGGGTGTTAATAACATGAATGCACAAATAAGTTAATAACACACAAACAATTGAACCGCTTGGGCATCAGAATTTTTCCTTGTGAAAGTCAAATCTGGTGGAATTTTTGTGTGTGAAATCCAATGAAAGCTGCCTCAAATCGTCAATAAGAGCAGCAGGACCATAGTAGAAAACCCTTGAGTGCAGATCAAGTAGAGAAAGAAGTGAGGCTTCAAAGGATTAGTTGACAATCTGTCACAGAACAGCCATCAGATCATTGACACAAGGTTAGGTTGGAGAAAATCATACCCACTCTGGAGTCTTTGTGCTTGAGAGCAATACTCTTGAAGACGTTTCTCCAATTAGGCTTGGCAAAGTGTGTGCAAAGCTGTGTAGATTAATTGAATCAAATTCCCATAAGCATTGACAGAAATTCTTCATTCACATGAACATGTAAATCTTGAATGTTGTAATGTGATTGACTTACCCTGGTGCCCGATACAATATCTACACCATGTTTGGCATGATTTAGTGGCTGCAACATAGCGATCAATGTTGATCGAGCATCACCCTCTTCATAAACACTTGTGCAATAGTTGTTCAACTCAATTATGCCCTGACAGTGATTCATTCCTTGCTTCAATCAACATCATTGAATCGCAAGGGCGTGTATAACAGAAGTAAAGACTTGAAGGTGTGTACCTTTTGATCAATTTCTGCCACTTTATTCATGACTCCCTTGAACCAATCAAATGATCCTTCCTCTTTAGTAACCCAGTAGAAAAATGCATGAACTGTATTGAAAGGTTTTTTCTCACGCTTCCCTACATTTGCAATGCTCTGCAAATGCTAACCATTTAGAGGAGAAAATCAAAGATTTAAGCTCGGGGATCAAAACGAAAATGAAAACTTTTAAAGAAACTTACGCCTTCTTCCTCAGATACTTTCATATGGTTGACAATGTCTTTGAGAATGCTGATAAATGGAGTGGCTTCGATTCCTAGACCAACAAGAAGCAAGACATCATACTTTTTGTAGTCTTGTGCTGGTGCTCCATAAGGCCCATCGATTAGCAACCTCGGAAATCTGTTACACAAGCAATGATATTTGTTCAGCTATGAAAACTAGGTTGAATGTCTATCTGACATATTGCTGGACAAAAATAGATAATGCTTGATGATCCATTTTCCTTGGGTTGGTTTTTCCTTGCATATAATCTGCTCTCAACAGGCCACTTTTCCCACCCATTGGAGGCTCACATACCTGTACAATGAAAATAACAGCAACAAAACGCGGGCTCTTCAAAACAGGGGGTTTATTGTCATGTAAACCATGGCGATTGTTCCAGCGTCAAGTCCACTTGTCTGCATGTCAGCGCCCAAAATCTATCTGTCAATTTAATTGTTGAGGATACTCGGTGTCCTCAAGGGTTTTACAATGAAAATAACAGCAACCAGCAACCAGTGACGAGCTGCAGAGTTTGGCGAGCTGCAGAGTTTAGGAATTGCATAGCGGAGGAATTGCAGAGCGGGAGGCGCCGAGTCGAGGAGGAAGGTGAGTGAGCAGCCCGCGCAATTCCTCATTTCGAATTTCCAATGGCAATAACTCTCCAGCTTGGACCCGATCTGTCAGGGGATGTCAGGATTGCCAACCCCGATCGGATCTTCTGTCAGGAATGTCAGGATTGCCAGGGGAGGGTAGTGGAGAAGGAGGGTGGCGGAACTAGGGGAAGGTGGCGGAGGGCGGAGGGATTGCCGGTGGCCGAAGCCGGATGATTTTCCGACCGGTGACGGAAACGGGCCATTCTACCGCCTAGATAGACTACTCCATTAAAATATCTTCACTATAAAATAAAATAAAATTAATAATTATAAATGAGATACAAAACTTATTAATGTGTCACTTCTACTAATGGTTCGTAATGTTGTATTTCTCCCTCCACCAAGGCCACTTAAGAAACATAAGTCTTATTCATTGCCAAGATCTTTTGAATCTTGATCACTAAATCAATCTTTTACAAATATTTCCCCATATTGGAAGACATCACTTTTAGGAATATTTCCCCATAGCAGAAAAATAGATAAGCAATCACTTGACTAAAAAGCATTGAAAAAGATTTTAATAACGTCTTACCCTTCTTATAATATCAATTATTAATAATTAAACCAGTTTAAATCTATCTTAACTCAATCTACCAAGCACTAAAAAAAATCAAATGTATTCAAATATATTTTAACTTTAAAAAACATTTACACCAAACAAATTTAATCCTCTAAATTCTTGATAAATCCTAAGCTAATAATTAAACAATACCCTACAAAACATTAAGTGAAATAAACCGTAATTTGAAAAGTTTGATAACTCTGATGAGTAGCTCTCAATTCTCCAAAGTTCCATAAGGTCAGGGACTCCGTGGTTTGAGCAGACTAGGCATGAGGCCTTTCGGGTGGGCCCGCCCAGGATCATTCCGAGGAAAAAAAATGTTGAGACGTTTGGTGTGTGTGGGGCCGGTACAAATTTAAGACCTTTAGGAAGTGGGGCATATTAATTTAAGACGTTAAGGGTGTGGGGCTGTACCAAACTACACAAATATTGCCTTCCAACTGTCAACAAGAACAGCAATGAAGGGGAACAACCAGAGTGCCGCGGCCTCATGTTGCGACAAATCCGACGAGAATAAAATTCAAAAAATAATGGGAACACGCTTCTCCTGCATTAAAATAAATGCTTGATTCCAACGAACACTGATGGAAAATGACCGTTATGTCTGCACTCTGTCAGCACGACCCCTTGTGTGCGAGTTACTGGAAAAAAAATAATAAATATTAAGTTGAAACTTCCCCTTCAGTGTGACAGTATTACTCTACTGCAATTCCTGCTGTCTTAATTCCCCATTCCTTCCTGCAAGCGCCACATTTCGACAGCGAAAGGCCGATCAAGCATATATATTCGCTGCGCCTTGGATTCGATCCTGCGACGATCTATTACAGGGAAGCTCGGCTCGGTTAGTTTCTGCTTACATGGCTTCGGAGCGCCTGATCGCAGCGCTGGCAATGGCGCTCTTACTCGGTGAGAACTCTGGGAAGAAAACCCTCTCGGAATATAACTCTGGCGAACGTCTGACTGATCGATTTGGAATGTTTGTTTGTTTGTTTTGTTTTGTTTCAGGGTGCGGTGGAGTTAGCGGAACAGTGTTCACATTGGTGAACCGGTGCTCGGAAATGATCTGGCCGGGCGTCCTGACGGGAAGTGGCGGGGCGTCCCTCGCTGGAGGTGGCTTCGCCCTCCCACCGGGCCAATCCACGCCGCTGGAGGCCCCCGCGGGCTGGTCTGGCCGCTTCTGGGGCCGCACGGACTGTGCCTTCAACGCGTCGGGCGCCGGCTCCTGCGCCACGGGCGACTGCGGGCGCGGCCTCATGTGCGATAACGCCGGCGGGGTACCGCCGGTATCCCTGGCAGAATTCACGATCGGTAACAACGGCAACAAGGATTTCTACGACGTTAGTCTCGTCGACGGCTACAACGTCCCATTGAGCATCAGCGCTGCGGGCGGCAACGGGGACTGCCGGACTGCCGGGTGCGTCGCAGATCTTCGGAGCAGCTGCCCGATCGCGCTCAGCATCGGGGGCAGCGACGGGAGGGTCATTGCCTGCAAGAGCGCCTGCAATGCCTTCGGAAGTCCAGACTATTGTTGCACTGGCTACCACAGCACCGCTCAGACGTGTCCTCCTACCGAATACTCTAAGGTTTTCAAGGCTGCCTGCCCTACGGCGTACAGCTACGCTTATGACGATGCCTCCAGCCTAATCACTTGCAGCCAGGCAGATTATACCATCACCTTCTGTCCATCAGCCGCAAGTAATTAGAGGGAAATTTTCTTCATTCATTCTGTAATGTTCTCTGATAATACCTGCATATATTGAAGCAATTTTTCCTAAATTTCGTTTTGGGTAAATCTACGGTCGCTGCATCTTCGAATGAAGAAACCCACTTCCGCATAAAGTGAGCGGAGGAACTATTTTTTTTCCTGAAAAGAGATAAACATTTACCGCTTGAATTTAAAATAAAATTGTAGAGTAGCTTTGTCTTTTGTAGTTGGAAGGGTATATGTATATGTAATTGTATGGTACAATTTACTTCATTTGAAGATCAATATTTTTGTACTTGCACTGTCGCACCATCTCTCCTGTACTTCGGAATCTCTACACTGAAAAAAAACAAAACTCGAGAATCTCTACACACTGAAAAAAACAAAACTCGAGACTAGACAGTGGATATGAATGGACAACAGTCTAATGAAAGCACCATTCCCATGTGTTTCAGTTTTTTTGGTTCTTTTTTAACTTCCTTCTTGACCGTTACAGATTTGTGTTAATTTTTAATGACAACTATGATGAGATGTAACGTTTGAATGGGAAGTATGATAATGTGGTTTTTTTAATTATTTTTTTAAGAATTAAGAAAGAATTAACTTGAAAAAAATAAGATACGATAAGATTATCAATATAAAAGGATTTTAAATGCAACATCATGTTATAATAAGACTTAAACCTCGGTGGGGACGGTTTTTTTTTTTAAGTTATTACTTTTCCACTATTCACGTTTGGAAAAACATTATTACTTTTCGTGCTGTTTAGGTGTGGAGATTTATTTTATTTTATTTTTAATTTTTCTGACATTATTACTTTTCGTGCTGTTTAGGTGTGGAGATTTATTTTATTTTATTTTTAATTTTTCTGGTTACCTGTGTAGAGTTTTTCAAAAAAAAATATTATTTTTTTATATTAAAATTTGTTAGGTTTTTTTTTTAAATTATTATTTTTTTGTGTTATTAAGAATTAAAGAAGAGTTAACATATATAAGATAATTAGTATAAAGACAATTTTAAATGGAGTATTATGTCACAATGATATTTCAACTTAGATATGGTCACACCACTTAGATTTCCATGGTGTGCGGCACTCCCGAGATTTCATATCAAGACACTCAACTACTTTTTCACGGACTATGATTCTTGCCTATGTGTTCTATAGCGAAATCACCATTAACTTTGTAGAATTAAGTTTTCAAATAACTTCCACGCAATAGTCAAAAACTTTGTCTTTCCAACACTTAGTCAATTCTTAAATTAACCTTTAATAATTCATTTACTTCTTTACAATGTATAATAAACAACAACAATAAACCAATATATAGGAATGAACATCAATAACACATTTCAACAAGTACCAACATGCATAGTACAACAATAGAAACTCTTCCCTTTGTATTAGCTTCAACTTCCAAATATAATGTACAACAATTTTACAAAGGATGGACCAGTCATGGCTTAACCAACATGCTACCCAAAATTCTTCCAATTTATAAGGTCATGGCCAGCCTTAAGGCTAGCACCTTGACCAACAAGACCAACAGAAACAAAACACAATCCTTACAATAGAACTTGGGTAGCCAAAGTTGTTTCCAACCAAAGACATCTGAAAACCAACAAACTCTTTGCGCCAAGAGGTGCATTCTTCAGCCAAGTATGACCCGATGTGTAAGTATGTTCATGCGCAAAATTAAATTTTAATTAATGTCAGCCTACATAAAAATAAAAATAAAAATAGAAATCTAAATAATGTTTATGTTCATCTCGAATAAATAATAATGATGAAAATAGAAAAAAATAATGTTAACCCGAAACAAAAATGAAAATAACCATATAGATAATAAATAAATAAATAAACTATAATACAATTATCTCATGTGTTTAGATAAAAAAAAATTACAATACAAGTATCTCATGCCTTTAATGGTTCTTTTATCATATACGTTAAATTTGAATGGATCATAAATTTACCTTCAATAAAATTGTTTACCACATTAAAATTCCAAATCAAGTAAAATTTTAAACATCTTTACTCTTTACTAAAGTCACTACTATTTCTTAAATCAAAGTAAAAAGGTTAATTCAAGACAGAATCAAAATCTTGGTGTGAAATCTTTTAACATTTCTTTTAATTAATTATTAGTAAAATGAATATTTAAAAGGAAAACCATATCCTGGATATATTAAAATCTATATACACATAAATATTTCCATGTCAAAATTGTAATATTAAAAAATATTCATTTGATATAGTTTTATTATAATTTTTTTTATTATGCCATGTAAAAAACATCATTAAATCTAATATTAATAAGGAAAGATTAACATTCATATTAATATTATTATTAAATCTAATATTAATATTAATATTATTCAACTTAATAGCTTTTAATTAATACAATATTAAATTTAATATAATATTATTTTTTATATTATAATGATATATATTAACTCTAGATATATATGGGAGGGAAGAACAAAGACATAGAGTGATAGAGGTGGAGAGATAGAGGAAGTGAGAGAAAGGAGGAGAGGGGGAGGGATAGTCAGATGGAGTTGTAAGGAGAGAAAAGGAGGGAAGAAGAAATACATAATGATAGAAAATTGGAGAGAGAGGGAGTGACAAGAAAGAGATGGAGAGAGAATGTTTATGGTTGGGGATGAGATAGAGAGACAAAGAAGGAGATATGGAGAGAAGGGGGGGCAGAGGAGAGAGGGAGGGAGGTAGTGACAGAGATGGAGGGAAAAAAGAGAGAGAGAGAGAGTTGAGGGGGAGAGATAGATGGAGGTGGGAGAGAAGGGGAGAGAGAGGAAGGAAGAGACTGAGGATGTGAGAGCGAGAAGGAGAGAGGAAGAGGGAGAGAGAGAGAGGAAGGTACGAAAGGAGGAGAGGGGGGGAGGATAGTCAGATGGAGTTGTAAGGAGAGAAAAGGAGGGAAGAAGAAATACACAATGATAGAAAAGTGGAGAGAGAGGGAGTGACAAGAAAGAGATGGAGAGAGAATGTTTATGGTTGGGGATGAGATAGAGAGACAAAGAAGGAGATATGGAGAGAAGGGGGGGCAGAGGAGAGAGGGAGGGAGGTAGTGACAGAGATGGAGGGAAAAGAGAGAGAGAGAGAGTTGAGGGGGAGAGATAGATGGAGGTGGGAGAGAAGGGGAGAGAGAGGAAGGAAGAGACTGAGGAAGTGAGAGCAAGAAGGAGAGAGGAAGGGGGAGAGAGAGAGAGGAAGGTACGAAAAAAGACATAGAGAGAAAGGGGGAGAAAGAGAGAGAGGAAGGTACGAAAAAAGACACAGAGAGAAAGGTGGAGAGAGTGAGAAGGAGTGATAAAATAGATGCAGAGAGAGGAGAGCATGAGGGAAGAGAGATAGAATGGGGGAGAGAGGAAGAGAATGGGGAAGAGAGAGAATGAGGGAGAGATAGATAGATATGGAGAAAGAGTGTGTATGTTTTGGTGGTGATATAGAAAGACAAAAGAGAGATAGAGGGAGATAGAGATATATATGGAAGGTGAAGAGAGGGAAGAAGAAAGAGATAGAGTGAGGGAAAGATAGATAAATATGGAGAGAGAGAGAGAGAGCATGTGTGTTTGGGGGGTGAGATAGAGAGACAAAGCAGAAGAGATGGAGGGAGATATAGATATAGATGGAAGGGGGAGAGGGAGGAATATTTATTGCACTAGATGCATTGATTTCAATGTAGATGGTGATTTCTAATCTTATTTGATTGATTGCAATGAAGGAGATAAACTAAATTAGAGGGGAGAGGAGGAATGAAGAGAGAGAGAGAAGGAGAGGACTGAGAGAGGGAGAGAAGGCTAAGAGAGGGAGAGGGAGACACAAAGATGGAGGAGGAGAGAGGAGGAGAGAGGGAGGGAGAAAATGACAAGGTTAGAGGGAAAAGAGGAGAGAGAGAGAGAGAGAGAGATGGGGGGGAGAAAGGGATAGAAAGGAAGGACGAGAGAGAGGAGGAGAGAAGGAGGGAGAGTGAGGAGGAGAGAGGGATGGACAAAGAGATGGAGTTAGAAAGGGAGAGAGGGAAGGAAGAAGAAAGACATAGAGAGAGAGAAGTGGAGAGAGAGGGAGTTCCAAGGGAGAGATGTAGAGAATATGCATACGTTTGGGGGTGAGATAGAGAGGCAAGGAAGGAGATATGGAGGGAGATATAGATATAGATGGAGGGGGGAGAGAGGGAGGGATATTTATTACACTAGATGCATTGATTTTAACACACTTGGTGATTTCTAATACTATTTGATTGCTTGCACTAGATGCACTGATTTCAATGTAGATGTTGATTTCTAATTATATTTGATTGTTTGCACTAGATGCATTGATTTCAGTGTAAATGTGATTTCTAATCCTATTTGATTGCTTGCACTAGATGCATTGATTTTAGTGTATATGTTTTCTAATTCTATTTGATTGCTTGCACTAGATGCATTGATTTCAATGTAGATGTTGATTTCTAATTATATTTGATTGCTTGCACTAGATGTATTGATTTCAGTGTAGATGTTGATTTTTTATTATATTTGATTGCTTGCACTAGATGCATTGATTTCCGTGTAGATGTTGATTTCTAATCCTATTTGATTGTTTGCATTAGATGCATTGATTTCAGTGTAGATGTTTTTTTTAATCATATTTGATTGCTTGCATTAGATGCATTGATTTCAGTGTAGATGTTGATTTCTGATTTGATGTAACTGGATGTATGATGGTACATTAATTTTAAAGTGATTGGATTAACAATGTGATTGATTTTAGTGTAAGTACAAAAAAATTATTGACAATGTGCATTGATTTTTGTGTTATAGTAATTCAACCTATTAATATTGGAGAGCAAGAGAGAAAAGGTAAGATGTTTACTACAATAGCTCGAGTTAAATATTTGAATGGTTTACGATTTCAACTGCACTTTTCATATAATCAATATGAAAATATGGCAAAACTAACAGGGGTGAAAATAAGAATAGTAGAAGAAAATAGTTGAGATTGATCACAATGAAGACTATTTGTAATTGACTACATTCTTATTATTCACATTTTTTTCCATTCAACACTATTACATTGTCACTTTGGTTTCAAAAAATTTATTTCATCATTTTTCATAATTAAAGTTATTAACAATATTTATCATCTCAACAAATTGAGGTAACTCAACAAATTTAAAATTAAAAATACTCTTCAAGATATATTTAGTAATACCTGGAGGGACACTATTAAGAATTTATTAGTTGTCAAAAATTGTGATGCCTAAAGTTAAATGAAATAGATGTGAAATATTAATCCTCCTATAAGCTATTGACAAGATTGTCTTCCTTCTTCATCACCAACTAATTACTAATGGACAATTACATACATATATAAAAATATAAGACAAACACTATAACATTCACAAACATTACCATCCAAATCCAACCTCATAAACACACAGACCACTCAAAGCATCCAAACACAGACTTACAAACCATTCAAGGCAAGCAACGTAGACTAAACTAAATAATAAAATTATATGGTAATGCCAGGAAAATAAAACATAATGTAAATTTCAAAGTTTGAAGTTTATCTCAAACATATACATAATAATGATAATCTAAAAATATGACATTGTTTCCCTCAGCTGGAACTAGCGTAGATCCATCTAACTTTATCTATCATGCACCGAGAGGGATCGAATTCCTCAAGGTGCAAACCTTTCCTCAAATTATACACTCCAAAAAGAAATTTTGCACCTCGAAAAATTTGATCCCTCTTGGCGCATGATAGATCCCGAGTTAGATGGATCTAGGCTGGTACTTTTCCTAGCTTGCGCTAGGGTGAGCTCACCTCAACGCCCCTTTGCCTTCGTTTTTTTGTCCTTTCTCAAGTTATCTACCTCAAACTCATGTGCACTTCAGACCTTCGGCTATCTCTATGTTTTTTTCTTGATGCCTTAGATTGTGTAGCCTCCTTTTTAATTATATGTTCCCTACCCAAACCTTGGTTTAGGTTGACTCGTTCTTCTCCATGCAAGCGCCCCTCTATTTGGATTCCTTAGCATGCGCCACACATGACGCTCAGCGTTGGACACCCAGTGCCCTGCCATCGTGTGGGTGCACCCATCCATGCTATTGTGCACCACATGTCTACTCGTAGCAATGTTGAATCGACCGCCTGCTCGTCATGCCTGCATGTTTATCCAACTTGCGCGGCGCGTCCAATGTTCAACCAACATAACCACTTGGAGTATTTTCCCACTAGCACTTTCCTATTAAGAATGTGTTGCATGGGGTTACAATCAGAAATAATGATAGTTTTGCGCAGTAGAATGTAGCGATGAAAACGTTAGACAACTTGTACAACTACCAATGCAGATTTATCTACATGTGAATATTTAAATTTGGAAATAGTGAGGTTCTTACCAATCTGGTAAATCATGTGTGAATCATGCTCTTGGACAAGTACCATGGAAATGGCACTGTCTGAAGTAGTTAGATATAAAAGTAGTCTCAATGATAATATGGGGGTTGTAACAATGATGTGTTATTCAACACATTTTTCAAAGCATCAAATGCTTTCTGAGCAGTACCATCCTAAATAAAGGGAATCCATTTCTTCAAAAGTCAAATAAAACCATTTGTAAGCTCAATGTAATTGTGAATGCAACGACGTAAAAAAATTTCCTTCCCTTGCAAACTTTGGAGTTGGCGTAAAGTGGATGGAGGAGGTAAATTTAGTATAGTCTCAACCTTCAAGATATCAACCTGGATCTCTTACTTGGATACAATGAAACCTAAGAGACATCTAGATTCCACGCAAAAAACTTATTTATATGGATTTATGCAAATATTGTAATATCAAAATTGAAGAAAAATGGCTTGTAAATGTCATGGATGATCTTGACATTGTATATAATGTGTAGGTAATTCATCAAGATAAGGTTATACAATATTCTTAATGTCATGAAATTCATAAGACATGGCTCATTGAAAAGTAGCGTATGCATTTTTTAGCCCAAAAAGAAGCTTACAATAGGCAAATTTTCCCCAAGGACAAATAAAAGCAGTTTTATGTTGATCTGATGGTAGTATATCAATTTAAGTATAACCAGAGAATCCATCCATGAAGGAGAAAATTTCACTACGAACATGGTCATTGACAATATAGTTTATAGAAGGAGTTGGATAATTATCTTTAGTACAAGACTTATTGATATCCTTGTAATCAATACAAACGCAGATTCTACTCAATTTGTGGTTGACTAGAACAATATTGGAAACCCAATCGGTCAAAGGGATAGGATAAATAAAACCTTATTTAAGAAGTTTTTCAACTTCGGCTTTAATAGCCATGAATTTTTGTGGATGAACTGCAGGAAGATTTTTCTAAACAGGCTTAGTGTCATGATATGTCTTAATTTTGTGAATGAAAATCTGTGGGTCAATACCAAGAATTTCTTCGTAAGATCTGTTAGCTCTGCTATACAACATTGATTCTCCAAGGCCGGAGGTGAACTTAATCCTTGGTCGTGCTAAAAGGAGGTCCATACTGATCATTCTCACCTTCTCCTTTACCTCTCTCACCCTCCCTTTATCTCCATTTCCCGTGCACCTTTGTTAAAAGCCATAAAAACTCCTTTTCTTAAATCCCGAGCGTTAGAAAACAAAACCCTCTAAAACTATGCCCGTCGGACTCCACGCCTCCATAAACCCACCACCATAACCTTAGCCATTGATCTCCGCCACCTCGATCCAACGGTCCCCCGTCACATCCGACGAAAAACCCGCGCAATAAAATTTCCACCGTCCGATCATCTCCGCCGCGATCGGATGACAGTCGCTCTTCCTCGCACCTTCGAACTGCTAGGACGATAACACGCGATGAAAAGTGGTTTTGTCCTTTCCCCGCCGCCACGCGTCACACTCTGAGTGGTATCACACGCCATTGTACGTTTACCGCCCAACCCCCAACGCCGGTGCGAGCAATACCACTTACCGCCCGTCCTCCGTCCCCGCCCGTTAACTCCCGCGCGTCTCCTCCGTCCGATAGCCGTTGGATCTGTCCACCCGAGATCCAACGGCCCATGCTCACTCCACTTCCATATCTCCTGATACCCTCAACCAAGTAATCCCCGCCGTCTATCCCCTTAATCCGACGACTAGTCTCGCTCCTCCATCCGACTATTCCACCCACTGTGCAGTCCACGTACCTTAACCATTCCATGCTCCCGAAAGGACGAAGGTGACCAGTCTTCAGTACTAGGAGCATTTCCTCCTCAACAACTGCATTTAATAGACTGTATGGCCAATAAGGAAAAGGACAGAGCACGAACAGATAAATGCATTTAACAGTTATGGGACTTCATCCCATACGATACTCCAGCCGCCTGAAAGGATAGCAGAGCACCCGAGGAGATCAAATTCACTCATAGAGACAAGTAAACGCACTCAGAAGCTCCATTAGGCAACTAAATGCGGTTGGTGGTCAGTTATGACCCCTACATACTTAGAATGGCCGAGTGCCTTTGTAATGAAACTCTATATATACCCAGAAACAAGATGTAATCAAGGTTGATGGTTGTTGTTTTGATGTAAGGTTCAACTTCTGGAGACTGTAACTATTTTGGCACTTGCAGTGTCTCGTCTTCATTTTCAGCTAATACAAGCTTCTTTTGTTGTTAATTGCTCACTTTTCATTCTCCTTCTGTTCTAAGTTGTGCCTGATATGCTGTATTTCTTATCTCTTGATATTTAGCATTAGAGGAGCTATCATCCTACCTCTGTGTTAAAGTCTTGTATGTATCAATGAATGAGTTATTCAGGTTCTTTTCACCTAATTCCAGAGAGCTCTCATCCTGTCTGTGTGTTGGGGAATTAGATTTACAGAATTCTTTACTGATTGCAGTCGGCCATCACATGGTCTTGTTCATCTGCTGGTGTGGTCAGTATTCTCCATATTCACCCAATCCTTAAATTGTGAGTAATTGGTGGCTAAAGCCTTGTAGTCTGGGGGTGTTCACGCATGTCTAGAGTTAAGCTAAGTAGAAGTGGTTATCTGGCTTGAACAAGCATCATTCCTTCCATTCATCCATCTGCAACAATAAGTTGAATTTATATGTTCCCGAGCATCTCCAAGCTACAACCTAGGAGAGTTTCTTGGGGTGATAACATTAATTGGCGCTACTGCCGGGGAAGGAGATTGAAGCCCAGCTTCCCTGGGAGAATGACACAGTTCCATGCTTTGATGATAGACAAAGTCTGGACAAATTTCAGGTTGTAATCATCTATCTGGCGACTCTACTGGAGAACCAACCTAGTGGCGACTCCACATTACAGTTCTGGCGCAGTTCGTGAGGCATACCCAGAGAAATCCTCAGAAATCACCAGTTGACCTAATGCCTGACCCTGGGAAGATTTCTAAGCAAAGGAAAACATCACAAAAAGGAGCATCAGGATCAGGTAAGCCTAAGAAATTTTATGTATCTCTGCAAGAGAAGATTATAGCTGAGAATATACGGTTTGAAGATATAGAGCCTAGCACTGTTAGTGAATAAATACCTTCAGAGATTCATAAAGCTCCTTGCTCAGTCAGTTCCCCTTTGGATCTCAGTCCAAAAAAATCCTCCCATACAGTCCATCATACTCCATTGTTTCTGACATCCATTTCACTACTCCCTACTATTCAAACTGCTAATATCCTTCCACCTATCCCAGTCATAATAGGCCAGCAAGCACCCACTAAGATGGAAAGAATCATAGCTGCTAGGTATGGACCCCTGGTCTTACATGTTCCTTTGAATGCCATGCCTGCAGGAGAATATCATAAATACATGCCTAAGTTCACTGGGACAGAGGGAGTAATTGTTGAAGAACACCTTGAGTCTTTTTATAGTTATGCTGATAACCTAGATATCAGTGAAGATGATGTGTGGATGAGAGTGTTTGTCCAGAGCCTTGATGGAGAGGCTAGAAAGTGGTTTAGAGAATTGCCCCCTAGGTCCATAGCAGACATTGAAGCATTGGATGATGCATTTTTGAAGCAATGGGGGGATAAGAAAGACTTGCTCTTCTACCATACAGAGTTTGGAAACCTAAAGAGGGAGAATGGAGAATCATTTTATGATTTTAATAAAAGATTCAATCGTATGTATAGTAAGATACCAGCTGAAGTAAAGCCTACCCCCACCTCTGCCAAACTCACCTATTCCAATGCTTTTGACTCTGACTTCTGCCTGCTTTTAAGAGAAAGAATATGTGCCACTCTAGCTGAAATGCAAGATGCAGCTCTAGAGGTGGAATCGAATATCATGGCTGCATAAAAGCTCAAAAGTCATGCTGATAGGAGGAGACAGAGAGGTGAGGCTTCTTCTTCCTTTGCTTCATCTTCAAAACCTAAACTAGACAAAATGACTAAAATGATAGAGTCATTGGTTGCTGAGATATCTAAGCTGAAGGTTGAGCGGAGCTCTGGAAAGACAAGGCTTCCAAACACATTTGCTCCAAGAAATCCAAATCCTTTCAGAAAAGCAAATGAAAAATTGCAAATCATTCAAAGGGGTAAAGAAGCAAATGAAGAACAAAGAGTTAAGGCTCCTTTCCAAAATGTAGTCATGGAAGAGGAACAGCTTGAAGAACAGGATGAAATTCATTGCATATAAGATAAAGGCAGTGCTACCTTTTTGACATTGGCTGCCTATGAAGAATCATTGCTGCAGGACCAAACCAGTCAAAAGTGGGACAGAGAGGCTGTTCTACAAATGGATGAGCACCAAAGGTATAATCTAAGGTCAAAAGCAAACAATGTCAAGGAGAATCCTGCCCAAAAAGCTGTTGTCCCAAGAAAGCAATAGAATATCAGGCAGAAAAGACCGACAATTGATCTTGTCATCCTCAAGGCACCAACTCAAGAGGTAAGAGGTCCTGACAAGTCCCCTTCCCCTTTCAGTTTTGAATCAGAAGTCCAGAAGTTAAAAATATATGTACCTCTAATAGAACTTGTAAAGAGTGAAGTTTTTAGAAAGTGTATCCTTGATGCTCTTGAGTTGAAAGCCTCACAAGCCTCCACTGACTACGTCAATTTGCAAGATGATAAGCCTGCAGTTGTGCTTAGCCCAATGATTGAACCTGCTGATAATAGCTCCCCATCATTCTATGTCTCCCTGACCATTCATGATAAAACCCTCCATAACTGCTTGCTAGACACAAGGGCCAGCCACAATTTGATGCCTAAAGCTATCATGGAAGAGTTAGGCCTTGATATCATTAGACCATATCATGACTTATTCTCATTTGATTCAAGAAAGGTAAAATGCCTAGGATTAATCAAAGACCTAGCCATTACCCTAACTCAGCTGCCCATGAAGAGCATGATGATGGACATTGTGGTAGCAGATGTCCCTCCCAAGTTTGGCATGCTGCTGTCTAGAGGTAGGATTAAGAGACTAGGTGGGACACTACAAAATGATTTATCTTATGCCACTATCCCAGTCTTTGGAGGGGAAAGCAGGAGATTGTACAAAGAAGCATAGTTGGCCTACATCATTAGTGATGAGAAGAATCCTTCCAATCATCCCATTTATGCTGTGGACACCGACTTTGGAGCATGTATCCTCCAAATTGAAGAATCTCATAAGGCCTCAATGCAAATCAAGAAACCAGTGAATCAAGCCAAGAGAGAGCAAGGAAGTCAGGTTTGGCAGATGTTCTTTGATGGAGCATGTTTGAGGGAGACTGCAGGAGCAGGGGTGGTGCTGATATCTCCAAAACAAGAAAGCACACATCTGTCTTTTAAGCTGGCTTTCCAAGTCACCAACAATATAGCAGAGTATGAAGCTCTAATTTTGGGTCTCAATGCAGCTAAGGAAAAAGGAGTTAGGAACATAAAGGTGTTCGAAGATGTTGATCTTATCATTCAGCAAGTAAACAAAACATTTCAAGCAAAGCACCCAAGGCTGAAAGCATATAGAGATGAGGTATGGAGACTCAAAGATTCTTTTGATAGTTTTTATATCTCATATATCCCTAGAGTCAAAAATCAGCTTGCCGTGTCTGCTAGCATGTTTATTCCTCCCATGCCTCCCAGACTAGTTTATGAAGTTCAGATGAAATATAGACCATCCTTGCCTGATAATGTCTAGCATTGGAAAGTTTTTGAAGATGATGACGAGGTAAATAGATTTCTTCAAGTCATTAATGAGTTCTTAGAAATGCAAATTGACCAAGAGAATGAAGCCTTGGAGGAAAGCCCCCAGTCCCAGCTTAGAAACAAAATTGGCAAAGATAGCATTGTCCAACTACCCATCAATCAGATACCTAAGGGTCTAGTTCCTTTAGAAAGGTTGTTTGACCAGAATGATGTGCCTTATAAGGTTGCCCAAAAAGAAGACCAAGCTGCAGTCCATAGGCATAATATAGGGAGTCCAGAACAACCAAGATATATAAATATGTCCACTCACCTATCTGTTGCCCAGAGTTCTGAGTACTGAAATTTAATGAAGCAATTTACTGATGTTTTTTCCTGGGAATATAGTGACCTGAAAACATATGACAAAAGGATCATCCAGCATAAAATTCCTTTAGAGAAAGACACCATTCCTTTCAAGCAGAAACTGAGACCCATAAATCCTTTGCTCCTCCCATTGATTGAAAAGGAAATCAAGAAGTTACTGGCTGCCAAAATCATAGTCCCTCTCAGATATTCAAAATGGGTAGCCAACTTAGTGGTAGTGAGGAAAAAGAGTGGAGAAATCAGGCTCTTCGTGATTTCAGTAACTTAAACAAATGCTCTAAGAAAGACAATTATCCCCTACCTAAGATGGAGCATTTGCTATAGAAAGTATCAAGAGCCAAAGTGATGTCTTTCCTGGATGGATTTTCAGGGTACAACCAGGTTGCTGTACATCCAGACGACCAAGAGAAGACTGCATTCACCACTCCTTGGGGCACTTTTATGTATTCCAAGATGCCTTTTGGGTTGATGAATGCTAGAGCCACCTTTCAGAGGGCTATGGATATAGCATTTGTGGGAGAGAAGGACAAATTTGTCCTTGTCTACCTTGATGATATAATAGTGTACTCCAGCAGCCATCATGATCATTTGTAGAATTTGAAGAAAGTGTTCCTGAAGTGCAGAAGGTTTAGGATTTCGTTCAATCCTAAAAAGTCATAGTTTGCCTTAGAAGAGGGAAAGTTGTTAGGACATGTTGTTTCTGCTGCAGGTGTCAAGATTGACCTAGAAAGAGTCAGAGCAATACAAGCCTTATCTATCCCAAGATCAAAGAAGGATATCCAATCCTTTCTAGGCAAAATAAATTTTGTGAGGAGGTTTATTCCTAATTTTGCAGAACTTGTGAAACACATCACCTCCATGTTAAAAAAGGGGTCAGAAGTCAGATGGACTGATGCGGCAAGAAAATATTTTGAATCCATCAAAAGGGCTATCATGGAAGCTCCTACTTTAATCAGCCCAGATTACAGCAAGGAGTTCCATATATTTTCATTTGCTTCTGATGACACCCTTGCAGCAGTTTTGATGCAAGCAGATGAGGAAGGCTCAGAGCATCCAGTGGCATTTTTCAGCAAAACCTTAAGGGATGTCGAGCTAAGGTATGATATCATTGAGAAACAAGCATATGCTCTTATAAAATCTTTGAAAGCCTTCAGAATTTACATTCTGCACTCCAAGGTAATTGCATATGTACCCTCTGCTTCAGTAAAGGATGTCTTAACACAGCCTGATGTTGATGGAAGAAGGGCTAAATGGATTGCAAAGCTTATTGAATTTAACATAGAACTGAAGCCCACCAAGCTTGTCAAAGGTCAGGGCCTTGCCAAATTGATGGCCGAAGAAAACTGTAGAATGTTGGACATAAATCTCACAAGCACGTTCTCAGAAGATGGACAGGCAGCAGAAGAAACAGCTGAACCAAGGAAAGATCAATCATTGGCAGAAAATATAGCTTCTTGTGAATGGTATTCTGCCATGGCTCAATTCTTGCTGAAGCTGGAAATTCCTCTGGGCCTTAGTTCAATCCAAGCCAGAATTATTAAGCTCAGGGCAGCTAAATATTGCATTCATAAAAATCCACTCTACTAGAGGGACCCCTCTAGAATTCTTTTGAGGTGTCTGGACAAAGAACAATCCATGGAAGGCATGCAGCAGTTCCATTCCAGCATATGTGGAGGACATCATTATTGGAATACTACAGCCCACAAAATCCTCAGAGCTGGGTACTATTGACCCACCTTATTTTCTGATGTCTTTTCATTTGTTAAATCTTGTGACAGGTGCCAAAGATTTGAAGGGAAGCAGCAATTGAAGTCCCTACCCCTAAAACCCATACATGCTAGTGGCCCTTTCCAGCAGTGGGGCATGGATTTCATTGGAGAAATCAATCCACATTCCAGTGGCCAGCACAGATGGATCTTAGTAGCCACTAATTACTTCACTAAGTGGATTGAAGCAATCCCTACCAGAAAGGTTGATCACCATGTGGTCATGAAGTTCTTGAATGAAAATATTTTCACTAGGTTTGGTTGTCCACATAAACTAGTTACAGATAATGCAGCAGCCTTCCAGGCAAAAGAATTGGTGGACATGTGTGACTCAATGGGCATTAAGCTAGTTCATTCCACCTCATACTACCCTCAAGGCAATGGTCTAGCAGAATCTTCCAACAAGAGCCTGATAAGGATAATTAAAAAGCTGTTGGAAGACAACAAAAAGAATTGGGATTCTAAGCTCAAGTATGCACTATGGGCTGACAGAGTAACCACCAAGAAATCCACAGGGAATTCTCCATTCAAGCTGGTATATGGCACTGAAGCTGTATTCCCAATTCAGTTAACCCTCCCTGTGGCAAATTTCTTGAAGGAAGAGCAAAATGAGGAAGAAGATATGGCAAAAAGGATCACTGATTTAGCAGAGATACATCAAATCAGAGAACAGCTGGTTGAAAAGTCTGCAGCACATCAAAAGAAGATCAAGGAAGCTTTTGACAGGAGGACAAAAATAGATAATTTTCAGGTTGGAGACTTGGTTCTTAAGTGGGATGCACTGAAAGAGAAGAGGGGCAACCACGGGAAGTTGGATGCTTTATGGACAGAGCCTTTTATTTTTTCTCAGGTCCAAGGGAACAATACTTTCATACTGAAAAGTATGGAAGGGGAGACAGTTTTTGATGGCCCAATTTTCTAAAAATTTGTGTTTTTAAGGTCTTTGGCCTTAAATTTGTAAATATGTTATTTTATCAGTTTTAGCATAAACTCAGTTAGACTCCATGCCTAATGGAACACTAGGGAATCTTGTCGATATGGTTTTTGTAGGAAAGATATTGGTCTGCAGTTCTTGAGACCTCACAAGGAGGATCTCATCCCCAAAAGGAGCCAGTGTTAGCTCTGCTATACAACATTGATTCTCCAAGGCCGGAGGTGAACTTAATCCTTGGTCGTGCTAAAAGGAGGTCCATACTGATCGTTCTCACCTTCTCCTTTACCTCTCTCACCCTCCCTTTATCTCCATTTCTCGTGCACCTTTATTAAAAGCCATAAAAACTCCTTTTCTTAAATCTCGGGTGTTAGAACATAAAACCCTCTAAAACTATGCCCGCCGGACTCTACACCTCCATAACCCACCACCGTAACCTTAGCCATTGATCTCTGCCACCCCGATCCAACGGTCCCCCATCACATCTGACGAAAAACCCATGCAATCAAATTTCCACCGTTCGATCATCTCCGCTGCAATCGGACGACAGTCACTCTTCCCCACACCTTCGAACCACTAGGATGATAACACGCGATGAAAAGTGGTTTCGTCCTATCCCAGCCACCACGCATCGCACTCCGAGTGGTATCGCACGCCATTGTACGTTACCGCCCAAACCCCAATGCCGGTGTGAGTAATACCACTTACCGCCCGTCCTCCGTCCCCGCCCGTTAACTCCCGCGCATCTCCTCCATCCTATAGCCGTTGGATTTTTCCGCCCGACATCCAATGGCCCACGCTCACTCCACTTCCATATCTCCGGATACCCTCAACCAAGTAATCCCCGTCGTCTATCCCCTTAATCCGACGGCTAGTCTCGCTCCTCCATCCGACTATTCCACCCACTGTGCAGTCCACGTACCTTAACCATTCCATGCTCCTGAAAGGACGAAGGTGACCAGTCTTCAGTACTAGGAGCATTTCCTCCTCAACAACCGCATTTAACAGACAGTATGGCCGAGAAGGAAAAGGACAGAGCATGAACAGATAAATGCATTTAACAGTTATGGGACTTCATCCCATACGATACTCCAGCCACCTGAGAGGACAGCAGAGCACCCGAGGAGATCAAATTCACTCACAGAGACAAGTAAACGCACTCAGAAGCTCCATCAGGCAACTAAATGTGGTTGGTGGTCAGTTATGACCCCTACATACTTAGAATGGCCGAGTGCCTTTGTAATGAAACTCTATATATACCCAGAAACAAGATGTAATCAGGGTTGATGGTTGTTGTTTTGATGTAAGGTTCAACTTCTAGAGACTATAAATATTTTGGCACTTGCAGTGTCTCGTCTTCATTTTCAGCTAATACAAGCTTCTTTTGTTGTTAATTGCTCACTTTTCGTTCTCCTTTTGTTCTAAGTTGTGCCTGATATGTTGTATTTCTGAGCTCTTGATATTTAGCATTAGAGGAGTTGTCATCCTACCTCTATGTTAAAGTATTGTATGTATCAGTGAATGAGTTATTCAGGTTTCTTTTCACCTAATGCCAGAGAGTTGTCATCCTCTCTGTGTGTTGGGGAATTATATTTACAGACTTCTTTACTGGTTGCAGTCGGCCATCACATGGTCTTGTGCATCTGCTGCTGTGGTCAATATTCTCCATATTCACCCAATCCTTAAATTGTGAGTAATTGGTGGTCTAAAGCCTTGTAGTCTGGGGGTGTTCATGCATGTCTAGAGTTAAGCTAAGTAGAAGTGGTTATCTGGCTTGAACAAGCATCATTCCTTCCATTCATCCATCTGCAACAATAAGTTGAATTTATAGGTTCCCGAGCATCTCCGAGCTACAACCTAGGAGAGTTTCTTGGGTTGATAACAAGATCAACCAAAAAATATCACAAAATTCATTAAATAGGGTCATATAGGTTTGAAATTCTTCAAGAGGACATGAGGCACCTATATGAACTTTTTCCAAAATCCCATATTTTATTGAGATATCAATTGTGATGATTGTGGATTTGTTCCTTAAATTCCCTTCAGATGAAACATCATGGATCAAAATAGGTGTTTGAGGGTTATCGATTATCTCAGGTAATATCTCATTTTCATTTTGATTCTCAACAATCTAAAGGGTATGGAGAAAATAAGAATGATGATGACTATCATCCCATCAAATTTTTCCTCAAGACATAATCTCCGTGATACTTTCATCAGTTGGAAAAATATCATCAAAAGGATCAGGAGATGTAATGGAAATAAGTGAAGAGGATTGAGAGTATTGATCTAAGACCAAGTTCATTCGGAGTTGGCATAAAAAGTTGTTGTGGAGGAAAATTGTATTGCTTCATAAGCTAATTCAATTGGACTAAGTGGCATTTGGTCGCTAAAATTTTCATATTTTGATGGACTAGGCACTACCCAAGGATCATATGATTCGAGGAGTACACTAGTGCTAGTTGAAATCATGTTGATTTGAGAAACAATAGGATTAGTGTTGAGTGGACGGTGTGGAAAAGTTCCCATTAATGATGTATCTCTCAAAATACCCACACCAACATCTTGAAAAGAAAACACGGCTTTACCTATGAAAGGTACATTACCAGTCATGCATGAACCAGAGGAAAAGTAAGCAAGTTGGTCTATCGTGACTATTTTCCCTTGATGGGGCAAGTGAAGTACACGAAAAAGAGTAGAAACTACAACAAAAATAACATAGGTCCAACTATGGCTAAGTAAAAGGTTATAATCAAGAGGTCCATCAATGACTTCTACTTCAACTGTGACAATTTTTCCTTCTAATTCAATGCGAAATGCATTTAGAATTTTGTAGGGTTTAAATACACTACTTTCAAAAAAATTTAAAGTTGTCAGTGATTGATTGATTGAGGGATAACTAATAGCTTTCCAAAATGTTAAGGACATCATGCAAGTTGAGGCTCCTTCGTCTATGACGATATGAAAAATAGCCTTTCAATGCACTACAACTTGAATTTGAAATGCAAGTTGGTGGGGAAGCCTAGGTACATGATTTTGCAAATCAAAAACTATAAAAATTGAATTAGATGGATCAATTCCACCAATAGCTGACAATAGAGATTTTTGTTGCCCAGTGTTGGAATTTTGTAGCTATGGTCAGTCTTCATAATTAATATTGTTTCCTTGAAATATATGTAATAATAAATCGAAGTCATGTTCTTCATGTTAGTTTCAATACATAAAATTTTGAATTTTGAATTTTTGGCTCCAAAATGATCAAGTCGGCCCCAATTGAAGTGGCACCCATTTTTCCATATAGAACACTGTATATCCTCCACTCATCCTTCTCCATAAGACACAATTTGGATCTCATGAGAAAATATATATTCTGCTCATATAAGCAAAAGAGACAAGAGGCAAAAAGCTTAGTTTCTGAAGTAGACGTCGGGACAAAAAGTTGAGTTTCTGAAGTAGATGCATAAAGTCAAGTTTTTGAAGCAAATGCAAAAATTTGAGTTTCTAAAGCAGACGTAGAAGGCAAAGAATATGGGAAAACCTTTCTAGGCAGATGAAATTTCTGGGCAGGCATTTTGACCAGGTTTGACCTGCGTTTTGCTATCAGTCAAGTTGACTTTATTTTGACTATAAGGATCAAATTGTATCTCTTCTTGAATTGAATAATTTCTTTAAGGAAAAAAAATTTGGGTTTTCCCCTGAGTGGGTTTTCCTAGGGTAAATCTTGTGTTATCTTTGTGCATAATTGTCTCATTGTGATCTCTACTATCCTACTACTTTTATGGTTGAATTTTTGAAGTATAATTGCTTAATGATTAACTAGAAGTGCTAAAATATAATATCTATGTCATTGGAAGTAAATATCAATTTTAGGAATTAGTGCTTGTAGTTATTGCATTGAAAAAATCAACATGGTATCATAGCTTTGGTGAATGGAAGAGGATAGTGAGATCACTTTTGAAATCGTCTACTTCTATAAATCTAATTATTGGACCAAATCCATAAACATGGGTTCCTATACTATGATAGAAAACAAGTTTGAAGGTGCCACAAATTTCAGGGCATGGAAAACAAGGATTGACCTTATTCTTGTAGAAAATGATGCTTTGGATCATGTAAGGGGCAAGGGTAGTGTACCACAAGATGCAACAAGAAATAAATCATAGCCATGAGGATTATTTAGAGATCATATAATTCCATATGTTTCAAGATTTGACTCTTCAAAGAATATCTATGATGCCTTAATTGGATTATACATCATAAATAACATTAGTCATTAAATGAGATTGAAGAATGAAGTTAGTGATGTTTAAATGACAATGGATGATACTATGGCTTCATATTTCATGAGGATATCTCAATTTAGGTATCAGAGTCAAGCTATAGAAGAAGTTATTCTCGATCAAAAACTTGTGACTACAACAATTAATGGTTTTCCTGACTCATGGGATTTGTTCACATCTAGTATTTGTGGTAGAAAGGAAATTCCAAGTTTTGAGGAATTATGGACTTCATGTACTCAAGAAGAATCTAGACTTGTCTCAAAGGGAAAGATTCTAAGACCTCAAGATGGTAACTCTCAAGCATTTACAAACCACTCTAAAAATATCAAAGGAAGGATAAATATTGGAAAGTTTCAAAGGAATGAAGGTAGAAGACCAACTCCTCAAGAAAAGAATACTATTCAATATTTTTGTTGCCACAAGTTTTGGCATTATAAAAATAAATGAACTAAAGGGAAGAACAATAAGAAGAGGAAGGGAAATGATGATGATGAGCATCCACATCAGAATAAATCCAAGAATGACACTACAAAATCATTAGCAACTGATGATAAGGACATTTTTTCCTAGGTTGATAAAATTGCAAATAGATTTTTGATTTCTACAAGTAAGCTAGGAGCAAGAGGGAGTTGAAAATTTTGCAAGTAGGCTAGGAGCAAGAGGGAGTTGAAAATTTTGTAGGCTAGGAGCAAGGGGGAGTTGATAATTCCCTATAATCCTCAAAAGATAAGTATTTTATATCTCTCTCTTCCTTAATTATTATTGATTTATTATTAGTTATCCTCTTTACTTTGTTTCTTTTGTTGAGACTTAATTGTTTCTTCCACGGCTTCCTAATGACGTTTGTAGATACATTGTGAAGGTAGCCATGACTCTGGCAGTAGGTGGAAGCATCAAGAAGAATGAAGCAAAGTATATGGCAAGAGGATTCTCTTAACAATAGTAATTTTTCATTCAAGAGGGAAAAATAGTACCATGTCAGATGACTAGAAGAGCTTCCAGTTTAAAGGGAGCAGAATGCCAGACCAACAAGTCTGGAAGAAAGATACATATGAAAATTATGTCGATATTTGAAGGGAAGTCATTGGTAGCATGTAGCAGATGGCATCATAAACTAAGACTCATGGCAAGATTCTCCTAGTAGGAGGGAGAAGACTATGCTCCAGTTGTTAGGTACACTTTTGTTAGAATTATTATCCTTATGGTCTTTGTTGAAGGTTACATCAGATGGATGTAAAAATTATTTTTCCTTGATGAATAAATTGAAGAAGAAGTGTACATAGAACCACCTCAAGGCGTTGAGGGACATAAAGGAGTATCTTAATTGTAAACAAAAGGAGGATTTATGGATCAAGGTTGATCTTATTATCATATGACTTGTTTATGATGAGAGTAGAAGGACTCATGTGTTAGGGGGAGCAACAGTGGTAGGAGGATTTGCTTCCATGATAGAATGAGCAGTCATTTAGAGAGAGTTGACCCCTAAGCTTGAAATGAAAGATCTTGGTTGGATACATTACTTCTTAGGACTAGAAGTGTGGCAGAAGTTGGATGATATATTCCTTATTATGATCCTTGAGAGATTTGGGATGATAGGCAACCAGTCCATTACCACTTCCATGGTTACCAATCTGAAGAAACTAAGTGGTAGAGGGAGCAACCAGGATTGCCACAACAGGATATGTTTCAGTGTCAGAGGAAGCACACAATGAAGGTGATTGAAAAGCATCCAAGGTGATCGATCTAGTGAAGGAAGTGGGCTAGTTTATGGTTAAGCCTAGGCATGGAGCACAACATGTGTTGAGGTAACAATATGGTACATGTATAAAATGATGAAGTACAACTACATGGATATACAAATTCAGATTGAGTAGAGAGTGTTAAAAATAGGAAGAGCATATCAGGATGATGATTCAATTTGGATTCTACTTGGGCAGTATGCAGACATTTGTCGCACTCGGGACTATAGAAACCAAGTATATTGCAGCTATTTTGGCGAGTTGTGAAGCAGTATGGCTTCGATAGCTACTTGTGATATTGTTTTTTCATGTGCAGGAGATGATCATGATGACAAGTTGAAGAACGTTGAGATCTAGTACCGATATATGGTACAGAAGGGAGAAATGAGGCTCTAATGCATTTCTACATATGAGCAGGATGCTGACATTCTCATAAAGCCTTTATCCCAGGGTGAAGTTTGTATACTTCGAGGACAAGATTAGATCAGTTGAGAATGCTTCCCTCAGTCAGAGGGAGTGTTGATGTTGTAGCATCAAAGAGAAAACATTCTCCCTAGGGTCAAGGGTATTTATTTGGTCACAGGTATTGACTAGGGGCCATGTAATGTGGCTAGGGAAGAATGGCCCAGAGAGCATCAAGGCCCTGAGTGCTCCCTAGTCAAGGGTTACCCGACCAAATTTCCAAGGGTTAATTGGCTAGTGGAGTGATTTTATTATAACATCAGGCAAGATATTTACCATTCAATCATCGGGTAGGAATGGTAATAGCCTAAGGTTTCACCATAGGTCACAGGTGTTGACTAAGTTTTGAGTGATGACTTGGATAATTGGTGAATTTATCCAAGTGACGACTTGTTGAGCATGATGTTGATGTAGGATGTTTTCCACAAGTAGTGGATAGATATATCAACATAGCTAGCTCAGTCAACCTTCCTAGAGAAAATTTTCAACAAGAGAACATTTGAAGAAGTCATTATGAATACCTCCCTAGCTAAGAGGGAGTGTTGGAATTTTGTAGCTATGGCTAATCTTCATTATTAATATTTTTTCCCATGAAATATATATAATAATAAATCTAGGACATGTTCTTCATGTTGGTTTCAAAAGAGAAAATTTTGAATTTTGAATTTTTGGCTCCAAAATAATCAAGTCAACCCTCCATCAAGTCAAGTCAACCCCAATTGAAGTGGCACCCATTCAACCATCCAAAACATTATATATTATCCACTTGTCCCCCTTAGACATAATTCGTATATCACAAGACAAAATATCTTCTACTCATATAAGTGAAGGAAACAAGACAGAAAGCCGAGTTTCTAAAGCAGACATATCTCCAGACAAAAAGTTGAGTTTCTAACGCAGACACCGAAAGCCAAGTTTCTGAAGCATACACAAAAAGTTGGGTTTCTGAAGTAGACGCAAAAAGCCAAGTTTTAGAAGCATATGAAAAAGGTCAAGTTTCTAGGTAGACCTTTCTGGGCAGGAAGTTTGACCAAGTTTGACCTAGGTTTTGCTATTGTTCAAGTTGACTTTATTTTGACTATAAGGATTAAATTGTATCACTTGTTGAAGTGAATAATTTCTTTAAGGAAAAGGTTGTTTGGTTTTTCCCCCAAGTGGGTTTTTTCCAAGGTAAATCTTGTGGTATATTTGTCAATCATTGTCTCATTGTGATCTCTATTGTCCTACTACTTTTATGGTTGAATTATTAAATTATGATTGCTTAATGATCAACTGGAAGTGCCAAAAGATAATGTATATATCATTTGAAGTAATTATCAGTTTCATAAACTAGTGCTTGTATCTATTGCACTTGAAAAATCAACACACGAGGCAACTTTGAAGGACTGTGAGGGTTGGCATCGTAGAGGGAGCTTGAGCTAAATCTTCCACAACAATGTAGTTTTGAGCAACTCAAGCATGTGGACTAAAGGAAGACCTTCGAATAAGACCCTTAGGAGGGGGTAAAATCATTGTGTTGAAACTTGGTCGCTCAATCTGTAAAAGACCAAAAGTAGGTGGAGTAGATGTGGAAGGTTGATCAAGAACACTTCCACTAGGAGGATAATAGTTTTTGGCTCATGTTTCCACAAAAACTATCTCTTGACACATGAGTACTTGATATTGTTGATCTTGTGTAACCATTTGAGTTTGTTGAGCAGGAAAAGGATCCATCAAAATATATGTTTCAGTTGAAGTACCTTTGACAAAATGATTAACATCAGCATGATGTAGACAATTCTTGGTATAATGGTCCTCATCACAAACGAGACAAGGATAACAATGTTTACACTTTTCCGCTTGCTCAACAAGTTGAGTAGGTTGAGTTTTGACTTTCTCCTATTGTGGGGAATTTTGTTTAGCTTTTCCTTTTCCCTTTTTCTTACTTCTAGGTTGTTGATATTTACTAGTCGATGTGGAGTATACTACATTCATCTCATAAGTTTGTATAGAAATAGTAGCAAGAGGGGCAGAGTTTTGAACTGCAACAATCGAAGTAGATTTGGAATTTGAAAGACCAAAGGTGTCACTCCCAGACTGTTGAGTAATAGAACCAAACACATCATTAGTAGCATAAGGTTATGTAGAAGGAAAAGTATTGGGATTATTTGATTTGTGAGGAGCATGAGGAATAAGATCATACAAATTTCTAGATTTCAAATATACTAGATCTAAATACTAAGAATGAGCTATAACTTACTCTTTGGTAACAACGCCACCCATGGTGGCATCGCAAGCTATAGGAGGAAGTGATGACTTGATAATCCTATATGCCAATAATTATTGGTCTAGGATAGCAACTTTAATCAATCGATGTCATCATCTACATTCATGGATATGATTTGAGATATGCATAGATATAGACTGTCATAATAAGGTTAAAAGCTCAATGCTAGTTTCATAAAAAAATGGCAGTTGGAAATGGGTCAAAAATGTCATAACCAATGTATTAAAATCACCAAAACATGATCGTGCTAACTCAATGTGCCACTTAGTTGCACTACCAGTAAGAGTTTGTCGGAAAAGACGTAAACGAATGGAATCATCATTTAGAGAGTTCGAAGAATACTATAAATGATAATTCATAGCATGCTTTAATGGGTCTTCGCCTGTTTTACCATCAAATTTTGGAATGTCACTTGGTAACTTAGAAGGAATTACTGACCATAATGGGTAACGAAGAATTGGATCATTAGTAAACTGTGATAAGTCTGGAAATTCTAAGGTTGCAAGGAATTATAACTACATATTAAAAGAAGGTTGTTGATAAGTGGGATATTGGTAACCATCCATGGGACCATATGGTCTAGCTACTGAAGGAGGATATCCTTGATAAGCTTATGTCATGAGCATTTGAATTCCACCAGCATAAGCTAGAGGAGTAAATCCTTGATAAGGTTGACCTATGGGAATTTGAGGTCCAGCAGCATAAGCTTAAGGAGGAGATCCTTGATAAGGTTGGCTTACAGGTATTTGAGCTCCTCCAACATAAGCTGGAGGAGGATATCCTTGGTAAGGTTGACCCACATGTATTTGGGTTCAACCAGCATAAGGAAAATTCCAAGGCTTACGTACCATTCTAGGAAATGGAGCACCACTAACAATTTAATTATTGGAAGATGCTTGAGTAAAACCTAACTGAAATTGTCCAATAGGAGAAGGTATGGATTTGATGGGAGGTTTTTGTCCAGTAGGAGGAAAATTTCTTGTGGAGCTTGTTATATAGTAGGAGGAAAGTTTCCTATGGGAGGTTATTGTCCAATAGCAGGAAAAGTTCATATGGGAGGTCATTATCTAGTAGGAGGAAAATATTCTACAGGAGGTTACCCCCTAGTAAGTAGAAGAGATCCTATAGAGGTTTCCCCCCAGTAAGTGGAAGAGATCCTACAAGAGGTTTCCCACCAATAAGCGGAAGAGATCCTATAAGAGTTGCCCCCCAGTAAATGGAAGAGATCCTACAAGAGGTTGTTGTGAAAAAAATTACCCCACTAGACACCAAATTGGGTTGTTGACTAGATGTTGGTTTCACACTAGACATAGAAGTTTGAGGAGAAACCTCAGCTTAAGGGGTTTGTATCATGCTTGGCCCTAAACAAACCAAATGGAATTCTAGTAGACCAAGGAGGATAGTGAAAAAATGGGGGAGTAGAAGCATCTAAAAAAGTTCCGATGAGTGATTGATACCTAGTAGGTATAGAAGGTCCACCATAAATATAATATTAACCAAATCCACTATGATCAAAAGAAATGCTAGGTAAAGAATACCTAGTAAACATGGAATATGCACTAGGTTCAGAAGATCCACTTACCATAGAAGGTAAATTTTACATTAAAGTATTTCCAAATGTAGATTTTGTGGCCATTGACTGAGAAATGGTTGGACTAGTAAGGAATGATAAAGGATTATGTTAAAGAGGATTTCTCCTAGATGTAGAGTGTGTGTTTCTAAGAGGGCTATCAAATAGATATTGATACCAAGGATTATCTTGCCATGGAGATGCAATGGTTAGTTCAACAAGAACACGAGATCTTATGTCAGTTATCAAAGGATTAAATGGAGAGTGATCTTCTTGAGAAACCTATTCTATATGTAGACCAGGTGCAAGGCAAATTACACCTTCATCTCTTGAAGAGAGATATTCTTGAGGACTAACCAATAAAGGAGTATACATTAAAGTTGTTGAAGGAGGAACGTCAATTTCAGGGGTTACTAGTTCAATAATTTCTAATTCTAAAGTTTCAAATGGGATAACCTCTGATTCCAAAGTTTTAGTTTCCACAATCTTTGGTTATGATATTTTGGTTTCAATAGTTTCAGGTATAGTGACTTCAAGTTGTGATGTCTCAATTTTTGTAACTTTGGGTTGTTCAACTTCAGGTTCTTTTGTAATTTTGGTTGTGTAACTTCAAGTAGTTCAAGGGGAAAACCATGCATCCTAGGTGATGGACGGTGTTGATATTCTGTCACGGTGAATTTATATAATTAATTAATTAAAATGCATGCCTATGGTCCACTATAAAAGAAAACAAACATAACATGCTAGTAAATCTAAAGTAGTAAGCATACAATCCGCAAAGGTCAGAGAGATGGTGGAACTAGTTATGTTGGCAGCCTGCTTAGCAGTCCAAGCCTAGTGCAAGCACTCTCACATATAGTGGATCACCCTCCTGGAAATCTTGAGTGAGTTTGACCTATGTCTATCCTGGGTACATCAAATAATTTCCCCTTCATTATCACCTTGTGTATGATCCCTATGATTATAGCCACTAAGATTACCACCTACAACATGTAGAAAATCCTATAGATTCACAATCTCATGCAATGTACTAAAGCAAAAGACAAGAATCTACTTATACTTTCAACCAGGGAAAACCAATAGATTGATGAAAACAATATGAAAAAGAATAAGACAAATCAATGGCACATAACACAAGATGTATCTGGGGAAAGTCACTGCTCAAAACTCTGCTATATGTATTGCATTTATCAGAAATATGAGTGAAGAGATAAATTTTGTTCTTAGTAGAACAATTCCGCACAAGTATGCTCAACTCCCTTAGCTTACAAGCTAGCTCTTGTGCAACACTTAGCCAATTCTACAACTCTCCAAGCCCCTAATCTCTTGCGTAATTCCTAGGATGAATAACTCGTATTTAAAGGGAAATCATGCTTCCAAAACTGCACAATCCAAACATAGGATCAATCTTTGATGCATGCATGATATTTACACTCCAGTAAATAATACCATTGATAGTACACTTTCCCTGCACTCTAGTCTCAACTAGGTATTTCTCTAAACTGGCATGGATGAGTTTCTCAAGAGGGAATCTTCAGTTAAATAGATTAGCACTAGTGGATGCATTAGTGCACCAACTGACATTAGTCCTCTATTAGTTCCAAAAACAATTTAGAACCAAGTTAACTGAACTTAACTCAGTAAACTGAGTAATCTAATTTCCAACTCAATTTAAACTCATACTGAACCCCTATAATTTAGGTAGAACATATACATGAATTCGGAAAGACTTCCAACTTTAAATTCCTACGCTAATTAAGTTAATTAAACTTAATTCACTATTTACAAGTTGTTATGAGAATAGAATTCAATTTTAATTCTCAGTTTAATTCAAGGACAAATTAAACTGGAATTTCTTGTTGCCATTTCTCAACACAACTTTTCATGGGGGAATAGTTGATAGTCAGATATACACACAAGGAAAAGGTAATTAAACCTAAAATCCTCTTGAGAGGTTCCTCAAAACTAGGAGTGGTTCTCCCAAGTGATCCCGAAGTGTTTTACAATGTTAATTGTAATATGTGCATATCAACACCACCAAGACCAACGAAACAGGTTTAATAACTCTGTTGGCCCTACTTTGACCTCATGCTTAACTCCTGTGTGAGAGGATATTCCCAGACAATGTGATGTTGCAAATAGATTTTCACTCCCTAGCTTAAGATTTTAATTTTGTTTTATAGCCTTGGAGAGTTTAAACACACCACATATTCCAAGGCCCTAAACTTAGGTTATTGTAGATGTGCTACCAGAGAAATCTAAAAATCTCGAATTGACTTTATCAAGCATTAACTTTATGGTTGTTTTTTACACAAATAGGAATTTGGAGTGGATGGTATTTTGATACAACTCTAATCTTATGCAACAAAATAAGAAGCAAAAATTTCTTTTCAATGAAATCTATATAATGAGAATGAGAAAGACTTTTAATATTCCCAAATGCAAAAATGCCCCAAATTTAATCAGATTCACTAAAAACTAAAAATATTTCACTATAATAAATACTTTGTTTCAAAACCAAAAATATGCCCTCCTACGAATGCAATAATTTAACAATTTTCGTTTTCAAAGAAGAAATAAAGCAGACAAAGAATGCAACAAATTTAGTATAAGAAACAAAAACAATTCAAGCAAGATGAAATTTTGTTATCTTTTTTGAAAAACAAATTACTAAGGAAAAGGAAACAAAATTTCTTTTTCATTAAGCAATCCAAAAAAAAACTTTGAAGTAATTGATCAAATGTAGACAAAAGACACTCTAAGATTTGAATGCAAAATCCAAGCCTAAGATATCATAAACCTTCTAATCAAAAAATGAATACCAATTAGGTTAAAGAGGCGAATGATGAAAATTTTCACATAAAAACCAAGAAATGCAAAAAATCACTCAACAGGAGGTCCAATCTAAAAAGTATGATTGTAAACAAACAAAAAACATACTGAAAAACCAAACAAAATACAAATCCAAGACTAGTTTGGAAAAAGCCCTAAGGAATTCTAATTTTTCAGACAGTGTCGCAGGCTAGAAGTAGAGCACAGTGCGATAATCAGGTAATGTCACGGATGTAAAACTGCCCAAGTGTGGTAGTGTCACTTTGGTAATAAAAACAAGGTGTGACAATACGCAAAAGAAAGAAACAATCAAAAATATTTCCAAGATCTAAATAGATCTTAGGTATGAGAGACAGAATTGGATCGTTGGTGACTCAGAATGCATAAGACTTAAATAAAATCAAGGATTCAAGAAATGAAATGAATCTTGGAGAATAGATCTAAAGATCGTCCCAAGTGGAGTCGCCAACTTTGTTTTAGGACAAATCCCTCTTGGGAACAAGAGTGATATCCCTAGATCCAATACCCAGGTCTAGAAGAAAATAAACAGGAACAAGAAAATTTCCTCAGGTTTGATTACAACCAAATTATCAATGGAAATGAGAGTGGAATGAACTCATAAATTTTTACAAAGGTTGTCCTCATTGATTGTTTCAATTTTTGTAGCTCTCAACTTTTCCCTCGATGCTCCAAGGAAAAGACTTGCAAATAACACAATCAACAAACGTGTTGAGAATAGCAACAAGACATGCTAAAAATAGCATTCAAAATATTCTAATTTTAGTTTGTCCTTGAATTAAAATTAAGAATTAAAATTCGAATTTAGTCTCACCAGTTGTTTGAAAAATAATTAATTAATTCATTTTGAGTTAATTAGTTGGAGAAATTCAAGCTAGAAGTTTTTGTGAAGTCATGCAACAATTATCCCTTTGATTGAGGAAGTTATCCCTTAATTAAGGAGATAAGGATGAGTTGTATTTGAGTTGTAATTAGTTAGCTCAATTAACTGAGTTAAGTCTAGTTAAATTAGTTCCAAACAGTTTGAGGAACTAATTGTGAGTTCAGTCAGTTAATGCATACATGCATGAAACTAGTGTACTCCAGATAACTGAATATTATCTCATAAATAACTCATGCATGTCAGTTCAGACAAAGACCCAATTGAGATTAAAGACAGGGACATTGTACTATCAGTTGGATGAGTTTTCCTATAAAGGAAACTCATCCATGCAGAAGGAATAAGGTTCCTTGAGGGTTTCGCAGTTTTACAGGGTGTGAGATTAGTGTGAGTGATCAGTGTTCCACTTGGTAACAGGGGGATCACCCAGGAGAAACAGTGCAAGGAAATAGGAGGCTTGGAGGGCAGAGGAGAAGGTTTGTGAGAAGCCTTGTTTGCCTGTGAGCATCCAAGAGGATTGTACTGAGAATTGGCTAGCTGTGAGAGCTAAAGCTTTGTGTAATCCTGAGATATTTCCACCTTGTATGATAATACAGATAGCAGGGTTTTTAGCGGAGGCTTTCCCCAGAGTATTCTTCTATGTTTCATGTGTATTGATTCTTCTTCTCTGTTATATGTGTTTTGTTTGATCTTGCTCAAATTAATTCAGCTTCCGCAAGTTTGATTGTAGAATTAGATTAAGTATTTTGCTTTAGTACATTGCATAATAAAATTAATCTACAGTGAGAATTTCTACAAAACGATAAACACACAAACAATCAAAAAATGATTTGATAAAACCTATATATACGATCAAGGAAGTATATGCCAGAGATTACCAAACAAATAGACAATAATTTGTGTGAAATAAACATGTAGTTGTAGTATGGTGAAGAAAAGGGCACAACCTGATGTCGCCTTGATGTTGTAGGTCCCTTTCTAGTTGTCCTTCATTCCAATGCCTTGCCTTCAAAGGTCTTATGATCAAAGGTTTGATATTTCAGCAGAGTTTCACCAAAGCCAAAGCCTCTCTAAGTTGTTCTAACTATTCATCTCAATGGGAGATGGTTGTACTTATAGGCTTGGGCAGGGATAGAAGGAGGATATGGGATGGAGGTTGAGATCCAACAAGTTAGGGATGCGAGCGAGATCCAAACCATTTGAAAGAGATGTCATCCACGAGGCTTCATTTCTAGAAGCTTCTCATATTTTTTATTTTTACCTTTGTTAAAATAGTGTCACACCCTATGAATGAGTAAAGTGCAATAGTATCTCAATCTATAAGGTATGCAACCTACGAAAATAAGTAGTGTCACATGTTGTAAATGTGCAACCCGTGACATCCTTTTGATTTAAGGTTTTTTAAAGTATTTGCATAAGATCCTTATCATCTAGAGAAAGGTTTTTCTTCCATATTCTTTAGTGAAGAATAGCAATATGCTTTAGACAGTGAAAAATAGAATACGAAATGTGAAAAAATAATATGTAACAAGCTCACATGCAATTATGCAAGAAGCTAAGACTTTTGACCCAAAGATGCACCAGTAATAACATACAAGTAATCATTAATTGATCCACACTATATCAATCTCGTCGAATTATTGTTTTAATAGTTTCTTCATTTTTTCCTTTATACATAAGCTTAAATCTCAATTATTGTATTTAGGATGTTACCTAATGGGTATCATGAAAAGCATCCGTTGTGTCTTCCATGTTTTTGTTGTAATAAGAAACATGTACTCCCCACTATAAGGATATTTGTTTGAGTTTTTGATAAATTGGTATTTTGATAAGTGTCTACCTACTAAGGACCTCTAAATTTATTTCATTTTCAAATAATTTATGAGTGTCCATTACATTTTGTCTGGTTATTGTAACTGACACGTCATTTCTAACACAATATTTTGGTTTTAGTGACATGGTTGGATCTTGAAACTCTTCTACTAATTCATGTAACTTTTGGGTACTTTGAATTTCTAAGGAATTAAGACTTCTGTGATCCATAACATTGTTTAGAAAATCTTCGGCAAAATCACATAACCAATCTTTTGTCGACGCGTTTCGAACCAACCAGTGTGGTTCATCGTCAGGACAAGTTGAAGAACCAATCCGGCTTAGCTTGATTAAATAGAGTGTGCAGAGACTCCAACGGCTATAATGCCAACGGCTAATTTTTGACCAGAGGTCCTAGTCAAACCACTAATTTTATTATTAATATTCTTAGAAATAGCTAAAACTTATAATTCATTATTATTAGTTCATATATTAAGAGAGTTCATTAGTTAATTTGAGTATATCTATAAAATTTATATAATCTATTTTTTATTAATAATAATCTATATAAATATTATCATTCAATGTTATTTAAATTTAAATAATAGTATTAAATCACTATTATTCTAAGAATTTTGTTACATTAGGTAATTTCATTGAAGGATCACATCTATATAGCTTGGATATTTCCTCGCCAATGCCCTTTGTGCAAGGCCAATTACCAAACTTAAGAGTAAGCGTCCATCTAACAATTAGAGTTCTAGTTCTTAGCATTTTTTTTTGTAATAATAGAAATATATATTGACATAAAGGTAGGGTGGAAATTTTTGGTTTTTTTTTTTTATAAATGGTTGATGAATAAGCATATCTATTTGTATTTGTATGATGAACTGGTTGACTATTCACTGTCATTCGATTTTTTTTTGGTTTGGGAAAGAATAGTGTTTCCATAGTAAATTTATGTGGCTAGTGCACAAACGCTTTTAACTTGATCTTTTAACATGTATTTCTCAACTAGTTATACTTATTGCTTTCCTATATTTGTCTTTGATTACACATGTGGCATCAACTGACATTATTTACAAGATCTTAGGCAAGCTTACGATTGTGGATCACACATGGAATGGTTGATATTTTGCATTCATCTATAGCCTACATCTAACCTACATTTTCATCCATTAAAATTTCTTTCATGATCATGATCTACAATAAATTTGAATGCATCAAACACTGGTGACTAGAAGTTGCATCTACGACTATGAAAAATCAATCTCCTCTCTCCTATAGTTAATATTTCCTTTGGTGCCACGTTTGCCAATATCTAAAAAGAAACTATATTGTTACATGAAGATGCTAAATTGAACCCTTCACTAAATATAGTATATTTGAAATTTACGAGTGATATTATGTCTCTATTGATGCTCGAGGACATTAGTATAAAGTTGTTATTTCTCACAAATAGTATACATTTGGTATTAACTCTTACATAGTTTTTAGAACTTTTACTTAGTTATAATGTTGCTTAGATTTAAGGAGGTATATTTTGAAGGTTAAGAAATAGAATAAGTAAGAGAAGAGAAGTGTCTAGTAGAAAAAGATTTAAAGACATTCTGAATATATGTATTTATTTCATTATATTAATTTATAGTATATGTATTTTATTACTTATAGATTTGTTGAAAATGTAACAAGAAAATCTTAATTTAATTTTTTCTTTGAATTAAATTAAGAACAAAATTGAAATTTTATATTACGAGATAATGTGTACAAGTTAACTAAGTTAATTTGACTTAGTTGGATCAGTTAATTCAAGTTGAGGGTTTAACTAGTGTCATGTAGAGTGTCTCCTACATTATAGGAGCCCTGGTTGAGTTTATTTTGAGTTGTAATTAATTAATTCAGTTTAACTAAGTTAAAGTCACTTAAACTAGTTCCAACTGATGGAGGAACTAGTAGGAGGCCAAACAATGGGGTGTTGCTTCATGTGTTCAACCAGTTAACTAATGATTCACTCACAAACAACTCATGCATGTCAGATCTGAGAGTTACCTAGTTGAGATTGGAGTTCAAGGGCAGTGTACTATCATTTGTATAATCATTTGAATTGTACATGTGGTGCATGCAGTCAAAGGAAGGCCTATGATAATTGCACAATTCATATTGAAGAATTTCCCTAATTAATAGGGGGCTAATTAACAAGGAAACAATGCAAAGAAATAGGGACTTGGGCAAGCGAGAAATTGGTTAAGTATTGGCCTAGTCTTGTCTAGAAAGCAGTGAGACATATAGAGATAGTGCAGAGGTTGCTCTAGCTTGAGAAAAGTATTGTAATCTTCTCATATTTTCTTACTAATGCAATATACAGATAGCAAGGGTTTTTAATTGTGGCTTTCCCCGGGAAATCATTATGTAATGTGTTGATTGAATTCTTTCTCTTGTATGCTTCGTGATTTCGCGATCATTTAATCGTTTACGCTTATGAGTAGAGTAGATTCAAGTCTTTTGTTTTAGCATATTACATAAGCAGTTTGAATCTACAAGGAATTTATACATGGTATTGGAGTAGAAATCGCTCTAGAAGAGGAGAACCTTCCCCAGGAAATTATTGTGTAATGTTTTGATTGAATTATTTCTCTTGTATGCTTTGTGATTTCGCTATCATTTAATCTTTTGTTTTAGCATATTTCATAAGTAGTTTGAATCTACAAGGAATTTCTACATGGTATCAGAGCAGAAACCACTCTAGAAGAGGAGAATATGAGTTCGTCTTTTGCAAGTGGAATCAAATTTGCAGTATCATTCTTCAGAGCCAGCAGGATGTCGTTCTATGGATTGAGACTCGAATATTCCCTTGAGGGTAGTTCAAACTATATTGCTTGGAAGGATAGGATTGAGGCAGTGTTGGAAGACAACGGGCTGAAGGAATTCATAAACAATGATATTCCTAAGCCTCCAACAACATGCTCAAGATCTGGCAGAGTGGAGGAAATGTGTTGCAAAGGCGAGAAGGATCATACTAGAAGGAGTTCGAGATCATATTGTCTCGAACCTCCACGGGAAGGATACACCATATGCAATGTGGCAAGCCTTGATCGACTTGTTTCAAAACAACAGTGACCACAGGAAGTTGGCACTGAAGGACAAGCTTCGGAAGATCAAGATGGAGAAGGGCGACACAATACCACAATACTTGAGAAAATTCACCCAATGTCGAGATGAGCTTGGGAGCATTGGTATTACAGTTGTTGAAGATGGTATGGGCAACCTAGCACATCTAGGCGTTCCCAAGAGCTGGCACAACTACCAGGATTCGGTAAATGGGAGGGAGCATCTACGAAAGTGGGAGTGTTTGTGGTCTGAATTGGTGTAAGAAGACATAAGGCGGAGCATCATAGATGGAACCTCATCCAAGCATGATGATGAGGATCATTTTTCCTTAGTTGGAAAGGCAAAGAAAGGGGAAGGAAAGAAATTCCAATCCAAAGGAGATTCCGGTCAGGGCAGCAAGAAGAAGGACTTGTCAAAGATTAAATGTTTTCATTGTCATGAGCTGGGACATTATGCCATGAAGTGTTCACACAAGAAGGTTGGCAAGAAGCCCTCAAGAGGAGCGGCAGGTGAAGCTCTTGCTTCACAATTTGAGTTGGATTTCACCCTCATTGCTTGCATGGTGACATCGGTGATGGGTAGTGTGTGGTATCTGAATAGTGGAGCCTCATTCCATATGACTAGAAACAAATAATTTTTCAGTGACTTGGAGGAGAAGGACCTCCAGATGCACATCGAAATGAGAGATGATGGAAGGTATAGCGCAACCGACATTGGTACTGTTACTTTTCAGAGGGAGATTGGTTCTCCTCTAACATTAAAAAATGTCATGTATGTTCTAAGTCTGAAGAAGAAACTATTTTCAATTGCTATGTTGGAGGATCGTGGCTACGATGTGATATTTAGCAAAGGAAAGGCTTTCCTTTGTCACATAGCCACAGGACAAGTGAAGTGGATCAGGGTTTGGGTGAAGAACCTTTACAAATTGGATGTAGAAGATTGTGCAGCATTGAGCACAAAATCAGAGAAGGTTCAGAGTCGAGACATCGATGAATTATGGCATAGAAGATTCGGCCATCTTCACCATAGAGATTTGAATATCATGCAACATATTTCTACAGGACTTCTAAAGGGTGCACTAGAGTAGAGAGATACATGCAAAGGGTTTACATTGGGAAAGTACACCAAAGTCACCTTTCATATAAGGACAGTCGAGTGCAAGTAATCCTTGAAAAAGTTCACTTAGATGTGTGTGGACCATTCCTGACAGCCTCCATGGCCAAGCATAGGTATTATGTAATAATTGTAGACGATTTCTCACTTAAGTTCTGGATTTTCTTCATGTAGAAGAAAGATCAGATGTTCTTTAAATTTTATGAATTTAAAGCACTTACTGAGAAAGACATTGGCAGGAAAGTGAAGGCTCTTAGGAGCGATAACAGTGGAGAATATGTGTTGAATGAATTCAAGAAATTTTGTGCATCAAAAGGCATTCGACGGGAGTTAATAGCACCTCATAACCCACAGCCGAATGGGGTGGTTGAAAGGAAGAACAAAAGTATTGTGGGAGATGCACATGCAATGTTACATGATCAGGGCCTATCGTTGCAGTTGTGGGTTGAATCATGCAACACAGTTGTATATGTGCGGAACAGGTGTCCTCATCAGATTATTAGGATGAGTACACCAAAGGAAGATTTTTCAAGTAAGAAACTAGACGTGGCACACTTCAGGATATTTGGTTCATCAATTTACTTTCATGTTACCAAGGATGCAAGGAAAAAGCTAGAGCCAATAGCTAAGTTGGGCATATTTTTGGGGTACATTGATACACCTCACAACTATCAGGTGTACCTGCCATCTCACAGGATGACAGTGGTTCATAGAGATGTTAAGTTTGATGAAGAGAAGGCCATGAGATGTTCCCTTGAGAGGGAGCTTCAATTGCATGCAGATGAGAAGCTTTTAGCTCCAAAGGAAGAACCTCGGGATGATGTGGAGCAACCACATGCAAAGGAACAGTGAGTGGAAGCACCCACTCATGCAAAGACTTACAGAGATAGAAGGAAGCACACCATAGAAGCTAACAAATTGATGCATGATGTTATAGAGAATGTGGGAGTACCCATATTACAATGCAGGAAGAGAGGGTCACCAGGTTGGTACATTGGCTACATGGATCTGGTGAGCGAGAGTGTAGAGATTGAACCATCCTCATTCGAGGAAGCAGGGCAACAACCAGTATGGGTTGATTCTATGGTAGAGGAGTGTGACTCCATTATAAAAAACAATGTTTGGGAAGTGGTTCCAAGACCAGCAAACAAGTCAATGGTGAGTTCCAAATGGCTTTAAAAGGTAAAGCAAGCATCATATGGGAGTGTCAAGAAACATAAGGCCATATTTGTGGCCAGAGGGTTCTCTCAAGTGGAGGGAATTGATTACAAGAAGACCTTTGCTCTAGTATCAAGGTACTCTTCAATCAAATCTATTCTAGCACTTTCAACGCAGATGGGATGGAAGATACATTAAATGGATGTGAAGACAACATTCCTCAATGGAGTGATTAAGGAAGAAGTGTACATTGAGCAGGCAGAAGGATTTGAGACCTTCAACAGAGATTCGCATGTGTGCAGACTCAAGCAAGCATTGTATGGATTCAAACAAGCACCTTGTGCTTGGTACACCAGGATTAACAGTTGTTTCACGAGGTTGGGCTTCACCAAAAGTGAAGCAGATGTGAACCTTTACCATATTGTGGTTGAAGGAAAATTATTGATTATATTATTATATGTCGATGATTTAATTCTAACAGGTGATAAGAAGCTGGTAAAATCTTGCAAAGAGGATCTTGCAAGAGAATTTGATATGAAGGACATGGGGCTCATGCATTATTTCCTTGGTATGTAAGTATGGAAAGAAGATGGGGAAATGTTTGTATGCCAACGAGATATCGAAGAAGTTCCACATGAAGATCATAAAACCCATGGAGACTCCTCTAGTAAGGAATTGGAGGAAGGAAGATGCTACTTTAGGTGAAAGAGTGGAGGCTACTATGTATAGGCAGCTTGTGGGTTCACTTATGTATTTGGTGAACTCCCATCCAGACATATGTTTTGCAGTTAACCAGCTTAGTCAAGCAATGGTTAATCCAACCAAACTCTATTAGAAGGCAGGTAAACATGTGTTGAGATACCTTAGAGGCACCACTCAATTTTGTCTTTGGTACAGATGGATAGATTGGGTAGGGAGTCCATCCGACAAGAAGAGCACATCAAGGGGAATCTTCAGTATTGGGTGAGCAGCAGTTTCTTGGTACAGCAGGAACAAAGATCATTTGCACTCAGTTCGATAGAAGTAAAGTACATGGTTGCTAGTCAAACATCTTGTGAGGTTATCTGGATGAGGAAGATCCTTATTGGGTTATTTGGTCAGCAAATGGATCCTACAGTGATTTACTGTGACAATCAAAGTTGTATCATACTCTCTGAGAATCTAGTTTTTCATGATCAGTCCAAGCATATCGATATCCGGTATCACCATCTATGAGATTGTGTGCAAAGGAGAATCATGTTGATGGAGTACATTCCTATATAGGAACAGGATGCAGACATCTTGACTAAGGCACTATCAAGAGGAAAATTTGAGTTCCATAGAGATAGGATTGGGGTATCTAATAATCCGTTTCTTGTTGAGAGGGAGTGTTGAAAATGCAACAAGAAAATCCTAATTTAATTTTGTCCTTAAATTAAATTTAGGAATAAAATTGTAATTCCACATTACGATACGACTTGTACGAGTTAACTAAGTTAATTTGACTTAGTTGGCTCAGTTAATTCGAGTTGAGGATCTAACTAGAGTCATGTAGAGTGTCTCCTACATTATAGGAGCCCTGGTTGAGTTTATTTTGAGTTGTAACTAATTAATTCAGTTTAACTACGTTAAAGTTAGTTAAACTAGTTCCAACTAATGGAGCCTACTAGTAGGAGGTCAGACAATGGGGTGGTGCTTCATGTGTTCAACTAGTTAACTGATGATTCACTCATAAATAAATCATGCATGTCATATATAAGAGTTACCTAGTTGAGATTGGAGTTCAAGGAAAGTGTACTATCAGTTGTATAAGAATCCAAATTGTACAGGTGGTGCATGCAGTCAGAGGAAGGTTTATAAGGATTGCACAATTCATATTGAGGAATTTCCCTAATTAATAGGGCTAATTCCCAAGGAAACAAAGCAAGGAAATAGGGACTTGGGTAAGCGAGAAATTGGTTAAGTATTGGCCTAGGCTTGTCTAGGAAGTAGTGAGATAGATAGAGATAGTGCAGAGGTTGCTCGGGCTTGAGCAAAGCATCATAACCTTCTCATATTTTTTTCTAATGCAGTATACATATAGCAGGGGGTTTTAGCTATGGATTTCCCAAGGAAATCATTGTGTAATGTGTTGATTGAATTCTTTCTCTTATATGCTTCATGATTTCGCAATCGTTTAATTGTTTCTGCTTATGAGTATAGTAGATTCAAGTCTTTTGTTTTATCATATTACATAAGCAGTTTGAATCTGCAAGGAATTTCTACAAGATCTAGATCTCACTAACAACCCATATTTGGATAATGATAACACCTCATCAATAAATAAGGATGAAAACTCACAATAAGGTGATCTTGGACTTTGTGATTGTTTATGGATTCACAGTCTAACATTCACCCCCTCAATAAGGCCCAATGGTTAGCTCAATTGGTTGAGTTCTCGTCGCTAAAGCACCCCCCTAATAGGAGGCCATGGGTTCGATTCTCCTCAACACCCTCGGGGTTAGGATCCGATTAATAAGCCAACGGGATGTGATCTTTTCAGGTGGATATGCCCAAATATTTCCTCGAAAAAAAAAAAAAAAAAAAAAAAAAATTAATAAATAGTAGTAATAATAATAATAAATAAATAAAAACAAATTCAACCCCTCAATTACAAATATGAATAATTATACTAGTAAGACTAGTGCATAAACTACTATCATCTTTAATCTTCGATATAAAACTTCTAAAGTGATCCTCAATGAAGATATGCCTGGAAAACCACTAATATGGATGTTGAGTAGTTCATCTTAAATGAACTCTGAAAGAGAGTAGAATTTTCGGAAGTTAATAGCTATCATGTTTGAACATCCCCCCCCCACCCCCCAAAAAAAATCACCCCCTCAATTACAAATATGAATAATTATACCAATAAGACTAGTGCATAAACTACTATCATCTTTAATCTTCGATATAAAATTTCTAAAGTGAGCCTCAATGAAGATATGCCTGAAAAACCACTAATATGGATGTTGAATAGTTCATCTTAAATGAACTCTGAAAGAGAGTAGAATTTTTGGAAGTTAATAGCTATCATGTTTGAACATTCCCCCCATAATTGGTGAACAAATACACCAATATGCTCTAAATGAACAAATAGGATAACTTTAAAGTTATCTTTGAATTTAGACATAATTAGGTGTCGAAAAACATTTCGATGAATAGTTGGATAGTAATGCAAGGATTCTATATTCCATGCTAGATATTCCAAAATATGTTGATTTGATGGAATTTATTGATTGAATTGTAGATATCTTATTGAGGAGACCAATTTGCTTGTTGAAATCCCCAAATTTTGATTGAGATGACTTTGAAACTTGAAGCCTAACTATCAACATTGATATTCTCGCTACCAGATGCAAGGAAAAAATATTGTTGAAGGTATCTAGGCTTAACTTTTGATTATTTTGTTCTTTAATTGTTCATCACTATAACTATTGGTTTTGTTGGTTGACCACTAACCATTTTCATAGTATACTCCCTCCCTAAATATAAAATATAGTTTAATTTCACCTTCAATAATGTACACTCCCCTTGAGTCTAAGAGAGTACTACTCTCTTTGACTCACATTTCAATTTAAAAGACATGTAGAATTGGGCCCCAATCATGCCGAAAATATTCATCCAAAACAATGATTTGAGAGCCTTCAACTTTTATGATTTCTCCTTGCAAATATATCTTTACCCATGTTTGAACTAGATGGTAATACTTATGCAACTTCTTGACTCGTTGATTCCTATGTCAAGAATTCATCCAACAGTAATGAATTGTTTTCTTTTTATGTGTCTTCTTCTTTTTACATTTATTTGAATGATGATTTGTCTTCCTATAATGAAGAAAAGGATGGACATCAAAATATTTATTCTCGATGTGACCAAACCTATGACAATTTTAGAACTTAGTATTTTGATGTTGAACTAAAACAATTGATGTGGAATCCACTTGAAGGAATATTGCACGAAAGAAGTGGGTTGGTCTAGAATAGTCATGAATATGAGATTAACTTTCTTATCATATCTAAGTCATGTTCTATGTTTATTGTAATATATTTCTTCCAAATGTTTGATGATAGGCTTGGAATGTTCCTTATGCACTTGATGTTCTTCCAGGCATTCATGACTAGTTAAGGAATCATCAACCATATCCTTCTTTCCTTTGTATTAATCATTAGGCCATATGTATCACAAGTAAAATCAACCTTTTTTATGAAGTCATATGTTGCACACATAGCATCAACCATGTTCTCAATTTGTTGTGTATTTTCTATTAATTTTATTTGAATTGCTTTAATAAATACATCTTTGAGACCAATTTGCTATTAAGATCAATAACCCCAATATCCAATTCATGTAAGGAGTCTTGAAATCATTTTATTTCTTGATTGACATTTTGCATAAAAAAAAAATCCTCCTTTATTCATTTTAGATTTGCATCATTACTTTCTCTTATGTTACACTTAGGGTGTTGCATCCTATTGATAATGCATCACAAAGTGATATTTTACAATGAGTTGATATCAATGACAATGACCTCTTTATTCAATTTCAAGTAGGTCCTTATCACAATTTGTCCAATTGACTTTGAAATGAAAAAACACCTTATTGATTTCAAAGGTTTCATGCAATTTGTGCTTCATATAATTCAATGATTCTACTTAAAAAGACTATTGATTTTGACATTAATCAATTGATTCTTTAATAATTCTCAAGCGACTCTTATCCTTTTTCTTTGTGTATAATTGAATGGATATCTTGCTTTGATCAAAATTTTCCATGTCTCCTTTTTTTTAATCCATGTGTGTATGGTTGATGTAGATGTTTAAATAAAAAGTTCCAAGTGTGAATACAATGTGTCAGAACTAGATATAAAACATCATAAGAATCCAAGAAAATATCCACCATCCATGAGCACAAATTTCCTTAGACCACCTTCTTCTCATTTCAAGATAGATCTAAGAGAAGAAGCAAAATAAAATCTAATTTATTATGTGTATACTCAATGACAATAATGTAGCAAAATAAAATTCAAAGCCTTCAACGAGCTTTCTCTTTCATGATACTTTAACAAGAGTTCAACTATGTTTTGGGACAAACATAATTAAAACCACTATTCAATGACCACTTGAAACCCAAATGTAGACCAATATCACCTTGCGTAGTATAGACCAAATCATCCTCATTAATAGATCACAAAATTTCATTGATTCCCTATTCAAATTTCAAATGGTATCAAGGTCTTAAAGAAAAAGGAATGATTACCAAAATATTACAATGTATTCCACTTAAAGTGAATAAAATGTTTTATACTTCAATTATAAAAATGAAGAAATCAACTCCCTTGAACCCTTAAACTAGGAAATATTCCATATATATCAAAACTTTGAACTACACTAACCTTAATACTTCCTACTTTTGAGTTACATCAACCCTAGTAATTCCCACTTTCTTAATATGGCACACAAAATTTTGAGATACTTATATTTAAAAAATTGTAAAAATAGTTTTACTAGTGTCTTTACTCCCTTTTATTTATTTGTTTGTTTATTACCTCCTTCTCTAGGTTATTTCATAGAATTAAAAATTAATGTGTACATAACGAAATCTTCATGAGTTAATTATTCCACTTTCACTTGCTTTGTAAGTCTTAAAATAATGTACTCGTGAGGTGTAGACTAATTGGTTTGAGTGGGGTTTAGTCCCCACCAGGTCATGGGTCCAAATCTCTTGTGGAGGGGTTGAGGATGGGAGCCACCCTTGGGGGAATTAAACTATCCCAAGGGGCACCAAAGCTTAATTGAGATTTGCACAATCCTAGTGATAGCATCCCACTAGGGGGGAATCATTCTTCCATCCAACATCAGGGTTGGCCCTAGCCTAGGCTTAGCCTAAATATTAAACAAAAGTATTATAATAATGTGCACCATGAGATGCTCATGAACCAAATACGAAAGTGTACAACTTCAAAAGTATACTTAAAAAAGAATCACTTATTGCATTAAATGAAGATGCACTTACGTGCGCATGTGTTGGAGATGGCCATAATGAAGAGATGTGTGAGTGCATAGAAGATCATGTTGCCCATGGAATCTAAAGGAGATCATGTTACATTGTGATGGAGACACTTGCATCACAAATAATAGAGGAAAATCATATTGTGCTCTTGGTCTTAGTCTTAGAGGCTTAGATTGTTACACTTTTGGGGCATCAAATTTGTTGTCAACTAGATAACAATTATATCAATAGAGATGGTAATTTTGGTTTTTTGAAGGCTATATTTTAGATGTCATTGATTGGAAAATTGAATGTGTTAATTGTTGTGTATGTATATCACTTTAGATTTATGTAAAAAAAATTAAGTTTATAACAAAGTCACTCAAGTCACATTGAAGTTGATTGTAAAGTATCAGGGTTGCAATAAAACCCAAATATTGAACCATGTCTCAACCATTGCAACCTTTTTTGTGATGTAGCTACATAACCAAATTCAAATAAAGTGTGCAAAAAAGATTTTACATTTACCTCCATCAAGTGATTTTGATTAATTTTCACAAATCAATCAAATAAATTTAGATACAAACCATTGAATAGATATGAAAATATATAGTGAAAACCATAGATTTAATTCTCAATTGCATCCTAGATTTGATATTGACTCATCCTAACATCTCTTATTAATCAAGGTATAGTGATACCAATTAATTGATGGTGACAACTAAACAATATCAATAACCCTAGTTAATATGGCTAAGACAAAAATAAAACCATCTTGTTGATCTTAGGATGATTATTGCATAATTTCTTTTAATTTTTGGATCCCTCATACCCACCTAGAGGCATTAATTCAATTTAGAAAATGATATTTCTATTTTCAACAACTTACAATGATGACCATACTTTATGGCAGGTCTTTGATGACTAAAAACAACTATGTGGCAGGTCTTTGATGACTAAAAACAACTATGATATTTTATCTTCTTGTCTATTATGACTACAACATATTCATTCTTCTATCCACGTTCCATGGCATCACTTGAGCTATAAACAAACATATCCTTAGTGGAGCCTTATTTATTCACAATCTAGATCCCACTAACAATTCATTAGTGGATAATGATGACAACTCATAAGAAGGTGATCTCATGCTTTGTGATTATCTACGGATTGACAATCTAACTATAAATATTAACCAAAGCCTCCTCATGTAGTGTTTAATCAATGTAGACTATGTGACCACTTAAACTCATTTTTCCCTAATTTGGGGGTTTGTAGTTGTATTCAAAATTTCAATACATGTGACTTCTTTCTCTATTCAATAAATTTAGCTTCACAAAGAGTGGATTGTCCTTGTGTTTAAATCTCGTACCAAACATCAACATACACATAACATTGCACATGACTATTGGACACCTAATCCTCAATGGGTTAGTGTGGAAGCCGAATAGACAAAAGCAGTCCAAGAGACCTTGGGATGTGAAACCCAACGGTCACATAATGTACTATAAATGTATATCTCTTGTTAATAAAATTGTACTGTCGTGTTTTATCTTTCCTATTTATTGTTGCCCATGTGTGTTTAACATGGTATCAGGGCGGGCATACTCCTGCCCTGCATAATTTCTTTGAACCATTTATTTTATGGTCTTTATGAGCAGGTCCTATTTTAGTATTCCTGCGCTTGCAACTCCCTTCTGTTATCTTCTCTGCAGTTTGTCCTTTGACAGGAATCTGTCCTGCCATGCATAATCTCTTGCAGTTTGAAAATTTATTGTTGGATCTTTTTCTGGGGTCGTCTTCGTTGTTTTAGTGAAAAACTGCATTTTATTAGTTGCGTTGTACTGAGTGGTGATTTAATATATGACTTGTGTGTCAGACTGTGTAGACATTGTGACTGAACCACTGTTGGCATTGTATAGTATAACAACGCTGCTCTCTCCAGACTGGTCATACGCTCCAAAACGCAATGCATCTGCCATCCTCTCACTCGGCTTCATCAACGAGAAGCTGGAGAGCCACCTTATTGTTCCTGGTTATTTTTAAACTGAAATCATAACACCTTCTGGTCCATATCTGCTCCTATTTCATTGATGCGCAGAGAAACGCTCCTTCACTCAGGGCTATTTGTGACATTCTTTACCTGCCACTCTCTGTCTGACATCACCTGCGCTCTCTGTACATGCGCTCTCATTGTCTGCCATATTCCATTTATCAGACCTGCGTCTGACATTACCTGCATTCTGAATAATTGCTCATTTGAATAAGTGCGTAGCGGTTTTGGAAGGCCATACGACTCCAGTAAAGTGTACCAGTGCACGCATTGATGATTTGTTGAACTGCTACCTGATGTATATGGGTAGCCTCGATGGGGAAATCCGAGTATGGCATGTATTGCATGAAGGCGTGGATGAAATGGATAGATATATCGATGTTTGCATTAGATTGAGTGGCCTTCATTCTCTGGTTAACATATTTCAGGTGACAAGAGGGAAGTTTCTATTATGAAGTGTAAATTGCCATTCTCTTCGTTTTTCCAATGAAAACACTGCTATTACAGTTATTATTAATACGCTGTTATACGCACACACTTGAATTCTTCACAACTCTGGCTTTTCTGCATAGTTAGCGCGTAAGGTTTTTTAACTGTGTTTGGGCACCAAATCAAAGGTGTTGATTTTGGAAGCTATTGATTTGCGAGATATATAATTTGGAGCAGAGAGATTCTCACTGAGGATGACTCTACAATTATATGCAAAGTTATAATGTTTTGTATCGTATATGGCAAATGGATTAAATGCTTAGATTAGTAGTGTTAGGGGCATATTGAACATTGGTTTTATTTGGAACTACAGTAAAATGCCAGTTTCATGGAGATTTTGTTGATGGGAGATTTGATTTCAGTATCAAGGACAGCACGTGTCAAGAGAGAAAGGCGGAATTGAGAAAATTGCTTCACCACTTAATTGTGTGGATGATGAGACAACTTGTATAGGCCAGAATTACGTTGAAACTGAGAAGTTTTGTAGCTACAGTTTGTGCAAGGACGTGTCTAGACCAAGACTAGAGACCAAATCGAGTGGAATATCAGCCCATCTTGCTCACTGATTGAACATGGAAGCTGTTGGTGCAATTTGCATATGACTGGTACGAGTTTCAGAGTTAATAACACTGCTGGACATGGCCAATTAAAGGCTATTATGTATGGTTGTTTTCCCTGAAAGGAACTGATAAGTTGGAGACATCTTTGCTGAAACTACATTACCAGTGAACTATTAACAAAGGTACTATTGAAATTAAAACACCCGTGGAGCTTATTAAGAAAGGAGACAAGGTTGGTTCTTCCGAGGCAGTTTTGCTGGCAAAGCTTGGCATTCGGCCATTTTCCTATGGATTGATTGTGCAGTCTGTATACAACAATGGATCAGTATTTGATCATGATATTCTTGATCTCACAGAGGATGATTTAATAGAGAAATTTACTGTTGATATTTCTACTGTGACAGCTCTTTCTAGTATTTGAAGGATCCAAGAAAGTTGCAGTTGTTGTTGCCCCAGTTGTGGAACTGTATTTAAAAATCATTATAGTTTCTGTCTACATATATATGCATTGATTCCTTGATTCATTAGCTGCACATTTATAAAGGATATTGTTGTGTACTGTGAGTAGGTATTATTTTTCTGAATTGAGTAGTCGTTGTGATCAGTTTTTTAAGGTGTAAAATCTGACATTGAAGAAAAATGGCCAGAATCAGTGAAGTATTAGAGCTCCTCAAAACTCTCATATTGTCTACTAATCATGATACATTAAAAGTCAGCAAAGTTTCTCTCACAGACATTCAAGTCTGTCTACAAAATGCACAAGAGAAAATTCATTTTTTGCAGCTTGAAACTCAGCTACAGCAAGAAGAACTAAACAGAAGAGTCATTCTTCTGTTCAGAACATTGAGACTGCAACCCATCAGAAGCAAGTCAATAATATTACAGTTGATTCAGATTTAGTACCCAATAAAGCAGCAGTTGTACATGCAGATGCAAAAACTCAGTCTGCACTTCCCAAGCCCATCATCAAACCTTGGGAACAGCTTGTCCACAACAAGGACAGAACTGGTCTTGGATATGACAAGGACTTGTCCTTTCATATTCCAGACTACTCAAAGCCCATTCAGTTTCAGAGTGCTGGATTCATTTATGACAGTTCAGCTGCTCCTCATGACAGTTCACATCCAGTTATTCCAGACTCTGCCCCTCTTCCACAGCAATAACAACAAAAACAGATTGTAAAATTCCAACACTGTGACTGAGTTGGCCATTTGAAAGATCATTGTTTTGATCTTCATCCATGTAAGCACTGTCATAAAACCAGCCATTCTTCACACAGATGCTTCAGAAACAAACGTCCTGCAAGAAAAAAGATTCATCTTGGATGGATCGCTTCTTGGCAATGGGCATCAACAGCCAAGAAGATATTCCAAACACATGTCAGAACTTGTTCCGGAGTATTTAACAATCTTGCAGTTCCATCATCTCACCTTGTATCTGACAAGGGGGGAAATGATGGTCATCTACAAGCCTCAAAGTCACATCAAGCGAGCCTGAGCCACAACCTGCCACACCAGTTTCAGAGTTGTAGCTAGAAGCAAAGATGCCCCTGAACATGCCTTTAGTTGGCAATCTGGGACACTTCCTCTAGCAGAAGACTTCAGCTTCTTGCCAGTTTCGGAAGAATTCCAGGAACAAAATTGAGAACACTTCCTCTAGTAGAAGACTCCAGCTTCTTGCCAGTTTTGGAAGAGTTCCAGGAATTGCATTAAGCATTCCAGAGTTGTTGATCATCCTTAAACCATCACAGGTTGAGACTTTCCTTTTCAAGTTGAGTTTCTCCCTTTTATACGGGGTGAGACCTCCCTTTCATGGTTGAAGGTTTCCCTCTTCAAAACAAGAGGAGCACTTCCTCTAGCAGAAGACTTCAGTTTCTTGCCAGTTTTGGAAGAGTTCTGGGAACTGCACTAAGCGTTCTAGTGTTGGTGGTCATCCTTAAACCACCGCCCTTTATACCAACATTTCAGAGAGCACATTCAGCCTAGTGCTGCCATGCATTTTTGCACATTTTGTATTACAACTCTCTTCTTGGACTCATACATAACCCTTCAGATTAAGGGGGGGAATGTTGGACACCTAATCCTCAATGGGTTAGTGTGGAAGCCGAATAGACAAAAGCAGTCCAAGAGACCTTGGGATGTGAAACCCAACGGTCACATAATGTACTATAAATGTATATCTCTTGTTAATAAAATTGTACTGTCATGTTTTATCTTTCCTATTTGTTGTTGCCCATGTGTGTTTAACAATGACCATTTGCAATCTATGTCTTATGATAGCTCAATGTTGGAGGCTTTGCTAGGATTGGCCCATCACATGTTCAATATTGTCCTCCTATGCAAATCGAGATTGTTGGGCAACCTTGTTCATGAAAAATGAGAAAGTCACTACTTTGGTTTTTGCATATAATACTATTTTGATAGGAATGTTGTCATCTAGTTTTCATGGTGCACAGAAGAAGTGATCTATAAACTATCATTGATATCCCACTGAAATATTTTGTCTCAAAAAATCTTACCATTTTCCAAAATATTTTATTATGCCATTTATTACCTTATATATTATACTCATTATTACTAGCTTAATGCTCAAATTTATGGAAATAGTTGAAATTGGAATGAAAGAACAAGTAAATGAACACACCATCCACAAAAATGTACACCATATGTGACCCGGGAAACCCAATATGGGATAAAAACCAACTAGAAGGTGAGTCCTATACTGAGCTCTCTTTTTCTCAGTTATAAAGTGCAAGTACAAAGAAAGGGGCACTTGCTATGGAGTTTCCATGCACACTGTGACCAAAATTACCACTACAAAATATCGTACCTCCTTTATTCTTCTCTAGTATCCCACTCCTATATATTATTCTCAGTTATGGAACAATACTAATATCAAAATAGTGAAAAATCCTCCACCCCTCCTTTAGAGAACTAGGGTCAACACCCTAATCATGGACCACACTATAATATTGGTTTGGATGCTTTCAGAATGAATAATTTAGTCAAGTGGTCATGTTACCTACAATCTACATCATGCCCCAAGTCGTTATAGTGTTTATCAAATAAATACAAAATATAATAGAACATTGTACAACATATCATTATTTCCTTGATGTGTTGACATCCACTAGTTACTAGCATGGATCTATAGCTATCACATAGCCCCCTTCCAATGTGTTGGTTAGTTCTCATCCAAGCATATACATAACAACTATATATATATATATATATATATATAGAGAGAGAGAGAGAGAGAGAGAGAGAGAGATGTGATCCTCGTCATCAAATTATTAGATCCAGTATCCAAATACTAAAATTTTTCAATTAACATCAACATGTTGGAAGTAAATCATACATCAGATAAATCACACATTAGATGAGTCATACATTAGATAAATTATACATTAGATATTTTAATCAACAGAAACATATTTAATCAAGTTTTAATATCAGTAAATTCATTTGTCCAATTTGAAATGTATCAATATTACATAGTGTTCATAAATAAAACATCATGAAAATACAAATAGGGCTTTAGCATAAGTAGCCATCTAGATAACAATGGGCATCACATATGATCAAAAAGTAAGGGGTAGCCTCGATGTATAGTCTCTGCATCCTCCTAGGTAGTAGACCCTAGGCTATACTTGTGCCATTGGACCTTAACATGGTCCACCAAGTGACGCCTGAGCTATCGAACTCTATGGTCCAATATGTGTAATAGTTCAACCATAATGGTTCCCATGTCTAAGACCTACAATTCCCTCCTATCGATTTTGTGAGACTCATCAAAAAAATAATGTTGTAGATTAGATACATCAAAAACATCATGGAATTTTATGCAAGTTGGGTGGAAATACAAGACGATAGGCAACTAGTTCAATTTTCCCTTTAATCCTAAAAGGTCCTATAAATTGAGGTGACAATTTTCATCCCTTTCCCAAACCGAATGGTTCTCTTGTTGTGTCATATATATATAATCTTGGTCTCTCACTTCAAAAATTCAATCGGTCTTATATGCATCAGCATAACTCTTATGTCTATCGTTTTCTTCCTTTAACCTTTTTCAAATTTCATTTACCTGCTCCTTCATTTCCTGAACCAATTACAGCCCTACTATTACTCTATCATTCAACCTTTCCCAGCTCAATGGTATCCTGCATGGTCTCCCATACAAATCTTGATAAGGAGGCATCCTAATTGAACTATGGTAATTGTTATTTTAGGCGAACTCTACCAATGGTAGGTACTTCCCCCATTGAGTCTAGTTATCCATAACATACATTATAAGCATGTCTTCAATAACCTAATTTAATCTTTGAGTCTGCCCATCTATTTCTGAATGATATGTAGTGCTCAAGTTCAACGAATTTCCCAATGTTGACTACAAACTTATCCAAAACCTATATGTAAATCAAGAGTTCCTATCAGAAATGATCTTTGTGGGTAACCCATGTAGCCAAATAACTTCACTTATAGAAACTCGTGCCACATAGATGACATCATAAGTGTCTCTCACTAGGATCAAATGGGAACTTTTGGTCAATTTATCAACTACAACTAATATGGTTTTGTGCCTTTGTGACATGAATGGAAAACTCACAAAGAAATTCATATAAATGACCTCCCATTTAGACATAAGGATGTCATGCAGTTGTAGGAGTCCTAATAGGTGGTGATGGTCAAACTTCACTTGTTAAAATTCAAGACACTTGTCGATAAACTAGGCCACATCACACTTCATGCCTGCCCAAAATAAAAGTTTCTTCATGTCTCCATACATATTATTCATTCTGGGATGCACACAATAAAGTGTTATATGTAACTCCTTAAGGATGGTTCTCCATATACTTGTTTCCCCAGGGATGTACATTCTTCCTTGAAATCTCAAAGATCCATTTGGTTAAAGGGCATAGCCCTCAAACTTTGGTTCTATCCACTTCCCCCTCTGGAGCGTTGATGTAACCTTCAGATATCAACTATCTTCAAAGAGTTTCTCTAACACACGCTCCCTCAAAGTGACCCCCAAGGGTAACAAGGAGAATATTTTTGATCTTCTACTTAGCACATGGGTTGCCACATTATTTTTTCTCTTGATGTACAAATCCAAAAATTGTACTCACTCATGAATTCACTCCATCACATCCCTTTGAATGAATAGATGCTTAAGGCTCTCTTGATCTATCTTTAGCTTAAATTTTATCTTGATGACGTAGTTCAGCCAAAGTTTCAAAGGTAGCATCACCGTACTACTAGTAATTATAATTTATGGGTAGCGTACAACTCTTCATGTTTCTTCAAATTCCTAGATGCATAAGCTATTAATCCATGAAGTCCCTCTCCATGTTAGGCACTCGAAGGATCATTGCACTAGTGAGTAATCTCTTCAATTTGATGAATGCAATGTCACAATCATCTATCCATTCATGTCTAGTTCCCTTATGTTTTAATGTGGTGATGGGTTCTACAATCTTGGAAAACCCTTCCATGAATCTATGATAATAACCTACTAACCCCATGAAGCTACGTACCTCATGAGCATGTTTCAGCACCAACCAATCCACTATGGCCTTCACCTTTTCCGAGTCAACTGAAATCCCTTCTCCTAAAATTATATGCCTGAGATAATGAATTTCCTTCTAAAATAAAGATAATTTTGACAATTTTCCATATAACTTATTTTCCCTTAAGCATGTCAACATAACCCTTAAGTTCTCTTCATTCTCCTTTTCATTCTTGGAATACATGAAAACATCATCTAAAAGGACTTGCACAAAGTGATCCAAAAACTTCTAGAACATGCCATTCATGATGATCATGAACATTTCTAGTGCATTGGTCAAACCAAATAGGACTATCGTGAACTCATAGTGCCCAAACCAAGTTTGAAAGGAAATTTTTGGGACGTCTCCTTCCTGAATCCATAATTGGTGGTATATCAATTTCAAATCAATTTTCGAGAAAGTCACTTCTCCCTTCATTCGATCAAAGAGATCATTTATTTAGGGTATCAAATACCTATTCTTTATTGGGGCTCAATTCAAGTCCATGTAATCTATGCACTATCTTAAGGAACCATCTTTCTTCTTAATAAAAATCACTAGTGCACCCCAAGGTGAAATATTGGGTTTAATGATCCAGATTTGGTAATTGTTTTTTTTCATCCATATCAATGCTTTCAAAGTGGAAAAAGTGGAGGAATCGTCTCTCAAGACCATTTTTACCTGTGGGACCTAGTGTGGAAAATTGGGATCTGAAAACTTCTGAGAGCATTATGAGGCATCAAAGGACGTTTTTTGGGGATAAAAATTTGTTTCTTTGGTGCCGCACATTTTTATACTATTCTATACACAAATACCTTTCCAACAACGTGAGAATTGAGTCAATCGGAGTCTGTATGCAAAAGTTATGCCACTTAGAAGTTGACACTCATATTTTCACCACCATATTTCGAGAGGATGCCACGTCAACCCCCATAATTCGTGGAAAAGGGGCTAGCCATATGATTATGATTAAGAAAACTCTATAAAATTCTATATTGTAACTATGGTTAATAGTTGAGGTAGTCAAACCTAACTAGTGACCACTAGTAGGATATCGGGTTGTGTTATAACCAGACCATTAGGAAAAAAACGGTTCTATTCTTTTGAGTGCATTTGTTCTGTATCTGAGAAAAACTAGTCAATAAGGATAGGAGATAGAGCACACAAAAAAGATTTATGCATGGTAGTATCCCATAGGCCACAAGACATACTTATTTGTACTTGCAGACATTTTCTATTAAGAGAAAGAGAGCAGAGCGACCTCACCTTCTAGTTGGAATTTTATCCCGAAAGGGTTTTCGAGGTCATAAGTTCAGTGAAATGTGTGTGTGAGCATTTATTTCATTGTTATCTATTTTCTGCATAATTTTAATTTTCATGCATACGTTACTACAAGTAAATCGACATATATATAAATATAAAGAGATATAAAACTGTTATAGTGTATATTTTTGGATTTTTAAGCATAATTTTATCAGATATGTTGTGACGAATTTTCTAGTGGAATATCCACAACAGTTTATGGATCATATTGCTATTAGAACAGGTTTCTTTGGTTATATTGTATATATTTGCAAGGAATCTATATTGGTTGGGCCAAAAGTCATAAAACCTTAATCATGGTCGACGAATCTGTGAATAACCTTCATGATCCTTCAAAGGAGGGGTTTTTGTGGCTGGAACAACAAGTTACGAATATAAATCATAATGTAAATCTCCTCATGATGGCTCTAAGCAATAAGCTTGGGATATTTGGAGAATATGGGGGTTCTAATGCAGAGGAGAAATCAGACTAGGGATCAGGAGATCGAGGAGAAATAAAGAACCAATCGAAGTAAGGACCCGAAAAAGATCAACCCAGTTTGAGTATTATGAATCCTTCACAATACCTATTCAAAATGGAAGTGAATTTTGATATCAATTTGTACCATAGCGAGATCGATGCTCTGAAGCTAAATCACTAGTTGTAGCAACTGGAAGTGTATTTTCGTGTCCTTCACATTAAGGAAGAACAAAAGATTTCATTTGCATGGTTAAAATTAGAGGACCATACCTTGGCTTGGTGGGAAAGCCACATGGAGACCCTGAGGTTGGAGGGAGAGCCTCCAGTGACTAAGTGGGAGGAATTTAAAACTCTCATTAAGTCACAATTTTACCATATTTGGTATGTACAGGAACAGTGGATCCAATGGCACTTCAAGAAAAAGCTGGGGAAAAGCATGCGGGAGTACACCAAAGAGTTCTAGAAGATGGCCATAATGTTGGGTATCTCCCCAAAGAACCAAAATGTACTCCTTAAGTATTTGGGGGCTCTACACCACCATCTGTGGGAGCAAGTGATGTTGTTCAAGCCCAAATAAATGGACAAGGCTTGTGTACGGCACAATACTTGGAGAAAATAGGCCTGAAGAAAGGGAAATCAATTGGATCAAAGAAAAGGGAGAAAGCAGCTACTTCTAAAGAGGGGAGGCTCGAAGAAGAAGAAAAAAGGTGGAAAAGACAAAAATACAGCAACCATGACACATGAGTGTAAATATTCCAGCAACCACTTCAATATTGACGGGCATACGAAGGAGAAGTGTTGGAATTTTGATCTGGAGATTAACCCTAAGATGATAAGAAGAATAATATCATGGCCACTTATTCAAGAAACCAAGTTGAAATTATTTTATACGTGGATGAGAAGATCGCTTGTACATCAGTGCAAAAGTAGGTGAATCTGAGTAGCCTTCAGACCCAAGAAGAGAAATAAATGACCAAACTCTTCCATATAAAGATACAGGTCAAGAAGACCAAGATTGATGCTCTATTTGACTCGGGATCACAAACAAATCTCATTGCAGCAGATCTAGTCAAGAATATGGGGTTAGAAGTTCGTGATCATCCAAGCCCATATCCATTGGGATGGGTAAATAAGGATGTAGAGTTGAGGGTAACAAAATAGTGCAAAAATAGATTTGTTATTAGTGTTGATTTTATTGATGAAGTAGAACTAGATGGTGTTCCCCTTGATGTATGTGGATTCATGTTTGGGAGTCCCTACATGTACATGCAAGATGCAATATTCATGTAGAGAGCCAACTAGTACCAGTGCATCAAGGATGGGAAATTGTTCACCATCAATGTGCACAAAGGGAAGTCAAAAATTTTGCTAGTAAGTTCCAACTAAACCAAGAAATTGATCAGTTCCAACAAGAAGTGTGTTTTATTATTTTTAAGAGAAAATCAGTTTGTAGAAGATTCAATAAGAGGAAAGGCGTCCCTGGAGAGGTGTACTAAGAAACAAAAATAACAACTAGAAGAGTTTCTAGAAGAATATAGGGATGTGTTCTGGGAGCATAAAGGGTTACTACCTAAGAGGGAAGTGGAGCACGAGATACAACTATTTCCAGAATCCTCATTGCCAAACATAGGGCTATATAAGCAGTATGTTATAGAAGAAAGTGAGGTGAAGAAATAGTTCCAACAACTACTGGAATAGGGTGTCATTCGACACAATACATCACCATGTGGGTCACCCATTCTCATTGTGTCAAAGAAGGATGTGTAGAAATTTTGAATAATATGACACATATTCACAGAGATTATCCTGATTATACACTTATAAGCAGAACATGCATAATACATAACCTCCTCTACATTGATCATCAATTTACAGAAGCAGAAACATTCACAGGCGCACATAGAAGCATCAATCAAACTCATTAACACAGTATGTATCCCGGGGAAAGCATCTCGCTAAAAACCCAAACTATCTGTATATTATATTGATTGAATCATGTAACATTACAAAGTACAATGCTTATCACAAGCAATCCAGTACCAGCTCCACCTGTTACACACAATACAGCTCAGATCTGATCTCCAAATCTATTCCACTACTTGCCTGCCTCTCCAGCTCAATACCTGCTCAAGAACTGATGAGAATGGCTTACCAAACTCGTATTTGACCTGCAAATAATCACTCACACTCTGTTGGACGTGAGCACAGGCTACAATTCTTGGTATTGGTCAATTCATTGGCATACTCAATCCCTCTGATTGTGCAAATCATCATGCACAGCTATAGTCACAACTGATAGCAATTTGATCCTCTAACACCTGTCCCTGCTGAACTGAACATGCAACTGAGTTAACTGATATTCTATAGTTGCATTATGAGTTAATAACTTGTGAATTAATTAATAACTAATTCACCCAACTCATCTCTAGTCTATTGATCAGTTAGACTAAATACAACTAGTTTAACAAAGCTAAACTGAACACAACTCCATCAACTGCACCTCCAGTCCACTAAACTCAACTCACTTGAGTTCTAACTGAAGTCCTGCATGAAAATATTAGTCATCCCATGTAACCACGTATTTCCTTCTGGGATCTGCATGTACCACATCCGTAGCTCATCCTGAAGTGCTCCAAGAGAATAAGATCAAGTTTATAGTCCAAATATTATTATGAGACAATAATATTTGACTTTTCTATTTTTGACAGCCAGTCTAAAAATAGACTTTGATCACTCACACTGTGATCACTCACACTGTGGTCACCCACACTGTGGTCACCCACACTGTGATCACCCACACTGTGATCACCCACACTGTGATCATCCACACTGTGATCAAAAATAGAACTTGCGCCATAATTTGCCTGTGGGCCCACTTAGTGAAGGCGACTCTTTTCACTAAGCTCCATCATCTTGTTGCATTCTCAACAAGCATTTTTTGTTGCACACTTTTCAACACTCCCTCTCAACAAGAAAGGCTTCCTTTCAAACCCAATCCTGAAACTCTGGAATGTTCTCCATGCAACACATCTGGCTGGTCCACTTGCTCTGTCATCAAAGTCTTTGACTGCTATTGCCTCTGTCGACTGAAGACTCTGCATCTCTGTGCTCTTCAGTATCTGACTGCTCTAGCCTCTGTCACTTTGATCTCTGACTACATCCATGCTGCTGCTGGTTCTATCTCCTAGCATTGCATCCGCACTGCACCTCCCAACTGACCTCCCTGTTGGGCTAGAAACACCCTCTGATGTTGAAGCTCTACCTGTTGTTGACAAGTGCTCCCTCTCTGACATCTGCGCTACTGCAACATCTCCATGCATCTCACACCATTGCACACCTCTCTATGCCACCTAGCACTGTGCAAAAAACTTGTGCCTCTCGCATTGTTGCACCCTGCTAGCTATGCACTGTCCTGGGATTCCCTGCACTATTTCTCTCTCTGTCGCTCCATCCGCATCTGTCTCTACCCAATCAGTCAGTTCCTACTACTACACATCTGGGGCCCCCGTAGCAAGCTCTCATCCAAGAGGTTGGGTACCTCAAGGATCCTGCCCCTCCTCCTTGGGACAATCAATCCACATTACCCCACCTCCTACCTGGAGGTATGGCTGCATGTGATCCCTCAGCCCACCTGGCTCGAAGTTTCCCCTTACTGGAGGTCTCTGGATGAGTAGATGTCTCTACTCAATCTCCTCTCAGCTTCCCCTGTTGTGGCTCCTCCACAACCTCCTGAAGCTACTGCACCAATCATGGCTCCTCCACAATCGTCTGAGACTTCTTCTAGCTCTGCATGTTGAACAGTAACGTACCTTCCCTCTCAACCACCAAGTCTCCATCAGTTGCCTTGCTGCTCAAGGCTTTGCATGCATCTTGAACCTCAAGAGCATACAAGTTCCTGACCCATAAACCAATCTCATGACAACGAAAGCATCTCACCTTCGACGTGTCAACCTTCTTCCCATGACTGGAAGAACTGGATTCGGAAAGAGAAACCTTCCCCTTCCCCTTCTTCGCCTTACTCACTAAGGCACGGTTCTCCTCATCCTGCATGGATGAAGAACCGTCTCTGGTGCTCCGCCTGATCTCCTACACAAGATCTGACCAAAGTCTCTCCCATCCTGGCAGTTTCTCCCTTCCATTCACCGAGTCCTGGTAGCTATGCCAACTCTTAGGAAGGTCAAGGAGTGCTAGACTCACCATCCTCATCCAACAGTCACCCCCACACTTCCCAGCTCATCCGGCATTGGGTGAACTTCGTGAGATACTGGGGCATACTGTCTCTATTCTCACACTTAATGTTTCTGAGTTTTATCTCTTGCTTTGGAATTAAATTCGAATTCCACCAGCTCAAAAAACTCAACCACTTCCGATCTAGAATTCGTGAGAACAAAGTATGTCTTGTACAGAGATTGAATGTCTGGGCATTCACTGGATATCTCACCTTCCAAAAGAAGGATGAATCCAGAGGTTACCTGGCCTGATTACAGACTCTGCCTGAAGAAATAAAATGTAAACACTTCCTGAATAATAGATCTGATGATCAATCCTTGCTTTGATATCCTGTAGAACTTTTTCTACAAATCAATCAGCTCCGATACCATGTAGAAATTTTGAATAATATGACACATATTCATAGAGATTATCCTGATTATACACTTATAAGCGGAACATGCATAATACATAACCTCCTCTACGTTGATGATCAATTTACATAAGCAGAAACATTCACAGGCGCACATAGAAGCATCAATCAAACTCATTAACATAGTATGTATCCCGGGGAAAGCATCTCGCTAAAAACCCAAACTATCTGTATATTATATTGATTGAATCATGTAACATTACAAAGTACAATGCTTATCACAAGCAATCCAGTACCAGCTCCACCTGTTACACACAATATAGCTCAGATCTGATCTCCAAATCTATTTCATTGCTTGCCTGCCTCTCCAGCTCAATACCTGCTCAAGAACTGATGAGAATGGCTTACCAAACTCGTATTTGACCTACAAATAATCACTCACACTCTGTTGGACGTGAGCACAAGCTACAATTCTTGGTATTGGCCAATTCATTGGCATACTCAATCCCTCTGATTGTGCAAATCATCATGCACAGCTATAGTCACAACTGATAGCAATCTGATCCTCTAACACCTGTCCCTGCTGAACTGAACATGCACTGACATGCAACTGAGTTAACTGATGTATTCTATAGTTGCATTATGAGTTAATAAATTGTGAATTAATTAATAACTAATTCACCCAACTCATCTCTATTCTATTGATCAATTAGACTAAATACAACTAGTTTAACAAAGCTAAACTGAACACAACTCCATCAACTGCACCTCCAGTCCACTAAACTCAACTCACTTGAGTTCTAACTGAAGTCCTGCATGAAAATATTAGTCATCCCATAGGTAACCACGTATTTCCTTCTGGGATCTGCATGTACCACATCCGTAGCTCATCCTGAAGTGCTCCAAGAGAATAAGATCAAGTTTATAGTCCAAATATTATTATGAGACAATAATATTTGACTTTTCTATTTTTGACAGCCAGTCTAAAAATAGACTTTGATCACTCACACTATGGTCACCCACATTGTGGTCACCCACACTATGATCACTCATACTGTGATCATCCACACTGTGATCAAAAATAGAACTTGCGCCATAATTTGCCTGCGGGCCCACTTAGTGAAGGTGACTCTTTTCACTAAGCTCCATCATCTTGTTGCACACTTTTCAACAGGATGGGACTTGGCGGATGTGTATAAATTACAGGGCATTGCATAAGCTCAATAATAGGTAACCCCTACCTAGGATAGATGATCTTGGATCAATTGCAGCAAGAAAAATACTTCACCAAGCTAGACTTAAAGTCTAGATATCAACAAATTCGAGTCAAAGAAGAAGATACCTAGAAGACCGCCTTTCAAAACCATGTAAGGTATGTATGAGTAGTTAGTCATGTTAATTTTCCTATGTAATGCACCAACTACATTTATTAGATTAATGAATGATGTATTGTGCCTTTTTATAGATCCATTTGTTATTGTCTATTTGGATGATATCCTGGTATACAGTGCTACCTGGGAGGACCACATATCACATTTGACGCAGGTGCTGGAGACTGTTAGGCCCCTATACTACTAGTGTAACCCCTTATTGTTATTAGTATAAGCCACTTATTATATTTATGTACCCATGTAGTGCCCATATTGTTACTATTGTGCCCCATAGAAGCCCACTATTGTTATTATTGTGCCCTTACATTATTATTGTTATGTCGGCTCTAATTATGTTATAACCCCTTAGACTCCTATATATAGAAAGGAGGTCTTTTCATTTGTATCATCCAAGAATTGTTCATTTATGTAATGTAAAGGAGGTTTCCCCCTCGAAGAGGCTGAATTCTAAGGCGTTGATCTATCTTTTCTATCTTTTCTTGAGCTGGTTTCATAACATTTGGTATCAGAGCTTTGGATTCTAGGGTTTCGCTGCTCCAAACAGGTCATTGTGGCATTTTCGCTATAACTTTTTTTCTGTGCTGTTTCAAAAGTTGCAAAAAAAACCCATTTGAGAAGAAATCGCGCTAAACCTTGGATCCGAATTTCAGATCTTTTCGCATAATATTTGTGGAGATATGATCTGAGGAAGTTGGTCTTTTTGCAGACTCCTGAATTACATTCAAAACAGGTGACCTGGGGAAAATCGTCATAACTTTCTCTCTGAGGATCGGATTGAAATTTCGTAAGAAGGTACAGAAAGGGGACGGACTGTAGTTTGTTTGTATATCATTTTTAGATCCAAAGGCCGAAATATTGACACGTGTAACTTCATACAAGTTTGCTCTTCTGGAAAGGTCTATAATCATGTCATCTTGGGAGATTGTGCATAACGTTTTCTTAGAGAATATAATTTGGATCAGACTAGTGGCATTGGAAAGAGGACACAGAGGGCTACTATAGCTCACAATTTCAGAACTTAAAGATCAAAAAGTACAGAATTACAGTCGTTTCAAGGTCGAGCTCCTAAAATCAAGAAAAAGCAAAATGAGGAAGTTTGATGGCAAGGATCCGGTAAATTGGATACTTCAGATGGAGCAATATTTTGATCTACATGGTGTAAAACTATTACAAAAGGTATGTATTGCATCTTCATATTTAGAACCAGATCAATTTTTATGGTACAAAGGGCTTTGTTCTTGTAAACAACTTGTTACGTGGTCAATTTTCACGGAGGAAATGATAGCACATTATGAGGATACAAAGAGCAACACCTTCTATAGAGCAACACCACAACAATTGGAAAGAGTAAAAGGGCTTTGTGACATAGTGGAAAGCAAAATTATGGAAACCAGGAAGCTTACCCCTCACAACTATAAAGATGGGAGTGTTGTTTCTCCTAGCCTTCCACAACCTACAAGGGTTACACCACAAAAATTGGAAGAAAAAGAGAAAAAGGGCTTTGTTACAATTGTGATAGCAAATGCACTAAAGGTCATAAGTGTGCTGAGAAGAAATTATTTTACATAGAATATGAAGAGGAGGAAGAAAAGGATCAAGAAACATCAAAAGAAGAAGATATACACCAGGACCCCACCCCAGAGAAAGAAGAAATGAATCAGACCATATCTTGTAAAGCATTGGAAAGAATTACCACTCCTCAAACTCTCAAGATAGAAGGACATATTAAGAAGAAAAAGGTGCAAGAAGTGAAAGATCACATCGAGAAAGAAGAAATGAATCCAACCATATCTTGTAATTCATTGTTCGAAATTACCACTCCTCAAACTATCAAGATAGAAGGACATATCAAGAAGAAAAAAGTTCAAGAAGTGAAAGATCACATCGAGCATCAAGAAATGAATCCTACCATATCTTGTAAAGGATTGGAAGAAATTACCACTCCTCAAACTCTAGAGATAGAAGGGCATATGCAGTGAAAGATCACATCGAGCATCAAGAACAAGTTCTCCAACTTTTAAAGGATAACGTCACTTCGGTGCAAAATCAAACGAACCAACAGGTAGATCAACATCGTAGTAAAAAATGTTTTGATGTAAGTGATTGGGTATTTTTACTGCTACATCTCAAGCAAGCTATTTATGAGAAGGAAATGTTGGAAATACTACATGCACTTAAAAAATGGCGACCTTACTGAATGGGAAGACTCTTCAAGGATGAGGATGTGGAAGCATTGTTTTGTGCTATTTATATTATCCAACTAGATTGGATAAACGAAGCAAGGGAAGAATGGAAGAAGGACAAAGAAGTATGGCCACTTATTCAAAAGTTGCAAAAGATCCCAATTCAAACAATATTGCCAGAAATTGAAGAGGAAGGAAAAATCATATTAGAACCTGGAGCAGTCACAGAAACAAGAACCCGACAGCTACGAAATCGATCAATTTCAGAGTATCTCATCAAGTGGAAGAACTTACCGGCTGAATATTCCACATGGGAGGACAAGAATTTTATACAGAAGCATCAAGAACTACTCAAGCGTTGAGGACAATGCTTTTTGAAGGAGAGGGGCATGTTAGGCCCCTATACTACTAGTGTAACCCCTTATTGTTATTAGTATAACCCACTTATTATATTGATGTACCCATGTAGTGCCCATATTGTTACTATTTTTTTTTCCAGAGGAAAAATCTGTAACCTTTTATTTAAAAAATGAAAAGTTACAATTGCAGATGCATGATGCATTTCCATAAGCTGCCCAATGGGCTCGAGTGCCTTGGCACCCTTCGCAACGTTACATGACTAACGTGCGAAAATAATGAGAAAAGAAGAGAGAGAGAGAGGGAAGAGGAGTGAAGGCAAAAAACACTGAATTACATATGTGAGTAAGACTCACGCTTCAGGTTTTTCTTCCTTTTTTCTTTTCGACCTTGCGCCACTCTCCTTGAGTGGGCTCGATCGAGGCTATGACTAACTGTGTTTCTGCTTTCTGCGGGCCTAATTCCTTGTCTGAATCTGATGTGTCTGATTGGTGGTGCCGCTTTATCCCTCCCATGTTCTGGTCATCATTTGTCTTCTCTGCCTGATTTGGGTGAAGCTGTGAAGCCTTGGTGTCTGATGTGGTTTCCTTCTGATTCCCCTTTTCTTGGGAAACCTCAGCTTTCTCTGTGGTAATATATTCCTCTTCAACTTCTGATTCTTCATCTTCTGAGACAGGAGGGGAAAAGAACCATCCTTTCTTCTGCTTTCCTTTCTGCTTTCTTTTGCTGTTTACTTTTTTGGCTTCTGGACATGTGCTTTGCAAGTGTCTTGTTTGTCTGCAGAGCCTGCACCTAAAGGCAGTATTTTCATAGTCTAGTGCTTGCAACCAATTTTGTTGTTTATAGATCAGCCTTATGTTGTCAGGCAGCCCTTTACTTAGATCCACTTCCACACAAATTCATGCGAAAGTGAAAATCCTTTCATCAATCCTTTCCATGTCTGTTTTGATGTATTTCCCTATGCTATTCCCGATTCCTTCCAAGACTCGTTCACTCCAGAAGTGTAGGGGAAGGTTATATAGACGAACCCAGACCGGCACTTTGGAGACTGTCATTTTGTTTGGATCGAAGTCTGTAAACCATGGGGTCATGAACAGCCCCGCCGTTCCCCAGAACCAAGGCCCAGCATTGATGATTATATCTCTGGCTTCCCTGGATGCAAATCTGACTATGAAGAACCCTTTGGAACATAAGTGTATATCGCATTCCATGGTCCAATTGGTGAAGATCCAATGAAATAGATTCGTTGGTGTTGGCCAAAAACTGTTGAATCGGCATATTAGGGCCTGCGATTCATATGACTTAACATAGTCATCCAGCCCTGTGGAATCAAAATTAAGGGCTGGAGTTTGCCCTAGCTGGTCTACTATGTATGGTCGAGGTGTATATCCACCTTGATCTGGGGGGATCCTGATTCTCTGTTGCCTTGGAGAATGTTTTTATAGGATGAAGCTCCATTAGGTTTATGTTGGGGTGCTGTTTTCCCCTTTTCCCCTCCTGAACTGCTTGGTTATCCCTGTGATGGTGCCCCTCCTCTCAGCCTGAGATTCAAGACAATGGTTTCTCCTGGGCTGATCTCGTAACTTCCCAGGGTTCTGTTGTCCTGGAGAGACCACCTGCCACAGACTAAATGTTGGATCTGGCCAGGATAGCCAGTCAAAGCACAAATTTGTTGCTTTAGCAGTGAAACAGAGCTATCTGCACTTACCCATACTAAGAAAGATTTCTTCTGAGGGGTTTTAATAAAAATCTCGAAACGATTTTTAGTTACCTGATGTCTGCGGTTTGGCTGAGCTCTGCCTGAACCAGTGTCTATGCTGGTTGCCAGATGGTCCAGCTGTGTGCATTCTTCCAGATCTTGCCTCTTATTGGGTCGATCTGCCTTTTGTATGACGAGAAACGCGTGCCCTCTGCTCATTCGATGTCTATTCCCGCCGATCTGTTGCCTGGGTTCTGTATAGTCTTGAAACTTGCTCCGATCTGTTAGATCCGGCCTGGATCTGTGGAATTTGAGCCATGCATTTGTGTGATGGATTGGATCTGCTACATGCAATCCCCCATCTTTGCATACAAAGGACGGCAGTGGAGCGATTGGCCTGATGAACAGCCAACTGGCAAGGCCTGCATAAATCGGCCCAAACCCTGACGATTCTCCGCCCCCGAAATGGATTCTGAGCCAAAAAACAAAGATTGTCTGCCGATCTCTGTCCTCGTTCAGCTTCCCGGTCTTTTCCTTCCGATCTACCTTTGATTTGTTCAGCCCTTCAAGCATATCTGCTATGCCAAGAGCGTCGGGATCTTCCCTGGCGATGGGCCGAATAAACACATCCTTACAGGTTGATCGAAAGGGTTTCGGGAGCTCCGTCAACACGCACTTGAGGCCGAACCTGCAGAGGCCAGAGGCTATGGCCATCCCTTCCGCGCCTCCTCCAACAATCGCCCAGTCGGTGACTCCATTTCCGGCGCAGGGAAAGCTCGCTACGATGGCCATCTTCCGTCCTCGATCTCCCTCTCGACCTTTTCCGAACATATTGTTACTATTGTGCCCCATAGAAGCCCAATATTGTTATTATTGTGCCCTTACATTATTATTGTTATGTCGGCTTTGATTATGTTATAACCCCTTAGACTCCTATATATAGAAAGGAGGTCTTTTCATTTGTATCATCCAAGAATTGTTCATTTATGTAATGTAAAGGAGGTTGCCCCCTCGAAGAGGCTGAATTCTAAGGCGTTGATCTATCTTTTCTATCTTTTCTTGAGCTGGTTTCATAACAGAGACATTAAAGCAGCACCACCTGCTAGCAAATCTCAATAAATGTGAGTTCATACAATGATATTTGATGTATCTGGGGTATGTGATGGGTGGAGGAGAGCTAAAGATAAATTTTTCCAAGATGGAGGCCATCATGAAATGGTCATTGCCTACTATTTTTTCTAAGGTTAGGGGTTTCATTGGGTCAACACAGTACCTGATCAAATTAATAGCCTTGTTTTTAGTGGTAATATCACTGCTCCATGCCATAATAGCAAGTGGCAAGAGTTTCTAGTGGAGAAAGGGTCAACATAGGGCCTTAGAGGAGTTAAAGAATAAGATGAGTCAATCACTAGTTCTGTAATTACCAAACTTGTAGCAACCCTTTGATTTGGAGACAGATGCGAGTGGGTATGCTATGGGAGTGGTCTTTATGAAGGAAGGAAGGCATGTATGCTACCATTCTGAAGTATTTCATGGGGAAATTCTTAACTACCCTACTATGACAAGGAGCTTTATGCCCTAGTGCAAGTTGTTAAGAAGTGGAAACACTATCTGATGGGAAAGGAGAGTGTAATCCACATAGATCACCAAAAACTATAGTACATGCAAGACCAAAGTAAGCTACAATAGACCAAGAATTACAAGTGGATGGGGTCTCTACAACAATTTAATTTGGTGATAAAGTATAAGAAGGGAGGCATGGACAAGTTAGTCGACATGCTTTAAAGGCCACCCACATCAAAGATCATATTTGTGGGGACTCTTATGCACACGGAGCCATTCACCCATGATGCATGTAGAGAGGCATATTCAGAGTATGATGACTTCAAGGAGATGTTTCAGTAGTTGTAAAGTCAAAGTCATGTGCATGATGGCAATAGCACCATTGAATACCATTGCCAGGATGGGTTACTCTACAGGATAGATAAATTGTGTTCCTAAAGGTGACCGATTGCAATTGATTAGAGAGGCTCACACCTCCAAGGTGGTAGGGAACTTTGGTGTAGGGAAGACCATGGCTAACTTGTATAGGAATATGCAAGAACAGGTAGTTAGGTTCGTAAGAGGATGCATGCTTTGTTGTACCATCAAGCCTAGCAACATGAAACGTGGTCTATATGATCCCTTACATATAACAAATCGTCATTGGGAGAGCATTTCAATGGACTTTGTGGGAGGTTTACCAAAAACCAGGAAGGGGCATGTCTACCTAGTTGTGGTAGTTTACAGGTTCAGCAATATGTGTGTTCTAATGCTTTGTAAAAATACCATCAGTGAGCAAGAAGCAACAAACTTATTCTTTGGACAAGTCTAGGTTCACTTTGGGATACCAAGGAGCATCATTCAGATAGGGACACAAGATTTAACAGTGCATTTTGGACTACATTTTGGGATAATATGGACCCAAAGTTGAAGAGATCTATAGAATTCCATCCACAGATAGATGGGTACATAGAAGTAGTCAACAAGACTTTGGTGCAACTTCTGAGGGGATACAACTAGAAGCATCCGAAGACCTAGGATGAAAATATGGTATATATACAACATTCTTATGACAAAGAAGTCCACGTTTCTATAGGAAAGTTGAAACTTGTTTTGGATATTTTTTTCCTTCACCTTTAGACATTGCATATGGACAACAAGGATGAGCAAGGGAAGATCTTACAGGAGACTCCTTGAGGGATGAAATATTTATAGATAAGATCAGACATATCCATATATAGGTACAAGAGACACTCCAAAAGTCACAGGAGAAATATAAGGCCAGACATGATCGGCATAGAACATAGAAATCTTTCACAGTGGGAGACAAAGTATGACTACAGTTGAACAAGGAAAGGCTACAGGGGCCTGGTAAGAAATCAAGGATTTGTTGTATGGTCCATTCGAGATACTAGAAAAGGTGGGTGGTAATTCATATAGACTCATTTTACCACCATATATGTGCATTTACTTAGTTGTGAATATAGAGAATTTGAACCTCTATGAGCCTTCCATGCTAGATCTGGAAGAGGAACAGGTCCTACCTTCTATGGAGGATTTGACACCAGATGGTCAAGCAAAGTTGACAGAACATATACTTTTACAAAAGAGTTCCAAAACTACCAGAGAGGGGTAGCATGACCTTTGGGTGATTGGTTTGAAATGACAACTACCAGGCAAACTTAAATGGTACACCCGAGAGAACGTCGAGGAAAAATTTCCTCACCTCATTCAATAGAATCTTTTGGGGGACCAAAAGCCTCCCAAAATGGGGAGGTGTGATCCGGATTGGATCATTATATTATTTTTCATCTATCTTGATGCTTTCATCTCAGGACCATTTTTACCGGTAGGACCCAATTTGGAAAATTAGGGTATGAAACGTTCTGAAAGTGTTTTGAGGAATCAAGCGACATTTATTGGGGGTAAAACTGTGTTGCTTTAGTGTCACACCTTGTTTACCCATTTTATACACATATACCTTTCCAACAACACAAGAATCACATCAACTGGATTATGTCTGCGAAATTTATGCCACTTAGAAGTTGACCTTCTTGATTTCACCACCATAATTTGAGGGGATGCCATGTCAACCCCCATAATTTGTGGAAAAGGGGTTAGCCACGTGGAACTGCCTCGTCCCACATTTACACACTTTTACAATCTCTCCAAGGTAAACATGAGATGAGTGTCACTATGATATGACCCAAGCTCCAAGTTCTAGTTATGGAAGTGAGGCCTGCAATCTGATGACAAACTAACATCACTCAGAGACCACAAACCAATCAGGAGGCTGCATACCACTGTTTGGTCAATTCAGTGTGTTCTAAATTGCTATTTAAAATGTCAATCCGAGATTCGTAAACTGACGAAGTGAAGTGTACTATATGTACAAGATAACCATTTCCTTAGTCTTTTGTCGTTTTTGAGTTTTTTTTTTTAGTTTGTTTTTGGATTTATTTTTTCCTAATGTGTGATGGCGAAAATGAAAGTTAAGTATGGATGGTGATGGTGATTTCTACAGTGATTTTCCCAAACTTAAAAGTGTTCAAAAAGAAAGCTTTTAAAACAACTGTAATGAAATCAATTCTTAAGAGGAAGTAAATGTATCAAACAGTGAACTAATGACAATGGCCCAGTATCCTTGCTGCTGAATGAAAAAGAAAGTAAAAATTGAACTTAAAGCAACTCAAACTAAAATCAAAGCAACTAATTCACACTACTTCAACTCTTCTGATCCTTTACCCTTCAGCTCAATCTACCTTGTGGGAAGCAATCATGAACAAGTTAAGCAATATGATATCTAAATGGCAAGAAATTAAATTGAATAAAGGAAACTAATCACACTACTTCAACTCTTCTGATCCTTTACCCTTCAGCTCAATCTACCTTGTGGGAAGCAATCATGAATAAGTTTAAGCAATATGATAACTAAATTGCAAGAAATTAAATTGCATAAAGGAAACTAATCACACTACTTCAACTCTTCTGATCCTTTACCCTTCAGCTCAATCTACCTTGTGGGAAGCAATCATGAATAAGTTTAAGCAATATGATAACTAAATTGCAAGAAATTAAATTGCATAAAGGAAACTAATCACACTACTTCAACTCTTCTGATCCTTTACCCTTCAGCTCAATCTACCTTGTGGGAAGCAATCATGAATAATCTTAAGCAATATGTTAACTAAATTACACTACAATAATTAATATTATGATTCCTTACTAATAGAGTCACTTGACTATAGAAAGAAACCATAAACAAATGAGTAGTATGATGTCTAAGTAGCAGAAAATAAATAAGCAAAACACAATTTGAAAAAGGACAGTGCTGGAATTAAACTTTAGAAAATGAAAATTAGCAGGAAGGACAAGATGATCTCATATGTCAATAGTTATCAAAAAGATGAAAATTTGCCCGGGCTACCTAAGAAAACCTGCAGAAAAACATTGATCAGCTGACAGCTATAAGGAAAACAGAAGTGAAAATGTAAATAGCAATGAATTAAAAACATCAAAACAACATGTTATATACAAGCTAATGATTATGAAAACAAAAACATAATAAAATCAAATGAAAACTATACAGGGCTTTAGTGCGCAGGGGCCCTCTGCCACCTCAGCCAGTCAACGAACAGTCACAAGAATGAACTCAGGAAAGTAGTCTTCTCATGTATTAAAGCAGCAGCAACATATATAAAACAGAGTACAGTGGGGTGATAATAGAAACAGTTCAAAAATTACATCGCAAAAGCTTCTACACAGCGTTCATCAACGCGTTATTTATAATGAAAAAGTGCTGAAACTAACTAACTGAATCCTATGCTACTAACTGCATTGCCAGAGACACGTAGATCTCCTCAGCCGAGATCTAGCGTAACTGTCATCATGTCTATTAAATCTTCGAAGTGGTAGCTGTTGGATTCAGGTTACGGGGATGATCTCCAGGTGTGTCGATGTCTCCGTGGGCTGAGGATTGTGCCACGTAAACTTTCACGTGCTCAAAACAGAGACGTGCCACCGCTAAATTCCTTGGTTGGCTTTGCCTTTGACCCTTGTTGATCGTGACCTTCTATGGATGATTTGGCTGATTTGAAGGGACATGTTCCATGTACCCGTCACCTGTAGCTTGCCCATGTGGCTCGTTTCTTCATAGGACACCTGTAGCATAGCTTTTAACAAAATAGCTGCGGAATCATGTGCTGGATGCGGAAACCTGTGCTGGCTGCGGAAACTGACAAGTTTCCGCAGCTGCCTGAACAAAAATCTAAACCAAACAACAGTCATAAGCATAGTTAAAAAACCATGTCAGAAGCTCCTTTTAGACTATAATGCAATGATTTAACAGCTTGATGGATGAAGTAAGTGGAAAAAGAAGGCTGAGAGGGTGTATAGGAAGGTGCAAGTTTGAGGCTCAACATACCCCCACTGTGAAGGTGTTGCAGGTCCTCATGCAACCAAAATTTATTTATTTCCCTCTAATCCATATGCTCTGAGGCTTCTGCTAGGACATCTAGCCCTCTTTTCTTATTCTTTGATGCTAACATCATCCTGGGTTTCCTGACTAGACATTTGAACTTGAGATTAATCAATGCTCTGCTTAACTTTTTGCACTTTTTCTTCAGCTTCCTATTTTTCTTTTACCACAGTCCTAAATGGAGCATAGTGTTATCATGGACAATCTTGTCTACCTTGCTCTGATCTTTGAGTGCTTCATTTTCCTGTTTGATATGCCTATTTAGGACTTCTAATTCAAATACTTCTTGTTTCAAAGACTGAACTTGTGCATCTAGTGGCAGAGTGGTACTTGGTCCTGTAGCTGATTGTTCTAAGGATTCCAGGTAGTTATATAACTCTTGCTGATTAGGATCTACCTCAGGTGTCTTTCTCGGACTAGGCTCAAAATCTGGTGGAGGAGGAGGACTGCTCTCTCTTTCCGGCTGAAAAGGGCTTTCATCATGTGGAGGACTTGATTCAATGCTTGGCTGAGCTGGAGATTTCTCAAGTGTCTCTTCACCTAAATCAATAAAGTGAGATTGTTTTTCTTGGGTTTTATTCACCTTTCCTTTTAGCCTAGTGCTCCTCCTTAAGTATGGACTAGTACTCTTTTCTTGTGCACTCTGTTTTCCTTTTTGCTTTTTCTTGGCTATAGCAACAGCCTGAAAATGTACTAATCTTTCTTATAGTGCTTGATAATCCTCCTCTATGGATTGCTCAGGGGATGGATAGACTTCTTGAATGGTTCTTTTGCCTTTTTCTTTCTTCTATTTCTTATTTTTAGCTCTATCTTCTTCTTCCTTTTGGACAGTTTATTGAGTTTCTATTGTAGGGGAGTCTTGGACTGTAATGTTCTTTTCTTTCCTCCTACTTTTCCTTGGAATCTTTGGTGGACTGCTTCCAGAGGCCTCAGATGGCTCTTGGAAGTAGTTTCTTGTCAAGAATTGCTCCCAAGTATCTTTAGTTTTCTTCAACTGGTCCTCAATAAGAATTTTTATGAGTCCATGATGGTAGAGATGAGGTTCAATGTTGCCTACGTGTTTTTGAACTGTAAAACTCATCTTCTTCAAACTCAATAGCAGAAAATGAGGCAAATTAAGAGTGTGACCCTCTATGAAATTCATCATCTGTCTAGTATGATAAATATACATAGAACCAAAATGACCTTCACACGTGATAAATTTCTGGATGACTAACAGTAGACTAGACCATTCCTCTTTTAGTGCATGAACAGGGATGCCTCTTGTAAATACGGTGGTATCCATACCTTGGTTTTGTAGCATGATTCTCCATATCTGATCGTCCACACTTCTATTTTTAAACCACCTTTCACCTTCTTCAGGTAGGCCTGTGGCAGCTGCCACTGTGGCCTCAGTCACTGTAAACTTTAAGTCTCCAATCTCCACTGTTTGTCCATCAAAAGACCGCGCAAAAGCTTTGGTCACTTCCTTGTTATGGCCTTTAAACTTTTGGATAAATCGTAGCCATCTGGCTTTCTTCAGCAATTCCTTAGTTTGAGGATAACCCTCCAAGTATTTCGGTCCTTCCGGCTCGGCTCTCAGTAATTTTCTCATCCTCTGTTTTAAATTCCAACTGAGAGTTCTTCTGCGTGTGAGGGTTCAGAAAAAATGGCTCGGTTACAGGTTTTAAGATAGACTGTAGTGGCTACAATCGGGGTTTAGAACAACTGTAGTGGCTGCAGTCAGGGTTTAGAACAACTGTAGTGGCTGCAGTCAGGGTTTAGAGCAAACTGTAGTGGCTGCAATCGAAAATGGAGAACAGGGAATGGAAGTACCTGAATTACCGGAGGAACAGAGGGTGAGCAGCAGTAAACAAGTTCAAAATAAAATGTGGATGCATGCGAGGAGTATGGTATTAGTGGAGTGGTAAACGAATGGAATCGGATGACTGCGTATGAAATTTTTACACGTCTCAACAGACGGCTGGGGAAATTATGGTTAAGAAGAACCGTAACACAATAGGTCGCGTCTCAAGAGTACGGGTAATAAATGGAAGTGCAGTCAGTCTTGACTTTAAACTCAGAATAATCATGAGACCATTGGAGAAATGAATGCAAGGTGTGTGGAGTGATATCGTGGAATAGGAGTGGTAGTGGAGCTATCGTATTGAATCATTGCACATAGTAGAACTTGTTATGGTTTGATAACTATGCGTAATTATGACTTGAATTGTTATTTGATAAAGATTTTTGATCATACCTTTGGAAACTTTGTCATTTTTTTGCTCAAGGCTTCTAACCAATTGCTCTTCCTTGATGTCTTGGAGATGTCCCATGTCTTTAGCTCAATTACACCTGCATTTCATGATTATGGCACTAACAGTTGACTGTAAATTTGAAAACAGAGTGATGTTGGCTGCGGAAATCGTTTCTAGCTGCGGAAACTGCTTCTGGCTGCGGAAACGGTTTCCAGCTGCGGAAACTGAGACATCACCCCCTTAACTGCACAAAGATAGTTAGAGAAGAACTAGCTGAATGAAAATAGTCCTAAAAGGGACTTTTATTGATGAAATGAAATGGAATGAGTGGAATGAAATGAAAATGAAGCGGAGTGAAGTGAAATGGAAATGAGAATGAGATGGAGGTGAAGTGAAATGGCAAATGAGATGGAGTGAAGATGGAAAGAAAAGGAGAGGAGATTTTTTTTTTTTGGAAAATATAGAGTGTCAGGTGTCCCTGATTTTCACTCTACATTTTCTGTATAAGACCACCAATCTATTATCGGTTTTCAGGCTTATACGATTTTTTTCTTTTTTCTTTTTTCTTTTTTTCTTTTTTTTTCACTGAAAGAAACAAAGGCTAGGCTGATGGGGGAGAAGGATCCTTCTCCACCAGCCTTATTGCAGAATTCTCCTGGAACATTTTGACAAATTCCTCTTTTGAGAGTGGCTTATGATAAATTTTCAATCGGTGGCCATTCACAATGAGAGGAGTTTGAAATTCATCAATAGTCTTGATTCTTACCGCTCCATTGTTAACGACTTTGTCAATCTCATATGACCCAAGCCAATGAGTCTGAAATTTTCCTTTGAAGTCTTTAAACTTGGAATCAAACCATAACGCCCAATCTCCCTCTTGAAACTTTCTTTCTTTGATGTATCTGTCATGCCACTTAGCTCTTTGATGTTGAACTAGATCAGTCCTTAAAATTGCATCTTGTCTGATCTCATCTAGCTCATTCAGCTGCTCCATTCTGTGCTTTTGGGCTTCTGATAGATTCATCCCCAACTGGACTGCCATCTTGAAAGTCTTGACTTGAAACTCAATGGGGAGCAGGACCTCTTTCCCATAAACAAGTTCATAGGGAGAATGTCCTGTTGTGTTCCTCCATGTAGTTCTGTAGGCCCATAAGGCTTCAGAAAGCCTTTCTGCCCAATCTTTTTTGTGTAGATGAACAGTTTTGGTGATGATGCTTTCAAGAACTTTGTTTGTAGACTCCACTTGGCCATTTGCTTGCGGATGGTAAGGAGTAGATTTTTTGTGCTTGATTTTGTATTCTTCCATCAGCTTCTCCATCAAGTTAGATGTAAATTGACTTCCCTGATCTGTCACAATTTCTCTTGGGACACCAAAACGTGTAAAAATATCCTTAAAAAGAAATTGAACAACTGAATTTTCAGTGGCAGAAGGCAATGCTTTGGCTTCTACCCATTTAGTGACATAATCAGTGCATACCAATATATACTTCTTTTGTTTGGATGGTGGATTAATGGGTCCAATGAAATCTAAAGCCCATTTTTCAAAGGGTTCGATGAGTACCTATGGTTGTAATGGCATTTCATTTGAAAGAGTCTGTCTCCCAACTCTTTGGCAGCTGTCACACCTTTTGACATATTGTTTTGCATCTTTGAAAAGGGAAGACCAATAATATCCAAAAGAAAGGATTTTATAGGCCATCCTTTTGTCAGCAAAGTGTCCACCGCATGGTTCATCATGACATGCCTTGAGGATGTCAGGCATTTCATCTTCCCGAACACATCTTTTGATCACACAATCTAGCCCTGTTTTAAACAATTCATTAGAAATCCATGAATAACTTGAACTCTCCTAAATAATTTTTCTTTTTTCACCAGGAAATAGATGTGGAGGTAGCTTCCCTGTAACCAAATAGTTAGCAATATCTGCATACCAAGGAGTCTTAGTAGTTACTGCAAACAAATATTCATCTGGAAACTTATCCTCTACAGGAGATCTTCGTTAGTATTTTGGATTCTAGACAAGAAATCAGCTACTGTATTTTGTTTCCCTGGTCTATCCAACACAGTAATATTGAATTCTTGTAAAAGTAAGAGCCATCTTGTAACTCTGCCATTAGTGACAGGTTTATTCATGAGATATCTAATTGCAGAATGATCATTATGGACAAAAGTTTCATAGCCGGTTATATAGTGTCTAAACTTATTGATTTGCATGAACAACAGCTAAGAACTCTTTCTCAGTCACAGTATAGTTTAACTCAGTGGGAGTCAAATTTCTACTGGTGTAGTAAATGGCATAAGGAACTAAATCCTTTTGTCCCAACACAGCCCCTAGAGCTGTATCTGAAGCATCTGTGGAAATATGGAAAGGAAGTTTCCAATTTGGACCTCTCAAAATGGGTGCTTCAAATATTCTTGTTTTCAAAGTTTCAAATGCAGATTGACAATCAGGATCCCATTTGAATTCACAATCTTTTGTAAGTAATTTGAAGAGTGGAGATGCTATTTTGGTGAAGTTTTCAATAAATCTTCTATAGTATCCAATAAATCCAAGAAAACTTCTAACATCTTTTTGACAATTTGGAATAGGCAACTTGGAGATGACTTCAACTTTTGATCTATCAACTTTAATTCCATCTCCTGAAATATGATGTCCTAAAACAATCCCTTCAGTAAACATCATAAAGCATTTTTCATGACTTAATGATAGGTTTGTTTCTTTACATCTTATAAGGACTTTTTCCAAATTCTCTAATGCCTCTTCAAACGAATTACCATAAACTGTAAAATCATCCATATAAACCTCTACACAATCATGGATTAGATCAGAAAAGATTCCTAGTACTGCCCTTTGAAATGTTGCAGGTGCATTACATAATCCAAAAGGAAGTACTAGATAAGCAAAAGTTCCCCATGGACAGGTAAATGTGGTCTTGTCCTGATCTTCAGGTGCTACCTGAATCTGATTGTAACCACTAAAACCATCCAAAAATGAAAAATACTTTTTGCCTGCTAAAGTATCTAATACCTGATCGATAAAGGGTAAGGGAAAGTGATCCTTCAAAGTTGCTTTGTTCAATTCTTTGTAATCAATGCATACCCTCCATTTACCATTCTTTTTAGGTACTATAACCAAAGGAGAAACCCATCGGCTATCTGAAATTGGATAAATGAAGTTCACATTAAGTAACTTTTGGAGCTCTTCTTTCACTATCTCCCTAAGGTTTGGATTCATCTTTCTCTGAGGTTGTCTGATTGGTCTGATCTTCCAGGTCACTCTAGGTGCAAGAAGAGAGCATACTCAAGAAACTATTAAACCAATAACTTTCTCTTTTCTGATCCTCCAGATCACACTAAGTGCAAGAGGAGAGCATACTTTGAGAGGTTATCAATTTTCCCTCCTTGAAATTTTCTTGTTTTTTTTTTTAAGAAATTGGCTACCTAATTTCACTTCCCCGGAAACGGCGCCAAAATGTTTGGTCAATTTAGTGTGTTCTAAATTGCTATTTAAAATGTCAATCCGGGATTCGTAAACTGACGAAGTGAAGTGTACTATATGTACAAGATAACCATTTCCTTAGTCTTTTGTCGTTTTTGAGTTTTTTTTTTAGTTTGTTTTTGGATTTATTTTTTCCTAATGTGTGATGGCGAAAATGAAAGTTAAGTATGGATGGTGATGGTGATTTCTACAGTGATTTTCCCAAACTTAAAAGTGTTCAAAAAGAAAGCTTTTAAAACAAATGTAATGAAATCAATTCTTAAGAGGAAGTAAATGTATCAAACAGTGAACTAATGACAATGGCCCAATATCCTTGCTGCTGAATGAAAAAGAAAGTAAAAACTGAACTTAAAGCAACTCAAACTAAAAGCAAAGCAACTAATTCACACTACTTCAACTCTTCTGATCCTTTACCCTTCAGCTCAATCTACCTTGTGGGAAGCAATCATGAACAAGTTAAGCAATATGATATCTAAATGGCAAGAAATTAAATTGCATAAAGGAAACTAATCACACTACTTCAACTCTTCTGATCCTTTACCCTTCAGCTCAATCTACCTTGTGGGAAGCAATCATGAATAAGTTTAAGCAATATGATAACTAAATTGCAAGAAATTAAATTGCATAAAGGAAACTAATCACACTACTTCAACTCTTCTGATCCTTTACCCTTCAGCTCAATCTACCTTGTGGGAAGCAATCATGAATAAGTTTAAGCAATATGATAACTAAATTGCAAGAAATTAAATTGCAGAAAGGAAACTAATCACACTACTTCAACTCTTCTGATCCTTTACCCTTCAGCTCAATCTACCTTGTGGGAAGCAATCATGAATAAGCTTAAGCAATATGATAACTAAATCACACTACAATAAGTAATATTCTGATTCCTTACTAATAGAGTCACTTGACTATAGAAAGAAACCATAAACAAATGAGTAGTATGATGTCTAAGTAGCAGAAAATAAAGAAGCAAAACACAATTTGAAAAATGACAGTGCTGGAATTAAACTTTAGAAAATGAAAATTAGCAGGAAGGACAAGATGATCTCATATGTCAATAGTTATCAAAAAGATGAAAATTTGCCCAGGCTGCCTAAGAAAACCTGCAAAAAAACATTGATCAGCTGACAGCTATAAGGAAAATAGAAGTGAAAATGTAAATAGCAGTGAATTAAAAACATCAAAACAGCATGTTATATACAAGCTAATGATTATGAAAACAAAAACATAATAAAATCAAATGAAAACTATACAGGGCTTTAGTGCGCAAGGGCCCTCTGCCACCTCATCCAGTCAACGAACAGTCACAAGAATGAACTCAGGAAAGTAGTCTTCTCATGTATTAAAGCAGCAACAACATATATAAAACAGAGTACAGTGGGATGATAATAGAAACAATTCAAAAATTACATCGCAAAGCTTCTACACAGCGTTCATCAAAGCGTTATTTATAATGAAAAAGTGATGAAACTAACTAACTAAATCCTATGCTACTAACTGCGTTGCCAGAGACACGTAGATCTCCTCAGCCGAGATCTAGCGTAATTGTCATCATGTCTATTAAATCTTCGGAGTGGTAGCTGTTGGATTCAGGTTATGAGGATGATCTCCAGGTGTGCCGATGTCTCCGTGGGCTGAGGACTGTGCCACGTAAACTTTCACGTGCTCAAAACAGAGACGTGCCACCGCTAAATTCCTTGGTTGGGTTTGCCTTTGACCCTTGTTGACCATGACCTTCTATGGATGATTTGGCTGATTTGAAGGGACACGTTCCATGTACCCGTCACCTGTAGCTTGCCCATGTGGCTCGTTTCTTCATAGGACACCTGTAGCATAGCTTTTAACAAAATAGCTGCGGAATCCTGTGCTGGCTGCAGAAACCTGTGCTGGTTGCGGAAACTGACAAGTTTCCGTAGCTGCTTGAACAAAAATCTAAACCAAACAACAGTCATAAGCATAGTTAGAAAACCATGTCAGAAGCTCTTTTTAGACTATAATGCAATGATTTAACAGCTTGATGGATGAAGTAAGTGTAAAAAGAAGGCTGAGAGGGTGTATAGGAAGGTGCAAGTTTGAGGCTCAACAACCACCCCAGGTGATCAATCTTTGAGTTGGAACCTTTTTCCACTAGGAAAACTCCCCAACTGCATGCACAACACAACATCAGTGCAGTTATGAGGTCCCAACCACACGCCTATGCCTGCCTCCATGTAGTTATGACCAAAATTTCCCAGTTCAATGCTTGCAATCGTGATATCTATGCCAATTTTTCAGGAAAGCCTCCAGACCACTGCCCAAAATTGCATGTAACTTTCCAAAATCATATCAATAATGATGATCTTACTAAACAATCAAAACTTAAGCAAGATCTTGACCAAGACATGCCTAATACATAATAGACATTTCATCAAACATATGGTAAACATTCAAGCTATAGTTCATGAATGCATATCTAATCATAAACTTTTGAATTTCATCTGAGAATTACCAAGAAGTCTCCAAGCCCTCTCTAACTAGTTGAAACAACACTTGTTAGCCCATGCATTCATCAACCATCCAGTATTTGACAAATTACAAATGAGATACATATATAGGGCTCATCATATAACCAGGTATATAACCAACATATAACCAGAACATAGACCATAATAAATCAGCCATAATATTCACATGATAACCAGTACAAGTGCTCATAGATCAAAATATAAAAATAGCTCATATTAACATATGAAAAGGCCAACCAAGTCAAGGACTTCCACATATCACCCGACCATAGATTGGGCTAAACCAAATATCTCTTTCATCCAATCACCCCCCGCCATATTCCAAGCATGAATGTGGGATCATAAGGGTTAAACCAAAACAAAACCAACAAGGGATTCCAGAGGCCAAACCACCTCGATTCTTAACCACAATGATCTCACTTGTATGGTCCAAAAATCACTAACATCAACCAAATTGGTCTCTACCCAAGTTATCTAGGGTTCCAAGAACTAGTATATGAACCCACAACTAATTCAGGGCTCTAGAGTGTTTGTTCCAACCCGTGGCTCCAAGGACTAGTAACTCAACCTACAAGGCTCTAGAGTGTTTGTCCCAACATGCAGGTTCTAGGAACTAGTAACTCAACCCAAGTTGTTCTAGGGCTCCAAAGAATTTATTCGAACACATAGCCATAGGGAACCAAAGAACCAATCAAAAAAACAAGTGGGAAACCCACAACACCATCTCTATACATGAAATGGCAAGGCAAGGTTGAATCGACTGCCAATCCAGAAAAATCTCCATGCCAATGATAATACATAACCAAAGAACCACATGCATATACCATGCATCCAAAAATCAGCAAGGAAATCACACATGCAACCTATTAACTACAAAGTATCCCTATTGTAGTTGTTGATCCAACTTTTCCCTTGCACTCCCTTGCTTTCCTTTGCTTTCTTTCTCCAATCCAAGTGAATGCTAGAGTGCTCCAAGAATTCTGTAAGTGTGTAAGAGTATGAGAGAACAAGAGAATGAAAGGAGAGAGCCAAAGACTGAACTAATAAAAGTTGGAACTGAAGAAAAGCTGTGCAAAAGTTGGGAACTGATTCTCAGGTGCCTTTTTATTATTGATGTCTCTTTTTTCTTCAATTTCCTTCATTTTTCCTCTATTTTCCCTTGCATGCAAATTTGTGTCTCTGCACCTTCCTTTTCTCCTATTTTCCTTTATTTTCATAATTAATGTCAATTATTGTCTTTTTTCCTTTGCCAATTCCTTTGCTAATTTCCATAACCATCAATTAATCACAAGTGATGTCGATTATAATTTTTTTCCCACCATTCAACTTGGAATACGTGTCCCATGACCTTGGTATTTATTTTATTTACATGGAAAATCAACTAGGGGTTGTTACACCATGTGATTATGATTAAGAAGACTCTAGAAGAGTCTATATTGTAAATTTGGTTAAGAGTTGAGGTAGTCAAACCTAACCACTAGTGGGCCATCGAGTTGTGTTAAAACAAGGCCACTATTCTTTTGAGTGCATTTGTTCCATATCTGAGAAAAAATATCTGAGATGGATAGGAAATAGGGCACACAGACAGGATTTTTGCAATGTAGTAGCCCTTAGGCCACAAGCCATACTTCATTACTCACAGAAGTTTTCTATTCAGATAAAGAGAGCAGAGTCACCTCACCTTCCAGCTGGTTTTTTCTCCTAAAATGGTTTCCCATTTCATATATTGTGTCAAATGTGTGTGTGAACTTTTCTTTTGTTGTTTTATATTTTTTGCATAATTTTAATTCGCGTGCATATATTATTAACAATGAATCTACAAATCTAAAGATATATAAAACTATAATAGTGTAGATTTTATGATTTTTAAGCATGATTTTATCAAGTCTGTTGTGATGAACTATCCAGTGGAATATCCATGGAAAATTTATAGATCATTTAACAATTCCTAAATCTAGAAACTCTTTTAATTGCATCTGTAACTCACAAAGTTATCCGTCATCCTATAGGATGTCTTTTATATTGGATTTGCACTAGGTTTTAGGTTGATTATAAAAATTTTCTCCCTCTTAGGGGGTAATCCTAGAAACTATTTGGGGAAAACATCCTCAAATTCTAATAGAATTGGGTGTTGATCTAGGGGGGTCCCTTCTTATGACCTATGGCCTCAACCACATGCAATTTACAATCTTGCTTGAGGCAATGATTTATCTTCATCATTGAAATGAATCATAGGGTCGTCTTGGTACCATAGATCTCAATTGATCTACATTCATCATCTAAACATATCACTTTCTTTCTAAGGCATTCCACTAAAGCTCTATGAGCTTCCGCCTAGTCCATTCAGGTGATTACATCGTATGTTCCCAAGGAAGTGACATATGTGATCATATTTTTCGTACACACCCCAAGGTTCATGAAACATTGGTCCACACTAGGTCCTACTACTTGTTTTATCCCAGAAGCCATCTTGACTTGTTTAAATTCATCGTGCTCATAGGCTGCCAACCCACTTTTTTCTAATACAAATGGTGAAATGAAACTATATGTAGCACCAAACTCAAACATAATTTTAACTTTTAGATGCTTTATCATGTCTAGGGTTTCCACAATAGTTGATTAGTGTTCAGGTTGGTGGTTATCAATTGTTGTGTAGATTTGATGGTGGTTTCCTTCTCTTCCAATTGGTGTTGTTACTTTTTTACGAGTGTTTCCAGCTTGTGACTCTGGGAAAACACACTAGTAATGAGGTCCCCCGCATCCCCAACAAGTGATGCATGGTAGAATATGAATAGAATGTTATGGGGCCCTATGGAATGAGCTCCTTCCATTAGGATCCTTGCCTTTGCTTGTGCTCCACACATCTTCCCTTGACTTGCATGAGTCCTTGAAGTTGATGGTGAAGTTGCACTAGCAACCATAAAAATATCTTCTGCCATTTTTCTGGGTACAACCGTTGTTTCCATGTGGTGGTGGCCTCAAACTTCCTCCCACGGAGAACGTCCAAGGGGCCTTACCCATAAACCTTGGTTATTGTGGAAAAATGGCTCTACTTCCCCCTTTCAATTCCAAGTGCTCTTCTACATAGCAAGTGTTTTCAACAACATCCGCAATTGGGGATGGTTTCCACATCTGAAACTTTGCTCTAATATTAAGATTTAATAAATAGATGAAATTGTTTGTCTGTCATTGATCAATGTCCATATACAAGACATACTTAACCAATTCCATGAATATGATTTCATATTCTTATATTGTGTGGTTTCTCTGCACCAAAGCATGGAAGGCTCCTACTTGTTGTTCTTCATAATATGTTGGTAGGTACTTCTTCCCTGAATCTTTACTCAAATAACTCTTAGGTGGTAGTGTTAGGAGTGAGGTGCAGTTGTTTCTCCAGGTTACCCCACTATTCAAGGTGCTATCTCTCAGCTGAAATATCACTATCTTAGCCTTCAAATCGGAAGTATACTCTCATAGCGCGAAACACCTCATTATTCCTTCCAACCAAGCCTATGCTTGTTCGTTGGCATTGATCCAAGGTCTTTTGCTTATAGATGTATTAAAGAATTACATGGATAAATTGCAGCTTAACCATAGAAATTTAATGTCCACATGAGAGAAAAGGAGAAACACATAAAAGCATGAAAGAAGATAAGAGACTTGATAACGGAGTTTGTCCAATTTGGACTACGTCTTCGAGCCCTGCTCAATCAATGGGGAGGCCTTCATTCATTAAGTGGCATGAGAAATAAGAGTACAATCATCATTTACAAAAAGGAGTCTTATACCTCCAATCTGGAAAATGGCCAAAAAATGGAGAGCTTTGTTGCACAAACTGGCATCACCATTGAGTTCATGTCGCCGAGAGGTGCAAAATCGATATAAAACTTTCCCAATTCTGACACTGGCCCAAAACTGACCCCGTGGAAAATGTTCTCAGGCATGGTTCCACCCCCTATCACAGGCCTGCTCACGGTTCCACCACCTGCAAGTCATCTGTCTTGAAATGCGTGTGCACCCTCTCCCCCTCGATGCACTGTGCGTAAGTGTTTAAATGTAAATTGGTGGGCGGATAAACCAAGAAGGAGCGTTGGGCGCATTGGTTAAAAATGAATAATGGTTGAGGAGGGGTCGAGGGATCAAAACTTGCCCCTCCAATTTTAACACATAACAGTTTGTTGTTTTAACCGTTGCATAGCAGGTCCGCTATTTTGGTGGCCCGCACCCCCTTTTCCGTTGGTGGTTACGTTGAACGATGAGGTGGAGGGGTGGCAGGGTTGACAGCCCGCAGCCCCACCATATATATATGTGTGTGTGTGTGTACACACACATTGTTACAGTGGGTACCAGGGTTGGTAGGGTCATGGCCGCCCACCCCATTTAAATAACACTTTGGTAATGTGGTTCCGGGGGCGGCGGGGTCATGACTGCCTGCCCCTTTTTTAAATACATTTCGTTGGGGTGGTTCCAAGGGCGGCGGGGTCATGGTCGCACGCCTTATTTTTCATTCATATATATATATATATATTTAAAACTAAATAACCCCCCTTTTTTTAAAAATTTCCAAAACCTTAGGCATATTAGACAAATTAACAGACCCACAATTTCACCCGGAAAACTGGCCGGATTCCAGTGCCAGATTCTTGCCAAATTGCGCCCTCCTTAAGCCTGCCACATGGGTAAGTCAACCCACAACTTTGACTACTTCTATCTTCTTCATACGGACTCGGATTGGAGTGTCATTCACACCGTTGGAATCAGGGCGATGAGCACTTCGATCTGATGTCAAGTTAATCGACTTTCTGCCACTTTGAATTTTGAGCCTTTTCCATGCCACTGGTGTCTAGAGATCCACCTGGATCAGGCATAGCCTCTGACAAATTCTAAGAGCTTAGTCTTCTAAATCTCCATAGTAATTTCCTCAGTTGGAGGTCCTCTATCAGAGTCCCTTCATCCTTCGAGGTTAACTACCCCTAATGGAGGGTGCTCTACCACCACCTCAGTTATTTGGCGCCCTCTTAAAGTGTCATTAATTGCCTCTAGGGAATGTAATATGAGAACCAACTCCAGTGATGGTAGTGGTGGTGGTCCTTATGAGGTCCTCCATGGCCTCAATTCGCTCGCATCATCACCATTCTAAACTGGTCAAATATTTTCATGACACACAAGGTTCATTAGCGCAGCTTAGGATAGTCTTAGATTGTACTTAGCTCACACACATATACAAAATGATAGGATAGTCTTAGGATAGTCTTAGATTTTACTTAGCTCACACACATATAAAAAATGATAGGGTATGTTTTTCTTTTAACTATGCTTGTAAACAAGTGTTACTGATACTAAGCAAGTCCTCATGGATATACTAAACCCTCTCCCATCACTAGCTAAGCAAGCACTATGATGCCATATTATTTAGCTACACTACTCGCCTTCTTAGCATCAAAGTCTTCCCTATTGAATTAATTTAGTAATCTTAATTGCATTGAGAGGCGCTCTACAACTCAGTATGGAAGGATGTTGTAAAATGTTATGTAATGTAATGTTATGTTTGTTAATTTTTGTAGCATCAAACAAGTGTTCTAATCTCAATTTATTTCAAAGAGACTAAAGAACACAAAATATTCAAAACCCATAAAAGGTTTCGAGATAAAAACAACTAGAGACAACTCAATTAAATTAATTAATTGATAATTATGGTCGTTTATTGTAGCGGCCAAGCACATAAGTCTTTATCATCGGGGTGGTGTGGTTGGATTGGTTTTTCGCAAAAGTCTTATCGCGGTGGACATCAAGTAGAGAAAAGTTACCTATAGCAGGAGATCCTCTAGGTGCAGGGGAAGGAGCAGCGGTTTAAGAAGCATCCGCTAATCATTGAATGAAGAAGGAAAGGAAGGGGACTAGCTTATTATCCACTCTATGGCCAAAAATGCCTAAGTCTAACTTAGGCACTAGGGATTCACCGGAGGAGAAATTCCATACCACATGCATTCATATTGGGGGATATATATTGGGGGAAAAATGATATAATATATTTACAATATAATAGGGGGTAGAGGGTTTTTATTTTTATGGGTATAAAAAATGGAGCTCAAAGTTAATGAAAAAATATAAATGGGTATAAAAAATGTTAATGAGAAAATAGATACCTACAATATCTAGTGAAAGTAGGGGGTTTTAAATTGGGAAGGTGTATTGGGTTTGTATTGGTAGGGGGTTAATAATGTGATTTTTAGAGGTATTTTCCAATATGTAGTCAAATTAAGGGTATTGTTTAGTATGCCATGAGCGCACGTGATATGTCGGAGTTTCATTGAGTGAAACCCCTGTGAATTTAGGGAAATCGATTAATTAAAGGGAATTAATTAAGGATGATCAAGAATGCTCTAGATACTCACATGGATCGAGTCTAAGATGATATTAGTCATTAGTGAGGATTGAATCATGGTCATTGAAGCTCCAATGAGAGATTATAAGAGAAAATCGATGGGATGAGGAGAGGACACAATTGAGGGAGCGAATTATCTAGGTAGTGTGAATTTTTCAGTGCATAGTGATTCAGTGAGGGAAGAATTTGAGCCAATGGAGGAGCAACAAAGAGAATTTCGAAGGAATTTCCCAACATTTTTTCAGTGTCAGAGAGGCAAGAGAGAGGGAGGCTGAATTATTTTGCAGAAAGGTCGTTCAGGAAATTCGAGTGAGCTAGAAACCCCAGTGCGAGTGCCAGGAAGAAATCGATTTAGTTATTGAAGGCTGAGAGACTGCCAAAAGGAGGAGCGAGTCATTTCCAGAGGCAAAGGGAGGCTAGATGGCCCAGCTGGAGGCAGTTTAAGGGGTCGTCCAAACATGCGCAAGCCAGCAGTGCAGGCTTCTAGTAGGTAGTGCGAGCAGGCCAGAAGGAAGCCAGTTGATTTGCAGAGCGAGAAAATTCTCTCCCATAAATTTTGTTAGATTATTTGTCAGAGGATTACCAGTGAGGAATCTAGATTATTGTACTCAAATTTTTACTGCTGCATAATGATTAAATAAACCCTCATCTGCTGCATTGATTTCCCCCTTAGGGTTTTTCCGAGGACGCTAGTCCAAAATAACTATGTTAATTGTGTGCATGAATTTCTCAGTTCCAATTTAATTTTTTGCAACGTATTTATTTTGTTGTGAAAAATTGCAGTGTGATTTATTCAATATTAATTAGAAAAATAATAAAGTGTTAATCAGTTAGGAGAATAAATTCCAGTAGTTGTAGTTCAAGGAAATTTCACATGGTATCATAGTAGTGAAGATTGTATAAAAGGCGCAAAGGCGGTAGAAGTAAAATTGTGTAGCTTCAGAGGAAGATCTAGGCACAAATTCTCGAGATATGCGCAAGCTGACCAGGGGTGTGAATTATAGAGGTAGTGTGTTTCCATTTCCAGTTGCAAGTGTAGGAAAAATTCAAATAGCCTCAAAAGCATAATTCACAAGGAATGGATTTTCCGGATAGAGGGTTTTGGTGAGAAGATCAAATAGTGCCTTGAGCAAATCTAGGCACAAAATTTTTGTAGTGAGGGCTTCAATTGCATATTTGTGCAAGGGCAGGAAGAGAAAAGCACATTGAAGAGAGGATTTTTCTAGTTACAAGAATTTGTAGCAGAATTTTCAGTCTAGCTAATGCAGGAGTAGCAGGTAGTGAGAGTGTCATAGAAGGAATTAAGGAGGCAAGTAAGGAAAATTTGCACATCCCAGCAAGGGGTGTGAGTAGTAGAAGGAAGGTCAAGGAGGAATGAGAAGTTTGTCTCCAAATTATGTGAGTTTCGCAAAGATGGCCACAACAAGACTCAGGGATCAATATAGGCTTGAAGAAGACTTTAATTTTGGCGTCTGGAAGGCCAGAATGCAATTTATGATAGATGAACATGGTCCGAAGGATTTCGTGAAAAATTTCATGGAAGAGCCAAAAAATCCACAAAATTTGACTATCTTCAAGAAAGGGATGGCCAAGATGAAGAGGATGGTCTTGGATGGAGTTGATATCATATAGTCCCACATATTTAGAGAATCCAACAACAAAGGACATGTGGGATGTCGTAGTCAAGTTGTATGAGAATCCTTCAGAGAATCAAAAGATGATTCTTAAGGAGAAGTTGAGGACCACTAGAATGCAAAAGGGAGAAGGTGTTACACCTTATCTCACTAGAATTAAGAATGCCAGAGATGAACTTCTTATTGTTGGAGAAAAACCATTAGATAGCAAGCTAGTTAAAACAACTCTCAGTGGTTTCTCCAAGGAGTGGCATATTTTCATCCAAGTTATCTCTAAGTGAGATATACTACCTGGTTGAGATCGTCTATGGAGTGACTTTACTCAAGAAGAGTTGAGGCTTAGTCTTGCAAATCATTCCGCTTGCAGCAGCAACAAGGGACTAAAGGAGGAGGAGGGTGAGGAAAATGTGACCCTTACAAGGGAAAGGTGAAGAAAGGTCCCGATCAGGGATAAGGATCAAGAGGAGGTGAGAGAAAGAAGAAATCTATGTCGAAGATCAAGTGCTTCGAGTGTGGTGAGTATGGCCACTATGTCACCCAATGTCCTCAAAGGAAGAAGGACAAGAAGGGGTAGTAGGAGAAAACAACTGCTTCAGTAGAAATAGCTAAACTAACTGCCAGATTGGAGGAGTTTGCGTTGATAGCAGTAGTACCTCCAGGAGGAGGAGAGGCTTGATACCTCTGCATAGAAAGATGGGCAGGGTCTAGTGCATCTATAATAAGGAGATTAGTTAGATCATTTTAAGTTGTTGCAGCAAGACCATCACCTTTGCTAAAGGGGCCCATAATTTCACAATAGCAAGATTCAGTGTTAGCAAAGATAGTTGTAGTTAGATGCTTGATAGACAGTTGCAGAGCTAGTTATAGTAACATAATATTCGAAGATAACAATCAAATAGACAATAGCAGATCTAGTTGCAGTCAGATGATCCAGAGACATTTGCATAACTAGTTGTAGTGACACAGGCAATGCGAATTTCCCAGTTGTATTATGCAGGTGCAGTTCTAGCTAGAAGATTCCCAGCGCAAAGCTACACAATATAGTTTCCAGTGCAGGAGGAAAATGTGAGTTTCCATGAGGGAGTAGAGAGATTTCCCATAGGGAGATCGAGGATCAGAGGGAGTCTACCTTTAGAGGGAGCAACCCTATTGAATCCAGCACTTCAGGATCTGGGAGATCAGACACATTATTGTAGTAGTTGCAATAGCAATGTAGCGATAGAAACAGCGTGGGTAGATAAGAGTTTGCGCAGTAGCATGATAGATAGTATTATCTTCACAATGATTTTCAGTGACAAGGAGGTTGGTCAACTTGGAGAAGTGGAGAAGGTCAGTCAGACATTAGCAGCGCAGGACTGTCTAAGTGTAGAGGAGTAGTATTGGTGGAGAGAACACCTTCGTCGCTAAGAGGGAGTGTTAGTTTTGTAGCATAGGACTGGTGTTCTAGTCTCGATTTGTGTCTAAGAGATTAAGGAACACAAGATTGCCAAAACCCATAAAATGTTTCACGAGAAAACACCTAGAGACCACTCAATTAAATTAATTAATCGAAAATTAAAAATGTTTGTGTCTGACTTAGGGAAATCGATTAATTAAAGGGAATTAATTGAGGATGTTTGATATTTCTCTAGAGACTCACATGGATTGAGTCTAAAATTATCTTAAATGTTGATGAGGATTTAATCATGGTCGTTGAAGCTCCAACGAGAGATTATAAGAGTAGATCAATGGGATGAGAAGAGGACACAAGTGAGGGAGCGGATTATCCAGGCAGTGCGAATTTTTCAGTGCATAGTGATTCAGTGAGGGAAGAATTTGATCTAGTGGAGGAGCATCAATGAGTGATGGATCAACAGAGAGAATTCTGGAGGAATTTCCCAACATATTTCCAGTGTCGGAGAGGCAGGAAAGAGGGAGGCTAGAATATTCTGCACAAAAATCATCCAAACAATGCGAGTGAGCTAGAAACCCCAGTGCAAGTGCCAGGAAGATATCGATTCAGTTGTTGAACTCTGGGAAACTACCCGGAACACATAGTGAGTCATTTCCAGAGGCAAAGGGAGGCTAGAGGACCCAGTTGGAAGTAGCTTCAAGTGTCATCCAACTTGCACAGGCCAATAGTGTGAGTTGTCAGTAGGAAGTGCAAGTAGGCCAGAAGGAGGCTAGTTGATTTGCAGAGGGAGAAAATCTCTCCCAGAAATTTGCCAAATTATTTGCCGAAGGATTTCTATTGAGGCATCCCGATTATTGTACTCAGATTTTTATGGCTTCATAATAATAGAGTAAACCATCATTTGTTGCATCGGTTTTCCCTTCAGGTTTTTCTAGGGACGTTAGTCCAAAATAACTGTGTTAATTGTGTGCATGAATTTTTCAGTTCTAGTTTAATTTTCTGCAACATATTTATATTGTTGTGAAGAATTGCAGTGTGATTTATTTGATATTAATCATAAAAATAATAAATTGTTAATCAGTTAGGAGAATAAATTCCAGTGGTTTTAGTTCAAGGAAATTTCACAATGTTGAATTAGTTAAATTATTTAAAATAAAATTAAAATTAAAAAATAATAATCATTAAGATAAGTTTGAGTTAGTGATTTGATAGGTTTACTCATGGTGGTTTACAAGCCCATGGTATTTGTCCTTAGTAATTATTATGATAAAATATGTTTAAAGGCTTGAAAAAATCCATTATGGAATGAAAGAGTATCAACTTAAATCCATCTTAAGTCTAGACTTGATCCCTCTCGATGCTTGGTAGATCTAGATTTAAGATGGAAATAACTTAGTTTTAATTAATTAATCTTTAATTAACCTTTATAATAACATGATTGTCTTCTTAAATCTTTATAATATTAATTGAATAAATATTTTTTTAATGTTTGATTAGCTGGCATTAGCATATAACAAGAAGTAATAGTTTTCCCCACTTCTGGTTTGACAACTGATTTATGCTAATTTTTCTCACTATTTATGATTGTATATATAATAAAATAAATTAAAAATGAAAAAAAAAAAAATAATACTCCCATACTAGATGCATTAGTCACTTGTGGGACTTAAGAAAATGATCTTATCTACTGGAGTTTCCTTGAATTGAATTGAATGAATTTTAATGATGTCCACAAGACTAAGCAGTCTAAGGGACCTAGAGCTCCAAACAAAAAACATCACATTTTCAAATTTCCTTCTATTATAGCTCTCTTGCCATAAATCTTGATCAAGAAGTTTTCAGTTTTGTGAAGCCTTGCTTCCTCAAACAACTCATTCAAACTATCCACCTTGGTATTGCTTTAAAATTGATTACGAATATTATTTTCAGACTGATTACAAATGTCCTGATAAGCCAAACATTCCATGATGAAGTGACATTCAATTTCAATTTCTCTAGTACAAGTTCTTTCTTTCCACTCTTCCTTGCGGGCTATTCATCTATATTGTATAAAATAAAATCTAATAAAGTGAAATAATAAAAAAATAGGTATTGGTCCATGCAGGATAGAGCATTACATGAGATCCATGTGTCACCATAACTTGGATAGAACCCCGTCTGTCAGAGCCCCGAGTTGGCACCAAGGCCAGTGGGCGCCCATGACCGCCCACTAACACGGAGAGAGGAAAAACATCGAAAGTCAAACCGAGTTGTGCAAGGAGCACACGGCGGGCATGCCCGCACAAATACAGGGTGCCCACCGATGCAACGAGTGAGTTGGTAGTGACTTGGCGACTAGGTGATTTGGGAAGGCGCATGCCCGCACGAAGGCAGGGCACCCAAAACCAACTAGATGAGTCGAACATAGCAGGCACGTTTAACCGAACGAGCACGTGGTGTGAGCGAGAAAGTGATGTGCGACGAGCGCATCAGGGAAGAGCATGCATTCATGACTTATAGTGGCAGCCAAGTTGGTGGACCCACCATACGCGTTGTAGCGGCCCACACCATGAGTGCATCCGCACCATGGGGCGCCCAGGCAAAAAGGCGACATGACTGAGTCGTGACAGATAAGTGTTTAACGAGCGACAGCGTGGAGCAACATGCAGTTCAAGCAAAGAGCAACAAAAGGTTAGCATATGTGTCAAGGAAGAGGCAGTGCCCAAGAAAGGAGCACGCTCGCCCATAAGGGGCGCCTGCTTTCCCAATGGCAAGTCGGCCTAAGGGCGTGCCCACCCAAAAAGGGTCGTTCACCTAATGAACAGTAGGTCGAATAGATGAATGGCGAACATGTAAATTCAGCGCAAGTTGGAAGAGGGGCGTCGATCACAAGGAGGAAGTGTATAAGTAAGCAAAGGCAGATTTGTCCAAGAAAGTTCAAAGTGAACAAGCAAAGGTAGATTTGTCCAAGCAAGTTCAGAGAGAACAAGCAGAGGCAAATTCGTCCAAGCAAGTTCAAAGTGAACAAGCAAAGGCAAATTCGTCCAAGCAAGTTCAGAGCGGACAAGCAAAGGCATATTCGTCCAAGCAAGTTTAGAGCGAACAAGAAAAGGAAAACAAGAGAAAATCATATAAAACCGAACTAAGGTAGAAGAAGGACGCAGTTCAGGGTGACGGGCAGGAGGGGGCTCACCCTGAGATCCTAAGCACTAAGCCGAACTACTCTTTCTTTTGGGTAGGAAATTCGAGGTTTCTGTGCAGGCCGAATTGCGATATCGTAGACTCGACAGAATTGCGATATTGCAAACTTGGACAAGAAGTGCAACAGACTTGGGCATGCAGTGCGAACAGGAGTTGCATGATTTTAGAATTAGTGTGGAAAATTTATTGGGAAACCAGGCAGCTGCCATGAACTTCTACATTGTAATCTTACATGTATAATATTTTACAGAAGTTTGATTATAAGTTTGGGGCAAACTGTTGGGAAGTTTCCCCCTACCTTTATAACTGTGTCTACTTTGCGATATTTCACTATTGTTGTTCACTATTTTATATATGTATGGATATCACACATTGAATGTTAATTGAACTTAAGTTAATTCCACTACACATAAATAATTGAAGAAACAATTGAAATAAAAACTAAGTGTTGGAAGTAAGGCGTAGTCTGAAAACTCAAGTAGTGTAAAGCAAAACAATTAGTTAATGTCGCACGACTCGCCAGTTAACAAGGCCAGTCAGTGACCTTAAGAGTTGGGGGCATGACAGATGGTATCAGAGCCTGTTTCAAAGGAATTGGGCAAAGTAATTGGTTGTAGTGAGACATAGTTTGGTAGGGGCAAGACAACAGAGTCAAGGTCGAGTTGAACGTATAGAGATATTGAAGTTTGGTTTGGGTCGAGGCACACCAAAGGGCCGAGTCAAGCTGAATGAAGTGAGACGTGGTTTGCGATGTGACAGTTTGGCAGCAACACAGAACTTGGTCAAAGGCCGAGTTGAACGATAAGCGATGGCAAGTTGGTTAGAACGTTGTGAGAGACTTATGAAAACCTTGTACAGGTTGAAACATATCAAGGAGGATAGACTGAGGGTATGGGTTGAACTTGAAGTTTGGAAAATTAATTTGAAGGAGAGCTTCTTCGACTTGGTTGGGAAGTGGGGCATGATGAAGCTGCTGATTGCGATGAAGAGGAAGAAGTTATGATATATGAAGAAGCAAGTGTTGCTGATGTGCCGACAAAAGAGGAGGAACTTGGTGTGACTAAACTTTTCCAAGTTGGACCATATTTGTGCACGCTGCAACCATTGAAGGAAGGAGGCACTCACTTAGAGAGACCTCATGAAAACATAAGTATTGTTGTAACTTGTGTCTTGTTGAAACTTTTGGAAGATTTGCCATATGCAGAAATGGGCGAAGGAAGTATTTGTTTGTCGATGTGATGGACAAACATTCGATGGAAGGTTACAATGAGACCTTGTGCAGTTGGGCAGTAAGGAACATTGGTTGTTGCGGGTCTTGTTGGGACAATTTGCGACCTTGAGGCAGAAGGTGTGAACACCCATGACAAGGGTTGAACGTAATGAACTTTGCGATGGATGAGTCATGCTTAGCCAAACGAAGAATTGGCTAAGTGCCTAGCATGACTCATGGACAAAATGAAGGAAGGGAACACAAAACTAATGTAAAGGCAACTTGACATAACACACACACTTGGGTAGACTTCTTCATGGAAGTTTCATTAAGGCCAAGAGACAGTCTTGTTGAACCTTTAGGAGGGGAGATAGTGATGAAGGAAGGGACCTATGATGCGATATGAGGGTATGGTGACCAAGGGCGCTAACCTGAACAAAAGAAAGGATGTGATACTTTAAGTTGCATTGGTTCTACTGAAGTGGACGAGTTGGGCAAACAAAGTCATGGCCATTCAGCTTAAGAGAAGGGAGCATGACAGACTTCGTGCAGAGGCATCAAGCGAGAGCACATGGAGAGATGTCGTATATTGACATCAAGGAAAGGTCCCAAGGCAAGGATGTTGGGTAGGATGGACTTGCCAATGTGACATGAGGATATTTGCAAATGGACCGATGGTGACGTTGTGCACATTCGAACAACAAGGCCATGGTCATTTTTGGAGAAGACATGGGCAACCTATGAGAGTGTTCATCCGACAAAGAGGGCAAAGACAACTTGCGATGAGTCTTGCAACCAAGTCAAGTGTGCCTTCCTAAAGTGTTGGATGGATATGTTTGATAGGAGCTTATGATGACTTGAAGAAGTTGCAGTTGATGAAGACTTCATATTATGGTGGTATTGGAGTATTTGATATATTGAGGAGCTGAGGTTAGTTTGACACTTGACTTTGATGCAGTATGGGATGCATACCTTGGACATAATATGGGGATATATTCATGAGGAGTGACTTTGTGGATGCGATAGAGACGAGACACCTTGGAGTTGGATGGAGTTGCAACGATGGAGGTGCCTTAGTGGGAGCACTTAGGCACATGTTGAGCTGATGAGACCTTTCTATTTTTCATGGACATGGAGGTTGTTGGTTTATGGCCATGGGAAACACATGGATAAGATAATGAGGCAAGTGTAAACTTCCCCTTTGATAACATTGATGGGAAGCATATCACAGATGGGATGAAGATTTCTTCATGAACCTAGATATGGCACATTGAGAATTGGATTGATGGGAAAAGTTCTTAATTGAGTTCAAGATGTGATAGAACGCTGGAGAAATAAGTGACGAAGGCATGAGGAGGTGCATTCTCATAGATTTGGATGGATGGTCGGACTGATCACCCAACTAGTTCAATTCATGGCGCGTGCAAGTGCACTGGTATATGTTGGAGTTGAGTTGGAGTACGGAAGCAATAGTTCACATGATGATGATACACGATGGATTGGCACGACATGAGTTGTGACCATAGTATGCAGCCAAGTTGGAGGGAGCATCCTTCCACGAGATGGTTCAGTATAGAGGATTGCGACGATTTGTGGTTGATGATAGTGGATTGAGGATTCTTTCCCACATAGAGTCATGAGCCTTGATGGAGGTTCGTGCGATGAAGGCAAGGAGTTATGCAACAGGGACGATTAACATTGGAGTTGGTAGCACTCTACGATATTTGGTCTTGGCGATGGAGTTTGTTGAGATGACGTTGTTGAGGGCGACAACCCTTTTAGAGTGGGGGAGGATGTCAAGGCCCTGAGTTGGCACCAAGGCTAGTGGGCGCCTGTGACCTCCCACTAACAGGAGGAGAGGCAACAAAACCGAATTCAAACTGAGTTGGGCAAGGAGCGCACGACAGGCGCGCTCGCATGAAGGCAGGGATCCCATTGATGTGATGGGCGACTTGGTAGTGACTAGGAAACAAGGTAAGCTGGGAAGGTGTGCACTTGCATGAAGGCGGGGCGCCCAACACCAACCAGACGATTTGGACATAACAGGTTACAAGCTCACAACATGTCAGCTTAAGAGCGGTTCTTTGCCGCAGCATCACGCGGTTACCCAACACTAAGTTATTTATATCACTGGCAGTCTCTTAGGAGTGCAACACCCACCTTCAGACCGATTCACTCTATGTAGATGAACTAAACGCACAGAAACCTTACCCTTATCAAACAATAGGCAATCCTACAGACATGATTCATCGTTACTCATTTCAGCCACTTCTTATATATAGCTAGCCGTCTTGCGTTTAACCGAATGAGCGCCCTGGGTGAGTGAGCAAGTGATGTGCGATGAGCACGTTAGGGAAGAGCGCACGTTCATGACTTATAGTGGCGACCAAGTTGGTGGACCCATCGTGCATGTTGTAGCAACCAACACCTTGGGCACGTCTGCACCATGGGGCGCCTAGGAAACGGAGACACGACCGAGTCGTGACGAGTAAGTGTTGAACGAGTGACAGCATGGAGAAACATGTGTTTCAAGTAAGGAGTGATAGAAGGTTAGTGTATGCGTCAAGGAAGAGATAGTGCCTAGGAAAGGAGTGTGCCCGCCCACAAGGGGCACCCGCCTTCCCAACAGTAGGTCGGCCCAAGGGCGCATCCACCTGCGTAGGGGTGTTCACCTACTGAATGGTAGGTCAGTCGGATGAATGGCGAACGTGTAAAGTCGGCTCAAGTTGGAAGATGGGCGTCAACCACAAGGAGGAAGCATAAATAAGCAAAGGAATATTTGACCAAGCAAGTTTAGGGCGAACACGCAAAGGAAAACAAGAGGAAATCACAGAAAATCGAACTAAGGAAGAAGAAGGACGCAGTTCAGGGTGATGGGCAGGATGGGGCTCGCCCTGCGAGCCTAAGGACCATGCCAAACTACACTTTGTTTTTGCGAAGGAAATTCAAGGTTTTTGTGCAGGACGAATTCCAATATCACAAACTTGGGCAGGATGATCAGTAGACTTGGGCAAGCAGCGCAGACAAGAGTTGCATGATTTTAGAATCAGTGTGGATGAGTTGTTGGGGCAATCGGGAAGCTACCACAAACTTGTACATTGTAATATTACTTATATAATAATTTGCATAAGTTTGTTTATAAGTAATGGGAGAATTGTTGGGGAGTTACCCCCTCCCTTTCTAATTGTGTCTACTTTGCAATACCGCACTATTGTTGTTCATTGTTTTATATATGTATGGATATCTCACATTGAATGTTGATTGAATTTAAGTTAATTATGTTGCATATAAGTAATTAAGAAACACTTGAAATAAAAACTAAGTTTTGGAAGTAAGGGGTAGTTTGAAAACTCAAGTAGTGTAAAGCAAAAAAGTTAGTTGGTGTCGCACGACTTGCCAGTTAAAAAGGTTGGGAAGTCACCTTAAGAGTTGGGGGTGTGACGCCGTCCATGTCACAAATCACGGTCCCTTCGATCTCCCACATAGCCCAACTCCAATGGAGAATATTTTTATGAATGCAACAAGATTTGAACTCGCGCCATATCATGGTCGGGGATCGCAACGTAATCTCTGGTTTCAGCCAATCGTTAATCCTTATGATAAACAGGGTGCAAGACATATTCTCTCAACTGGGTAGTGGTTCCAAATCAATCTCCCGAAGGTCGTTGTGGTCGGGAGGTAAAGCAGCAGAAAGTCCAGCGTCCTCAAAGCTCTACCTGGTTGGGATTCTCTCCCCTAGATATCGATATCTGCACTCACTGGCTTCTTATTATATATATTGTTCAAGTCCCCGAATCAGTCAAGGAGTGGGAATATGTCGAGTGAGGGGAGTTTTTGCATCTTCCTGATTTGACATTCACTGACTTTTCAACCATTTAGGGTGAAATTCAGGCTAAAACAGATATGGAAGTTGGAGCCAACATGGGCATCTTGGATAAGCCCTTTCGATTGAAAATGTTTTTTGCATGTGTCCTAAACATTACTCTGGTGGACTTGCTTGGTATAACAAAGGTTCTAGTTGACGATCAATCAGCTAACATTGAGGCTCGCATTAGAACAATGGTTATGTCATACATTACGAATCATTTTTGTATTATCCTGGTAGTCTCTCCAGCTAACTGCAATTTGGATTATTCAAATGCCCTTCAAATTTCTAGAAGAGTTGGCATTGATGGATCTCGTACAATAAGTGTGATTACAAAACAGGATAGTATGGACAGAGGAACTAATGCTTGTAAATTGCTTCTGGGAAATGTGATCCCACTTTGCCTTGGCTACAATGGGATTTTTTATTTAAGTCAAGAGGACATTATTGCAAACAAAAGCATATGAGATGCACTTGCATCAGACGATAATTTTTTCGCAGTTGTCAGGTAAGTTTCATGCCATCTCCATAAAAAATACACACATCATCACTATTTGTTGGTCCTTAAATGAATTCATTTATGCTTTTTTGTGCTAATAGCTTCTTCCTTTTTCTCTCTTTTTAGGCATACCAATGTGTTATTCCACAATTAGAAAAGAAATTGAATTACGTAATCAATGGTTCAATGCTAATTTCGAGAATACATTACATTCAATTGTTGTCTATCGACATATTTTGGAAGTTTTTTAGGCATATTTTGTAAACTAATTTGCCTAGAATCTGCAAGGGATTTGTTGAAATCACAAGTTTAAATTGTGAATTCTCCATAATATAAGTACCAAGGTGTATTTCAAGGTGTTGAATCCATATATACAATCAAAAAAATGATTTTAAAGAACAAAGATCAAAATTTAACAAAAAGAAATTTCGTGCTATTCCAGCCAAAAACTCCAAAAATTATAATGATTACACAACACCCATTCAATTTGTTATAGTTTGCTCTTGTGAATGCAAGGTTGGCATCTATATTCAATATAGCCAAAGCCCAATCTAGATTCAGTAAATCATTACCCAACACATGGCCCACCTATAGAATACACCTCTTCTCTTTTACCCATTTGGGATGAAGATCCTAGGATGATAATAGTGAGGAGTTCAATAGTTAGAAGAATTGTCAGAAGGCACTTTAGGGGTATGAGGGTAAATTTTGTAAGAGCATTAAGGTAGAATATTCACCAAAAAAGAAGCCAAAGGAGAAGAGTTAAAAATTTTCTACATGAGTGCCCATCAGGAATTGTAACTGTCACCATGAAGAGACCAGAGTTGCAATCATGAAATGATGTGAATAACTTCCAAGTTGAAATTGTCAGTGATTTTGTGGGAATGGAGGTGTTGGTCAAGACACTATGGGACATATCTAAGGTTCTCATGTTGTCTGTAAGAAATTGTGATTGCCCATGAAGAGTCAATACCATGTGTGAGAATGAGGAATTACTAAAAAGGGTTTTCACTAATGGGAGAGACACCATAGGTGAGTGTTTGTCCGTAAGGTAATCACCATCTATGCAAAAGGTGCGAGAGTTTTTCCTAGCTAGATCCACCAAAACGAGAATCTAAATTTCATAGTCTAACGAGGTGTTGTTTTTGCCTATAAAACAATGGAAATTCTGACACGATTTTGATAAAGGGTGACCCAAGGGTTCCCGATGGTGATAAATCCATTTCCAACCTCAAAAACATGATTCAAGCACTCTTGTTGTCATATTTAAAAAAAAAAAATGGTTGAATTACAGTTATTTTTGGTCGTCCAAGCAAAATTAACACCTCAGTGGACAATGCCAATATGAATTGAGAAAGATACAAGAAAGTGGACAGTGTTGCAAACTAGAGGTTGTTCTTCAGTCTATGGGGTTCATGAAGGGAGTTTCACTCAAGCAATGCCAATGAATGGAAGAATACATGATATATTTTCCATTGTCCAATCCTCACTAGTCAACAAACATGAATATATGACTCAGTCAACAAACAATAGGAATATGGCTAAAAAATAAAGAGATGAAACAAATGTTGATATGAGGAAGATTTTGTCATGAATACAACTTCCATCAATGCACATGAAGATCCCAAAGACTGTGAGAAATTGCTAGCTTATATTAATTATCTAATTCTAGAGGATTATCAAGGCCATCTGCAGATATATTCACTTTGGGTGTTGTTAACCCCATGACAATTGAAAAGAGTGACAATTGTTGGAAAATAAAGATAGTTAGTGGCGACACAAAGAAACATGAGGTATGATTCTAGAACACACTCTAAACCAGTGCATTATAAATCTTGGTAATTTCATAACAAAGGATTAAACAATATTTGTTTTGTTGAATTGAATTTATTAGTTCATGTCTTTTTTCTTATTAGTACCTTTCTTGTTGGAGGGTGTTTTTCTTGTAATAAAGGAATTATATGTCTCATGGTAGCTTGATCACTTACAATGTAACATCATATTTTCTATTGCAATTCCTTTTCCAAGGTTTGTCGAGATCTTCATATTCTGCAAGTCCTCGAATATTCAAGAGCCTTCTGAGCCTCACAACTTTACAATGAACAACAAGGAAATTATTATAACATGGTGTTTATTATAATTTGAAGTTACAAATAGACCCATAGTATCATTCATTTCTCCCTTCGATCAGGGTCACAATGACCTTTGGTGCTTATTAAACAAAAGTTTTTAAGTGTTGGAATCCATATAGGTTCCTTGGATTATTCCTCAGATCTCTTTAGTAGGAGGAAAAATCCAAAAAGAGAAAGAAAATTAAGGTTTGGAGTTCATTACTCTCCTTTATGTTGTTGTTAATTCATTTTTGTCTATAAAAACTCAGCTTTACAATAATAGTAAGTATGATTGGTTGTGCATACATACCATGGAATTGAAATTAAGAATGGATTGTGATGGTTTTAAACACTCTCTCTTCTATTGTAGTGGTCGCTTCCTAAAATTCACCACCTGGAGAAGCTTGGATGAACCGTTCACATTGCAACATCCTATACTCCCCAAAATTTGTTCATATAAAATGAATTTTTGATTTTTTTTTCTCAAATTCAAAATTTTGTTACTTATGCTTTTGACATTCATGCAGTTCATGTAACCCTGATTTTGGTGCATAAACTTCTTGCCGGTAGGGATTAAGGTTGTTATGGTGGGTTTTTAGGGTCCAAATTTTGTAGTTGGCTTTGATACCACGTGTAATGCCCCATTATGGGATCCTCAAACCATAACAATATTTGACAATTTTTTATAACGTGTAAATAGAAAAACAATATATTTAATAGCATATTTCAAATTTAACATCATATTTCAAATATATATAATTCATGAGAAAAAATTATTTAACTTAACCACAAGTAGGAAAATACATAGTTATGGTGGTTTGGTTGTGGTGTTCCTCCTAGGACCACCCGACTGAATATGCCACCCTTCCAACAAAGAATGTCTATCCAACTTTATAGCCTAGGAAACCTCTATAGGTTCCCTAGCCCTCCAAGCCCAAGTCCAAACCACAACCATAGTGTATCTGATATCCTTGTGCCAACACTCCTCTCGTGTCCAAAACCAAAATCCACCTCTCTGTGAAGCTAAAACATCTCCTACTCCCACGTACCAAAACCCAATCCTCCTTGTTAATTTTTGTAGCATCATATGTGCTCTAGCCACGAAACTTAGTGGGGAGGCTAGAATACAAGATATCTCCAAAACCCATAGATCGTTATTGGAAATTCCTCTTAAAGATGGCTTAATTAGATTATTAGCCAATTTTTAAATATTTCCTCGATCTAAACTTGGGGAATATGGTTAATTAATCATAATTAATTAAGTCAATGTGAGAATTCTTTAGAAACTGACACAGATCAATCTACAGATGATCCGAGCCATTGATTAAGATTTAATCTTCGTCGTTGGAGTCCCAACAAGAAGATATAAGAAGGGATCGATGTGGTGATGGAAAATACACTTCAGCAGTTTGATTTCCTTGGTAAATCAATTTCCAAAGAGCAACAGTAATTGCCAGAGAGACAGAGATCGAAGCAGACACAGTGAGGGGTAGAGACATTAAGTCTGGAGGAAGAGTCTTCGAACTCCAGTGAAGTTCATTGTAGAGAGGCAGAAAGAACCACAGTGAGGCTTGTTAGGATATTCCGACACATAGGATATAGTTAAGTTCAACTTGGTCTAGTATAGAGTTAGGTTAGAGTTAGGTAAAGTGTGTTTCTTTACCGTTGTACATTTTGTAACTTACAATCCGACGGTCATGATATGTAGTGATCCGACGGTTCACTCTCACCTCGGTATTACCGACACTTGATCCGTGGCTTGACACCCGATTGGTCCATGAGTTCTATTTAAAGCGCATGGAGGGTCATTGTTCGGGTAATCCGTGCATGAGAGAAGCTTATGTAAATTTTCATTCTTTGATTAATAAATTGTCTGTACCCACGTTGGGACAGGCCGTGGACTGTTTCCCTCCTTGCACTCTGAGGGTTTTAACCACGTCAAAAATACTGGTGTATTGATTTGAGATCTGGTTGTGAGCGGTGTCCCTTTGGTATTCTTTCTGAGGAACTTACCCTGTAAATTCCTACTTGGTATCAGAGCTATTTGAGGGCCGCGTCCGTTGGTGATCCAAATCTGAAGCCGGTAGAACTGCATGCGGCTGTCGTTTCCTAGATCTGCTGTTTCTGACTGCTTTCGGGCCGAGAGGACTGCTCTGTTGCGTTCGGAGCATCTGTTTCAGTGAGGAACCCCTTTCGTTTCACGCGAAAAGGTTTCTGGTAGCCCTAGCTGCGTCATTTTTCAGATCGGGAGGTATACAGTGTTTTTTTTTGCAGTTTACTGTCATTTCTCTCTGCTTATTTCGGTTTCGGTTTATTTAGCCTTTTTTTTTCCCGGATCTATACCTTTCATTTCTGCGTATGCTCTTTGCCCTGCGACTCTGTGCGATCTGGGCAAATCAGAAACAGAAAGAAAGGATTTTTCTCATGCGTATGCTCTTTTCCCTGCACCTTAGTGTGATCTCGGAAAATCAGAAACATTGAGAAAAATATTTAGTTTTTCGGCTAAAAGCTAACTTTGAGATTTTTTTTTAAAATTTCTAGTTTTTTGGCTAAAGCTAACTTCGAGCCGTAAGGTTCGTTTTTCTTTGGATATTCGTGTTGGGTTTTGTGTTTTGTGTTTTGTAGGGAAAAGAGTCTTCCCAAGGCAAGCACGCAAATCGAGCCCCCCCCCCCCCCCCCCCCCCCCCCCCCCCTCTCTCTCTCAAAATATTTTGTATAGATCAATTGGTTCAAAGACCTTTTAAGAGAGTAGAGGTCTTGGGTTCAAGTCTCCATTTTGTGGGGGCGGATTTTTTCATTCCCGCACATTCGCGCACTTTGCCGGCAACGTCAACAATTTTTTTTAAAAAGCCATAACTTCTTCATCCGGAAGCCTTTTTCAGAGCCGTTTTTTTTAAAACCGCCTATTTTTTCGAGATCTATCCATTGGACCACTTACTTTCAGCATCTTCAGCTTCAGCTGTTTTTCAAAAAATGGAAAGTCCATGCCAAGTCATTCTTGACAGCACTAACTACTTCCAATGGGTAGCCTACATGGGAGATTTACTTAGAAGTAAAGGTCTCTTCAGAATAGCCACAGACCAAGAGAAGAAACCCAAAGATGAAGACAAGGCCGAAAAATGGGAAAATCGACAAGATCAAGCACGTGGTTTGATAGGAATGTCTGTTTCTCCTGATCTTAGATTCCACATTGCAGAAATTGAAACTCCTCATGAAGCATTAGAAAAACTTGCTAAAGTTTTTGGGATTAAAAATGAAATTAGAGCCCATCAACTTGAGAATGAGTTGCTTACTTTGGATCCTAATAATTTTTCTTGCATTGAAGATTTCTTGTCCAAATTCAAGACCCTTAGATATCTCTTGGAAGGTGTTAAAGTTAAGAAAGAAGATGGTAACCTTATTTATTCCATCCTTACTAAGTTGGGACCAGCCTACTCTGTATTTGTTTCCACTTTCCATTCTACCAGGGAAGCTTTCATTTGTCAAGGCAAAGACTACAAGCCCCCTTCCTTTGACTCCTTTTGTGATTCCTTAATAAGAGAACAAGAAAAACTCTTACACCTTGGTCTTCTTAATCTTGGAAACTCTTCCTCGAAAGCGTTAGCCGCCCAGCAGCAACCAAATTCAAAGAATCCTAAGAAGTCTTATCCTCAAAGGAATGGTCCTAAACCAACTCAGCCTCAAGATGAAAGATCATTTCAGCAATATGACAAGACCAATAAAAACAAATGGAAGAAGACTGACAGACATTGTAACTTTTGTAATCGAGATGGCCACTTAGAATCTAAATGCTTTAAGAAGATGGAAGCCTTGGAAGCCGCAATGAAGAAACATAACATCCATCTGGAGCCTACTTCAACTTCAACTTCCGGAACGGCATTTTCTGCATGTCATCGTCAATCATCTCAGTCTGGTTATGCATTAAATGTATCTTCTTCTTCTTCTCATTCTCATGAGTGGCTCATTGATTCTGGAGCCTCTTGTCACATGGCCAAAAACCAAGCCATGTTTTCTTCTTTAAATGATTGTAACACCAAAAATATATATGTTGGTGATGATAGATCTCTTAATGTTGTAGGGACTGGAACTGTTCATCTAGACAATGGTCAGTTCAATGATGTATTATGTGTTCCAAACTTATCCTGCAACCTTCTATCTATCTATCAGATAACTCATTCAGGTGAAGGTAAAATTGTTGAATTTTCACCTCATGATGTTGTAATCAAGGATCTAAAAGATCCTAAACAGATTCTAGCTACTGGTCTTGCTGATGATTCCAAAAGGTTGTATAAGTTTCACAACTTTGGGTCATCCCATCTTCCCTCAGTATTTGTTGCTCATAATGATGAAGTGAGCAAACTTTGGCATGAGCGGTATGGTCACTTAAACTATCGCTCCCTTCAGCATCTATGTAAAGAAAACATGGTGACAGGTCTTCCTATGGTATCTTGCAAAGATGGTGTTTGTTCCGGATGTGTACTCGGAAAACATCATCGGGACAGTTTTGACAAACGTGCCTCTTGGCACGCCTCAGCCCCTTTACAGCTTGTGCACAGTGATTTATGTGGTCCTCTTCCTGTTGCTTCATTCTCTGGCTGCAAGTACTTCTTAACTTTCATTGATGATTTCTCCAGACGCACTTGGGTATACTTCTTAAAACTCAAGAGCGAAGTATTTACCACCTTTTTGGCCTTCAAAGCATTCGTTGAAAAACAATCTGGACATCAAATTCTTAAGCTAAGAACTGATAATGGTGGAGAATATGTTAAAAATGCATTCATCAACTTTTGCACCGAAAATGGAATTCAAATGCAACATACTGTTCCATACACTCCACAACAAAATGGTGTAGCTGAAAGGAAAAATCGCACCTTAAAGGAAATGGCTAATTGTATGCTGCAATCTAAAGGACTCAGTCTTAGTTTTTGGGCCGAAGCAATTAATTGTGCAAATTATATAATCAATCGCACTCCTACTAAGGTTCTAGAGAATATCACTCCAGAAGAAGCCTGGAGTTCCATTAAACCAGATGTAAGTCACTTTCGTGTGTTTGGAAGTGAAGCATGGGCCCATATTCCAGATGAAAAGCATAAAGCCTTAGAACCTAAGAGTGAGAAATGTACTTTTGTTGGATATTCTGAAGATGTAAAAGGCTATAGACTTATTCCATTTAAGTCCAAAAATGTTATCATTAGAAGAGATGTAAAATTTGATGAAAATAAATCGGCCTGCGAGCCTAGTCCGCGGATGTGCCACCTCTTCCTATCTCTTCTATCTTTGAAAACATTTCTTCTTCTGATGATGAAAGCGAGGATGATAATCCTTCCCCACCTTCTCAGGATCCTCAACTTCCAAGATGGGTCCGTGCTACTCGGGATGCAGCAGGTGATCTTGCCGGTGATCCTACAGATCAGCGACGTACACGTTCTCAGTTTGAAAGAGCCTCTTCTTTACTGGCTCAAGCTCCAGTAAATCATGATCCTGACACTTTTGCAGAAGCTTCAGGCCATCCACATTGGGAAACAGCTATGAATGAAGAATATCATTCATTGATGACAAATGATACATGGGATCTTGTTCCTCTACCAAAGGGACGCAAACTTGTTAGATGCAAATGGGTTTACAGAACCAAGTATGGACCAGATGGGAAAGTTGATAAACATAAAGCTCGTCTAGTTGCTAAGGGCTTTTCACAGGTTGAAGGCATTGACTACACTGAAACCTTCTCTCCAGTTGCCAAAATGAACTCTATCCGCCTTGTTCTTTCCTTTGCTGCCTCTTTAAAATGGGAAGTCCATCAAATGGATGTTAAATCTGCCTTCTTGCATGGTGACTTGCAGGAAGAAATCTATATGGAACAACCCATTGGCTTCATACAAACAGACTCCAGCCTCGTTTGTCGACTTAAGAAATCCCTTTATGGCCTCAAGCAAGCTCCTCGAGCTTGGTATGCCAAAATGGATAGCTTTCTTTTAGAATCTGGCTTTTCTAGGTGTCATTCTGACAATACTGTCTACACCAAGAAAGTGGGCAACTCTCTCATCATCCTTGTTCTTTATGTTGATGATCTTATTCTTACTGGTAGTGATCCCAACCTTATAAACCATGTGAAGTCCAGCCTTAAAAAGAAATTTGAAATGACAGACTTAGGACACTTACACTATTTTCTCGGTCTTCAAGTCTTGCAATCCCAAGAGGGTATTTTCCTTTCCCAGTCCAAGTATGCTTGTGATATTCTTCGTCATTTTCACATGGAAGACTGCAAGCCAACCACTTCTCCCTTTCAGTCTGGAGTCAAACTTTCAGTCTCTTGTACTTCTCCTGAAGTTGATGCTACCTTATACCGTCAACTTGTCGGAAAACTCTTGTATTTAACCCATACTCGTCCTGATCTTTCCTTTGCTGTTGGCCTTGTTGCTCGTTTTATGCAAAACCCCCGTGAAAGTCATTGGAAAGCAGCTAAAAGAATACTTCGTTATGTTCGAGGTACAGTACAGTTTGGGATTCATTACAGTGCCAAAGCAACTCCTCTGTTAGTTGGTTTCACTGATTCTGATTGGGCTGGTGACCTTGATGATCGGAAGTCTACTGCCGGTTATGTCTTCACTCTTGGTTCAGGACCTATTACATGGGCTTGTAAGAAACAGGCTGCCATTTCTCTTTCATCAGCAGAAGCAGAGTATCGTGGTGCCGTGGAAGCTAGTAAGGAAGCCTTGTGGCTTCGTCAGATCCTATCAGAGTTTGGCTTTGAGCAGCAGCATCCAACCACACTTTGGTGTGATAATCAAAGTGCCATTCAGCTATGCAAAGATCCAGTCCAGCATCAGCGCAGCAAACACATTGAACTACACATGCACTTCATCAGAAAGCTCATTCATGACCATGTTCTTGAAGTGCAATATTGTCCAACAGATGATCAGGTTGCAGACATCTTCACAAAGGCTCTCACAGAGGCGAAGTTCACTAAACTTCGATATATGCTTGGAGTTCAGGAAGTTGTCACTAAGGGGGGATAGGCTCTAGTGCCTCCTTCCTTCTCCTATTGTGTCATATTTGTAAATCCTTCAATCCTATCCCAAGTTGTTCTTAAGGGGGATGTTAGGATATTCCGACACATAGGATATAGTTAAGTTCAACTTGGTCTAGTATAGAGTTAGGTTAGAGTTAGGTAAAGTGTGTTTCTTTACCGTTGTACATTTTGTAACTTACAATCCGACGGTCACGATATGTAGTGATCCGACGGTTCACTCTCACCTCGGTATTACCGACACTTGATCCGTGGCTTGACACCCGATTGGTCCATGAGTTCTATTTAAAGCGCATGGAGGGTCATTGTTCGGGTAATCCGTGCATGAGAGAAGCTTATGTAAATTTTCATTCTTTGATTAATAAATTGTCTGTACCCACGTTGGGACAGGCCGTGGACTGTTTCCCTCCTTGCACTCTGAGGGTTTTAACCACGTCAAAAATACTGGTGTATTGATTTGAGATCTGGTTGTGAGCGGTGTCCTCTTTGGTATTCTTTCTGAGGAACTTACCCTGTAGAAGCCTTTAGAGTGCATTTTGATTCAACTGGAGGAAGCGTCGTTTCAGGTGTTAGTGGCTAGAAGAATTTTAGAGAGCCAAGCCAGAGGACTCCAGACCAGTGACAATTAGTCAAAATAATATCATAGGTATTTCCTAGCCAGTGTATTTTAGGTCTGCACAGAGGTTGACGCAAGGCCCAAGCAGAGGTAGTTGGGAAGCCATTTAGATTGATTTGATTGAGCCAAGATTTCTTGTGCGGGTAAGGAAGATTCCCCACAAAAAATTTATCAATATTTTCTCTACAAGATATCCAGTATTCGACATCCATATTGTACTCATAATTTCTCATGGCTGCATAATAATAAAAACCCTCAGTTGTTGCACTGGTTTTCCCTAAGTTGGGTTTTTTTCAGGGACATTTGTCCAAAAACAACAGTTTCATTTTTGTGTGTGTGTGTGTGCTAGATTTTCTCAGATTCCAACTTTATTTTTCTTCCGTGGTATTTATTTGTGAAAATCACAGTGTGAATTATTTGGTATTTGTCGTAGCAACTGGAAATAAATTGTTAAATAAACTAACAATTGGGAAAATAATTTCTAGGTGTTGTGATAGCTGAAATTTTCACATGGTATTAGAGCATAGATGATCAAGCAGGAAGCTCATAAGTGAGAAGCAGAAATCGAACAGATTCAGAGGGAATTTGGCAACATGATTTTCAGATCTGCGTAGAGGCCAGCTTAGCAGTTCGAACTTGTAACGCCCTCGTCCCACACTTACCCAAGCTTATGGATCCACCGGGGTAAATATGTGATGAAGAGTTACTATGATATGACTCGACCTCCTTGATCACCTTAAGGAAGTAGAATCGACAAAATCAAACCTTACCGGCCTCCCTTAGGTGCTACAAGACCCTAAGGGTTAAACCACCCTTCCAAGTGCCCAAACCCTGATATAAGACTCTATTCAGTGCCTTGATCACCAGAAAAATGGCACAACATTACAGAATTTTGATTGTGACCCTCCAATCACACACATGATTCCTTCAAGGGAGCGACTGTAGTCTTTTTCACTCAAGACCATGCCTGCGACCATGAGATTTAACCCACTTTTTCAGGCTAGGAACCAAACCTCTGCCCAAAACTTAATGAAACTTTTCATAACCATGAATGAAACAAGGAAAAAGCCTTCCATGCAAATATTACAGAAGAACTTGACTTAACAAGGCCTAGCCATGACAAACATTTAGTCCAACACATCATGAACATGTAATATATAGGTCAGAAATACACATCTGAGCATAGGGGTTTCATACTTATCTGAGAATCGTCACGAAGGATTGATGCCCTCTCATAATAGTTACATTATCATCTATTAGGTCATACATTCATTATTCATTCATTTACTAATCAAAACATGATGAGAGCCATGACTAAGGTATGTCATAAAACCATGCTTATAACCAACATATAACCAACAGATTAAAAATTATATAACAACCACTAAAATCACATAATAACCAAGCACATTTGCTCATAAAACTCAAGAGGAAAAATCTCTTATTAACATATACAAAAGCCAGGCAAGTCAAGGACTTCCACATACCACTCGACCATAGATTGGGCTAAACCAAATCTTTCTTTCATCCAATCACCCCCACACCATATTCCAAGCATAAATGTGGGACTCACAACAAAACCAACCAGGCCTTCCTCAGGCTTTACCGTATATCCCACCAATACTAGTTAATGATTCCTAGGCCCGCAACCCTCATCCATACAACCAGGCTTTACCACAATCCCACCAATAGATTCCTAGGCCCAAACAAGAAACATACACTACCAGGCTTTACCGCGATCCCATCATACACTGGTCCAGGGATCACTGGGCCTATACAGGCATGGATGCCTCCAGATCTCTCCACCTAAATTGTGAGGAATTTTTTCGTCTCCACCCTCTAGGATTTACCATATATCCTGCCATTTACCGGTTGAGGATTTCCAGGCCCAACGTGAGTATACATAACCAAGCTTTACTACAATCCCACCTTTACCGGTCCAAGGATTCCTATGCCTTGTGATTTCTCCGAGACCACCCCACTTAGTTTCGAAACCATCCGGCAATCCATCTCAACCAAGTAAGAGAACCCCATAACACCATGGTTATCTGGAAATGGCAAGGCAAAGCTAAAAACCATTGTCACACCTGGAAAGACCCATGCCAATGACAACAAGACAACCAGATACACACATGCATGTACCATGCATGCCAAAAATAGCAAGTAAACCATACATGCAACTCAATACCTATAAGTAATCCCATTGTAGCTACTTGATCCTGCTCTTCCTTGCTTTTTCTTTACTTCCCTTTGCTTTTTTTTCCTTCCTTTGCCTTCCTTCCTCTAATGCTGGAGTGCTCCAAGAATACTCTAAGTGTGCAAGAGTATGAGAGAGTAGAGAGAATAGAGAGAGAGCTCCAAAACTAAACTGAAAAAAGGTTGTGAATTGATCCTTAGAAGCCTTTTTATTAATGAGACCTCTATTTTCTTCCATTTCCGTTATTTTTCCTTCATTTTCCTCCTCACATGCAACATGTGACCTTTCACCTTCCTTTTCTCCTATTTTCCATTATTTTCATAAATAAAATGTCAATTAATTCTTCTTTCCTGTGCAAATCCTTTTCCATTTCCTTTGCCATAATAAACCAAATGAGCACCCACACTAGGATGTTTTTCCCAACATTTATCTTGGAATACGTGTCCCATGGCCTTGGTCTTACTTTTCCTTTATTAATTTTATTACATGAACTTTTAAACTGGGGTTGTTATAGACCCCTCCCCCTTAGGGGAACACTGTCTTCGGTGTTCAATGACACATACAATCAACAAGACTGCTGAAAACCAAAATATACTACCCATGGAGCTTTATAACTTAACTCGATGTAGTATTTACAATGATCAGTCCGCTGAAAGCAAACCAACATAACCAACATGACAACCATACCGCTTATTGGAGCTTTATATCATAGCTCATGGTGGTATTTACATCCATATAAATATATACATATACCAAAATTGCTTTGCCTCAACCGGCAAACAAGGAAGGATACATAGCCCGCATATGATAAGTCATCTCCCATGTAGCTTCATCAGGCCCAAAGTACTTCCATTGCACTTTAACCTGCTCGATTGCTCAATTATGGAGCATGAGCATCTTTTCCTATAAAATATGTTGAGGTTCCGACTGGAATTCTCCTTCTAGCTCCACCTATAATATAGACCAATCAATAACATGATCAACATCCTTTACATATCTTTTAAGCAATGAAACATGGAAAAAATCATGGAATTTTACTTCAGATACAGTGTAAGTTTGTAGGCCACTAGTCCAATCCTCTCATGGATCTCGAAGGGCTTGCAATACCGAGGTGCTTACTTCGCACATGACCCAATCCTCAAGGAGATCTTGTTGGGCTTGATGTGTGAGTACACGTGTTCCCCAACCTAAAACTCCTTAAACATCCTATGTTGATTTTCATAACTCTTCTGCCTATTATGTGTTTCCTTTACATTCTTCTTGATAACTTGCATTTCCTGTTCCATCTCTTACAACATGTTTGGTCCTATCAATACCCTGTTAACTGGATCACTCCAATTGATAGGAGTATTACAACTCCACCCATAAAGTACTTCAAATAGACTCATCCTCAATGACTACTGATACCCATTGTTGTAATTAAACTCAACCAATGGTAGATACTCTTCCCACTTCTGTTGTTGATGCATCACATACATCCTCAACATATCCTCCAGTATCCTACTGACCCTATTTGTCTTTCCATCTGTCCATGGATGATAAGTTGTGTTGAAGGCCAACTTTGTACCCAAACCTACAAACAACTCTTTCTAGAACCTAGAAGTGAACTTGGCATCTTTGTCTCATACCATCTTCTTTGATACACCATGTAACCCCACTATATCTCTGATGAATACCTGTGCTACATCACTAGTTAAATAAGTAGATTTCATTGGAATGAAGTGTGCTACCTTTGTCAGCCCGTCCACCAAAACCATGATGGAATCATGTTGTCTAGATGTCCTCAGCAATCCTGTAATGAAATCCATGGAAATGACCTCCCATTTCCACTATGGAATTGGAATCAGTGATAGTAATCCACCTAGATGCTTACATTCTGTTTTTACTTGTTGACAATCCAAGCATCTAGCCGCAAACTCTGCCACTTCATTCTTCAAATTCGGCCAATAGTAGAACTTCTTCATCACCGTTAATGTCTTCTGATATCTTGGGTGACCTGAATACAAATTAGCATGAAATTACCTCAAGATAAGCTTCTTAAGCTCACTATTGTTCGACACGTAGATCTTGTCCCTAAATCTGATCAAACCATCTGTTGTAAGATGATAATCCACATCATTTCCACCTGTACCCTGCTATAACTTATGCCTAAGCTCCATATAACTATCATCTTGGTGTCCTGCCTACAAGATTTGATCATGTAATTCCATCCCATATGAACTCATAGATGTTATATGATTCACCTGCTCTCTTTTGCTAAGAGCATCTGCGACCCTGTTTTCTTTTCCCTTGATGTACCTGATCTCAAAGTCAAATTCATTGATTGTCGCCAACCATCTAGCTTTCTCGACATTTTGTTTTGGTTGGTCAAATAGATATCTCAATCCATTGTGATAGCTCATCAATAAAAATATCCTACCAAGAAGATAGTGCCTCCACATCTTCAATGCATGGATGATTGCTACCAACTCAAGATCATGCATAACATAATTCTGATCGTGCTCATTCATTTTCCTTGATTCATAGCACACTACCAGTCCTTCCTGCATCAGGTCTCCACCAAGTCCTCTCTTGCAAGCATTTGTACATACCATAAACTCTTTATCTGTATCAACAATCTTTAGAACTGCAGAATTTGTCAACAACTATTTCAACTACTCAAAACTTGCTACACATTCCTTTGTCCATTCAAATTTCTTCCCTTTTCACTGTAGTGATGTGGTAGGATATGCAATCCATGAGATGTTCTTGATGAACCTCCTTTAGTAACCTTCTAACACCATAAATGACCTTACCTCATCCACATTCCTAGGAGCTTCCCATTCCATGATAACTCTTATATTTTCTGGATCCACTGCTATGCCTTCCTTGGAAACAACACACCCCAAGTAATGTACCTCTTTCTGAAAGAAACTACATTTGCTAAGTTTAGTATACAACTAATTCTCTCTTAGCAATTTCAACACTGCTGCTAAGTGTTTGACATGCTCTTCCTCATTCTTAGAATATATCAATATATCATCAATGAACATAATAACAAACTTGTCCAGATAAGGACGTAACGCATTATTCATCAAGCACATAAAAGTAGATGGAGCATTAGTCAAACCAAATGGAACTAAAACAAACTCATAATGCCCATACCTGGTCGGGAAAGAAGTCTTGTAAATATCCTCTTCTTTGATGCGTACCTAATGGTATCCTAATATTAGATCAATCTTTGAGAACACTATTGCTCCCTTCAACTGGTCAAACAAGTCATCAATCCTCAGCAACAGATACGTGTTCTTGATGGTTACCTCGTTCAATTTCATGTAATCAATTCATAACCTGAGAGTACCATCCTTCTTCTTTACGAACAACACTAGTGTGCCCCAAGGTAATACACTTGACCTGATGTATCCCTTGTCAAGCATTTCCTTCCACTGCAGCTTCAGTTCTACTAGCTCTAGAGTGCTCATCATGTATGGTGCCTTTGATGCTGGTGTTTCCCCTGGTACCAACTCAATGGAAAATTCCACTTCTCTGTGAGGCGGCAACTCTAAAATATCTATGGGGAATACATCTTGAAACTATTGTAAAACTGGGTACTGGCTCAATACCCTTGCATCCTCAACATCCTTACTTTTATCACTAGAAATATGTATTGCAAATAATACACACCCTTTCCTACGACCATGCTTCACCTGCATAGCTGCCACCATTCTAACTAATGTTCACTTCTTCTTACCCTATAGGATTCTTTGTTCCCCATTGTCATCCAAGCACTCAATATTCTTGTCATAACAATCCACCTTAGCCTATGAAGATACAACCAATCCATACCCAGAAGCATATTGTATGATCCCAACGAAAGTACATTCAAATGCGGTGATGTAGGCATACCATTCAACTCAAATGCACAAACTCTTACCCAATGATGAACTATTTTCTTTGTACTTGTAGCCAACTCAATATTCTGCATGCACTTATTTTTCTTAAACCACACTATCCACCAAGTTAGGATTAACATAACTATAATTAGATCCAAGGTCAACCAAAATAGAAATAACTGATCACAAAGCTTACCATCCATCTTGACAATATATGCCTGGTGATCTGTCTGCCTATTATTTAATGCTACATAGTTTCGTGGCATGCTCTGCCCAACAGCCACAATTTTTTGTGCTTCCTGTTCACTATAGATCTGAGGCCTGCCACCTTGATTTGCAGACAATCCTTCTTAAAATGCTCCTTACCACATGTCTAACACTGCAACTATATCCTACCATCACCTCTGTTCTGTTGTTCTCCAGGTTGAGGTCCATTAAACTTCTTGTAAGGCACAACATTTTCTTTCTCACCTGCATCCTAAGGTCTTGTTCTTTTTGGCTGCCATTTACCTTTAGTCTTGTATTTCCCTTTCCAACCTTGTTCACATTATGTCTTACACTTTGATTTCTCATAGCAGTGTTTCAATTTCCCAATGACTTCTTCAAGTGACCAAGGCTCATCATACTCAATCCGACCTTTAAATGTTATTGTTAATCCACTGACAAATCTCTGAACTTTGGCTTTCTCATCCTTAAGATATGATACATACCTCGACAACTCCAGGAACTTAGTTGTATACTTCTCATCTATCATTGATCCCATCTTTAGCTCATAGAATTCCTTGGCTTTACTGCCATAGTACCTCTCTGACAAATATTTCTTCCTAAAAAGTCTCTTGAATTCATGCCGACTCAACTCTTCTATCCTGATGTATCTAACCTGCTTCACATCTTCCCACCATATGTTTGATTTCCCTTTGAGGTTGAATATATCTATTTTGGCCTTCGTATTCTCCGTGTAATCATGCATCTCAAATAACTCCATCCTGAGTAACCATGCTTCTGCATCTTTTGGATTATTCAAATCTCCATCAAAGGTAGGTGGCTTAACTTTCTTGAACTCATCTAGAAAATATCCCATGTCATTCCTTCTGTAAGGATGATAACGATGATGACCATGGTACCTGTCAGAACCAAAACTAGAATAAAACCTGTGTCCATCACCTCTTCTATCTGGTGTATCCAAGAACCTTCCATCTATGATCGTGTCATCTCTATCTGACTTGTGTCCACCATGAGACCTACTGCCATATGTCCCATTAGTTTTATCCTCCTACCCATGATTGATCCTAAGCAGTCCCTATCTCTGCAAATCTGACAAACTCTGAAGGATAGTTGCATTAACCTTTGCTTTTTTCTCTTATGCCTGAATGATTTTGTCATCATCTTCTTTGCAACTTCTTATTTCTTCCTTCAAACTTCTCAATGTGTCTACTATGTCAGGAGAGTGCCCATCACCATGTTGCTCATCTGGTCTATAGGGAGAATCATGTGAATTGTAGTATACCATCTTGCTAGTCATCTTTGATCTTCTTCCTGCAAGTATACAATATTAGATAACCAAATATAACAAAACCACATGTACCTCAGTATAGATCAGGGGAGGATATCTCGTCTGCAAGATCAACCATATTAGCACGATACATGTATAATCATAGTCATAACAATATATCAACATCATCTCAATCATTATCGAGTTACCATGCATGACAATACCAACTACATACCATGACCTCATGCATGATAACCATGGAAATGCATGCATAACAATATATAGACACTGACATGCATAACACATGCATAACCAACATGCACTCATGACGACCACATTCCAACAACAACACCATCAACTTTCACATGGAAACACAATTGTAACAATGACCACCACCATGCATACATAATAAGCACATAGACCACAAGCATAATGAACACAAATGAAATCGACATGTATGCATGACAAACACGTTCATCCCATCTAGTCCATGGGGTAAACCATGCTCTGATACCACTCTGCAACACCCTCCTCCCACACTTACCAGTCCACCGAGGTAAATATGTGATGAAGAGTTACTATGATATGACTTGACCTCCTTGATCACCTTAAGTAAGTGGAATCGACAAAACCAAACCTTATCGGGCTCCCTCAGGTGCTACAAGACCCCAAGGGCTAAACCACCCTTCCAGGTGCCTAAACCTTGTGATATGACTATGTTTTAGTGCCTTGATCTCCCGGACGTTGGCACAACACTGCAGAATTTTGACTGTGACCCTCCAGTCAAACGCATGATACCTTCAAGGGAGCGACTGCAGTCTTTTTCACTTAGTTTTATGCTTGCGACCACGAGATTTAAGCCACTTTTTCAAGCTAGGAACCAAACCTCTACTCGTAACTTAATGAAAATTTTCTAGAACCATGAATGACATAAGGACAAAGCCTTCCATACAAATCTTAAACAAGAACTTGGCCCAACAATTCCTAGCCATGACAAACATTTCATCAAACACATCATGAACATGTAATGTACAGGTCATAAATACACATCTGAGCATAGGGGTTTTAAAATTATCTGAGAATTGTCAAGAAGGACTGATGCCCTACAATAATAGTTGCATTATCATCTATTAGGTCATAAATTCATTATTCATTCATTTACTATTCAAAACATGATGAGAGCCATGACTAATATATGTCATAAAAACATGCTTATAGCTAGCATATAACCAACATATTATCAATGATAGAACAACCACTAAAATCACATAATAACCAAGAACATTTTCTCATAATAACGTACCACCCGACCATAGATTGGGTTGAACCAAATCTTTCTTTCAGCCAATCACCCTCATGCCATATTCCAAGCATGAATGTGGGACTCACAAAAAAACTAACCAGCGCCTCCTTAGGCTTTACCATATATCCTGCCAATACTGATCAAGGATTCTTAGGCCCAAACCCTCATCTATACAACCAGGGTTTACTACAATCCTGCCAAGGGATTCCTAGGCCTAAATAAGAAACATACACTACCAAGATTTACTGCAATCCTGCCATATACTGGTCCTGGGATCATTAGGCATATACAAGAATGGATGCCTCTAGATCTCTCCACCTAAATTGTGAGGGATTTGTTCGTCTCCACCCTTTAGGATTTACCATATATCCCGTTATTTACCAATCGAGGATTCCTAGGCCCAACGATGGTATACACAACCAAGATTTACCGCAATCCCACCTTTACCGGTGTAGGGATTCCTAGGCCTTGTGATTTCTCCGAGACCACCCCAGTCAGTTTTGGAACCATCCAGCAATCCATCTCAACCAAGTAATAGAACCCCATCACACCATGGCATTTCGAAAATGGCAAGGCAAAGTTGAAAACCACTGTCACACCTGGAAAAACCCATGCTAATGACAACAAGAGAACCAGATACACACATGTATGTACCATGCATGCCAAAACTAGCAAGGAAACCATACATGCAACTCATTACCTGAAAGTAATCCTGTTGTATGCACTTGATCCTACTCTTCCTTGCTTGATCTTTTCTTTCTTGTCCTTCCTTTGCCCTCCTTCCTCCAATGCTAGAGTGCTCCAATAATACTCTAAGTGTGCAAGAGTATGAGAGAGTGGAGAGAATAGAGAGAGAACTCCAAATCTGAACTAACAAAAGGTTGTGAACTGATCCTTAGAAGCCTTTTATTAGTGAGGCCTCTATTTTATTCAATTTTTGTTATTTTTCCTTCATTTTCCTCCTCACATGCAACCTGTGACCTTTCACCTTCCTTTTCTCCTATTTCCATTATATTCATAAATAAAATGTCAATTAATGCCTCTTATCTTTCCAAAGCCTTTTTCATTGCCTTTGCCATAATAAACTAAATGAACATCCACACTAGGATGTTTTTCCCAACATTCAACTTGGAATACGTGTCATGTGACCTTGGTCTTATTTTTCCTTTATTAATTTTATTACATGAACTTTTAACCCGTGGTTGTTACAAAACTATTGGGCAGAGGGTTTGATTTTTTCCTTGCAAGTGGCAGGAAAATTCGTAGTGCTTGGAAGCAGTTCCAATAGGCAGTATATAAGCCAGAAAGTAGTTCCAGTGAAGTAGATCAAACTTTCACTAAGCAGATTCCTTGCTTAGACACAGAGGTCGGGTGGAAGATAAAAGCACACACATCAAAGAGAAAAATTTTCTCAGGGAACTTTGGGAGTTAGAAGTTCAAATTTCCAATTGCATATTGGCAATAGCAGCTAGCAAATATGTGCATTCCAGGAGGGAGTGCAAGTAGCAGAGTAGCTATCGAGCAGAGGGAAAGAGGGAGACTTTCGACAGATTCATAGATGGACACAATTGGGCTTAGAGATCATGATAGGTTGGAGGGAGCCTCCAACTATGTCATTTGGAAGTTTTGGATGTCCTTCCTTCTAGATTAATATGGCCTGAAAATCTATATAGATAATGTGGTGGCAGTACCCCGGGATGCAGATCAGCTGAAGGAATATAGGAAGGAAATGGCGAAGGCGAAGAGGTTGATCCTGGATGGAGTCTAAGACCATATAGTCTCGCATATATCTGACAAATATATTGCCAAATAGATGTGGGATTCTCTCGCCCCACTATATTGGGGAATTTATGAGCAGCGGAAGATGTTCTTTGAAGAAAAGTTGAGATGCATCAAGATACAAAAAGGGGAAGGCATAGATCCCTTCCTCACTAGGATTCAGGATGTCCGAGATCATCTTGCGTCTGTTGGGGCAATGCCTCAACCATCAGAGCTAGTATGGTTGACACTGAACAATGTTTTAGAGGATTGGCAAGTCTTCGTCCAAAGTGTATTAGGCAGAAACATGCTACCTGGATGGGACAGGATGTGGTTCGACTTGTAGCAGGAGGAATTGAGGCAAACTTTTCTAAAGAGCTCCATCAGTGGCAGCAGTAGCAGCGGATCGAAGGGTGTGAAGGATGAGGAGAATGTGGCCCTTGCATCAAAGGTTCGCAGTCAGGGATAAGGGGAGCCAAATAATAAGAAGAAGGACATGTCTAAGGTCAAGTGCTTTAAGTGTGGCGAGTTTGTCCACTACAATACTCAGTGTCCTCTCAAGAAGAAGGACAAGTAGGAGAAGTAGAACCAACATGTAGCATCAACTGAGATTGACAATTTTTCCTCCAAGCTGGAGGAATACTTCATGATGATGGCAGCGATACCTCCAGGAGTGAGGTGGGGTGATTTGGTGTTATAGACCCAGAGAGCTACAAACTTGGGCAGGATACTTGAGGAGTTCACCTCATAGATCATCACCTGGATACGGGGGCCCACAGTATTCAGCAGCAGGATGGATCAATGACAGTGATGCAATCAGATTCTAGAGCGACAGTTACAGACTAGTAGCAGTCAGGTGTTGAGGAGCACAGTGCAGAGTGGCACAAAGTAGAGTCAACAACAACGCAAATACTTCAGTGGAAAGTGCAGTATCTAGTAGTAGCCAAAGACTCGAGAGATAGATGCATCATATTGAACATATTTGATTCAGTATTTCAAATGCTTGTTAGTTGGAGTTATTGCAGTTGCAATAGATGCAGATGAGAGGGAGTTGCAATGCAGATGCATAGTTGGCAATAGTATGGCAATGTCAACAACAACACAGTTGCAGAATTAGAGTTGCGTAGTGGTTGGTGGGCAGTATGGCCAGACATCAGCAACACGACAGAGGGTGGTACAGAGACAGAGTGTTGTGGCAGGATGTGCAGCACTAGAACACAATCCTCGCTAAGAGGGAGTGTTAGTTTTGTAGCATCAGATCTGTTCTAGCCACAAAACTTGGTGGGGATGCTAGAATACATGAGATATCCAAAACCCAAAAATCATTTATGGGAATTCCACCTAGAGATGGCTTAATTAGATTATTAGCTAATTTTTAAATATTTCCTAAGTCTAAACTTAGGGAATATGGTTAATTAATCAAAATTAATTAATTCAAGGTGAGAATTCTCTAGAAATTCACACATATCGATCCAGAAATGATTAGAGCCATTGATTAAGATTTAATCTTGTTTGTTGGAGTCCCAACAGGAAGATATAAGAAGGGATCGAAGTGGTGATGGAGAATACACTTCAACAGTTCGATTTCTGTGGCAGATAGATTTCCAGATAGCAACATTAGTTGTCAGAGAGCCAAAGATCGAAGCAGAGATAATGAAGCTAGAGGAAGAGTCTTCCAGATCCGGTGGCATTGCAGAGAGGCAGAAAGAGCCATAGTGAGGCTGACGTAGGGGTTGCGCAGAAGCCTCTAGAGGGTATTTCAATTCACCTGGAGGAAGGGTCATTTTAGGTGCTAGTGGCCGGAAGAATTTCTACAGAGCCAAGCCATAGGGCTCCAGACTAGTGACAGTCAGTCAAAAGTAGATTAGAGGTAGTTCCTAGCCAGTGTATTTCACGCCTGCACAGAGGTTGACGCAGGGCCCACACAAAGGTAGTTGGGAAGCCAGTTCGATTGGCTTGATTGAGCCAAGATTTCTCATGGGGGTGAGGAAAATTCCTCACGATATTTTTTCTAGTATTTTCTCTGCAGGATAGCCAGTATTTGACATCCAGATTGTACTCAAAATTTCTCACTATTTCATAATAATAAAAACCCTTAGTTGTTGCACCGGTTTTCCCAAGTTGGGTTTTCTGGGGACATATGTCCAAAAATAATGGTGTCATTTTTATTTGTGTGTGTTATATTTTCTCAGATTCCAACGCTATTTTTCTTCTGCAATATTTATTTATGAAAATCACAATGTGAATTATTTGGTATTTGTTATAGCAAACTGCAAATAAATTGTTAAATAAATTTACAATTAGGAAAATAATTTCGAGTTGCTATGATAGATGAAATTTTCACACTCCTACCCCGTCCAAGTTTCCCCAAACCAAAGGAAAACCCCCCCATAAAAACTCCTTCTCTGTGTGCTTATCCACCCCTCGAACCCCCATGGGCTTCCTCCTCTTTAATGCTACTACCATTCCTTGATTCTCTCGAGCCATTCCCAGTGCTCACCTATCCTCTTATCCTCAAATTAATATGAGGGGATAGGATCTTGTGAGGTCATAAAGATAATAAAATGATAAAATCATAAAATAAAATCATAAGTAATAAAATAATAATATTTTCTTAAGGTTAGTCAAATCAAAATGGATTCATGAGAATCCTAATTAATTTATTATTAATTTAATCATAATAATTATAAATAATTATTTATTTATTAATTTTGATTAAAGGTTAATCATTTAATTAACCACTAATCAAGCTTGATTATCAATCAAGCTCAAGACTAATCCAAACTTAACTATCAGCCAGGCTTAAGACTAATCATAAAATACTAATGTATTCATGCGAGGTGTCGGTAAGTAGTTAGCAAATACATACCTCGTACGCATATTAATAATCCTTATAAGAATCAATCATAGAATTCAAACACTTTGTAGGCATGTTAATAACCTAATCTAATATAATAGGATTAGGAAGTGGGCACTACAAAAATGGCTCTAGAAGGTTTCGGACCCCAATTTTCCAAACTAAGACCTACCACGAAAATGAGCCATGCATGCCAATTCTTCTATTTTTTATACCTAGAAAGTACTGAGATAGATGAAAAATTGTATGATGATATGATTCAGATCATGCCTTTCCATTTAAGGAGGATTTTGGTCCCCATAAGCTTTATTGAATAAGGTTGGGAAATGTTTCCTCTACCTTTTCCCTAGAGCACCATTTTGCTTTGCCTAGAAGTTTTCCTTTCAACTCAATCTGCCAAAAGGTTAGGTTGCTCTTGCCTTGTAGTTATAAAATTCCTCTACAAAATTGTTTCTTCTATTAATTATGCACAAGCATATGGTGCTAAGTCCTCTATGGTAGGTAGACTTACTCCTCCTCCTAATCCAACATGGAAGGCTCATAGAGTTTCAAATTCTCCACATTCACTATTAAGTAAATGCCTTGTATGGGGGTAGACCAAGTTTGTAGCTGTTATCTCCCACCTTCTCACAAAAAATCCATACCATAGAACATTTATATTCTTACTAAGACCTTGTATTCTTTCTTTGTTCAATTATAACCAAACTTTTGTCTCCCACTTTGAATGATTTCTTTATTTTATGTTGTTCATGTCAAGCCTTGTACCTCTTACATTACTTCTTTAAGATCTCCTATACTTCTAAATGGATCTACCTAATATTTTTGGAAAACTTCTCTACTTTCTATGCTTCTCGCACGATGTATTCACTCACTCCTCCTTGTTGTCCATACATGGCATCTAAAATGAAGGTGACAAATATCCAAAGCAAGTTTCAAAAGAGGGCTTACTAGTAGAAGTGTGGACTTCTCTATTATAAGAGTGCTAGATATAGATCAATTTTTCATCCAAGGTCTTAGGATGCTTCGTATTTTAACCCCTCAGAAGTTGTACCAAAGTCTTCTTGACTACTTATGTTTGTCCATCTATTCTTGGATGGAATGTTGTAGATTTGTTCAACTCAGTGTCCTTCTCCTCCTAAAGTGTAGTCTAAAAGGCACTGAGAAATTTGGCATCCCTATCTGAGATTATGCTCCTTGGTATCCCAAAGTTCACCTAAACTTGTTCAAAGAACAAGAACATGTTTTCTACCTCTTATCCTTTCATGGTCTCTTCACAAGACATTAAAATGTACATCTTGTTGAACCTGTTAGCTAGCACAAATAAATAGTCATGTCCCTTGTGAGTTATTGGCACAAAATCCATGGAAATGATTTCTCAAGGTCGAGTGGGTTTGTGTAAGGGATGGTATAGACCTTTCATTTTGTTACTGGGCTTACTGGTACAACAAAGTATGCATCCTCTAATATATTATGCAACATCTTCTTACATTATGGGCCAATTTACGTACCGTTGTAAGCTAGCAATTGTCCTAACACCAAAATTTCCTACAACCTTAGAGGTGTGAGCCTCTCTAATAAGTTGCATAGAGCATGTCTAGCTTGTATAATAACCCGTTATGGATATGATACTCAACTTTGTTGTTAACCTATTCTACATGAATTTGTCCATGTAGTCGTTGAAACACCTTGAAGTCCTCATCTTTTGTGTATGCCTCTTTGTATGTTGGGTAAGAGGATCCATGTGCATAAGAGTCCCGAAAGTTGTAATCTTTAATGTAGGTAGCCTTGAAAGCATGTTTTCTAATTATCAATGTTTCCCTTCTTATACGTGATGACTAGATGAAATTGTTGTAAAACCCCATTCATTTGTAATGTTTGGTTTGCTGAAGCTTATTTTGGGCCCGCAAATACTATAGTGGCTGGTGATTTGTGTGGATTATGGTCTCCTTTCCCATTAGATAGTTCTTCCAATTCGTAATGGCTTGCACCAAGGCATCAAGTTCCTTGTCATAAAGGCTTCTCCCATGGAATATCCATTTGCATATGTCTCCACTTCAAAATTCTTTTGCAAACTTTGGAAATATGAGAACTGATGCTTGGCTAATCCTTTGTTTTAGCTCACTGAAAGACTTCTATCGATTCTTTCCCCACTGGAAACTCTTGCCGCTTGTTATCGCATGGAGTGGTGCAATTACCAATGAAATGGATGCTATGAACTTTTTTAGATATTTTGTTGCCCCAACAAAGCTCCTAACTTCAATACCTATAGCAATTGGCCATTTCATAATGACCTCCACCTTTATGTTATCTATTTTGTGTTCCCCTCCATCGATCACACACCCCAAATACACTAATGATTGCTGAGAAAACTCACATTCCTTAAAGGTTAGCTAGTAGTTGGTGCTTCTTCAAAGTCTCTAACACCCACATGTGATGTGATATGTACTCCTCCCAAGTAAAGATATAAACCAATATATCATCCAAATATCCTATGACAAATGAAGATAAATATAGATACAATACACCATTCATCAATCTAATAAATGTATTTGGCACATTACATAAACTAAATCACATGGCTAACTATCATACAAACCTTGCCTTGTCTTAAAGGTAGTCTTCTATGTGTCTTCTTCTTTGACACATACTTGGTGGTATCTTGATTTCAATCCAACTTGGTGAAGCACTTGGCATGCTACAACTTGTCCAACAAATCATTAATCCTACGCAAACAACATTGATTCTTGCAAGTGTAATATTATTCAAAGCTTTGTAGTTGATACACATATTCTAAGTTGCATTCTTCTTGGGTACAAGGATGATGGGTGACCCACAAGATTAGGTGCTTGGTTGAATCACTCCTTACTACAACTACTTCACTTCATCTACTTCCAGAACAGACTGTGTATGCAACCCAACATTTGGTAATGGAAAGTTAGGCAACAATTGTATCTCGTGCTTCACTTCCCTCTTAGGTGTTATCTCTTTATGCTCTTAGCACACTCCTCTATATGCATATAGCAACTCCTTTGAATGTTGTTTTTGTTCTTTCATGCATCCCTCCATGGATGCCTTTTCCTTTACCAATTCATCACTTGGTTGACTTTCTCTTAAAAAAAGCAACACATATTTTTGGCTGAAACTAATTAACTCTTTGGGTTGATGGCACTTGCTAGTGATATATTTGGTTTACCTTTGTGTGTTGATGATGTAGGACTTTCCATCCTTAATAAGGTGGTACTAGTTGGCACTCTACATGAAGATTTCTTCCCTCATATATTGTAGGGGCTTCCAAATATTATGCCACACACATCAAGGAGTATTATGTCTAACTCTAGCTCATCAATAAACTTTGCACTTACAACAAATTTAATCTTGCACTATTTCATAGCCTTTATTTCTACATCCTTGTTCACTCACCCTAATGGGTATGGGCTTGGATGCTCATGAACCTCAAACCCAAGCTTGCTAACTAGATCAATTGCTATGGTTTTTTCCTATTAACCATAATCAAATAAGGAATCTACCTTGGTCTTCTTGACTTGGATCTTGATACAGAAGAGCTTTGTCATCTCCTTCTCTTCATTGTGATGAAGGCTACTCAAATTCACCTCCTTCGACATCGAAGTGTGGGGTGATATTCTCATCCACATCTAAGTTTCCCTCTACTTGATTGATTGAATATGTGGTTAAAAGGTTCTTCTTCTTAGCATTATTCAAATTTGGATGTAGTTTCCAACACTTTTTCTTAGCGTGACCATCAATATTGTAATGGTTGCAGTGGTTACTTGGATCCTTTCATTGGTGTGCAATGGCTACCATCTTTTTGTCTTTCCCTTCCCGCCTCTTCATTCCCTCCATAAAATCATTTTTATGCTCTTTCTATTTGGAACCACTCGCCTATCATTTTTTGTGGCCTATATTTTTGTGATATTGTGCTTGTATACAGGCTTCATCAACTATATTAGGCACAAAGAGCATCACTTGCTTTTGAAAATGACTATGTTGACCCCCCAAATACTTTCAATGAGTACATATAGGTTCTTAAGAGAGATGCATAACATGATAGCTATCTCTTTCAATTCAATGGTGTACTCTTGCATACTCTATCTGTGCCTTTGCCTGAAGTAATGCCAATAGATCCATTGGTCCTCTACCTAGTAGGGTAGAATTGAGAATTAATGAGTGCTTTTAAATCCTTCCATTTAGTTATTAGCAAATCACCATCTAGCCTAAGTGTGTTAGTGTGAATTTCCCATTAAGTTAATTTATGGCCCTCTAATTTCATTTTGGCAAATGAGATCTTTTGCTCTTCTTCTATATGGTGAACATTCGAAGAGACCCCTAACTGTCGCAACTAGTGATTCAATTTTACTGCATTGATCTCACCATGGTATGGCTTGATACCCACTTTTACCTCCATTTTAAATAAGGATTGAGAATGGGATTGTGAAGGGTTAATGGGTTTCTCTTTCTCGAACTCTTTGTTTGACTCCTTTTTCGGGTCTTCATTATTTCCTGATTTTCATTTTGATTTGATCTTTGAGTTAGAACCTCCAACCTCCCCAAACAATTTGAGCTTGCTTTTAAGAGTTGCCATGAGGAGGGCCATATTGCAAGAGATGTCAAGGACTTGCTTTCCAACCTCATAAATATCTCTTCTACTGGATCTTGAGGGTTGTTGTGAAAGGACTCATTTTCCATTATAATGTTTCAGTGACTTTTTACTTAATCCAATTCTTGGACCCTACAACTTCTCACAAATACTCCCAAAGAAAATTATTTTTGATACTAATATGACATGTAAATTATCGTGGATATTCTCTAGAGCAATTTGTCATAATATATCTTATAGTATTATGAATCTTAGATTATGCAATTAAATTTTCTTAGATTCTAAATTAATTAATTACTATCTTTGCTCGAATTTTATGAAATAACCAAATTATGAAAATGAAATAACAGGCACCAGTACACACCATCCACACAAATTAACACAAGAGTTATCTAGGGTATCCCACTACAAGAGAAAAACCTAGCTAGAAGGTGAGGCCTATCCTCTTTTCTCTTTGCTTCAGTCATATAAATTCACACGTAAAGGAATGAGACCTCAATGTGGAGTTGATTTTTAACATTGTGGTTTGAATGACTACTACGCAATCCTCCTCTTCCTAAATATCTATGAGTTCAGGTTAAGATCTCGAGGTAAATAGTATTGGCTTCTCTTGAATGGAATTGGACTTTCTTGACTCTATGTTATCTTGATTGGTACTTCATGTTTGAGCGGTCCAAGATATGCTTACTGAGCTTGCTCGATTTTCTCATATTTCTACCTTCTTAGTATCCATTTCAAGTCTTATCCAAGTCTTATAAAAGAAAGTCTTAATATCCGAGTTATGTCGATCACTAAGAAGAATCCGCTACAGACCCGCACTGACGAATCAATCCTTCTGATATTAGTGATGTTTCGGTATTTCCCCCTCATGTTCAAAAGATAGATCCAATTGGGGATCGACTTTCTATGAAGTGGGATTCGGGAAGGCGTTAGCAAGCTCACCCACAGCCACTAGTAAGAGATCGCGCTACCGATCCACGCGAATCAATATCCAAAACTCAGAATTATACGGCACCGTATAATTCTGACGGATGGCATTACACGATGAGGCTGCTAAATAATGGAACTCCTAATGCTAAATAATGGAACTCCTCCTCCTCATAGAAATTTGGCATTTAACATAGTCTAATAGACATCCAAAGTTAGGGTTTTGACTTCCTTGGCCCTCAATTAGTGATAAAGTTTTAGACCACATAGAATCTCCTTGAAAATCCTTACATGAATACCCCCACATGTGTGAGTAATGGGGAAATACTGAAACATCACTAATAGCAGAAGGATTGATTCATCAGTGCGGATATCGTCTATAAGATAGTATCTAAATGGATGTAGCGAAATATTACAATGCGTCACCTTGGTTTACTTATTTGGTGGCCCGTCTAAATAAGTCACCCCCCAAAGCTTCCAATTCCTCTCCTGTTAGTCGAGCCCTCTCCTTATTAGTCAAGCGTTCGTTACCTCTCCCATAGGTCAAGAGTTTGACAGGCTCACCCTCACCCTGCCGGGGGCATCCTCTCCCTTACGGTCGAGCGATGACGGCCTTATTGTCTTCCCCCAATTCGTATTCCTTCCTCTTCGTGAATGCGTAAGATATAAGTGAGCCTAGGAGCCCAAGATCTGTCTTCCCCCAATTCGTATGGCTTCCGCCCAGCAGTACACATCATGGTCTGAGCGCTTCTATTTCATACGATTGAATGCGCAAGAAGGAGATTAGAGGGCATCCTCTGGAGTCAAAATGGCTCTGAGTCGCTGCCTAGTCTGTAGAGCTGTATCTCCTCCCCCTTGGGTAGGACCTCGATCTAGGGCTTAGGTACGACTTCGATCTAGGGCTTATTTATTGAATTCTCAATATTTCCTGTAGTGTAAAGATGGTTAGGCCAGGGATGCTCTCCGTAGGGCTTTCTTATTTGAGAAATAGATCATTTGGCGGCCGCACCCATGAGAGTGCATTGAAACAACCTTAATCTAACAGAGTCTGCCGTGATGCTATTAGAGGAACACGAAGGGTGGAAAGATATGAGTTGGCTCAACAGAAGGAGGCGGATCAGAGAGTAGGAGAAAAAGAAAGTAGCAATTCTCCCCTGGAGTGGTCGATGGTGATGGTCTATGGAATGGAATTTTGTTTCAATAGTTTAGTTCACAGCCGGAGGCGCAGGTTAGAAAAGCGGAAGAAGAGAGATATGGCTCAGCCCAACCTTTGCGGGGAGTTTCTGGCTGTAATGGTTGCTTTTCATAGGATGGCTTGCACGTGCACGCTAACGGTATAGAAAATGTGCCTTAAATTGGCCAAATGGACTGAACATGAGGTCTCCTCTTTTCCAGGTAGTTAGTTCATCAAGTCAATTAAATAGGCACTATTTTTGAACAAGCCACTTCTGACCCTCGCTTTACTCCTTATACCTTATATATATATATCCAGGTAGTTAGTTCATCAAGTCAATTGAATATGCACTATTTTTCAACAAGCCACTTCTGACCCTTGCTTTACTCCTTATACCTATATAGCTATATCCAGTGCCTGTTAACTCTGTTTACCCAAATCCATAGCCACCAACACCAATACCAGTTGTATAAGCAAGCCCATGAATGTTCTAAGTTTAGCAAGTAGAGCCAGTCAAGTGAAAGGGTTGTTAAGATGCCATGCTAGGTGGTTGTCGGTGTAGGTCCGAACATAAGTACAGGCGTGGAGCGGTTGGTAATCAATTATAAATCAAGGTAGAGGCAAGTTCTTTATATACGTTACACCATAAATGCCTCCCTCGGCTCCAAGCTCCACCGGTTGGGTCCACACTGACAAGGCATTCCTATTTGTATGAGCCTAGCTTGCTTGCTTGAATGTTGTACCTAACAGTCGGTCCTGTTCCCCTCGCCCATTAATAAGATTGCTTGCCAGCCCAAGCATATATTATGCATTCATTATATACGTAATTACGCTTTAGCATCGGACGTACTCCCTGACATGTCTTCTTGCTTTTCGGGACAGAGCCAATTGGAAGGACATATTGATCGAATGCACCATTCATATATGATCGGGGAATGCATAATGACATATATAATGAATGTCACTATCTCTGGTACTGGAGTTGGATCCTTTGTTTGAAGGGCATGTAGAAGAGTAGGATATAACAGAGTAATGGAGCTGACTTGATGGCGAGTCAATAGGTGTGGTCAGGGGTTGTTGACCCCTTCATTTTTGGATGGTGTGTAGAATGGCAAGAAGGAAGATAATGTGACACATGGATAGCCTCAGCTGCACCATGTGAAGCTTAAGGGGCTCGACTGTTAAGGCTACCATCGATTTCTCGCTCGACCATAAGGACCGGTAGGGGCTCGACCATAAGGGAGAGGGATTTCTCTCTTAAGCCAAGCAAGCTCACTCGCAGCCACTAGTAAGAGATCGCGCTCCCGATCCACGCGAATCAATATCCAAAACTTAGAATTATATGGCGTCGTATAATTCTGAGGGATGGCATTACACAATGAGGCTGCTAAATAATGGAACTCCTAATGCTAAAGAACAATCCTAATGCTAAATAATGGAACTCCTCCTCCTCCTAGAAATTTGGCATTTAACATAGTCTAATAGACATCCAAAGTTAGGGTTTTGACTTCCTTGGCCCTCAATTAATGATAAAGTTTTAGACCATCTAGAATCTCCTTGAAAATCCTTACATGAATACCCCCACATGTGTGAGTAATGGGGGTTGACGTGGCTTCCACTTGTACTATGGTGGTCAATAAGCTATATCAACTTGTGGGAGGCATAACTTTCACATATGAGTTCTGGTTGAGGTGATTTTTGCACTGTTGGAAAGGTCTCAATGTGTAGATCAATATTAAGGGTGTGTGCGTACGTTCCAGACATTGCAATCCCAAAAAACACCATTTGATGCCTTAAAATGGCTCTAGGATGTTTCAAATCCCAATTTTCCAAATTGGGACCTACCACTAAAATAGGCCCTACATGCTAATTCCTATAATTTTTCCACCCAAAAAGTACCGAGGTAGATGAAAAATTGTATGATGATCTAATTTGGATCATTTATCCTTAGTGCTTAATGATAAACAATAAACATCTGTTGTTAAATGAAAATTGAACATATTAAATTAATATTAGATATAAAATTGAAGGCCATTTGCATACCTTGCAATAGATTTGGGGCTTTCTTCACTTTATCTTGACCTAATGGGTAACATTTAGAATTGTTATGTCTAATATTTTAATGGCATTTCAATTTGCTTCAAATTTTGCAATATTCTTAGTAAATTGAAAGAGTAATCTACATGAAGAAATTTACCTTTCAATTTTGTAACTAGTTTGTCCCATCTTTTTATCTTCTCTTTCCCCTTTATTTGTATATCTAGCTACAACCCATCACACTACAAACATGAATGACTCTTCAACTTCACACATGCAAATCCTACCTTCCTAGGATCCTTAATCTACTCAATGTCTACCAATTATCCATTTCCCCTATCCAATCAATCAATTCGTTAGGGTTTAATGATCTGTGTGCGTCAAACAACAATTAGATTCACTTATACTAAGATAAATTGGAATTGTGTCTATGGTTATAAAATATCCTCTAGTCATCTTGTGTATCATCCCACATCATTGGTTAGGAGGGATGGTATGTGAATGAATATAAGTCCCAAGATACCGTTATCATTATGCCAATGGGATGACATCTCATACTAACTAAGAGTTTGATTAGTTACAAGGTGAGTATGTCTATTGCTCAACCTCCCTCCTTTCCAAGATTTGTTTTGTGGGTGTGTGTTTGTGAAACACTAATAGGATACACCTATCTTATGGTATGTTTCAATCACTTTTACAAATATAGTTTTTCCTTTGGTTTTGTGAATTATACCACATTGGTTGCAAAGGCTTGCTATAACACTATATAAGTTCCACAAACCATGATCATCATGTGAATGGAGGCAACCACAAGGGAGTGGTGCATCCTATTAATATTGTGGTTGATTACCTACGGGGTGAGTATGCTTGTTGGTTGACCTTCTTCTATTCCCATGTGGGATGTGTTTTGTAGGGGTGCATGTATATGAAACAACAACATGACACTACTATCTAGACTTGGCATCTTAGAATTGCTTGTGTGTCTATACAATCTCCTCATCTCCTCTCTTAGAGTCCTCACACTCCTCACTCTAACAATTTTGCCAAGCACCTTCACTCCTCACTAAAATTGTCTTCAAATCATACAATTCTTATGCTTTAATACCAAATGAAGTGAGCCCTAGTATTGTATATCAAAGTACACATTGAAATTAAAAAAATTCAAATACAACAAAAGCTAAAAAAATTATTCTTTATTAAATTTGAAAATGATCAAATGTTGGAGTTGATTTAAACAAACAAATAAATAACATTTGGGAGGTCTCATTGTCGCCATTGAATTTTTCATTTTGGGAGGCTCAAAGCCCTTGTTATAATATTCTTTGACTTGTCCACTCCTTACATCCCCTCTCATCAACCTCATATATCTTGTCAAGAAAATCATTATGTTTGATAGGCATGCGACTTCATCTGCATGATGAACCTCCTACCCATGAATACCTTCATTTGATTGTTGTCGACAAAGGCTATCTCTCTTGTCATGTATGTTTAACCATGAAAGTATCACCAATGAATCTTTGACCCTATGATTATTCAAATTTTAGTGGGTTCAACGTTCAAGGGAATCACTCCTTTGCCCTTACTAGGTATCTTATAACGACATACACAAAAAATACCTATGTACGGATTAGAAAACCATTTAAGAAAATAAGAAACATTTTTTAGTTGATGTGGGATCACTTGAACCCTAGGGATTCCCCTACATCAACATGTAAATGTATTAGACTTGTATTTGAAGATAATATAACTCACATAGGTCAAGAGAAACTCGTTTAAGTCCTTGAATATATTGATTTTGAAGAAAAGCTTCGTCTAAGTCTGGGGGTTTAAGATCCTATCAGGTTCATGGAATTAAGCCACCTAACAACATAGAAATGTGTTCGACTAACAACAACAAAAATAACATGAGAAGGTTATGGAATTTCACCACATAAGATAATAGATTCCTCAAACTACTAAGAGAAGATGACAAAGGTGCTTTGGCAAACCTAAGGACCACAATGCAACAATGCAAGCACATGCAAAGTCTTTAAAAAACAAAAACAAAAATAAAAACCTCTGGTAAATGTTAGGAGTATTTTGGAAGTGTTAACCATGTGGTTGCTACACCTCCTTCATCCATACTCAATTCATGGCCTTCAATGATATATAATTGACAAAACACCCTAATAATGTATGTTGTTTATATTTTTCATAAATAATTTAATATTCAAAGATAAAAATATCAATAAATATATTTCATAAGGAATATTATTATTTAGTAAAAGACTTTCAAGTAAACTTTCACAAACTCTTTTATCCTCATAATTATTAATAAAAAAACAATCTCCTAATAATTGTTAATAAAAAAAATACATGTGTTGATAATAAAGCAACATTCAATTCAAGTGATTCATTAAATGGTTATAAATATCCATTTAAGAGGAAGTAAACAAGTAAACTCCCACAAACTCTTTTATCTTCATAATTATTAATGACAATTTGTTTTGATAGATAAAGTAACATTCAAACCAAATAATTCTAGAGCCCACTATGATGTGTAAGCCTTCTATTTATCATCAAAGTTGAAATTTTGATAATGTTAGCCAAATAAAAATTCAAAAAAATCTAAAAATAAAAATAATTAATTTAAATGTTTTAGATAGTTATTCAAATTCAACGTATATTTTAAAATAACTATTAAACGAATAAGATAATTGTATTGTAATACAATTATCTTATTCGTTTAATAGTTATTTTATCATATACATTGAATTTGAATGGATCATAAATTTACCTTCAACAAAAAAAATTACCACATTAAAATTCCAAATCAGGTAAAATTTTAAACATCTTTACTCTTTACTAAAGTCAATACCATTTCGTAAAATAAAGTAAAAAGATTATTTCAACACAAAGAATCGAAAATCTTGCTCCAAAATATTTTAATATTTATTTTAATTAAATATTTGTAAAATGAATCTTTAAAAGTAAAACCATATCCTATGGATATACATAAATATTTCCACTTCAAAGTTGTAATATTTGAAAATTTTGTTATCATGCCATGTAAAAAATATCATTAAATCTAATATTAATATTAATATTATAATTTAATAACTTAGGATTAATACAATATTAAATTTGTTCTATTATAATCTATATTAATATATCATGATATATATTAACTTTAGATATATATGGGAGGGAAGAACAAAGGCAGAGTGATAGAGGTGGAGAGAGAGAGAGGGAGTGCCAAGGAGAGATGGAGAGAGAGTGTATATGTTTGGGGTGAGATAGAGAGATAAAGAAGGAGAGATAGAGAGAAGAGGGGGAGAGAAGGAGAGATAGCGACAGAGTTGGAGTGTGGAGAGAGAGAGAGAGAGAGAGAAAGACAAAGAGATAAGGGGGAGAGAAGGAGAGGAGAGATAGTGATAGAGTCAAAGTGTGGAGAGAGAGAGAGAGAGAGACAAAGATAGAGAGATAAGGGGGAGAGATAGAGGGAGGCAGGAGAGAAAGGGAGAGAGAGGAAGGAAGAGAGCTTGGATGTGAGAGAGAGAAGGAAAGAGGAAGGGAGAGAAAGAGGGAGGTAAGAAGAAAGACACAAAGAGAGAAAGGTGGAGTGAGAGAGAGGGAGTGATAAGGGAGATGGAGAGAGAGGGAGAGAGGAGAGCAAGAGGGAAGAGAGATAGAAGGGGGAGAGAGGGAGATAAGGGGAAGAAAGAGAGAGAGGGAGAGGAAGATGGAAGGAGAGACAAATCAATATGGAGAAAGAGTGTGTATGTTTTGGGGGTGATATAGAGAGACAAAGATATATATATATATATATATATATATATATATATATATGGAAGGTGAAGAGAGGGAAGAAGAGAGAGATAGAGAGAGGGAGAGATAGATAGATATGGAGGGAGAAAACATGTGTGTTTGGGGGGTGAGATAGAGAGACAAAGAAGGAGATATGGATGAAGATATAGATATAGATGGAGGGGGAAGAGAGGGAAGAAGAATTCTTGCACTAGATGCATTGATTTCAGTGTAGATGGTGATTTCTAATCCTATTTGATTGCTTACATTGAAGGAGATAAACTAAAGGACATGGGAGAGGAGGAATGAAGAGAGAGAGAAGGAGAGGAGTGAGAGAGGGAGAGAAGGGTAAGAGAGAGAGAGGGAGACACAAAGATGGAGGGGGGAGAGAGGGGGAGAGAGAGAAGGAGAGAGGGAGGGAGATAGTGATAGGGTTGGAGGGCAGAGAGAGAGAGAGAGAGAGAGAGAGAAATAACTTGAGAGAGAGGAGGAGAGTGGGAGGGAATATAAAACACCTACGAAGAGAAAAGTGGAGTGAGAGAGAGAGGGGGAGTGAAAAGGAAGAGATGGAGAAAGAGTGTGTATGTTTGAGGGTGAGATAGAGAGACAAAGAAGGAGAGATGGTGGGAGATATAGATATACATATAGATGGAGGGGAAAGAGAGGGAAGAAGATTTCTTGCACTAAATGCATTGAATTCATGGTAGGTGCTCATTCATAATCCTATTTGATTGCTTTCACTAGATGCATTAATTTTAGTGTAGGTGTTTATTTCTAATGATATTTGGTTGCTTGCACTAGATGCATTGATTTCAGTGTAGATGTTGATTTCTAATCCTATTTGATTGCTTGCACTAGATCCATTGATTTCAGTGTAAATGTTTTTTAATTCTATTTGATTGCTTGCACTAAATGCATTGATTTCAGTGTAGATGTTGATTTATAATTCTATTTGATTGTTTGCACTATATGCATTGATTTCGGTGTAGATGGTGATTTCTAATCCTATTTGATTACTTGCACGAGATGCATTGATTTCAGTGTAGATTGTAATTTTTAATCCTATTTGATTGCTTGCATTAGATGCATTGATTTCAGTGTAGATGGTGGTTTCAAATCCTATTTGATTTCTTGTACTAGATGCATTGATTTTAGTGTAGATGTTTATTTCTAACCGTATTTGATTGCTTGCACTAGATGCATTGATTTCAGCGTAGATGTTGATTTCTAATCTTATTTGATTGCTTGCACTAGATGCATTGATTTTAGTGTAGACACTGATTTCTAATATTATTTGATTGTTTGCATTATATTCATTGATTTTAGTGTAAATGTTTTATAATCTTATTTAATTGCGTGCATTAGAAGCATTGATTTCAGCATAAATGATGATTTCTGATTTGACGTAACTTAATGTATGATGATACATTAACTTAAAGTGTATGGCTTAACAATGTGCATTGATTTCAGTGTAAGCACAAAAAAAATGATTGACAATTTGCATTGCCTTTTGTGTTATAGTAATTCAACCTATTAATATTGGAGAGCAAGAGAGACAAAGCATGATGTTTGCTACAATAGTTCGAGTTAAAGAATTGAATGATTTACAATTTCAACTATCCTTTTCATATAATCGATATGAAAATATGGAAAAACAAACAAATAATGTGAAAATTTTGTAAATCTGACCACTCATTAAAAAAAATTCAAAATTAATTTATTTCTTAATTTTTTCAAAACAAACGATAGATAAATAATAATAATAACAAGAATAATAATAATTTTTTTTGAAGGGAATAAATTATTTCCAACATTAGCAATGAAACAAATGATTTCAAGAGTAATTTTGATGCAGTAGATTATTAAAACTACTCTTCAAAATATATTTAGTAATACTTGAAGTGACACTATTAAGAATTATTAATTGTCAAAAGTTGTGATACCTAAAATTAAATGAAATATATGTGCAGTATCAATCCTCTTGGAAATTATTGACAAGATTGTTCATCTTCTTCATCACCAACTAATTACTAATAGACAATTACATACACATATAGAAATATAACACAACAATTGTAACATTCACAAACATTACCATCCAAATCCAAACACATAAACACACAAACCACTCAAAGCATCCAAGTGCAGACGTACAAACCATTCAAGGCAAGCAACAAAAACAAAATTAAAGAAGAGAATGATATAGTCATGTCAAATAAAGAAAACATAATGTAAATTTCAAAGTATGAAGTTTATCTCAAACATATACATAATAATGATAATCTAAAAATGTGTCATTGTTGCCCTCAACTGGAACCAACCTAGATCCATCTAACTTTGGATCTATCATGTGCCGAGAGGGATCAAATCCCTTGAGGTGCAAACCTTTCCTCAAATTCCACACTCCAAAAAGAAGGTTTGCACCTCAAGGGATTTGATCCCTCTTGACAAATGATAGATCCGAGTTAGATGGATCTAGGCTGGTGTAACATTGAATGAGCACAAATAACCCTAAATACCCACATAAAAAGAAGTAAACCTGCAAAAATTACCAAATGAAAAAGATAAATAACCCCAAATACCCATATAAAAGGAAATAAACCTGCAAAAATGACGAAATAAAAAAGATAAATACTCATAATAAAACACAAGAAGTAAATTATTATATTTTTTAATAAAAAAATAACATCGGAACATTCATATACCCATCAAATTTCAATTCCTAAACATGATGGAGACTCATCTTTCTCTCACACTTGTAATATACCAGGTAAATTTGGCGAAGGAGAACTAAATAGGATTAAGTTAAACCATTTCATCAAATTTTAATTTAAAAAACTTTGAGCACTTGGCAAAGCAGGACTAAATAGGATTAAATTAAACTATTGCATAAAATTTTAATTTAAAAAACTGAGTTCTTGGGTAAATGGATGAGTGTAATGTATTCATATGATATTTTAAAAAAATTTACCATCGAATTTGATGATATGATTTTTTTATGAAATTATGTTTGTGATTTAAATTATATTTTTTTTTTTGTGTAAAAATAAATTTAGTTTTATGGATAATTTTAGAATTTTCCCATTTTATAAATTTAATATTTAAAATTATATTTTTTCTAAATTGTAATCGGATTTTAAATAAAATTGACAAAAAAATATATTTAAAAAAATTTTAAAAAATATAGCAAAATTAGATGTGGTAAGAGGGGAGGGGTGTTTTATGGTTCCAAAGAAAGTTAAAGTTGTAGAGTATTTATGGGGATTAGGATGCATGACAAACAACCAAGCTAAAGCTTATGCCTTTTATTAGGGGATTCAATTAGCCAAAGAAATTCAGGTAGCTTCTCTCACTGTTTTAGGAGACTCTCTCCTTATTCCACATTTGGGGAAGGGCTTCTCTCTAAGTGACAAAATATTAGAAAGTCTTATGAAAATAATCAAGAAAGCAAGGAAAGAGTTCCCTTCAATAACATATTTTCATGTTCTTTGTGATTTCAATAAAGATGCATACTTATGTGCTAATGGAGGGTGTAAATTAGGATTGAGAGGTTTAATAATCAATGGTCGAATCAGATCCTCTCCTATTCCTTAGAGCTAAAAGATTGGCATTGCATAGTTATCAAGGATTGCATTATCAATCAATTATAGTATGATATGTAAATTTTAGTTTTTGGCGAGTCAGTTTCATAAGGGATATACCTACGAAATCCCATTTTTTGTTGTCTAATTTAGAGTCCCTTTAAAAAAAATTGTAATTTTGTTAGATAAAAAGACTTAAGATTTTTTTTTGAAGATATAACTATATACTACCTGAAATACTCATTATGACCCAATACAAACTTACATATAATTATAAATACAAAATTCTAATTCAATTAAAAAAAAAAAATTAAAAACTCTTTCCAATACCTTACCATAAACTTCATTTAAAAAAAAACACAGTAAGATAAAAAGTGTTATTAGAATAAAACTTCTTTAAATAAAAACAGTGAGATAAAAGTTAATATAACACTGTAAGATAAAGTCAATCTAAAGTGCAGACACTCTGTAAGATAAAAGCTAAGAAAGAAGAAGAAAGAAAGAAATTATTTTAGCGTACACGAGGCTAAAGATAGCCTATGGGACAGATTGCTTCTTCATCTGCTTGATGTATTCGACCCTCTTTCTGTGAAGCTTCAAAATAAATGCTCCCAACGTCTCGACAAACCCCTTGCTAAATAGATTATCCCAAGAGATAGCTGCCAGCATATATGCATAGCTTTCCATGTTGTCTTTGAAGGCCTCACATTCTAAAATGAAATGTTTTTCTGTTTCCACTTTTCCGGAAAAACAAAAAATGCATGCTCTTTCCTCCCACACTACCTTTGGCCTTTTCCAGCGCTCTGTTTCACAACGAAGTTGATGAGAATTAGTCCTTATCTGAGTAATAAGAATTTTGGATCTCCAAGAGATATTGGTCTCTATGGATGCTTTTGGTTGATGACTATGAGTGGGATTAAACACTTCAATATAGTACTTTTTCTTTCTTCCTAGCTCCTTATCCCAAGTACGCTTGTGGAACTTTTCCATAACAAAAGCTTTTATCTCTTTGTTGTTTATAGGACACGCGTTCAAGCAAATACCCCATTTATTAAACCATTTGTTATTTTGTTGCATCCAAGTTTTTTTGCTCTTGCACAATCAATCATTAAAGACAACCTTAGGCCATCTACCCTCTTCTATTTGCTCAAATTTTTTAAAATACCTTATGACTCGCACCATAGCAATTGCTTCAATAGGAGCAGCCCCTGTTTCACTTAACAAGATATCATAAGGAACTGCACTTTCAATCTTAAATTTGTTTGTAATCAAACGCTTCTGAATTTTCTCAATTTGTCTCCACTGCATGTTGGATGTACTGCTGGCCCATAGTTCACAACCATATAGAATCACTAGAATCACTAGAAACCCAAAAAGAGTTTGAGTGGTTTTCTAGTCCCATAACTCTGCCTCTCTACACCTATTTTGAAAAGCATAAAGTGCTTTCCAACCCCCCAAAGTTCTTTTCTTTCTACAACCATTCCAACTTAGATTTTTGTTGAAGCCAATTCCGAGGTATTTGTAATCCGCAACTTCATCTAGAATGTTGCCTTCAAAGTAGAACTTATGTTGGTTATGTTTTCTTTTCTTAGAGAAAACCACTACTTTTGTTTTGCTAATATTGACTTGCATCCCCACACTTCTACAAAAATGCTCAAGGGATAGTAAGTGCTCTTGCAAACCAAGAGCCAATTTAGCAATCAGAATAAGGTCATCTACATACAAAAGAATCCTTATAACAAACTTGCCCAAATAGATACCATCACCCCCTTGCGAATTTAACCACTCCTCAAGCTTGTCGATATATAAACAAAAAAGGGTAGGAGACAATGAGCAACCTTGCGTGACCCCAATATCTTTTCTAAAACTTTTAGAAATTCCTGTTGAAGTTTTAATTTTGACTTTCACCTCTTCATTCAGTGTATGCACAACTTCTCTCAAATGTTTAGGAACCCCGAGTTCCTCCATTTTGTGCCAAAGCTTATCCCTATGAATCGAGTCAAATGCTTTTCTGAAATCAACAAAGCAACAAAATGCTTCTTCCTTTTTCTCCCAAATTTTTTCAATGAGGTGCCTTAAAGTTATACAATGATCAACTATGGAATGTTTAGGTCTAAACCCTGCTTGCCCTTTAGCACGCTTATCTCTTTCTTCTGCGCACTTGCTAATTTTGTTTTCTAGCATGCTTCCAAATAGCTTTGCAAACAAAGGGTTTATCATGATGGTCCTATAATTGGAGGGATTATTGACATCATCGCTCTTAAAAAGAGGTATTGCCAGACTGGTTGTCCAATCTTTGGGGAGCCCCTGTTGTATGATGTTGTTGAATATTTTTGTAATGTGAGGTGCAAGAATCTTTGATCCCCACTTTAGATATTCTGCTTGGAGTTCAGCTAAGTCTTTTGCTTTTCCAACACCCAACTTCTTGATACCCATCTCTACCTCTTGTACCGTGAAGAGTTCAATATCAGTGTTGACCAAGGGGGGAGGGTCAACCTTGAGAACCTGCTCATAGAGTTGTCTTGCATAGTCAAACCATTTAGAAGTTGTAATATTATTTCCAATTTGTATCTTTTTCGGTTTTAGCTCCTTCCAAAATAATTTGGGATTATTTTTCCCAAGGAAGATTAGTTCTTCCCTCCTTGAAACCATGAAATCAACGTTTTTCTTGCTTAATAACTGCTTGTAAGCTTTGAGCTTTATGTTATCCTTGTTTGACTCTTTCCACATTCTCCTTGCCATTTTGCATTCGTCGTCAAACCAAGCATTAATCGGAAAGCAATTTGTTTCAGACTTCTTAATTTTTGCTCTTTTGCACTTTTCAAGTGCGCATTGAATTAAATGTGTTAATTCACGACTATGAAGGTTTTGAATTGTAATTTTCTCCTTCTCGAAGAGCCTCTCTAGTGTCATTTTGAAGGTATTACAATTTTATAGGGTCAAAAGAATTCTGCCATGTGGGAGATTTTGTTGGACATGCTAAATTTTTTACTCTAATTGTTTCTTTCCAATCCAAGAGAAACATAAATAAACTGGCTTGTGATCCGATTTTAAGTCCCACAGTTGATTTCCAATCAAAACTTCCTCCATTTTTCTCGCACAAATCATGCGAGCAAATTACATAATCTACCACACTTGCTCCATTGTAAGTATTGCAAGTGAAATTACCGGACTTTGCCCATCTAGTCAAGCCATTACAAATGACTAAATCAAAGGCCCCACATAGAGTAAGCAATTGTTCACCAAAGAGATTGCAGCCCTTGTCCTCTGAAATTCTTTCCCACTGATGATTACTTTCCTCTGTAAGCCAAATAGGGTCGCAATCATCTTTACAACAAAGAATGCTAGCTTGCTCACTTGCAGCCCTAGCATTGAAATCACCCGCTATAAAGACTTCACCTAGCTGCGAATATGTTGCAATATCATTTTTTAAGGTTGCAAATGGATCTTTGTGGTCAAGCCCTCTACCTTTGTAGATTTTTGAAACATGCGGCGCAAAATAGCATGCTGCAATTCTGATCTGGTTTCCAGTTTCTGATATTTTAAACCAAATGAATTGCTTATTTGAGTCTTCTTTTTCTAACTGAATGAGACAACTTTCTTTCTCCCTTACTAAAACCATGATACCCCGTGCCCTTTGCCATTCCCTGCTGCCTTGTTCCACACTGCCATCTTCCAGTGTCCTTCAAACAGAGGTGTCTTGCACCCTTCATGCTCATGTGTTTCTATGAGGTAAATTATGTCTCTATCTTCCGCAATAAGCCCTAACCCAGGTCTTCGTCTCCATGGGTAACCTCTGCAGTTCCAACAAACTAATCTTAAGGAAACCTGGGTATAACTTGATTGCTATTTATTTTGACATGAAAGACTTTTGAGTCTTTGTTCCTGCTTTCCCATACTGACCTCGCTTTCTAATTCCTTGTTGAAAAGTTTGTTGCCTCTTCTTTATTACCATCTTGCTACTCTGTTTTGGAAAGAGGTCCAAATCACACTATCACATATAAAGACAATAAGAATTAATCTAAAGTGCAGAATTTTTGATTACATATTTTTCATTGACGTTCGTTGGCTGATTACCGTTTCACTTTAGAACTACGATCTCTTCAACTCTGCTGGGTCTCGGGAGTTTTTGGTCTAATATGTGACCCTTTTCGCTTAAAAGGGCTGGGCACGTTTCCTACGGGATCGATCAAAAGCAAACAAATTTATTTCGCTTAATTCGAACAAACATCGCTTAAAGTACTGCGTTTTAGATAACGAATATCCAACGCCCGTCAGAGCAGATTCAATAATGGTACCTATCCTGATAAATATTATTATATAATCGCATCTCCAATGCAAGAGGCAACCACCCTGTGTCGCGACCATTAAAGGGCTCCTACGAGAACCTCTCATAAGCTAAATTTCTGGTACGATTCTCCACCATGGATTCCCACAAATTCACATTCATCATTGCAGTTGTAGTAAGCTTCATCGCGATGGTATCGGGTAGAAACGATACTTCATGGCCTAAACGACAGTATGAGCAAAACGGACGGAGCAGAGATTTCGACTATTTCGTATTATCTCTCGAGTGGCCCGGTACTGTTTGTAAAAATACAAAGCACTGTTGTGCTACAAACGCTTGCTGCCACGGGTAAGCTTCCTAATCAATAATTTCTTCATGCTCGATCAGTTCTTATACTGTTTTGGTTTAGTTTTCGATTTTGGTCTAGCCAAGTTCAAGGCTCAAATGTAATGTCATGTTTATTGGGTGATTGGGGCAGTCTTTAAGATTCAAATCTAACTCCATCTTTACTGGGCAACCGTGTTCTCAATTTGATTTGGGAGGTTTGTACTGGCTGCCATGTTTATTGGGTAACCATAGTCTCACTTTGATTTCGGACGTTTGCATTGGCTGATTCCGAATTTTTGTTCATCTTAATTAAATCCGAATGATGGGAATCAAAGAGAAATTGTACCATGGAAATCAGAGTGAAAATTGGATCCCACTTCATGCTCAAATGTAACTCCATACTTGTTGTGCACCCATGTTCTCACTCTGATATAGGTGGTGTGTATTGGCTACTTACGAATTTTTGATCATCCTAGAGTGAAAACTGCTCACCATCTTCCTTGGGTTTTTTGTATATGCTTGCTATGGGTATCAGAGGGAAAACTGCTCACTATCTCCCTTGGGTCTTCCCTAACATTACTCGGGTATCACCTTTTTGGCACTAGAACATAACAAATTTATCTCTGATTGTGGAAGTAGGATGACTCCATGAAAAATTGGAAGTTGGTTAAATGCTGCTAAGATATAACCAGCAGGTCTGCACAAGTTTTTTAATTTTGGAATGAATTATATATTCAGATCAAACTAATTAGTCAAATGGGTTAAAGGTCAATGAGGCTGAGTCTCATAGGTGTGCATATAAAGCCAAAGATGGATGGGATGTTTGCAGTTAAAAACCCTTTGCAGTCCTGACTCCTCCTTGAGCAGGGACTCGATGAGAGTTGTGCATAAAGATTAAACTGTTGTCTTGGAATGTGAAGAGAGATTTGTGCAGGCTGTAATTGGGAGAGTTTTTGTAGCCTCAAGCATGATGCTCCTTTCTTACAGGAAATAAAATTTACAGCTTACAGGCTATATTCAGTGATGGATGAAATCTAGTAGTGGCCTTATTGTTGCACTTATCATGAGGAAGAGAAGAGTGGGTCTTTTTGTGCAATAACTTTGTGAATAGTTAGTTCTTCTGATTATTGCTAAAGGGGAAGATCCTGTAGCAAGGTGTTACCAGTTCACAGTTGTGATGGGTGGCACGGGCTTAGCATTCTGCTTTATTTATGCACCCATTTATTTAATTGGAAGAATCTAGCTTTGAGATTGGATATCGAATTCTCTCTCACTCCTAGAATGGATATTAGGAGGGGATTTCAATATGGTAGAATAGGAGGGGAGATAGAGTTGGAGGGTGGTTGTCTACTTTGTGTCTCTTAGAGAGCCAAGTGAGGACTTATCTAGGCTAGATTGAATGGGTTAATAGGAATGTACAAATTGTTGCATTTGTCAGTAACTGTCCCTAGTCAGTAGAGGTGGAAGTTTTGATAACTAGTTATGACCACCGAACTCTTATTACCTGCATGGTCCTTGGAGATAGCCAAGGCTTTGCAAACAAATGGCTTAATATGTTCAATGCTTCCCAAAATCAGAGGGGTGTATATCAACACTTCAGAATGTTTGGAATCAAATATGAACTTGGATTGGATTTTATTAATTTTAGGATAACAATGGTATGTTCTATGCTTAGAGCAATTCTACTTCAATTTCTTTAGTAGCTCAATATCAAAATCCAGTTTAGCAATCACATCAACATGATAGTAAAATGCAGATAGAACATAAACAATAAGAGTAGAAGACTAGCCAAGACAAGAGGACACAAGATATGGCATTAGCCAGGGACAAACCCCAATGTGGGGAAACCCTTGATCAATTCTTCTTATAATTCTTCAAAAGTTCAACAGAGAGAGAGAGTACAATGTATATTATTCACTTGTCAAATTACAGTGAAATTCTGATCAGTGAAACAACAGAAACAGAAAGCCATAACCAGAAAGTCAACTCTGGTCAACAGGGCATTTCTTCCTCAATTCAGCTCAGTCAAACCCATTCAACGTCGACCTCCAACAACAAGTCTAATCAGCTGAAAACAGTCCAAAAAAGTCCAGTCAAAACTGGTCAACAAAAGTCAACCCTGCGGCCAGCCCTAGTACAGTCAACGCTGGTCAAATAGGAGGTCAGATTGCCTCAGTTCTTGTGCCCAGAACTGTGGCCTGCTAGGACAGAATTCCTCCACCCAAAACCGCACCAAAACAGGTCAACGCTTGGTCAACGCAGTCCAAAAACAACCTCTGCAATTTCGGTCAAATATGGTCAACGCTGGAACAGAAAACTCTTCCTTCCCTTGGCATGTATGGAGAGCAGCTTCTGATTTTCGTACCCAATCAATGAAGGAGAGAGAAGATGAGTGAGTGAAGTGTGTCCAAATGAGGATGAGGCATCATGTATTTATAGGCAAACATTGAGGATGAATAAAAGTGACTATTGGGCTTCTGAGCCTACATGAGTTTGCTGGCCGACCTTGACAATTTGTCCATAATCAAAATAAATTCATAATTTCATTTTTACATGTCAGAATGGGATGGTCTTTAGATCAATCCTTCACCTCTCAGAGAGAGGAATCCAAGAAAAATATGAGCTGCCTCATGTGAACTATCCAATGTGAAGTTTGGTCCTAGTTGCCAAATTTAACACTCCCTCTCAACTAGGGAGAACTTCACCTGCCAAACTGTTTGACAATCTGTACCATCACTATCTTTGCTCTACTTTGATGAACTATGAAGAAAGAAGAAATGATCGAGAATGTATCATACCATTCTCCACTGACCCGAAGTCAGTCTCCAATAAAAGAGAGTGTGTCATACCACTCTTAACCGACCCAAAGTCAGTTTCCATTGATCCCAGATCAATATCAACATCCTAGCATAGGGAGTATGGTAGTACACGATGTGTCCATTGGTAGTACTATGGTCCCTATCCTCATTTCCCTACTCATTGGCCAGATGAGAGGTACTTCCCATGAGTCCTGGACTGCATGGGTAGGATGTGTCGGCAAGAGAAGGTGAACCACTCATCTTATGCATATGCCACCATGGGGTATCACAGGGGAAGGTGAACCACTCACCCTGTACATCGCGCACCATTAGGGGAAGGTGAACCACTCACCCTATGGTCGCTCATCACTCCAAGAAGTACCCCAAGCTCCTCGGAGCTCCCATAGTTCAACATCCATCTCATACGGGACCCTCATAAGAGGGTCTCTCCACGACTCCAAGTCATTCACGGAAGGTCAAGAATTTGACCTTTCCCCGGGGCTTCGTAAGAATATCGGCGACCTGATCATCGGTCCCAATGTGTTGGAGCCTTATTGCTCCCCTTTGTACCATATTTCGTATAAAGTGGTACTTGATATCAATATGCTTGGAGCAGTCATGAAACACAGGATTCTCCGAAAGACAAATCCCACTCTGATTGTCGCAGAAGATCATGGTGGTATCCAACACATGTCCAAATAGATCACTAAAGAGCTTCCTCAACCAAACAACTTCACAAGAGGCCAAACTAGCCGCAATATATTCAGCCTCAACGGTGCTCAAGGCAACCGACTTCTGCTTCCTGCTCATCCATGATATCGAAGCAGAACCTAAAGAGAAGCAACATCCAGATGTGCTTTTACGATCCACTACACTGCCAGCCTAGTCTGCATCAGAGTAACCATGGAGCCTCACATTCCCGGCGGTGTATCTTAGTTCATAAGTGATTGTGCCCCAAAGATATCTCAAGAGATTCTTGGCAACAACCCAATGTATGTGATGAGGCTCGACCATAAACTATTCACGACAAAACATATGTCCGGACGGGAGTTCACCAAGAACATCAGGCCCCCCACGAGTTGACGATACTCAGAAGGATTTCCCAAATTGGGCCTATTAGCACTTCCGCATAATTTCTTGAAGTTAAGTCCCATCAGAGTAGTCATGGACTTGCAGTCCAACATCCCAAATCTTTCAAGAATCTTCACAATATATTTTCCTTGAGAAAGGAAAATCTCGCCTGGCTTTTGCCAGGCCTCCAACCCTAGGAAGTAATGCATCAGTCCTAGGTCCTTCATCTCGAATTCGGAAGTCAACTCCTTCTTACATTGATGAATAAGAGGGTCTGCACCTGTCAGAAAGAGATCGTCCACATAGAGTACCAAGATGAGAGGTCTATCATTCTCAACCTTAAAGTAAAGGTACAGATCAACTTTACTTCTTGTAAATCCCAACTTCATTAGATAGCTATCGATCCTCTCATACCAAGCCCGGGGTGCTTGCTTCAACCCATAGAGGGCTTTCTTCAACCTGCATACATGTGTTTGATGATCTTGAACTTCGAACCCCTCAGGTTGTTCTACATAGACTTCCTCCTTAAGTGAACCATGCAAGAAGGCAGTCTTGACATCCATCTGGTGAAGATTCCATCCTTGTGAGGCAACAAGGGTTGTAATCGAATGAATGGTGGTGTAGCGGGCAACTGGTGCAAATATCTCGTCATAATCTACACCTTCCTTTTGAGAGAAGCCTCAAGCAACGAATCTGGCCTTGAACTTTTCAGCACTTCCATCAGCTCCATGCTTGATCTTGAAGAGCCATTTCGAGGTGACAATGGATTTGTCCTTGGGTCTAGGGACCACATCCCAGACATCATTCTTCATAATCGACTCATACTCTTCGTTCATTGCATCCTTCCAAACTTGGTGTTTGGCAGCTTCTTTGAATGTGCAAGGCTCAGATTGAACAATGGTGCTCATAGCAGTTAAGTACCCTTGGTACCTATTCGGCTTCTTACTTTCACGAAATGTCCCCCTAGGTGCAACATGTCTCTCGGCATCTTTGAGAGTCTCCCTAAGCCATGAGGGTCTCCTTTTCGAGGAGGAGGGCTCATGAGGGGGTGGATCAATGGGATCCATTGGTCCTTTAGCATCGGGCATCTACTCATCCTGCAGTTCTCCGTACTTTTTGGAATCAGCTACTTTGTCCTTCCTTGGAAGAGGGAGGTTACTAATGTTCCCAAGGGCAACATCCTCATCGAAAGTGACATCATGACTTATCTCCACTTGTCTTTTGACTAGGTACATAGATTCTATATGCCTTAGAAGTTTCACTGTAGCCCACAAATGTTCCTTTCTTCCCAGAAGCATCCAATTTGCTTCTCTTTTCTTTCAGCACATGAAAATATACGGGGCTACCAAAAATTCTAAAGTGACAAACATTAGATTTCTTATCGGTGAAAACTTCTTTGAGAATTTTGGAGTCCAACGCTTGATGAGGGCATCTATTTTGAACATACATGGCGGTGTTTGCAGCTTCGGCCCATAAGAACTTCAGAAGGCTTTGATCATGAAGCATGGCACGGGTGGCTTCTACGATAGAACGGTTATTCCTTTTAACAACACCATTTTTATCAGGAGTATGCAGTAGTAGTCTCCCTCTTAATGCCAACTTCTCTACAATAATCTTTGAACTCTTTTGATTTGTATTTGGTTCCATTATCGGTCCTCAATATTTTGATCTTCTTCCCAATTTGATTTTCGACCAAAGCTTTGAAAGAACGGAACCATGAGAATACTTCATCCTTCTTCTTCAAGAAATATATCCAAGTCTTGCGAGAGAAATCATCTATAAAGGTTGCATAATATAACTATCCTCCCAATGAGTTCACGGGCATTGCACCAGATAGATCAGAATGAATCAATTGCAATATGTTAGTGGTCTTGCTATCACTTGAGGGGAATGGTCCCTTGTATGCTTTCCTTCGGCACACCCCTAACAAACACCTTCATGTTCTACTTTAAATTTGGGCATACATGTCACCATCTTCCTCGCATCAGGTAGAGCCTTATAATGTAGATGAACAAACCTCCGGTGCCATAATTCGGATTGAAGTGATGTGTTGCAAGACATAGCTCCCAATGGGCTTCCTCCAACTTGATATAGGTTATCAACCCTGAAGCCAAGTGTAAATGCATCTTTGAAATTTTTATTTGACACACGTACTTTTCCATCGATGAATGCCACCTTGAATCCTTTGACCTCCATCTTCGAGATAGATACCAAGGTCTTCTTTAGATTGGGTACATATAGTACTTCTTGTAGATGAATGGTGTTACCTTGATTAAATTGAAGAGTAACATTCCCAACTCCCTTCACGGGATAGGTGGCATTGTCTCCAAGGATAATTTCTGAATTTGCATCTCTTTCAATCAAATTTAATTTGCATCTCTTTCAATCAAATTTGAAAGAGCTTCCTTATACCCGGTGAAGTGCCTTGAGGCACCACTATCAATCAACCAATTTCCCAAAGTGTTCGGAGGAGATGCAGTAGAAAGGGCAGATATAAGATATAATTCTTTTTGCTTGTTATCAACAACATTAGATTCATCATACCTGGTGTTTCTTGATCTCTTGGGAGGGTGACCATTTCCTTGATGAGAAGCGGGAGCATTCCTTTTTCCTTGGTTGTTGAATCTGCCATTCCTTTGATTGTTGTTGCCCCTGAAATTGTTGTTGTTGTGGTTGTCATCATCATGAGGTGTATCCCTTCTATTAGGACACTCCCTAGCATAGTGACCAAACTTGTTGCAAATGAAGCATCTTCCCTTCCTTCCATTTTTGAAACTCGACCTTCCTTGACATTGCTTCTTTGAACCTGCATTGTTCTTCTTTTTAGCATGAGCGGAGAATGCAGTAGGATCATTCCTATTTGAAGGCATATCTAGTTCCATCATCCTTGTTTCTTCTTGAGAGCATTTAGTCAGTAATTCTTCAAAACCTGGAACCCTGTCGTTGTTAAGAATAGTAGTGTTGAACACATGCCATTCACGAGGGAGACCTCCAAGGGCAATGAGGGTAAGCTCCCTATCAACAATAGCTTCTCTAATCGAAAGAAGATCATTTTTGATCTCAGTAATCCTCATGAAGTAAGATTGAATATCTTCATTTCTTCCTTTCTTTATATACTTCAACTTGTTCTTGAGGAAAAGAATTTGATTTGCATTGCTAGATTTGAACATGCCAACCTACCTGTCATATATTTCTTTTGATGTGTTCAAATAGGAAATCTAAGCAACTAAATGCTTATGAATAGAATCCCTGATGATCTTCTTGGCTTTGACTTCACCCTTCTTGTACTTGGTTTTAGCAGCAACCGGTGCATTTGAAGGAGGTTTTGAAATCTTTCCCTGCACATAATCCATCACATCTTGCTCTTCTAATGTCAAATCAAGAGAATTATCATGAAGCTTATCATCAGACTTGAAGTAGATGTGGAAGCCACTGAATCTTGTCTTTTGATTAGTGATTTCTCCTCTTGGTGATTGCTCTTCTCACTCTTGCTTGAGCTTTGTCCTCACCTCAACTCCGATACCATATTAATTTTAGGATAACAATGGTATGTTCTATGCTTAGAGAAATTTTACTTCAATTTTTTTATTAGCCCAATATCAATCCCAGTTTAGCAATCACATCAACATGATAGTAAAATGCAGATAGAACATAAACAATAATAGTAGAAGACTAGCCAAGACAAGAGGACACAAGATATGGCATCAGCCAGGGACAAACCCCAATGTGGGGAACCCTTGATCAATTATTCTTATAATTATTCAAAAGTTCAGCACAGAGAGAGAGTACAATGCATAATATTCACTTGTCCAATTATAGTGAAAATCTAATTAGTCAAACAGCATAAACAAAAACCCCTAACTAGAAAGTCAACGCTGGTCAACAGGGCAGATTTCTTCCTCAATTCAGCTCGGTCAAACCCAGTCAACTTCTGCCTCCAACAACAATCCCAAAAAGTCTAGTCAAAACTGGTCAACAAAAGTCAACCTTGCGACCAGCCTTTGTACAGTCAACGTTGGTCAAACAAGAGGTCAGATTGCCTCGGTTCTTGTGCCCAGAACTGTGGCCTGCTAGGACATAATTCCTCTACCCAAAACCGCACCAAAATAGGTCAATGCTTGTCAACGTAGTCCAAAAATAGCGTTTGCAATTTCGGTCCAATTTGGTCAACACTAGAACAGAAAACCCTTCCTTCGCTTCGCATGTGTGGAGAGCAACTTCTGATTTTCGTACCCAATCAATGAAGGAGAGAGAAGATGAGTGAGTGAAGTGTGTCCAAATGAGGAGGAGGCATCATGTATTTACAGGGAAACGTTGAGGATGAATAGACGTGACTATTAGGCTTCTGAGCCTACATGAGTTTGCTGGCCGACCTTGACAATTTGTCCATAATCAAAATAAATTCATAATTTCATTTTTACATGTCAGAATGGGATGATCTTTAGATCAATCCTACACCTCTTGGAGAGAGGAATCCAAGAAAAATATGAGCTGCCTCATGTGAGCTGTCCAATGTGAAGTTTGGCCCTAGTTGCCAAATTTAACAGATTTTGTGGTGGGAGTGAACAATTTTTAGAATAGTGAAATACCCCAAGAGGTGGGGAAAATGGTAGCTTGGTTGTTAAGAGAGGATGAAATCCTTAGAAGTTGGCTAAATAGAGTTAAGTAGTGCCCTTGATCCTGATCTTTTCAATGTAGACAAGCAAAAATAGAGTGAAATGGTAGCCTGGTTGGTAAGAGAGGAGGAGAAGTTAGCTAAATAGAGTTAAGTAGTGCATTTGAGCCTAATTTTTTCAATGTAGAAAAGCAAAAACAAGCTACCAACTTGTGTTTGGTCTCCTGCCCCCCTCTATAAGCGCAAGAAACTGCTTCAAACAAGTCAAAACGACAATTTCTTCACTAAATAATACAAGTTTAACAGGGAGGAAGGTCAATTAAGTGGTGCCCTTGAGCCTGATCTTTTCAATGTAGACAAGCAAAAATAGAGGGAAATGGTAGCCTGGTTGGTAAGAGAGGAGGAGAAGTTAGCTAAATAGAGTTAAGTAGTGCACTTGAGCCTAATTTTTTCAATGTAGAAAAGCAAAAACAAGCTACCAACTTGTGTTTGGTCTCCTGCCCCCCTCCATAAGCGCAAGAAACTGCTTCAGACAAGTCAAAACGACAATTTCTTCACTAAATAATACAAGTCTAACAGGGAGGAAGGTCAATCTTCTTAATCACTTCTTCAATCACAATAAAGTTGTCCTAGGTGTATGAAAATAAAAATTATCTTGTTTACAAATATATAAAATGGCTCCCTAAATGTGTATCCAGAATGTTGATGCCCAACATTGGTTTTATAGTTCTACATGTATTGTTAGACAAATCTCAATTATAATGTCAACCAAATTATATCATTTCACCACCCACTTGCCATAGGGTAATTTGAGATGAGTTAGAGTTTTTTTTTGATATAATGATTTAGAAAAATTTCACGATGCCCTTAGTAAACTCACTTTTCTTTTTCCAAGAACTACATTTGGTGCACAACCTTTTGTTAGGTAAATGGTTAAAATAGAGGAGAAGTAAGAAGTAGATGAACTTTTTGATACGTGTTTTCTATGGAGTGACATTCCTTTAAGATTGCCAAGAACAAACTCTTCTTCTAAATTATATTTGATGCTATCACTGGTGTTGGCCCAAGGTACAAGGCCCCTACATATGAAGAGTGGAGATGGCCTGTCTTTTGAAATGAAAATCTTGATTGCACTTATATGTTGGAGGAGCTTAAGGATTCTTGGGAAGTCATTGGAATCAACGTGATGTCAGGTGGTTGGACCAATGGGAAGGGCACGACCTTTCTTAATTTCTTAGTTAATTGTCCTAGGGGGTAATGTTTATTAAATCTGTTAATGGATCCACACATGTTAAACATGTGGAATTATTATGTGAGTGATCCAGATTGGATAATTATATTGTTTTTCATCCATCTCCATGCTTTTAGAGTGGAAAAATTGGAGGAATTAGCTCACAGGACCATTTTTATCGTCGGGACCTAGTTTGGCAAATTGGGGTCTAAGACCTTCTGGGAGCAGTTGAGGCATCAAACAACATTTTTGGGGTTTTAAACTTTGCTGCTTAAGCACACCAACTTTTTTTCCTATTCTACACATAAAGACCTTTCCAATGACGCAAGAATTGAGTAAATCGGAGTTTGTATGTAAAAGTTTGCCATTCGGAAGTTGACCTTCTTATTTTAACTACCATAATTCGAGAGGATGCCATGTCAACCGCCATTATTTATGGAAAAGGGGCTAGCCACGTGATCATGATGAATAAGACTCCAAAAGAGTCCATATTTTTACTCTAGTTCAAAGTTGAAGGAGTGAAGCTTAACCGCTTGTAGGCTATCGGGTTGTGTTATAACTGAGCCACTAGGAAAAAAAGAGTTTCCATTCTATTCGAGTGCATTTTGTTCCATAGATGAGCAAGTCACTGAGAGTGGATAGGGAGAGAGCAAACAGGGAGAATTTGTGCATTGTAGCAGCCCACGGGCTATGAGCCTCACTTCTTTGTACTTGCTTCCATTTTCCATTCAGAGAAAGAGAGCAAAGCATCCTCACATTCTAGCTCGGTTTTCTCCCAAAAGGGTTTCCTAGGGTATATCTTGTGTTCTTATGGTTTTGAGTGATTGTATTTATGTCTGTTCTCTATTTTTTGTATTTTACATATTACATGCATGAAATTCTAACTTAATAAACCTAGAAGTCTAAGGAAAAATTCTTCGCATAGTATAGATTTCAGATTTTCAAGTATAATTTTATCAGATCTATTGTGACGAACTGTCCGGTGGAATATCCATGGCAGTTTATAGATCATATTGATATCAGGGCAAGTTTCTTTGGGAATATTGTGGGGAGTTGCAGGGGATCTAGATCGGTTAAGTTGAAAGCCACAAAACCCCGTCATGGTCGATGATCTGTGAATAACCCTTGTGATCCTACAAAGGAGAGGTTTGCGTGTCTGGAAGCACAAATTTCAGATATAAACTGTAATGTGAGCCTCCTCATGGCGGCCTCGACCAAGAAGCATGGGTTATTTAGAGAAGATAGGGGTTCTAACGCAGAGGGGAGATCATGAGATCGAGAAGAAACAAAGGAGCTGAAGAAAGAACCCGAAAAAGATAAACCCAATTTGAGTGTCGTGAACCATTCACAATGCTTGTTCAAAATGGAATTGAAGGTCGACATCAAGCTATATCAAGGTGAGATTGACACTTTCAAGTTAAATCACTAGCTGTAGCAATTAGAAGTTTATTTTAGTATTCATCATATAGAGGAAGAACAAAAGATTTCGTTTGCTTGGTTGAAATTAGAGGGCCATGCCTTGACCCAGTAGTAAAGCCACACGAAGACCTCGAGGTTGGAGGGAGATGCTCCAGTGATTAAGTGGGAGGATTTGAAAACCCTCATAAAGAATTGTACCCTATTGGGTATGTAGAGGACTAGTGGATCCGTTGGCATTACTTTAGGCAGAAGCAGGGGCAAAGTGTACAAGAGTACACCACCAATTTTAAAAAGAGGGCCATAATGTTGTGTATCCTCCCAAAGAACCCATATATATTCCTTAAATATGTGGGGGGTCTGCATAGCCATTTGCAGACGCAAGTGATGTTGTTCAAACCTAGGTTGGTGGACGAGGCTTGTGTACAGGCATAGTACCTAGAGAACATAGACCAGGAAAAAGCGCAATCAAGTGGGTTCAAGCAGAAAGAGCACTAGGACGCTTCTAAGGAGGGGAAGAAGAAGTGGAAGGGGGGAAGCTTAAAAAGATGGCAACCATAACCCACCAATGTAAAGATCCCAGTAATCACTACAACCACTGTAACACTGACTCATACAAAGGAGAAGTGCTAGAAGTTGCATCTAGAGCTTAACCCAAAGAACAAAAAAAAAGATGCAAAGAAGAAGAACCTCATGGCCAGTGATTCCAACAACCAGGTTGAAAGCAACTTGGACGTGGATGAGAAGATCGTTTGTACATTAGTGCAGGAGGAGGTGAATTTGAGTAGCCTTCAACAACAGAAAAAGAACGAAAAGGCTAGACTCTTCCATATAAAGATACAAGTCAAGAAGCCAAAGATTGATGCTCTGTTTTACTTAGGATCACATGCGAATCTCATTGCAGCAGAGATGGTCAAAAAATTGGGATAGGAAGTTCATGATCATCCAAGCACATATCCATTGGGATGGGTAAATGAGGATGCAAAAATAAAGGTGATCAAAGTGTAAAATCAGATTTGTTATCAGTGCTGATTTTATTGATGAAGTAGAATTAGATGTAGTTCCCCTTGATCTATGTGGACTGGTGTTTGGAAGTCCCTATATGTACATGCGAGATGTAATATTCATGTGGAGAGCCAACCAATATCGCCTCATCAAGGATGGAAGATTCTTCACCGGTAATGAGCACAAGGGCAAGTGAAAAACTTTAGTAGCAAGTGCCGACCAAGCCGAGAAATTGATCCGTTCTAGAAAAAAGTATGTTTTACTACTTTTAAGAGAAAATCACTCTGTAGAAGAGTCAGTAAGAGCAAAGTCATCCCTGGAGGGGTGTTCTAAGAAACAAAAACAACTGGAAGAGATGCTACAGGCATACAAGGATGTGTTCCAAGAGCCTAAAGGTCTATCGCCCAAGAGGGAAGTGGAGCACGAGATCCAGCTATTGTCGGACTCCCCATTGCTAAACATTAGGCTGTACAGGAAGTTCGTTATAGAGGCGAGGTGAAGAAGTAGTTGCAACAGCTATTGGAATAGGGTGTCATTCGATTGGGTACAACACCATGTGGGTCACCCATCATCATTGTGCCAAAGAAGGAAGGGACTTGGCGGATGTGTATAGATTACGAGGCGTTAAACAAAATTAAGCGCAAGAACAAGTACCCCTTGCCCAAGCTATATGATCTACTAGATCAGTTGCAACAAGCCAAATACTTCATCAAGCTGGACTTAAAGTCTGGATATCACTAGGTTCAAGTCAGTGAAGAAGATTATTGGAAGATGACCTTCAAAACTAGTTAAGGTTTGTATGAGTGGTTAGTCACGCTGTTTGGCCTATGCAATGCACTATCTACGTTTATGAGGTCAATGAATGATATACTGCGTCCTTTTATAGATTCATTTGTTATTGTCTATTTGGATGATATACTGGTATACAATGCTACCTGGGAGGTGTATTAGAGAAGCACTGATTGCTGGCAAATCTCAAGAAGTGTGAGTTTGCACAACAGTCTTTGGTGTATCTAGGGTATGTGGTAGGTGGAGGAGATTTGAAGATCGATCCTGCCAAGATGGAGGCCATCATGAAGTGGTTGGTGCCAATTAATGTTTTTGAGGTTAGGAGTTTTGTTGGGGTAACACAGTAACTGAGGAAATTCATAGCCTCATTTTCAGCAGTAGCAACACAACTCCATAATATAATAGCAAGTGGAAAGAGTTTCCAGTGGGGAAAGGGTTAGCAAAGGGCCTTTGACGAGTTAAAGAAGAAGATTAGTCAAGAACCAGTTCTAGCATTACCGAACTTGCAGTAGCTCTTCGAAGAGGAGATAAATGCGAGTGGGTATGCTATGGGAGTGGTTTTGATGCAGGGAGGAAGGCCTATGTGCTACCATTTTGAAGTATTTCATGGGGTAGTTCTTAACTACCCTACCTATGACAAGGAGGTCTATGCCTTGGTTCAAATTGTGAAGAAGTGGAAACAATATCTGATGGGAAAAGAGACAGTAATCCACATGGATCACCAGCTGCTACAGTATCTGCAATCCCAGAATAAGCTACGACAAACCGACATTACAAGTGGATGGGGTTTTTATAGCAGTTTCATTTAGTGATCAAGTATAAGAAGGGTAATACAATCAAGTTGGCTGACATGGTTCCAAAGCCACTCACATCAAAGATCACAACTTTGGGAACTCTGATGGACATTAAACCATTCGCCCATGATGCATACAAAGAGGCATATTTAGAGGTTGACGACTTTAAGGAGGTGTTTTAGCAGTTGTAGAGCTAGAGCATGTGCATAATGTTGACAACATAGTTGACTACCATCTCCAAGATAGGTTACTCTACAAGATGGATAAGTTATGTGTTCCTACAGGTGAGTGATTGCAACTGATTGGAGAGGCTCACACCTCCAAGGTTGTAGGGCACTTTGTTGTAGGGAAGACAATGGATAACTTGCAGGGGTATGTATATTGGCCCAAGATGCAAGAATAAGTAGCTAGGTTCATAAGAGGGTGCATGTTTTGTTGTGTGCTAGCAAGCCTAGTAACAAGAAACAAGGTTTATATCATCCCTTACCTATACCCACTCGTCCTTGGGAAAACATTTCCATGGACTTTATGGGAGGTTTACCAACAACCAGGAAGAGACATGATTACTTGTTCATGGTAGTTGGCATTTTCAACAAGATATGTGTTCTGATGCCCTGTAAAAAGACCATCAGAAGAAAAGAAGCAACGAACTTGTTCTTTGGACAAGTTTGGATGCACTTTGGGATACCAAGGAGCATCATTTCAGATAGGGACACACTATTTTTCAATGCATTTTGGTCTGCATTGTGGGAGAAGATGGACACGAAGTTAAAGAGGTCTACAATATTCCAACCACAGACAAATGGGAAGACAAGTAGTCAATGACTTTGGTGCATTTTGTGAGGGGTTACAAATAAAAGCATTCGAAGACTTGGGACGAAAATCTAGTATATATACAACACTCTTATAATAGAGGAGTCCACAGTTTTACTGGTAAGTCCCCATTTGAAACTTGTTTTGGATATTTACCACTCTAACCTTTGGATATTGCATATGGATAGTAAGGAGGAGTGAGGGAGGATCTCATAGGGGATGCTTTAAGGGCAGGGAAATTGACTGAGAAGATCAAGCAAATCCATCTACAGGTACAAAAGACATTGCAGAAGTCATAGGAAAGACACAAGGCTAGGCATGATCGACACAAAATAGAGAAGTCCCTCAAGGTGGGAGACAAACTATGGTTACAGTTTAATAGGGAGAGGCTATAGGGTCTTAGTAAGAAAATCAAGGCTTTGCGATATGGTCCTTGTTAGTTTTTGGTAGCATCGAATGTGCTCTAGCCATGAAAATTGGTGGAGAGGCTAAGGCACATGAGTTCTAAAGAACCCATAAACCGTTTGGTGAAATTATTAAAGTATTAATGGGTATTAATCAAAATATGGGTGAGAATATTATAGAATGCAGATCAAGTCAAGTTTTAATCTTAGTTGTTGATTAGAGACTTAATCTCGGCCGTTGAAGTCTCAACAAGAAACGCATAAGGAGGCTTTAAGGGCAGGAAAATTGATTGAGAAGATCAAGCAAATCCATCTGCAGGTACAAAAGACATTGCAGAAGTCATAGGAAAGACACAAGGCTAGGCATGATCAGCACAAAACAGAGAAGTCCCTCAAGGTGGGAGACAAACTATGGTTAGCGTTTAATAGGGAAAGGCTATAGGGTCCTAGTAAGAAAATCAAGGCTTTGCGATATGGTCCTTGTTAGTTTTTGGTACCATCGGATGTGCTCTAGCCATGAAAATTGGTGGAGAGGCTAAGGCACATGAGTTCTAAAGAACCCATAAACCGTTTGGTGAAATTCCACCCGGATTGTAGTTTGTTAAAATAATTAAAGTATTAATGGGTATTAATCAAAATATGGGTGAGAATGTTCTAAAAAGCGGATCAAGTCAGGTTTTAATCTTAGTTGTTGATTAGAGACTTAATCTCGACAATTGAAGTCTCAACGAGAAAAGTATAAGGAGGCTTGGGGTTCATTTAGAAAAACACACGGAGAGAACGAATTGATCAGGAGTTCGATTTCTAGGGCTAGGAAGCTGAGAATTTGAACTTAGTGATTATTCTACAATAGATGGGCGGGGATAGTTCAAGGATACTGGGCAGAGAGGCAGAGAGACACTAGTGGAGGCAATGCAACATCTAGAGGGACTAACGCTGCGCCAATCTAGGCCCACACAGGCCTCTGATGCAGAGCCAGAAGGGCCAACACAGAAGTGAAGCTGCCCTCACGCAGAAAGCTGGAAATTCTAACGCTGGGCCAGTCTAGGCCCACACAGGCCTGATGCAGAGCCAGAAGGGCCAGCACAGAAGTGAAGCTGCCCTCACGCAGAAAACTGGAAATTGCTAGGATAACCGGGAGAGGTTGACACAGAAGTTCCAGGAGGCAGAAGAGACAACACAGAAGCTGACGCAGAGCCTGTAAGGCTGACGTAGGGCCAGCGCAAAGATAACCGGGGTTAGCCAGTTCTGCTGCCGGATCAGCCGGAATCTGCCAGGTGAAGTGAGGTAAACTCACTCAATTTTCCGCCATTATATTTTCTCTGTCACTGGTTTGCCGGGAGGGCAACCAACATTGTATTCAAAACTATTGCTTAATAATATAAAACCCTCAGAGCTGCTGCACTGGTTTTCCCGCATTGGGTTTTTCCGGGGACTATTTTGTCCAAAAATAACTGTGTCCTATGTATCTTGTTCTTTGCTCAGTTTTCTGTTTCATGTAATCAAATTTAAAGTAGTGTAGGTTGTAGAAGTAATTTACTTCAGTATTCAGAAAATAACTTGATAATGTATATTAAAATCAAGTAGGAGAAGTAAATTCAGTTTTGCTGCAGTAGGGGTTCCTTGAGTGTAGGAATTTTCACATGGTATCAGAGCATTGATTTTGAAACAGGAAGAGCAGATCCAGCGCTGAGCAGAGAGGCCAATAGCTGCATTTGGCAGCAATTCGAATCCCCTTTAAGGGATTGCGCAGTACTTGCCGGGAAATCAAAGATTCCAAGGAAATCTCTCTCTGAGAGAGTCGACACAGAGGTACGGTTTCCAGTTCGAGAGCTTGCAGAGGCAGAGGGAGTGACGCAGAGCCTCAGCGAAGTGCTTGAAGGACACAGTATCTACCGGGGCAGAAATCTGTCAGAAAAGAGCGAAGACACATAGAAGGGGAATTTTCTCCTCATAGGACTTTTCTCGCCAAAAGTCCGAATTCTTCACTTGCCAGATAACAAATCAGTGCTGAGCAGTGACTAGAGGAGTCAATTTGACAGTTTGGGTGAGATGGCATCACATGGGCTCAAAGATCAGGACAGGTTGGAAGGAAGTTCCAACTATGTCATATGGAAGACTAGAATCTTAGTTGTTCTGGAGGAGTACGATCTCGAAGCTTAAGTGAAGAGTGTTGTGGCTGTTCTTGCGGACAATGATCAGAAGAAGAAGTACAAGGCCAAGCAGGGGAAGGCAAAGACGTTCATACTCGATGGAGTTCGAGATCATGTGGTCTCACACTTGCAGGGCAAACATACAACACGAGAAATGTGTGAAGCTTTGTCTTCACTATATGAAGGTTCTTCCAAACAACGGAAGATGTACTTAGAACAAAAGTTGCAATGGACATTGATGTAGAATGGAGAAGGGGTTAACTCCTATCTTTAATGTCTTCAGGATACCAGAGACCAACTTGCTGCAGTGGGGTCTACTCCTCAGTCTACCGCGATGGTAACGACGACCCTGAATGGAGTCTCAGATGAATGGCAAGTCTTCGTCCAAAGTATATTGGGCAGGGAAAGACTACCTTTATGGGAGGAGATGTGGGTAGCCCTTCAACATCAAGAATTAAGGAGGGATTTGGTTAAGGTTAACCTCAATGGCAGCAGTGGGAGTGGCACGAAGACCAAGGAGAAGGAGGAGAACGCAACTCTAGCATCAAAGGGACAACGAAAGTAGAAGTGGAAGAAGGACATTTCGAAGGTGAAATGTTTCAGATATGGTGAGATGGGTCACTTTGTATCCCAGTGTCCTTTGAAGCAAAAGGATAAGGATGAGAAACATGATCCTAAGGCTGCTCCAACAAAAATTGACGAAGATGAGTTTGCCATGAGTGCCCACGCATCTGCAAGAGGGAAATGGGGCGATATAGAACTGTGGTCGGGAGGACTACATGTGGGCAGAAGCCTTGAGGATTCCACTTGTTGGATCAATTCCTTGCTACGGGAGCCCGAGATTCAGCAGTAGCAAGATGGACTTAGTATCAGATGATGCAGTGAATTGTTGGAGAGACAGATGCAGTAGCCTGAGACTAGAGACTAATCAGCACAGAGCAAGGTTGGCAACAGTGCAGATGGCACAATGCAAAAGTCAGCAACAATGCAGAAGATTCAGAGGGTCAGAGACTAGTAGCAGTCATATTCCAACATTCATGGTATTATGCTGAACACAATTAGTTCAGAATTTTTTGGATGCTTTTCCGTTGCTGAGCAATAACAATTGGAAAATAACGCAGTGCAGAGCTAGCAGTGGCAGTGTTAGCAGCAAATGCAGAGGGAGTTGTAGTACAGATGCAACAGTGGCAGTGGTAGTGTCATGGGCAACAATACAGTAGCAACAACAACACAGTGTTGGTGGCAACAACAGTGCGGAAAGGAGATGCTTCAGAGACAGAGCAACATGCAGTTGGACATTGTTGCTAGAGCACTTTCCTCGCTAAGAGGGAGTGTTAGTTTTTGGTAGCATTGGATGTGCTCTAGCCATGAAAATTGGTGGAGAGGCTAAGGCACATGAGTTCTAAAGAACCCAGAAACCGTTTGGTGAAATTCCACCTAGATTGTATTTTATTAAAATAATTAATATTTTTAATGGGGTTCCTAAGTCTAAACTTAGGAAAATTAAAGTATTAATGGGTATTAATCAAAATATGGGTGAGAATGTTCTAGAAAGCGGATCAAGTCAAGTTTTAATCTTAGCCGTTGATTAGAGACTTAATCTCGGCCGTTGAAGTCTCAACGAGAAAAGTATAAGGAGGCTTGGGGTTCATTTAGAAAAACACACAGAGAGAACAAATTGATCTGGAGTTCAATTTCTAGGGCTAGGAAGCTGAGAATTCGAACTGAGTGATAATTTTGTAGCAGAGGGGCAGGGATAGTTCCAGAATACTGGGTAGAGAGGCAGAGAGACATTAGTGGAGGCAGCGCAACATCTAGAGGGACTGACGTTGGGCTACTTTGAGCCCACGCAGGACTGATGCAGAGCTAGAAGGGCCAATGCAGAAGTAAAGTTGCCCTCACGCAGAAAACCGAAAACTGTCGGAACAACCGGGAGAGGTTGACGCAAAAGTTCCAGGAGGCAGAAGAGACAACGTTGAAGCTGACGCAGAGCCTGTAAGGCTGGTGCGGGGCCTATGCAGGGCCAACGTAGAGATAACCGGGGTTAGCTAGTTCTGCTGCCGGATCAGCCGGAATCTACCGGGTGAAATGAGGTAAACTCACTTAGTTTTGCGCCATTATATTTTCTCTGTCATTGGTTTGTCGGGAGGGCAACCAACATTGTATTCAGAGCTACTGCTTAATAATATAAAACCCTTAGAGCTGCTGCACCGGTTTTCCCGCATTGGGTTTTCTGGGGACTATTTTGTCCAAAAATAATTGTGTCCTATGTATCTTGTTCTTTGCTTAGTTTTTTGTTTCATGTGATCAAATTTAAAGTAGTGTAGGCTGCAGAATTAATTTACTTCAGTATTCAGAAAATAACTTGATAATGTCTATTAAAATCAAGTAGGAGAAGTAAATTCAGTTTTGCTGTAATAGGGTTTCCTTGAGTATAGGAATTTCCACAGTCCCTTTGAGGCACTGGAAAAGGTGGGAGATAATGCCTATAAACTCAGTTTACCCCCATACATGTGCATTTACTCAGTGATGAATGTAAAGAATCTAAAACTCTATGAGCCTTCCATGCTAGATCAAGAAGAGCAACAAGTCCTACATTTTGTAGAAGAGGTCCAAAATTACAAGACTTGGGCAACATGACCTTTGGCAGATTGGGTTGAAAGTATAGCTTCTAGGTAGGTCTAAATGATACATCTGAGAGAAGGTGGAGGAAAATTTCCTCACCTCATTTAGTAGAAGCTTTTGGGGACCAAAACCCTCCCAAAATGGGGAAGTGTTATCTGGATTGGATCATTGTATTGTTTGTCATCCATCTCAATGCTTTCAAAGTGGAAAAAGTGGAGGAATCAACTCACAGGACCGTTTTTCACCGTTGGGACCTAGTTTGGCAAATTGCGGTCTGAAACCTTCTTGGAGTACTTTGAGTCATCAAACAACATTTTTTGGGGGTAAAACTTTGCTGTTTAACAGCAACACTTGTTTGTGCTATTCTACACACATAGACCTTTCCAATGGCGCAAGAATCACCTCAATCAGAGTCTGTATGCAAAAATTATGCCACTCAGAAGTTGACCTTCTTGTTTTGACCACCATAATTCGAGAGGATGCCACATAGCCTCCATTATTCATGGAAAATGGGCTAGCCACGTAATCATGATGAAAAAGACTCTAGAAGAGTCCGTATTGTAACTCTAGTTGAGTTGAAGGAGTCAAACTTAACCATTCGTAGGCTATCCAGTTGTGTTATAACTGGGCCACTAGGAGGAAAATAGGTTCCATTCTATTCGAGTGCATTTTGTTTCATAGATGAACAAGTAGCCAAGCGTGGATAGGGAGAGAGAAAACAAAGAAGATTTGTGCATTGTAGCATCTCACGGGCCACATGCCTCACTTCTTTGTACTTGCACCATTTTCCATTAAGAGAAAGAGAGTAAGCAACCTCACCTTCCAGTTGGGTTTTCTTCCGGAAGGGTTTCCTAGGGTATATCTTGTGTTCTTATGGTTGTGAGTGACTGTATTTTTGTGTATTCTCTATTTTACGCATTTTACATATTGCATGCATGAAGTTGTAACTTAATAAATCCATTAAGTCTAAGGAAAAATAGTCCTCATAGTATAGATTTCGAATTTTTTAGTATAATTTTATTAGATTTGTTGTGACGAACTGTTCAGTGGAATATCCATGGTAATTTATGGAACAGTGAATTGTTGGATGGGTTTATTTAAAAGATAGGTTCGTAGAGTGCTACCCAAGTCATAATGGATAATGTTGCTAATTATGTTGCTGTTGGAAAGTTGCTTATGTTGGGGTATTCAACCTTGGTTTGGACTCCTTGTGCGGCCCATTGCATTGATTTGATTTTAGAGGATACAAGAAAAATTGCATGTATCAAGGATATTATTGATTGATGAGGAGCATCACAAAATTTATTTATAATCATCCATCTATTCTTTTAGCTTGATAAAAGAATTCATAAGTAATAGGGAGTTGGTGTGCCCTACAATCACATGTTTTTGCCTCTACCTTTATATCTCTTGACTTGTATGTGGGAGGTGAAGAGAATGTTCCTTTCAGATGAGTGGCATGCTTTATCACTTAGCACGATATTGGAGGGGTGGGCCATATCCAGGCTAGCATCATATCAGGAGAGTGTTTGGGTAGGAGTGGAGGTGATGTGTGCCGTTAATGAACCTTTGGTCAAGGTTCTTCACTTGGTTGATGGAGACAAGCCCGCAATGGGATACTTGTATGAGGCCATGGTTAGGGCCAAAGAAGCCATCCATATCTACTATGAGGACAAAGGGGATGGGGGATGTGAGAAACGATTATTGATATGGAAGGTGATTGACGAGCCACGAGACAAAACATTTCATTCCCCCCATTCATGCTGCAAGCATCTACCTCAACCTTGTGTTCTCATACTCATGTAATTTTAGGTTTGATTTTGAGGTTATGAAAGGATTACTCATAGAGAAAGGTGCCAAATTCGCAAGAACATGCAAATATTTCTAAAGAATTGGAACTATATAGATGGCTACTAGAACATTTGGTTTTGACGTGGTTTTTAAGTAGAGGTGTTGACTTTTACTAGGGCAATGCTAGAACAATTTTCTTATAAAAATAATAGCTTCAAACAATCGTTAGTAGCATTAACATTTTACATCAACAACCAGTTATAAGAAAATTTATTCATAAGCATGAAAGAGCAGTAATAAATCATAGTAGAAACAAAGAAATAACCAAGAAACCATGAGACAAGAGACACAAAAATTAGGCCTGAGACCAGGACAAAACCCACAAGGGAAAAACCCAAAAATTCTTCCTTATGAGAGAGATAGAGAGTTCATAGTTCAACAATACATCAAAAACATTATCAAGAGAATAACGCCAAAGTTGACAAACCAATACCCAAGAACAAGATGAATTCCCAAACCCTCCTCCTGAAATTTCGACCCTCCTTTCTCCTTCTGAAATTCGCTGGATCAAAGATAGACAAGAAAAATTCAATGTGTACAAATGAGGAGGAGAGGTCTCCTTTATATAGCCTTTTGAAGGAGGTCGAATGGGTGTCATTTGGGGCCTAGCCTACTTGAAATAATTGCAAGGCTGACTTTGAAATATTTTGGAGGGAAATTATAAATTCAAATTATTAAATTCTTCACATGATGAAAATATCTACCATGGCTACAATTTTCAACACTCCCTCTTAGCCAGGGAAGTATTTTCATTCTCTCTCATCTGTATATAGCATCACAATCCAATCTCAACACTTCCTCTCAGCCATGGAGGTATTCTTCAGGCTACACCATACATCTTAGTAGAACAATGGTGTCTCGATCCATATAAGAAGAATGATCCACAATCGACGATAGGGGAGATCGATTTACCACAACCAAGTCCATGAGTGTCATACATGTCCTTGGTAAAGATCACACATGCCCTATGGTCTCCAAGTCAAGCTCCATGACATAAAAGAGTATATCATAGATCTCATCTCATCTTATCTCAGAAGAATGCTCCACAACGAAAATAGGGGAGATCGATTTACCATAACCAAGTCCATGGTAGTCATAAATGACCTTGGTAAAGATCACACACTCCCTATGTCCACTCACTGATCCTCACCCAACTTGATCCTCAACGATCAAGTGGTAGAACACCCGCATCCCATACTTAAGGAGATCAATTTACCTTAACCAAGTCCATGGCAGTCACGTCCGACTTTGGTAAAGATCACACACACCTAAATCTCCTCACCCGCTGGCCAGATGGGTGGCAATCCCGACAAGCTTAACCATCTCAATATGGCCCTTGGTCAACAAAGACATGAAAGTGACTTGCAGGTAGGATGCATAGTGGGGCATGTACTTAGCCAAGTCCATGGGAGTATCGTCACACCCAGGAACCTCACTGCTCATCCTCCCCACCAAGTCCATGGCTAGTTGAAAGACTGGGGAAGAGCATATGCTCTGTGTTCCCTCTCAAGGAGGGATACATTCTCCTACACTCCAAGCCGGTCTATGAAGAAAAAGAACTTCGCTTTGGGCAATGGCTTGATGAGAATGTCTGCAACCTGCTCATCTATCGAGATGTGTTGGAGACTCACTGCTCCTTTTTGTACCATATCTCTAATGTAGTTGTACCTGATCTCGATGTGCTTCGACCTGTCATGAAACACTAGATTCTCCAAAAGTATATCATGTTCGTATTTGACACATGATCAAACAACTTTGCAAGGAGCTTTCGGAGGCACACTGCCTCACAACTAGGCATACTAGCTGCAATATACTTTGCCTCGCTTGTACAGATCTCTACTTCCTGCTCATTCAGGAAATCAAGGCAGAGTCCAAGCTAAAGCAACAGCTTGATCAACCCAAGCACATAATCATCAGCGACTGACTCAATAGCAGAAAAGCAGTCATGACGAACTTCAACACTTTATCAAACATTCCAGCAGACAACAACACCCAACTATTCATTTAGCTTCAGCTAGGTCTTCTCACAGAAGCAAACAATCCAACCAATAACAAATGGCTTCTCTCAGAAGCAAATATCAACACCCTACTTATCAATAGAAAAGTGTGCCATAGTTGAATCCACCAGACAATAAGAGGCTTCTCACAGAAGCAAACATCAACAACCACGGTAGAATCCAGTGGTCAGTAAGTGGCTTCTTGTAGAAGCATACGTCAACAACCAACTTCACAAGTCAACTACATTTCCAGCTTCAATTGCACAACATGTAGCAGGATCATCCATGTCATCTAGAATACATCTAGATCAGATAGAGTTAGTAATGCCAATCAGAGGGATACATCAACAACAGAGTTTCACAACTTCTTCAAATTTTCCTCAAGCAAGTGACCATGGACTTGCAACCCATTATGCCACATCCTTAGTGGAGATTTTGCCAGGTTCATATAATACTTTCAATCTTACAATTCTTCAACTAGCTCCCTCTTACACAGGATGAAGAGGACCTCAGTCCTTGTCATAAACACAACAAAAAAGGTCACAAACTCATCTTCAGTAGCTTTGGATTAGCATCACTCTAATCATCTTCATATTGGAAGTCACAACTGACTTCTTTAAAACATGCTTCAATTAGGCTAATCTTATTTGCTCCCTGTGAGTCCAAAAGCTCATCCAATCACAAGTCTTCTTCCATCCTTTTTCATCTGCTGCCGCAACCTTGTCAGTCTTCATTATGTACCTGTAATCCTCACTAGGAGCCATGGTGGAACAAATACAACCAAGATATACAGAGACAAGAGACTCACAATGAAACATAAATAGAAATAATCAAGAAAGTACTTATCTCTTGAGAGCGTGTCAAGTTCAACTCCCTCTTGACCTTAATGTTCTTGGGTCCAATCATTCTCATTCAACTCATCAAGGAGTTAATCTCGTCCATATCATCATCATCCACATCATCAAGGAGTTTACAACGGAAGCAATCTTAGGGTTTGTTCACAAGTTCTAGCGGCATATATGTTTAAAAACTTGTCAAAGTTTTAGAAATAATAATATTCTAACCTCAATTAACTAGAACCATCAACAATATGTTAGTACATTCACTAAATCCAGTAGCACCACTATCAACTGCAACATTCTGTCCTCATACATTAGCATCAACAACTATACAGGGCATCAATTATATATATGTGTGTGTGTGTGTGTGTGTGTGTGTGTGTTTTAAAACTCCGACTCCGGTTCGGAAACGACCGAGGGTCGGCTCCAACTTTGACTTGGTTTCGACTTGGCCGATTTGATTTCAATAACTCGGTCGTTGTAAAAAATACATTAAATATTTATTTATTTATAAAAAAACATAATTTTAAAGATTTTCATTCATGTTTTCAAACACAAAGCTTTAGAATATAGAGAGAAGACAACATATGATCAAATTAGGCTCATGAATATATCCATTATATCAAAATGACACCCAGTGCACTGTCCAATACATACATGAATGATGATATAGAGATCAAAACAAAAACACATAACCAAGGAGGCTAGAAATGGCCTCTACAACAAAAGTAAACTGCAAAACATCACTAATCACTAGTACTACTGGCTACTGCTAGAGGAGCCAACATCATCTGGCTCAGACTCTGAATCAGAGTCAGACAGGGAAACCCATGGCTCCTCCTCCTCATCATCTCCAACTACAACTATAGCAGTAGAAGTGGTAGCACTAGCAGGCTGCGCAATAGTTGCATGCTAAGATAGACAAGATATGCGCTTCCGTCGTGGATGAAAACTGGAGGACTTGGGGTTGGGCCTGAGGCTGGTACAAGTGGATCTGCATTCATCTGAACATTTTCTTCAATTAATGCCTCCGTCTGTAAATCCAAATCAAGATCCTCATCAGAATCAAACTTTGTTGGATGACTCTCCACTACCAATTTGATGTTGGATCAATATCTTCCAATAAATGGGATCTGAATCAGGTTTTTTGTTCAACAATTGGTTGCGTCTGAGCCAGAGGCTGTATTGGACATAGACTAGATCATTTAACCGTTTTTTATCCGAACAATTTCTCTTCTTCGTGTGAATCCTCTCAAAGATAGACCAATCGCGCTCACACCCAATAGCACTGCAAGTTTGAATCAAAATACGAATTGCAAACTTCTGCAATTGAGGACAATGGCTACCAAATGCCTCCCACCATTGTGCTAAAAAAACATAGTTGTGTAATGAGTTAGCTCAACAAAATTACAAATTATATCCAATTTTGAAATTATAAACAATTTAACAAAATAAGAATTTGAAAATTGAAATTGTTTGTTTACCTGGCTCATTTGCTTCCCTTGCAATCCTTGCTAGGTTCTTGCCAAAGGTACCTGTGGCTTTGTTGAAACAAGTGATATGTCGGTGTATCTCCAGCTGATCACTCTCCATAGGGACCATGCGATCAATGCAGTCAATCAATCCATCTCTAACCTCCCCACCCAAAAGCTCTTGCCTCCAGAGATTTGTAATGATACCTTGGGTTCAAAAAATACCTAGTTGCATGTATAGGGCGATGGAGTTGATTTTTCCATCTTTCATCAATGATTGCCCAAATGGGCCCATACCGAGCGACTCTATCCTTGTATGTTGTCTTTATTTGCTCCTTTGCATGATCCATAGCCTCATAAATGAAGCCCATAGCCAATCTTTCCCCATCCACCAACAACAACACCTTAACCAGTGGCTCAACAACCTTCACAATCTCTGCTGCCTTTTTCCAAAATATTTCTTCATTAACTTTCTTTTTGAAATCTTTGCCATTCTGTTTGCGAGACCACTGGCTTTCATTCCATTCATCACTGGAAAACATCTTTTGCAAGTTTCTATGTTGGGAAAGCATAGACTGTAATGTCAAAAAATGAGTTGCAAATCTAGTGATGGCAAGCCTAATAATATCACTGCCCCCTGTGTGTCTCCTCATCAGGCTCAAAATCCATGAATGGTTGTAGATACATTTTGTTATGCTTTTGGCATGCTCTACAGTGTTCTTGACCCAATCTAATTTGCCAATATCCTCAAGCATGAGGTCTATGCAATGTGCAACACATGGGGTCCAAAAGATGGTTTTGTGTTTTTCCTCTAACAGTTTACCAACAAGAACATAGTTAGAGGCATTATCTGTGATGATTTGAACAACATTAGCCACCCCCACCTCCTCAACAACCTCATCCAATAGCTGAAACAACAATTGTCCATCTTTCACCCTATTAGATGCATTAACTGATTTTAGAAACATGGTTCCCTGTGGGAAAAAGATAAGAAAGTTTATGATGGTACGATTCCTTTGATTAGTCCATCCATCTGACATGATGGTACATCCTGTTTTTTCCCATGAGTTTTTGAAATCTTTCAAATACTCATTAATGGACGAAATTTCTTTACGCAAATGAGACCCCCTTAACTCATGCATAGTAGGGCCTTTGAAGCCCTTTCCAACAACAAATATGGCATCAAACATAGGCTCATAATATGGTGAACGAGAAGCATTGAAGGGGATATCAACATCATACCACCATCTAGCTATGTAATCACAAGCAGTCTCCCTCAATTCTTTCTTCCAATGGTCATCTAAAGTGGGTTGCATATGACTTCTACTAGCTTGAGGACCATGTGCATTTGATGGAGAGGAGGGTGTGACAGTGAAATAACTTTTGATATTCATATCACCCTTCTTTTTCATTTTACCCTTACCCTTTTTTTCTTGCATGGACTCCAAAGAGGGAGGAACATAGCGGAAGGGGTTGGATGCATTAGTACAAGGGATAAATGAAGAGACCTCAAAATCAAAATGGGGGTTGGTGGCCATCATTTGTTGTATACTCCTCTTCCTCCCAATTTTAGCCTCTATTTCTTTTCGCCTAGTTTTTTCTTAGTAAAACTTCTCAAAGTTATTTAACAACTCCTTCCCAATCTCCCCAATTTGTGGTGATTCACATGGAGTAATTTGGCCTCTAATTCCTGCCAAGTGTTGTTTCAGCCTATGAATGCCCCCAGGATGCTCCTTAATTTTCCTATGCCGAAATTTGCAATGCATTTGATTGTCAACCATTTCAGCATATGCCCAAGCAACATCTTTCAGTCTAGGAGCCATTTTTTGACTTGGAAATGAAAGGAAAAAATCTGAAAATGAAAAAAAAAAAAACATTGCTTCAATGTTCATTGCTTTTACAAAAAAGACTCTTTTCAATTTCCAGAATTTCACAAAAATAATAAATAAGCAAAAATAGATTTTAGAAGTGAAAAAAAATACCTCTAGGCACAAACCACCTCCCCAATGTTGCTCCAACAAACCAACTCCTCAATGCTGCTCCAATGGCTGCTCAAGAAGCTCCTCACTGCTGCTTCAATGTTTGCCCAAGACTCTTCACCGCTGCTCCGAAAACAAACTCCACAACTCTTCACAAACTCCTTACAAATTCTCACAGAAATGCAATGAGATCGCTATGAGGAAATGAGAGGGGTTGGGTAGATTTTATAGGGTTGGAGAGGTAAATGGACCTCAAAATCACCCTAAGGCAAATTAGAATTGGTTGTGGGGTCCAGTTTCCCCCCCAAAACACCTCGCTGGCTGTGCTTTTGCGTCGGTGACCGAGTTAACTCGGGCTCAGTCAAGCAGGCTGGTTTGTTATCGAGCTGGCCGAGTCGGTGACCGACTCGGTAACAAACCGGCTAGCCATTCCGTTTCGACCATCGAGCCGACCCGACCAGGCCTTGGCTCGGTTTGGTTCGACCGAGTCGGAGTCGGCTCGACCGTTTCTGAAAACACTGATATATATATATATATATATATATATATATATTGGTGACTGCAATCAAGTGCAACTTGCTCAGTCATCAGGACCCCTTAGGAGTATATGATAACAAAACATCAAGAGCGTCTCTTGCTTATCAATAGTTTAAAATAAGGGACAAACAAATCAATACCCTCAATTTTCAAACCTTCTTTAGTTGCCATAAGGTCAAGATTCTCGGTCTGCAATATATTGCGTCTTCTCAGGCCAAAGACCTACACATAAGCAAATACTTATGCACAAGTATTAGATCAACAAAGCAAACATACCATAATCATGTGACTTACAAGCAAATTTGAGCATCCAGGCTAGGGTTTGAACAAAAACCTTAACAATCCTCAAAGCTTACAACCTTCTAAGGCGTCACTGACATCTACAACATAAAAAGTCACTGCATACTACTAGGGAAATCAACCTAATTCTCATTGCATCCATCCAAAGAGAAATTGGTCTTGTAGATCCAAACAATCAAATCCTAGATAATCCAATTTTCAATAGTTCAAACCCTAGGCTTTCTTGTCAACTTCATTGTCTTGATCAACATCAGTTCTAGGGTTACAAACGCTAGAATTTTCTTATTCAAACTCTTGATATAACAGTATGATGTAATGACTTCAATTAAGTCCTAGAGCTCACCACTGAGAGGCAGACCATATCAGATCACTGTCAAGTCTCAAACTTTCTATCATAGTGAGCTGAGCTTATTTTAACCCTCCTAGTTCTCGGCCTAGATAAGAGGCAAGAGACCAAACCCAGGTTTCCAAACTTAGTCATTGTTATGCCTTTCTGTTCTCAGAGAAAGAACTAGGTCTCGGCCTAGTATCCAAACACCACCTTGGATGAACCACTAAAGAACACAAGAATAAACTAGGACAAGATTCATCAACCCTGTTTTTATGAGAAACCTTTTATTGTCAATGATCAACAGTTGTCAGTGAATTTCGACATTCAAATTCATCATGGTTTGAACAAACTTGATACACACCTTTTTCAAACAAGAATAGTTGACAAACATCTCCTCTCCCTGAGATTTCAAAAACGATCCTTTCAAAGTGAAATCACTGTAGATGATTGCACATACCTCTGGTTCCAAGCAATAACTGATTTGCTAGTCTGTCTGTCTGTCTGTCTGTCTGTCTCTCTATATGTATATGCACTTTCTTCCTTCATAAGATCAAGCCTTATTCCACAGAGAGAAGAGCCTAGGACTACAGTTCAGATTTCATGGAGTTCTTTGAAATACAGAGCCACCCACAATTGTAGAATCTCAGAGTGAGCATGATTTGAAATTTGCAATAAGCCTTCATATTTTTTTGTAAACCTCTTAGCAATAGATCATCCGCAACATACTTGAATATCAAATCATTCAGGTTGACTCCTTTTTACTGTACTCATTCATATATATAGGACACATACCATTCTAGGCTCAGATTTGAATTAGATCATACTTGATCTTCTTGAATATGACAAAGATATCTAACCTGATTATCTTAAATAGTGAGGGTCTGTATAGATAACTCAGGGACATGGTCCATTTCGACAGAGAGAATTTATGTCCAGGGTCGGATGATTGAGAAGATTTCAAACCACAAAATACATCCTCAATCTCACCCTTGCATCAAATTTGCATGGTTCCATATGAGCTTTGGGTTTAATTTGTAAACTTCTGGTCATACCTCAGAACCCTTTTCAGATTTCAGATTGGATTCAAATTTCAGACTTTATGGATCGGATCGTTTATCAACCATGGATTCAGACTTGAAGAATCAATTCAAAGACTGAATTCACACTGTATTCCACAAACCTCCATTCGATTATGAGGGAGCTCGGACTAGAGCACATGCACTATCCATAGTACTATGGTGTATGGATTCTAAGGAGAATCAATGTTTCTTAATGCCTGAGATCTGGAATTAGAAATGCCACAGGGGTTGTACCTTTGGAGCCACATAAATCGCATGGAATGCCTCAGAACTTGATAGGAGGATCGCATAACATAGACCTCAGGTTCGAATCTTTATAGATCCTTGGATTAGCATACACTTCGGATCCTTTTGAAGCTCATATACGGAGAATAAATGTCATGGTAAGCACTCACAGAACTCGCATATAGAGAAACTAGGTCACAAGAGCTTGATACAGGATGCCACAGAAGGGTTTGAATGCAATTTAGGAAGCTCGCATGGCTTGCATGAAACTCGGCCTTGATCCAACCTTACATCCCATTCTTAATCAAGGGTCTCGAACCTCTATATTTCAGCCTGGTCACAATTTTTTATTTCAGAATTTATGCCCAAAACTAGCCCAGAACGTTCTTTAACTTGGTTTGTCCTCTCATGATAAAATTGAACTTCAAACTGCTCTCCAATGCCCCCCTCGCTGATACCATGCTGATTTTTACTAGGGTAGTGCTAGAACAATTTTCTTATACAAATAACAACTTCAAATAATCGTTATTGGCATTAACATTTTACATCAACAAACAGTTATAAGAAAATTTATTCATAAGCATGAAAGAGCAGTAGTAAATCATAGTAGAAACAAATAAATAACCAAGAAACCATGAGACAAGAGATACAGAAATTAGGCCCGAGGCCAGGGCAAAACTGTTAAATTTGGACAACTAGGTCCAAACTCCATGTTCTGATGCTCAGATTAAGAGGCTAATATTTTTGGATTCCTCTTTCTGAGAGGTGTAAAATCCATATAAAAATAGTCTTAATCCGATGAGCAGAACTTATATTTTGAATTTATTATTCTTAATAAATTATATGTGCAAGGTCAGCCAGTTTTGTAATGTAGGCTCACATGCCCAACAGATGTGTCACACACCCTCATTGATGGATATATATACAGGAAAAGTTGGAGAGAATTTGATGATAACACAACTCACATCTTCCTCTCTCATCCTAAAAGTACGAGCTATCTGGAGAACGAATTTCAGCCACACGTGGGAAGGACGAATAGGGTTTCTGCTGCTAGGGTTTCACAGAAGTTCTACTGGTTGGAGGGTTGTTGTGACACATGCTGGGCTGGCTGACCAAAGGAGACTTTGCTGGTTGAAGCATCCTGTTGACCGCCGAAACGAACACATACATTTTTCTTGTTTCTGATTTGTCTTCTGTAAGATCTGCTTATATGTTCTATCTGCATTTTGCTTATCTACTTGTATGATTGCTGTGAGAAAAGTGAAATTGCTCTTAGCATAGAACATCTACAAAACTTTACATGGAATCGGAGCTGAGGTGAAGACAAACTCTATCTATATCAATCATCGGGTCTTTAGATCTCAAGGGAGAAATGGCACAGTTCTAATGTGTCTAATCTATGCGGTGGTCGCATAGAGTTCCTGTTCGAGATTCGGTGGGACAGTGAGAGATGATTTTAGGGTTGCGCAGGTCGGACAAGTGCTCAGGTTCATTCGGAGGACAGCGCAGAAGTTTATGTCTAAACAACGAACTGTCGTGGTCGTTGGAAGCGGTTCACAAGTGTAAAGCTTACAGGAGTTTGCGCAAGCTATCTATGGCATAACCTTATGAACCGAATAGTGTTGGGTAGACAAGACTACGTATATGGTAGCGCAGTCTCATTCGGGTGTTGGAGTTCTCGAATCAATACGCAGAATTACATATGCGTTGTCGGCTGTTGATCCAATATAATTGAAGCGTTGACGAACGCGAGAATTGTGATATAATATGCAGGTCTGTTGAAGGGTCGCCGCGTGGACAGAAATCTGTGTTAAAACGCAGGTCAGTTGAACGACTGTCACGTGGCCAGGAATTGACAGGACCGTAGAGAGATACCCGAACGACGGACTATCGAAGCATTACATCTGTGGGCGGCTGGGTGTATGTGAAGCGCAGGTTTGTTGACGATCTGTAACGTGGACAGATATCTCCAGGACGTTGGTGGACATCACGTGAACGGAAGACGGCAAACGCTGAAGTTGCATACAGTGGACAGTCGGGACGACGCGTGGTCAGAGATATATGGCACAGAAGTGTTAATGGTCTGACGCGTGGGCAGTTAGATATACACGCGGGTTTATATATATAAAACGCCGTATGATCAGTTGCGGGTTTATATTTATAAGCTGGAGTGTTAAGGCAAGCAGCAAGGGAGTTGCGCCAACAACACGTGGACAGAAGGCCACGAGTGCTGAAGTTGCAGAGGCGGTAAAGCAGTCGGGGCTTTGCAATGACACGCGGTCAGGTTGTTGATCTGACGCGTGAACAGTCATAAATAAACCAAGGTTGAATATACGTATGCTGGCACGCTGGAGCAGACGGCAAATACGTAGACAGATATATATATGCGCAGGTTAGAACAGCAGACCAGTTATATGAAGGCGCAGTCGAGGCAGGCAACAGCGCAAAGAGTATAACCAGCGGACTGTTCGTAGTTGAAGACTGCCACGGTACATGATAAAGCACTGTTAGCAGTTGCGCGGTTTACTGGAACAGTCTTGGCATAGTGATAAGTCGCAGAGATGATCAGCCTCGGAGGATACAGTCTCTGCATAATAAAGAGCCATTACAGTCTCGGCATATATGGGATAGTAAGGATCTCAATGCAATAAAGAATAGTATCACATCTCGATGGATCTATTTCCTAACAGTCACTATATATATATGTGATGGAAAGATCTTCGGATCCCTCACTGCTTTTGCATAGTCTCACTGTCTCGGTTTAAGAAAGATCACAATGATCCTACAGTCACAATCACAGCTCGGCATACTCGCAGTCACAGTTATGATGATTCTAGATAGACGCAATACATATAATGACTAAGGTCTCAGGTATATTCGCGTGATATAAAGATCTCACAAAGTGACTCACCTAGTCTCGACATATAAATGCAGTAAGCATATGTGGAGTTTTTATAATGATACTCTGTCTTGTTATATATAGTATGGTCGATGGTAATCATGATCTTGGTCAGATTCTTGATGAAAATCTCTGTATAGATCTCTGAAATTTTGAGGCAGAAAATGTTATGCGAAGAAGCAGTGCTGATTTGGATGAATGTGCAGCAGTTTAGTAGTGATAACATCGATGATACAGGCAGTGATGATATCAGTGATGCAATAACAGGGACCTCAGTGTAGTAGCAATAATGATGATGGTCTCAGCAGTGTCTGAGAAAGGGATTGATGATCTTGGTCTTGGAGTGGCAAAATAAGTCTGTATCATGATCTCGGTCTAGTATTGATTATGAGAAGATCTTGAGATCTCAGTGTTATAGCTATGGTTTCGGTAAAAGCACAGAGATTATCTCAGTAAAAGAACAGTAAAGTTCTCAGTAAGAATGTTACAGTAAAACAAGCAGTCATGATCTTATTCTGTTATGAAGACAAGGTCCTGAGCATGATCCTGGCTATGATGAAGGTAAGGTCCTGATCCCTATCTAGGTGTAGTTATCATAAAGACCTCATTGTTATAAAGGTTTGGTACTCAAACAAGACAATTTAGTATAGCTAAGACTCAATGCTATGGGAAGGTTATGAAGAAGAATTCATATCATCTGAAGGATAGAGGAATCTTAAGGAAAGAGGGAGTAATAAATCTCCAGTATGAATGAGATGGTATCCCTTTCGATAGGATCCTATCAGAAGTCCTTGCAGATATGATCATGATAAGAAGATGCATCATAGCGTCATGGAAACAAGAGCTCGTATTGGAATCATGAAGAACATAGCTCTTGGGAATCTCATTGGATATTAAAGGAAAGGAAGAAGTCATCCAAGTCAAAGGGGAACATTCCAAGAAAGCAAGAAGCCGTGTAGATACCAAGGGTATCTAGCTGCGATGAGTACTATTATACAATCTGAACCTGGATCTTTTGAGGAAGCCATCAAGCATCAAGTCTGGAAGGATGCTATGCATGAAGAATATGAGGCTATTATGAAGAATGATGTCTGGGATGTGGTCCCGAGACCGAAGGACAAATCTGTTGTCACCGCTAAATGGCTCTACAAGATTAAACATGGATCTGATGGGAGTGCTGAAAAGTTTAAGGCAAGATTTGTTGCCCGTGGCTTCTCTCAAAAGAAAGGAATTGACTATGACGATATATTTGCACCTGTGGCTCGATATACCACCATCCGATCCATCATAGCCCTTGCTGCTACGCAAGGATGGAGTCTTCATCAGATGGATGTCAAGACCGCTTTTCTGCATGGTGCAATAAAGAAAGAGGTGTATGTAGAACAACCTCTGGGATTTGAAGTTCAAGATCGAGACACTTATGTCTGCAGGTTGAAGAAAGCCCTCTATGAGTTAAAGCAAGCACCCAGAGCTTGGTATGAGAGGATGGATCGTTACTTGATGAAGCTGGGCTTCACTCGAAGCAATGCTGATCCAACCTTTACTTTAAGGTTGTGGAAGGAAAGCCTCTCATTCTAGTGCTGTATGTGGACGACCTCTTCCTGACAGGTGATGACCCTCTCATTCATCAATGTAAGAGGGAGCTTGCTGCTGAGTTCGAGATGAAAGACCTAGGACTGATGCACTATTTCCTAGGCCTGGAGGTCTGGCAGAGAGCTGGAGAGATTTTCCTTTCTCAAGGAAAGTATATTGTGAAGCTTCTGGAAAGATTTGGGATGGTGGACTGTAAGTCCGTGTCGACACCAATGGAACTCAACTTTAAGAAGTTGAGTGGCAGCGCTGCCGGGCCTATCTTGGCCAATCCTACTGAGTATCGTCAACTCATAGGAGCTTTGATGTTCTTAGTGAACACCCGTCCGGACATATGTTTTGCAGTGAATACTTTGAGTCAACAGATGGTTGAGCCTCATCATTTTCACTGGGTTGGTGCCAAGAATCTTTTGAGATATCTTCGGGGCACGATAAACCATGGGCTGAGATACACTGCCGGGAGTGTGATACTCCGGGGATATACTGATGCCGATTGGGCTGGCAGTGTGGTGGATCGTAAGAGCACATCTGGATGTTGTTTCAATCTTGGTTCTGCTTCGATCTCATGGATGAGCAGGAAGAAGAAGTCGGTGGCTTTGAGCACCGCGGAGGCCGAATACATTGCTGCTAGTATGGCCTGTTGTGAAGCAGTTTGGTTGAGGAAGCTCTTTAGTGAGCTGTTCCAACATGTGCTAGATACCACTGTAATACTCTGTGATAATCAGAGTGGGATTCGTATGACTGAGAATCCTGTGTTCCACGACCGATCCAAGCATATTGATATCAGGTACCACTTTATCCGGGATATGGTACAGCGAGGCGACGTAAGGCTCGATCATATAGGAACTGATGAGCAGGTCGCGGATATTCTCACTAAGCCCCTGGGGAAGGTCAAGTTCCTAACCTTCCGTGAGAGTCTTGGTGTCGTGGAAAGACCCTATGATGTGGGTCCTGTTGGACGATGAGCTCTGGGAGCTTTGGGGGGCTTTGGGGATAGCTTCTCGGAGCTATAAGCACTCATAATGCTTCTGCCCCACCCTTGTGATTATTGAGCTGGTTCGCCACTCATTTAATCTGTGCCCCGTATGCATCCTACCCATTGAGTTCAGGGCTCATGGGAAGTACCTCTCATTTGGCCAATGAGGTGTGGAAAAGCTAGAGACTATTAGCAAAGACTGATGGACGCATCAGAGATTGCCGTACTCTCTATCTAGGATGGCATGGTCCAACCACTTGATCTGGGATCAAGATTTGTGAGGTCTGGGACCTCTGGACTGATTATGTCAGTCGGGGAATGATGTCTTTGTGACTGACCCACTTCTGTTCTGAAATAAAGAAGCCAGCAAAGCAAGTTTCGGCGGGATGACTCACGATGTTAATTGCACTAATAGATGGAGTTCTCCCTAGTTGAGAGGGAGTGTTAAATTTGGACAACTAGGTCCAAACTCCATGTTCTGATGCTCAGATTAAGAGGCTAATATTTTTGGATTCCTCTTTCTGAGAGGTGTAAAATCCATATAAAAATAGTCTTAATCCGATGAGCAGAACTTATATTTTGAATTTATTATTCTTAATAAATTATATGTGCAAGGTCAGCCAGTTTTGTAATGTAGGCTCACATGCCCAACAGATGTGTCACACACCCTCATTGATGGATATATATACAGGAAAAGTTGGAGAGAATTTGATGATAACACAACTCACATCTTCCTCTCTCATCCTAAAAGTACGAGCTATCTGGAGAACGAATTTCAGCCACACGTGGGAAGGACGAATAGGGTTTCTACTGCTAGGGTTTCGCAGAAGTTCTACTGGTTGGAGGGTTGTTGTGACACATGCTGGGCTGGATGACCAAAGGAGACTTTGCTGGTTGAAGCATCCTGTTGACCGCCGAAACGAACACATACATTTTTCTTGTTTCTGATTTGTCTTCTGTAAGATCTGCTTATATGTTCTATCTGCATTTTGCTTATCTACTTGTATGATTGCTGTGAGAAAAGTGAAATTGCTCTTAGCATAGAACATCTACAAAACTTTACAAAAACCCACAAGGGGAAAACCCATATATTCTTCCTTATGTGACAAAGAGAGAGAGAGAGTTCATAGTTCAACAATACATCAGAAACATTATCAAGAGAATAGCCAAACCAATACCCAAGAACAAGACGAAGTCTGAAACCACCCTCCTGAAATTTCGACCCTCCTTTCTCCTTTTGAAATTCGCTAGATCAGAGATAGACAAGACAAATACGATGTGTACATATGAGAAGGAGAGGTCTCCTTTATATAGCTTTTTGAAGGAGGTCAAATGGGTGCCTCTTGGGGCCTAGCCGACTTGAAATAATTGTGAGGTGACTTTGAAATATTTTGGAGGGAAATTATAAATTCAAATTATTAAATTCTTCACGTGATGAAAATATCTACCATGGCTACAATTTTCAACAAGAGGAAGACCAAAATGCAAGGTAAGATTCATTTTGTTTCAAATTTCAATACCTCTTCTTTCAAATTTCAAGGTCTCTTCTTTCTTTGTTTCAAATTTCAATTTCTTTTCTTATGTTTCTCTTTTTTGTTGTACCTTGTAGATTTTTGGTGGACAAGCTATTGCACTAAGAGCACCTACCTAGTTTACAAAAAAATGCCATTTGCGTGCTTAGCTAAACATGTAGCTCTTCAAGTTATGAGCACAAGTTTGTTGAAAAAATACACTCCAAGAAGTGTAATAGGTTAACAATTTTCAGATTAGGGTTTAAATTTATTATAAATTATAATTTATGTCTCGTCACCTCTAATCCATGTATGATAATTTATGATTCTCATGTAGGTTGGAATCTTAGTGCCTCAATGCCATAGTCTACAGCTACCACAATCTTTTGTTGTGGGTGAAGTAGCTTGAGAAAACACCTGACATGGGGGCCATATCATTGGATGGGATTGATACCACTGTTGCATGGAGTGGAGATTGAGATATTTGTCATGAAGTTGGCCCTTGAGTGGTTATAGGAGGATGTGTAGGAGGTAGTAGTGGGGAAGAGGAGGATGTTCCATAGCAGACACCTTTACAGGAGGTGGCAATTGACATTGGGAGTGTCCCACCACCTTCATAGACATAGACATGGGTAGTTGGACTTAGTAGTAGCACTACCAAAGGACATCAATGTCTAGCTTCTTCTTTTTCTAGAGGATGTCAGATTCCAACTCCAGCTCCAGAGCCTTCTTCTAGAGGATGTCAAAGTCTAGTCTTAGCGGTCTTGTTCTTCTAGAGGAAAAGCCATTACCAGATACATTACCTTTGGATGCAGAAGGGGAAGAGGGAATTGATATCTTATTTATCTTATTTCGTTGTAGATGATTCTAGTGTTGCGAAAATCACGATAATATTGGAAAATCGCGATTTTTTGAGTTTGGCGATATTATCGCCCGATTTTTACGTTAATTTTTTTTTCACAAAAAATCGCGATAACTTGAAATAATCTCGATTTTTAAGAAAAAAATCTTGATTAATTTTTTTTTGCTGATTTTTTGATGAGGAGGAGCAATAGGAGGAGGAGGCGACACAACCTACCCAGGCTACCCCTGTCACCAGTAGAGGACGTGGTCTACCTCCTATAGCTCCTAGTTCTTCAGCTTCTAGAGCACAGTAGAGTCCACTGCCAACTCCACTGACATCTACATCTGGAGGGAAAGCTATTGCATTTTCTCGCAAGAGGGGCAGAGGAAATCAGTGGTATTAGTTGTTTGGTTCATTTCATTGTATATGACATTATGACTCATGATATGAGATACATTATTATATTTTTTGTTGATATTTTGAGGCTGAGTTGGGACTCAGGAGTTAGGACTGACTATTCAGGACATGATTCATTGTTATGTGTGACATAGCACTAGAAATGATATTACACATCTTATATATTAGTTCTTTTAGTTCTTTTATCATATTTATGTGTCAATGTATTTATTTTATGTTGTAGATGCTTTAGATATTAAAACAATTGAAAAAAAAGAAAATTTTTGTATTTTATGATTTTTTTCCCCGATTATTTCCCGATTTTTACGATTTTTTCCGATTTTTTCCCTCGCCGATATTATCCCGATAACGATTACTGCAACATTGGATGATTCATGATGATGAAATATATTTATTATATTTTTTGATTGTATTTTGAGGCTTACAGTCAGGACTTAGGACACAATTCAATATTGATATGTAATGTATCATTAGACATCTTATACATCTTGTACATAAGTTTTAGTTTCATATTGACATGACAATGCGTTTATTTGATGTTGTTGTTGCTTTGGATATTTAAAAAATTGAAAAAAATGATTAATTTTGTAATTTTTAAAATTTTCCAATATTTTTTTTATCATTTCCCTGATGTTGTTGATAAGTTATGTTGTCGCGCGGATTGGCACGACAACGCTCAGACCGGGGGCTGTCACTCTGATCCCTGGTCTCTCCGTTTAAGCCTGTCTCCTGCGGCTAAGGGGGGTTAGACCCTGTGAGACGATGGAGGCCAACTGCCGAACAATTGGTTGGGAGACACGAAACACGATGAGATAAGCACTTAAATGATTTGATTAATTTAACAGACCAGTGCCTTAAGAGATTGTTATTTAAACGATTACTTGTTAGATGGTAGAGAAACATAAACCGTGAACAACAATCATTTGTCAGCAGCTAAATCACATGACCAAAACGATATCCGGCAACTGAAAATTTTGAGAAAATAAATGCTTAAAATCACCAAGAGTCATAAACCATTAACCAGATATCATATTTCGCATCTCGACTTGAAAATTTTAGATCTCAGTATGAAAGATAATAACATGAAAACCACTGAATCAGGCAAAATAATTTTCCACGAAATTTTTATATTTTTTCGATTTTTTTTTTTTTTTGTTTGTAAAATCTAAAAATGAAAACTTAAACTTAAAATCTAATTTAAAAAGCTAACTATAAACATTAAAGTCTAATATTTAAAAAAAAAGCAAAATATAAATCTAAGCACTAATTAAAATTTTAACCAAACCTAATACTCTGACTATGGATTTTTATTTTTTTTAATATGCATATATGTTTTTTTTTTTTTATTTATTTATTTATTTTTTATGAAAATTAAAAAAAATAAAATAAAAAATAAAAATATAACTTCAAACTAAAAAGAGCCTACGTCTAAACGCAAATGCATCGGATCAAAACGCATCAACAAAAAATCGTAAATGGAAACCCTAAATCGAAAAAGACTGCAAAGCAAAATAACATGATACATTAAGGCGTAAACCAAAGACACTCTGTGCGATGACGGGTTCGGCGTAAAATGGATCAGCCAGACAGACATACGGTTTCTAAAGAAATTACGCAGATGTATAAATTGAATGGCATACGCTAAATATCAAAATTACACTATATTAAAATTAACGCTAGAGATAACCACGCAAATGCCCTTCAGGAAATCACGCAGACGGGTTCATCGAAAATTTCAGACGCAAGTTCGAATGCCAAAAAGGAAAACCTGAGACACGTTATTATTCTTTCGAAATTTTGTTTTTTTGAGAATGGAGTCGATGAAAACCTGGAGCGCAGTTTGAAATTACCTGATCACGTTTGCACCAGGAGAACTGACCTCAAAACTCTGTGCTGAAGAATGAGACGTCTTCAGGTGAACCGCCGTCACATTTAGAGGGAGAAGCGGAAGCGAAACTGTTCATTCACTGTGTTTCTTCCTTGGCTAGACGAGGGTATTGACCACCTACGCATAAACTCTAAAACGAAAATACCTCACAGGCCCCCAAAAAATACGAATGCAGGGTGACAGGAGCGTAACATTCTCAAAGGGACGATGAACAGATGAGTGAGCAGGATTAACGCACAAATGTATAGATGAAGGCAGCAATAGTAATCAATTTAAGATTTACGCAGAAGCTTACCTGGCTCGAGGTTGCAGTCATTACCTGAGGCTTCTACGCAAATACTAACTGACGCTTTATTTGAAATCTTTCACGCTGGAGTTTGCAGATTATCCAAACTGATTTCGCTTAGTGACTGGCCTGCGTGGCGGCAAATGCTTTGCTGCTTGACCCTCAGATTGATATGCGTTTGCAGTTTAAGGAGACGGCAGAGGCTCATACGTTCAAAATGCTTCTGACGGTGGTCCTGCAATTGGCAAAACCCTATACCTGCAAAAAGAAAACAAAAGCCCAAATAAAAAATCTGTATAAAACAAAAATTTAAAACCCTAATGAAAAAATTTGTGAAAAGCAGAATTTTGAAAACCCTAGATTAACTGATTAATGTACAAACTTGGCCCCTTAACAGCCAGATTTAGCAGTAAGCACAGAAAATATTTTAAGAATAAAAATTTGAGGTTTTCACTGTGAAGAATCTTCAGAAAATATCTCATGCAAATCAGATAAATAAACCGAATGATAGACCCAGGATCAAATCCAATTGGGCTCAACAAAAAATGCTTGCGGGAGTTGGCTGGTTCAGCCGAGAACTTCCCCGAACGCCCACAAATTTCCTTCAGAAAGGGTTTTCTGCACAGCTCAAAACAACCATCAGTAAAGAGGGCAAAAATGCTGCTAGATCTCAGAAAGTAATGGAGATACCTGCCATTACTTCAGAAATCCTAACAGCACTCAAACCCTAGCAAGTGAACAAGATACCTGTGTTCACAATACTCTACAAAAAGCTATTATTAACGGCTGAAAATAACATATGCAGAAAATTTAAACAATCTCACAGCATTCCAAGAGAGTAACACCAACAAGATATGGACCCCAAAGTCTTCTTTTATTAACCAGAAACAGATTTACAAGAGAGCTTCTTCAGTATCAGACTCACAGATCGAATTGATCTGAACTGACCCCTAGCACCCTACTTAAAGGCAATGACTCCAACGGCTAGTTCGAGTGATCCATGCTGAAATGATCTCGACCGTTGATGAGGATCAAGACATCTCTTGATCTCATCTGTCGATTTATAAAAAAATAGTATTTTGCATGCATCCACTTAAAATATTATTATTTTATTAGTTAGGGTTTTTGCTTTATTTTTTAATTTTTTATTATTATATATATATTTTTTTTATTTATTTTAATTTTTTAATTTTTAATTATTTTATTAATTTTTAATTTATTTTATTATTTTTATTCATTTTTTAATTTTTTAATTCATTTCAAAATGGATCATCGAACTAAGCCTTCGGAATCATCACCTAGGACCTAGGACTTAGGACTCATGAGGGGATTTAAAACATTTTCAACCCTCAAGACACATTTCATGATGACTTTTACAAATTTACATCTTAAGGGGACAAACTCACTTAATACAGACCCTCACAAATCACCCAGTTCTGCGACACAACTATAATCTAGCAGATCAACACACTAGGATTCTCCTAAAGTTCTAATGAGAAAATGCATCCCGGCTTTGGGGTCAGGTTTGAAGGAAAACTCTGCCGATCCGTGGATCGGTGAGACGAAAAACCTTCCGGGACGTAGATTATCATCAGAAAGTTAGGTCCACCTAGGCAAATTACATACATGACTCATGTCTGCTAAGATTATTTACAATTAATACATGCAGACTGGGTTTACAATCAAAAAGATCAAGTTGCTGATGATGGCAGGATGGCACGAACATGCTGATCAGGTGCTGCCCCTTTTTGCCAAGAAAAGGGGGGGGTACTGCATGGGTAGTTGACCAGTAGAGGTCAACAAGTTGCTTTCTGGACAATCGGTAATATATTCACTGAAATGATGTTGTAACATTGATATAAACCTCTACAAGAAACCTAACTCTATAGAAGTAGGCTCACAAGGGGAGTGATTTCTCTCCAAGTGACACATGTTAAACTCTAAGGTGAAGATGTCCACGAGCAAGGTTCTAAGGCCCAAGTACACAAGTTGTGTCTAAAGCTCCTCTTCCACAAGCCTCCAAGCTCTAATGCTCCTCCTCCATAAGCCTCCAAATCTCTAATGTTCCTGTAATATCCCTTTCGGGATATTTTGCATATTTTGCAAAAAACTAATTCAACAAAAAATTCTCCATAAAATTACCATTCAATTTACAAAAGATTGCCATGTAAAATAGAACAAGAGAATGCATGCAATTCAATCATACAATGAGCAGAAATAATCTCAGCTTTTATTATAATATATAAACTGGGGTTTTACATGTTGTAGTAACAAAATAGCTGATATAGCTGAGATAGAACTAGCCTCAAGGATCTGCTCCAATGTTGCACGGGCCCTCCACCAAAACTGAACTGAACTACCACTGCTAAGCTCTCTTGTGAATTCTAGATGAATTCACCAAGGGGAGATGGTACTCACCCAATCTCACTAAATCACCCGAGGGTTTCCGTCCTGGGGCTACCAAGGAAGTAGAGAACCGGGTTCCCAACCTCTCATACAAGAAGAAATATCAAATCCAAGATGTCCTCCCAATGGCCTCCTCCTTTTTATAAATCTGATGGACCCCTCTAGAACCTCCTATTTTATTATTATTTTAATCATTGAGCTCATTTCCCTCTTTTGTTTCAATTAAAATATTCTTTTTAATGTGGGAAAATGGTAAATTGGCCATCACACCTCCTCAGGCCACTGAAATCCTTGCTAACCATCCCATCCTGTAGATATTCTCGTTCCGGTTCCAACGAGCTATTACACTAAGGTGTTTCGTCAAGTATTCCTCTCGGAAAGCCACCTTAAGCGTAATTAAATGAGTTATGCACAATAATAATCCCGTTTTACGAGAATTATCAGAATGCAATGGAATGAGGAGCGAGTTGTGCAGAATCAATCTTGATGATGGAGGATGGCAAGTGAACTCCTCCATACCCCATAAAACATCTCCAAAATCCCTTGGGCCCGCTGATGAAGTAAACTTGCACCTGTGATCTATTTGCCTCCAACCCTGGAAGTCCATCATAACCATGCCACTGGAAAAAAGGCTCATCACAAATACTCCGCCCCAAGATTGCTTGCCCTCAGGCAATCCATCGTTTTTGGCAAATCTGGCAGTCCCGTGTAACTAAGAATCAACACCTGGATCCCATACAAACCACTGGGTGATGCCATACCTCTGTGCCACCCAACCAAGAACGGATTGCTCAATGCCCAGATCCTAGACTAAACTCTGACTCGACCTGCCATCAACAGATCCTCCCGGATCCCAATGGCACCATGGCCACTCGTCAGCACCCTTATCCCATGGCTTTAGTTGTGCTTTTTCTCCAACTACTGCTCCCTCAACGGAATACCAACTCATCACCTCTCTCCAATCCAACCCTTGGCGTAGACCAAGGTCAATCTCACCATGCTGACACTGTGCTGAAATACTGATAAGCAACCAGCTTACATCCTGCTGCCAACTAGAGCATATAATATCCCTCACATCTAAGGGCTCCTGTAGTACAATGCTCCTGACTAAAGATGATACTCCATTAATAGATACCAACTCATGATCTCCTGCCAACCTAATGTATGGAAACTTGTGCAAGGAATATATCTACTAGGTTGATACTAGTCCATGCTCAATTCTTGATGCTCTACCCGGTCAACCAACAAAATCTGTCCAAGGAAACCTGCCCCTCTCTCCATAATAGGCAAAAGTGGGCAAGATGTGCTACAAGCCTTGTCTATGTACTCTTGGAGAGGGATGCGGCCTGGAAATACTGCAACTCTATTGGCTGCCACTGCACCTATCTGCACCTCATCAATGGGCGGGCCCAAAGATGGATGCACCACCATCTCCAGAAAATCCTCTCTCATCTGTCTGAAAACTCCATGACCCTCCAGTCAACTAACCTCCTGCAAAACTATCCTGTCAGCCTCCAACACCTCCTGAGGACAAGTGTCTGCAAATACTGCCACCCTGCTAGCTGTCTGTACATTTGTGTGCTCCTCATCAATGGTTGACCCCAAGGGTGGCTGCTCATCCATCACGACCTCAATATGAACCTCCAATTGACTCTCCCCAAAAGGCTCATCATGCATACTGTGCACATCCTCCTCCTCAACTGACTCATGCTCCACCCTATGCTGCTCATGTTGAATCATCACTGGTGACTCATCATCCTGAACGTCTCCCATAGGGTCCACTGATTGCTCACCATACACACTGGAATATAAATCTAGCCTGTTGTCAACAACTCCACATGACTGCTCATGCTCCCCAGAGGCATCCTCGTATGACCCCATGGACTCATCCAAAGAAGAGTCCTCATCCTAAAAGACAGAAGGAATATCCTCCTGCTCTACCTCTGCCATCTCCTCTGCATCTCTCAAGCATGAGTGGTTAGGTCCCCAAGGTTCCTTGTAGATGAAGCAAAGACCCTTCCTCCTCAACTCATTCTTGCTGCATGGTTGGTCACCATAAATCCACTGCAACTCCTCCTAGGTCAACTGTCTCCTGAACAGTGCAATGTTCTGCTCAACTAACCTTTCGGCTAGTTCATAAGAAACAGGTGAAACCAACTGTTCCTCCCTCCAAATGGCCAACAACTTAGACTGCAACCTCCTGCAAATGGCATCATGGCCTCCCATACATGAGGACAAGATGTATTGCATGTATGTTATGATTGTATCATGATGATGTTTCCTAATGCTGAAGAAGGATTAGAACATTTGCAAGATCGAAACATTACACTCCAACTCAAACATGAGGTCATAAGATCTAACCAAGGCCATGACTTCTAGAATCTCTAGCCTCTTCCCAAAAGTAGGGCCCTCACTGTTATCCAAATCCTAAAAGGTCCCCACTATCAGCCTGAAGACTCTTCTCATAATGTTATCACTATAAGGGGGTATAGTTGCGGTCAGCATCATGATACTACTGAGACAAGAGGCCATTGGAAGTTTGACGCCTATACAAGGGTGCTCCAGATACTTGTTTTGTACTAAGGCAAGCATGGCTGGTTTGAGAGCCCAAATTAAGCTTTTACCATCTGATTGATGCACCTCGGAAAGGAGTGAAGCAAGTTATTCTAGCTTTAGAAGGGATTTTACTGTAAACCCATGAATCTCAAATCTGTCCCAAGTGCAAGAATATTGTTTCCCAAATCATGTTCTTTTTGTGGTTGTTCCCGCTGTAGCATAGAAAGTATCCCCTTGGAAAGGGATCTGTTGATTGTTGTTGCTAGCTTATCAAGGGATTTTGTGAATGTTTCATCCATGTTATAGTCCAATGAAGTCAAGTACATGAAGCTATTTTGACTGACACTCTCTCAACTTACAACGCAACCACACAATGATGAGGGATTATCATTACATGACCGATGCAAATCTCCCAACAGATTATGCTTGCTACACTTAGTGAGACGTTAGTTTCCACAATGAAGCCAAAATATTTATATCGATATCTGCAACGTTCGCTCCAAAATAATGTAATGGTCCCCACTTTAAGAAATGTTTGACGACAATCCAAAAACCTTCTTAAAGAAATTCGAGCTTTGAAACTGTTGGCCTCAATAACTTTGGACTTGGCCTGTTTTAAATATCATGCTATGGCCCGTCAATGAAACTTGATTTTGATGTGGTGACTAACAAAATTCGATGGGATCCACTAGTCAAACAATTTTGTTTATCGATCTCTTAATCTGAAGCTTTGTCCGGTTCATCCCAAATTTGACGGTGCCCACAATATCACTCCGTTTGCAACTTCAATCTGATGCTTGACTCGGTCACAATCTCTACTTTGAAATGACGGCTCGACTTCCGGGCTTCTAGAGATCAACCTCTATTGCTTGATTACCAACAGAAGATGAACAACTCGATCATTGAACAATAGACTTTGTCCCTCTGAGATCTGGAACAAAACTCAGCCGACTAAATATAAATTCTGAGCAATAAACAGTGCAAATCAATCTCTAATAGAACTTCACTTCAGTGATCCAATCAATTCCTGAAAGTGATGGATGAATTTTGTTTGACAAGGATAATATCTCAGTCTTTTCAATGAGTAATTTAGACTTCAACAATGGCAATGACATAGCTCCTTCAACAACGATTGGCATGATAAAAACCCTCAAAGTTGTCCTTTCAAAATTTGGCTTAAAATTGATTTGCAAATTAAATCCTAGGATGGCAGGAAAACCAGCTCTGATACCACTGTAATATCCCTTTCGGGATATTTTGCAGATTCTGCAGAAAAGAACTAATTCAACCAAAATTTCTCCATAAAATTACCATTCAATTTACAGAAGATTGCCATGTAAAATAGAACAAGAGAATGCATGTAATTCAATCATACAATGAGCAGAAATAATCTAAGCTTTTATTATAATATATAAACTGGGGCTTTACATGTTGTAGTAACAAAATAACTGATATAGCTGAGATAGAATTGGCCTCAAGGGTCTGCTCCAATATTGCACAGGCCCTCCACCAAAACTGAACTGAACTGCCATTGGTAAGCTTGCTTGTGAATTCTGGATGAATTCACCAAGGGGAGATGGGTACTTGCCCAATCTCACTAAATCACTCAAGGGTTTCCATTCTGGGGCTATCAAGGAAGTAGAGAACCGGGTTCCCATCCTCTCATACAAGAAGAAATATCAAATCCAAGATGTCCTCCAAATGGCCTCCTCCTTTTTATAAATCTGATGGACCCCTCTAGAAGCTCTTATTTTATTGTTATTTTAATCATTGAGCTCATTTCCATTTTTTGTTTCAATTAAAATGTTCTTTTTAATGTGGGAAAATGGTAAATTGGCCATCACGCCTCCTCAGGTCACTGAAAATCCCCGCTAACCATCCCATCCTGTAGATATTCTCATTCTAGTTCCAATGAGCTATTACACTAAGGTGTTCCGTCAAGTTTTCCTCTCGGAAAGCCACCTTAAGCTTAATTAAATGAGTTATGCACAATAATAATCGCGTTTTACGGGAATTATTAGAATGCAATGGAACGAGGAGCGAGCTGTGCGGACTCAATCCTGATGATGGAGGATGGCAAGTGAACTCCTCCATACCCCATAAAACATCTCCAAAAGCCCCTGGGCTCGCCGATGAAGTAAACCTGCACCTATGCCCTGTCTGCCTCCAACCCTGCAAGTCCATTATAACCATGTCGCCAGAAAAAAGGAACATCACAGTTCCTCGAAAGCCATGTGCTCTCCATGTCCACCACACCTACACAACCACTACCTTAACCCAAGAATCCTCAAGTCAACTACAAGCCTCCATGCAAGCAACCAAATGTACCCATGCCATCCAGTATTCAATGCTCTCCTCATAATGCCCAATGCTCCTCCATAGCAAGCAAGCAACCAAACTCTATGTGTCGGTGACATGAAGTCACCAAGCTCCATAGATCTCCAACACTCCAAGGAAGAATGCCATACAAACATCCATACAAGGTCTATCAATCAACTAACAAGTCAACTCCATTGTGTCTGTCCATCACCGAACAACCAATGGTCATCTATACACCATGCACCCCACATTACATGAAGCAGCCCCAAACATGATGTAAACACTTTTGGAGTAACCTTGAAAGCTAACACAATATCTAACTACCAAGATACCATAAATATCCAAATTTTCATAGCATCAGTTGGCCCAAAGAAAATTCCCCTAGTACAAAAGTTAAAGCTTCCATTCTGGCAGGTACATAGATTAAGACTGTAAGCAAACAAAATCATAAAAGAGGAGTGTCATGTGACCAAGTCCAGTGGTAGGCAGATCATACTTGTTATTATCATTATCCTGCTGCCCTCCCCATCCCTGAATTGGTGGCTTGGGCTCAGGTGCATTTACTTCCATCAATCATTTCCCTGCTTCCCGAGGTTTGTTTGCTTTTGAGATTGCCAATGCTAATATGGGAGAATTCATGATTCATTTTAATTCTTTTCAAACTCTCTATTTGGCTTGTAATTGCTTGCTGATTTCTGGCAATTTTGGCCTAGTTGATCCAGTATATCCCTTTGCCCTCTGTCTAAGAAAAAAAATAGTTTCTAGTTTTTTAACTTGATCTCTGGGAAATCAAATGATTATCTCTGCAGGCAGTTTTGTGATGCTGAATAATACAGGTTGAAACTTGATTTATGGTCGATCATCAAATATCCAGTGTGTCGACCATATTCTTGCTTTCTATACATTTTCAAAATGACAATTACAAATTTGAATTTATATATTAAGCAAGTTGTGATTTTGCATCTCCTTGTTGTGGAATTGATTTTACATTTGCTTTTTGATTTTCAGCCATTTCCAATAGTTTTCAAATAAGTTCACATTTCTTAGATTATTCTTCTTTACTGTATGCTAAATTTAAATGTGAAAATTGGAAAGCCCTTAGGTTGAAAACTGGGAGGGCTATAATGATGTGGTTGAGCCTTGCCCATTCAGTGGCTAGGGTTTCCTGTAGCTGCCAGCACTATTCTGAGAACTCTACATGTTACAACCTGCTATGCTGGAGAAGGAGCTGTGAAGCTGGCTCTCTAGCTGAAGGTATGAGGCATCCATCGTTCCTAGCTGATATCGGCTTTAGACTGTTTGAGAATTGCTACAGGCTGCTTCTTTGCAGTGCTGTAGGAAGTCAAGTTTGCACTGTGGTGGATTATTAGTTGAACAATATGGACATGCCCAATAGATTTGAGGAGTAAGCCTTTGCTTCACTTCTCAGATCTTTAAAATCTGTAGGAGAGAAATGCCCAGTGTCAAGTGAATAGTAAATTCATCAGGACAGAAGACATTCCTGAGCAGGAAAGTTTGACTTCAGAGGCTAAATAGAAATCCATTGTATTGCATGAACAAATCTTAACTGGAAAGTTCACAGGCATATGGCTCATCCCTTTAGCAGTTCAGGTATGGGCCTCGGAGCATTGGGATTTTCCATGTCAACTTATTTACTGTGGCAAATGTCTTCTTTCTTGTTCTTATTTGATAGTAAAAGGGTGAGATATCAGATTTTCAGATGAGGCCCATACTCCATGGGTTGTAGGGGAATGTTTCTTTTCCACTAGACCATTGATTTTGATTCAGAAATGGAAATCTCAGCTGCCCCTATTTGAGTCATGCTTTCGCCTATCCCCATGATCATTTGGGATAAACTTATAAAGCCACACTCAAAATAATTGGAGACAAGCTCGGTGGCTACATTGACTGAGCTAAAGATAAAACGGGAAATATATACTTGTGCTAGAATATGTGTGGAAATGGACTTAGAAAAGGGCCTTCCAGAAGCAATTCAACTCGATATGGAAGGCTGGCGTCATCTTCAAGCCCTTGATTATGCACAGATTCTGTTCAAGTTTAACACTTGTCATGAGAATGGGCAATTCACAAAGAGTTTCCCGAGTAAACATGAACCACAGCCCCTTTTGAAGTAGGTTCCACCCTTTCCATCCCCCCGCACCCCTCACCCCCACCAGAACAACAATGAGCAAGAAACATTCAAACCACTGCTTTGAACGTGCAAGAAGTGTCAGCCCAAGGGATCTCAACCTGCAAAGAGTCCTCAGTCAAGATCGTTCAATTCCATCATTAACAGATTTTAAATCCTTAAAGATCAAGAGGAAGTAGAACAGAAAATTCCAAAGACCCACCCTGAACCAGCAGTCAATGTTCAAAATGAAACAGAGAATTCAGCTCAAACTATCATGGAAGAGCCCCCATTTGGGGTATCACGACCCCTTCAAGAGAATGATCTGGAGGTAGCTGAGAAGGAAACATAAGAGGAAATGGAGGAGAGGGGAAGTGAAGCACCTTGATAGTTTTGGTTTCCCTTCCTTTGCAGAAATTTTGAGAAAATACCTATGTCCCTCTCCTCCATCAACAGGGGGAAGGAAATCAAACCAACAGAGAAGAGAGAGAGATGAAATAAAAAAATATGAGGGGATCTCAACAAACCCTGGACACTCATGCTTAGTGGAGGAAGAGTCTTGCATAAGAAATAATTACATGCTGGTTTTGCCTTGTTTTGTGTTGGCAATTTGTTAGAATTTACTCATGTAATCCGGAAGCAGTTATTCTTAGTTATGGTAGGACAAAGACTGGATCACTTCCTTTCCTTCCATTGATCGCAGAAGGTATATTTTGTAAACTGGTCTATCATAAATATTTTGAGTTCGTACTTTTGCCGTCTAGTTACAGCGCCTTTTAATATAATATCCAGTTTCAGTTAAAAAAAAGCCAGGGGAACTATGGACAGAATTGCATTCAGGCAGTAACTAAGGAAGAATAAAACTATCAATCATGTATAACATATAGCTTTGTCAGCTTTCGTGACTATAACGACAGAAAAAATCATCAAGAACAGCTCGGCATACCTTTTTTGTGTTATGTATATATAACTACAAGCTACTACCTCTCCTTTCATTTTCTTGTTCTTTGTGCTTCCCAAGTTTTGATATTTTAAGTTGATGGAAGAAAAGTATAATATGAGACTAAGGATGTTGCGTATCCTTTTGTGCAGAATCTCCAGCTCATTACATTTCACTATTCGTAAGTACCCCGTGCTTGGCCACCCTATATGTTGGTAAGAGTTGTCTGAACTTGAAAAATTGCTATGAATTTTGATCATTGGTGTGATAAAATTCTTGGTTCTAAATTATTTGTTCATTCCTCAAGGGAGTTGCAATTGTATGTCCTTTTCCGAAGTATGCTTCATTTCTTTATTTTATTTCAATATCTATAAGAAACATGGAAGAACCTGATCTCCCTTATCATTAAATCCATCACCTAAGCTATAAACAACTCATAGTTAGAACCATTCATTAAGAAAACAAATGATTCCAAAAGCTCCTCTCATTCCTAGAATCTACAGTTTGCCTAGAGTTCACAGGCATCCCGCTGAGACCGATTCTCTGCACTATAAATTCTCCAATCTAAGCTTTAGCAGGTCTTCTCAGTAAACAACTTCAACTGTCAGTGGGTCATACTTCATCTTTTATCTGTAATTCAACTGATTTTGTAAGAAAAATAAAGAACATTCACATTTAAGAGGGCAACCTGCTGGTGAGCTTTGATGTGGTTTCCCTTTTCACCAGGCTACTGTTCAAAGAAGCATTTAAAATCAGGAGTAAGAAAGTCCCAACTATATTGCCAATCCCGTTAGGATTTGTCTTTAGTACATAATTTTAAACTTCATAGGAAAGGTACAATGTATTCATCTCTGTCCCGGTTGTTGCTACCTTTTTATAGAAGATTTCTAAAAAAAGGCCATCAGCGCTTCTCTTGTTAAGAATGAGTGTTGGTACCATTATGTTGACGATGCTTTTGTCATATGGTACTGGATACGAGAAATGCGAAACATGTTAGTATGTGAAACAAAAATTCACAGGTTTCACACATGGAGTGCTTATAGAGTTTTGAAAAGTTTCTTCTAAAATATATGCAAAATTATATATTTTTGAATTGCAAATCATTTTAATTTCTACGAGTAGATACACAAAGAGACATCATATCATATTTATTCACAAAGTTATAACAAAATCTTGGCCATCCTCATTCATATTGATAATGGAAAGTTTACATTGTACAATGTGTTACCCCTCAAATGACATGAGTGGTAAAGGTATATTTGCAGGGGGTAACGTACCTTATTTTCCCGAGACTGGTTGAGCATAGTGGCCCTCCTTGGGAGAAGTTGTGGTGCTCTTGGTGTTTGCTTCATTGGTGGTCTCATGCTCTTTGGTTGATGGTTTTTGATGATCTTGACTAACCTCTTTGGTGGATAGCCTAGATGATGTTTGGGTGATCTGATTCCTTGGTATTACATGTTGCATATATTGATGATGGTGTTTCATGGCTCCTTGAGGATGTTGATATGGTTATTGTTGAGGATTAGCCTCACTTGATGATTAACACACTTTATGGTTGGAAGCTTCTTAATATGATTCCCCTAGGAATTTTTGATACAAATTTATGTTGGAGCACTTTCACACTTGGTTACCAGGGAGATCTAAAGGTGAAATATTGCTTAACTCGGCTCAATGGATTAGTTGCACCCATATAATTGAGACCTGAGAAATTTGTCCTAGAGCCCTTTAAGAAGGGGTTGTATTCATGGTTGTTTACAGACATCCATATCACCAGCATACTAAATCAGAATGCCAGATAATGGGGACAAAGGAGCAGCACCTTGCTTAGATGTGTCAACTGCACATTTCAAGCCTGAAATTATCTGTGAATTAGTTGTAGCAGTACAGAGATTAAGTTCATTACATTGGTGATAGCCTTCTAGCAGAGGTATCCTTTAAGCTGGGGGACCACAGAATGGAAATTGTTAGGAGACAACAAATACTTGTGGCTTCAGAGCATTGAAGCCCTTCAAACGGTGAATTTTATTAATTAGTGGTTGGGTACTGTTGATGTTGGAACAAAAAAGAAAATTGCAACCATTTCACTTGTATTACGGCTAAAATTCAATTGTCGCCTGTTGTCGCTCAAATTGTGCAGGTGATTGCGACAACGACTCAAGGTGGGGGCTGTCACTGATCTGTCTCCTCTCCATTCTAGCTGTCTCCCTATAGTAGGCTATGGAGGGTAGTCCCTATGAAATGTGAGGAGGAAAGACCTATCGACAACCAACAAGTCTGGGAAACACCACTGAATGGCCTAGCAACATGGTTAATAATGATTAGCAAGTTCAGTTATTAGCACAATTAGATTAAATTATTTGAGAGACCAGTGCCTTAATGGAGTCAAATTACTTGCTTAATGTAAATTATTTACCAAGTCACTGGATGCACAATTGCTACTTAGGATGCTCACTATCCTATATGAAATGCAACACCTAAAACTAAGTGAAATGCAGGATTTATAAGAAGAACTTCGGCGTAAATCACATAAAGAGAGACATTTGTCGACGCGTTTCGAACCAACCAGTGTGGCTCATCGTTAGGACAAGTTGAAGAAACAGATCCAGCTTTGCATGCTAAATAGTCTGAGCAGAGCCTCCAACGGCTATCTTGATCAACGACTAATTTTGACTTAGGGACTGTAGTCAAAAAGTCAAAATGATAATTTAGAGGGAGTTAGTTAGGTTATATAAGAAAGAAATAATTATAGATGTTGATTACGTTATTAGTTTAATAAAAACCGTGACTTGTATGGGAATTAGTTAGATTAAGGACCTGACTTATATATATATATATATATTAAATATATTAAATAAATATATAAATAAAAGTTAGTTAGATTAAGGACCTGACTCTTATATATATATATTAAAAATATTAAATAAATAAATAAAAGTTAGTTGAAAGGTATGATTTAAAAATAAATTAAGGGGGAATTAGTTATGATAAAGACCAATATAAAGTTAAATGCAGGATCTTGATAAATTTTAAGTTAGATGCCTATCTAATTGAATCCTTTCTCTCAGCTGTTTTGAAACTAGTCTCTAGTGTAGGTTGTGGAGAGAAACCCAGGGAAAGACAACAAAGGCTATATTAACCAGTGATGAACATTGCGATTAAATCGCGATTTTTGAAAAAATCGTGATTTTTTCGCTGTAATGAGCCAAAAAATCGCCAACCCATAAAAATAGTGGGGGCGTGGAACAACGATTGAGAAAAATGATTTTTATTTTTTTTTCCTCTTTTTTTTTTTTCAGATAGTGGGCAAGAGTGAGAGCTAAGGAGGAGGAGAACTCATCTACAAGGGCAAGAGAGGAGAAATGTGAATGGAATTTAGCATCCTAAGCAAAAAAAATTCATGTTTGGACCAAGTTTCTTTAGCAAAGCATCATTTTCAGGTATGGGCATCAAATTTGGCGATTTTGTTTGTTTGTTTTTTTCTTGTTTTTCCTCGGGTTTCTATCACCCATTTATTTTCCATGTTTTTTGTTTGGATTTGATTGTGTTTTTTTTTTCATTTTTGCTGCATATAGTGGAGAGGGTTTATTTTGGTCAAAAATGCAAAAACTTGATTGTTAGATTTATTTGTTTAATTTCTTCTTGTGCCCTAATTTTTTCCCATCATTTTTGCTTGGGTTTGAATGTGTATTTTTTGCCATTATTGTTGCATTGAGTTGAGAGCTTTTTTGGGTCAAAAATTCAATATGTTGTATGTAAATTTTAATTTTATTTTTTTAACTAGCAATTCTTCTTGTGCCCTAGGTTCAACTTCAAACTTCAAACTTTATCTTACATTAAAATTCAAGTGTTCAACAAAGTTACAAATATGCCAAGGAAATTGGACTCTCTATGGGAATTTGGTGAACCTGATAGAGGGTTTGACAGATCAAATTTGACTTGCAAGTTATGTGGGCATCATATGACAGGGGGATATACAAATTGAAGTATCACCTTGCACAAGTTCCTGGACATGAGGTAGGGCCTTGCACAAATACAAATCTAGAAATCATCCGAAGAGCCCTCAAATCATTGGAAGAAATAGAGCAAACCAAATTGTCCAAGTCAACTTTGAAGAGTCAACTAGAAGGGAGTAGAGTGTCAGTATTGGGAGGTGAACATAAGAGTGGTACTGGTTCTACTTCACCATCAGCATCTACAGCCAACCCTGTAGCTACCTTATCGTTTTTTGTTCCTAGAACCACACCTAGTGCACAACCATCTATCTCTTCAGTTATTAAAAAAAGGGAGAAGAAAGACGCTGACAAGTTGTTGGGCAAGTTTCTTCTTTGGAGTGATATTCCTTTTAGCGTTGCAAGGAACAATCCATTTTTCTAGCCCATGGTTGATGCTATTGCTATTGTTGGCCCAGGGTACAAAGTCCCTTCATATGATGACTTTAGAGGGTGCATTCTTCAAAATGAAAAGGTTGACTGCACTAAGATATTGGAGGAGTTTAGGGCATCATGGGCACACACAGGATGCACTGTGATGTCAGATGGTTGGACCGATCAAAAGTGTAGAAGCGTTATTAGCTTCTTGGTTAATTGTCCCAAGGGGCCAATGTTTATGAAATCTGTTGATGCATCTGCACATATCAAAGATGCACGATTATTATGTGATTTGTTGGATGTGTTCATTCAAGAGGTGGGTCCACAACATGTTGTCCAAGTCATAATGGAAAATGCTGCAAATTATGTTGCTGCTGGAAGATGCTTATGGAGAGACATCCTACCTTATTTTTGACGCCTTCTGCTGCACGCTGCATTGATTTGATGTTGGAGGACATAGGAAAAATTCCTTTTGTCAAAGATATCATTGATTCATCAAAAATCATTACAAAATTTATATATAATCATGCATCTGTGCTTCATTTGATGAGAACATTCACCAACAACAAGGAGTTGGTGCGCACTGCCATTACATGGTGTGCCACCGGTTTCATATCTCTTCAATCCCTCCTGAATTCTATGTGGGACGTGAAGAGAATGTTTCTTTCAGAGGAGTGGCGTGCTTTGGCATATAGCTACAAACCAGAGGGAGAGGCCATATGCAGATTAGTTTCATACCAGGAAAGCTTCTGGGTGGGAGTGCAAGAGGTGTGTAGCATTACTGAATCTTTGGTAAAGGTTCTTCGATTAGTTGATGAAGACAAGCCCGCAATGGGCTACTTGTATGAGGCCATGGATAGGGCCAAATAATCCATTCGGACCTACTATGATGATAAGGGGGATGAAGGGTTTGAGAAACAACTCCTATGGGGAGTGATTGATGAGCGATGGAACAATACACTCCATCGTCCCATTCATGTTGCATGGATCTACCTGAATCCTGCATTTTCTTACTCTTGTGGTTTCTTATTTAATGCTGAGGTCATGGATGGATTCTTCACTTGTGTTCAGAGGATGGTGCCATCTCTTGCAGAATGTGCAGAAATCTCCAAAGAAATGGAGATATACAGGATTGCATGTGGCACATTTATCTTTGACATGGCTGTTGGGGATAGGAAGACTAAAATGCCAGGTAAGCTTTAGTTTTTGTTTTGAAATTCAAATTTCATTGTCTCTTCAAGTTCAGACTTTGCTTCAACTTTCAAATTTCATTTTTTTCTTATGTTTATCTTGTTTGTTGTAGATGCATGGTGGAGACGCTATGGTGGCAGAGTACCCAATCTTCGAAGGCTTGCCATTCAAGTGCTTAGCCAAACATGTAGCTTCTCGAGTTGCGAGTGCAACTGGGGAGTGTATTTGAAAAAATACACACCAAGAAGAACAACAGGTTAAAATATTCCAAATTTCCAATAAACTTTTTGAATTCATTAAATAATTTTTTTTTTATAATTATTATTTTATTATTTATAATTTATTAATTTATGACCTTTGTACAATTGGAGTACCAATGACTTAATGACATGGTTTACATCTTACTGCAATCTTTGATTGTGGGTGAGGCAGCTTGAGAGAACACCTGATGTGGAGGCCATCTCATTGGATGGGATTGACACCACTGCCGCATGGAGGGTTGAGGTCGAGAGGCCTATCATAGAGTCGGTCCCTGATTCGTTAGAGCAGGAGGTAGTGGAGGGGGTAGAGGAGGCGGCGGAGGAGGAGGAGGAGGAGCAACAGGAGGAGGAGGTGACACCACCTACCCCTGTCACCAGTAGAAGACGTGGTCTACCTCCTGCAACTCCTAGTTCTTCAGATTTTAGAGCACAACAGAGTCCATTGCCAACTCCATCGCCATCTACATCTAGAGGGAAAGCTATTGCATTTTATTGCAAGAGGGGCAGAGGAAATCAATAGTATTAGTTATTTGGTTCATTTCATTGTATATGACATTATGGCTCATGATATGAGATACATTATTATATTTTTTGTTGATATTTTAAGGCTGAGTTGGGACTCAGGACTTAGTATTCATTACATGATTCATTATTATGTGTGATGTAGCACTAGAAATGATATTACACATCTTATATATTAGTTCTTTTTTCATTTTTATGTGTTAATGCATTTATTTTATTTTGTGGATGCTTTAGATATTAAAAAAATTGAAAAAAATGAATATTTTTGTATTTGCTGATTTTTACCACTTTTTTCTTGGTTTTCCTGATTTTTTTTTTTTTGAACCCTCGCCAATTTAATCCCGATCGCGATGTTCACTACACTGATATTAACGATACCTTCCCTGGAGTTCTAACCACCAGATGCCTCCGACGCTATAGAGATTGTGGCTCTGACGATTGCAAGGTCACCGTGTTAACCACAAGAGAGGTGCTAGACTTCGCAAGCTAGGTGCATTGTTTTAAAAATGACCGAGCCGACTCCGAGTCGGTTGAGCCAGACCGAGCCAATGCCTGGTTGGGTCGGCTCGGTGGCCGAAACGGATCGGTTGGTCGGGTTGTTACCGAGCCAGTGATCGACTCGGCCAGCTCGGTAACAACCTGGCCGGCGCGGCCAAGCCCGAGTTAACTCAGTCGACTCGGTGACCAACGCTAATTGACGGTCTACGGATTATTTTGGGGGGGAAATGGATCCCACAGCCAATTCTAATTTGGCTTAGGGTTATTTTGAGGTTCATTCACCTTTCCCAACCCTATAAAAGCTACCCAACCCCTCATTTCCTCACAATTATCTCATTGCATTTGTGTGAGAATTTGTGAAGAGTTGTGGAGTTTGTTTTTGGAGCAGCAATGAGGAGCTTCGTGGGTAGCCATTAGAGCAACATTGAGGAGTTGGTTTGTTGGAGCAGCATTGAGAAGGCGGTTTGTGCCTAGAGGTATTTTTTTTTCACTTCTAAAATTTGTTTTTGCTTATTTTTTTTTTTTGTGCAAATCCGAAAATTGAAAATAGTGTTTTTTTAAAAGAAATGAACATTGAAGCAATGCTATTTTTTTGTTTTCATTTTCAGATTTTTTTTCCTTTCATTTCCAAGTCAAAAAATGGTTCTTAGAGTGAAAGATGTTGCTTGGGCATATGCTGAAATGGTTGACAATCAAATGCATTGCAAATTTTGCCATAGAAAAATTAAGGAGGGTCCTGGGGGCATTCATAGGATGAAACAACACTTGGCAGGTATTAGAGGCTAAATTACTCCATGTGAATCACCACAAATTGGGGAGATTAGGTAGGAGTTGTTAAATAGCTTTGAGAAGTTTCAGGAAGAAAAATCTAAGAAAAAAGAAATAGAGGCTGAAATTGGGAGGAAGAGGAGTATACAACAAATGATAGCTACCAACCCCCATTTTGATTTTGAGGGCTCTTCTCCTATCCCTTGTACTAATGCATCCAACCCCTTCTGCTATGTTCCTCCCTCTTTGGAGTCCATGCAAGAAAAAAAGAGTAAGGGTAAAATGAAAAAGAAGGGTGATATGAATATCAAAAGTTATTTCACTGTCACACCCTCCTCTCCATCAAAGGCACATGGTCCTCAAGTTAGTAGAAGTCATATGTAGCCCACTTTAGTTGGAAGAAAGAACTGAGAGAGACTGCTTGTGATTACATAGCTAGATGGTGGTATGATGTTGATATCCCCTTCAATGCTTCCCGTTCTCCATATTATGAGCCTATGTTTGATGCCATATTTGCTACTGGAAAGGGCTTCAAAGGCCTTACTATGCATGAGTTAAGGGGGTCTTGTTTGCGGAAAGAAATTTCCTCCATTGATGAGTATCTGAAAGATTTCAAAAACTCATGGTAAAAAACAGGATGTAACATCATGTCAGATGGATGGATTGATTAAAGGAATCGTACCATCATAAACTTGTTGATTTGGGTTAGCATCGGATGTGCTCTAGCCACGAAATTTGGTGGAGAGGTTGGGGCACATGAGATCTCCAATACCCAGAAAGGGTTTGGGCGGATTCTAAACAGATCAGGAGATATTAAAATAATTAATATTTTTAATGGAGTCCCTAAGTCTAAACTTAGGGAAAATAAAATATTAATGTGTATTAATATGAATCTGTGTTAGAGTGGTCCAAAAGACACGGATCAAGCCAGATCTAATCTTAGTCGTTGATTAGAGACTTAATCTCGGCCGTTGAGATATCAATAGAAAAAGTATAAGAGGAGGCTTGAGGGTCACTTGGAGAATACACCAAAGTGATCAGTCATTCTATTCTCTAGAGCGGGGTTTACTAAGAGAGATAGAATTAGTGATCGGGAGAGCAGCTGAGGGGCACTAAGTGTAGAGAGGCAGAGAGGTAGAGATAGTGCCGGGATAGCAGCAGAGCAGCCAGAGAGAGAGACGCAGGAGCAGCCAGTGCTCATGCAGGGCCATGCAGAGGCAGCTAAGTGCTGCGCAGAGCACCAGAGGGGCTAGCGTAGCTGATGCAAAGGCTTAGAGAGTTGACGCAGGCCAAGATAGGCTAACGCAGTGCCAACGCTAGGCTAGGAGAGGCTGACGCAGTCCAGATTGGGCAGACGCTGGGGTTTCTGGGGCAGATTGGTGCTAAGTAGCTACCAGAAGGATTATGCAGGGTTTCAGCCAATAGATTTGTTAGAAACCAAGAGGTATTACTGCTAAGGAAATTCTCTGTTGGGTAGGCCAGTTTCGGCACCCAGATTGTACTTTGATATTGCTTAATAAGAAAACCCTCAGATAGCTGCACCGGTTTTCCTACATTGGGTTTTCTGGGGACATTAGTCCAAAAATAATGGTGTCATGTGGTGTGTTTGTTCTCGTTTCTTTTAGTTGTTGATCTGTAATATGTTGAGCATGCATTGGTGTTTATTTTTAGTATTTACTTGTAAATAACTTGTTAAGGGAAAATAAAAAGTAGGTAGGAATAAATTAGAAAAAGTGCATGAAGGGTTTCTAACTAAGTAAATTTAGAAACTTCAACATGGTATCAGAGGGTGATTGCAGATCACAGGAGGACTAAAAGACATCAGCTGAGTGGAGCAATAGCTGCAGAAAACAACTGTCCCGAGGTGACAAAAGTTGTTTCTAGCAACGCAGAAGCCAAGGAGCGTGACACAGAGCCAGCCAGGGCCACACAGAGGAAGCTGGGAGCTGTGCAGAGCCCCAGCAAGGCCAGCGTTGCTGACGCAGAGGGCCAGGGGGTTGAGACAGGGCATACCAGGGCTGACGCAGACCCATCTGGGGTGACGCAGAGCCAGCATGAGGCAAAGAGGGGCTGACTCAGTTCACAGAGAGGCAGTTGATGGGGTCTAGAAGGCTGTAGGAATATTGCAAAGTGGAGCTGGTGAGGTACTGTAGTCAGAACAGTACCTGACAGAGCAGGGCCAAAGGAGTTGTTACTGAGGGTTTCTCGTCGTGGAACCCGGATCAGAAGTGCAGCTGCACAAGTCGATCAGAGTAGGGGGCATCTCGACAAGCGGTAGAAGGATTTCCACGAGGGAAATCAAGACTCAGGAGTCTAGAAGAGAACTTCCAGATGGGAAGTAGAGACTCAGAGGAGTCGAACAGAGAACTTCCAAGAGGGAAGTAGAGGAGCATCATGGCACTACACGGGGTAAGAGACCAGGATAGACTGGACGGAGCATCGAACTTCGCAGTCTGGAAGGCCAGAATCTTATCAGTGCTTGACAGGAATCGTGTCAAGAACTTCGCCTTGAAGGTAATAGCTGTCCCAGTCGACCCCAATGATAATGATAGGTACGAAGAGGCAATGGCGAGGGCCAAGTGCATTATCCTTGACGGGGTCAAGGATCATGTGGTACCACATATAGCCGAGAAGGAAACGACATTTGAGATGTGGGAGGCTCTCAAGAAGCTGTACCAGCATACTTCTGTGCAGAGAAGAATGCTGCTCGAGAACCAGATGAGGTCGTATCAGATGAAGAAGGGTCAATCGATTGACACCTTCCTCAGAGGACTGAATGAGATCCGAGACCAGTTGACTGCTATAGGAGCGACACCGGATCAGGAGCTTATGGTGAGGACAACCCTGAATGCTGTCTCAGAAGATTGGGAAGTATTTGTCCAGAGTATCCTGGGCAGAGGGACTCTCCCACCTTGGGACGAGATGTGGGCAGCTCTTCGCCAGGAAGAGATCAGATGGTAGTCGAAGACAAGTAGCAGCAACAAAGGGATCAAGGTCAAGCAAGAGCAGGAGGATATGGCCCTAACATCTAAGGGAAAGTAGGAAAAGCAGAAGAAGAAAGATCTCTCCAAGATCAAGTGCTTCCACTGTGGGGAGCTGGGTCACTATGTGACCCAGTGTCCAAGGAAGAAGAGTAAGGGAGAGTCTTCCGAGACTAAGGCAGCGCCAACACAGGTAGAGAAGGAAGTTTTGACAGACGATCACTGTGCCATGAGTGCGCACACACCACTTGAGCGGAAGTGGGGAGACATCGAGCTGTAGTCAGGAGGACTACAGGTGATGAGGGGCAGGATCCTTGAGGTACCCAGCCTCTTGGATTAGACCTTGCTACGGGAGCCCCGTTGAAGAGTAGCAGGACTAGCTGAGTGGGTAGAGACGGATGTGGATGGAGCGGCAGAGAGAGCTACAGTGCAGGAGTCCTGAGATAGCGCAAAGCTAGCAGGCTACAACAGTGCGAGAGGCACAGGAGTGTTACACCAGTGTAGGAAGGCACAGAGAGGTGTGCAATTGTGCGAGATGCAGGGAGTTGTTGCAGTAGCACAGAGGTTAGAGAGGGAGCACTTGTCAGCGGCAGAGGGAGCTTCAACATCAGTGGGTGTCTCTAGCCCAACAGGGAGGTCAGTTGGGAGATCAGTTACTTCTTAGTAACTGAGTTGCAGTGCAGCAGTGGGTAGCATGATGCAGCATGATGAGAGGAGGTGCAGTGCGGATGCAGTGTTGGGAGAAAGGACCAGCAGCAGCACGGATGCAGAGGGAGCTATCGTACAGATGCAACAGTGGCAGTGGCAGAACCATGGGCAACAGTACATGATGCAGCAATGCAGAGGATGTTGGGCAGGAAGGCCTAGCATTAGCATAGGTACCGATGCCAGATGATCAGAGTAATACTCAGTGAGGAGTATTGCTAGAGCACAGTCCTCGCTAAGAGGGAGTGTTGATTTGGGGTAGCATCGGATGTGCTCTAGCCACAAAATTTGGTGGAGATGTTGGGGCACATGAGATCTCCAATACCCAGAAAGGGTTTGAGCAGATTCTAAACAGATCAGGAGATATTAAAATAATTAATATTTTTAATGGAGTCCCTAAGTCTAAACTTAGGAAAATAAAATATTGATGTGTATTAATATGAATCTGTGTTAGAGTGGTCCAAAAGACATGGATCAAGCCAGATCTAATCTTAGCCATTGATTAGAGACTTAATCTCGGCCATTGAGATGTTAACAGAAAAAGTATAAGAGGAGGCTTGAGGGTCACTTGGAGAATACACCAGAGTGATCAGTGATTCTATTCTCTAGAGCGGGGTTTACTAAGAGAGATAGAATCAGTAATCGGGAGAGCAGCTGAGGGGCATTGAGTACAGAGAGACAAAGAGGTAGAGATAGTGCCAGGATAGCACCAGAGCAGCTAGAGAGAGAGACGCAGGAGCAGCCAGTGCTCACGCAGGGCCACGCAGAGGCAGCTAAGTGCTGCGTAGAGCACCAGAGGGGCCAGTGTAGCTGACGCAGAGGCTCAGAGAGCTGACGTAGGGCCTCTTGGGCCGACGCAGGCCAAGATAAGCTGACGTAGTGCTAGGAGAGGATGATGCAGTCCAGATGGGCAGGCGCTGGGGTTTCTGGGGCAGATTGGTGCTAAGTAGTTGCCGGAAGGATTATCCGGGGTTTCAACCAGTAGATTTGTCAGAAACTGAGAGGTATTATTGCTAAGGAAATTCTTTGTTGGGTAGGCCAGCTTCGGCACCCAGATTGTACTCTGATATTGCTTAATAAGAAAACCCTTAGATAGCTGCACCGATTTTCCCACATTGGGTTTTTCCGGGGACATTAGTTCAAAAATAATGGTGTCATGTGGTGTGTTTGTTCTTGTTTCTTTTAGTTGCTGATCTGTAATATGTTGAGCATGCACTGGTGTTTATTTTCAGTATTTACTTTGTAAATAACTTATTAAGGAAAAATAACAAGTAGGTAGGAATAAATCAGAAAAAGTGCATGAAGGGTTTCTAACTAAGTAAATTTAGAAACTTCAACAAAGCTTTCTTATCTTTTGCTCACAGGGAACCATGTTTCTAAAATTAGTTGATGTATCTTATAGGGTGAAAGATGGACAATTGTTGTTTCAGCCATTGGATGAGGTTGTTGAGGAGGTGGGGGTGGCTAATGTTATTCAAATCATCACAGATAATGCCTCTAACTATGTTCTTGCTGGTAAACTGTTAGAGGAAAAACACAAAACCATCTTTTGGATACCATGTGCTGCACATTGCATACACCTCATGCTTGAGGATATTGGCAAATTAGATTGAGTCTCTCACTGAGGTAGTTATTCTCAATCACTCCAAGCTTGTCCCTGAAGTAAACAAACTTCATCCTAGGCAGAGGCTTTGTGAGAATGTTAGCAACCTACTCTTTTGTAGAAATGTATTGGAGCCTCACTGCTCCCTTTTGTACCATGTCACAGATGTAGTGGTACTTGATCTCGATGTGCTTCGACTTGTCATGGAAAACTGGATTTTTTGAAAGCTTCAGACAACTTTGATTATCACAATGTATCATGGTTGGTTCGAACACTTGATCAAACAATCCTATGAGTAGCTTCCAAAGCCACACTGCTTCAGAACTTGCCAAACTAGCTGCAATATACTCAACTTTAGCAGTGCTAAGTGCGACAGAGGTTTGCTTCCGACTCATCCAAGAGATCATAGCAGAACCCAGACTAAAGCAACATCCTAATGTGCTTTTCTTGTCGTCAACACTTCCACTCCAATCAGAATCTATGAATCCCTATAGCTGGACTTCACCATTTGAGGCATATCTCAATCCATAACTGACTGTACCACGTAGATATCTCAATACATGCTTTGTTGCAATCCAATGTTCATGCCTTAGTTCCACCTAGAATTGACTTAGAGTGTTTACTGCAAAGCAAATATTCAACTTGGTATTAACCAAATACATCAAGGATCCAATCAATTGTCAATACATAGAGGGATCCACCAAATCTGACTCAGAGTCTCTCAGCTTCTTTAGGTTCGTCACCATGGGAGTGGCCATGGACTTGCAGTCCATCATCTCGAATCTCTGTGAAGGATTGTAATAACATACTTCCCTTGACCAAGGAAGATCCCACCCACTTCTGCCATACTTCTAATCCCAAGAAGTAGTGCATCAGGCCTAAATCCTTCATCTCGAACTTAGAGGTAAACTCCCTCTTACACCGATCAATGAGATTCTTTTCTCCTATCAGAAACAAGTCATCAATATATAACAACAAGATCACAGGCTCACGTTTCACAACTTTCAAGTAAAGAATTGGATCAACTTCATTCTTGGAGAAACCAAGACTCATTAGGTATCCATCAATCTGAGAATACCAAGCTCGAGGTGCATGCTTAAGTCTATACAAAGCTTTCTTCAGTCTGCAAACATGAGTCTCCCTCTCATGTACCTCAAAACCTTGAGGTTGTTCTATGTACACTTCTTCTTCAATCACTCCATTGAGGAAAGCGATTCTCACATCCATTTGATGCAATTTCCAACCTGCAATAGAAGCAATAGAAATAATCGTTTTAATAGAAGTGTATCTGGCAACTAGAGAAAATGTGTCCTCATAGTCCTCTCCTTCTTTCTAAGAAAACCCTCTTGCCACGAATCCCGCTTTGTAGTATTGTACTTCTCTATGTTTCCATCTACCACATGCTTGATTTTGTAGATCCACTTGGAAGTCACCACTAACGTTCCCTCAGGTCTCGGCACAATATCTCACACATCACTCTTCATGATGGATTGATATTCCTCCATCATGACATCCTTCCAAACTTGTTGGCTCGCTGCCTCCTCATAGTTGGATGGCTTGGAATCAATGAAATGACTCATCAGTGTTGCATATCCTCAATACTTCTTAGGATGTTTACTTTCCCTGAAGGTGTTACGGGGAGCTGCATGTCCCTCAACTTCTTGCAATGTACTTTCAAGCCATGTTGGCCTCTTCTTGGCTTCTAGAACAATAACCCTAACTAGGTCCATTTGCTCATTTGGCTGTTTTAGTTGTTCTTGATGATCTAAAGGATGTTCCACAGGTCTAGAAGGACCTGAACCTATATCCTTGGGAGCTTCATGTTCCTCCTCATCATCAGTATCCATGTGAGCTTCTTTGGATTTCCAATAGGAAACATCTTCATCAAAGGTAACGTCTTGGCTAACTTCAAACTATTGCCGACCTGGAACATATATCCTGTAAGCCTTTGATGACTTACTATATCCAACAGATGTTCTCTTCTTCCCAGAAGATTCCAACTTCATCCTCTTCTCCTTGGGTACATGAATGTAGACAAGACAACAAAAGATCCTTAGATGTTCGACCTCTGGTTTTTCACCTATGTAAGGTTCTTCAGGAGTCTTATTTCCCACTATCTGGTGAAGACTTCTATTCTGAACATAGATTGCTATCTTGGATGCCTCTTCCCATAAGAACATGGGTAAATCCTGGTCATGAATCATTGCCTTAGAGGCCTCCATAATGGACCTATTCTTCCTTTCAGCAACCCCATATTGTTGAGGGTTGTAAGGGACTATCAACTCCCTCTTAATCCCAACTTCCTTGTAGAAAGCAATGAGTTCCTTGGAGGTGTATTCTCCTCCATTATCTGACCTCAAAATCTTGATCTTCTTTCCTGTCAAGTTCTCTACCTGAGCTTTGAACTCTTGAAACTTGTTGAAGACCTCATCCTTGGTCTTCATAAAATAGATCCATGCCTACTGGGAGAAATCATCAATGAAAGTCACATAGTACAAGAATCCACCCAGAGATGATACTTTCATTGGGCCATAAACATTAGAATGTATTAGATCCAAGATTCCCTTGGACCTATTGTCACTACTAGGAAAGGATCCCTTGACATTCTTGCCAAGTGCACAACCTTTGCACATTCCTTCATGTTCTATCTGAAGTTCTGGAATACTTGTAACCATCTTCTTCAACGATGGCAAAGCTTTGTAATGAATGTGAGCAAATCTTTTATGCCACAATTCACACAGATCAGTTTTATTATGCACCAATGTTTGAGTTTATCGTCCCAGGAGCCTATACAAGCCTCCCTCTTGAACACCAATCACCTTTGCAGAATCTATACTAGAGCCCTTATGCCATACATGTTAATTTTCCATTGTTCTATGCTATAACAATCACTTAATCAATTTCTTCTTTCAATAACAATCACTTTATCCAACAATTTCAATCTTCCAACGAAAGTAAGCAATTGTAGATAGAATAGTAACCCAAATGCACAATATAAGACAGGGGAAAGGATCCCTTGACATTCTTGCCAAGTGCACAACCTTTGCACATTCCCTGATGTTCTATCTGAAGTTCTGGAATACTTGTAACCATCTTCTTCAACGTTGGCAAAGCTTTGTAGTGAATGTGAGCAAATATTCTATGCCATAATTCACACAGATCAATGTTATTATGCACCGATGCTTGATTTTATCCTCCCAAGAGCCTATACAAGCCTCCCTCTCCAACACCAATCACCTTCGCAGAATCTATACTAGAGCCCTTATGCCATACATGTTAAGTTTCCATTGTTCTATGCTATAACAATCACTTAATCAATTTCTTCTTTCAATAGCAATCACTTTATCCAACAATTTCAATCTTCCAATGTCAGTAAGCGATTGTAGATAGAACAGTAACCCAATGCACAATATAAGACAACCAAGAACACTAGAGACACAATAGATTGGTCAAAGACTAGGGAAACATCCTATTGACCACTACGTGTCAAATTCCCATAGCAGTACACCCCATTTTCTTCGCAAAAGGGATAGCGCTTGATTGACGTGTCCAGGCCATTCGACAGTCATCGTTGACTCGATCAATTTATGTTGTAAACCCAGTCTGCATGTGTGAATTGTAAATAATCTTAGCAGAGTTGAGTCATGTATGTAAATTGCCTAGGTGGACTTAATTTTCTAGTGATAATCTACGTTCCGGAAGGTTTTTTGTCTCACCAATCAATGATTGGCAGAGTTTTCCTTCAGCCTAACCCCAAAGCCGGAATGAATTTTGTCAATAGAATCTTAGAGGAATCCTAGTGTGTTGATCTGCTAGATTATATTTGGTCGCAGAACTGGGTGGTCTATGAGGGTCTATGTCAAATGGGTTTTCCCCTTTGAGATGTAAAATTTGTAAAAGTCATGATGTAAAGTGTCTTGAGGGTTAGAAAATGTTTTAATCCCCTCATAAGTCATAAGTCCTAGGTCCTAGGTGATTTTTCCAAAGGCTAAGTTCGAGGATCCAAAAATAAAAATTAAAAAATTAAAAAAATTAATTAATTAAAAAATAGATAACAATAATAATAAAATAATGATAAAATTTTAAAATTTTAAAAATAATTAAAAAATAAAAAATAAAATAAAATAAAATCTAAAAAAATAAATAAAAAATAAAAAATAATAAAATAATAATAAGTCAAATTTTTGAGTAAATAAATGTAGAATTTTAATTTTTTAATATATTAAAATGCATTTAAAAATTTGACGGATGAGATTATAAGAAATCTTGATTCTCATCGACGGTCGAGATTAATTTGACATGGATCACTCGAACTAGCTGTTGGGAATTTTTCCTTTAAATAGGGTGCTAGGGGTCATTTGAGATCAGATTGGATCTGAGAGTCTAGTGCTAAAGAAAGCTCTCATGTAGTCATTTTTTGTGCAATAAAGAAAGACTTTGGGGTTAAAAATCTTGTTGGTGTTACTCTTCTGGAAATGCTGTAAGATCTTTTATTTTTCTGCATAATTTTATTTTCAGTCATCGATAACAGCTTGATGAAGATTGATTCAGGCACAGGTATCTTGTCTGATCTCTGGGGTTTGAATGATAGTTTAGATTTTGAAATATAATGGCAGGTATCTCCATTTGATCTGGATTTCACTATTGTTTTTTCCCTCTATGTTAATGGTTGATTTTAAGCTGTGCAGGAAATCTTAGTTTTCAATTTACCGGGCGTTAGGGGAAGTTCTCGGCTGAACCAGCCAACTCCCGGATTGCATTTTCTGAAAGAGCCCAGCCAGTTTTAATCCCGTGTTTATCATCTAAATTTTTTTATAAATGTATGCAGGGTTTTCTGAAGTATCTCACATTAAATTTAGAGTTCTGAAAATATTACTGTGGATTATTGACAAATCTGGCTGCTTAAGAGTAAAAAATTTGTAAATATTGTAATTTTTTTTTTATCTAGTTTTAGGGTTTTCAGTTTTCTTCCTTGCACATATTGTTTCTGGGTATTTTGTTTTGCCATTGCAGGTTACATGTTTGGAAAATTTTTGTGGGGTTTTCAACAGGCAAATCTGCAGCAACAAGATCTAAAAAAAAAAAAAATCTGAATGCAGGGCAATTTAAAATTTACTGGAGAATTTGCAGGTTTTCTCTGAAGAAATTCGAGGGTTTTTCCAGGTTATCTATTTGCTGCCTGGGATTTCATTTTGAAAAAAGGTTTCGAAATTTTTTTTTATGCTGTCTGCATCTTGGGGTTTCATTTTTATTAAAATTCAGGGCGAACTGTGTAAAAACTCTTGATGCTTTGCTACAGTCAAATCCACGCAGTCTTGCTTTGCCTCACTCTCAAACTGCATCGAGCCATTTTCAAGCTGCTTCATTCCCCTGCATTTTTCCTACATCTCCCCATGTTGCTAACATTGCAAACTCTCTCCACGCCTGAGCAATATCTCCCTCAAACCCCGCAGCTTCTATCTTCCACGCTGCTCCTCACGCTTCTCTTATCTACGGACCTGCACACGCTCATACACAGTGCAAAAACGCTAAAACGATATGACATAAGCTTTGGGGTCACGTATTGTAAAATTTATTTTTTTTTCCCTTTTTTTGTATGACGGGTTGAGTTTTTTTTCTTTTTTTATATATGCGTGGGCAGTAAAATCGTAAAGGAAAATTCGAAATATTTTTTGGGCCTTCATTTCCGTGGCTTCTGCGAGCTGCTCTCATACACTTGTCCAAACCTGCGTCCCATACGTTGCCCATCTTCAAACGCTTTGTCTGCGTCTTGCTCCATTGTTCCTCGAATCGCTGCTACTTCCAGCTGCAAGCCAAAGCAGCTGCGTACTACCTTGCCTTCCTCGCGTGGTGCTTCCAAACGCCTGTCCACACAAAGCGTCCACCTGCATTTTTCTCGCTGTCAAGACAAAACTGCATCGTGTATTCTCATCCCTGCGGCAAAACGAAATTTTTCATGAGACATACGGGCTAGGGTTGAGCTGATTTTGTTATTTTTGTTATATGCGTTGATGCCTACGATTTTATGAACGCATTTTCACTTTAGCGTAGGTTCCATTTTCTTTTTGGTTTGGATATTCGATTTGTCTTTTAGTTTAGTTTTAATATTTAGAATGTTTAATGTTTAGCTTTGTTTTAATTTTAAAGTAAATCCAAAAAATCATAAAAAATAAAAAATATTTAAAATAAAAAGAATTTGACTTTCATTTAAATTTTTATTTTAACTTAGGCGCTTCCGATGTATATTTTAGATTTGAGATTTTAGTTTAAATTGTTATTTCTTATTTAGATATGTTTGCCTTTTAGTTATGTTTCAAAAGGAAAAATTTTAAATTTTTGTTTTCACATAAAAGTTTGAGTTTTAGATTTTATTTTATTTTTTCTAAAAAAAAGGTTTAGTTTTATTTTATAAATAAAAAATCAAATAAAAAAAATATAAATTCATAAAAGATCAAAAAGCTTTTATTTTCTTAGACTTTAGTTTAGATTAGATTTCATTTTTTATTTAGGATTTTAGTTTTGACTTAAAATTTTATAAAAAAAAAATATTAAAAAAATTGAAAAAGGCTAATTAAAACTTGGAAATTCTTTTTTCTAAAGTCTCTTCTCTGTTGTGGTGAAGTTAAATGTGCTTAAAATGTTTATATCTGGAGATTAACTATTTGAAATCTGGTCAACATTTAAGTTTCGTGGTTGTTTAAAGCATTTATTCTTTAGAAATTTAATTGCTAGGTTATCGTTTAAGGCATTGTGCATTTGTTGAATATCTTATATTTTGCTTATAAATGATTGTTAATCATGGAATTATAAAGTTCATATTTCTGCAGCGTTCGATAAACAATCGTTTAATCATTAACTCCATAAGGCACTGGTACATTAATTTCCAAAATCAATCAAGTGCTAAATCGCCTTGTTCTGTCTCCCAACCCAACTGGTCCACAGTTGGTCTTCATTCATCCCATAGGGTCTACCTCCCTTAGCTGCGGGAGACGGCTTAAACGGAGAGATCGGGGATCAGGGTGACAGCCCCCGGTCTGAGCGTTGTCGTGACAATTTGTGCGACAACATTTTTTGGTGCCGTTGCCGGGGACAAAGTTTTTTCTGTCCTTGGTTTATTCAACATTCATCATTATTTCTTCTTTCTTATTTTTCATTTGAGCTGGCAGAGTCAAATTTTTTTGGCATCATCTCATCTTTTACGCCATTCATTAGCCTGTCAAACGGCCAACATTCTTTGGCGTCTTTTGATCTTTTCATCACCTTATCTTTCGTCATATCAACAACTTCTCTTCGGTTTGTTTCTTGTTTGGGTGGCAACTCCATTTTCTTATTTTTCCCAGACAAGAAGCCTCCCTCATATCTACTTGTTGGTTGTTTTTTGGATCCTAGAATTAGATTCGGTGTTCAAGTGGCGACTCCACTTCTTTCATCTATTGATTTTCTTGAGCAAAGATCTCGTTCTATCATCCATTTGGTCCCTCGTTATTCATCATGGATTATTCATTTAAACCTTGTCATTTTACTGATGACCTCCATGATATTCCGGAAGTGGCCATTTCTAAATTACCTTTGTTCTCAAGTGGTGATTCAGTCGTTGTTAAAAGGCATCTAGGCTTGTTTACTCGTATAATGATCATATATTGTAGACCCCCTCAGTATAATCATGAAGATGTCAAAATGCGTCTTTTTGTCCTTTCTTTAGAGGGTGATGCTTTGAATTGGTTTAACAATTGTCCTAAGGATTCTTTCACTTCTTTACAAGACATTGTCAATGCTTTTAAAGATAGATATGGTGATCCAGACAGCTCGCCTTGTGCCCCTAAAATTGTGGAAAAGAATGAAATTAATCTTATAAAAGGCCCAGCTGTCGACGAAAGATTTCAAGACAATTTTTCATATCAGAATGTGCAATCCACCTGTACCATTACAGATCAAACTCATGATAGTAGAAACGCAGGGACAAATGACAATGAAAAGGAAGATCAAAGGCAAATTATACAAGAACTAATTTTGCTGGTAAAAAATATGGAGATCAATCAAACTAATTATGCCAATGATGTGAGAACTTTATGCACCCACCTGGAAAAACGTAATAGGGAGATGGAGATCATGCAAAATCAGCATACTAAGGAAATTGAGGCCATGAAGATTAATCATGACACAAAAATTAGTTTTATGCAAAGCAAGATGTCAGGTTTAGAGGAAAATATGACGACCATGAAAGCTAATCATGATAGGGAAATTAATTCTATGCAAAACAAGTTATTAACTATGGATGAAGAAATGAATATCATGACATTCGATCATAATAATCAGTTGGCTACCATGCAAGCAAATCATAATGAAGAAATAAACTCTATGCAGTATTGCTTGATGAACATAAAGGAAAAGAACGATAAAGTAATAAAAGATATTGAAGAAGACCATGCTAGGCAAATCAGTGCTATAAAGGTTGAACACTCTAGTCAGATAGATGCCATTAAAATACAGGTTCAGAAGTTTCAACAATGGTCAGAGGATGAGAGAAACCAGGGAACGTCAATAGACCAGGAGCCTCCTTATCTGTTACAGCAAGCTCCATCATATTATGAGGTCCTTTGTTCCATTGAAAAGTGGATAATTAAAGATGACCTGGATTAAAGGGAAATTAATAATCAGGTTGATGCTCACACGGTTAATCCACTAGTCATTGAAGATCAAGTTATAACTCATGACACCTGTGAGATTGGTCCATCATCTTTGACAGGGCGGATGCGGGATGAAGAAAGACATGTCACGCATGCCTTACATACTTCATCTGATAGCTTTGAAGCAAAAAGTTCCACATCATCAATAATACAGCCTACCAGGAAGAAAAAGCGCAAGAGGAAGAAAATGAGAAGAAGATTTGATGCATCAGACGGCCACGAGCAGCTTGATTTTCAGATAGGAAAAAGTCCTACCATCTGTAAAATTGGACATGGCACATCCGACAAGCAGCGGACAGATTTGCTTGAAAGCAGGCAAATGCTCAGTATACACTATATTGAACACATCTGATGCCATGGGGCATCCTTTGTATTGTATTTCTAACCCTACTCCTTGTCATTTCAGCATTTCATTTCTGTTTTAGGATTAGATTTACTTTTCTAGATAGTTAATAAATGAAGAGCTTATATCTTTCATGTGCTTAATGTTATATGTTGATTTTTGGATGGACGCTACTTATGTTTTATTGTGTACTGCGTGGATGCAGATTCTGGATTCTCACATTCCTGCAGTGCAGCAACATGTCCCCAAGTGGAGCCAGATGTTGACCACTACGTGTCAACTTCCCATAGTAGTACACCCCCTTTTCTTTGCAAAAGGGATAGTGCTTGATTGACGTGTCCATGCCATTCGACAGTCATTGTCGACTCGATCAATTTATGTTGTAAACCCAGTCTGCATGTGTGAATTGTAAATAATCTTAGCAGAGTTGAGTCATGTATGTAAATTGCCTAGGTGGACTTAATTTTCTAGTGATAATCTACGTTCCGGAAGGTTTTTTGTCTCACCGATCCATGATTGGCAGAGTTTTCCTTCAGCCTAACCCCAAAGCCGGAATGAATTTTGTCATTAGAGGATCCTAGTGTGTTGATCTGCTAGATTATATTTGGTCGCAGAACTGGGTGGTCTATGAGGGTCTATGTCAAATGGGTTTTCCCCTTTGAGATGTAAAATTTGTAAAAATCATGATGTAAAGTGTCTTGAGGGTTAGAAAATGTTTTAATCCCCTCATAAGTCCTAAGTCTTAGGTCCTAGGTGATTTTTCCAAAGGCTAATTTCGAGGATCAAAAAATAAAAATTAAAAAATTAAAAAAATTAATTAATTAAAAAATAGATAACAATAATAATAAAATAATGATAAAATTTTAAAATTTTAAAAATAATTAAAAAATAAAAAATAAAATAAAATAAAATCTAAAAAAATAAATAAAAATTAAAAAATAATAAAATAATAATAAGTCAAATTTTTGAGTAAATAAATGCAGAATTTTAATTTTTTTAATATATTAAAATGCATTTAAAAATTCGACGGATGAGATTATAAGAAATCTTGATCCTCATCGACGGTCGAGATTAGTTTGACATGGATCACTCGAGCTAGCTGTTGAGAATTTTTCCTTTAAATAGGGTGCTAGGGGTCATTTGAGATCAGATTGGATCTGAGAGTCTGGTGCTAAAGAAAGCTCTCCTGTAGTCATTTTTTGTGCAATAAAGAAAGACTTTGGGGTTAAAAATCTTGTTGGTGTTACTCTTCTGGAAATGCTGTAAGATCTTTTATTTTTCTGCATAATTTTATTTTCAGTCATCGATAATAGCTTGATGAAGATTGATTCAGGCACAGGTATCTTGTCTGATCTCTGGGGTTTGAATGATAGTTTAGATTCTGAAATATAATGGCAGGTATCTCCATTTGATCTGGATTTCACTATTGTTTTTTCCCTCTATGTTAATGGTTGATTTTACGCTATGCAGGAAATCTTAGTTTTCAGTTTACCGGGCGTTAGGGGAAGTTCTTGGCTGAACCAGCCAACTTCCGGATTGCATTTTCTGAAAGAGCCCAGCCAGTTTTAATCCCGGGTTTATCATCTAAATTTTTTTATAAATGCATGCAGGGTTTTCTGAAGTATCTCACATTAAATTTAGAGTTCTGAAAATATTACTGTGGATTATTGACAAATTTGGCTACTTAAGAGTCAAAAATTTGTAAATATTGTAATTTTTTTTTATCTGGTTTTAGGGTTTTCAGTTTTCTTCCTTGCACATATTGTTTCTGGGTATTTTGTTTTGCCATTGCAGGTTACAGGTCTGGAAAATTTTTGTGGGGTTTTCAGCAGGCAAATCTGCAGCAACAGGATCTAAAAAAAAAAAAAAATCTGAATGCAAGGCAATTTAAAATTTACTGGAGAATTTGCAGTTTTTCTCTGAAGAAATTCGAGGGTTTTTCCAGGTTATCTGTTTGCTGCCTGGGATTTCATTTTGACAAAAGGTTTCGATTTTTTTTTATGCTGTCTGTATCTTGGGGTTTCATTTTTATTAAAATTCAGGGCGAACTGTGTAAAAACTCTTGATGCTTTGCTGCAGTCAAATCCACGCAGTCTTTCTCTGCCTCACTCTCAAACTGCATCGAGCCATTTTCAAGCTGCTTCATTCCCCTGCATTTTTCCTACATCTCCCCACGTTGCTAGCATTGCAAACTCTCTCCACGCCTGAGCAATATCTCCCTCAAACCCCGCAGCTTCTATCTTCCACGCTGCTCCTCACGCTTCTCCTCTCTGCGGACCTGAACACGCTCACACACAGTGCAAAAACGCTAAAACGATATGACATAAGTAAGCTTTGGGGTCACGTATTGTAAAATTTAATTTTTTTCCCTTTTTTTGTATGACGGGTTGAGTTTTTTTTTTTTTTTTTTTCTTTTTTTTTATATATGCGTGGGCAGTAAAATCGTAAAGGAAAATTCGAAATATTTTTTGGGCCTTCATTTCCGTGGCTTTTGCGAGCTGCTCTCATACACTCGTCCAAACCTGCGTCCCATACGTTGCCCATCTTCAAACGCTTTGTCTGCGTCTTGCTCCACTGTTCTTCGAATCGCTGCTACTTCCAGCTGCAAGCCAAAGCAGCTGCGTACTACTTGCCTTCCTCGCGTGGTGCTTCCAAACGCTGTCCACACAAAGCGTCCACTTGCATTTTTCTCGCTGTCAAGACAAAACTGCATCGTGTATTCTCATCCCTGCGGCAAAACGAAATTTTTCATGAGACATACGGGCTAGGGTTGAGCTGGTTTTGTTATTTTTGTTATATGCGTTGATGCCTACGATTTTAAGATTGCATTTTCACTTTAGCGTAGGTTCCATTTTCTTTTTGGTTTGGATATTCAATTTGTCTTTAGGTTACTTTTAATATTTAGAATGTTTAATGTTTAGCTTTGTTTTAATTTTAAAGTAAATCCAAAAAATCATAAAAAATAAAAAATACTTAAAATAAAAAGAATTTGACTTTCATTTAAATTTTTATTTTAACTTAGGTGCTTCCGATGTATATTTAGATTTTAGATTTTAGTTTAAATTGTTATTTCTTATTTAGATATGTTTGCCTTTTAGTTATGTTTCAAAAGGAAAAATTTTAAATTTTTGATTTCACATAAAAGTTTGAGTTTTAGATTTTATTTTATTTTTTCTAAAAAAAAAAAGTTTAGTTTTATTTTATAAATAAAAAATCAAATGAAAAAAAAATATAAATTCATATGATCAAAAAGCTTTTCTTTTTTTAGACTTTAGTTTAGATTAGATTTCATTTTTTATTTAGGATTTTAGTTTTGACTTAAAATTTTATAAAAAAAATATAAAAAAATCAAAAAATTTGAAAAAGGCTAATTAAAACTTGGAAATTCTTTTTCTAAAGTCTCTTTTCTGTTGTGGTGAAGTTAAATGTGCTTAAAATGTTTATATATGGAGATTAACTATTTGAAATCTGGTCAGCATTTAAGTTTCGTGGTTGTTTAAAGGATTTATTCTTTAGAAATTTAATTGCTAGGTTATCGTTTAAGGCATTGTGCATTTGTTGAATATCTTATATTTTTCTTATAAATGATTGTTAATCATGGAATTATAAAGTTCATATTTCTGCAGCTTTCGATAAGCAATCATTTAATCATTAACTCCATAAGGCATGGGTACATTAATTTCCAAAATCAATCAAGTGCTAAATCGCCTTGTTCTGTCTCCCAACCCAACTGGTCCACAGTTGGTCTTCATTCATCCCATAGGGTCTACCCCCCTTAGCCGTGGGAGACGGCTTAAACGGAGAGATCGGGGATCAGGGTGACAGCCCCCGATCTGAGCGTTGTCGTGACAATCTGTGCGAAAACACACCCCACAAGGGGAAAACCCTTTCCAAATTCTTCTTCTATTAGATTGTCATCAAATGTTCAACAGAGAGATACATAGTCCAAGTACATCAACAATGAGTCAAAGGTCAAAGCCTTGACTAGTCAAATCAACCAACCAAGATCCAATCAAATATGAGCAAGAAGGTCAAATCTGGTCAAACTTCAAATTTGCAATTTTTGGTCAAAGTCAATAGCAATCAACTCTGCCTAACTAATCAACGGTCAAAGTGATCCAAGCAGTTCGATCAAATAGTTAAAGGATGCAGCCTCTTTTGCTCGATCAAACTTGGTCAAAACAACTCTTAAATTTTGCCCACATATTCGGTCAAAGTCAAAGTTGGACCTACGGAAACCCTAGCCTAGAAACTATAGTCAACGCTCGTCAAAGTGTACAAAAAATCTCAGTCAAAGTGCCAGTCAACTCGGCCTCCCAAAACAGATCCAAAATTAGGTCAAACGAAGTCAAATCTCTTCAAGTCAACACAAGTCAAACAACCCAAGAACAAAAGTCAATGCTGGTCAACATAAAGCACTCTCTCTCCTTCGCACGTGTGAACTCGGACCCTGCAATTTCAGACTTGTGCGAACCAATCAGATGAAGAGAGAAGATGTGTGATGATGCCTCCAAGTGATGTCTATTTATATGTGGTTGATGTGGTTGAAATTCCTTACCCAGGGCGACTTGAACTTTTTGTGTAGTTATGGTTCCACATTAAAAATAATATTTTTCCTTGTGCAAATTAAATTCTTCCAAGGGCTAGAAGGGTCTCCTTAGGATGAGGAGGGGAATTTCTCCCTGGGCTGCCAAATTTCAACACTCCCTCTCAGCGAGGGAGGAATTACCGACTGCATTGTAAGTCTCATCTCAGATGTCTTGTCATCATCGTCGCTGTATCATATCATATCTCGTCTCTACTCATCTTTGCTTCTTTGTGCTCATCTGCTGAACATTCTCGATCTAAAGAAGAAGAATCTGTTGACCTAGGTTGTCATTGATGTCAATATGCCAATATTCTAGATATCAATATGGCAATATTCTAGATACTAGATGACGATATAAAGCCAAGGGGAAGCAGAGCAGATGCATGAAGGGACAGGAGCAAGGCCATCAGGATAGCCAAGCCATAAGCAAGAGGAGTTATCAAAGGAGGCATATCAAAGCATATTATAGGATATCAGACCAAGAGAGGCATTCATATATGCAAGGAGGTCTTTGAAAGACATTGCCAAGCCAGAGGAGCCACATTGGACTAAGAGGAGCCGCAGGAGGAGCCATATATATATATATATATATCATATATATATGCGGAAACAAACATATCAGAGCAAGGAGGCATATGAGAGCAAGAGGAGCTATATATGTATATGTCATATATATATATATATATATATATATATATATATATGCGCCAAAGAAGAGGAGCACACAGAGCCATCAGAGGAGCCAAGAGGAGCAAACAGAGCCATCGGAGGAGCCAAGAGGTAGCAAACAGAGCTATCGGAGCTACAGAGGAAACAGACTACACTATCGGGAGCCATCGGAGGAGCAATGGATGCATTTAACAGCTATCGGGAGCTATCGGAGCAAGAATGTCAAAAAATGCACTATCGGGAGCTATCGGTGGCCAAAAACCCATATATGTGTGCTTTAACATTATCAGCGGCCAAAAACCATATAAATATGCATTTAACGCAAACGGAGGCAGAAGACTTGGTTATATATGCAAATACACCATCGGCAACAAAAACCATGCTTATATGCGTTTAACACTATCGGAGGCGCAAACGGAGGCCAAAGCATATATATATATATATATATATATCCAAATACACTATCGGAGGCGGAGTAGTATATTATATCGGCAGGTTCTATCTAAGTGTCACCCCTGAAACCTCCAATTGCGATAATGTATGCGGACCCGATGGTCCTATTATATCGCACCCTATTGTTATATCGCATCCGCGGTAATCGCGATGTATAAAGGGCTGTCAACCCCAAACTCCCGACTGCGATATTTATATGGATATCATATAACTATGATATGTGCGGACCCGCTGCGGCATTGTGTTATGGTTGAATGCTATATCGCATCCGCCCATTGCAACAATACACAAAGGAATTTCACTCTCCTGAGCGCCGATTGCGATGTAAGTCATGGACCCGATGGTCCGATTGCAACATGGTTCAATGCAATATCGCATCCGCAAGTGGATCGGTCGTCGGCCATCGGCGGTGTCATGGGCCCGACATATAAAGGACCTCCAGAAGTCACGAATTGCCGATTACGATTTAAGCAGTGGACCTGATACAGGAATAGATGGGGGTGAAATAATCCTTGAAGTCCGCGCTTTAGCACTTTCGCTTGTTTTTGATCATATTTCATGTGTATCTACATATTTGACTTGCGCGTGGTTTGAAGGCGAAAATGCACTATAAAATGCACCCGATAGTTCAGGAGGCTGAATCAAGCCGATTGCGATTGCGATTGGGACGTGGCTGTTCGTTAAACAAAGCCGTCTCTGTGTATGCCTGTAATTATTGATAAAAGGAGCGCTGTTATAGGTTTTAAATTGTAATAAGTATTCTCTGTATATTTGGCCCTCTCTTATGACTTAATGTGTCCTGTGAGCACGAATAGACAGAGGAAACTGAAAGCCGGGAAGCTGAAGAAGTAAGCGAGCATAGAGGAAATGATAGCGAGCATTGAGGAAGCTAAAGGGCTAGCGAAGAGAGGAAATTGACAGACAGAGGCATGAGGAATGAGTAAAAGACAGAAAAAGCAGAGAACAATGAGTAGTGAATGTTGTTGAAGGCTGTTGAACGCTGTGGAAAATACGCTGGAGGAGACAGAGGCAGCGTGAGGATCCAGTAGAACAGAAAGAGGGCCAACGGGCCAATAGGACAGCAGATAGTCGAATGGGAGAAGGTGCCAGCAGAGAACATAAGCTTGAATAGGAAGTTGTTCTTTATGCAGAGCTTAGTGCAGCTAACAGTAGATTGACTAAAGCTGTGTGAAGACATTATCAGAGAGCATGAAGGCTATTGGAGACTATGTGTGGGCAGTGTGCAGAGTTGTAAAGACTTCTTCATAAGAATACTGGCTGTCATTGATGCTGTAGCTTGGAGACTGCAGTGAAGCTATAATCAGACAGAACTCAGTAGAGAAGAGTTCTGAGAGCAGAACATTATTATCAAATGAACCTTGACAAGATTGGGTCAGAACCCTTGAGGCTGGTGCCTCAGAAGTAAGTAGGATTGGAGTCCTTGGGGTTGGTGTCTCAGAAGCAAGAAGGATAGGAGTCCTTGGGGTTGGTGCCTCAGAAGTAAGAAGGATTGGAGTCCTTGGGGTTGATGCCTCAGAAGTAGGAAGGATAGGAGTCCTTGGGGCTAGTGCCTCAGAAGTAAGAAGGATTGGAGTCCTTGGGGTTGATGCCTCAGAAGTAGGAAGGATAGGAGTCCTTGGGGCTGGTGCCTCAAAAGTAAGAAGGATTGGAGTCCTTGGGGTTGATGCCTCAGAAGTAGGAAGGATAGGAGTCTTTGGGACTGGTGTCTCAGGAAATGGAAGGATTGAAGTCCTTGGGAGTTGGTGCTCCTAAGTCCAAGATTGGTGTCTTGGCGAAATAGAGTTGGTGCTCTGGAGGTTGGAGCCTCACCAAAGTCCGAGTTGGAGCTTGGCAACTAATTGCAACCACTTATATATTGTATCTATTTTACTGCAAAGATTATATTAATAAAAGCATTGATTATTGTTGTTCATCTTGTGTTCTGAATATAAATTGTTTAACTGGTAAAACAATAGTCGAAAAAGAAATACTGATTCACCCTCCCTCTCAGTATTTCCAACAGAATCATCATAGGGGAGATAAATCTGCCACCCTATATCCAATGACAATAGGCAGGACACCCAACTTGTCATGAGTGACAAGTATCACACATCCTATTGCCTGCTGATCTTCCAACCTTGACCCTCAAGAATGAACTGGTAGAACACATGCATCCTTTAACTTGAGGAGGATACCCAATTTACCAGTGGTAAGGATCACACACTCCCAAGTCTCTCCTCACCCATTGGCCAGATGGGTGGCAATCACGACGAGCCCATCTTGTCTGTAGGATGCATACTAGGGTATACTTTGTTAAGTCCCATACTTGATGGTAGGGGAGGATACCCAACTTGTCATAAATGATAAGGATCACGTACACCCTACAGTGAAAATAGGTAGGATACCCTACTTGTCATAAATGACAAGGATCGCACATCCTATTGTCCAAGAGTTCCCTCAACCCCAGAACTCTCTGGCTCAATTCCTCTCCATGGGAGCTGAAACAGGGGGCAAGAGCATAGCTTAGTGTCCTCGATCAACTGTGACCTTTTCTCGGGAGGGTCATATTCACTAGTCCAAGTTGCTCTCTGTAGGCCAAGAACTTCCCTTTCGGCAAAGCCTTGGTAAGAATATCAACTATATCGGTCGAAATGTGATGGAGTCTTATGGCTCCTCTCTGCACCATATCTCAGATGTACTGATACCTAATCTCAATGTGCTTGGACTTATCGTGGAACACAGGATTCTTTGCCAGTTGGATCCCACTCTTGTTGTTGCAATATATCACTATTGTATCTAGAACCTGCTCAAATAGCTCGCCAAAGAGCTTCCTCAACCATATTGCCTCGCAACTAGCCATTCTAGCAGCTATATACTCAGCCTCAACCATGCTAAGAGCAACAAACTTCTGTTTCCTACTCATCCAAGATATCATGGCAGACCCTAGGCTAAAACAACACCCTGATGTGCTCTTCTTGTCAATAACATTTCCGGCCCAGTCAGCATCAGTGTATCCATGTAGTCTCACATCTCTGGCAGTATATCTCAATCCAAGATTGATAGTCCCATGTAAGTATCTCAGCACATGCTTAGCAGCAACCCAGTGTGCATGTAGAGGCTCGATCATAAATTGACTCAGAGTGTTAACTACAAAACATATGTCTGGTCGAGTGTTCACTAAGAACATCAGTGCCCCAATCAACTATCAGTACTCAGTGGGATTTTCCAGATCAGGTCCCACAACTTCTCCACATAATTTCTTGAAGTTCATCTCCATCAGTGTGCCCATGGACTTGCATTCTACCATTCCAAATATTTCCAGTAGTTTGACAACATATTTCCCTTGAGAAAGGAAAATATCACCAGGTCTCTGCCACACCTCTAAGCCTAGGAAGTAGTGCATCAATCCAAGGTCCTTCATCTCAAACTCAAAGGCCAACTCCCTCTTACACTTGAGAATAAGAGGCTCTCCACTTGTCAAGAATAAATCATCACATATAATACCAAAAACACGGGCATACCTTGGACGACCTAGAAGTAAAGATTCAGATCAACATTGTTCCTTGTAAATCCAAGCTTCATCTGGTAGCTATCAATGCAGGCGTACCAAGCCTTAGGGACTTGCTTCAATCCATAAAGCACTTTCTTCAGCCTGCACACATGAGTCTTCCTGTTCTGCTCCTCAAATACTTGTGGTTGCTCAACATATACTTCTTCCATGAGTATGCCATGTAATTGGTGAAGAGTCCATCCCTGGCTAGTAGTTAGAGCAACGATAGACTGAATGGTAGTGTAGCGGACAACTGGTGCAAAAATGTCATCATAGTCCTCTCCCTCTTTCTGGGAGAAACCTCTAGCCACAAATCTCGCCTTATATTTCTCGATACTTCCATTTGCACCATGCTTGATCTTGTACAACCATTTTGAAGTCACAACAGACTTTCCTTCGAGTCTCAGAACCACTTACCACACATCGTTCTTCATGATGGATTCATATTCCTCTGCCATAGCATCCTTCCATACCTGCTCTTTCATTGCTTCAAAAGTATGTGGTTCAACTTGTATAATGTTGCTCATAGCCACAACATATCCCTGATATCGGCATGGCTTCTTGCTTTCCCTGAAGGTTCCTTTGGCAGCAACATGTCTCTCAACATCTTGTAAGGTATCACGAAGCCAAAGTGGTCTCTTCCTAGCGAGAGGATCACAAGGATGGGGATCCAAGGGGTCTATGGGTTCTAACGGGTCATCGACAAGTTCAGTCTCTAGATTAGTCATGGGAGGGCCTTCTTGTACATCCATGGCATCATCCTTCTTTTCAACATTGGTAGGGGGAGGAGTATCCCTTGCTTTCCCAAGGGCAACATCTTCATCAAATGTCACATCCTTGCTAAACTCTATATTCCTTTGACCAGGTACATATATTCTATAAGCTTTAGAATTTTCACAATAGCCAACAAACATACCTTTCTTTCTAGAAGCTTCCAGCTTGTTCCTCTTGTCCTTCGACACATGAAAATAGATAGGGTAGCCAAAAATCCTCAAATGTCCAACATTAGGCTTTACACCTGTGAAAACTTCTTCGGGAGTCTTGTCACCCAAGGCTTGATGAGGAGTCCTATTTTGAACATAGACAACAATATTTGCAGCTTCTCCCCATAGAAACTTCAACAGCTTTTGATCATGCAACATAGCTCGGGAAACTTCCATGATGGTCCTGTTCTTCCTTTCAACCACTCCATTTTGCTTGATGTTATAAGGTACAATAGTCTCCTCCTTGATTCCAGCTTTCTTGCAAAAGCCAGTGAACTTATTTGAAATGAATTCTCCTCCATTATCAAACCTGAAGACTTTGATCCTCTTCCATGTTAGATTTTGTATCAGCGCCTTGAAGTTTGTGAACATATCAAATGTCTGGTCTTTATGCTTCAATAAGAATATCCATGTCTTGCGAGAAAAGTCATCCACAAAGATTATGTAGTATAGGTAGTCACCAAGAGATGCCATTGGCATGGGTCCACATAGATCAGAATGAATGAGTTGTAGAATGCCATTGGTCCTACTCTCGCTTGAAGGGAATGCTTCCTTCGTCTTCTTTCCGCATGCACATCCCGAACAAACCCCATCATGAGTTGCTTGAATCTTAGGCATCCCAGAAACTATCTTCCTCACCTTAGCAAGGCATCATAATGAAAGCCAACAAATCTTCGGTGCCACAACTCACATTGATTATTACTATCATGAACCAATGCTCGTATCAGTTGTCCATTAACTTTGTAGAGGCCTTCAAATATTGATCTCAAAGTGAAGGCATCCCTAAGGCTAGATTCCATTGGCTAGGTGAGGACCTTTCCATTTATAAAAGAAACCTTCATTCCTTTGTCCTCCAATGCAGATATAGACACAAGATTCTTTTTTAATCCCGACACATACAAAACATCCTATAGATGTAAATGGTGACCATAATCCAAATGAAATGAGACAGAACCAGACCCCTTTATAGGATAAGTAGAATTGTCCCCAAGAATGATCTTCGAATTTGTCTCCCGCTCAACCAGGTTGGAGAGGAATTCATGATAGCCAGTGAAGTGTCTAGAAGCCCCACTATCCACCAACCAACTATCAAATGAATCTGGAGGAGAGGAGCTAGAAAGAGCAGAAATAAGAAAATATTCACATTGAGTAGAGATTGCATTATTTTCATACCATGAGTTCCTTGATTTCTTTTGAGGATGGCGGCCTTCTTCATGAGCAGCAAGAGCTTCTATTCTTATTCATTTATAGAACCTGTTGTTGTAAGATCTAGGAGCATTTCCATTTTTTGGATAGTCTTTGGCAAAGTGACCATACTTATGGCTTTTGAAACATTGAACTTTGTCCTTTCTAAATCTTCTTTATGAGTCCCTAGATGTTGTTGCCGACTTTCTTGAATTAGATGGACCTCCTCGTGCTTTCCTCTTCTTTGTCTTGAGCAACAAATGCAAAGGGATCTCCTTCTTCGTGCTTTTGAATCCTTCCTCTAGAAATCAGAATGGTCTCTTCTTGAGTGCACTTGCCAATGAACTCATCAAATGTCGGGAACCTATCATGTTGCTAATAGTTGTAATAAATGTCTCCCAAATCGATGGAAGACCTCCAAGTGCAATTAGTACCTACTCTCTATTAGAAGTAACTTCTCCAACAAACAATAATTGATCCTTAAGTTGGGATATCCTCATGAAATATGACTGCACAGTCTCCCCCTTGTTCATCTTGATGTCCTTGAGTTGATTCTTCAAGGATAGAATATGATTCAAGTTGTTGACTTCGTACATCCCAACCAGCTTATCATACATTTCCTTGGACTTCTTCAACTTTGAAATATAAATAATCAAATGATCTCTTAACGAATCAATAATAATTTTCTTAGCTTTGATCTCACCTTTCTTGTACTTGGCTTTGATAGCAGCAGAAGCATTCTCAGGAGGCTCAAGTACCTTGCCTTCAACATATTCCAAGACATCATTCTCATCCAAAGTCACATCCAACTTGGTTCTCCAAACAACATAGTTAGATGAGTCATTCAGCTTCTCTTCAATCTTGAAGTATGAGGTAGACATCTTGACCAAGTCAAATAAGCTTCTTCAAATCAGATTCCTTTGAAAGTGATTGCTCTTGTCTCCTTGGGCTTGTCTTCAGCTCTGATACCATGTTAATTTTTCAGTGTTCTATGCTATAACAATCATGTAATCAATTTCTTCTTTCAATAGAAATCACTTTATCCAACAATTTCAATCTTCCAATGACAATAAGCAATTGTAGATAGAATAGTGAACCAAATGCACAATAGAAGACAACCAAGAACAATAGAGACACAATAGATTGTTCAAAGACCAGGGAAAAACCCAAGGGGGAAAACCCTTTCCAAATTCTTCTTCTATTAGATTGTCATCAAATGTTCAGCAAAGAGATACATAGTCCAAGTACATCAACAATGAGTCAAAGGTTAAAGCCTTGACTAGTCAAATCAACTAACTAAGATCTAATCAAATATGAGCAAGAAGGTCAAATTTGGTCAAACTTCAAATCTGCAAATTTTGTTCAGAGTCAACAATAGTTAACTCTTCCCTAACTAGTCAATGGTCAAAGTGGTCCAAACAAATTAGTCAAACAGTTAAAGGATGTGACCTCTTATGCCCGGTCAAACTTGGTCAAAACAACCCTTAAACTATGCCCACAAATTTGGCCAAAGTCAGAGTTTGACCTGCGGAAACCCTAGCCCAGAAACTACAGTCAACGCTGGTCAAAGTGTACAGAAAATCTTGGTCAAAGTGCCAGTCAACTCAGCCTTCCAAAACAGATCCAAAATCAGGTCAAATGAAGTCAAATCTCCTCAAGTCAACGCAAGTCAAATAGCCCAAGAACAGAAGTCAACATTGGTCAACAAAAAACACTCTTTCTCCTTCGCACATGGGAACTCAAACCATGCAATTTCAGAGTTGTATGAACCAATTAGATGAAGAGAGAAGATGTGTGATGATGCCTCCAAGTGATGTCAAGTGATGTCTAGACTCTATTTATATGTGGTTGATGAGGTTGAATTTCCTTGCCCATGCTGACTTGACTTTTTTGTGTAGTTATGGTTCCACATTAAAAATAATATTTTTTCTTGTGCAAATTAAATTCTTCCAAGGGCTAGAAGGGTCTCCTTAGGATGAGGAGGGCTTCCCAAAGGAGGAATTTCTCCCTAAGCTGCCAAATTTCAACAATACAAGGACTTGTGCATCAATGAATGCAACTTTGCATCCTTTATTGTTAATTTTAGGTATGTTCTATGCTTAGAGCTATTTATTTCAATTTTCACAGTTAGCTCAATATCTTTTCCAGATTAGAAATCACATCAGCATTAAAGTAAATTGCAGATAGAACATAAACATAAATCACAGAAGACAAGCCGAGACAAGAGGACACAAGATGTGGCGTTAGCCAGGGACAAACCCCAATGTGGGGAAACCCTTGATCAATTCTTCTTATATGTTCTTCAGTAGTTCAGCAAAGAGAGAGAGAGATAGTACATTTACAACAAAAGTCAACACTTTGACTTATCTAGATAAGAGCATAGATCATCTCTAAGAAGATGATACATGAGATCAGTTGAAGACATGCTGCTTCAACTGATTCTCTAAGGTGACTCCTTCACCTATCATTGTGCTGCATCTCATCGTCATGCTGCACCTCACCGTGCTACACCATGATGCACCCATCATCACAATGTTGGACCTCATGACTATGTTGTACACATCATACTGCTGCACCTTATGCTACACTGCTGTCCCATGTGCCATTGTTGCACCATGCTGCCACAACTGTCCCATGTGCCATTACCGTACCATGCTACCACAGTTGTCCCATGTGCCATAGCTGCATCATGTTGCCACACTTGTCCATGCTTGCTGCTGTTCCATGTTTGCCTAAGCATTCCTTTGCTGTCCCATTTACTATGCAACTGTCCCTTGCCATTGCTGCCTAGATATATTGCTGTAGCTGCTGTCCCTAACAGTCATGCTATACCTTGCTGTTGTCCCCTTGCTGTTGTCCCCTTTGCCTTGCCATACCTTGCTGCTGTCCTATGTGTCTTAGCAAAACCATTTAGCCCAGCTGTCCCATTTACTAGCACTGCTGTCCTGGGCATGTTTGAGCCCTCAAACTCTCCATGCTGTCCCTGTTTTGAGGTGGTTAGGACTGCGGCCTACCACAGTCCCACGTTGTCTCCTACAGCCCACCTTTTCGCTGCTCCAAACAACCCTTCTTCAACTCGGCCTCCTTTTAGCTGCTCGGTGCCTTGTTTTAGGCCTTAAAACAATCCTCCCTTTCAGCGACATTAGGCCTGCGGCTAGGGCACCATTGGTATGTTTAGGACAACGTCTATCTTCATCTTAACAGTGGCTAGGATACCCTTGAGATAGTGTAGGTTGGGGTTGCCTTAGGATAGCGTTAGGGCTGCCTTCTTGGACTGCGTTAGGGTTGCCTTTAGGACAGTGTTTAGGGCTGCCTTAGAACAATGTTTAGGGCTGCCTTTAGGACAGCGTTTAGGGCTGCCTTAGAATATCGTTTAGGGCTGACCTTAGGATAGCGTTTAGGGCTGCCTTAGAACAACGTTTTGGGCTGCCTTAGAACAACGTTTAGGGCTGCCTTTAGGACAACATTTAGGGCTACCTTTAGGACAACGTTTAGGGCTGCCTTCCTTGAGCTCCTTTAGGTCAACGCATATAACCCTTCCATTGCTTCGCTGGCCTGCCTTCTTTGCTGCTGCTAGGGCAGCCTCTTTTCCTCCAACGTCTAGGGTTTCCACTCCTAGATTTCTCTTCCACTAAAGCCCAAGACAAGTGGAGAGAAATCAAGATAGAAGTGTGTGTGAAATGACTCTCAAGTCATCTCCTTTTATACTAAAACATTGAGCACATGTGGGGTTTATTTGGTTGCTGGCCGACCTTGATGAATTGTTCCATAACACAAATAAATTCATAACTCCATGAATATTTATTTGAATCGATGATCTTTAGATCAATCCTACACCTCTCGATGAGAGGGATCCAAGAAAAATATCAGCTGCCATAAATAAGATGACCCACATGGAGTTTGGCCCTAATTGCCAATTTTAACATTTATCTTCCTAAGATGAAATAGAAATCATATTCTTCTTCAGACTTGACACATACAACACATCATTTAGATGAATATTTCCACCTGATTCCAATTGGAAAGATGTTGACCCAACACCTTTGACTACATATTTTTTGTTGTCTCGAAGTTCCACCATTTCGTGTTGATTTCTTCTCCACCAGATTTTAGAGACTGTCATGATCACCTATCATATGTCTGGAGGCACCACTGTCTACTAACCAAATGTCATTGCTGTCTGCAACAGAACCTGCAAGGGCAAAAAAGAAGAAATAATTTGTGTCACCTGAACTTTCATTCTTGGGTTTTTGCTGATGTGAATGTCCACTATTGAGGCATGCTGCTTGGCCTTCCCCTTTCTATCATTCATCTCTTCAAGACATTTATTCTTATAGTAACCAAACTTGTGGCAAGGAAAACATTGAATTTTTGACATATCTTTCTTCTCTTGAGGAGCAGGTTTTCTACCTGAATTCCTTTTTTGAAACTTTCCAAAATTTCTTCTTCCTTTACCACTCTTTGAAGGAGCTGCAAATGCTTGGGACTCACCATCTTGAGGTCTCTGAATCTTCCCCTTTGATACAACCCTAGATTCCTCTTAGGTACAAGAGGTCCATCGCTGTTCAAACTTTGGAATTTCTGTTTTGCCACAAATGCTAGATGCAAATGAATCCCATGAATCAAGCAGTCCATTAAGAACTGTAGTCACAAGTTCTTATTCATTAATGCCTGAAGTTGATCCCTTAATTGAGAGATCCACATGAAGTAGGAAGCCACAGTATCTACTCTAGTCATTTGAATGTCACGAAGTTGATTTCTCATAGACATTTTTTGACCAATTTTGTCGATAGTATATAGCCCTACTAGAGCTTCATACACCTGCTTTGAAGTTTGCGTACTTGAAACAAACAGAATCTAGTGGTCTTTGATGGACTCAACAAGAATCCTCTTAGCCTTGATTTCAGTCTTCTTGTACTTGGCCTTTATTTCAGTACACTCTGGCTCAGTAACCTTTCCTTGGACATATTCCATGACATCATTATCTTCAAGAATAAGTTCAATTCTTGTCTTCCAAACCCTAAAGTTTGTTGGACCTTTTGTAATATTCCTAATGGAAAATTTAACAGTAGATACCATAAATGAACTTGAATAGCAAAATAATCACAAATAAACACATAACCAACAAATTGATAAACAAATAGATGCCAATAAAATCACTGAGTCATTTTATTAATCCATTAGGAAGAGTACGTCAGCATGAGGCATAGTGGAACCTGAGCTTGCCAAGCAAGCGGAGCAAAACCCAGAAAAGGATCTCTGACCCAAATGATGAATGACCCTGGCAATGATGTAGATGGCCTGGTGAGAAGACTACTGCAAAACTGCTCTCTCCAAAACTCCAATGAAGCACTGTGAGATTTCTGAGTGAAATCTCCTCAAGAGTGTTGGGTTTTCGTTCCACACCCACTAGCACACTTGAGGGTTTTCATCCTGGGGCTTTAGAAGTTGGGAACTAGGTTTTCCAAACCTCATCAATAGAAAATAGCAATAATCCAAGATGTCCTCCAATGGACTCCTCCTCCTCTTTTATAAATTTGATGGACCCCTCTAGAAACTCCTCTTTTATTATTATTTTTATCATTGAGCGCATTTCCCTCTTTTTATTTCAATTAAATATTCTTTTTAATGTAGGAAAATAGTAAACTGGCCACCATGCCTCCCCATGTCATTGAAAATCATGTCTAACAATCCCATCCTGTAGATCTGCTCGTTCTGGTTCCAACGAGCTATTACACTAAGGTGTTTCGTCAAGTATTCTTCTTGGAATGCCACCTTAAGTGTAATTAATTGAGTTAGGCCCAATAATAACCCTGTTTCTCGAAAGTTGTCGGAATACAATGAAACGAAAGGCAAGCTGTGTAGATGATGGAATATGCCAAGCGAATGCCATCAGATCCCATAGAAACTCCTCAAAACCCCATGAAACATCTCCAAAAGCCCCTGGGCCCGCTGATGAAGTAAACCTGCACCTGTGACCTGTCTGCCTCCAACCCTGAAAGTCCATCCATAAGGAACACCAGAAAAAGGAACATCACAAATCCTCCCGCCCCAAGATTGCTTGCCCTCAAGCAATCCAAACTTGTGGACCAGTTTGGTGGCCCAATGCAACTGAGACCCAATGCTCGGATCCCATACAAACCACTGGGTGATGTTATGCCTCTGTGTCAACCCACCATGAATGAACCCCTCAATGCCCGGATCCCAGACCAATCTCTGACTGAACCTGTCATCAACAAATCCTCTTGGATCCCAATGCCACCAAGGACAAGCATCAATGCTCCATGGCTCTTGTTGTACTATAGCTCCAGCTATTAATGTTGCATTATTAATCGCGTACCAACTCATCACCTCTCTCCAGTCCAACCCTTGGCATAGGCCAAGGTCAGTCCCACTATGTCGATGTAGGTCTGAAGTGCTGGAAAGATGTTGGCCTACCACCCACCGACAACTGGAGCATGTGGTACTCCTCATGTCTAAGGGCTCCTATTGCACTATGCTCTTGACTGAGAATATCGTGCCACCAACATGATACCAACTCATAATCTCCCGCCAATCCATCCCGCTGGAAGGATCAAATGCATGTGTACTGTATATCGTACGAGTCCACTATTCTGCACCATGCTCAACTCATGCAACTTTGCCCAACCAATCAACCAAATATGTCTAGGAATCCTTGCCTCTCTCCCTATAAGTGGGCAACCCATGCTACACGTCCTGTTTATGTACTCTTGGAGAGGGCTGTTGCCTAGAAATATTGCAGCTTCTCTAGCTACCACTGCATCTACCTTCTCCTCGTCAGTGGGTAGACCCAAAGATTCGCGCACCGTTGTCTCCAAAAGGGCCTCCCTCATCTCACTGAAAACTCTATGCTCCTCCGGTGCACTCGTCACCGACAAAACTGTCTTGTAAGTCCCAATGCCTCCTCATGACCCATGTCTGCAAATACTACCTCCCTGGTGGCCGTCTGTACATCTTCTTGCTCCTCATCAATGGTTGGCCCCAAGGACTTCCGCTCATCCTCCTCTATCATGGGCTCAACATGAGCTACCAACTAACTCTCCAAAGATGGCCCATCATGCACACTGTGCTCCACTATGTGCTGCTCATGCTGAATGGGAACAAGCAGTTGCTCATCAATCTCCTCTACCAAACATGGTTGCAACTTTGATCTGCTTTCAACAACTCCCCCTGACTGCTCATGCTCCTTAGAGGTGTCCATGGACTCAACTATAGAAGAAGAATCCTCATCCTGAAAGTTAGAAGGAATCTCCTCCTGATCTTCCCCTGTCGTCTCCTCGGTGCCACCCATGCATGAGTGGTTAGGTCCCCATGGTCCCTTGCAGATGAAGCAAAACCCCTTCCTCCTTGGCTCATTCTTGTTGCATGATCCACCAAACCTGAGCAAATCCTCCTTCGTCATCTGTCTCTTGAGCAACCCAATTTTTTACTCAACCAACCTTTCGGCTAGTTCATAAGCAGCAGGTGAGGCTAGTTGTTCTCTCCTCCAAATGGTCAACAATCTAGTCTGCAACCTCCTGCAAATGGTATCATGACCTCCCATACATGAGGACGAAATGGATTGCATGTGTGCTGTGACTGTGTCAAGATGATGTTTCCTAATGTTGAAGAAGCATTGAAACATCTGCAAGATCAAATCATCACACTCAAGATCAAACATGATTTCCCAAGTCCTAGTCATGGCCATAATTTCCAAAACCTAAGCCTTCTTCCCAAATGTAGGACCCTCACTGTTATCCAAACCTTGAAAGGTCTCTACTATCAGTCTGTAGACTCTCCTCATTACGTCATCAATGTAAGGAGGTATAGGTGCGGTCGACATCACGATACTGTTGAGACAGGAGGCAATTGAAAGTGTGACCCTTTCGCAAGGGTACTCCAAAAACTTGGGCTGTATTAAAGCTAGCATGGCGGGTTTCAAAGCCCACATCAGCTTCTTTCCCTCTAATTGGTCTATCTTAGAGAGGTGTGTGTCTATTTTTTCTAGTTTGAGAAAGGTTTTCACAGAGACCCTCACGTGTTTCAAATCTGTCCCAAAAGTGCAAATATTTTGTGTCCTATTTCTTGCCCCTTTTGCACATCCTTTGGTTGTTCTCTCTGAAGAATGGCATAGACCCCCTTTGAGAAGGGTTTTTTGTTTGCTGTTGTTGGTTTATTAAGGGACTTTATAAAGTTTTGATCCATGTTTTGTCTCAATGATGACAAGAATATTTGTTTTATGAGTTTGTTGAATTTCTGTGTCAGGTGTTTCGACAAAAAGTTTCGGGACAACTGTTATAAATGTAAGATTAATTTCCTCCTTAAAATGTGTTACACAGTAGTAAAGAAATGGGAACCAGGCCTCATGCAAATCACTGCTTAATTTACTGAGCAAGCATATATAAATATCAGTCCAGAACGAGGAAAGTACATCATTTAGAGTAAGTAGAGGAACCTGGGTTTGTTGAGCAGCCCAATGTGCGTCCATATTGTGAGAAAATGCATCAGAAAAGCAGGATGCCCTTTAATAGAGATACATACACCAATTTATCATCCATATACACTCCCAAACATGCCCAACAAGCAAGATGGAGGAACAACATCCAATCCAAGCATACACCAAGCTGAAATAATGTGGAACTTGTGGTCCCCCTTCATCAAATACACCTTTAGGAATGACATCATTAACTGATACACATAGCATTATTAATAAAATGGAAGTTGCATATTGCTGTAGGTGTATCCATATATATTTATCTCCAGACCCAAATATGCAGAGGCAAATGTGCTTCAGACAGTCTCCCAAACAATAATGATTGAAATCAAACCATTCAGAAATGAAGCATTACTGATTAATCCATTGATTTCTGCGATGCTTGGAGATCACCCTTCGGCACTCTCTTGGTTTTCTGAACAATATTCCAACAACTCTGTCTCTGATGACACACCAAACAGTTCCTTATTACACTTGATCTTTGTTCCGACGCAGTCAACTATGCGCGCAAGTCAGATACAACAACACACAGTCATACATAGTCATTGTTCTTGTGATACACCCAAAAACAAGATATATACACTCTCTGGCAGTCACTCACAATAAAGTGGCCGCCGGAGTAGAATAATTTTGCCTGTAGATGCGATCAACTATTTATGTAATAGTTGAGTTTCCACATAAGAGTGCTCTCGGTCTTTGTGGATGGGACCAATCTCAACTAGAATTAAATCAACCCCTGATGGAAAGCATGCCAGAATTCGACCTTGGGTTTGTATTCTTTGGAAAGTTGCGGCTACGAGTAGTCTCCTGCTCTCCAAACTTGTTCCTGCACTCTTTGGACTATTGATGGATTTGGGAAAATCTAGGTCCACACTCTGCTTGCGTTCGATGCTTTTCAACGCCCCTCCAGACATGTGGCTTTTGAGAATGACTTCGTTCACTTGCAACCATAGACAATTGTTCCCTCTACTTACGTCGGCCCCATAATCTCGCCAGCCAGACGCGTTCTTTCTTCTAGTTCATGAATAGTTGTTCAATTCGGCTTCGTGAACGTTAAATGGGCTCCCAAGTTTCAACTCTCCCAAGTACAGTGCAATGGATCTTCAATAATTGGCTCTAGTGTCTGATATTTGGCTGCGACTACACCTTCATTTTGCTCGATCCGATTACTCGTTCTACACACCAACAGAATCGAATTGTGAGACAATTCGGCCTTTGATTGACAGGGAGTGGTGGTCGACTCAGGGATCCTTCCTTTGATGTGATACTCCCCTCATGCGCGTTTCATATGCACTTTACTACAAAGTGCTCACCCTATAGGACATATATTTTCTACCCAGCAACTTATCCTCTGCCATGGAAATGAATCTCGCACATGAACATGAAGCTCGTCGCATCAATTCTATCCATGCACCAACTGATTCATCACGCATTCGGATCAATGCTGCATGGATTTCAGGTAGCTCCACTCAGCCAACAACACACCAGGGTTGCCCCCCTGTGGTCGTACCAAGCCGAAAAAACAAGGCGAAATAACGAATCAGTTAAATGGAGCAAATGATCCAGCAGATTAACCTACAAATTGAGGCCCCACCGCTTCCCTGATCAATTGGATAATCAACACGGGTCCACTCTAGTATTCATGCCAGCCGCTGATCAAATTATGCCCTAGTCGCATCCCCTTTTTCTTTCCTTGCTCAAAAGTGAAACTCAGTTTAGCACCATGCAACCATTGCACGACAACTGCATGATCATATGATGACGATGCTACACAGTTTCTTCACGTTACAAAAATGAATATGCTCTGCGCACACTCATTCACAGGTCTTCTACAGACAGTATGTTACACCTCAATAATCATGCCCAACTGAGCCACTTTGTTGCAGTGACCAATCCCATGCCCAACCATTACACAGAATTGACTCCACGCACTGACCAAGGAAGTGCGTGTGAGTAGATCAAGTTTTGACCCAACAAGCTTTCACTTAGATTTGATACATAGCTCAGGCATCCCCTTGGAATTGTATTCATGCGATGTCCCGGAATTCGATCCATCTTGCCGAGAAATTAACAATACGACTCCTCCTGAGGTCACTTAGAATCAACAAAATGACTGTATTCGGGTTCAATAATTGTGGTCTTAGTACAAATTTGGTCCTCACAAAAATTCGGGCCCAAAGCTAGTTCGGCCTTAGCAAATCACTATAAATTGGCCCAAGAGAATATGGCTTGTTCAACAATAAACCAGGTCCTTTTGCTCTTATGACAATTTTGATTTTTGGTTCGACAATTTACAAGAAACCCTTAGGCTGGCAGGAAAACTAGCTCTAATACCATTGTAATATCCCTAATGGAAAATTTAGCAATAGATACCCGAAATGAACTCAAACAACAAAATAATCGCAAATAAACACACAACCAGCAAATTGATACACAAATAGATGCCAATAAAATCACTGAGTCATTTTATTAATCCACTGGGAAGAGTACATCAACATGAGGAATAGTGGAACTTGAGCTTGCCAAGCAAGCGAAGCAAAACCCAGAAAAAGATCTCTGACCCAAATGATGAATGACCCTGGCAATGATGTAGACGGCCCGGCGAGAAGACTGCTGCAAACCTGCTACTGCAAAACTGCTCTCTCCAAAACTCCAATGAAGCACTGTGAGATTTCTGAGTGAAATCTCCTCAAGAGTGTTGGATTTTCGTCCAACACCCACTAGCACACCTGAGGGTTTCCGTCCTGGGGCTTTAGAAGTTGGGAACTAGGTTCTCCAAATCTCATCAATAGAAAATAGCAATAATCCAAGATGTCTTCCAATGGCCTCCTCCTCTTTTATAAATCTGATCGACCTCTCTAGAACCTCCTATTTTATTATTATTTCAATCATTGAGCACATTTTGCTCTTTTTATTTCAATTAAAATATTCTTTTTAATGTGGGAAAATGGTAAAGTGGCCACCATGCCTCCCTAGGTTACTCAAAATCACTTCTAACCATCCCATCCTGTAGATTTGCTCATTCCAGTTCCAATGAGCTATTACACTAAGGTGTTCCGTCAAGTATTCCTCTCGGAATGCTACCTTAAGCATGATTAATTGAGTTAGGCCCAATAATAACCTTGTTTCTCGAAAGTTGTTGGAATGCAACAAAATGAAAGGCATGTTGTGCAGATGATGGAATATGCAAAGCGAATGCCATCAGATCCCATAGAAACTCTTAAAAACCCCATTAAACGTCTTCAAAAGCCCCTAGGCCCATTGATGAAGAAAACCTGCACAAGTGACCTGTCTGCCTCCAACCCTGAAAGTCCATTCATAAGGAACACCAGAAAAAGGAACATCACGCCTTCCAGCTTATTCTCAGCCCTAAAAGAGGGAGCCATCTGCTCAGATATCATGTCACAGACAAAAGGGTGTCTTTAAGGAGTGATCTCAATGCCCTTTCTTCACCAAAGCTCTGATACCATTTTGATTTTTAAGTGCAGTATAGACAAACACAGTTTCCTGAAACTGACCAATGATATTGATATTACTTTAGCACATTCAGATTATCATTAAGCAATTGTACTTCAGAGAAATTCAACCATAAATGCAGTAGGATAGTAGAGATTTAGTGGAATCATAATGCAGAGACACAAAATTTTACCTTGGGAAAACCCTTAACTAGGGAAAAGCCCTACCTTTTCAATTCAACAAGAGATACAATCTGATTTTCAGTCAAACTAGCTCAAACTGACCACAGAAACTACTCAGGTCAAACCTGGTCAAACAGGCCCAGAACGGTCAAACTGTGCTGAGGATCTCTGCCTAGAAATTCAGTCAAAAGGGCTGCCCAGAAACCCTCAGTCAGCCTGCAGTCAGATGTCTGAATTCTGCCCAGATCAGCCTGGTCAAACCTCTGTCAACTGTCAAGCTCTGTGGCCCACACGTGCAAAGGAAACCTGCCCAGAAAACCAGTCAAACTGCCGAGAAAACTTCAGTCAAACGGTCTGCTACTGTGGCCCACAGATGCGAGGTCAAACTGCTGCTTAAGATCAAATTCTGTGACAGAAATCATTGGTCAAGCCCACAACTGTGGGGTCAAACAGATCAGAAAACTTCCACTGAAAACTTCCGGCTCCTTCCTCAGACTTGCTTCCCATGTATGAGCTGGAAAGAGAAATTGTGTGTTCATTGAATTGGTCTCAAGTGAGGAGGTCGAGTGTCAATTTAGAGAAATTTAAGGTGCCTCAAGCGGTGTAACTTTTGGCTGGGCCAACATGAGATTTGGAGCCTACATGAAATTTAAATTTAAAATTTAATTTCCCTCCTTTGAGCCGACTTGAGTTTTGGAGGCAAATTCAAAATTTGAATTTCTTCTTTTAATTTACTTTGAGGGTCGACTTGGATACAAATTTATATTTCCATTCTCTTTTATTTTTTGTGGGCTAATGCAATTTGAGAATACCGACCGCAGCTACCAAAATTCAACACTATCTAGTCTAAATGTAAGCCTTAAATAAGTGTTTTATGCCTTAACTCGCCCTTGTCATTTTTTATTGTCAATCATGCCAAGTTACCATGTGGTTTTGTCAAGAAAAGTTAAAGCTCAGCTTTATCCAATTATTTAGCATGAGAATAAAGCCAACTCCACAAAAGATAAAAAATTAAAGTAGAAGGATTTTACCAATTTTGTTTACATGGAAAGAAATCGAGGCTGGAAAAATAATGAAAACAGCAGAGAAAAACCTGCTAAAACAGCAGCAAACTGACTTGGGAGCCATGCAAAGGATGATATAATTTGGCATGTTTTTCTTGCTTTCATGCACTAGTGGCAAGGGCAAATTGATTCCTTTAGAGTGAGCTTCTATATGTGTAGATTTTAGAGACAAAGCAGGGTTTAAACTTTAGACAGCATTCGTTTAGAACAGATTGTGGCAGTGGATGACTTCACTCTTCCATCCTCTAGACTTTGGACCACTACCTCCACTGCAGGCAAGGAGATCGATGGCAGCATATCACTTGACTCACTATGATGCGATCAATCTCTTGGATAATATGTTATTTAGTATGATTATGCTTTCTTTTAGCTCTGTGAGCCTATAGGATGTGATTAATTAAGTTGTTTTTCAGTATTATGGTTGTTTATGGTGCACTTTTGGAACCTTCTTCACCTCAGGTGCAAATTCAATTCACTCGTTTCTGTTAATCTACTGTTACAAATTGTCTTTGGAGTTTGATCTCATCCACTCTTAATTTTATTTAAATCCATTCTCACTTGAGCACTTAGTGGCCGCTCAAGAGTGAATTTTTTGTGTGCTTATCAAATTGGAGTTTATGCAGATCAGTTCATTTGAGAACATCGTACAATCCTTAGGGACCCCCCCATGACTAGAAAAGCATTAGTCTAAATGGATATGCATCTAGCAATGAAAGGGTTAGATGGCCTATAATTATTAGGCAGGTCTGCTGGTGCAGATTTGTGTAATAACAGGCCTTAGGTGTGTGTCTATTTAAATTGTCTTTTTGTTATTTATATGCACTGCAATTGCACTATACTGGGATGTCTATATGTCAGAATGCGTTTGCACTTTATCTTGCGCCTTATGTTAGAATTTGTACTTTGTATGGATGACTTTCCTATGGTACAGATGGTTTATGGCCTGATTACAATGATGGGAGTTGGCCTCAATGTTGCAACGGACCTAGTTTCGATGAAAGCAAGGTTGTGTTATGACCTTAAAAACTTATATATACTGTCTTTGTTTTGATAACCCTATTGAATTTATTGCTGAAAATTTTGATAGATTGCCAGTCTGCATGGAGAACTTGAAAGGGACTGGCCATCCTTAAGCTGCAGCTCCCCAAGTGATTGTCATGGAAAAAGAGGTTCATTTTGGGAACATGAGGTGAACTCTACTTTCCTAGTAAAAAGAGAGCCTTGTAAATACATTCTTTAAATAATATTAACGCACCAACCATTGTGTGATGTATATTCATCAAATTATTTGATCTTTATGATGTTTTGAAGTTGTTTAGTTCTTTTTATTTGCTAACACCATTTTTGTACCTGTTGGGTGGTTGCGACATGATTGTCTGGTGGCGCAGTGGGGTATGTCCTTCCCATAAATGCAATTCTTTTTAAAGTAAAGATACACAGAAGTTCTTGCAGTCTGTAATCTGTGTCAGTGCTGTAACCAACTTTTAAACATCCCATTGGCATATTCATGAACACCTTTTGACGTATAGGGAGAATTTTTTTTATCCCTTTTTTGGGTTTATTAATGTTTGCTGCCACTTCTAATTGCTGGTTGCAGAGAAGCATGGAACCTGTGCATACCCTGTGATTCGAGATGAATATGGTTATTTTTCAACAACACTTCAACTTTATTCAAAGTACAACATCTTGGTTAGTATTTCAGATAATAAAGAATTTTCTTTTATTAGATACCTAAGCTCAACCTTTCTTCAGTTTTTAATTGCATGGTGAGTTCCATGTTAGTAAATGTTGTTATTTTACCCGAATGTGAATGGGGTTTTCTGATACATTATAAGGGTCTAGAGATTTCTAATTTTGTAGCAATACAAACATTTTGAATTTCCTATTCTAGGCAAAAACATGGGTTTATTTCAAAGCAAACCATTAGACATTTCTGTCTTCTAAATTATTTTTTGATCGTGTATTGGTAAAGTCCATGGCGTACAGTTATATTTGAAATACCTGGAGATTAACAAATAAGGAGGAGAAAAAATTAAACATGGACCATACCTTTCAGGAAATTATACATTAAATCAAGAATTCTTTTTTATTATATGCATCAAGAGAAATCAAGATGGAAGTTCTGGACAGGGTCTCTTCTTTTGCTGAATCAGAGTGCAAGCAATGGAGAATTATTCTTTTACTAAAATGGAACTCATTCAACATACACGTCATCATTTCTTAGGGAGTGTAATGTATGAATAAATTGATATTTCGTTAATCCATACACTATTAAGAGCTTAAATGAGAAAATTTCTTTGTCAAGCTAGCTTAACAACTTATTTATAATTTTATAAACCATTTTTGTCAATGAATATATAACATTTCCCCACTTTCTTTGGCCAGTCTATGTACATTAGTGTTTGTTTCCCTTTGGATAGATTTCAGATCTACAGGATGGTAATAGAGCCTTTCAAGTTCAAATAAAACATCAGATCCAAGTAATCAAAAAAATTGAAGCTCAAATGTCAATTATTCTGGCATGGGCAACCCATTGCATGATCAACTTTTAGGATTTGTATTAGTCTTTTGTAAAGCACCACTTAATGAAGGTTTTCTATTATCTCTAAGCTATCCCAAAAATATAATAGAATAAATAGGAAGTGATATGCATTCCTTTTCACTCCAGGTTCCTTGAATGTGATTTAGATAGGGTAATCGCTGTGTTTTTTTTCTCACTGTGCCGGAAGGCACTTTCTACATTCCAGTATGAAGATATGTGATTCCTTCTGTGCTCAACATGTAGTTGATGCATGGAATTTAATAAAATATTAATAGCAAAAAATTTCAATGTCGGCCATAAATAAAATATTCCAATGTCCACCTCAAGTAAAATAATTTTATATCAACTTTATATAGAAAGAGTATGCAGAGATAAATTAATTTGAAGTAAAAAATTTCTTATTCCGCAAATACATGCTTTCTACTTCCTAGTATGACGGAGATGTGTAATTTCTTCATTACTTAATTGGAGTTGATGTTGATCTTATGCTTATACTAAAAAGGGGGGTGAATCAGTATAGGATTCTTTTTTTAATTTTAAATGAACATTCATCAATCATTTATTAACTTCAAAACATTAAATTCATGTAAACTCAAATCACAGTACATTGATTTTAATGCAGAAACCATTGCAGGAGAAAAGTAAAACCACAAAAAATTATCTTTATAAATGTCTATAGGCACCAAGCTACTATTAGAAAGCTTTGTAGGCACCAACCTGTTGGAGACACCAATCTCCTTAGCTGAGCACCAACTTAGAAAGATAATGTGTAGGTACCAACCTATCGGAAACACCAATCTTCTTGGCTAAGCACCAACTTAGCAAAACCTGTATAGGCACCAACCTAAGGTCTTCATACACAGAATACTTCTGACTTCACTTGCATGCTTCATACTTCATGCATTTCACAAAATCATCATACCCTTAACTTTCATGCTTCAACGCCTCTCCTTGCTTCATACCACAGCCACAGCGTCAAACCCTAGTAAAAAAAACCTTCATGCCCTAGCGAACCTCATAGTATCATTCCCCAGAATATAATCCTAGACTAGTGCACTTCACAGCATTACAACCCCGAAACAATGCTCTTCACAGCATCATAGACCTTAGTCCTTCATAGCACACCCTTAACACTCCAAGAAAATTCCTTAGACTCCTCTTGTGCACCTTTAAACCCTAAGAATACTACCCAACTCCTCTTGTGCATCTCAAATCTCTTTTGTGCCCTTGTACTTGATCTTCTTGCTTGGATACACTTCAAATGCACTCATCTATCCTTTATTTATATTGTTTTTGCATTCACTTATGGGGCTGACTTGTAAAACTCACTAAGTTGCCCTGTACTTTCTAGCTAGGCCAACCTGACAGAATCTTTCATATCTCCTCATTCCTATGAGTTAGAAGGAGTGCTAGATATCGTTTGAAAGGTCTTAGAATAAGCTTTTTAACCATACACCCTATGCTCCCATTTGAGATATGTCTTTAGAGTGTTAAAGGGCTTCAATGATAGGGTATCCAAACTGGGCATCAAAAGTCCAAAAACAATATTTCCAACAATTTCCATCTTGCAATCTCTATCTTGGATATCTATAGTTTTCCCATGTCTTTGACATCAATGACAACAATATTTTCAACAATCTCCCCCTTTGTCATGGATGGCAACCCTTAGTCAATTTTGCAACAACACTGTAGTACTATCTCTGTCTGCAACTCTCCTTGTATTTGCAATTCCTTTGTTTGCAACTTCTCCTCTTTTGACATCAGTGGCAAAGGGATACTCCCCATGGGCTTGTGCTCCCCTCTACTGATGAGATGAGAGGGATATCACTCCCAACTTCTGTTTGAGATATTCAAATGTTTCTCTAGGAAGGGGTTTGTGTTGAATGGAGTTAGTGAGCAAGGGTTCTGCCTAGTCTATGATGCTTAGACTAGCAAAGGGACCCACAAATTTCAACTGTTGTAGATTTTAATTATTTCCTATTTATTGACTTAGGAAAAAATTATTTTTCCAAATTCATATTATAATTTGATCTCAGCCTAATGTTAAAAAGTATTCTTAGCCTTTGGGATTGCTAAGTGGGGCCCAGGTCGAGTTATGAAGGGGGATAAGCAAGCTGGTGGACAAATCAACTTGGGCATTTGAATTGTGTATGTTCTTCTCAACATTTGTAGCCAATGTGTTCAGTGATCAGGACACTCAGACCAATGTAGAGAGGTCAAGGAAAAGAGGTATTCAACTCATATTTCCAGCCAAGCAATTCCTCAGCCAGACTGAGTTCGTTTGCATAGAAGGGCCGCGCAGAGGGTCTTATGAATCCATATGGATTTTGTACAATGCGCAGGCAAAGAGGGCTATGAGGGCAAGGCACAATCCAGTTTGGGCGTTGAGGGGTTTTCAGAGGTTGTTGAGTGAAAGGGAAGTTTTCCCTCATCATTGTAATTTTTTGAATAGAGCAATTGCTGAAAAAGAAATAAAGAACACACACATTGTAGGTTTTTCCTAGTTGGAGTTTCCTGGGTAACTTCTGGTGTTATGTGTTTTTTAATGTGCTTGTGTCTTCAATGATTTATTTTCTATTGTGAATGTTTAGTTAGAATACTCAATATATTTGGTGAATGCATCTGAAAGTTTCAGTTCTAGTTTCTTTCATTTTTGAAAATTCATTAAATTAGTTGCTGGGTATTTAAAATCTAACATGGTATCAGAGCTCAGCCTCTGATTGAAGACTAGAACATAAGTATTTACTTCCTCAGGAGCGGGTTAAAGGTAGCAAAGGCACAATTTACCAGTCAGGACCAGTGTTGGGATTTTCCCAAAACAGCTCAGCACTAAGGTTTTTTTGAGCAGTTCAAACAAGAGCATGGCGTAATTGGGGTTGAGGTTTGAGGACCGCCTAGATGGGGCCTCAAATTTCTGTTCTTGGGGGGAGAAGATTTGTTTACTACTGGAGGAGCAAGGAGTTTGGGAGTTCATGGACAATCCACCAACCCAACTAGGTGACCCTCAGCAACTGGCTCAGCACAGCAAGAAAGATGCGAAAGCTAGAAGAATTATCCTTGAGGGAGTCAAGGACCACATCATACCTCACCTGTCCGGGAAGAAGACCGCTCAGGCCATGTGGACAGCCATCATAGGGTTGTACCAAGGTTCGAGTGAGGCTAGGAAACTAGTACTCAAGGACAAACTCAGAAACATCAAGATGGCGAAGTTTGAGTCTGTGGTCTCATACCTTACCAGGTTCACTCAAGTGAGGGACAAACTATATGGAGTTGGGGAGACAGTCTCAGATAGAGACCTTGTTAGCTTTGTGTTGTTGGGTTTTTCCGAGTCATGGGAAAACTTCATTGACGCATTGAGTGGCAGAGAAAAGCTTCTAGATTGGGAGAAACTATGGGGTGACTGTGTCCAACAAGAGATTCAAAGGCAGGCCAAAGCTAGGTCTCACATAAAGACAGAGGAAGAGGAGAACTTTGCCCTAACTGGCAAAGAGGGCAAGGCCAAGGGCAAGAAAGGTGCTGGAGGGGCCGAGTCCGGCACTAGAGGCGAGAAGAAGAAGGATCGGCACTAGAGGCGAGAAGAAGAAGGATCTTAGCCGAATAAAGTGCTTCTCATGCCACCAAGTTCCCAAATAGGAAGAAAGGGTCTAAGAAGGGCCATGTTGCAGCATTAGCAGAGGTGGATGAGTTCTCTTCTCACTTTGAGAAGGAGTTCTCACTTATAGCTTGCATGGAAATTTCAGTGGGTAGTAGCGTGTGGTATATTGACAGCGGAGTTTCCTGTGATATGACTGAGAAAAAGGAGTATTTCAGCCAGTTGACCTAGAAGGACATGTAGGTCCATATAGAATTGGGAGATGATGGAAGGTACCTAGCCAAGGGCGTGGGTAATTTCAAGTTTGAGAGGGAGTCTGGGAACCCTCTCTACTTCAGAGATGTCCTTTACGTCCCAGGATTGAAGAAAAATTTTGTTTCAATCTTAGCTCTAGAAGGTAAGGGTTATGAGGTTATCTTTAGTAGAGGAAAGGCCTTTGTAAAGCCTTCCAACTCTGAAGCAGCCAAGCAAATTGGAGTTAGGGTGAAGAACCTCTACAGGCTTCAGTTTGAGACAACCGCAACCTTGAGCAACAGAGGAGGCAGTGAGTAGGGTCATGAACTTGGGGAGCTTTGGCATAGGTGTATGGGTCACTTACACCATGGAGCGCTAAAGATTCTTAGGGAGATAGCCATAGGACTGCTAGAGTGCAATGTTGACCAACATGACATGTGCAAGGGTTGCACACTTGGTAAGTATGCCAAGACATCCTACCCCACCAGAGACAACATGGCCAAGAGCATCATGGAGCTGGTTCATTTGGATGTCTATGGCCCATTTTCCTCCCCATCCCTTATGGGATACATATATTATGTCACTCTTATAGATGACCACTCGAGAAAGACTTGAATCTTCTTCATGAAGAAGAAAGATGAAGTCTTCTCAAAATTTGTGGAGTTCTAAGCCTTGGCAGAGAACCATCCATGTAAAAATATTAAGGCGCTGAGGTTAGACAATGGTGGGGAGTACATCTCCAATGCCTTCAGGGACTTATGTGTCAAGGAGGGCATCAGGAGGGAGCTCACCACACCCTATAATAGAATGGGGTGGCTGAGCGCAAGAACCAAAGCATTGTTGGAGCAACTAAAGCCATGTTGCATGATCTGTGACTACCCATGTTCCTTTGGGCATAAGCATGCAACACATCAGTTTTTCTGCAGAACATGAGTCCACATAGGGTGCTAGGAAAAGTCACATCAGAGGAGGATTTCATAGGCAAGAACCTTGATGTATATCACTTCTGGATTTTTGGTATTCTTGTCTACTGCCATGTGCCTTCTGAGAACTAGAAGAAGCTGGAACCCACGATAGAGAATGACATTATTGTAGGCTACAACAAGACGTCAAAGGTGTACAGGGTATATGTCCCAACACTCAAGAAGGCCATGATCAGGCGTGCCGTGAGGTTTGAGGAGGAAAGGGCTCTCAGGAAGTCCTTAGAGTGTGAGCAAGATATAGCACAAGAGGAGGAGCAATAGGCTCCCAAGCGGGAGACTCAGCGAGTTCCATAGATTCAGTCACAGCCAGTTGTTGGGCAGGTCGAGCAACATGTAAATGAGGAGTCAATGTAGGACCAAGAGAAGAGAGCAGAGCGAGTGGAGCCCACTTAGCAGTGACTCCCAACACAGGGAGAGGACGAGCCAAGCGGTCAAATCAGTTGATTAGGGAGGCTAATGAGAGAGTTGGAGTCCCTAGTGTTGGAATTTGGATAGCTCAGAAGGTATTTCCGAGTGGAGAAAACCTCTCAAAAGGGAGTTGGTTGGGCAGGTTACCCAAGTGGTTGGGATTTGGACCCAAAGTTGTGGGTTTGGACCTAAGATAATCAATCGTTTATTCTAATTTGTGTTTGCATTGTTAAAAGTATAAATAAGAGGCCAAAGGAGAGGCCTAGAAAAAAAGTATAAATATGAAGCCAAAGGAGAGGCCTAGACAGAAAAGGACTTTCACTTGTGGAGAGAGGGAGGTTAAAGGGCCTAGCCGCAAATCTTCCTTAGAGGAGCCGCAATAGCAAGGAGGCCTAGTTTCTCCATGATTTAGTTAGCTAAAGGAGCCACTATCAAAAGGGAGGAGGTCGAGTAGGAGGATCTAGCCACAGTGTTGGAATGTCAGATCTACAAGAATAAAGTCAGATATGAGTACTAGAAGGTCAAATCTACAAGCAGAAAGTCAAATAAAGAACTGGAAGGTCAGAACTGTAAGAAGAAAGTCAGATCTGAGTGCTTATAAGAAGAAAGTCAAATCTGAGTGTTAGACAGTTAGATCTACAAGAAGAAAGTCAGATTTGAGTGCTGGGAGCTTAGATCTGCGAGAAGAAAGTTAGATCTAAGTGCTGGAAGGTCAAATCTGCAAGAAGAAAGTCATATCTGAGTGCTGGAGGGTCAGATCTACAAGAAGAAACTCAGATATGTGATTTGAAGAAGCAAATCTAGTAGATTGAGAAGCTGTAGCATGATTGCAAAAGGACTGGTTGCCAAGGACAACAACAACCAAAGGACCTTGAGATGACGACACTAGCTCATGTATGCATTTGATTTTTTGGGCAGATCGTAGATCTGATGGAATAGATCTCAAGCCCTAAGTTTTGTATACTATGTATACTAGTTGTATTAGAGATCTAAAGGGCCATGATCTATGGTATAGGCACCCTAATGATTCTTTTGTTAATGGACTAATAAAGGTCAAGATTTGGGCCAATATCTCTTGTGTACTGTTATTGTTTCATGGTTGTTACATTTCCACTATGCAAATTTGTCCATAGTTGAGCACTTCTAGTGTGTTTGTGTGCTTGTCTAGCCATAAATCAAACCTAGGGTGCCAAGAAAATTTAACATGGTATTAGAGATACTTTGAAGAGCATGTGGATCAGAGTGTGCACAAGAAAGCAGAGCAAGCCAGTGGAGGTTGTGTAGGCTCGGAGGGAGTCTAGCTTCAAAGGGAGACTACGAAGGAATGTTAGCCACCCAACGAAAGTCTGAATCTTTAGGTTCAAGCTAGAGAGTGAAGTTTTCAGCCCATGCAAGGACAGTCACAAACCATGCGAGAACACTCATAGTCGTGCAAGGAAAAGTCATGTTGCATGCAAGGGCAGTCATGCACCATGCAAGATAAAGCTTGGCCAAGTACAAAAGAAGACGTGGCACATGCGAGGACATATGTGGCTACATAAGGGAAAGTTATGACTCGTGCGAGGACAATCATGGGTATGCAAGGAAAGTCATGGCGCTGAAGATTTCAAAGTGTGAAGGAAATGCCTTCTTAACTAAGAGGGAGTGTTGGAATTTGGGTAGCTCAGAAGGTATTTTCGAGTGGAGAAAACACACCAAAAGGGAGTTAGTTACTCAAGTGGTTGGGTTTGGACCCAAAGTTGTGGGTTTGGACCTAAGATATTTAATTGTTTGTTCTAATTTGTGTTTGAGCTGTTAAATGAGTGTTTCTTGATGGATAAGGAAAACCCCCAAGTCACTCACACTAAAAGTATAAATAAGAGGCCTAGACACACAAGTGGAGAAGGGCTTTCACTTGTGGAGAGAGGCTAAAGGAACTAGCCACAGTAGCAAGGAGGCTAGTTTTTCCATGATCTGGTTAGCTAAAGGAGCCGGTGCCAAAAGGGATTAGAAGGATCTAGCTGTAGTGTTGGAAGGTCGGATCTGCAAGAAGAAGGACAGATTTGAGTGGTGGGTGGTCAGATCTGCAAGACAAAAGTCAGATTTGAGTGTTGGAGGGTCAAATCTGCAAGAAGTAGGTCATATGTGAGTGCTGGACGGTCAAATCTGCAAGAAGAAAGTCAAGTTTGAGTGTTGGAAGGTCAGATTTGTAAGAGGAAAGTCAAATTTGAGTGCTAGAAGGTCAAATCTGCAAGAAGAAAGTTAGATTTGAGTGTGTGCAAGAAGAAAGTCAGATTTGTTATCTGAAGAAGCAGATTTAGCAGATTGAGAAGTTGTAGCGTGATTGTAGAAGGACCAGTTCCCATGGACAACAACAATCCAAGGACCTTGAGCTAAAGGCACTAGCTCAGGCATGCATTTGACTTTTTGGGCAGATTGTAGATTTGATGGAATATCATTTCAAGACCTAAGTTTTGTATAGTATGTATACTAGTTGTTTCAAAGATCTAAAGTGCCATGGTCCTGATATGGGAGCTGTAATGATTCTTTTATTAATGGACTAATAAAGGTCGAGATTTGGGCCATATAAATATGTGTACTTAATTGATTTCACTGTTGTTAATTTCTGTTGTGCAAAGTGCTTTTAGTTGAGTACCTTTAGTATGTTTATGATCAATTCTAGACATAGGCCAGATCTGGGGTACAAGGAAAATTCGACACCTAGCTCCACATTCAGAAAGAGTTGACAACCATAGAGGTATACGAGGTATGTGGCACTGATGACTGAGTTGCTAGACTCAAAACCTTCTTGTTACAGGGAGGCAACCTCTTAGCAGGCATGGCGAGATGCCATGGTGGAGGAGTATTCCTCCATCATAAAGAATGAGGTCTGGGAGGTAGTGCCATGATCGGTTGGAAAATTAGTGGTTGGATCGTGCTGGGTCTATAAGATCAAGCATGGAGCTAACGGGAGTGTGGAGAAGTACAAGGCTAGATTTGTGGCCAAAGGGTTCTCTCAGGTTGAGGGGATAGACTACGATGAGACATTTGCACCTGTGGCCCGATACTCATCCATTAGAACCATATTAGAAATTGCAGCATAGATGGGGTGGAAGGTCCACCAAATGAACGTAATGTTTGCCTTCCTTAATTGAGTTATTGAGGAAGAGATATATGTTGAGCAACCTAAGGGGTTTGAGACTTTTTGCAGACACACCCATGTATGCATGTTGAATAGAACCCTATATGGGCTCATGCAGGCACCGAGGGCATGGTATGCCCAGATAGACAACTATCTTTTGGGATTGGGCTTCACTAAGAGTGAAGCGGACCCCAACCTGTACTACATTGTGGTTGGAGGTCTTTCGTTCATTCTAGTGCTGTATGTAGATAACCTGATATTGACAGGAGTAGGCAACCTGATCGATGAATGCAAGAGAGATCTTGCGAAGGAGTTTGAGATGAAGGATTTAGGGTTGATGCACTATTTCCTTAGGTTGGAGGTATGGCAAGGTGATGGGGAGATCTTCTTGTGATAGGGCAAGTACACGCTGGAGATTCTCAGGAGGTTCCACATGCAGGATTGCAGACCCGTGACCAAACTGGAGGAAGGTGGGTGCTACCAAAGCAAAGCTAAGTTGATGTCACACTTTACAAGCAGCTTATAGGGTCGTTGATGTATCTGGTGAATGCATGACCCAACATTGTTAGTTTTTTATGGATATGTAGCATCAGACAAGTGTTCTAGTCTAAGATGATGCTAAGAGCCCGAGGAATACTAGATCTCCAAAACCCAAAAAAGGTTTTGCGAGATAAGCTTGGGAAACACCTTAATTAAATTAATTTGCCATAATTAAAATATTTCCTAAGTCTAACTTAGGAAAAGTGGTAAATTAAAGTTAATTAATTAAGGATGTTCGAGATTGCTCTAGAGACTTCTATTGATGAAGTCTAATTGATCTTAGCCGTCGATGGAGATTTAATCATGGTCATTGAGACTCCAACGAGAGATTATAAGAGCAGGTCGAAGGGCTTGGAGAAAGCATCAGTGTGATCATTGTGAGCAAGGCAGATCGAGCTACCTAGTTCGCAGTTTTCAGTGAGGGCGCAGTTTGAGCCAGGGAAAGAGCATTAGAGAGAGGAGGCAACAGAGATTTGGGAGTAGCAGGATTTTGGAGAGTTTCCTAGTGATTTTCCAGTGTCGTAGTGACAAGGGAAGGCAGGCCAAATTATTTGCAGAGAGGGTCGCTACAGCTAGTGCGAATAGCCAGAAACCCCAGCGCGAGTTGTTGGAAGAACAGTTCAGTAGCCAGAGGTCGGATTAGTGCCCGGAAGGCAGAGCGAATTCATTCTAGGGCAGTGGGAGGCATGACGACTCATCCAGATTAAAATTCCAGCCTGTATGAAATTCCCGTTAGCCAACAGTGCGCATTTCAGGTGGTTAGTGCAGGGAGTGCGAGTAGGCCAAAGGAGCCGAGTTGATTGCAGAGGGGGATATTTTATCTCCAGATTTTTGCCAGTGTATTTCCAGAGGATAGCAAGTTAGGCGTCGAGTTGTAAATCTCTCAAATTGCTACATAATAAAAATAAACCCTCATATGTTGCACCAGTTTTCCCTTCAGGGATTTTCTGGGGATGTTTAGTCCAAAATAACAGTGTCAATTTTATTGTGTGTGCACATCTATTTCTCAGTTCCTTTTTTATTTCCACAACGTATTTTTATTAGTGAAGAATTACAGTGTGGTTTATTCGTTATTTTCCGTTAATAATTTAACAGAAGACAAATAAACTGTTAAGTTAGGAGAATAATACTCAGTTGCTGTAGTTCAAGGAATTTTCACGTGGTATCAGAGCATTGTTGATCAGATTAGAGGCTCAAAGGTGAAAGAAAGAGAGATCGTGTAGTTTTAGAGGGAGATCTAAAGCATTAATTTCCAGATCTGTGCAGTCTAGCAAGGCAGTGCGAATTGCTGGGGCGGGAAAATCAATTTTTAGTTCAGAGTAAAAGAAAAGTTCGAGTTGCCTAAGAAGCGGTAGAAGCAGGCAATGTGGTTGCCGAGAAGAGATTCTGGAGAGCAGATAAGCTAATTTGCAGAGTAGATTTGGGTGCCGAGATTTACAGCAAGGGTTTGCAGTTGCAGATCTACGCAGGGCATGAAAAGAAAAGCACACAAGCATAATTTCTACTTTATTTCTCAGAGGGTTTCCAGTTTTCCAGCTGCAGGAAAGGAGGTTGTGATTACTAGCAGCAGAAGGCCATATTAGACTTGTTAGTCTAGCCAATACGAGTTTCAGGGCTAGCAGTGTGTGTGCCAGATTCCGGAGGACTTCCTGGAGGTAGAGGGAGTTACCCAGTAGAAGTAGCAAGTAGTACGAAATCCGGGAAGTGTTAGGATATTTCGACACATAGGGAATAGTTAAGTAGAACTTGGTCTAGTGTATTAGTTAGGTAAAGTGTGTTTCTTTACTATGTACTTCTTGTAACTTACAATCTGACGGTCACAATATGTTCTAGACATGAAGTCATCCGACAGTTCATTCTCTCCTCGGTATTACCGACACTTGATCTGTGGCTTAACACCCGATAGGTCCATGATCTCTATTTAAAGAGCATGGAGGGTCGTTTGTAAGGTGACTGTTCATGAGAGAAGCTTATGTAAATTTTCTTTCTTTTACATTAATAAATTGCTTCAAGTGGCCGTGTTGGCTCAGGTTGTGGACTGTTTCCCTCTTTGAGGGTTTTAACCACGTCAAGAATATTGGTGTACCGATCTGTGATCTGTTTGTGAGCGGTGTCCTTTGGTGTTCTATCTAAGGAACTTACCCTGTAAATTCATACATGGTATTAGAGCTATTCGAGGGTTGCATCTGTTGGTGATCTAAATCTGAAGCCGATACAATTGTATCCGACTATCATTTCCTAGATCTACTGTTTCTGACCGCTTTCAGGCCGGGAGGACTGCTTTATTGTGTTAGGAGCATCTATTCCAGTGAGGAACCCCTTTCATTTCACGCGAAAAGGTTTTTGGTAGCCCTAGCTACGTCATTTTTAAGATCTGGAGGTATACAGTCTTTATTTGCAGTTACAATTATTTATCTCCCTATTTATTTTGGTTTAAAGTCCTCTATAATTTTTTTTATTACGGATCTATACCTTTCATTTCTGCGTATGCTCTTTGCTCCGCGACTTCGTGCAATTTGGGCAAACCAGAAACAGAAAGAAATGATTTTTCTCATGCGTATGCTCTTTTCCGCTGCGCCTTAGTGTGATCTCGGAAAATCATAAACATTGAGGAAAATATTTAGTTTCCGACCAAATCTAACTTTAAGCCGTAAGACTTTGATTTCTTTTGCATGTTCGTTTGGGTTGTGTGGTTTTTTTTTGTTTTGTAGGAAAAAAGAGGTTTTTCAAGTAAGCACGCACTCCAAAGTTTCACTTAAAAAAAAAAAACCCTCCTCTCCAAAAATTACTAACCTTTTAAACTAGCTCACTTGGTCCAAAGTTACTTTATGAAAATAGAGGTCTTGGGTTCAAGTCTTTCTTTTTGTTGAGTTACTTCTTCAAAAAGCACATGTAACTTATGTTTTAAAGTTACTTTATGTAAAAGTGTTCTCACCCATTATAAAAAATGAGTCACTTATAATTCCGAAGTCACTTTATCTTTTATTTAAGTTATAATTTGGTGGGTAGTTCATAAAAGACCATTGTAAAAGTAACTTTCACTTATTTATAAAAGTGGGTCACATAAAGTAATTTTTTTTTTAAAAGTGTGCTAATTAAAATAAATTTGGAAAGGGGGGCGGGGAATTTTTTTTAAATATAACATTATCATTCACTTCCCAACATTCACGTAGTTCGTCGGCATCTTCAACAACTTTTCTTCAAAAAGCCATAACTTCTTCATCCGGAAGCCATTTTCAGAGCCATTTTTTTTTAGTCGGCCTAATTTTTCAAGATCTTTCCATTGGAGCACTTAGTTTCAACATCTTCAAGTTCAGTTTCTTTTAAAATGGAAAGTCCATGCCTAGCTATTCTTGACAACACCAACTACTTCCAATGGTTATCCTACATAGAATAGCCTCAGGCCAAGAATCTAAACCTAAAGACGAAGATAAGGTAGCTAAATGGGAAAATAAGCAAGATCAATCACGTGGGTTGATAGGGATGTCTATTTCTCCAAACCTTAGATTCCATATCGCAAAACTTGATACCCCTGATGAAGTAATGAAACAACTCAATAAAGTTTTTGGAATAAAAAATGAAATTAGAGCCCATCAACTCGAAAATGAGTTGCTTACGTTAGACCCCAATAATTTTTCTTCCATTGAAGATTTTTTGTCTAAGTTCAAGACCCTTAGACTTCTCTTGGCAGGTGTTAAGATTAAGAAAGAAGATGGTAGCCTTATCTATTCCATTCTTACTAAGTTAGGACCATCCTACTCTGTGTTTGTTTCCACCTTCCATTCTACTAGAGAAGCCTTTATTTCTCAAGGACAAGCCTACAAGTTCCCCTCTTTTAATGCCTTTTGTGATTCTTTAATAAGATAACAAGAAAAACTCTTACATCTTGGTCTTCTTAATACTGGAAACTCTTCTAAGAAAGCCTTAGGAGCCCAACAACAACCAAATTCAAAGAATCCTAAGAAGCAACATCCTAAAAAGAATGGTCCTAAACCAAACAAGGGTCCTAAGCAATTTCAGTCTCAAAATGAAAAATCAATTCAACAAAATGATAAGGCAAATAAAAACAAAGTGAAGAAGACTGATAGACAATGCAACTTTTGTAATCGTGATGGACACTTAGAATCCAAATGCTTTAAGATGATAGAAGCCTTAGAAGTAGCAATGAAGAAGCATAACATCCATTTGGAGCACTCTTCAACTTCATGTTCAGGAATAACACTTTCTACATGTGGTTGTCAAGCATCTCGGTCTGGTTATGCACTAAATGTATCTTCTTCTTCTCATTCTCATGAGTGGCTCATTGATTCTGGAGCTTCTTATCACATGGTCAAAAACAAAGCCATGTTTTCTTCTTTAAATGATTGTAACACCAAAAATATATATGTCGGTGATGATAGTTCTCTTAGTGTTGTAGGGACTGAAACTATTCATCTAGACAATGGTCAATTTAATGATGTTTTATGTGTTCCTACTTTATCCTGCAACCTTCTATCTATATATTAGATAACCCATTCAGGTGAAGGTAAAATCATTGAATTTTCACCTCATGATGTTGTAATTAAGGACCTAAGAAATCCTAGATAGATTTTAGCTACTGGCATTGCTGATGATTCTACAAGGTTGTATAAGTTTAACAACTTTGGATCATCAACACTTTCCTCGGTATTTGTTGCTCATAATGATGAACTGAGAAAACTTTGGCATGAGCGATTTGGTCACTTAAACTATTGCTCCTTTCAAAATCTATGTAAAGAAAATATGGTAACAGGTCTTCCTATGGTATCTTGTAGAGATGGTGTTTGTTCTGGATGTGTACTCGGAAAACATCATCGAGAAAGTTTTGAAAAATGTGCCTCTTGGCACGCCTCAACCCTTTTACAGCTTGTGCATAGTGATTTATGTGGTCCACTTCCAGTTGTTTCATTCTTTGGCTACAAGTATTTATTAACTTTCATTGATGATTTCTCTGGATGCACTTAGGTATACTTCTTAAAACTCAAGAGTGAAGTCTTTAACATGTTCTTGGCTTTTAAGGCCTTTGTTGAGAAATAATCTGGACATCAATTTCTTAAGCTAAGATCTGATAATGGTGGAGAATATGTTAACAACAAAGTCATCAGCTTTTGCGCTGAGAATGGAATTCAATTGCAACATACTGTTCCATATACTCCACAACAAAATGGTGTAGCTGAAAGGAAGAATTGCACCTTAAAAGAAATGGCTAATTGTATGCTTCAATTTAAAGGACTTAGTCTTAAATTTTGGGCAGAAGCAATTAACTGTGCAAATTACATTGTAAATCGCACTGCTACTAAGGTTTTAAAGAATATCACTCCAAAAGAAGCATGGAGCTCAATTAAACCAGATGTAAGTCACTTTTGTGTTTTTGGAAGTGAAGCATGGGCCCATATTCCAAATGAGAAACATAAAGCCTTAGAACCTAAAAGTGAAACATGTATTTTTGTTGGATATTTTGAAGATGTCAAAAGATATAGACTGCTTCAACCTAAATCCAAAAATGTTATCATTAGAAGAGACGTAAAGTTTGCTGAAAATATATCGGCCTACGAGCCTAGTTCAACGGATGTGCCACCTCTCTTTATCCCTTCTACTTCTGAAAATATTTCTTCTTTAGATGATGACAGCGAAGATGACAATCCTCCCCTGCCTTCTTGGGATCCTCCTTCAGCTCCTCATCTTCCAAAATGGGTCCGTGCTACTCGGGATGCAACAGGTGCTCTTGTAGGTGATCCTATAGATCATTGTCATACATGTTCTCAGTTCGATAGAGCCTCTTCTTTACTGGCTCAAGCTTCAACGAATTATGATCCTGACACCTTTGCAGAAGCTTTAGGCCATCCAGCTTGGGACGCAGCTATGAATGAAGAATATCATTCGCTATTGGCAAATGATACATGGGACCTTGTTCCTCTTCTAAAGGGACGAAAACTTGTTAGATGCAAATGGGTTTACAGAACTAAGTTTAGACCAGATGGAAAAGTTGATAAACATAAAGCTCGTCTTGTTGCTAAGGGTTTTTCACAAGTTGAAGGCATTGACTATACTGAAAGCTTCTCCCCTGTTGCCAAAATGAACTCTATTCGCCTTGTTCTTCCCCTTGCTGCCTCTTTCAAATGGGAAGTCCATTAGATGGATTTTAAATCCGCCTTCTTGCATGGGGACTTGCATGAAGAAATCTATATGGAACAATCTCCTGGATTTATACAAACAGAGTCCAGCCTTGTATGTCGGCTTAAGAAATCTCTTTATGGTCTCAAGCAAGCCCCTCGGGCTTGGTATGCCAAAATGGATAGCTTTCTTTTAGATACTGGCATTTCTAGGTGTCATTCTGACAATACTGTCTACGCTAAGAAAGTGGGTAAGTCTCTTACCATTCTTGTTCTTTATGTTGATGATCTTATCCTTACTGGTAGTGATCCCAACCTTATAAACCATGTGAAGTCTAGCTTTAAAAAGCAGTTTGAAATGACCGACTTAGGACACTTCCATTATTTTCTTGGTCTTCAATTCTTGCAATCCAAAGAAGGTATTTCCCTTTCCTAGTCCAAGTATGCAAGTGATCTTCTACGCCACTTTCACATGGAAGACTGTAAGCCAACCCCTTCTCCCTTTCAGTTTGGAGCCAAACTTTCAGTCACTTGTACTTCCCCTGAAGTTGATGCTACCTTATATCGTCAGCTTGTTGGAAGACTTTTGTATCTGACTCATAACCGTCCTGACATTTCCTTTGATGTTGGCCTTATTGCTCGGTTTATGCAAAACCCACATGAAATTCATTGGAAAGAAACTAAAAGAATACTTTGTTATGTTCGAGGTACATTTCAGTTTGGGATTCATTACAGTGCAGAAGCATCTCCTCTATTGGTTGGTTTCACTGATTCTGATTGGGCTGGTGACCCTGATGATCGAAAGTCTACTGCAGGTTATGTATTCACTCTTGGTTCTGGACCTATTACATGGGCTTGCAAGAAACAAAGTGCCATTTCTCTTTCTTCAGCAGAAGCAGAGTATCATGGCGCCGTAGAAGCTAGTAAGGAAGCCATGTGGCTTCGTTAGAACCTCTCAGAGTTTGGTTTTCAGCAGCAGCATCTGTCTACACTTTGGTTTGATAATCAAAGTGCCATTCAACTATGCAAAGATCCAATCCAACATCAGTGCAACAAACACATTGAACTACACATGCACTTCATCAGAAAGATCATTCATGACCATGTTCTTGAAGTGCAATATTGTTCAACCGATGATCAAGTTGTAGATTTCTTTACAAAGGCTCTCACAGAGGCAAAGTTTACTAAACTTCGATTCATGGTTGGAGTTCAGGAAGTTGTCACTAAGGGGGGATAGGCTCTAATGCCTCATTCCTTTTCCTATTGTGTCATCTTTGTACATCCTTCAATCCTATCCCAAGTTGTTCTTAAGGGGGATGTTAGGATATTCCGACACATAGGAAATAGTTAAGTATAACTTAGTTTAGTGTATAGTTAGGTAAAGTGTGTTTCTTTACTATGCACTTTTTGTAACTTACAATCCAACGATCACGATATGTTCTAGACATGAAGTGATCCGACGATTCATTTTCTCCTCGGTATTACCGACACTTGATCCATGGCTTAACACCTAATTGGTCCATGATCTCTATTTAAAGAGCATGGAGGGTCATTTGTAAGGTGACCGTTCATGGGAGAAGCTTATGTAAATTTTCTTTCTTTTACACTAATAAATTGCCTGAAGTGGCTGCGTTGGCTCAAGCCGTGAACTGCTTCCCTCCTTAAGGGTTTTAACCACATCAAGAATACTAGTGACACCAGAGATAAGAGAAGAAGCAGATCTGTGCATTCCAGGGGGAGTGCGTGTAGCGGAGAGGAGGCCGAGTTGTCGGAAGGAGGAGATTTTGAGCGTATAATTCTCTAGTTATTTGAGTTTCGCAGAGATCGTTGCAACAAAACTTAGAGATTAGGACAGACTTGACGGAGCCTCAAACTTGGCTTCTGAAAGGCCATGATTTTTTTCCTTTTGGATGAGCATGGTCTAAAGGAGTTCCTGATAATAGTTGTAGTTGACAGACCCTATCCAGTATCTTGATTACAAGAAGGATATGGCCAAAGCAAAGAGGATGGTCCTAAACGGGGTTCGGGATCACATTGTCCCGCATGTTGCAGACAAGAATACAACAAAGGAAATGTGGGAGGCCATTGTGAAGCTATAATAGGATCCATCTGAGAATCAGAAAATGATTCTCAAGGAGAAGCTGAGGAAAACAAAGATGCAGAAGGGTGAGAACGTCACTTCCTATCTCACCAGAATTCAGGGAGTCCTTGATGAACTTGCAGCTGTTGGAGAGAAACCAACAGATAGGGAACTGGTGTGAACGACTCTGAACAGGTTTACCAAGGAATGTCAAACCTTTGTTCAGGGAATCACTGGACGAGATAAGCTACCAAATTGGGAATGCATGTGGAGTGACTTCACTCAGGAGGAGCTAAGGCTCAGTCTCACAGATGGAGTTACCAGCAACAGTAGAAGGGATCGAAGGTGGAGAAGGAAGAAGAAAATGTAGCCCTTCCAAGTAAGGGAAAGATGAATAAAGGTCCTAGTCAGGGTCAAGACTCAGAGGGAGAGAAGAAGAAGAAGGACCTTTCAAAGGTCAAGTGCTTTGGATGTGGTGAATTTGGTCACTACGTCACCCAATATCCAAAGAGAAAGAAGGAAAAGAAGGGGCAACAGACATCAACTTTGGCAAAGGTCTATGAGTTGACCTCCAGATTGGAGGAATTTGCATTGATAGCCGCAATACCTATAGAAGGAGGGGGAGCATGATGCTTCAGATAACCAGTACGGGCAAGGTCCATGGGAGAGCAGCAGGAAGTCTAGATCAGATCCAGTCGTTGTTCACATGGATCAGTTCCTTTGCTATGGGAGCCCCACAGTATTTTAGTAGAAGGAGGATTGAGGTGTCAGCAAGGCGCAGTCAGATCTTGAGGGACAATGCAGATCTAGTTGCAGTCAGATATTCGAGAGACAGTGCAGAACCAGTTGGGCATAGTCAGATGCTCGGTAGACAATGTAGAGCTAGTTGTAGTCAGAACTCATGAGACAATTGTAGAGCTACTTGCAGTCAGAACTGATGAGACAGTCGCAAAGCCAGTTGCAGGGGCACAATAGATTAGTGGAGATCAAGTTTCCAGTTGCAGTCGCAGGAAATTCATGTGATTGGTGTCAATGAGAATTGGCCAGTGGCAGGTAGCAGGCGCAGTTCTTGCCAGAGAGAGACTCCATGAGAGAGTTGTGAAATTTTTTAAATAGAAATCCAACTGTAGTGATTAATATTATTTCTTCTACTTATTATCTCATAAATAAGTTATTCACAGTGTTCTTACGACAAATTTCGAAATATATTATATTGTAGCCTTCACAATTAAAATATTGCAGAAAGTAAATGCAAAGAAAAATACTGGCACAATACAATCACAATGACAGTTATTTTTGGACAATCGTCCTCGGAAAAACCCAATGTGGAAAAACTGGTGTAGCAAATGAGGGTTTCTTTATTATTCTTCAGCAAAATCTCATGTACAAGTTACAACCAGCAAAATGGACGTGAGAAAATTTACAGATGCTTCCTGACAAATCTTTGATCCAAGAGAAGTACTCCTCTTCCCTCTGAGTCCTTCAGCGTCCATCTGCGTCAATTTTACCACGCTGGCCCAGCATGAAACTGCCCATGCAATCCCAACGTCAACCTGCCTTTGTGTTGCCTCTTTCTGCGTCAACCTGCTTTTGCGTTGTCTCTTCCTGCTCTGCATCTTCTTGCCTTGCACTCTCGAAAGATGTTGATGCCCTCTCTTCCTTTTTCACCTGCAACTCTCCCTCTGATTCAATTTTCTCTTACCGAACTTCGACCAGTGAGAAAATCGATCTTACTCGGGTAACTGAGTGTTTGCCTCTGGTGTGTTCTCCAAGTGCCCATCAAGCCTTCTCTTATAATCCCCTTGTTGATCAATCAACAACCCAGATTAGATCCTAATCAATGGCTAGGATCATATTGACTTGATCTTCGCCTTCTTCTAGAAGTTTCACCCATAGTTTAGATTAATACCCATTAGTTGTTTTAATTTCCTAAGTTTAGACTTAGGGTCCCATTAAAAATAATTAATTATTTTAATAAAAATGTCTCTGGGTGGAATTTCCCAAAACGATTTTTGGGTATTAGAGAATACATGTGTCTAAGCCTCCTTGCAAAATTTGAGACTTATAGCACATCCGATCTACCAAAAATCAACACTCCCTATTAGCGAGGAATGTGCTCTAGCAATGCAACCTGTTGAAGCATTACTCTGTTCTGTAACATCTCCCTTTGCGTTGTTGATCTTTGACATGCTGTCCACCAACCACTGCGCAAAATGCTGCATCTGTATTGTTGTTGACCCTGCCACTGTCAACATTGCATCCGTACTGCAACTCCCTCTGCCATTGTAACTGAGAAATCACCTGTTTCTGCTACTGAAACATATTCTCTACCATACCCATCTGCTGTCTAAACTGAATGAACTTAGCTCTTCCTAGAGCCTTTGTCAGTATGTCTGCTACCTGATCCCCTGTGGGGACATACTGTAGCTGTATTGCCCCACGCTGAACACAGTCTCTAATAAAGTGACATATGATATCAATGTGTTTCAACTGATCATGAAATATTGGATTCTCAGAGAGTTTGATACAACTCTGATTATCATAGTAAACCCTAGTCGCTTCCATCCTTTTTCTGAACAAGCTCACAAGCAGTTTTCTAAGCCTTATAGCTTCCCACGTAGCTATGCTGGCTGCCATATATTCTGCTTCTACTGAGCTCAGAGCTACCGACTTCTGCTTCCTATTGCACTAGGATATCATCCCTGATCCAACACTGAAGCAGTACCCCGAGGTACTTTTTCGGTCTACTAAACTCCCTGCCCAATCTGCATTTCTGAACCCATTCAATCTGACATCCTCCCATCGGGAGCATTTCAACCCATATCCAACTGTTCCATGCACATACCTGAGAATGTGTCTAGCTGTCGCCCAATGACTAAGAGTGTTGACAACAAAACAAATGTCTGGCCTAGTGTTGACCAAATACATGAGCGACCCAATGAGCTATCTGTACAAGGTGGGGTCCACTTCCTTGTCTTCTGATACATCTATTTTTTGCCAGTTGGTGATCATGGGAGTAGCCATGGGTCGACAATCCTGCATTTTGAATCTCTTCAGGATCTCTGTAGCATATCTTCCTTGCCCAAGGAAGATCTCCCCACTGTTCTGTCTAACTTCCAACCCTAGAAAATAATGCATCAACCCCATGTCCTTCACGTCGAATTCATCTTCAAGATTCTTCTTGCAATCTTGTATGAGCCTGGATGACCCTATTAAAAACAAGTCATCCACATATAATACCAAAATAAGTGGCTCATTCTCTATCATTAAGTAGTAGAGATTGGGATCAACATCACTTTTGACAAATCCCAATTGCAGCAAGTAACTATCAATTCGACCAGACCATGCTTTGGGTGCTTGCTTGAGCCCATACAGGGCTTTCTTTAGTCTACAAACATGAGTTCCCTTTTCATGAATTTCGAAGCCTTCGGGTTGTTCTATATACATCTCCTCTTCTACCACCTCGTTCAAGAATGTTGTCTAGACATCCATCTGGTGAATCTCCCATCCCATTTGAGCTGCTATGGATATAACATATCTGATAAAGGTGTATCGAGCAACTAGGGCGAAGGTCTCTTCATAGTCTATTCCTTCTTTCTGAGTGTACCCCTTTGCCACGAACCTAGCCTTGTACTTTTCTATACTGCCATTTGCAACATACTTGATCTTGTAGATCGATCGTGATCCTACAACTGATCTATCCTCTGGTCTAGGTGCTATTTCCCAGACATCATTCGTCATGATAGAGTTGTACTCTTCTACCATGGCATCCACCTGCACTTGGTGTTGAACGACTTCCTGAAAGCTAGAGGGTTCTTCAACCTGAGTTACCAATGCTTGGTATCTGTCAGGTTATCTACGCTGCCTTTTCTTAGTTCTAGGAGCTCCAACAAACTCCACTGCGTCCCTCAGTGTCTTCCGTACTTCTCTACTGGTTCTACCACTGGTGGTGGGAGGCTCAATCAACTCCTCCTCCTAATCCTGTTGTTCCATCTGCTGAGAACTATCTGGATTTCCTCCTTCTGAGGAAATACTGGTACTAGTCACTATACTTGATCCAGGTGTCTGTCCTCCTGCCTATCCTCCTTGCTGCCCCTGTTTCTCTTGGACTAGTGGAACATCTCCTAATTGATCTTCTGCAGGCATCTCTGGATAGTTTCTGAAAGCTCTATCCTCCATGAACTTTGCATCCCATCCCACTACAATCTTCTTATTGCTAGGAATGTAGATTATGTATGCCTTTGAGGTCTCGCTGTATGATGTATCCTACGCGATACCCCTTTTCTACAATCTGATCCAGTTTACTGCGCTTCTCATTTGGAATGTGACGATATGCCACGCTTCTGAATATCCTGAGATGACTAACTTCCGACTTCTTCCCTGTGAAGAATCCTTCAAGCGTTTTCTTCCCCAATGCTCTATGAGGAGTTCTATTCTGGATATACACCGTTGTGTTGCAAGCTTCTGCCCATAGATACTTAGGTAGATCCTGATCATACAACATAGCTTTGGTTGCCCCAATAATAGTTCTATTTTTCTACTCTGCTACTCCATTCTGCTCTGAATTATATGGAGTTGTCCACTCTCTTTTGATTCCCTCATTTGCACAGAAATCTATGAAGTCTTTGTTCGTATATCTCCACCATTATTTGAATGCAATACCTTTACCTTTTTCCTTGTCATATTTTCAACGAGCCTTAAACTCTCTAAATCGATCAAAGACCTCATCCTTGGTCTTTAAGAATAGATCTAGGTTTTTCTAGAGTGATCATCAATAAAAGTGACGAAGTATTCGCCATTGCTAAGAGCTCTTGTGGACATTGGATCACAGATATCTGAGTGTATCAATCCCAATACACATTCTCCTCTATTGTTACTTCTGGAAAAAGTTGCTTTAGTGTACTTCCCTAGCACGCATCCTTGACATAAGTCGTCATGCTCACTACTAAGGGTTGGTACTCCTGTAACAGTCTCTCTGAGCATCCTCAGTGCTCCATGGTGTAAGTGTCCCATTCCCTTGTGCCATAATTCATTTCGTTCCTTTTCACCATTATAGTTGTTGCCTATCAGTGCCATTGGTAACTCAAGCTACAACCTATACAATTTGTTGCTTCGAACCCCAATTTGTCTCTTCTTCTTCCAACTTGGATGTGTGACGTATACTTTCTTTCTTATGAAGTATACATCGTATCCCTTGTCCTGTAACTAGGACGCTGAAATCAAGTTCATTACTAATCCTGGCACATGCAGAACATTGGTGGCTCGGATGCTCGTCCATGCTTCCTTCTGAAATGCTATGGTGCCCCTCCCTACTGGAATACATTTCATTCTATTTCCCATTGAAATCTGGAAGTCCACTTGTTCTTCTTGATAGCTCGAGAAATGTTCTCGTACCCCAGTCATATGAGTTGAAGCCTTGCTATCAATGTACCAAACATCTGCTGACGCTGAATTTGCTAGGCATGCAAATTCTTCTTCTAATCTGGTAGACTATTTTGAGACACTTTGAGTATCCATCTTGTGCTATTTTCAACCGATTTCTGAGGCTATCCTGCCCCAGCAACTGCTGCAGGAAAAATTGAGTCCCACTTGAGAAAACCCCTCTTCTCTTAATCTTCTGCTATGTTGTTCCTTTTGTTGCTGACATATTTCGATCAGGAAAACCTACCTCTCTATGAACTCACTCAGAGAGTTTTACCACGAAAATCTAATCCTCTATGCTTGACTGCGCAAACCCCTTGGAGATTTGAATTATAGCCCCTGTAGGAAATTTGAATTCCTTTCTTCCTTCAACACTGGGTCTTCCGACTCTTTTCTTCTGCTTTACCTCAGCTCCGATACCATGTGAAAATTTCTAAATAGAAATCCAACTTTAGTGATTAATATTATTTCTTCTACTTATTCTCTCAGAAATAAGTTATTCACAATGTTCTTACGACAAATATCGAAATATATTCTACTACAACCTTCACAATTAAAATATTGCAGAAAGTAAATGCAAAAAAAATACTCGCACAAATACAATCACAATGACAATTATTTTTGGACAATCGTCCCCGGAAAATCCCAATGTGGAAAACCGGTGCAGCAGATGAGGGTTTCTTTATTATTCTTCAGCAAAATCTCATGTAAAAGTTACAACTAGCAAAACAGAAGTGATAAAATTTATAGACGCTTCTTGACAAATCTTTGATCCAGGAGAATTAATCCTCTTCTCTTTGAGTCCTGCGTCCCTCTGTGTCAATTTCCCACGTTGGCCCAACTTCAAACTGCCCACGCAGTGCTAGCGTCAACCTGCCTCTGCGTTGCCTCTTTCTACGTCAACCTGCTTCTGTGTTGTCTCTTCCTGCTCTACGTCTTCTTGCCTTGCACTCTCGAAAGATGCTGGTGCCCTCTCTTCCTTTCTCACTTGCATCTCTCCCTCTGATTCGATTTTCTCTTGCCGAATTTTGACCAGTGAGAAAATCGATCTTACTCGGGTAACTGAGTATCTGCCTTTGGTGTATTCTCCAAGTGCCCATCAAGCCTTCTTTTATAATCCTCTTGTTCATTAATCAACGACCCAGATTAGATCCTTATCAATGGCTAGGATCATAATCTCCACCTTCTTCTAGAAGTTTCACCCATAGTTTAGATTAATACCCATTAGTTATTTTAATTTCCTAAGTTTAGACTTAGGGTCCCATTAAAAATAATTAATTATTTTAATAAAATAGTCTCCTGGTGGAATTTCCCAAAATGATTTCTTGGTATTGGAGAATACATGTGTCTAAGCCTCCCTGCAAAATTTGAGACTTAGAGAACATCCGATGATACCAGAAATCATCAAGAGTTTCCAGCCAAGAGAGATTTCACAATTCTTATTTAGAGGGAGATTGAGACTTACTATTGTAGTAGTTGTCGTGGCAGTGCAGTAATAGCAACAACACAAGGGCAACAACAATATGAGTGGTGCAGTGATAACACAAGATGGTTCAACTACAGAGTTAGCAACGAATCAGAGTTTGCGCAGTAGCTTGGCTAATAATGAGAGCCAGTTGTATCATAGATGTCAGACACTGATAGAGTGGGTTAGTCCAGCTACAGGATGTTCTCACAGAGTTACTTAGTTTATAGATGGGTATAGTGGAGAACACCTTCCTTGCTAAGAGGGAGTGTTAGTTTTTTATGGATATGGTAGCATCAAACAAGTGTTTTAGTCTCAGATGATGCTAAGAGGCTAAGGAACACTAGATCTCCAAAACCCAAAAAAGGTTTCGCGAGATAAGCTTGGGAAACACCTTAATTAAATTAATTTTCCATAATTAAAATATTTCCTAAGTCTAACTTAGGAAAAGTGGTAAATTAAAGTTAATTAATTAAGGATGTTTGAGATTGCTCTAGAGACTTCTATTGATGAAGTCTAATTGATCTTAGTTGTCGATGGAGATTAAATCATGGCCGTTGAGACTCCAACGAGAGATTATAAGAGCAGGTTGAAGGGCTTGGAGAAAGCATTAGTGTGATCATTGTGAGCAAGGCAGATCGAGCTACCTAGTTTGCAGTGTTTAGTGAGGGTGCAATTCGAGCCAGGGAAGGAGCATTAGAGAGAGAAGGCAACAGAGATTTGTGAGTAGCAGGATTCCAGAGAGTTTCCTAGTGATTTTCCTATATCAGAGTGACAGGAGAAGGGAGGTCGAATTATTTGCAGAGAGGGTCGTTGCAGCTAGTGCTAATAGCCAGAAACCCTAGTGCGAGTTGCCGAAAGAAGAACAGTTCAGTAGCCGAAGGCTGAATTAGTGTCCAAAAGGTAGAGCGAATTCATTCCAGAGGCAGTGGGAGGCAGGATGACTCATCCACAATTAGATTCCAGGCTGTACGAAATTCTCTTTAGCCAACAATGCGCATTTCAGGGGGCAAGTGCAGGCCAAAGGAAGCTGAGTTGATTGCAGAGGGAGATATTTTATCTCTAGATTTTTTCCAGTGTATTTCCGGAGGATAGCCAATTGGGCATCTAGTTGTAAATCTCTCAAATTGTTGCATAATAAAAATAAACCCTCATCTGCTGCACTGGTTTTTCCTTCTGGGTTTTCTCAAATTGTTGCATAATAAAAATAAACCCTCATGTGCGGCGCTGGTTTCTCCTTCGGGGTTTTTCTGGGGACTTTAGTCCAAAATAACGATGTCAATTTTATTGTGTGTGTTTGCATCTATTCTCAGTTCCTATTTAGTTTCCACAACGTATTTTTATTAATGAAGAATTGCAGTGTGGTGTATTCGTTATTTGTCGTTAAAAATTTAACAGAAGACTATAAACTGTTAAGTTAGGAGAATAATACTCGGTTGTTGCAGTTTAAGGAATTTTCAAAGACATTTGATTCGCAGTTAACCATTTGAGTCAATTTATGGTTGAGCCTACCAGAGTACATCGGGTTGTTGCCAAGCACGTGTTGAGGTATCTTAGGGGCACAACATATTATGGGTTGTTGTATAGGCGGGTTGATGGAGTGAAGTTGGAAGGCTTCATAGATGCAAATTAGGCAAGAAGCTCTATAGACAGGAAGAACACTTTGAGTTGCACCTTTAGTGTTGGGTTAGCAACCCTTTCCTGGTTCATCAGGAAGTAGAGATCAGTGGCACTAAGTTCAGTTGAGGCCGAGTACATTGCTGCTAGCCTGACAACCTGTGAGGCTATCTGGTTGAGGAAGCTACTTGTTGGTTTGTTTAGTTAGAAGTTGGAGCCCACAATCATACATTGTGACAATCAGAGTTACATTAATTTCTCTGAAATTCCAGTGTTTCATTACCGCTCCAAAGACATCGAGATCTGGTACCACCATATGAGAGAATGTGTTCATAGGGGTATAGTTAGACTTCAATGCATGCCTACAGTGTTAGTTTTTGTAGCATCGGATGTGTTCTAGCCATGAAATTTGGTGGAGAGGCTAGAATACATGAGATCTCCAAAACCTAGAAATCGTGTCTGGAAATTCTGCATAGAAATGACTTAATTAGATTATTAACCAGTTTTTAAATATTTTCTAAGTCTAAACTTAGGGAATATGGTTAATTAATTAGTATCAATTAAGTCAAGGCGAGAATCATCTAGAAACTCATATGGATCGATCCAGAGATGATCCTAGCCATTGATTAAGCTTTAATCATGACCATTGGTGCTCCAACAGAAGATTATAAGAGGAGGTCAATGTGGTGATGGAGAACACATCTGAGAGCACCAACAGTTCGATTTCTTGGCAGATCGATTTCTAGAGCAGTAGCAGCTAGTTGGCAGAGAGAGCTAGAGATCGAAGCAGTGTGTGAGGGGCAGAGACAATGAGGCTGGAGGAAGTATTCCAAATCCAATGAGTGCATTTGCAAAGAGTTAGAAGAGCCACAGAGAAGCAAATGCAGGGGCAGCGCAGCAGCTTCTAGAAGCACCTTTGATTTGCTAAGAGGGAAAGACGTCTTCAGTTCTAGAGGCCGGGAAGGAGTTCCAAAGTGTCAGAGAAGCATTTTGCTAGCCAACAGAAGGCAGAACGACTTCATCAAAGATCAGTTAGAGGCTTGACGTCAAGCAGACTGCATAGTGCAGTGCAAAGGTTGACGCAGAGGGTCAGAGAGCCAAGTTTTCTGAAAGCAGGTTGTGTCGGGGTTTGCCTGTGGGGTGAGGAAATTCCTCACTAGATTTTTGCTAGTATTTTTCTCTGTAGGATTGCTAGATTTCGGCATCCAGTTGTACTCAAAATTTCTCACTGTTGCATAATAATAAAACCTTCATCTACTGCATCGGTTTTCCCACATTGGGTTTTTCTAGGGACTTTTGTCCAAAAATAATTGTGTTATATTTTATGTGTGTGCTAGCATTTCTTAGCTTCTACTATCTAGTGTTTTATTTTTCCGCAAAATTTTATTTGTGAAGTTTGCAGTGTGTTTGTTTCGATATTTGCTACAACAAATTAATTGTTAAATTAATTAACAATTAGGAGAAATTATACCAGCTGTTGCAATAGGATTCCAGCTTGGAATTTTCACATGGTATGAAAGCGCAATTGATCAGTCAGAGAGCTTAGAAGTGAAAGGAAAGAATCTCGCTGCTCAGTGTGGGTAGCAGGCCAAAATTCCCAAGGGCACACAGTTTTTTACCAGGAGGCCGAGTTGCTCGAGGCAAGTTCGATTTTTCTGAGAAAGGGGCAGAAAAATCCGATCCTTCCAGATCGAGTGATTCCAGAGGCAGGGGGAGAAGCTCAGTACCTTTGTTGGGCAGATCTCTAGCTGGACGCAGGGGTTTTCAAAGTATGTTGAAGCAGAATCAATGTCTGGGTGGAAGAGAGAAGAGCACACATAGAGGAAAAATTTTCCTCAAGGAACTTCTAGTCTCAAGAAGTTCGATTTTTCCTTGCAAATCAACAGTCATTGTGAGTAGATCTTCTACCTTCAGAAGGGAGTGCGAATAGCAAAGCAACAACCGAGCAGAAGGAAAGAGGAGATTTTCGACAGTTTGTTGAGTTGAGGAAAGGTTGGATGGAGCTTCCAACTACGTCATCTGGAAGGCAAGATGAATATGGCCTGAAAGCCTACATTGATGTTGTAGTGGCAGTTCCTTAGGATGCAGATCAACAGAAGGAATATAAGAAGGAAATGGCATGGGCGAAGCGGTTGATCTTGGATGGAGTCCGGGATCATATAGTCTCACTTATATCTAGCAAAGATACTGCCAAATAAATGTGGGATGCCCTCTCCACATTATACCAGGGTACTTCCGAGCAGCGGAAGAGCACTAATAGGAGAAGCTGAGACTCATCTGGATGCAAAAAGGGGAAGGCATAGACCCCTACCTTACCAGGATTCAGGAGGTCCGAGACCAGCTAGTAGCTGTTGGGGTAACACCTCAACCAACAAAGCTAGTGAGGTTGGCACTGAATAGTGTCTATGAGGAGTGGCAAGTATTTGTCCAAAGCATATTGGGCAAAGACAAGCCTACCAGAGTGGGACAGGATGCAGGTCGACTTGCAGCAGGAGGAGTTGAGGCAATGTTAATTTTAGTTAACAATTTTATGTTCTATACTTAGCACAGTTTACTTCAATGTTCCTTGGTAGCCCAATAACAAGTTCCAATTTCCAATCACAATAATCACAATGCACATTGACAATAAAAGCAGATAGAACATAAAATAAACTGCAGAAGACAAGCCAAGACAAGAGGACACCAAATTTGGCGGATGTCAGGCAAAAACCCCAATGTGGGAAAACCCTTCGATCAATTCTTTTTATTATTAAATCAAAAGTTCAGCAGAGAGAGAGAGTACAAAGGTCAAATTGACTTCCCCAATATACAGTCAAAACAACCTTGTAAATTTCTACAGTCAACTGCAGTCAAACTTCAACCCCAACCAGAAAGTTAACGGTGGTCAAAACAACAACAAATCTTCCTCAAAGCAGCTCGGTCTTCCTTGGTCAAACTCGGCTTGATCAGGAGGATAAATTCAGCCCAAAACAACTTGGTCAAAGGATAGAGAAGACTGTTGTAATTTTTTGCGGTCAAACCTGAAGTCAACATAGCTCAACCAACCCATAATTCCATAATTTTTTTGCCTAGCAATGCGGCCTGAGAAAATCGAATCTTTGACCCAAAAACCAAAGTCAAATGCACCTTGGTCAACGCTGGTCAAACCTGTTCTTGAAGTCTGAAATTCGACCTGTAATTTTTGCCCAAAATTTCTGTCCTCCTAGCCACACATGTGAGAGAGAGAGAGAGGTGCCCAAGCTGTACGAACCAATATGAAGAGAGAGAAGAATGCGTGAGTGATGAATGTCCAATTGAGGTGTGAGGTCTCTTATATTTATACACTTTGTTGTGGGTGAAGAGACACATCCATTGGGCTTCTTGAGCCTACATAATGATGAAGTTGACCTGATCAATTTGCACGTGTAGGCATAAATTCAAAATCATAGTTCCGCTTGTCCGAATGAGATGATCTTTATATCAATTTTGGACCTCTCGAAAAGAGGAATCCAATGCAATCATCATCTTCATCAAATGAGTTGTCCCAAGGTGGAATTTGGCCCTAGTTGCCAATTTTAACAGGTGAGCTTTGCTAAATAGCTCCATCAGTGGCAGCAGTAGCAACGGATCAAAGGTGGTGGAGGAGTAGAATGTGGCCCTTGCATTAAAGGGTCCCAGTCAAGGACAAGGGGAGCAGAGGAAGAAGAAGGACCTGTCAAAGGTCAAATTCTTCAGGTGTGGTGAGCTTGGTCACTACAGTACCCAGTGTCCTCTCAGGAAGAAGGACAAAGAGGAGAAGTAGGACCAACAGGCAGCCTCAACAGAGATCGACGGGTTGCCCTCCAGGTTGAGGAAGACTTCGCGATGTTTGCAGATATACCTCCAAGAGTGAGGTGGGGAGATTTGGTACTATAGTCCCAGAGAACTACAGAGATTGGGTAGGGTCCTTGAGGAGTCCACCTCATGGATCAATACCTTGCTACGGGGGCCCACAGTATTTAGTAGCAGGATGGATCAGTGACAGTTGATGCAGTCATATGCCAGAGTGATAGTTGCAAAGACTAGTAGCAGTCAGATGCTGGGGAGCGCAGTGCAGTGTTGGCAGTAGTGTAGAGTTAGCAACAACGCAAATCCTTCAGTGATAGTGCAAATGCTAGTAGCAGTCAGAGACTCGAGAGACAAATGCATCATACTGATCACAGTGGATTCAGTATTTTGGATGCTTTTCAGGTGCAGATGTTGCAGTTGCAGTAGCAACAAATGAGAGGGAGTTGCAGTGTTGGCAGCAGTATGGCAACATCAGCGGCAACATATATGCAACATAAATTAGAGTTGCGCAGTGGTTGGTGGGCGGTCGCAGCCAGACATCAGCAACGTGACAGGAGACAATGCAGAGACAGGGTGTTGTGGCAGGATGTGCAACACTATAACACATTCCTCACTAAGAGGGAGTGTTAGTTTTTGTAGCATCAGATTTGTTTTGGCCATGGAATTTGGAGAGGCTAGAATACATGAGATCTCCAAAACCCAGAAATCGTTTCTTGAAATTCTGCTTCGAAATGACTTAATTAGATTATTAACCAGTTTTTAAATATTTCCCAAGTCTAAACTTAGGGAATATGGTTAATTAATCAATATTAATTAATTCAAGGCGAGAATCATCTAGAAACTCACACGGATCGATCCAAAGTTGATCCTAGCCATTGATTAAGTTTTATTCTTGGTTGTTGGTGCTCCAACAGAGGATTATAAGAGGAGGTCGATGTGGTGATGGAGAACACATCTGAGAGCTCCAGTAGTTTGATTTCTTGGCAAATCGATTTCCAGAGTTGCAACAATCAGTTGCCAGAGAGAGCTAGAGATTGATGCAATGTGTGAGGGGAGAGACAGTGAGGCTAGAGGAAGTATTCCAAATTCAGTGAGTGCATTTGCAGAGAGGCAGAAGAGCCACAGAGAAGCTAACGCAGGGGCAACTTAGCAGCTTCTAGAGGCATGTTCGATTCGCTGAGAGGGAAAGACGTCTTCAGTTCTAGAGGTTGAGAAGGAGCCCCAGAGTGTCAGAGAAGCATTTTCGCAGCCAACAGATGGCATAACGACTTCATCAGAGACCAGTCAGAGGCTTGAGGTCAAGCAGACTGCATAGTGCAGTGTAGAGGTTGAGCAGAGGGTCAGAGGGCCGAGTTTTTTTGAAGGCAGGTTGTGTCGGGGTTTGCTTGTGGGGTGAGGAAATTCCTCATTAGATTTTTGCCAGTATTTTTCTCTGTAGGATTGTCAGATTTCGGCATCCAGTTGTACTTAGAATTTCTCACTGCTGTGTAATAATAAAACCCTCAGCTGCTGCACCGGTTTTCCCGCACTGGGTTTTTCCGGGGACTTTTGTCCAAAAATAATTGTGTTATATTTTATGTGTGCGTGCTAGCATTTCTCAGTTTCCAACGTTTTATTTTTCCGTGGAATTTTATTTGTGAAGGTTGTAGTGTGTTTGTTTTGATATTTGTTGTACCAAATAAATTGTTAAATTAATTAACAATTAGGAGAAATAATACCAGTTGCTACAACAGGGTTCCAACTTGGAATTTTCACATACATAGTAGAAGACAACATATATCTTGACTAAAGCATTGTTTAGAGGGAGATTTGTCTACATCAGGGATAAATTGGGCATAGTACAAAACACCTTCCTCTTTAAGAGGAAGTTTTGAATGGAGTTAGAGAGCAAGGGTTTTGCCTAGTCTATGATGCCTAGATTAGCAGAGGGACCCACAAATTTCTACTATTGCAGATTTTAATTATTTCCTACGTATTGACTTAGGATTTTTTTTTTTCCAAAGTCAAAATATAATTTGATCTCATCCTAATGTTAAAAAGTATTCTCAGCCTTTGGAAGTGCTTGGTGGGCCCTAGGTTGAGTTAGAAAGGGGAGATAAGGTAGTTGGTGGACAAATCGACTTGTGCATCAGAATTGTGTGTGTTCTTCTTAGCATTTGCAACCAATGTGTTCAGTGATTAGGGCACTCAGACTAGTGCAGAGAGGGCAAGGAAAAGAGGCATTCAACTCTCAGATTTTTTAGCCAAGCATTTCCTTAAGCCAGGCCGAATTCATCTGCACAAAAGGGTCGTGTGAATTCGTACAGGTTCCGTATAATGTGCAAGAAAAGAGGGTCGTGAGTGAAAATCGCAGTCCAGTTTGGGCATTGAGGGGTTTTGAAAGGTTTTTGAGTGAAAGGGACGTTTTCCCTCATCATTGCAATTTTATAAATAGAGCACTTGTTGAAGAAGAAACAAAGGACACACACATTGCATGTTTTCCCTAGTTTGGGTTTCCTGGGTAACTTCTGTTGCTATGTGTTTTTTAATGTGCTTGTGTCTTCAATGATTTATTTTCCACTATGAATGTTCAGTTAAAATACTCAATGTATTTGGTGAATGCATCTGAAAGTTTCATTTCCAGTTTCTTTTATTTCTAAAAATTCATTAAATTAGTTGCTGGGTATTTAAAATATAACAGTTTGGTAAAAATATCTGCAACCCATTCCTTGATGGCAATGTATTCCAACTTGACACTTTATTCGGCTACATATTCTCTTAGGAAGTGGTACTTGGTGGGAATATGTTTCGTCTTTGAGTGCATAACAAGATTCTTTGTTGATTTCACTTGTGTCGTCACAGATGATTAAGATTGACTGATCATATTCTACCTTGATATCCTTCAGTGTTTGCTTCATTCGGAGAACTTGTGTGCAACATGTTGCTACTACAATATATTTAGCTTTTGTTGTGGATGGAGAGGTTGAAGTTTGCTTCTTGCTCAACCATGATAGTAGAACGTTTCCTAGAAAGAATGCTCCTCAACTTGTACTTTTCTTTGTCATCAATACTTCCTGCCCAACTTGCATTTGTATATGTTGTTATGTGAAGCACTTACTTCTTGAATACCTCAAGCCAAATTCCAATGTGCCCTTCAAATATCTGAATATTATTTTTTGTTGCTTGCACGTGTCTCCTTTGGTGTAGATTGAAATCCTGCAACCAATCCTATTGCTTGTGTGATGTCTAGCCTTAATGTTGTCACTTATAGTGGGTTTCCAATCATTGACATGTACAGTGTTTGATTTGCTTATGGGGATTTATCATCTTTGCTCAATTTACATTTGATGATCATGGGTGTATTTACAGGTGCATAGTCTTCTTGTTCCATTCCAGTTTTCTTCAACATCTCCTTGGTGTATTTGGTTTGAGAAATGTATATGCCTTCGTTGGATTAAGAAATCTGCAAACCTAGAAAGAATGAGAATTCTCCAAACATGGACATCTCAAATTCTTTTTGCATTTCTTCTGCAAAATCTTGGCTCATTCTGTCAACATTACTTCCAAAGATGATATCAACCACATAAACCATGATGATCAATAAACTTTCATTTTTTGTTTTGATGTAAACATTGTTGTCTGATGCTCCTCTTTTGAAACTATGTTGTTGTTGGTATTTGTCAAGTCTTGAATACCAAGCTCTGAGAGCTTGCTTTAGTCCATATAGTGCTTGCTTTAGTCCACATACATGATCTTCATTTTCTGACAATTGGAATCCTTTTGGTCGTTTAATATATACTTGTTCTTGTGAAAATTCCAAACCCTGGAATCCCTACTGCCGTAAATTGACGTTACTTCTACTTGTTAATCCATGCAAGTTATTTATGGTGTTCTACTGTAAATATCGAAGTAAATACAACTGCAGCCTTCATTTAATCAAATTATATGTGGAAACAAGAAACTAAACAGGAAAGAGATACAACACACATCTACACAGTTGTTTTTGGACAAATGTCCCTGGAAAAACCCAATGAGGGAAAACCGGTGCAACAGTTCTAAGGGTTTTATTATTATGCAATAGTAATTTTTGAATACAACTTCTGTATGCCTTCCCGACAATCCAGTTACAAAGAATATCACTGACAGAGAGATTTGTGAGATTACCTCACACTATCACTAGAAGTCCTGGCTGATCTAGCCCTTGAATGAACAACCCTTGGTTGCCTTTGCGCAATGTTTGCATCAACCCAGCGTCACACTGTCTTGGACCTGCGTCACTCTTCTCGGCTAATTGATTTGCCTTTGAGATTCAGACTTCCGCTCTTCTAGTCTCACACCCTGGCTTCCAGCTACAGAAATCAACCTCTCCAACAAATTTTGGACTCCCTCAAGGCTTCTGTGCGACCTCTATGTCAGCCTACACTGCCTCTGCGTAGCTCTGCGTCAGCCTCTTCTGGCTTAGCATTGCCTCTCCCAGAGCTCTCTCTTCTTCCTCTGCTAAGTATTCCTGGATCAGGAGAAATCTCCAACCAGAACTATCCCTACCCCTCACTGCAAAATCTCACTTCGAATTTCTCACTTGCAGCTGCTTTGCTTCAGAAATTTGATTTTCTGAACTCTCTCTATGTGTCCTCCAAGTGCCCCTCAAGCCTCTTCTTATATCTTTCTGTTGGACAACCAATGGCCCATATTAACTTTTAATTAATGGCTTAAATCATTTTGGCTTGATTCTCATCTTCTTCTAAATGTTACGCCCACAATTTAGATTAATACCCATTAATTATTTTAATTTCCTAAGTTTAATCTTAGGGTCCCATTAAAATTAATTAATTATTTTAATAAAATTGCCTTCGGGTGGAATTTTTGAAAACAATTTCTGGGTATTGGAGAATGCATGTGTCTAAGCCTCCTTGCAAATTTTGAGACTTAGAGCACATCCGATGCTACCAGAAATCAACACTCCCTCTTAGCGAGGAATGTGCTCTAGCAATGCACCTTGTTGAAGCATCACTCTGTTCTGTAACATCTCCTTTTACGTTGTTGATGTCTGGCATCCTGTCCACCAACTACTGTGCAAATGCTGCATCTGTACTGCTGCTGACCCTACCACTGTCGACACTGCATCCGTACTGCAACTCCCTCTCAATTCTGCATCTGTGCTGATGCTGGTACTGACACTGCCAACTGCATCTGCATTGCAACTTTCTCCAACTGTTGCTGCTACTGCTACTGCATCAGCAACGAAAAAGCATCCCAAATTATTGAACTGGTGTTCAGTATGATGCATCTCGTTGCTGGAGTCCGACTACTGCTAGTCTCTACGCTGACCCTCTGAAGCCTTGCGCTTCTGCTGACTTCTTCTCTGTGCCATCTACACTGCTGCCAACTCTAGGTTTGCGTTGCTCAGTCTCTGGCACTCCTAGCCCCTACAACTGTCACTCCGACACTCCTCTGCATCAACTGACCTGGTCCATCTCGCTACTTCTAATCTAGGCCCCCATAGCAAGGAATTGATCCAAGAGGTGGGCTCCTCAAGGGTTTTGCCCATCTATAGCTCTTTCGAACTACGACTCCAAATCAACACACCTCCCTTCTAGCGGTATCTCGACTGTCATGGCAAACTCATCCTTCTGGATCTTCACGACTACAACCTTCGGATCATGCTGCTTATCTTTGTCCTTCTTCCTGAGAGGACACTGTGTTGCATAGTGACCGAATTCACCACACCTAAAGCATTTTATCTTCCAAACGTCTTTCTTTTTCTTTCGTTGCTCCTATTGCCCTTTGGATGTGAAGGCTACATTCTCATCCTCCTCCTTGGGCTTCGACCCACTGCTGCTACTTTCGTCAAGTTTACACTTGACCAAGTCCCTCCTCAGCTCCTGTTTTTTAAGAGCTACAGACATCTCATCCTAGTTTGGCAAAGTCGCCCTGCCAAGGATGCTCTAGACAAAGACTTGCCACTCCTCAGATACTAAATTTAGGGCCAGTCTTACCATCTCTGAACCTTGAGGTGTTGATCCCACCGCTGCCAATTCATCTCGGTTCTCCTGAAGCTTCGTAAAGAACAGATCAATGCTTTCCCCCTTCTGTATCTGCATAGATCTCATCTTCTACTCCAAGTACATCTTCCGCTGCTCGGAAAATCCTTGATATAGCATCGACAATGCATCCCACATCTCCTTGGTAGTGTTTCTGCCAGCGATGTGACAGACTATATGATCCTTAACTCCATCGAGGATCATTTTTTTTGTCTTTGCCATTTCTCCCTTGTACTTCTTGAGTTGATCTGGATCTGTGGGCTTAGCTACCACACTGTAGACGTAGGCTTTGAGAAAATTCTCATCCAGAAGGCATGACATCCTTGTTGATTTGTGGTAGCATCAGATGTGCTCTAGCCATGAAATTTGGTGGAGAGGTTAAAGCACATGAGATCTCCAAGACCCATAAATGGTTTGGGGAAATTCCACCCGATTAGAGAGATAATAAAATAATTAATATTTTTAATGGGGTTCCTAAGTCTAAACTTAAGAAAATTAAAATATTAATGGGTATTAATATAGAACTGGGTGAGAATGTCTAAATGACATGGATCAAGCCAAATCTAATCTTAGCTGTTGATTAGGGACTTAATCTCGGCCGTTGAAGACTCAAGAGGAAAAGTATAAGAGGAGGCTTGAGGTTCAGTTGGAGATACACCAAGATTGATCATTCAGTTCGATTTTCTGGAGCAGTGTTTGCTAAGAAATTTCGAACAAGTGATCTGTTGCAACGAGGGGCATTGAGTACATAGCATAGAGGTAGAGATAGTCCCTGAGGGTCAACGCAGTGACCAAAGAGGCTGACGCAGAAGCAACAGGAGCCACACAGAGGCAGCTAGAGATTGCGCAGAGGCTGAGGGGCCTCCGTGGGTGACACAGAAGGTCAGAGAGCTGACGTAGAGAAGCAGAAGGCTGACACAGAGGGTTCTAGAGCTACGTTGAGGCTAGCAGGGCTGACACAGAGCCTTGGAGAAGCACCGGAAGGATTTTCGTGGGGTAGACTTGCTGAATATCTATCTCCGAGAAGAGGTATTACTACCGTGTAAAAATCTTTGTTGGGTGAGCCAGTTCGGCACCCTAGTTGTACTCAAGAAATCTGCATAATAATAAAACCCTCAGAATTGTTGCACCGGTTTTCCCGCATTGGGTTTTTCCGGGGACGATTGTCCAAAAATAACGGTGTCCCTTGTGTGTTTGTCTAGTATTTCAGTTGTTGATCTGTATATGAGTTAAGGCTGCATTTGTGTTTATTTTCAATATTTATATGTATAAATAACTTGTTAAGGAATAAACAAGTAGGTGAAATAAACCAAATAATGCAGTAGGGATTTCTAACGTGTCAAATTTAGAAATTTCAACATGGTATCAAAGCGTTGCAGATCACAGGAGAATTGAAGACACCAGTAGATATCGTAAATTTGCAATAGTAGTAGCTATCCCGAGAGATAGAGTTGCTCCTACGCAAAAGGCAACAGAGAAGGAGTGACGCAGAGGGCCTGCGTCATCATTTCGAGCCAGAGAAAGGGCCATAGCAGAGGCAAAGAGAGGCGGAAGAGACTCACGAAGAGCCATGTCATCCTACTCAGCCAGGTAGGCTTGATGCAATTGGCCAGAGGAGCGATTCAGCCTTTTGCCGGGATTGCACAGAGATGGAAGGCTTAGTTTCTTCAGTTGTTGGGGCCTAGGGAGCTGTGGGCAGAGTGTGGATTGGGAAGCTGGTGGGGTGTTGTTTCTGTCGGAGCAGAACAGTACCTAACGGGACAGAACCAAGGTAGAGGGAGTCGCTGCCTTGACGGATTTCTAGCCAAGAAATCCAGATCCAAGTTGCAGTTGCAAAGAGGATTGGAGAGGAGCGGTTCGATAGTTGGTGGGAAGATTTCCAACAGGGAAATCAGGACTTAGAAGGAGATTTCCAAGAGGGAAGTCGAAACTCAGAGGGAGTCTAGAAGAAGAGCGGAGATGGCAGTGAAGAGACTGAGGGATCAGGACAGGTTGGATGGTTCTTCCAACTTTGTCATCTGGAAGGCCAGAGTCCTGTTAGTGCTGGATAGACATCGCATTAAGGGCTTTGCCTTGAAAATTGTGGCTATCCCAGTCGACCTAGCTGATAATGAGAAGTATGAGGATGCAATGGCAAAGGCAAAGTGCATAATATTTGATGGGGTCAAGGATCATGTTGTACCACATATTGCCAAAAAGAACACGGCAAAAGAGGTGTGGGATACTTTGACGACATTGTATCAGGGCACTTTCGTGCAGTGCAAGATGCTATTAGAGAATCAGTTATAGTCATATCATATGCAAAAGGGGGAGCAGATAGATCTATACCTCCTCAGGTTGCAGGAGATTCGGGACCAACTTACTTCCATAGGGGCCACGCCAAATCAGGAGTTCATGGTGAGAACTGCCCTGAATGCATTCTCCGAGTAGTGGGAGACATTTGTCCAAAGCATTTTGGGCAGAGCTAATCTTCCAGGAAGGGAAGAGATGTGGGCAGCTCTTCGCCAAGAAAAGATCACACGGTTGACCAAGGCAAGGAGTAGTGGCAAAGGAGGTCGAATCAAGAAAGAGGAGGAGGAGGATGCGGCTTTGGCATCTGCAGGATAGTAAGGGAAGAGGAAGAAGAAGGACATCTCCAAGGTGAAGTGCTTCCACTGTGGGGAGCTGGGTCATTATGCAACCAAGTGTCCCAGGAAGAAGAATAAGGGAGAGGCTTCTGACTCCAAGGCAGCGCTAGCTAAGGGGAAGAAAGAAGTCGAGATTGAGTACGACTATGCCATCAGTGCTCATGCACCTCTAGAGAAGAGGTGGGGAGACATTGAGCTATAGTCAGGAGGACTACAAAAGATGAGGGGCAAGATCCCTGAGGTGCCCAAACTCTTGGATCATATCCGACTACAAGAGCCCCGAATGACAGTAGCAAGATGACAGATGTCAGGTGGAACAAGATGCGATGGAGCGATAAGGTAGTGCTAGAGTGCAGAGGTCTGTAGCAGCGCAGAGGAGGTTGCAGCAGTGAGAGAGGCACAGAGGTGTTTGCAGCAGTGCGAGAGGCACAGAGGGGGTTGCAACAGTGCGAGATGCATAGAGGTGTTTGCAGCAGCGCAGACGCAACAGAGGGAGCACAGGAGGCAGCAGAGGTAGCTTCAGCATCAGGAGGTTTCTAGGCCGACAAGGATGTCAATATTTAGGTAGATCAATTACTTACTTCACGGTAACTGAGTTGCAGTGCAACAGTTAGTAGTGGCAGTGCTATGGGCAACATGGGTAGTGTTGACCACTGGAGTGGCACCTGATAATTATATGAAGACTCCATGCCCAAGGGTGATCCAGAGGACACTTGTGCCATCATATATCATTAGTCAACAGAGTTTTTTAACTTTACTTCTATCTTCTCATCATCTTTCTTGTACCCAGATTTCACACCCTACGGGGAATTGTAATAAGTGATACTGGTAATGATGAGTTTTTGAGTCTGTAACAGGCCTAGGATGTTGGGACTCAATCAACAAACAAGTACACCTTGGAGTGTTTTTTTATCTAGTTAATTATCCTTTCTTTTTCAGGGGCGGATAATTTTCTGGGTTTTTTCACTCACATTTTACGCCAAAGCCGGGGTGACGGTTTGAAGGTTGAGCCCCTAACACATCTTAGTGTCTCGAGTCAATGTATATTACCATACTAGATCACACAAAAAATTTCGTGGAATTTGGTTAGGTCTAGGTAGTCATTTTTTAATTTTTTAGATTTTTCGCACTGTGGAAATTGCTACTAAAATTGTATTTGTAATGTAATAAGTGATGTCTAGAGAAGTTGTATGGGGTATGAGTAATGAAATTTGCATCTTTCACCCTCAACTTTCTACTATGACACACTTTGATGGGTTAAAAACGTGTTTTGAACCCTAAAGCCCACTTTTCCTAGGTTTAGTGGGAAATTAGGAATTAATTAAGCCAGAAATTAAATAAATGGGAAAAATAAATATCCACACATGATAAATGTTGTGAAATGAGGTGAAAATTATGGGGGAGTTAAAGTGAAGTCCCAAGGTGATGTGGACTCCTAAAATCAAGGAAAGGACGTGTTCAAATAAAATCGAATTTCTGGCATTAAAGGAGAAAGTTGCTTACTTGGAAATTCGAATTTGTGAAGTTAATGCACATTTGGGAGGATTTAGGAGAATATTTGGTGGCGATTTTTGTGGGAAATTGTCCCCACATGGGTTACCACCCATATACACTTGTCATTCTATCATAAAATTTGAATTTAGCACATAAGGGAAGAAGAAAATGATGTCCACTTGCCAGAATTCGATTTTTACACTTGGCATTGGAGTTCTATTCAAGAAGATCGAATTTCTCTTTGGGATTGTCACCTCATTCCACTTTTTTAATCACTTCTACATTGGGATTGGCTCCAATGCCATTTCTCCTTGTCATTCTTCAATGGAATTTGCTCCCCACTCTCTATATAATAGAGCTATGGGCTCTCATATTGTATCATGTAATAAGTTATTGGGCTTGAGGAAACTCTATCATTTTGTACTTACATACTTTCTTAATATAATCAAGACTTTGGAGCTATCTGGCTGGTGTTCTCTTGGCATCAAGAGTTGATGTCTTTTCATACTACTGCTATTGTGTTTAATTTCTTTCGCACGTTGAATTAATATTAGTTTATGCTTGTCATCTTGCTTGGATTGATGTGTGCAAGCTATCTTGCACATATCATTGATTTAGAGTAGTATTCTAGGGATAAGCTTGCCAATTTACTTTAGGAGGAATGTTTGCTTTATCTTATTCATTATATTGCTCTAATCTTGTGCAAACTAATACATGTTCAAGTGTGTAGGAAAGATCTTTTGTATTGTATGTAGGAATCCATCTGGAAGTGGGAGAAATCTCAATTAGATCAACTCACTCCTAGAGTCATAGCAATCCAAGACTCAACCATTTTTTCACTCCAAGTTTTCCATCCAACGAAGAGCAAAAGGGAGTTTTCTTAGTCTATAGCTACTTGATCATCCATTTAAAATTCAAAATACTTCTTTGGTTCTAGTTCTTTCAAAGTTATATCTCCTATTCAAGAGTCATTTCTAAAGCTAGGCAAGTATGGGGGTTCACTCCCATTACTTGAGCTAGTATTTTGTAAATTAAATTCTAAGTTTAATGTTGGTTTTTTTTTCCTAATTTCACACTGACAATTGGTATTTTTTTGTGTTTTGCAGCCCATAGGCTTGAGTATTGGGCAGCAAGGAACTTTGGAAAACTACTCACTCGTGTGTATGCAGGACCCCCTCACACTGTCCAAAGACTGATTTCTAGGGAGGCCATAAGCACTTGGGGGAGAGTTGCAAACTCATCTAAGTCGTGGGCCTTTTGAGCCTTGTGAATCTCCTTAAGAGTTTTTTCCATCTTCAAGGTTGTTGTTGTTATACTTTTGGGGAGAGAGTCTAGCTTTGTTAGAGTCCCATCTTTGTAAAGATCTCTCTCGTATTGTGCGCTGCCCTCTTAGAGCCATTTTTACTCGCTTTAATCACTAATAAAAGATAAAAAAAAATTGTTGGAGGGAGCTTGGGATTTTTCCCATGGCATCCCCCTTCCTTATTTAGAGGAGGGATTCTTGTGGGTTGCCTAATCTTGCTTTTAGTTTTTCTTAGCTTTCTAGCTTTTAATTTCATATTGTGCATGCTTAAAATCAATACATTTCACTCCTCATGCAAATTTTTACTAATCTTGTATTTAAATTCCCACATGCATACGCTTTCAAGTTTTGCAAACTATTTCTCTTTGAAGTATTAGTTTAATTTGGGGAATTAACAAAATTTGCACTTCATTTAGGCATTTTAGTATAGGAAGGCCACAAGCCTTGTTAAAACTTACCCCCAACTTAAGCTGGTTGAATAGACTTTTAGGGACCCTCTACTTCTATTAGACTCCTCATTGTGAAATACAAACATTTGGGCGAGGATGAGGTCTGAGGACTAGAGTTCAATTGTAACTTTGTCTTAATGCTAACTAATAAAATAAACCAAGAACTCATTCCATCATATTTGCTTTGTTTGCAAAGTTCTTAAATTTCTTGCTATCTTGATGGTTTAAAGTCTCACATGCAAATCTTATTTCAAGGGGGCACTTTGGATGCAAGCTTTGTAATTCCTTTTAATTTTGTAACAAGTTTAATTTTTCTTGTACTTGGAAATTGACTCATCTTGTGATTTAATTATTGTCATAAATGGTTGATTTCAAGTACTATTATTTTGGGTTGCAAACTTAATTGCATGTTGTCATCTTGATCTAACATTTGAGTTATTTTTGTATCCTTTTGAGCAAGATAGTTTCCATGCTTTGATTTGTAGACTTATTCATCTTGAAAGCATTTATAATATCTTGTGCTAACAATTTATTGTTTCACTTTTCAGGATTATTTTGGCTTTCCATTTGAAAGCATTTCACTTCATTAAGCAAATACAATTTCATTTCTTAAAGAGCAATACTTTGAAGGCACTGGTTGTTTATGTATTTCATGCTTATCTAATGTATTTATGGTTATTTCTCATATCAGTTTTACTTATAAATCTTAAAGAAATAATCTATTTAACTCTAACAATTTTCCTAGAAACTTGCATCTTTTTAACTTAACTTTTCATTAGGGACAACCCCCCTTAGCTAACCTAGGAGATAGCTTAGACAGAGAGAGTTGGGATTAGTGTGACAACCCCTTCTCTTAGTTCTCTGCCACCAACCACACCTTGTGGGGTTGAAGGCTTTTTCTCACTGACTTGTAGGTAGGTGTAGGCAGCAAGGTCAACAGGCAAAATGTTGAGAGCGAGCTGCGGTACAGATGTAGCAGTAGCAGTGGCAGAGCCATGGGCAACAATACAAGAAGCAGCAGTGCAGTGGATGTTGGCCAGTAGGCCAAGCATCAACACAGGTACCGGTGCGGAGGATCATTGTGATGTTTCAATGGTGGAACATTACTAGAGCACATTCGTCGCTAAGAGGGAGTGTTGATTTGTGGTAGTATCAGATGTGCTCTAGCCATGAAAATTGGTGGAGAGGCTAAAGCACATGAGATCTCCAAGACCCAGAAATGGTTTCGGAAAATTCCACCCGGTTAGAGAGATATTAAAATAATTAATATTTTTAATGGAGTTCCTAAGCCTAAACTTAGGGAAATTAAAATATTAATGGGTATTAATATAAAACTGGGTGAGAATGTTCTAAATGACATGGATCAAGCCAAATCTAATCTTAGCCGTTGATTAGAGACTTAATTTCGGTTGTTGAAGACTCAACGGGAAAATTATAAGAGGAGGCTTGAGGGTCAATTGGAGATACACCAAGATTGATCAGTCAGTTCGATTTTTTGGAGCGAGGTTTGCTAAGAAAATTCGAACAAGTGATCTGTTGTAGGGAGGGGCAGTGAGTACATAACAGAGGGGTAGAGATAGTGCCTAAGGGTCAGCGCAGTGACCAGAGACGCTGACGCAGAGGCAGCCAGAGCTACGCAGAGGCAACAGGAGCCACGCAGAGGCAGCTAGAGAATCCGCAAAGGTTGAGGGGCCTGCGTGGGTGACGCAGAAGGCCAGAGACCTAACGCAGAGAAGCAGAAGGCTGACGCAAAGGGTTCTAGAGCTACGTTGAGGCTAGCAGGGCTAACGCAGAGCCTTGGAGAAGCACCGAAAGGATTTTCATGGGGAAGACTTGCTAAATATCTGTCTTCGAGAAGAGGTATTATTGCCATGTAAAAATCTCTGTTGGGTGAGCCAGTTCAGCACCCTGGTTGTACTCAAGAAATCTGCATAATAATAAAACTCTCAGAACTGCTGCACCGGTTTTCCCTCATTGGGTTTTTCCGAGGACAATTGTCCAAAAATAACAGTGTCCCTTATGTGTTTGTCTAGTATTTCAGTTGTTGATGTATATATGAGTTAAGGTTGCATTTGTGTTTATTTTTAGTATTTATATGTATAACTAACTTGTTAAGGAATAAACAAGTAGGTGAAATAAACCAGATAATGCAGTAGGGATTTCTAACATGTCATACTTAGAAATTTCAACAATCCTTGCCTTCCAGATCACATAGTTGGATACCCCATCCAACCTATCCTGATCTCGCAGTCCACTGGTTGCTATCTCTGCCAATTGAAAAAGTCGAATAACCTCCTCTCTCTACGCAGCACTAGACTGGCCTACAAACTCCCTTCTGGAGCTTGTAGATATGCCCCTCTCCGCTGCTGCTTAGCTAGTGAGAATTCAGACTCCTTTGCTGGAAGTCCTCGGAGGAAGAATTCCCTCAACCGTGTCTCTCTCCCCTCTGACGTCGTTCTGCCCAACAACTGCTTGCAGAAAGCTGCATCCCACCAGAAAACCCCTCTTCGCTGAAGCTTCTGCTACGCTGCTCCCTTTGCCACTGACAAATTTCAATCTGGAAATCTTACCTCTTTGTCGACTCACTCAGAGAGAGATTTACCATGAAAATCTAGCCCTCCTAGCCTGAACTGTGCAAACTCTTTGGGGATTCAAATTGTTGCCTTTGTAGGAATTTCAAATTCCCTTATTCCTTCAGCGCTGGGTCTTACGGCTTTGTTCTTCTTGCTTCACCTGCAGCTCGATACCATGTGAAAATTCCAAAACTCGGAATCCCTACTGCAGTAAATTGATATTACTTCTCATACTTGTTGATCCATGCAAGTTATTTACGGTGTTCTATTGTAAATATGGAAGTAAATACAACTACAATCTTCACTTAATTAAATTATATGTGGAAACAAGAAATTGAACAGGAAAGAGATACAACACACATCTACACAGTTATTTTTGGACAAATGTCCCCAGAAAAACCCAATGCAGGAAAACCGGTGTAGCAGCTCTGAGGGTTTTATTATTATGCAGTAGTAATTTCTGAATACAACTTCTGGATGCCTTCCTGATAATCCAGTTATAGAGAATATCACTGACAAAGAGATTTGTGAGATTACCTCACACTATCACTGGAAGTCCTGGCTGATCCAGCCCTTGAATGAACAACCCCTGTCTGCCTCTGCACAGTGTCTGCATCACACAGTCTAGGACCTGTGTCACTCTTCTCGGCTAATTGATTTGCCTATGAGATTCAGACTTCTTCTCTCCCGGTCTCACACCTCGGCTTCCAGCTACAGAAATCAAACTCTCCAGCGAATTTCGGACTCCCTCAAGGCTTCTATGCTGCCTCTGTGTCAGCTTATGTTGCCTTTGTGTGGCCCTTCATTAGCCTACGCTGCCTCTGTGTGGCCCTGCATCAACCTATGCTGCCTCTGTGTGGCCCTGCGTCAGCCTCTTTTGGCTTAGCGCTACCTCTTCCAGATCTCTCTCTGCCTCCTCTGCTGAGCATTCCCGGATCAGGAGAAATCTCCAGCCAGAACTATCCTTGCCACTCATTGCAAAAGCTCACTTCGAATTTTTCACTTGCAGCTGCTTTGCTTCAGAAATTCGATCTTCGGAACTCTCTGTGTGTCCTCCAAGAGCCCCTCAAGCCTCTTCTTATATTTTTCTGTTGGACAACCAACAATTCAGATTAACTTCTAATCAATGGCTTAGATCATTTTGGCTTGATCCTCATCTTTTAGAAGTTACACCCACAGTTTAGATTAATACCCATTAATTATTTTAATTTCCTAAGTTTAGACTTAGGGTCCCATTAAAAATAATTAATTGTTTTAATAATATTGTCTCCGAGTGGAATTTCCCAAAATGATTTCTGGGTATTGGAGAATGCATGTGTCTAAGCCTCCCTACAAATTTTGAGACTTGGAGCACATCCGATGCTACCAGAAATCAACAGTTCTTCTAGATTTCCATTTAGAAAGGTTGATTTGACATGCATTTGATAGACTTTGAAGTTCTTGAAACGTGCAAATGCCAAAATCATTATGATTGCTTCTAATCTTGCAACTGGAGCAAAGAATTCTTCAAAGTCAATACCCTCAACTTGAGCATACCATTTACAAATCAATCTTGCTTTATTTACTTGTCCGTCTTCATTCAACTTGTTTCCGAAACACCATTTGGTGTCAATTACATTCTTATCTTTTGGTTTGGGCACAAGTTCCCATGTCTCATTCTTCTCAATTTGATTCAATGCTTCTTCCATAGCTTTAACCCAATGCTTAATTTCACTAGCTTGTATAAAGTTTTTGAGCTCTATTTTGGATAGCAAAGAAAAGTTTTCTTGTTTTGGTGTATTTACCATTCCTCATCTATTCAGAACTCTTGTATCTATATCACCAAAATCTGATTTTCTGGATGGTGTCTTTGGATATAGGTGTTTTATTTCTTCTTGTTCTTTCTTTTCTTCTTCCTTTTCTCGTTCTTTGTAGATTGTCTCCTTTGGATCTTCATTTGTTTGTGACTTTTTTTTTTGATTTATTGTTTCATCCACTCTTACATCAATACATTCTACAACCTTGGGCAGTCTTTTGTTGTAACATTTGTAGGCCTTGGTTCTAGATGCATATCCAATAAATATACCTTCATCTTTTCTAGAATCAAACTTGCCTAAATTATCTTCATTTATCTTTGTATAGCACTTGCTCCCAAATACTCTAAAGTATTTGATTGTAGCTGGCCCACCTTTCCATAATTCATAAGGTTTCTTGTTGTTGTTCACTCCAAGTTGTGCTCTATTGCAAATGTAGACTGTTGTGTTGAGTGCTTCTCTCCAAAAGGTGTTTGGTAGACTGGCTTCATTTAGCATTGTTCTAGTTATTTCCTGTATAGTTTTGTTCTTCCTTTCTACAACTACATTTTGCAAAAGAGTCCTTGCTGCCGAAAAATGTCTCTTGATTCCATGATTCTCACAGAATTCATCAAATTCATTAGATGTAAACTCACCTCCTTTGATCGTAAGCACTTGATTTTTAAATCAGTGTCATTTTCAACTAAGTCTTTGAAAGCTTGAAACTTCTCAAATGCTTCAGTTCTTTAAGAAATGTAGTCCATGTCATTCTTGTATAATCATTGATAAGCATCATAAAATAACTCTCACGTTTTAAAGTTTGTGTTCTTGTTGGCTTGCAGAGGTTTGTGTGTACAAGTTCCAATGGCTTTGATGTTGAGTACTTGTTTGCTTTGAAACTAACTCTCATTTGCTTTTCGTGTTGACATGGCTTGCAAATAATGTCCATAGGTTTTGAGATTCTTGGGATATCTCTTATTGCTTGTCTTACTGAGTTTTACTAGATTGTCAAAGTTTATATGACCCATCCTTCTATGCCATAACCAGCTTTCATCTACTTGTCCCATACAACATTTTTCTCCTTTGACTTCATTGAGGATGTATACATTGCTTGAGGTTTTGTTTGCATTTGCCACTAATCTTCCTGAACCTACTTTCCTTATCTCACATCCTTTAGAATGAAATGTGAGGTTGTAACCTTGATCACACATTTGACTGACACTTAGAAGATTGTGTTTTAACCCTTCAACATACAAGACATTCTATGTTTTAGTCTTTCCATCATCAAGACTAACTGTACCTTTTCCAACTATCCTTGCAAAAACATTATCCCCAAAGGTAATGTTGCCTCCTTTTTCTTCCTTTAGGGTGAGAAATTTGTTTGATCCCTTGTCATGTGTTTTGAACATCCACTATCAATGTATCATTGGCTTCCTTTGTTTTGAGCATACAGTGCAAGTCCACATTCTTCCTTCTTTTGTTTTTCTTGCTTCCTTTTCCACACCTTTGTGTATTCTTCTATTTGCCCAGAAAGAACATTGTCTTCCTTGTTTTGTTTAAGAGATTTTATTATGCTACTTCTACAATCGTGTTATATGCCCATAATTATTATACATAACGTTCAATATTGTAATCAAGTAGGGGAGCAAATGAATTGTAGTTTCTATCCACAAACCCATGAAAACTTCTAGTTTTGTTGCTCACATAATCATTCTTTTAGGTCTTATAATATCATTTATTTCTATCTCTCACATGCTCACTTCTTGCATAAGCTCTACAATCTATTGCTTTATGACCAATTTTTTTACAAGAAAAGCGATAGCCAAGGAAGAGATTTTGGTATTGGGTTCTGAAAGGCCTTCTTGGTGGAACAAATATTTTGAACTCGTTCTTGTTGTTCTTGTGAGAAGTGTTAGTTTTGATTATGATGGTAGCATCGGAAAAAGTGTTCTAGTCTCAGATGGTGCTTAGAGACCAAGGAACACAAGATCTCCAATACCCAAAAAGGGTTTCGCGAGATATGGTTCTGAAACACCTTAATTAAATTAATTAGCCAATAATTAAATTATTATCTAAGTTTAACTTTAGGAAAGTTGGTTAATTAAAATAAATTAATTAAGGATGTTTTGGATTGCTCTAAATGTTGGACACAGATTGTCATTGATGTCAATATGGCAATATTCAAGGAAGGAGACAGAGCCAAAGAAGAGGAGCACACAGAGCCAAGAGGAGCCAAGAGGAGTAGAGGTAGTTAAGCGTTGTATGAAGTTGCTGGTGAACACTGGTGAAGGCTGTTGCAGCTGTTGAACACTGTTGAAACACTTGGAGAAAAGTTGCTGCAACACCAAGTTCTCCGTTGCTGAAACACCGACACTTGTGAAAAATTTGCAGATACACCAGTTTCAGCGTTGCTGAAACACCTCCGCGACGACATTATATTTCCGCGTTGCTGAAACACCTCCGCGACAACATTATATTTTCGTGACACCATCAATCGAAGGTAATCATGAGGAAGATAAAGCGAATGGAGGAGGGAAGCCGGAAGCTCAAGCAAGCGAGGAGGAAGCCAAAGAGCCATTGAGTAAGTGAAAACGAATGGACAAAGACATGAGAATGTATAAAACAGTAAAAACAGAGAACTGTTGTTGTTGTTGGTGTGGTGAAGAACCAGAGTGTGAGGTAGTAGAAGCAGCAGAGGCTGTAGAGGCAGTAGAAGCAACAGAGGCAGGAGAGAAAGAGTGAGACAATCTCAGCTGAATAGTGTGCAACAGCATACCTGTTTATACCAAGGTTGGGTTGGAGCCTCAAAACTGAATTGGACAGAAGTCATTGGGGGTAAGTGCTCCTAAGTGCAGGACCACTGCAAAACGAAGTTGGTGCTCTGGAGGTTGGAGCCTCACTGAAGTCCAAGTTGGAGCTTGGCAACTATTCACAATCAGATTTATACTTATATTGTATTTATTTCATTGCATTGTTTTGAGTTTTAATAAAAGCATTAATTACAGCTGTTGATTTCTGTGTTCTGTGTATACATACACATATCTATATATGTTGTTGGCAATCACTAGAACAATTAAAAAATATATAAATAAATAGTAAGAAATATTGATTCACCCCCCTCTCAGTATTTCCAACAATTGGTATCAAAGCAGGCCTCTTCATACTAGCCTAACAGCTTGAAGAAGGATCCGCAGCCATGATGAGAAATCACAAAGCATCAGGAAGACCTCCTCTATTCGATGGCACTAACTTTGGTTTCTGGAAGAAAATAATGACCTACTACTTAATGTCCCTTGGACCCGAAGTCTGGCATTTTGTTCAAAATGAATACAAAACGACTACCACTCTTCCAACGGACCAAGACGAGAGGAAAGCCTACATCGCAAATGCAAAGGCCATGAACTCCATCACTAGTGGAATCACTGATTCTAAGTTTACAAAAATCATGCACTGTACATCTGCCAAAGAAATGTGGGAGAAGCTAGTTGGCTTGTATGATGGAGACTCAAAAGTAAAAAAGGCAAAGCTTCAAACTCACCGAAGACAATTTGAAAGTTTGAGGATGGAAGATGAAGAAGACATTGCAGCATACCTCCTTCGAGTAGCTGAAGTGGTAAATTCCCTGAAAGGATTGGACGAAAAAGTTGAAGAAAGTACCTTTGTTCAAAAGGTATTAAGGTCTCTTCCAGACAGATTTGACTCCAAAATAAGCGCTATAGAAGAAGCAAAGGATCTAGATACCCTCAAAATGGATGAACTCCATGGAATTCTCACTGCCTATGAAATGAGGAAAGGTGGCCCAAGTTCCAAAGATGTAGCATTCAAGGCCTCAAAGTCAAAGAAGGGGAAAGAAAGGAATGACTGTAGTGATGAGTCTGATGTGGAATCCGAATTGGCTCAATTTGTACAAAAGCTTACGAGAGGATCTAAGCTTAAAGGCAAGTATCCTCTTATCTGTTTTAAATGTGGTAAAATAGGTCATTATGCAGCAAAATGTCCTCATAAACATGACAGTGATGATGAAGGAAATTCTAAAAGAATGGCACATAAAAAGAAAGGGTTCAATAAGAAAAACTTCTTCTCCAAGCAAAATGGGTCTAATGAGGATGAGTTTATGGTCATAAAAAAGAAATCAGATGAGGAAAGTGATCATGATGAAAGCCAAGAAGCATTATTCATGGCACTCACAGATGATGATGACTCAGGGCTAGAAGGAAATGTAGATGAACTGTTAATAAGCGCCATTGAAGAAAACGAGAAACTACAGAACAAAATCATTTCTCTCAAAGTGGAAAACGAGGAAATAAGAAGGAGAGAAGATCTCTTGGAAGCAAAGCTTAAAGAAAAAGAAGAGAGTTGTGAAGAACGCGAGGCCGAAATAGTGTCTCTAAGAAAGGAGTTGGAGCAAATTAAAAAGGGCTATAAAAGCTCTCAAATACTTGAGACTATTCTGAAAAATCAAAAACCTCAACATGACAAGTCTGGAATAGGTTTCAAAGGAGAATCCTCAAGCACTAAGAATAGTGCAAAAAGCTATGCCGATGCACTTTCCTGCAATCCAAAAGATGAAAAAGTATGTTATCAAAAGTGCATCCCAGATTCCAAGAATGAAGAAAGAATTACTCCAAAGAAGAATGTGGAGTCGAATCATGGACACTACAGCAAATACAAACCTGTACTCCACCAAGGGCCCATCAAAAATCCAAAGAACGAGGGAGAAGTAATTCCCAGGAAGGAAATCGACTCAAACCATGGTTGCTTCAACAAGTACAAAACCATCTTTCTTGGACATTGCTTTCACTGTAAAAATTTCGGTCATCAAGCCAGACATTGTATGGCTCTCAGAAATGAAAAGACAGAGCTAAAGGACCGAATAATCAACTCATATGCCCCCAAAAGGCAGGGACAAATCAAAACCTTCAATTCATTTGATCCCTTAACCAAATTTGATCTGATTTGCTCTTTCTACTACAACATTGGACACTATGAACAAGATTGCTCACTCAAAGGAAGAAAGACAAGTAGCAAGAATTCCAGCATGGACAAATGCGGCCTGGCTCTATATGCTCAAAATAATGGAAACCAGTGGTTTGTAGATAGTGGGTGCTCCAGACACATGACAGGAGACAGAGGGAAGTTTGTCTCACTAAGCAAAAAGGAAGGGAATGTGTCTTTTGGAAGCGGATCTGGCAGAATTGCAGGAAAAGGAACAGTTACTCTGATAAATGGAAAAGGAAAAGCTCAAGATGCTCTGCTGGTTGACGGACTCAAACACAACCTCCTGAGTGTCAGCCAAATCTGTGATCAAGGACATAAGGTTGTTTTCAGCACCAAAGACTGTGAAATAAGGAACTCTGCCTCAGGGAAACTTGTGGCAAAAGGGGTGAGAACACCAGACAACATTTACATTCTGAACAAGATTCAGGAAAATAAATGCTACTTGAGTCAGACAGATGAGAGTTGGCTGTGGCACAAGCGACTTGGACATACAAGCTTCGAAAATCTGATCAATATCAGCAAGATCAAAGTTGTACAAGACATCCCAAGGCTGTTCAAACCAAATCAAGCAGTGTGTGGTCCATGTCAACATGGAAAGCAGACCAGAACCAGCCACAAGACAAAGGAACACTGTACATCGAAGCCCTTGGAGATCATCCATGCTGATGTGTGTGGGCCAACTAGAAATCAAGCACTCCAAGGAGAAAGGTACTTTGTGTTATTTGTTGATGATTATACTAGAATGATGTGGATATATTTCATAAAGTATAAATCTGAAACTTTTGAGTGTTTTAAGAATTTAAAAGCCCTTGTAGAAAATGAAAAAGATTCAAAAATTAAGTGCCTCAAAACAGACAAAGGAGGAGAATTCACATCAAACGAGTTTAGTGAGTTCTGTAATATTCATGGAATTAAAAGGGAATTCTCGGCTGCCAGAACACCTCAGTAAAATGGGGTAGTTGAAAGACGAAACCGAACAGTGCAAGAGATGGCAAGAACCATGCTATTAGCAGCAGACCTACAGCCTAAATTCTGGAGAGAAGCAGTAGGGACAGTTGTCTATACACTTAATAGAACTCAATTAAGACCAAATTGTGATAAAACTCCTTATGAGCTATGGAAAGGAAGACTTGCTTCGGTGAAGTACTTCAAGATATTTGGAAGCAAGTGTTTCATAAAAATAAATGATGGCTCACCCGGAAAGTTTGATTCTCAGGTTGATAAAGGGATATTTCTTGGATACTCTACACGGAGCAAGGCTTACAAGTGCTACAATTATCGACTGAAGAAAATAGTGGAAAGCATTGATGTAAAGGTTGATGAAGAACTTCCAGTAAAGGAAATTGAAGAACATGAAGATGACTTTCTCCTTGAAGAAGAAGAACCTAAAGAAGAAGAGATAGATGATGAAGAAGAAGAAGAGAAAAGAGAACCACCTCATACCCCTTCAAAGATGAAGTATGTTGAAAGATACCATCCAGAAGAACAGATCATTGGCGATAGAGATGAAGGTGTGCAGACCCGAAGAAGGATAACAACCTCACCCAAGAGAAAAGTCATTGCCCTCCTATCTATGATAGAACTAGAAACATTTGCAGAAGCAAGTAAGGATCCTCATTGGGTAAAAGCAATGGAAGAAGAAATGTCCCAAATTGAGAAGAACAAGACATGGGAGCTGGTACCTCGTCCAAAGGACAAAAACATAATAGGAACCAAATGGGTGTTCAAAAATAAAATGAATGAGGAAGGACAGGTTATCAGAAACAAGGCAAGACTTGTCTGCAAAGGCTATTCACAAATTGAAGGAATTGACTTTGAAGAGACATTTGCACCAGTGGCCCGTTAGGAAGCTATCAAGACGTTCTTAGCATTTGCTTGCTCAAAAGGATTCAAAATCTATCAAATGGACGTGAAATCAACATTCCTAAATGGGGAACTCAAAGAGGAAGTCTACATGGAGCAGCCAAAAGGTTTTGATCTAACAGCAGGAAAGGACCTAATCTGTAAGTTGAAAAAGGCTTTGTATGGATTGAAACAAGCTCCTAGAGCTTGGTATGCAAGATTGGATCACTACCTACAACAATAAGGCTTCAAAAAGGGAGTGGCTGGAAGTAATCTATACATAAAGACAGATCAAGGTAAGTTACTAGCTACTCTTGTTTATGTCGATGATCTGATTTTGCTAGTAATAATGATGAAATGAGCCATGAATTTTCTCAAAACATGTCAAAAGAGTTTGAGATGTCAATGATAGGAGCGTTGTGTTGACATTATGATGCATGTGTTGTACTTGATGGCAACCAACTCGTAGAAGATCAACTCACTTATATATCTAGATGAATCTACGGAAGAGATATCAGATGTGACAGAATGCATGGGATGCCAGACAACTCAAAGGAATCAGATGATAGTTCTCAGGTTAGCTTTGCCATCAAGTCCAAAGGGGGAGATTGTTGGCATTATGAGACAAGTGTTGTCCTTGATGGCAAATCACACAAATGATAAATTATAGTGCAGCAAATTTATTTGATAAATTATAGTGCAACAAAGTTTCCTTCCATGTAGAGAAAAGTTCACGCACTTTTATGCAGAGAAAAATTTATTCCATGTAGAGAAAAGTTCACGCACTTTTATGCAGAGAAAAGTTTATTCCATGTAGAGAAAAGTTCACGCACTTTTATGCAGAGAAAAGTTTATTCCATGTAGAGAAAAGTTCACGCACTTTTATGCAAAGAAAAGTTTATTTCATGTAGAGAAAAGTTCACGCACTTTTATGCAGAGAAGAGTTTATTTCATGTAGAGAAATGTTCACGCACTTTTATGCAGAGAAAAGTTTATTTCATGTAGAGAAAAGTTTACGCACTTTCATGCAGAGAAAAGTTCCCTTCATGCAAGAGAAAAGTTCACGCACTTTCATGGTTGGTTCATGGTATTAGTCCGACAGTTTTTGATCCTATGGTTTTGGCCCGTGGTATTGCATCCAAAAGTGTTGATCTCACGCACTTTCATGGTTGGTTCATGGTATTAGTCCGACAGTTTTTGATCCTATGGTTTTGGCCCGTGGTATTGCATCCAAAAGTGTTGATCTCACGCACTTTCATGGTTGGTTCATGGTATTAGTCCAACAGTTTTTTGATCCTATGGTTTTGGACCGTGGTATTGAGAAAGGACTAAGGCTATAAAAGAGGAAGGAGATCATTTGGCAAAGCATTATCTGAATTATTGGATATCTCATAAAGTACTAGATCTGGAAGACTGTGATTGGGTTATGGTGCAGATCTAGATCTGAGCTAAAGAGGGATCTCACCAGTTGATGGAAAACAAGATCTAAGGATAGATCGGGATCAAATGGTTTGAAATGAACTATCTCTATATATTTGATTATGCTTATTCTAGATCTGTATACTGACGCTTGTAATGATCTGAACTGGGTATATCTTGAGTTTGAAATCGCTGCAAGTCATGTTTGAATATTTATAGATCTGTACGCGGGTTGGCTTTGGTGAAAGCACGTATGTACGCAGGTTTGGTTCATTGTAGTAGCATATACCATTTGAGCTATGATGTTTAAAGTTACAGGTGGTTCAGGTTGTTGATGTGTTCTGATGACTGTTTAATGGTGTCAGTATTCTACATATTCAGTTTGATTGATTGTGTTGATGGATGAGATCTAGTAATGGATCTAATGGACTAGATCGGGTTGCTAACACTCATATTATCCTTGTATATGTATTGATCTGGTGATTGGGTGATTCAGAAGATTGATTGATTATGTGCTTCAATGATATTTATGGGTCCAGTATGAAAATTGGATGAAACGTGGCCTTTCAGATTATGTGTTGTGCTTCAGGTGTATCCAGTCTGAAAATGTATGAAACGTGGTACCTAGAGGAGAGAAGATTGTAGGCCGGCACCTATGTACTAGTATCTTAGCTAGTACAAGAGCTAAGGGGGTGGCAGCTCCTTTCCAGTAGCAATTGAAAACTTTGGAGCATTGTAGCAGGTAGCAGCCTGCGTACAAGTAAATGGATCGGCTAGTACAAGAACTATGGGGGTTGTAGCTCCCTTCCAGGAAAGACTGGAGAACGAGAGAGGGTTGTAGCTCTCTGCAGGTAGAAGCCTGCGTACTGGTATAAGACTGCACCAGTACAGAAATATTGTAAAAGGATTTTCTTATTAAGAAGAAGATTGAGATGACTTGCAGCAGGTGGTTTTCTCCCACATTGGGTTTCCACCTTATATCATGGTGTTCATGTGTGTGGCTTATGTGTGATGATCTGTTCTATTTTACTGCACCTGTTTACTGTTAATATGGTTGATAATGTTTTAATGCACTCATTAAGGATCAACTAACTGAATCATAAGAAGTTGTGGAAGTAGCATATATGAATCTGAATATGGAAATGAAAAAGTTTTATTGATGTGATAATACTGATTCACCCCCCCCCCTCTCAGTATTATTTCCATCAATTGGTATCAGAGCAGGTCCTTTTGTAGGAGCTTGATCGCTTGAAGGAGATCTGTGGAACAATGGGAAAGAAGCTTAAGAAGAAAGCACATAAGCAGAAGAAGACATCTCAGAAGAACTATGACAGTGGGAGAATCGATTGGGGATTAGGTGTAAGAAGCTCTTCAGATTCAGAATCATTTCAGAATGAAGATGAACTATCAGGTATGAATTTGCTATCCTCTGATGTTCCAGCTATCTATCCATTTGGAAAAGATGAAAGTGATAGTGAAACAACTGAATATGCTCTTATGGGTGAACAAGAAAGATATCAAATAGAGGCAGAATTTAAAAGGCTTTCGGACAAAATCAGAGATCAACAAGATCTATTGAACAAAAGGGAATGTGACTTCAAAGAAGAAGTTGCCAAACTAAAAGCTCAACTAGAGGAAGGAAACAAGGTAAGGAAGTTATTCAAGGACAAATATCAAAAGTTGCAGGATGAAGTCAATGAAAGAAGCACAACCATCAAGAAACTCAGAGATAGATCCAGTTACTATGAAAGTCTTGAAGCCACGATCCGCTCGCTAAAAGAAGATCTTGAAGAATCAAAGAAGCAGAATAAAGAACTACTCCAAGTTCATGAAAATGAAGTTCTTGAACTAAGACGTCAGTTGAAAGAAGAAAGAAATGCTGAAGAAAACGTGAAGAAGCAGTATCTTGAAAAGGAAGAGCAACATCAAGTTGAGGTAAATATTCTAAAAGATAAATTAGAAGAAAAGGATAAACTGTTACGATTTCAAGATAGTACTAAAGTCTTGGATGATATTCTTAATAGTCAAAGGTCTCCTGCTATCAAAACTGGTCTCGGTTTTCATGAATCTATTGAAGGTGAATCTAGTTCACAAAGTAAGACAAGGGACTCGACTGCAAAATCTGAAATGCTCAATAAGGAGATGAAAGGTCAATCTCATCATCAACCAAGGAAAGAAATTCTTCAAAGAAAATCTTTTACTCCTCCTATGAATAATGTTGAATGTTATGTATGTCATAATCTTGGACATGTTGCAGCCAGATGTAGAAGAAGAAGGTTTCAAGACCATCATGCAGAAAGATCATCACATTCAAGGTATTTTAATGGATATTGCTTTGCTTGCAATATGTTTGGTCACAGAGCTGTTGATTGCTATAGAAGAAATATGAGACATGTAAGATGTTACACATGTAACGAGCTTGGACATATAGCTAAAGAATGCAGGAACAAAGTATGGGCACCATACCAAAAGGAGAAAACATCATCATCACACTTGAAGATGTGGAAGAAGAAAGAAGTACAGTCAGAAAGAGGTGGCACAGCACAACATACAGACATAACAGAATCAGAGGGAGCTAGAAGTGTAAAACTTCAGTGTCCTAAATCTCATACGCAAGTTTCTTAAAGAGAAGTCACGTATATATGCGAGTTGGTTATGGCATAGTCGCGTATATGATTGTTTGAGGAAAGGCAGTAGGGACAGGTTCAGGAAAAGGATCAGTTATGATTCAGTTTATTATTTGCGCTGTTTGATAATGGTTACAATTTGCTGATGATGTGTGGAAATGACTTGATGGTTAGAAGTGTTTTGTTTCTAACTTGATAATGATGATGTCTTGATACTTCTTGTTGATATGCATGATCAGATCTGACAGTAACCAAGATGGCACAGGTTTAGGGGGAGCATATGCTTTTAATGCATTGTTGGCATTATGGTTAATAGTCCTTGGTGATGATGCTTATGTGGATAAATGATTCATCTTGCTATGATATGGTTATGAGTTGTTCAGATGATTCTTGGGGTTACATAGGTGATATTTAGATCAGATTTGTGGTTGATTCTCTAATGGTGCTTACATGGTGATCTTCATAAGGATAAGGAGCAATACATAATTCACATCTTCTTTACTTGATGATGAGTCACTCATATGCTGTTGTCGTCATATGCATAAAGATCATATATTACAGTTATGATGCAGGATTCTTATTGTTCTTGGCACATATATGGATGAGGATGAGTTGATACGGACATACCTTGATGATTCATGCACTAATACAAGTTGCTGGTCTAGTTGCTGTTGACAGATGCTATGGAGCAGATCATACAGTGTCGTCGCTGATGTTTATCATGATCTTATTTAGGTGTATGGTCTCTGTTATAAATGTCATGTATATCATTCGATGTAAAGGTCATATCAAGACTCATGATGTAATAGTGTGTCTCTATCTATTGTAGTCATTTGATGAGATCTCTTCAGGTCATGTAACGGCCTATGTTGGTTTCCCCACTATCCCTGGGATGAATGATGTTATTCTCTTATGTTATCATATGTAAACTTTTGGTATATCACCATTGTGATGGGAGATAGATGTATGTATGAGTCTTTGGTGATAGGAAGGTCATTTATGATGTATAGAGTCATGTTCTTCTTGTAGAACATTTTTTTGTAGACCTTGCTTACAGTCAGGGGGAGCATGAACAGCATATATCAGCAGACCAGAGATTTCAGCATGTTCTCAGAAAGAGCATGGACAGATTGGTGCACCATGGCATATACAAAGGGGGAGCTCATTCAAAGATTTCAGCAGGTACTCAGGGGGAGTATGAACATCGGAATGCCTTTCTAGGAAAGAGAATATCTTGGTTTGCCCTTTGCCCTTGATGTCAAAGGGGGAGAGTGATTTGGTATTGTTGCCATCAAGTCCAAAGGGGGAGATTGTTGACATTATGATGCATGTGTTGTACTTGATGGCAACCAACTCGTAGAAGATCAACTCACTTATATATATCTAGATGAATCTACGGAAGAGATATCAGATGTGACAGAATGCATGGGATGCCGGACAACTCAAAGGAATCAGATGATAGTTCTCAGGTTAGCTTTGCCATCAAGTCCAAAGGGGGAGATTGTTGGCATTATGAGACAAGTGTTGTCCTTGATGGCAAATCACACAAATGATAAATTATAGTGCAGCAAATTTATTTGATAAATTATAGTGCAACAAAGTTTCCTTCCATGTAGAGAAAAGTTCACGCACTTTTATGCAGAGAAAAGTTTATTCCATGTAGAGAAAAATTCACGCACTTTTATGCAGAGAAAAGTTTATTCCATGTAGAGAAAAGTTCACGCACTTTTATGCAGAGAAAAGTTTATTCCATGTAGAGAAAAGTTCACGCACTTTTATGCAGAGAAGAGTTTATTTCATGTAGAGAAATGTTCACGCACTTTTATGCAGAGAAAAGTTTATTTCATGTAGAGAAAAGTTTACGCACTTTCATGCAGAGAAAAGTTCCCTTCATGCAAGAGAAAAGTTCACGCACTTTCATGGTTGGTTCATGGTATTAGTCCGACAGTTTTTGATCCTATGGTTTTGGCCCGTGGTATTGCATCCAAAAGTGTTGATCTCACGCACTTTCATGGTTGGTTCATTTTATTAGTCCGACAGTTTTTGATCCTATGGTTTTGGCCCGTGGTATTGCATCCAAAAGTGTTGATCTCACGCACTTTCATGGTTGGTTCATGGTATTAGTCCAACAGTTTTTTGATCCTATGGTTTTGGACCGTGGTATTGAGAAAGGACTAAGGCTATAAAAGAGGAAGGAGATCATTTGGCAAAGCATTATCTGAATTATTGAATATCTCATAAAGTACTAGATCTGGAAGACTGTGATTGGGTTATGGTGCAGATCTAGATCTGAGCTAAAGAGGGATCTCACCAGTTGATGGAAAACAAGATCTAAGGATAGATCGGGATCAAATGGTTTGAAATGAACTATCTCTATATATTTGATTATGCTTATTCTAGATCTGTATACTGACGCTTGTAATGATCTGAACTGGGTATATCTTGAGTTTGAAATCGCTGCAAGTCATGTTTGAATATTTATAGATCTGTACGCGGGTTGGCTTTGGTGAAAGCACGTATGTACGCAGGTTTGGTTCATTGTAGTAGCATATACCATTTGAGCTATGATGTTTAAAGTTACAGGTGGTTCAGGTTGTTGATGTGTTCTGATGACTGTTTAATGGTGTCAGTATTCTACATATTCAGTTTGATTGATTGTGTTGATGGATGAGATCTAGTAATGGATCTAATGGACTAGATCGGGTTGCTAACACTCATATTATCCTTGTATATGTATTGATCTGGTGATTGGGTGATTCAGAAGATTGATTGATTATGTGCTTCAATGATATTTATGGGTCCAGTATGAAAATTGGATGAAACGTGGCCTTTCAGATTATGTGTTGTGCTTCAGGTGTATCCAGTCTGAAAATGTATGAAACGTGGTACCTGGAGGAGAGAAGATTGTAGGTCGGCGCCTACGTACTAGTATCTTAGCTAGTACAAGAGCTAAGGGGGTGGCAGCTCCTTTCCAGTAGCAGTTGAAAACTTTGGAGCATTGTAGCAGGTAGCAGCCTGCGTACTAGTAAATGGATCGGCTAGTACAAGAACTATGGGGGTTGTAGCTCCCTTCCAGGAAAGACTGGAGAACGAGAGAGGGTTGTAGCTCTCTGCAGGTAGAAGCCTGCGTACTGGTATAAGACTGCACCAGTACAGAAATATTGTAAAAGGATTTTCTTATTAAGAAGAAGATTGAGATGACTTGCAGCAGGTGGTTTTCTCCCACATTGGGTTTCCACCTTATATCATGGTGTTCATGTGTGTGGCTTATGTGTGACGATCTGTTCTATTTTACTGCACCTGTTTACTGTTAATATGGTTGATAATGTTCTAATGCACTCATTAAGGATCAACTAACTGAATCATAAGAAGTTGTGGAAGTAGCATATATGAATCTGAATATGGAAATGAAAAAGTTTTATTGATGTGATAATACTGATTCACCCCCCCCCTCTCAGTATTATTTCCATCACGCTGTCGCACTTCCTTGGACTTCAAATATCTCAAACCAGAGCAGGACTGTGTATATCTCAAACCAAATATCTAAAAGACATGCTCAAAAAATATGGAATGGAGGACTGTGCACCCATGAGCACACCTATGACCACAAACTGCAAATTGAGCAAAGATGATGACTCCCCTTTAGTGGATGCAACTCTTTACAGGTCAATGATCGGAGCCCTTCTATACTTAACAGCTACACGACCAGACATAATGCAAGCAGTAGGAATGGTGGGAAGATTTCAATCTGCTCCCAAACAATCCCATTTATTAACTGTAAAAAGAATTCTCAGATATTTGAAGGGAACTTCTGATTTCGGTCTTTAGTACCCAAAGAACTCAACACTGACTGTAACTGCATACACAGACGCTGATTGGGCTGGAAGTATAGATGATCGGAAAAGTACTAGTGGAAATACATTCTTCCTAGGAGACTATTTGGTATCTTGGCTCAGCAAAAAACAATTATCCATATCATTATCCACATCCGAATCCGAGTATATTGCTGCAACAGAGTGTTGTACTCAGATACTATGGATGAAGGAAGCTCTAAAAGATCTCGACATATGTACAGATCAACCAATTACTGTCTATTGTGACAACACAAGTGCAATCAGTCTCAGCAAAAATCCAGTGATGCACTCAAGAACCAAACACATTCCAATCAAGTATCATTTCCTCCGTGAGCAAGTAGTTGAACAAAACATTGTCCTGGAATATATCAGTACTAAGGAGGAGATAGTTGATGTTTTCACAAAACCTCTTCCTCGAGAAGCATTCGAACATCTACGTCAAAAGATGGGGGTTATTTATTTATCATCACTCAAGTTCATTCATAAAGATGTAGCAGGACAGGGAGAGCAGGTTGACAGGGGGAGTCTGTATGCATTCCTTTGCCATTGATGTCAAAGGGGGAGAGAGAGAGCAGAAGAATATTGCCATCAATAACAAAGGGGGAGATTGTTGGACACAGATTGTCATTGATGTTAATATGGCAATATTCAAGGAAGAAGACAAAGCCAAAGAAGAGGAGCACACAAAGCCAAGAGGAGTAGAGGTAGTTAAGCGTTGTATGAAGTTGCTGGTGAACACTGGTGAAGGCTGCTGCAGCTGTTGAGCACTGTTGAAACACTTGGAGAAAAGTTGTTGAAACACCAATTTCTCCATTGTTGAAACACCGACACTTGTGAAAAATTTGCCGATACACCAGTTTCAGCGTTGCTGAAACACCAGTTTCGGCATTGCTGAAATACCTCCACGACGACATTATATTTCCGCGTTGCTGAAACACCTCCGCGACGACATTATATTTTCGTGACACCATCAATCGAAGGTAATCATGAGGAAGATAAAGCGAATGGAGGAGGGAAGCTGGAAGCTCAAGTGAGCGAGGAGGAAGCCAAAGAGCCATTGAGTAAGCGGAAACGAATGGACAAAGGCATGAGAATGTATAAAACAGTAAAAACAGAGAACTGTTGTTGCTGTTGGTGTGGTGAAGAACCAGAGTGTGAGGTAGTAGAAGCAGCAGAGGCTGTAGAGGCAGTAGAAGCAGCAGAGGCAGGAGAGCAAGAGTGAGACAATCTCAGCTGAATAGTGTGCAACAGCATACCTGTTTATACCAAGGTTGGGTTGGAGCCTCAGAACTAAACTGGACAAAAGTCATTGGTGGTAAGTGCTCCTAAGTGCAGGGCCACTGCAAAACAGAGTTGGTGCTCTGGAGGTTGGAGCCTCACTGAAGTCCAAGTTGGAGCTTGGCAACTATTCACAATCAGATTTATACTTATATTGTATTTATTTCATTGCACTGTTTTGAGTTTTAATAAAAGCATTAATTACAGCTGTTGATTTATGTGCTCTGTGTATACATACACATATCTATATATGTTGTTGGCAATCACTAGAACGATTAAAAAATATATAAATAAATAGTAAGAAATATTGATTCACCCCCCTCTCAGTATTTCCAACACTAAAGACTTCTATTGATGAAGTCTAATTGATCTTAGAAGTTGATGAAGATTTAATCTTGGCTCTTGAAGTCTCAATGAGAGATTATAAGAGCAACTCGAAGGGATGGAGAGAGAAACATTGAACATCCGTTTTCTTGGCAGATCGAGCTACCCAGTTCACAGAAAGTGAGGGCCCAATTCGAGCCAAAGGGAGAGCATCGAAGAGAGGGAGAAACAAATAATTTGGGAGGAGGATTCCATAGAATTTTCTAGTAGTTTTCTAGTGTCGGAGAGGCAAGAAAAGGGAGGCTGAATTCCTCTGCAGAGAGAGTCATCCAAGCAGTGTGAGTTAGCTAGTGCAACAAAGCGAGTTGTTGAAAACAGTTCGTTTCAGTTGCCAGAGGTCAGATCTGAGTCCAAAAGGAAAAACAAAAATTTTCCAGAGGCAGAGGGGGGCTAGATGGCCCAATTGGAGGCAGTTCTAGGGTTCTACGATTTGCATAGAGTCAGCAGTGCGCATTCTGGCTAGCAGTGCAAGCAACCGGAGAGGGGTGCGAGTAGCCCAGAAGGGGCCGAATTGATTTGCAGACGAGATCCTTGATCTCCAGATTATTTTGGCTAGATATTTATTGGATGATTGCTAGTTGGGCATCCAAATTATTATATTCTCAATATTCGTTGCATAATAATAAAATAAACCCTCATCTGCAGCACTAGTTTTCCCTTCGGGAATTTTCCGAGGACGTTAGTCCAAAATAACAGTGTCATTATTTGTGTCTGTGTGTTTGTTTCTCAGTTCCTAATTTTACTTCTGCAACATAATTTCATTGTGAAGAATTGCAGTGTGATTTATTCGTTATTTGTTGTAAAACAAATATACTGCTAATAAGTTAGAAGAATAAATTCTAGTTGCTGCAATTTAAGGAAATTTCACATGGTATCAGAGCGTTGTTGATAAGATCAGAGGTGAAAGATCAACAAATCGTGCAGTTTCAGAGGGAGATCTGAAGCATAGGGTTCAGATCTACGCAGGCCAAGCCAATGGTGCGAATTATAAGGGCATGAAATTCGATTTCCAGATCTAGTCAAAGGAAAAGTTTGAATAGCCTTAGAAGCAGAGTTTGCAAGCAGTATGGTTGCTCGAAAGCAGATCAGTTGATTTGCAAGCAGATCTGAGCGCAGAAGATTTGCAGCAAGAGTTGTAGTTGCAGATCTACATAGGGAAGGAAGAGAAAAGCACATCGAAGAGATTTCCTCAAAGGGTTTCCAGTTTTTAGGAGGAGATCCATGATTTCTAGCAGTAGTAGGCTGAGTTAGGCTTGCTAGTTAGCCAATGCAACCTTCAGGAGAAGCAATGCATGTGCCAGATTCAGGAGAAGGACATCTGGAAGGTAGAGCGAGTTGCCTAGTAGAGAAGTAGCAGGCAGTGCGAGTTCCCGGAAGGACCAGAGGCAAGTGTAGGATCATATTTGCTAGTACAGGAACAAATCTGCGCATTCTAGAGGGAATGTGGATAGCAAAAGAAGCCCAAGCAAGGAAGAGTAGGAGATTTCCAAATCCAGTCTCCAGTTTATTTGAGTTTCACAGGGATTGCTATAGCAAGACTCAGGGATCAAGACAGACTTGATGAAGCCTCTAACTTTGGTGTGTGGAAGGCCAGAATGCAATTCATGTTGGATGAGCATGGTTTGAAGGTTTCGTGACAAATATCATCGCAGAGCCAGCAAATCCACAACAGTTTACAACCTTCAAGAAAGAAATGGCCAAAGCTAAGAGAATGGTCCTAGATGGTGTTCGGGATCATGTCATCCCGCATGTTGCAGATAAAAATACAACAAACACTGTGGGATGCCATCGTAAAGAAGTTTTGTAATAAGTGATTGTTACAACATAAAACATCATAATTTCAACAGACTTGACATGCTATGTTTTTTCTATCTTATGTTAATGCTTAGAGGGTGATATTAATGAAAAAGATCCCAAGATGGGCAAATGATTTTGATGATATGTAGGTATTTGTTGTAGCATGATTTTTTTGTATGCTAGAGGTCATCTAGAGCCTATTTGTTGATGTATTTTCAATTCAGAGATGCATTGTACTCTATGCTATTTTGGTTATGTGCACCCTTACATGCTATATAAATGAGAACTTGTAATTTTTGGACCTATGGTTGATGAAGATTATAACTACTAGATGAATGATGTTATATGGTTTAATCCATGTTTTTATTTTTTTAATCACTAATTCATCATTCTACATGCTTTTATTGACATATACGCATCAAAATATATAAAAATATATATTATATAAAATTGCTCCCGACCCGAGAGTTTTTGAAAATGTTGCTCCCCACTCCCACTTCCGCTCTTGCTTCCCGCTCCCAAGCAACCATGGTGATGCACAGAATGAAAACACAAAAGCAAGTTGGCGAGATAGATGCCGAAGAAGCAAATGGATGAGATAGTTTTGGAAGAAAAGGTGTTGGAGATGTGATTTGCAGATTCTAGACAATGCCCAGTAAAGTGGAAGAACAAATCAAACACAAAAAACACTTAGATTTTTGAGCAAGTGTCAGAAGTTTTAGAAAGGTAAAAATAATTTTGATGTAGTAGGCTAAGTTACATTGAAACAAATATGAGAACGGATACAGTATGGGGTTTGAAACTGATACAACAAATTTTCAAAAAATCCAGATATGATACAACAAAGAAACGATATATATATACCGGACCGTAAAAATTTCATATTACCATTCATCTTTTAGAATCTAGATTCTATATTTAAAAATACATAATCATCATCATGAATTCAACTTAAACAAATCATCAACATCAATGATTATTATAACATTCAACATATCATCAAGTTTCAGTTTCAAATTTCAATCATCAACATCATCACCAAAATTAATAATGCACACCACATAGTACAAATTACAAAATGAACTATGAGTGGCAGTGTACTATCATATTACATATTATGGTATTCAATGTTCATTGTTTAAAAGTTTAAAACATAATCATAAATTACATTTATGTATCATCAAATATGTCTTCATCCATGTAATTAAGATCCACATCAACATTTGAATCCTCTCTAGGATTGGTAGCATTGTTGCCATGTCCACTTGAAGATGCAATTATTGGTGCCTCCTCATCAAATAATGTCTTGAAAATGTAGCAAGCAAGGTCTTTTGGCTTGTGCCTTAGCCAGTGAAGGCCTCAAGTTGTCCTCGTGAGTTAGACTTCAGTTAGGATAAGTTATTTCCAATTTACTGGAATAGTCATCAAATTAGCATGCGTAGAGTTGGAGTTTTATTTAAGTGGAAGCCTTCATCAATTTGACTATAGAACGAGGTGGTAGTTCAATTAGAGCGAGTTAGTCTTCAGTCTTGATTGAAGGAAGAGCGAGTTAGATCTCCAGTGTTGGTTGGAGAGAGCACGAGTTAACAACTCCAGTGTTGATTGGAAGGAGAGCGAGTAACACTCTCAGTTAACTCGTTATCAAAGCTCGAGTTTTAAATTAAGTTGGGCCTCTTGACTTCGATAAGAGGACGAAGGCACAAGTAAATTACATTGTTTTGTGCACAAAGGTTTGTGACAAGACAAAGCTCATGAGTTAGTGTCTTCTAAAGAATAGGAGGCACAAGTGCACTAGAATTTATGAGAATTGGTTGTGCGCAGGTTGTGTGGAGTTGGGGTCCTAAAAAATAGGAGCTCAAGTGCGCTAAGAAATAGGGCCAGAAGTGCGCTAGGATATAGGAGATCAGTACAAGGAATAAGGAGGCCAAGTGTGCAAGGAAGGAGAAAAATTGAAGCAGGACAGTAGGGTTTGCAAAGCAAGTCAAGGAGGCAGCGAAGGAAGAATTTTGTGCAGGAATCGAGATCAAGTAGTGATCAAGGTAAGCCAAGATCAGTTGTATCAGTTGAGAATTGTGTGAGACGCAGATGTCGATTTGTGGTAGCATTGGATGTGCTCTAGCCACGAAATTTGGTGGAGAGGTTGAGGCACATGAGATCTCTAATACCCAAAAAGGGTTTGGGCAAATTCTAAACAATTTAGGAGATATTAAAATAATTAATATTTTTGATGGAGTCCTTAAGTCTAAACTTAGGGAAATTAAAATACTAATGTGAATTAATATAAAACTGTGTTAGAATGGTCCAAAAGACATGGATCAAGCCAGATCTAATCTTAGCCGTCGACTACGGACTTAATCTCGGCCGTTGATATGTCAACGAGAAAAGTATAAGAGTAGGCTTGAGGGTCACTTGGAGAGCACACCAGATGATCAGTCATTCTATTCTATAGAGCGGGGTTTGCTAAGAGAGATAGAATCAGTGATCGGAGTTGCAGCTGAGGGGCAGTGAGTACAGAGAGATAGAGAGGCAGAGATAGTGCCAGGAGATCAGCGCAGGAGCCAAAGAGAGTGACACAGAACCAGCCAAAGCTCACGCAGGGCCATGCAGAGGCAGCCAAGAGCTGCACAGTGCTTCAGAGAGGCCAACGTTGTTGACACAGAGGGCCAGAAGGCTGAGGCAGGGCCAGCGCTGGGCAGAGAGAGGCTGACGCAGTCCAGAAAGGTAGACGCTAGGGTTTCTGGGGCAAATTGGAGTTGAGGAGTTGCCGGAGGGTTTATCCGGGGTTTCAGCCAAGACATTTGTCTCAGACTGAGAGGTACTACTGCTAAGGGCATTCTCTATTGGGTAAGCCGGATTTGGCACCCAGATTGTACTCTGAAATTGCTTAATAAGAAAACCCTCAAATCGTTGCACCGGTTTTCCCTCATTGGGTTTTTTTAGGGACATTGGTTCAAAAATAACGGTGTCATTTTGTGTGCTTGTTTCTTTTTCCTTCAGTGGATGATCTGTAATATGTTGAGCATGCACTAGTGTTTATTTTTAGTATTTACATTGTAAATAACTTAAATAACGAAACAAGTAGGTAGGAATAAATCAGTAAAGTGCATGGAGGGTTTCTAACTGGTAGACATAGAAACTTCAACATGGTATCAGAGCATGGTTGCAGATCACAGGAGAACTAAGGACATCAGTCGAGCAGAGCAATAACAGCAAAAAACAGCTATCCCGAGTGACAAAAACTGTTTCGAGCAGAGCAGCAACAAGGGAAGGGTGACGCAGTGCCTTTGTCATCAAGGGTGAGCCAGGAAGAGGTAGCACAGAGGCTAAGAGAGGCAAAGGGAGACTCACGCAAAGCCATGCAGAAGCTAGGAGGGCTGACGCAGTTGGCTGAGGAGGCTGAGTTGCTGGTGCCGGGATTGCGCAGAGCCTAGGAGCTCTCACCTTTAGGTTGCTAGGGTTTAGGAGGCTGTGAGAAAGCTGCATAGTGGAGCTGGTGGGGTACTGTAGTCAGAACAGTACCTAACAAGGCAAGGAGGAGGGAGTTGCTACCGAGGGTTTCTAGCCAAGAAATCCAAATCAGTGGTGCAGTTACACAGATGATCAGAGTGGGGCAACTTAACATTGGCAGAAGGATTTCCAGGAGGGAAATCAGGACCCGGAGGGAGTCCAGAAGAGAACTTCCAGACGGGAAGTAAAGAGACTTGGAGGAGTCGAACCAAGAACTTTCAGACGAGAAGTAGACTTAGCAGGAGTCGAACAAAGAACTTCCAGACGGGAAGTAGACTCAGCAGGAGTCGAACAGAGAACTTCCAGGCGAGAAGTAGAGAGACTAAGAGGAGTCAACAAGAAGAGCAAAGAGATCGCCATGAATGGGTTGAGGGATCAGGACAGGTTGGATGAGGCATCCAACTTTGGTCATCTGGAAGCCCAGGATCCTTTTTGTTCTGTGTTCCATAAGTGCACCCGCACCACTTGAGCGGAAGTGGGGAGACATCGAGCTGTAGTTAGGCAGACTACAGGCAATGAGAGGCAGGATCCTCGAGGTACCCAGCCTCTTGGATTAGACCATGCTACAGTGCAGGAGTCCCGAAACAGCGCAAGGCTAGCAGGCTGCAGCAGTGCGAGAGGCACAGGAGTGTTGCACCAGTGCAGGATGGCACAGAGAGGTGTGCAACGGTGCGAGATACAGGGAGTTGTTGCAGCAACGCAAAGGTCAGAGAGGGAGCACTTGTCAGCCGCAGAGGGAGCTTCAGCATGAGTGGGTGCCTCTAACCCAAAAAAGAGGTTAGAGTTGGGAGATCGATTACTTCTCAGTAACTAAGTTGCAGTGAAGCAGTGGGCAGCACGATGCAACATGATGAGAGGAGTTGTAGTGCGGATGCAATGTTGGGAGAAAGGACCAGCAGCAGCACGGATGCAGAGGGAGTTGGAGTACGGATGCAACAGTGGTAGTGGCAGAGCCATGGGTAGCAGTATAAAATGCAGCAGTGTAGAGGATGATGGGCAGGAGGCCCAGCATCAGCACAGGGACTGATGCTAGATGATCAGGGTGATACTCAGTGAGGAGTATTGCTAGAGCATAGTCCTTGCTAAGAGGGAGTGTTGATTTGTGGTACCATCGGATGTGCTCTAGCCACAAAATTTGGTGGAGAGGTTGGGGCACATGAGATCTCCAATACCCATAAAGGGTTTGGGCAAATTCTAAACAGTTTAGAAGATATTAAAATAATCAATATTTTTAATGGAGTCCCTAAGTCTAAACTTAGGGAAATTAAAATATTAATGTGGATTAATATAAAACTGTCTTAGAATGGTCCAAAAGACATGGATCAAGCAAGATCTAATCTTAGCCGTCGATTAGGGACTTAATCTCGGTCGTTGATATGTCAACGAGAAAAGTATAAGAGGAGGCTTGAGGGTCACTTGGAGAGCACACCAGATGATTAGTCATTCTATTCACTAGAGCGGGGTTTGCTAAGAGAGATAGAATCAGTGATCAGAGTTGCAGCTAAGGGGCAGTGAGTACAGAGAGACAAAGAGGCAGTGATAGTGATGGGAGATCAGTGCAAGAGCCAGAGAGAGTGACGTAGAACCAGCCAAGGCTCACGCAGGGCCACGTAGAGGCAGCTAGGAGTTGCGCAGTCCTTCAGAGAGGCCAGCGTTGCTGACGCAGAGGGCCAGAAGGCTGATGCAGACCCATTCAGGGTGACGCAGGGCCAATGCTGGGCAAAGAGAGGTTGACGCAGTCCAGAAAGGCAAATGCTAGGTTTTCTGGGGCAGATTGGAGCTGAGGAGCTGCCGGAGGGTTTATCCGGGGTTTTAGTCAGGACATTTGTCTCAGACTGAGAGGTACTACTACCAAGGGCATTCTCTGTTGGGTAAGCCGGATTTGGCACCCAGATTGTACTCTGAAATTGCTTAATAAGAAAACCCTCAGATAGCTGCACCAGTTTTCCCACATTGGGTTTTTCTGGGGACATTGGTCCAAAAATAATGGTGTCATTTTGTGTGCTTGTTTCTGTTTCCTTCAGTGGATGATCTGTAATATGTTTAGCATGCACTAGTGTTTATTTTCAGTATTTACATTGTAAATAACTTCTTAAGTAACGAAACAAGTAGGTAGGAATAAATCAGTAAAGTGCATGGAGGGTTTCTAACTGGTAGACTTAGAAACTTCAACAACAGAACGCTCTCTCAAGAGAGACACATTGCTTTGTAATAGATTCAATTGCTCCAAGACAATCAATAAAATAACCACATCAAGCAAGCAGGTTTTCTCTGTTGGGTTTCTTGAGAAAAAATAAGTGTCAATTTGTGTGATGTGTTTTTATCTCTGTGTTTTTTTCTGCTGCATATGAATTGTTAAGAGACTTTGTATCTTGGTGAACGTAAACTAGGTTTCAATTTTCAAACATTCATCTAAGTAGTTGTAGAGTCTCATGGAAATTTAACATAGAGTCATATGAGACATGGCATTCAACGTCATATCGAAGTCAAGCAACTTTGGTTCCACATCCCATAGATTCACATGCCCAAATTTATCTGTCACTCTTATGTGACAGAAAGCGAAGGTTTGAATGAACATACACTAGTTCCTCAGCTTTCTTAGAGCCCAATCTATTTCACTTCACTGAATGGATGAAGCCATATGTACTCCAGTTCCTCTCTGCTAAAGAGGAACTAGCAACCTATGGCAATATTCTAATGGCCAATTTTTGGATATTTGGAAGTTCCCCACCATGGTAGTTCCACCAATCAATTGGACTTAATATAGTCTTGTCCCACATAAAATCAAGATCTGCACCCAAACCCTCTGATCCCACAAAATGAGCAAACTCTGAACGAATCCAAATCCCAATATTGAGATCTACAAATAGCTTTCTAAAATATTTCTTAAATCCTTGTGAGACTTCTGGGTCTTTGTTTGGTGCAGTTCTTTTTGGATTACTTAGCAACTCTGTAGAATAATATTTTGGATTCACTGCATAGGCCAAAAGGTGTAATGGGGTGATCATCTTGTTCCACCTTTTGGTCAATATATATTTTACTTCTTTGTAAAAGAATTCATCTGGGTCCTTCTCCTTGGCATTTATAACCACCCTTATTTTCTCTATCATGGAGTCAATGCCCTCATACACCTCTCCCAAATTAGGCATATTTGTGTCAAACATGCGTAGCAAATCCACAATTGGCTTAGTAAATGCCAAGAGGTACTCCACCTTATCCCACCATTCATCATCAACAACCAACCTTTTCATTGCTTGTGCTCTTTCAGTTTGGGATTGCCTCCATTGATTCCAAAGAGAATTGCATACCATTGATTGTAATGCTTCTTTCACCTGCATAAGCCTTGTTAAGACTATGATGTGAGAAGAAAAACGAGTCTCGACAACCTGCAAGTGCCAATGTTTCAATAAATTAAAAATCATAATTGATTGAATACCTATTATGATTCATGAATCATGACTTATTTGAGAATCCAATTTACATATTTGAATTTAGAGTCATAGAAATTAGAATTTATGAAATAAATTTTAAAGTTTAAGTACCTTAAGGAGCTCCAACTTTGCAAATTCCCTTTAGATGCCTTGGGACATGTGGTGGCTTGTGACGAAGGCTTGAATTTCTCTTGCCTCTTCAAAAATAAGTCGAATCCACTCAATTTGCTTCTCCATCTTGCTCAACATGAGGTTCAATGAATGTACAACACAAGGGGTCCAAAAGATGTGTTGATATTTGCCTTCAATAATTAGGCCTGCTACTCTACACACCATAGCATTGTTAGTTATTACCTGGACAACACTTTTTGGCCCCACCAATCAATTGCTTCAATCAAGATGTCAGCGATGAATTGGGAATCTTTCAGCTACCCTTCACAATCCACTACCTTAAAAAACATTGCCCCTTTTGGGCTCTGAGCAATCACATTGATCAAAGGCCTATTCCTTTGATCTTTCCATCCATAAAAAATTACAAACACCCTAAAATGCACCATGAATTACAAATGTGGTTTAATTTAGCCTCCAAATCTAACTTCTCAACAATCAACAATGTAGTGCGGACCTTCTCATATCTAGGGCTCTTGTACCCTTTTGGGGCTTCATTCATTGCTTTGATCATCTTTTCCCAATAAGGAGATCGCACAAGGTTAAAGGGAAGGTCATTTGCATAAATGCATTGACCTATAGTTGCATCTGCCTTCTCTTGAGCATCATTATTAAAACTCTTTTCAAGCGGTCCCAAATTAGACCGCTTTGAACCAGGGTTGCCAATTCCATAAGAGGGAAGTGGAGGCTTTGATGAAGATGCTCCCAACCTTGTTGGTTGTTTGAATTGAGAGGTAGGATTTGCCTCTTTTGCTTTAGCATACGAGAAAACCCTGCAACAAAAAGATTGTATGCGATCCAAAACAGAAAACAAGAAATATTCGATGTAATAACCCAATAGAATAAGACTTGTATATGCATAATATTTTATTAAAACACCTGGTAAAGGAGATCTACAACATGGGTTTGCAAATCCCCCTCCGTGGGATGGGTCATGTTGCTCACCACCTGTGGGTAGTATATATAGAGAAATTTTTTCTCCTAGATGGTCCTCAGCCAGCAGCCCCTTGCAGCCCCCAGATAGCTCGATGTACCGTTTTCTCCACCACCTGAGCTAGCCATATGGTCACTCGCCCATCTATTATGAATGCATGTTTGAAGGTGGGCCTCCCAATCCCAAAGGTATCACTTTTCATTGGTATAGTTGAATAGTTTTCCTTACTTGTCATGGGCATGAATTGGTGGGGGGATTCGGCAGAAAGAGTGGGTTAGGTTTATATTCTTGTCTCCATTGCCTGATTTCATGGTTACCCTTGTATCTTAGTCACATGGGATCTCCTTTACTGACCATTAGCTTTAGGGTTGGCACTACATGGGAAATCTCGATTTTGGTTGCATGGTGCCGCCTCCCAATACCACTTACAATACTCCCTTTCCACTTATTTGAGCCCCATTCATCTCTTTTCCCATCCGGGTCTTCATGTGTCCACTAGGTCTACATAGGGTTAGCCTCCCCCTCCCCTTGTCCACACCTTGGGTCAGGCCTTGGAACGATGCCTCGAAGGTTGATGAAGCGAAAAAGAAAGTAAAAAGCATAATTTGGCCTCTCTCAACAAGAAATGTACCACAAAATGCAAAAAATGGTCAAGACAGACAAATTTAACATGTGGGCAAAAGCCAAACATGAGCTCTACCCCTTGTCCATGGCCATCACGTTGTTCCTATGGGCCCTAGATGAGCCCCCTCCATCATTAAGGAACCCATGCTTGTCCCAACCCCTTGTGGGCAATGAACTGCCCCACCTTAAGGGGGTATCCACTATTATATACTACACATCATGCTCTCATCCTTGGAGCCCCGAGCGGTTATGAAGAAGAAAAATCAATCAAAGGCAAAAGGCATATGAAAAAGGGTGGAAAAATAAAGGTCGGAGTAACTCATGTACCACGATTTGCTCCCTCCTACACTCACACCCAGGTGTGGGCTTCCCTTGTTATAGCTACCCCAATGCACCTTGACATGTGGTCTGGATGATTCCCTGATCACCACTCCATTCCATCATTATATCTTTTGCCACCTACCTCTTAAAGGATGTACCATGGACTTGCCACCCCCTTTAGAGGTTGAAACCACCTAATAGGGTCCTTGGTTAACCCCCTTTTAAGCTTGGAGACACTTGTACTTGCCAAAGCCCACTATGGAAGGGCATGCCACTATGAAGTGCCCCATTCATCCCATGACTTGTAAGCATTATTAATTGATTAATTTAATGATTTGTTGTATTGGAGGGCAAGGGGACACATTGGATCTTATGCAGGATTGTAGGTGGGTCTTCATTTAGGGCTTGGTCTCCTATATGGGGTCCTGGTCCTTCAGAGGGCCACATTGGCACTTGTAGGGTGAGCGTTGAGAGCCATGGGCCTCCACCATAGCAGACAACACTTCATGGATCCCTAACAGTGTTCATTGATTGCTCGTGTTCCACCTTTAGGATGAGGATGATGCACCTGGTCCACCATGCCCAGCCAGCTCCACAGTTGCACCATACACTTGGCAAATTCTCTAGGATGCCCCCACTACAGATGTATGGTTTATGTCGTCACTCGAACCCTTATAGATGGTCTACAGGCATATTTGATCCATGTGGGGACCCATGAGGTTGTCCTTGTGCCCCCACACCCAGTTGGGAGCACCATAGGTTCCTGATTGGATAATAAGGGGCCAACTCTTTGTCCACTATGTTTGGAGACCTTTACTTCATCAGGGCACCCTTTGGACTTCATTAGGCCTCCTCAAAGGCCCAACGACTCATTCAGTTGATCATTCGACCCTCTTGAGAGGCTTATTCGTGTATTATTGAGCTATTTGGTGGGCTTGTCACCAAAAGTTAGTGTTATTATGCACATTATTTTATTCTAGGGGCTAAATTAGGCCTAATTAGCTAAATCAAATTCATTAGGAAGTGTATAAATAGAAGTGTGATGAAATCATTTGATCATCATCACTTGGATTGATCATTCTCTCTTAAGATATTTTCACTGTTCTTTTTGGAGGATGAAATTGGATGTATGGATGAATTTTGATGTTTGGATATCATTTTTCTTGGAGCTTCTATATTAGCATATGATGATGACGGGATATACTTGTTCTCACATGTAAGTGCTATTTTAATGCTATTTTGTCATTCTTTTCTATGTCACATAAATGATGTTGGGATTTTCACTATACTAGGCCGAAATTTTGCTGCTTTTCTTTGGTGAAAGGGTATAAATTTGTCTTTTATTAGCGTTGCATCATGTTATGGGCCATGTTTTAATAAGTGAATGTTCCTAGAGATATTTCATTTAAATTTATATTGATAACTCATCACACATTGCACATTGAAGTATAAAGACCTTGAAGCAATTTTCCTTATGCCCTAATTGCCATGCGGAATTGTCCTAGAGGCCTCCTTGACTGAATGAAACCATCCTAATCATTGGAATCTTCTTGACTCCATTTCTCCCAAAGGAATAGGCATTGGTCTTCCATAGGTGATGACCTGAAAGCATATTTTTCTCACCTTCTCCCTTCTTTTCTAGGCCTAGCCTACATAGGTCACCTAGGGCATCACTTATCTCACAATCTGGCCATCCAAATACTTTGATTTTTGGTCCACAGCTGCACTGCAGTTTTCTCTAGAGGCCTTCCAAATTTGAATCAAATCCGACGGTGGGATCTCCAGATATTTCAAACCCTAGATCGAGGATCGTTTCTTGCCTTGGGTTTCCCTTGGCTAGTGACCTCATTGATATCTTTTCATCAAGATTGTTGAAACCTCCTCCTTTGATCTCCTTCTCCTCAATTAGGTCAATCATACCCTTGATTGATCAACTCCATCCCCTTGACCTAATTGCGGGTCCACTTGGTTCTGTGTGGTCCCGCAACCTCTTAAAGGAAACTTCACAAAGACCACCTGGAATCCAACTTTCCCACAAAGATTTCTTGGACTAAGCCCCTCCATTACAAGTCTTACTTGCAAAACCTAGCCCTTGAAATCCCCTTGGCCCTTCTTAGAGAGCCTTTCACCTTGTTTTTAACGTAAGCAAACCACAATTTGAGTCTCTCTTGTGAATAGGCCTTTAGGAATCACTCTCTCCCTTTATTGATTCATTCATCTAGTGATTCCCTTCATACGGGGTCTCCTCCCATTGGTGAAAGTCCGTAAAGAGTAGAGAGCTTTAGCTGAGGTGACAATGGTCTATTGCTCCATTGTTTCCCTTGACCTAGCAGTTTCTCCTTGAGGATCACCCTCTAGGACCCTTGCTAGTTTGAGTGGTAATAGGTCCTTTGATGTCCTTGTACTCAACGATCTATTCTCTCTCTCAATGTGTGAAAAACCCAAAACAAAGAATGGAACTCAAGTGGGAGCTCAGATGTGAGAAGACAATAATGGTGACGATGATAATGATTATGGTTAGGTGTAACTACGACCCAAGAGCCTCGTCTTGTTCTTTCTGATATTTTGCAATTTTTTCCTTGCTTAAACCTTTTCCCTTTACCCCATTCTCTTTAGGTGGGCCAATGCATATTCAAATCCCATTGTTTCTTAATGCAAGTAAATGTGCTTTACCTCAGGTCTAAGTTGCAGGAAACGTGGCCCTAGGGGTCGTTTCCCCAGGGGAAACGAAACGAAACGCGTTTCCCCGTACCGTATGGCCTGGAAACGCGTTTCCGACCGTACGGCCACGTTTCCCGAAACGGAAACGTGGCCGTACTTTCGGGAAACGTGGCCGTACAGCCGGAAACGCGTTTCCAGGCCGTACGGGCCATGTTTCCCCAAAAAAACAGTTGTTTTTTAATTTATTTTTTTTTAATTTGTTTTTAAATTTTTTTAGGGTTTCCAGGATGTTCTAGAAACCTATTCTAAAGTTATAAAAGAGCAGTTTGTCTCATTCTCTCATCACACTATTCAGCAAGTCGTTTCTCTTGGAGACTGGCAGTTGTTTTAGCTAGGGTGTTTTGAGCAATGAGCAAAGTAGATTTCAGCAGCAGGAGAAAGAGATTTCAGCAGCAAGAGAAAGAGATTTCAGTAGCAACAGATTTGGCTCAGCTACAACCATATTTCTCTTCTCTTTTCTGGCATTTCGGGGTAGTCTCAGCCACATATAATTAATTTGGGTAAGCCACATTCATTTTTTTAGTTTTTTCTTACTATTTCTTCAATTTTTCTAGGGTTTAGGCAGCCAAAAATATGAAAAACGTTTTTTATTGATAGATTTGTTTTTTAAATTTATTTTTGCAGCAGATTTGGCTCAGCTACAGCCATATTTCTCCTCTTTTCTGGCATTTTAGGGTAGATTCAGCCACAGAAAATTAATTTGGGTAAGCCACATTCATTTCTTAGTTTTTTTCTTACTATTTCTTTAATTTTTCTAGGGTTTATACAGCCAAAAATATGAAAAACGTTTTTATTATTTACAGATTTGTTTTTTTAATTTATTTTTGCAGCAATGGCTTCCAGCCAAAGTGCAGCTGCAACTTCAAGCCCTAGGGCCAACCCAAGGGCTGAATATTATCCTCTTTGGAGGCATGTGACGAAGCTTCAAAGATGTGGAGGTGGTGGCTCATGGGAATGGCGATGCAATCTTTGCAATAATACGTACAAGGGCTCCTACCCAAGAGTGAAGGCGCATCTATTGCATGGAGGAGGACAGGGGATTTCAGGTTGCACAAAAACATCAGATCCGTTGGTAAGGAGGGCATATCAAAGAGAGCAAGATGAGGCGGATGGTACTAAGAGAAGGCATGATGACCTTACTCAAGCTCCATCTAATATTGAGCCAAGGATTGTAGCTGAAGCAAGAAAGAGGAGAGCTGGTCACACTCAAGAACATGAACAACCAGCACCCAAAAATACAGAGGCCCAGGGGCATCCCATTCAGTTCAGGATAGCAGAATTGCTAGATTGGTGAATGTGCAAGCAAGAGAAGAAGCTGATTCCAGAGTGGCTAGGTGCATTTATGCATGTGGTATCCCATTCAATGTTGTTCGCTCTCCTTACTGGCAAGATATGATAAGGGCAGTTAACAAAGCTCCTCAAGGGTACAAGGGGCCCAACTATGAGAAAGTCAGAACCCAGCTTCTCAAAAATGAGAAGGAACTTGTGGAGGAAATTTTAGCTCCAATTCGTTCTTCCTGGAGTAGCTCTGGGGTTACCATAGTCTCAGATGGTTGGACAGATATGAGGCGCAGACCATTGATAAATATCATTGCCACTTCCCCCAAAGGAGCAATGTTTATCAAGGCAGAAGACTGCTCAGGAGAGGTGAAAGATGCACAGTTCATTGCTGATGTTATTATAAAAGCTATTGAACAAATAGGGCCTAACAGGGTGGTGCAAGTTATCACGGATAATGCACCAGTTTGCAAAGCTGCAGGTTTAATTATTGAGGGGAGGTATGACCACATCTTTTGGACACCTTGCATTGTCCATAATCTGAATCTGATCTTAGAAGAGATCGACAACAAAGTTTCCTGGATAAAGGAAGTCACAGGGGAAGCAAGGGAGATTATCAAATTCATCACCAACCACCACCAGTCTCAGGCCATATTTCGAGAGTACTCCAAATTGGAGTTTTTTTTGTTAATGGAAAAACCTGTGAGCAATTTAGGAAACCGACGTTTCGGACTAGCTAGGTGAGTCCATCATCAGGGCAATGAGTCCGAAACGTCGGTTTCCTAAATTGCTCACAGGTTTTTCCATTAACAAAAAAATTCTACCAGCCTGTATGGATTCTCTCTTTAACACCAAATTGGAGTTGTTAAAAGTTGCTGAGACAAGATATGCCTCAAACTTCGTGATGTTGCACCGCCTTGTTGAGGTTAAGCATGCATTAGTTTCTATGGTGGTGAGTCAACTTTGGATTGAGTGGAGACAAGCAGATTCAGAGCGGGGATCTATGGTGCGTAGATTGTGCCTTGATGAGGATTGGTGGAGCAAGGTAGATTTCTTGCTAAAGTTCACAACCCCTGCATTTGAGCTTCTCCGGAGTGCTGACACTGACCAACCTTTCTTGGGAGAGGTATATGATGGCATGGATTCCATGGTTGAGAAAACTATGGAAATCATTTCGCAGGAGTCTCCACAACTTTTGTTTGTTGATGATCATTTTGCTGGTTTGATCAAGAAAATCATTGTTGACAGGTGGAACAATTTCAATACACCATTGCACACTTTAGCACATGCTTTGAACCCCAAATTTTATCATGAGGAGCTTATTGCTAAAAGCAATGGGAAGAGGAAGGCACCCCATAAGGATAGAGAGGTGGCTACTGGGGTGAAAAAAGCACTTATGAGAATGTTTCCTTCTCATCTACATAGGGAGGTAAAGGAGGAATTTGCCAGTTTTGCTGCAGAAATAGATGATTATGCAGATATATCAGCTTTGGAGGAGAGAAGCAACATGAATCCAGTTAGGTGGTGGATTTGTCATGGAGCAAATGGTGTACATTTGCAAAGCCTTGCCATTCGTATTCTTTCACAAGTGGCAAGCTCTTCATCAACAGAAAGGAATTGGAGCACTTATGGTTTTATTCATTCTGTGAAGCGCAATAGGTTGGGCTCACAGAAAGCAGAGGATCTTGTTTATGTGCACTCCAACCTTCGCCTTGCATCTCGTAGGGGTCCAGAATACAACAGTGGTCCTTCTAAAGAATGGGATGTGGATGCAGAAAATCCTGATTTGGATCTCTCTCTTGCTGCCCTGAATATTGAGGACGATTCTAGAAGTGGAATTGGTGCATCATCTTCTTCAGCACCACCATCCACTGTTGAGCATTCTGCTGCTTCTATTTTTTATGAGAATTGTTATGATGAGGATTAGTCTTTTGTGACTTGTCTCTATAGTTCTTGCAGCCTTATAGTCTTTATTGTACTTGCAGCCTCATATACTAATATAAATAAAGGCTGATTTTGGATTTTCCAGTTCCTATATTTTTATTTTCATTATGTGATTATTCATGACTCATGAGTAAATGTGATGTAAATTTAATCTTAATGTTTAAATGTAATAAATTATAATCATATAATGTAAATGTATCATTAATGCTTTATGATTGCAAATATATATATTAATAATTTTTAAATATTTTTAATATATATATATATATTCGCGTTTCCCCGTTTCCAAAATTTGGGGAGGTCGCGTTTCGTATCGCTTCCCGTTTCGGAAACTTGTTTCCGTTTCCCCGTTTCGTGCAACTTAGCCTCAGGTGTATGATCCCGTAAACACCTTTTGACACTCGCTGCAAACCCATACCAATGATCCGCCTCCTTGGATCTTCCCTATAGGCTACAACAGTTACATATTTCCTAAGTGGTGACTTTGGATCAACTTTAGGGGCCAATTCAATTTCTTGTGCCTCATTACGAATGGATGAACTTGAAGATGCCATGATGATGATGTAAATGGAAACTACATAATAAAATTAAAAAAATTCTTGAATTTATTTCTATTTATATTTCAAATTTCAACAAGCAACATGTTACATAATCTACAAATTTATATTTCAATATTTCAACTTTCAAGCTTGAATCTTGATTAGAACTTAGGAGTAAACTGTAAATACCTCCAATCTCCAAGCTCCACACAATCTCTAGGCTCTAGCAACCAAGCTCCATTGAATCTTGATTAGAACTTAGGAGTAAACTGTAAATACCTCCAATCTCCAAGCTCCACACAATCTCTAGGCTCTAGCAACCAAGCTCCAAGCACTAATAGCCAAGGCTCCAAGCTCTCCTCCAAGTTGAGATGACCTCCTCCTCCAAGCGACAACGACCTCCTCCAACTCCAAGCAGGGAAATACAATTATGCTTCCGTTTCTGTAGATCTTCTTCCATCTTGTTACTCAACAGGAAAATGGGGTCCACAGAGTGTCTGACTCTGCTGGATAATGTTCTTCTCTATTGAAAGCAACCTTCTTTTGTTTCTTCAACAATTCAGCATATATGTACCTTCTTCAACAAAGGTTTTTAATTTTATCTTTTGGGTTGCAACTTTGATGGATTTGTGGGCATCCCTTCTCTTCTGGTTTGTATTGTGCTCAAGTTTTGTCCTCTCCTCTCTCAGTCTTCATCTTCATTCTCCTTGGATGCCTTTTCCCATTTCAATCTTTGCCAAAAACATTGCCTTAAAAGCTTATTTCTCGACAAGCAATAGTATGTGCCAAACAAGGAGCTCAGGTATGCATCAAAACAGCAACCTTCTGTTGGTGTCTGCTACAAACTTTCTGGTGGGCAACTCAGCCCCAAACCTTACATGGGTGTCTGCTGCAAACTTTCTGGTGGGCAACTCAGCCCCAAACCTTACATTGATGTCTGCTGCAAATATTCTGGTGGGCAACTCAGCACGAAGTTCCTGGCTTTGATTTAATAGTAGAAGCAGTTAAGATGTTGAGAATGAAGAACGAAAATAATGGGGGAAATCAAATACATTTCTTTATTCATTAGTAAGCTTCAATACATGTATAGGACTTTATGAAATCAAACCGTTCTAATTACTGCCAGCTATTTTTCCATGCTGACACTCAATTCGACACCTCGATTCCTATGTGGACTCCCAAGTAGATGAAAGCTATCCACTGAACAATGGTTACCATCGATTAAATTGTATGGGAAGGGTTAGAATCTCCTCTGTGAATTAGGGCTTCTGAGATTTTGCAGATGTCAATTCTAGCCCCCAGTTTGATCTAGGGTGGGGTGGGGACTGTGAAGGTATCCTAGTACTTGAGGAGCTGAGCTTACTCTTGATGAAATTGAGTGGATGAAATTACAAAATTGCCATTTTCAGGTTCCTAAATTTCAACTGAGTTTCTCCTCCCTAGAAGCACATTCATAAGATGGCTAAGAGGAAACAAAGAGAGCTTAATTATCCCAAAAGCTCCACAAAATTCTCAGCAAGAGGCTGAGAAAATTCAGAAGTTAATATCTAGCCCCAGCTTCTTATTTGTCTATTCTGATGTTACTTGCTCATGCTCTTTCATGTCTTTCTCATGTCTGTTAGTTTAGCTTATTTTTTGCTTTCGGAGTAGCCTTAGGTACTCTTGCAGGTGCTTATTTTTCTTCAGTCCAACTGACCTACCTTTTTGGTTATTTGTTGGACATTATTATAATAGTCTTATCTTATGTTATCTAATATCGAGTGCCCTACGCTGGCTTCTTTAAAAAATTTGGATACCTTGGATAAAGGCAGGCATCCTTGTATTCATGGCAGGCTGTGGCCAAACTTTGTCATAACTGTCACCCTGTGGCTTACTCAACCAACCTTGGTGGACCTCAATCAATTGGTCTCTACACTGTTCCAAATCACCTGTCTACCTCCAGATGTCATTGGAGGCATCTGAAGGACCTAAAACCCCTATTTTCTAAGGTTTTTGCTACATCCTCTCTTCAGGGTACTTTCTGTGTTAGGAATACATAGCTCTAGGGCAGTATTAGCAGTTCTTTTTTCGGACTTTACCTAGTGGGAAACTGAACACGAATGCCCAGCATAGCAATTTCAATCGTCGTGACAAGTGAAGGATTATTTTGTCTCAAAAGATTTTCTGGTATGAACTTTAGGATATTTCGTTGTCATTTTGTATTTTCTATCAATATTTGACTAGAAAGATCCTGTTTTACACAGCATAGATGTATCCAGTGCAACATAATAAAGAGTTCACTCATTTTGTGGGATTATTCTGGATTTCTTTTTTCTTCTTTTGGAAAAATATCTTACATCTACAGAAAAAAAATTTACAATCAGAAAAGCAAAATGCTCAAGGGTATATACGATGAATTTAATAACCTTTCCTAAGAGCTACTAGATCAGAAATAAAAGCAGAAAATTCTATGTGATCCAACGATTGGGCATCTCTGATCAACAAAGCTCCTTTAGCCAAAAGTTGATGGCATACCTCATCTTTCAACAAAATTTTAAAAGTAGACAGAGATAACCTTCTGATTAAAAGCAAATTTACACCTGCTTTTTCCATAGTGCAAAAAACACCAAGATGTGGAAGCAATGCCAGAACCCTAGAAAAGCAGGCCAAACAAGAGATCAACCAACAAAGTAATGCACCAATGCACCCTACCCTCTAGTAACACATCGTGCCAATCCTTCAACAAACCCCAACATCGCTTGGCAAACTGGCACTCCTAGTAAATATGCTTGATGATCTTTTTTTGCTGGCAAACTTGGCAGAGGCCATTCAAGAGACCACTCCTGGCCAACCTGACCTTGGATGGTATCCCTTGACATATGACCAACCAAGCAAAAATTTGCAGATTGTAGGAAGCCTCAGTGTCCAAACACTCTGGAGTCAATGGACCCAATGGTCCTCCTAATCTTTATACACCCATTGTACATTAAGAACCCAGGGAGAGAATATGTCTCTGATGAAGCACTGAATACGTATGGCAGGAGTCATATTCAAGAAGCAGACAGCCAAAGCTCCAACCGCAGTCCCTCCAAAACAGCCCAAGCATACACATGTTCATATTGAATAGCTCGAACTTCGGAATAAAGCCTTGCAGCTGCATGATTAAGAGGTGATCAGTGTTCAGAAGACCATATCCCAGAGTGGATCTTTGCTGCCCGGACTTATATTCACCGTGGGGTCATCAATAGGTACTCGGGTATCTGTTTAGGGTTGGGTTGTCACTGGTAGCCATGTGGGCTTGGTGTCTTTAGAGGCTGCAAAGCAAATTACATGTTTGGCTTCATGAGGACCTGCCTTTGCAGGAAAGTTGACGGTGGTTGGATGTATTCTTTTTCTTGGTGGTAACCCAGTAGGGCCCAGTTTTGGCAGCTTATGCAGATTCTGAGGGCATACTTGTGGACTATTCTGGGTTGATTATCCATGAGTTTGATGCCATTTGCACTCTGGCAGTAAGATTTCATCTATGTTCGACCAAGACTCCAAGACAAGGGGATGCGGGTGTGGGGAGACTCACAAGGGGGACGTGTGGGACTACCCTCAAAGTTAGGGAAATTTAAGGGGGGCGAGGGGACGTCAGGGTATATACTATATACTTTTACACACACACACATATATATTCAATAATGAAAGTATAAATACATTGATCCATACATAATTGTTTTAAATAATGAAATACACTAATCCATACTCATCATTCATACTGAGGTATATATCATTCATCCATACACCACAAGATTCAATAATGAAATACATTGATCCATATTCATCATTCTAGATTCTAAATTGATTTAAAATTTAAATTCATCATTTTAGAATCTAATTAGTACTAAGCAAAATAGACTATAGTAGACACTGAAATTTGAAGACTAGAATAGTAAATTGATATAACTGAAGCTCAAAAATAGTAAAGAGTGACAAGTCAAAGAATCAGTCTAAGGCCATCAATATCTAGAGTCAAGACTCGAAAATTAAAAATGGAACTGAGCATTGAAGGAGCGTCGCCGAGGAGGAGAGACAACAGATAACCGGGAAGTCAAATAATACTTCGTGGTAAGCCAAGTAGAGGTAAGCTTGGTAAGTCGAATGAGTGAGTTAGGGATTGCAAATTAGTTTAGATTCTTATATTTGTTATTATTTTTCTTTTTATTTTTAATTTTTTTTTAAATTTCAAGGGTTATTATACAAAATTGAGGGGGAAATGTCCCCCTCAAAAGGGATGATTCTGGACTTGATGCTTTTGATTAAATGCTAGTTCCAGGCCCTCATATTTGATAGAATCGAATGGAAACATTGTAGTGCCCCCAATCCTGAAATCATGAAAACTGTTAAGTCTGCTGAATTTTGAATGGGATATGAAATTCTATTTTCTCCATATGAAGTCCAATGAGGTTGGAACGACTCTCAAACATCTTGAGTCATTTCATGGTAATGTTAAAAATTTAAGTAAAAGTGATTTTAACTTTACCATTAATTACATAGCATTAGTAAGGCCCTAGGTTTGAATATTAAGCTCTCCACTCATAAATTATTATTTTCAACCAAAGTTAAGGGGGATGCCCAAAAGCACCCTTTTTGGGGAGTCGTGTCCCCCACATTGAGGAAATGTCCCCCCTACATCTTACCCAAAAGAGGGATGTGAGAAAATGTTTCCCCAAACGCCCCCGTCCCAGGTGCGTGCAGTGTGAGAGGTGCGTGCACCCCACCTTGGGGGACACGTCCCCATGGAACACTGGATTCCATGTCCAACAGAACTGGTATTAAATCTTTTGGATAAGAAGTGAAGAGTCAAGAACAAATATTCTTAGACACCCCAAGTTTTTGTTTAGTCCCAAGTACTAGCAATATTGGCCAGTTATCCCAAAAGTGATATATAAAAGATTCAGTATGAGAAGAGGATTCCTCACACAGGCCAGGCTATCATGACAATGCTATGGAAATTACTGTTGGATATACAAACAAGCATGGCACCCTATCTACTGCAAAATATCTTGGATAAACCCATTCTGATTATGCTATCAATTAATGGTGCGGACTAGAGTAGTCTGGTCGCTCACAAGGCTCATAACTTTGAGGTCACAGGTTCAAATCCTGTCTCCGCCAGACCAGAACATATGAAGTATTTTGGTCCGGAAAGGATCGCTCTCTCCATTATCATTTTATAATTGAATGATAAGTGAGGAAAAGAAACGATCAGCACATTTAATATATGTGATGTAATCAGCATAAGATTTGAGTTGTCAAATGTTGTCATTTGAAGAGAACTGATATTCAATTTTTAAACCTTGAAACATGTCTTCTGTGGCAGGATATACTTAGTGCAGCTGGATATAGCCCAGACAATGGTAAAGAATATCCAACTCGTGATTTAATCGCTGCAATTAGAAAAGCTGTAGGGGCAACGCCTTTACTTGTTTGTTCGCAGGGTGAAGTGATGGAACTCCGAATTTGCTTTTACAAAAATTTTAAGGTTTGGGTTTTTTCTTACTTTTTAATAATCAAGCAGTACTCTGGTTCTGTGTAGAGCCCCTTTCTGCATTTTGCTGTTCACTTTTGCATCAGCCTTTGGATTCTTCTTAATTTTGATGTTTGTTTCTGCATCAGCCACGGGATTGTGTCATAGAGGACACACAGCGGATGAAACTGTACAAAAGTTATTGTCCCCGGCATGTTTTGTTACCTCAGTATCTCTCATCTGGTATTAAATATGATTTGTTTCAATATGGGTTTTTAAAAAACAACGCATATGTAGAGTTTGTTAAATTAACAATTAGTGAACAGTTCCTCTGAACTTCAGCTACGTGGTAACCTTTATGTACAAGATTCTTCATTTCAAATTTGTCAGTATTTTCATAATTGTAACTTGGATGTCTGGTATTGTGGAATTTCCTAGTTAATCCTTTTGCTGTGCATTGATTTGGCAGGGGGGAGACAACAAAAGCTGCTGAATCTGCTTCATCCATTGTTTGTTCTGTATGATAAGATTCAGGGTTATTAAGCTGTAAGTTGTAACATATGTGCTAGATACATTGGGCATTTATAGATAACGCTATAGAACAGTTGGTTGTTCGGATCTAAATATCTTTTTTTCATACTTTCAAGTGGTACTGCTGTTTTAATGTCCTCTGTGTCGAGCTATTTATTTGAGCTAAGATTTGTTTGCTCAATACATTGTCTGTAGGTAGAAATCTCTAAAATAGGTTCATCTGTTTAGGTAATAATTACATTATTATTTCTTCATGGTGTTGTGTATTGGGGTACTCTCGTATTTAAAATATCTGTTACACCATTTTAAATGATTGTGTATTTTAGACCCAACAATTATCTATCGAATATCTGGAACTTACAATCAGATCTCTTCTTTTTTCTATACAAGAGTTTTAAAAATATGCCTAAGCAGAGCCAGTAGATATTACGACCTTGTTTGCAAAATTGGAGATGGCACAACAGGGCTGCCTAGCGTTCTATATTTATTTGAAAAACATTGTTCTGCTCTACTTTTGTTCTGATGGTTTTTTAGTATTAATGGAAAGAACTATCAATGGAAAAATGAAAACAATAAAGCATCATGTAACTAATCACTTGCTTTTGTCCCGTTAAGGTAATAATAGGATTTGTAAAGCCTGGACACATCTTCACAATTCAAGATATCAAAATAGTTTTTAAGCTTCTAGCTTAAGGCAACGCAGACGATATTGAAAGATATAAATCAACATATCTAAAATGCGGGCTAGGCATTTTTTAAAATGGCTATTAATTACATGTTTAAGTTAACGTTGAGATAATAACTCGGTTGAAATTCTAATCATGACTACATACAAAGTTAGGTACCACTGTAATCCTTCAAATTATATGCAATTATGATATGCCTAATGTTAATAAAACACTAACAGTATTAAACAGAGATTAACATGTACATAAAAAACTAGTTGGTTTGGCCAAAAGGTTAGGTAGGCATTATAAAATGTCATTAAATTTTCCAAAACTTGATTTCCATCAAAATCTTAGTAGAAGGAAAAGGAGGTAACAAAACTGAGTTTATCTTTTTACAAAAGATTTGACTGTCCCTAGAAGCCAACTGTGGTTAAGAATTAATGAATGAATTAGGACTTCTAGTTCTGAGGGAGTATCGAGCAATATTTCAACCAATATATAGTAAGGCTCTGATATGACTATAACTGGTTTGATGTGATTTACAGTAGAGAAGATCGTAGAAAAGGTTTATCACTTAGTTACCAGAAACGTGATGTTAAATGGAAAACGGTGTTAGTAATGCTGTTTCTAGCATTATACAGTGATATGGGGTTTAATGGTAAGTTTCGTTGGGTGAAACCCACGAGATGAGGGTTCAAATCTCATTGAGTATATATATGACCTGTTGTGTCTTGGCTAGAAGAGTAGGCGACCCCATAGCAGACGTCTCGGCTCTTGTTGAGGCATAAGTTTCCTGCTATTGTGCGGCTTGCAGGCTGTTGCACGTAGCCTAGGTTTATAGTGGCAGCCAGTTAGATTTGATCCTGGGTCTGTTCAGGATAACTCTCACCAGTTACCGATTATCCTAGATTTAAAAAAAAACATTGTTTCTAGCATTAGTTTCATATTTTTTTTATTGACTGCCATGTTTTGAGAAAAACTGCCTGCGTTTGTACTCCATCTTAGGAAAGAATTCTACATTTCTCTACAAGTGCATGCCTTGGCCAATATTAAGCACCATACAGTAAGTTAATCAGTCATTCATTTATTGTTTTCCTGCTTTTCTATGTGTTTTTTTTTCAGGAAGAAAAAAACTGATTTGTATTATATATTAAAATCAGTACATGTAATCTATTGAGTCTGGCATCCAGCTATCATATGTCAGCGATTACGCAGGGATAAGAAACAAACATATAAGAGGAGTCTCACATGATAGCAAAACTGATAACTTTACAGAATTATTACCATCCTCTATGTGCATATGACAGGACTTGGCAAGTATATGATGAGAAAATATCAGAAAAAACTGTACCTGTGTATTTAAAAAACAAAAAAGACTAAGAATAAACCAAAAAAAAAAAAGCATAAAAATTAAAAAGCCCAGCCATAGATCATAAATACTAGGACCCATACTTAGAGAAATGTGCATGAGGTCTGGTGATTCCTGAGGCAACAAACTAATAATTAACTTACTATGTTGCTTAATATTTATCATGTCTATTCACGTGTGAGTTATATTTCTTTTTAATATTTGTAACTGCCTCCCAAGTTAGGCGTCTTGAAAAAAAATTGCTCTGTTGTAACATATGTGCTGGATACAATTCATGGATAGGAACAGATCCTTGAATTTTGAAAGGCCAAAGTTGAAGTTTAAGGTTGTCTACTTAGAAAGTAGTCTCAGTTTTCCCTTAATCGTCTATGATGGACAAACCGCGTATTGCTATGATTTTATTGGATATCTCATTTGCAAGTAAGGCAATAATGGTCCCATTTTTTTCAAATATTTGTACATAGTATGATATCTTTACTAATTAAATGGTTCGTAATTTTTGTCAAAATTTGACTATTATATGTAGAAAACATTATTGGTGTGAAATCTGTGAATTAAAAATCCCCCCAAACATTGCTTCTGTGAAATCTCTTTTCCCAAAGTGTACTTGTTTTTTTATAATATAGTTTTATCTTTTAGGATATGGGATAAATGAGTAACATTATTTGACAACTTAAGTTGCAGATAACATTGTTCACATATAAACAAGCTCAAAGAATTCTCCATATTAAAAACAATTAAATTTAAAAACATATTTGAACAAAATTTAAATTTAACAAATTGATCATTTTTCATTTTACATAATTAAACAAATGAAAAGAAAAATGTTATATCATCATTGAACAATGTTAAATAATACACATTATCATATTTATTATATTAGTATTTAAATAAAATGATTCAAAATTTGCCCGCTGGGGTGGAATTGAGGGTTGTATGGGAGCAGGTGGGATTATTACTACCCCATGCGGCATCAGTTATGTTTAAATGTGGTAGAACGAGGACGTTGGGAAGTTGCTCAACGAACTTTCTTGAGCTTACTCCTGGTATAACAGGGAAGGAGCTAGTCTAGACACATAGTTGTCACCATAGGTAAATGAAATTGGGTGCAGTGGAGGGAGGTGTTGGTTTGGACTTTGTGTGTGATCTCTTTGGAGCCCCAAGCTGTCTCTCTGTTGGGTGGGAGGCACATATAGCAACCCGAAGGCTAGAGAATGGCAGAGAACAGGAGCTAGTTGAAGTTGAGTTTATAATTTGGGACTCGGGCACGAGTTTCTTGCAGAGCCTCGAGGCGAAGGGACTCCTTTCGCATATTAAGTCCATTCCCCTGCACAATCTCTTCTGGGCTGTAAGCAAGTTGTATGTTTGGATAGTCGCTTGGATTTCATCTACACGTTCACAGGTAATGCTCTTCCCATTTCAATTACAAAGAAGATTTGTATGGTTTTTTTATGTTGTATGGGTTGCTCCTCCCTCGAGAATAGTTGAATTGTTCTGGTATGCATGTCATCTAGGTTATCGGGGGGTTATCCACCCTACTGTTTTGCTTCTTTGGGATAATTGTGCTGGTTTTTGCTTGGCATACAATGGGTTTGTCAAGAGCATCGTGTTCTCTATTGTTTCTTTCACTAGTATCCAAGAGATTCTTGCTCTGACTCCTGCACTGCCTGAGAAGGGAGCCCAAGGGTGGAATCATCCTATCATCCACCCTCAGACAAGCGTAGGAATCTTCAATCCTTTTGGTAAGCCTTGGTGGAAAAAATCAGGTGTTACCGTCAACTCTTGTTTGGAGAGCTTAGCCCTATCAAGTCAAAGTTGTGTCACTCGCGAGCTTCCAGTGTTGAGATAGTGTGGTTGTTCACGTCGGGGGGGGGGGGAGTGAGGGGGGTGGCCAACAGGGTAGGGGAGAACAATAACAAGGGATTCAACTAGAAGACAATGGTGAGCTTGATGTGCCACATGGAGGCTCACTTGGGCATGTTGATTTGCCACCCCCTTTCAATTCCATTGAAGCCCAAATACGCCGTATCCAAGCCTCGGTGGACCAGTTAGCTCAAGACTATTGAGAAATCTAGGGCATTAGGATTAGGTGATTTCTCTTGTAATGATAACTGCTTGTGAATGCTTTTTACTTCTTTAGATTAGGATCTTCTCTTTGCTTAGATTATTATAGTGTTCTTCTTCATCAAACAACGACCAAAGCATAAACAATAAAGAGACAAGAGACAAAATATAGGCGATCAGAAAAAATAAAGAGACAAGAGACTTCAATTGACGAATACCAATACCAAGACCCTTGACATGACAACCTCTCCAAGACCAAGTCACAAGATCCTTCTTCTTGCCCAAGTCAAACTTGCCTTCTTCACTTCACTTTTCGGCTACCCTAAAATTTTAGTTTCTATCCACAGACCTGCAATTCGTACCTATGAAATTTTGCACGTGTGAGGAGAGAGAGAGAGAGAGAGAGAGAGTTTAGGGTGCTTTTCCTCCTTTGTTTTCCTTGAATGCTCCTCTTGGTACTCTCGGATAGCAATGGGAGAGTATTGTAGACCTTCTTGATAACTTCATAAGGGACTAATTTGATATCACTACAGAAACCCTAGTTTCTGCCACACGTGCGAGGAGATGAACCCAAAAATAGTGCCACAGATATTCGTTCTTCCCTTTCTCTTTCTCATTGGTTATAAGGCTTATTCTTCTTGTGATTTTGTGCTGCTTCTTCTTTAGATGGATGCTTGATCGAGATGACTTCAAATGGAGGTTGAGTCCTCTATATATAGTGGACTGTCTTCAAAAATTGGGCCGACTTCACTTTGTACTTTAGGCCGACATGATGTCCAAAAACTTCTTCATCCTTTGTAGAAGGCCGACATGAGGTATAGCTTGTGACATAGTCTTGGAGGAGGGTAATTCACACAGTCAAAATCACTTTTTACAATATGTAACATGTCTTCAATACATGACATTGACTTCCTAGACTTTATGACTTGATGACTAACCCTAAAGGCTCACAATGGGAGCCTTAACTAAAATAAAATTCCTCGAGCATGAAACCCATGACTCGAGCATTACAAAGATAATTTTATTTTTCTTCTTTACATCGATTACATAAAATCATGATTACACATGTCATTATGAAGACTGAACCTAGTTACACTTTTCAACACTCTCTCTTAACTAGGGAGTATTCATAATCCATACAATGTACTTGGACATTCTCAATCTAAAGAATTCTCATAAGAAGAGTCGGATTGGTAATCCATCTATATAGCATCATATCATCAAGCATTGTCACATACAAAGGCCTTGACTAACAACTCTATCTCTCCACAAGATCAAAGCTCAATGCTGGCGAGACTAATGATGTATAAACACCCTCATCATTGTCTCTCTCAGAACATAACCCATCGGGGTTCCCTCAGAGTATGTTCCACTAAGACTATTCTTATCTTGGATTCTCAACCTTCAAAGAATATCGGTCCTCTATGACTACTCTTATCTTGGATGCCCTAACTCATCCTCAAAGAGCATCAGATGTCAGATGTTTACCCAATCTTCCATTCTATCTTCCCAAGTGAAGACAAGAATGATGTGTCTATCTCTCCCTCTCAACTTAGGGAAGACATATGCATTTCACTAAAGGAATGTACCCAAGCTCCGTCTTAATTAGGGACTTGACCAAGCTCTCTCTTGACCAGGGACTTGCTTGCAGCAACTCTTCAGGTGGAGATCATGGGAAAACCATTTGCTTGTAGAACTCCTTCCTTTGACATCATGAATTTATTCTTTGTCATAGAGTCTACATCTTTTGGGACTTCCTTGTAGGGCATTGACCATCCATCACTTTTATTCATGAGTTAGTCATGTCATCATTTCTTTCATCGAAAAGTGATCCATTAGTCCATATCTGGTCTTTCTTCATGCCATGTTTCCCTTCTTCATGCCATGTTTCCTAAAGGATCTTTCATCCTGCTACATGGGCATCAGTTGTGGAAGACATCCAAAGTTCTTCCCTTGGCAACCCCGCACAAGCCCGTCCAGATATTGTTCAAAAATAAGAAATGGACATTAAATAAAAATTACCTCTGTGATGGTATTTCACTGTGACATCTTCTAGTTTGCATCAGCTTCTTGCATGCACATTGACATATCTCCAAAAGATGTATGTTGTCAAGGGTCTCTTTCTTTTTCAGACTTCATCAAAGTCTTCATATCTTTCATGGAGATATCCTAGTCAATTTTTTTTAGTTTTTGGATGTTGATTGCCTTCTTCATAGTTGCATATTTCATGATCTCTTCCCTTCTTTCTTCACACTTTTTTCTTCTCGGGAACTTTTAATCAGAGTTCCTCCTATTACTATCAACCACCTCATATTTCATATGAGGACATATTATGTTGATTTCATCTAGTTAATGTGTGACACATGCCTTCATTCATCCCTTCAAAGGAGGAGATCCTTTCTTTTGGTCATGCTCTCGAGATAGAGCATTTATCTATGTTACCTGCAACCATATGACATGACTATATAATATTGAATACAAGCATACATACCTCATTTTCCTTTGGGTCATCTAGACTTTCTTCAACAACTTCCTTGATTGAAAGAACTTCATTTGCTTCACCACTTTTGTCATCATACCATCATCCCAAGAATTCCACAAGTTGGAATTCTTGATGAAACACTTGCTTCCTTTTAATTGGTGAACCTTTCGACGAAGATTCCAATAGAGAATCTTAAGTATCCTCATCCAACAAATGCTTCCTTTTGACTGATGTATGTTGAGCTTTGTATTAGATGACTTTTCCTTTTTCTCATAAATACCCTTTATGCTTCTAATAAGGTTACCAAGAGCTATATTCTTCCATAGGTGATTTCCACAAACTTCTATTCCAACCATCTTTCATGCTTCTCTATGAAGATGTCACGAGCTCTTGCTTTCAATGCTTTTATGATGCCATGATGCATCCTGTCATGCTCCTTGGTGACTCATGATTGCCATATTCCTACAACAAAAGAACTTAGAAACATAAACTTGAAAGGAACTAGATGAAGAAGACTATCTCAGTGATAGTAGAGATCTCTTACTTCCTCTTTCTTGGATTTCTTCCTTTCAGCTTCTTCCACTTCTTCGGTAATATGGGCTTCTTCTCTTCCTCTTTTTTTATTGTCCTTTTTTAGCTTAGGGCAATCTCTTTTGTAATGCCCATATTCTTGACATCCATAGCGTTGAATCTTAGCAAGTTCTTCTTCTTTTTTTGGGGACCAAACTTTCCAAATTTTCCCTTACTTTTTTTCATTGTGGCATATGATTTATTTTGTTCATTTGATTCCACATCACTTTTTGTCTTCCGCTTGGTTTCTTCAATCTTACATAGTGACCATATATTTTGGAATGGAGTGGCTTCTTTCTTCCCATAAATGCTTGGAGTAAAGTTACCCCATTCCTCTGGTACTGCATTTAGTACTACAATGGTCATCTCTTTGTTAGACATTATTTCACCCAAATCTTGAAGTTGATCTCTTATTTCAGATATCCTCATGATGTATGAGGCTATCCCTTATTCTTTTGATATTTTTAGCTTGTAGAGTTCTTTCCTTAGAGATAACTTCTCTTGTAGTGCTTATAGAAAACAACTCCACCAATTTGTCATATATTTCTTTTAAAGTGTTGAGTTTATATACATATGGAATGAGGGTATCCTTGATGGATTCTATGAGAGTCCTTTGAGCCCTCACTTCCCCTTTCATAAGCCTTGCAATTGCTTGAGCATATTCTTTTGGGGGTTTGGTGATTGAGCCCTTAACATGTTCTATGACCTCATTCTCAATGAGATTCGGATGTGTCCTCTTCTTCCATGCAAGATAGTTTGAAGCACCAACCAATTTGTTGTTTTCCTTGCAAAACGACATTTTGACATATTCATATAAATATACTTACTTGCGAAGATGCTTCTTCCACTTGCTGCCTCCTTGAATTTGATGATGATATAGATAATATAGAACTTCTCCTTAGATAAGATAGTTCTCTTCAAGAATGATCCTTGGTTTTGCAAAGAGGGAGATCACTTTAGATCCTTTGATGGTGATGTCCTTGTTGATGATGATCAATATTGAATTCTTGATGATGTCTTGATGCTTCTTGGAAAATCTTCTTCAAAGGTAATGACCTTGCTTCAGTGAAGGGAGATTGCCTTAGAACTTTTGAAGATGATGACAACGTCCTTGATCTTACTTCTCTTGGATGAATAGTCTTCAAGATACTTTGATTTGTAGGTCTCTTTAACTCGAGTAGGGTCTTTGTGGTCTTTTGAGGATCCCAAGACTTCTTCTAGTGTAGGTCTTGACTTTGCTTTGATATCCTTAGAGATTTGATCCTTGAGTACTTGTGTGTCCCTTAATGAGATTCCCTTTCCTTGATTTGTCACCTTACCTCTAATACCATGTTGAGAAACCTAGGGCATTAGAATTAGGTAATTCTCTTGTAATGATAACTGCTTGTGAATGTTTTTTACTTCTTTAGATTAGGATATTTTCTTTGCTTAGATTATTATAGTATTCTTCTTCGTCAAACAACTACTAAAGCATAAACAATAAAGAGATGAGAGACATGGAATATAGGTGATCAGCCAGGACCAAAACCTCTCCAACTTGAGAGGAAAACCCAAATGAATTCTTCTTCTTATATAGACTTCAATTGATGAATACCAAGACCAAGACCCTTGACATGACAACCTCTCCAAGACCAAGTCATAAGATCTTTCTTCACAGTTTCTTCTTCTTGCCCAAGTCAACACAAGTCAAACTTGCCCTCTTCACTGCACTTTTCAGCTACCCTGAAATTTTGGTTTATATCCACAGAACTGCAATCCGTACCTCCACATGTGAGGGGAGAGAGAGAGAGAGTTTAGGGTGCTTTTCCTCCTCCTTTCCTTGAATTATTTTGTTGGTGCTCTTAGCTAGCAAGGGGAGAGTATTGTAGACCTTCTTGATAACTTCGTAAGGGACTGATTTGATATCACTGTAGAAACCCTAGTTTCTGCCACACGTGTGAGGAGATGAACCCAAAATCAGTGCCACGGATATTCGCTCTTCGCTAGTTATAAGGCTTATTCTTCTTGTGATTTCGTGCTACTTCTTGAGATGGATGCTTGACCGAGATGCCTTCAAATGGAGGTTGAGTCCTATATATATAGTGGTTTGTCTTCAAAAATTGGGCCAACTTCACTTTGTACTGGAGGCCGACATGTTGTCCAGAAACTTCTTCATTCTTCGTACAAGGCCGACATGAGGTATAGTTTGTGACATAGCCTTGGAGGGTAATTGACACAATCAAAATCACTTTTTACAATATGTAACATGTCTTCAATACATGACACTAACTTCCTAGACTTTATGACTTTATGACTAACCCTAAAGGCTCACAATGCGAGCCTTATGTAAAACAAAATTCCTTGAGCATGAAACCCATGACTCAAGTATTACAAAAATAATCTTATTTTTCTTCTTTGCATCAATTACATAAAATCATGATTACACGTTTCATTATGAAGACCGAACCTAGTTACACTTTTCAACAACTTTTCAACAAAGACTGCCAAGTAGACTGCAATGACATTATCAGTTTCTTTTCTGATATTTTTGCACAATCAGGGTTGCATTTTGGATCGTCAAGCATCACTTCGTTGCAATAAACAAATTTTGCAGGATCAGATGGATGGTTTTGAAGTGCACATAGCTCACATGGAATCACACATCCATGATGCCTTTCATCGCTCGGTTGATGGAGGTAATGGTGCTCAAGCCCCGATGAAGACAATATGCAATGAAGTAAGTGGGATATTTTCTTCTTTTACTCAATTTTGTGCCTGGTGGGCTCTTGATATGAAGTCATCTAGTTTTGCTCACAAACTTTCAGTTCTTTTTTGTATGTATCTAATGGCCAGTGAATCTGATAGGAGTGAGACCTTGTTTTCATGGCTCATGAATTAATAGAAAAATGTTGACTTACAAAAAAAATTGTTTATAGTTTTAAAACATGTATAACCTAATTTTTTTTTAGTGTGTTAATTTCATGATTTCCAAGATTAGTAAATACCATATATTGATTTTTCAAATTGTTAAAAAAAAAAAAAATTAATGCCCTACAATAACATAATTTATAGTTTCCCGACATTTACGAGATCAATAACTAATTATAATGTGTATGCTACTTCGTTCTTCATATTTATTAGGGGATTTTTTTTGTTTTTTATTGTCCAATGTATATAAAGCATTGATGATGTTCATATTGAAATCTTTAAACATATTTAATCTTGCTTACTTTTTTATAAGTGAAGTTTAAATTTATCTGCTTGAGCTTTGTTGTTTAATTGCCATTGAGATGTTTACATTGTTGATAATTCCCAATTTATATTTAATTTCCATGTGGTAGAAAAAAATTATTATATTTGTATTTTGGGTACAAAATTAGATCCATGGCCCCAATGTGAAATTTCACTAAAGATTGAGAAGATAAAATTTTCTAAAAGATTATTTGGTACCCCTAGTATTTTAAGTTAAAGTTTTATATAGAATACATTAGTTATAACTAGATAGGAGGGATGGAGGATATGTGTTTATATATCATAGCAACAATGTAAAAGCACTACAAGATAGACATATCTAACATTTTTCTAGTTCAACATTACATAGGTATCTCACAAAGGAGGGAGGCAAAGATTGAGAAAATAAACATAATCACCTAACAACTAATTTATCACATTAAAACATAAATCAATAAACAAAGTTATCAACTTAGCGAGAACCGTAACCTCAAAGTGAGAACTCAAACTTTAGAAGTCCATATTTTTGTGTAAAAAAATGAAAAAACAACCCCAAATATAAAAGTAGTGATGCAAAATTATCACTTTTTAGAGTCAAAATTCCAACATTTTTAAACCACTGCTTTAAAAACCAAATATAATAATTACAAAAAATATGAAAAAACACTCCTAAACACAAAAATGGCGATGCAACATTATCATTTTTTCAGGTTAAAATTTCAACAATTTTCAACCATGGCATTAAATACCAAATATCATTACTACAAAAAACTTTAAAATCAGCACATAAATTAGAGAGTGGTTCTACCAAGAGTAATGTATTATTTCAACATTTTTCAACCACAAAATCATGACTACTAAAAACATGTAAGATACTCATAAATGCAAATGTGGTGATACAATATCACCCTTTTTAGAGTTAATTCTAACATTTTTCAACCATATTATGACTACAAAAAACCTTAAAAATCAATTATTAAATTAGAGAGTGGTTTTAGCAAGATCAATTTATTAATCCAACATATTTTAATCATGTTATTAAAATCCAAATATCCCTAAATGTGAAAGCAGTGATGCAATGCCACACTTTTTTTAAGTATTAAAATTTAAAACATTTTTCAACTATGGTATTAAAGACCAAATATCATGAATATGAAAAATCAGTACCTAAATCAAAGAGTGGTTGTACCAATAAATTATTTTTTTTAAAGGTTAAAATTATAGCTCATTTGAATCTTTGAAAAAAATTATAGCTCATTTGAAATCTTGATGTAAGGTAACTTGATATCCTTTTCAATGGGGCATTAAAATTGCAAAAAATTCTGTAAAATCATCACTACTATAAACAAAATCATAAAATTTTCATTTTTTTTAAAAACAACATATCATAAATTCTTTAAATTTCTTTAATAAAAATTAAAATTAAAATATTTAAAATATATATATTTAAAAAACACATTCTAAAACATAAACAATGAGAGAGGAAGAAGAATAAATTATTTTAAGGTCCACGAGGCTAAAGATAGCCTATGGGACAGATTGCTTTGCCATCTGATTCATGTATTAAACCCTTTTCCTGTGAAGTCTCACAATAAACACTCTTAGCTTCTCGACAAACCCCTCGCTGAATAAATTATCCCATGAGCTAACCGTCAAAATATCTACATAACTTTCTTTGTTGTCTTTGAAGGCCTCACATTCTAAAATGAAATATTTTTTTGTTAAAATACATACTCTTTCTTCCCACACTTCTTTTGGTTTTTTCCAGCACCCTATTTCACAACGGAGTTAATGAGAATTAATCCCTAACTGAGCAATAAGAATTTTGGCTCTCCAAGAAATATTGGCCCCTATGTACACTTTTTGTTGATGATTATAAGTGGGATTAAACTCTTCAATATACTACTTTTTTTTTCTCCCTAGCTCTTTATCTGATATGTAAACTGTCGTGGATATTCCACTGGACAATTCGTCACAACATATATGATAATATTATATATAAGTTTCTACATTATTACAAATTTTATTTAGTTTCTAGATCTGTAGATTTTACTGTAATTAGTGCATGCATGTAAAAGTAAATCAAGCAGAAAAGTAGAGAATAAAAAAATAAGCTCACACACACATAAGACACAAGATATGCTCTATGGGAAACCCTTTCAGGAGAAAACCCAGTTGGAAGGTGGCGTCGCTTCGCTTTCTTCCTTTGTCTGGAAATATGGCTGCAAATACAAAGTAGTAATGCATATGGCTTGTGGGCTGCTACAGTGCACAAATCCTCTTTGTGTGCTCTACCTCCTGTCTCTCCTAACTATCTTTGCTCAACTATGGAACAAAATGATCTCGAAAGAATGTGATGCCTCTTCCTCCTAGTGGCCTGATTATAACAAAACCCGATAGCCTACTAGTGGTTAAGTTTGACTACATCAAATCTGAACTAGTGTTACAAAAGAGGCTCTTCTAGAGTCTTTTACATTAGAAACACATGGCTAGCCTCTTTTCAATGAATAATGGGGGCTGGTGCGACATCTTCCAGAAATATATGTGTTAAACCAGGAAGGTCAACTTCTGAGTGGCATAACTTTTGCATAAGAACTCTGATTGGCGTGTTTCTTATGCTGTTGGAAAGGTCTCTACATGTAGAATAGCATGAAAAGGTGCAGCGCTAAAGCGCCAAATTTTTACCCCCAAAAAATGTCGTTTTATGCCTCAAAATTCTACCGGAAGGTTTCAGAACTTGTTTACCAACTGCATTCCACTAGTAAAAACGGTCCCGTTAGGTGATTCCTCCACTTTTTCCACTCCAAATGCATCAAGATGGATGAAAAACAATATAATTATCCAATTCGGATCACACCTCCCCATTTTGGGAGGTTTTTGGTCCCCACAAGCTTTTATTGAATGAGGTGAAGAATTTTTTCCTCCACCTTCTCTCTGGTGTACCATTTAGCTTTGCCTAGAAATTGCCCCTTCAACCCAATCTGCCAAAGGTCATGCTGCTCCTGTCTTGTAGTTCTGGACCTCTTCTGCAAAACTGTATCTTCTGTCAACTCTGCCTGAGCATCTAGTGCCAAATCCTCCACAGAAGGTAGGACATGTTCCTCTTCCTGATCTAGCATGGAAGTCTCATAGAGTTTCAAATTATCTACATTCACAATTGAGTAAATGCGCATATATGGTGGTAAACTGAGTCGATAGGCATTATCACCCACATTTTCTAGTATCTCAAAGGGACCATACCTTAGAGTCTTGATTTTCTTACCAGACCCCTGCAACCTCTCCTTATTCAACTATAGCCATACTTTGTCTCCCACCTTGAATGATTTCTCTGTTCTGTGTTGATCATGCATGGCCTTATACTTCTCCTACGATTTCTGCAGTGTTTCCTATATCTGTAGATGGATCTACCTAATCTTCTCTATAAATTATTAGCCCTTAATGCATCTCTTGTAAGATATTCCCTCACTCCTCCTTACTGCCCATAAGCAATATCCAAAGGTGAAGGTGGAGAATTATCCAAAACAAGTCTCAAATGTTGACTTTCTTGTAGAAGTGTGGAATTCTCTGTTATAATAATGTTGTATATATACCAAATTTCCATCCCAGTTCTTCGGATGCTTATGGTTATATCCCCTCAGAGGCTTCACCAAAGTCACGTTCACTACCTTTGTATGCCCATCTGTCTATGGATGGAATGTTGTAGATCTCTTCAACTTTGTGTCCATCTTTTCCCACAATGTAGTTCAGAATGCCCTGAGAAATCTTGTATCCATGTTTGAAATGATGCTTCGTGGTATCCCAAAGTGCACCTAGACCTGTCCAAAGAACAAGTTTGATGCTTCTTTTCCGCTGATGGTCTTTTTAAAGGGCATCAGAACACACATCTTACTGAACCTGTCAAGTACCACGAACAGGTAGTCATGTCCCTTCTTGGTTGTCGGTAAACTGCCCACAAAGTCCATGGAAATGTTTTCCAAAGGATGAGTACGTACCGGTAAGGGATTATACAGACCTTGTTTCCTATTGCTAGGCTTGCTGGTACAACAAGGCATGCATCCTCTTATGAACCTAGCTACCTTCTCTTGCATCTTGGGCCACATACCTCTACAAGGTAGCCACAGTCTTCCCTACACCAAAGTGCCCTACAACCTTGGAGGTGTGAGCCTCTCTAATCAGCTGAAAACACTTACCTTTAGGAATACATAGCTTATCGATCATGTAGAGTAACCCATCCTGGAGATGGTAGTCAGCGGTGTTTCTGCCATCGTGCACATGACTCTGACTCTGCAACTGTTGATACACCTCCTTGAAGTCCTCATCTTCTGAATATGCCTCTATGTATGCATCATGGGTGAATGGCTCCATGTGCATAAGAGTCCCCAAAGTTGTAATCTTTGATGTGGGTGGCCTTGAAAGCATATCGTCCAACTTGTTTGTGTTGCCCTTCTTATACTTGATCACCAAATGAAATTGTTGTAAAAACCCCATCCACTTGTAATGCCTGGTCTATTGTAGCTTACTCTGGGCCTGCAAGTACTGTAATGACTAGTGATCTGTGTGGATTATTGTCTCCTTTCCCATCAGATAGTGCTTCCACTTCTTCACAGCTTGCACCATGGAATAGAGCTCCTTATCATAGGTAGGATAGTTAAGAACTGCCCCATGAAATACTTCAGAATGGTAGCAAACAGGCCTTCCTCCTTGCATCAAGACAACTCCCATAGCATACCCACTCACATTTGTCTCCACTTCAAAGGGTCGTTGCAAGTTTGGTAATGCCAGAATTGGTGCTTCACTGATCTTCTTCTTTAACTCATCGAAAGCCTTATGTTGACCTTTTCCCCACTGGGAACACTTGCCACTTGTTGTTATGGCATGGAGTGGTGCTGCTACCATTGAAAACGAGGCTATGAATTTCCTCAAGTACTGTGATGCCCCAATGAAACTCCTAACCTCAGTAACATTAGTAGGCACTGACCATTTCATGATGGCCTCCATCTTGGAAGGATCTATCTTCAATTCTCCTCCAGCAATCACATATCCCAAATACACCAAGGATTGCTGCGCAAACTCGCACTTCTTGATATTTGCTAGCAATTGGTTCTTCTTCAGTGTTTCCAGCACCTGTGTCAAATATGATATATGCTCCTCCCAGGTAGCACTATATACTAGTATATCATCCAAATAGACAATAAAAAATGATTCTATAAAAGGGCGCAGTACATCATTCATTAATCTCATAAATGTAGTTGGTGCATTACATAGGCCAAATGGCATAACTAACCACTCATACAAACCTTGCCTCATTTTGAAGGCGGTCTTGCATGTATCTTCTTCTTTGACTCGAACCTAGTGATATCCAGACTTCAAGTTGATTTTGGTGAAATACTTTGCTTGCTACAACTAATCTAGCAGATCATCTATCCTGGGCAGGGGGTATATGTTCTTGAGTGTGCTTTTATTTAACGCCCTGTAATCTATACACATCCACTAAGTCCCATCCTTCTTTGGCACAATGATGATGGGTGACCCACATGGTGATATATTGTTATCTACCGGATGAGAATATGGTATTCAATGAACAAAATGAAAAGGCAATAAACTAATAATTAACTTACTATGTTGCTTAATATTTATCATGTCTATTCACGTGCGAGTTATATTTCTTTTTAATATTTGTAACTGCCTCCATGAACTCTACCAAGGGAGGTGTCTTGAAAAAAATTGCCATATGTTGTAACATATGTGCTAGATACAATTCATGGATAGGAACAGATCCTTCAATTTTGAAAGGCAAAAGTTGAAATTTAAGGTTGTCTACTTAGAAAGTAGTCTCATTTTTCCCTTAATCGTCTATGATGGACAAACCGCATATTGCTATGATTTTATTGGATATCTAATTTGCAAGTAAGGCAATAATGGTCCCATTTTTTTCAAATATTTGTACATAGTATGATATCTTTACTAATTAAATGGTTTGTAATTTTTGTCAAAATTTGACTATTATATGTAGAAAACATTACTGGTGTGAAATCTGTGAATTAAAAATCCCCCCAAACATTGCTTCTGTGAAATCTCTTTTCCCAAAGTGTACTTGTTTTCTTTATAATATAGGTTTATCTTTTAGGATATGGGATAAATGAGTAACATTATATGACAACTTAAGTTGCAGATAACATTTTACAAAACAAAGTTCACATATAAACAAGCTCAAAGAATTCTCCATATTAAAAACAGTAGAATTTAAAAACATATTTGAACATAATTTAAATTTAACAAATTGATAATTTTTCATTTTACATAATTAAACAAATGAAAGAAAAAATGTTATATCATCATTGAACAATGTTAAATAATACACATTATCATATTTATTATATTAGTATTTAAATAAAATGATTCAAAATTTGCCCGTTGGGGTGGAATTGAGGGTTGTATGGGAGCAGGTGGGATTATTACTACCCCATGCGGCATCAGTTATGTTTAAATGTGCTAGAACAAGGATGTTGGGAAGTTGCTCAACAAACTTTCTTGAGCTTACTCCGGGTATAATAGGGATGGAGCTAGTCTAGACACATAGTTGTCACTATACGGAAATGAAATTGGGTGCAGTGGAGGGAGGTTTTGGTTTGGACTTTGCGTGTGATCTCTTTGGAGCCCCAAGCTGTCTCTCTGTTGGGTGGGAGGTACGTATAGCAACCCGAAGGCTAGAGAATGGCAAAGAATAGGAGCTAGTTGAAGTTGAGTTTATAATTTGGGACTCGGGCACAAGTTTCTTGTAGAGCCTTGAGGCGAAGGGACTCCTTTCGCATACTAAGTCCATTCCCCTGCACAATCTCTTCTGGGCTGTAAGCAAGCTGTATGTTTGGATAGTCGCTTGGATTTCATCTACATGTTCACAGGTAATGCTCTTCCATTTCAATTACAAAGAAGATTTGTATGGTTTTTTTATGTTGTGTGGGATTCTCCTCCCTCAAGAATAGTTGAATTGTTCTGGTGTGCATGTCATCTAGGTTATCAGGGGGTTATCCACCCTACTGTTTTGCTTCTTTGGGATAATTGTGTTGGTTTTTGCTTGGCATACAATGGGTTTTTCAAGAATGTCGTGTTCTCTATTGTTTCTTTCACTAGTATCCAAGAGATTCTTGCCCCGACTCCCGCACTGAATGAGAAGGGAGCCCAAAGGTGGAATCATCCTGTCATCCACCCTCAGACAGGCGTAGGAATCTTCAATCCTTTTGGTAAGCCTTGGTGGAAAAAATCAGGTGTTACTGTCAACTCTTGTTTGGAGAGCTTAGCCCTGTCAAGTCAAAGTTGTGTCACTCGCGAGCTTCCAATGTTGAGACAGTGTGGTTGTCCACGTCGAGGGGGGTGGTCAACAAAGTAGGGGAGAACAAAAACAAGGGATTCAACTGGAAGACAATGGTGAGCTTGGCGTGCCACATGGAGGCTCACTTGGGCATGTTGATTTGCCACCCCCTTTCAATTCCATTGAAGCCTAAATACGTTGTATCTCAAGACCGTTGAGAAATCTAGGGCATTAGGATTAGGTGATTTCTCTTGTAATGATAACTGCTTGTGAATGATTTTTACTTCTTTAGATTAGGATCTTCTCTTTGCTTAGATTATTATAATGTTCTTCTTCATAAAATAGCTACCAAAGCATAAACAATAAATAGACAAGAGACAGAATATAGGTGATCAGACAAAATAAAGAGACAAGAGACTTCAATTGACGAATACCAATACCAAGACCCTTGACATGACAACCTCTAAAGGCCAAGTCACAAGATCCTTCTTCTTGCCCAAGTCAACACAAGTTAAACTTGCCTTCTTCACTTCACTTTTCGGCTACCCTAAAATTTTATTTTCTATCCACAGACCTGCAATCCGTACCTATGAAATTTTGCACGTGTGAGGAGAGAGAGAGAGTTTAGGGTGCTTTTCCTCCTTTTCTTTCCTTGAATGATTCTCTTGGTACTCTCGGATTGCAATGGGAGAGTATTGTAGACCTTCTTGATAACTTCATAAGGGACTAATTTGATATCACTGCAGAAACCCTAGTTTCTGCCACACGTGCGAGGAGATGAACCCAAAAACAGTGCCACAAATATTCGTTCTTCCCTTTCACATTCTCATTGGTAACAAGGCTTATTCTTCTTGTGATTCTATGCTACTTCTTCTTTAGATGGATGCTTGACCGAGATGCCTTCAAATGGAGGTTGAGTCCTCTATATATAGTGGACTGTCTTCACAAATTGGGCTGACTTCACTTTGTACTTTAGGCCAACATGATGTCCAGAAACTTCTTCATCCTTTGTAGAAGGCCAACATGAGGTATAGCTTGTGACACAGTCTTGGAGGGTAATTGACACAGTCAAAATCACTTTTTACAATATGTAACATGTCTTCAATACATGACATTGACTTCTTAGACTTTATGACTTGATGACTAACCCTAAAGGCTCATAATGGGAGCCTTAACTAAAATAAAATTCCTAGAGCATGAAACCCATGACTCGGGCATTACAAAAATAATTTTAGTTTTCTTCTTTACATCATTTACATAAAATCATGATTACACATGTCATTATGAAGACCGAACCTAGTTACACTTTTCAACACTCTCTCTTAAATAGGGACGTATTCATAATCCATACAAGGTACTTGGACATTCTCAATCTAAAGAATTCTCATAAGAAGAGTTGGATTGGTAATCCATCTGTATAACATCATATCATCCAGCATTGTCACATACCAAGGCTTTAACTAACAACTCTATCTCTCCACAAGATCGGAGCTCAATGCTGGCAAGAATAATGATGTATAAACACCCTCGTCATTATCTCTCTCAAAACATACCCCATCAGGGTTCCCTCAGAGTATGTTCCACTAAGACAATTCTTATCTTGGATTATCAACCCTCAAAGAATATCGGTCCTCTATGACTACTCTTATCTTGGATGCCCTAACTCATCCTCAAAGAGCATCAAATGCTAGATGTTTACCCAATCCTCCATTCTATCTTCCCAAGTGAAGACAAGAATGATGTGTCTATCTCTCACCCTCAACTTAGGGAATACATACGCATTTCACTGAAGGAATTTACCAATTCCTATAAAAGGAATGTACCCTAGATCCCTCTTAATTAGGGACTTGAATAAGCTTTCTCTTGACCAGGGACTTGGTTGTAGCAACTCTTTAGGTGGAGATCATGGGGTAACCAGTTGCTTATAGAACTCCTTCCTTTGATGTCATGAATTTATTCTTTGTCATAGAGTCTACATCTTTTGGGACTTCCTTGTAGGGAATTGACCATTCATCACTTTTATTCACGAGTCAGTCATGTCATCATTTCTTTCATCGAAAAGTGATCCATTAGTCCATATTTGGTCTTTATTCATGCCATGTTTCCCTTCTTCATGCCATGTTTCCTTAAGGATCTTTCATCCTGCTACATGGGCATCAGTTGTGGAAGACATCCAAAGTTCTTCCCTTGGCAACCCTGCACACGCCCATCCAGATATTGTTTTAAAATAAGAAATGGACATTAAATAAAAATTACCTTTGTGATGGTCTTTCACCATGACATCTTCTAATTTGCATCAGCGTCTTGCATACACATTGACATATCTCCAAATGATATACGTTGTCAAGGGTCTCTTTCTTTTTCAAACTTCATCAAAGTCTTCATATCTTTCATGGAGATATCCTAGTCAAATCTTTTAGTTCTTGGATGTTGATTGCCTTCTTCATAGTTGCATATTTCACGATCTCTTCCCTTCTTTCTGCACACTTTTTTTTGCTCGGGAACTTTTAATCAAAGTTCCTCCTATTATTGTCAACCACCTCATATTTCATATGAGGACATATTATGTTGATTTCAACTAGTTAATGTGTGACACATGCCTTCATTCATCCCTTCAAATTAGGAGATCCTTTCTTTTGGTCATGCTCTCGAGATAGAGCATTTATCTATGTTACCTACAACCATATGACATGATTCTATAATATTGAATACAAGCATACATACCTCATTTTCCTTTGGGTCATCTAGACTTTCTTCAACAACTTCCTTGATTGAAAGAACTTCATCTGCTTCACCACTTTTGTCATCATACCATCATCCCAATAATTCCACAAGTTGGAATTCTTGATGAAACACTTGCTTCCTTTTAATTGGAGAACCATTCGACGAAGATTCCAATAGAGAATCTTAAGTATCCTCATCCAACAAATGTCTCCTTTTGACTGATGTATGTTGAGCTTTGTATTAGATGACTTTTGCCTTTTCTCATAAATACCCTTTATGCTTCTAATAAGGTTACCAAGAGCTATATCCTTCCATAGGTGATTTCCACAAACTTCTATTCCAACCATCTTTCGTGTTTCTCTATGAAGATGTCACAAGCTCTTGCTTTCAATGCTTTTATGATGCCAAGATGCATCCTATCATGCTCCTTGGTGACTCATGATTGCTATATTCCTACAAAAAAAGAACTTAGAAACATAAACTTGAAAGGAACTAGATGAAGAAGACTATCTCAGTGATAGTAGAGATCTCTTACTTCCTCTTTGTTGGATTTCTTCCTTTCAGCGTCTTCCACTTCTTCGGTTATATGGGCTTCTTCTCTTCCTCTTTTTTTATTGTCCTTTTTTAGCTTAGGACAATCTCTTTTGTAATTCCCATATTCTTGACATCCATAGCATCGAATCTTATCCAAGTTCTTCTTCTTTTTCTGGGGACCAAACTTTCCAAATTTTCCCTTACTTTTTTTCATTGTGGAATATGGTTTATTCTGTTCATTTGATCCCACACCACTTTTTTCCTTCAGCCTACTTTCTTCAATCTTGCATAGTGACCATAGATTTTGGAATGGAATGGCTTCTTTCTTCCCATAAATGCTTGGAGTAAAGTTACCCCATTCCTCTGGTACTACATTTAGTACTACAATGGTCATCTCTTTGTCAGAGATTATTTCACCCAGATCTTGAAGTTGATCCCTTATTTCAAATATCCTCATGATGTATGAGGTTATCCCTTATTCTTTTAATATTTTTAGCTTGTAGAGTTCTTTCCTCAGAGATAACTTCTCTTGTAGTGCTTATAGAAAACAACTCCACCAATTTGTCATATATTTCTTTTGAAGTGTCGAGTTTATATACATATGGAATGAGGGGATCCTTGATGGATTCTATGAGAATCCTTGATCCCTCATTTCCCCTTTCATAAAATTTGCAATTGCTTGAGCATATTCTTTTGGGGGTTTGGTGATTGAGCCCTTAACATGTTCTATGACCTCATTCTCAATGAGATTCGGATGTGTCCTCTTCTTCCATGCAAGATAGTTTGAAGCACCAACCAATTTGTTGTTTTCCTTGCAAAACGACATTTTGACATATTCATATAAATATACTTACTTGCGAAGATGCTTCTTCCACTTGCTGCCTCTTGGAATTTGATGATGATATAGATAATATAGAACTTCTCCTTAGAGAAGATAGTTCTCTTCAAGAATAATCCTTGGCTTTGCAAAGAGGAGATCACTTTAGATCCTTTGATGGTGATGTCCTTGTTGATGATGATCAATATTAAATTCTTGATGATGTCTTGATGCTTCTTGGAAAATATTCTTCAAAGGCAAGGACCTTGCTTCAATGAAGGGAGATTGCCTTAGAAATTTTGAAGATGATGACAACGTCCTTGATCTTGCTTCTCTTGGATGAATAGTCTTCAAGAACTTTGATTTGTAGGTCTCTTTAACTCGAGTAGGGTCTTTGTCGTCTTTTGACGATCTCAAGACTTCTTGTAGTGTAGATCTTGACTTTGCTTTGATATCCTTCGATATTTGATCCTTGAGTGCTTGTGTGTCCCTTAATGAGATTCCCTTTCCTTGATTTGTCACCTTACCTCTGATACCATGTTCAGAAACCTAGGGCATTAGGATTAGGTGATTTCTCTTGTAATGATAACTGCTTGTGAATGTTTTTTACTTCTTTAGATTAGGATATTTTATTTTCTTAGATTATTATAGTGTTCTTCTTCGTCAAACAACTACCAAAGCATAAACAATAAAGAGACGAGAGACACGAAATATAAGTAATCATCCAGGACCAAAACCTCTCCAACTTGAGAGGAAAACCCAAACGAATTCTTCTTCTTATAGAGACTTCAATTGATGAATACCAAGACCAAGACCCTTGACATGAAAACCTCTCCAAGACCAAGTCACAAGATCCTTCTTCACAGTTTCTTCTTCTTGCCCAAGTCAACACAAGTCAAACTTGCCTCTTCACTGCACTTTTCACCTACCCTAAAATTTCAATTTCTATCCACAGAACTGCAATCCGTACCTCCACGTATGAAGAGAGAGAGAGAGAGTTTAGGGTGCTTTTCCTCCTTCGCTTTCCTTGAATTCTTTTGTTGGTGCTCTCGGCTAGCAAGGGGAGAGTATTGTAGACCTTCTTGATAACTTCATAAGGGACTTATTTGATATCACTATAGAAACCCTAGTTTTTGCCACACATGTGAGGAGATGAACCCAAAATCAGTGCCACAGATATTCGCTCTTCGCTTTCTCCTTCTCGCTGGTTATAAGGCTTATTCTTCTTGTGATTTCGTGCTACTTCTTCTTGAGATGGATGTTTGACCGAGATGCCTCCAAATGGAGGTTGAGTCCTCTATATATAGTGGTTTGTCTTCACAAATTGGGCCAACTTCACTTTGTACTTGAGGCCGACATGTTGTCCAGAAACTTCTTCATCCTTCGTAGAAGGCCGACATGAGGTATAGTTTGTGACACGGCCTTGGAGGGTAAATGACACAATCAAAATCACTTTTTATAATATGTAACATATCTTCAATACATGACATTGACTTCCTAGACTTTATGACTTGATGACTAACCCTAAAGGCTCACAATGGGAGCCTTACGTAAAATAAAATTCCTTGAGCATGAAACCCATGACTCAAGCATTACAAAAATAATCTTATTTTTCTTCTTTGCACCAATTACATAAAATCATGATTACACGTGTCAATATGAAGACCGAACCTAGTTACACTTTTCAACAAAGATCGCCAAGTAGACTGCAATGACATTATCAGTTTCTTTTCTGATATTTTGCACAATCAAGGTTGCATTTTGGATCGTCAAGCATCACTTCGTCGCAATAAACAAATGCTGCAGGATCAGATGGATGGTTTTGAAGTGCACATAGCTCACATGGAATCACACATCCATGATGCCTTTCATCGCTCAGTTGATGGAGGTAATGGTGCTCAATCCCCGAATGAAGGCAATATGCAATGAAGCAAGTGGGATGTTTTCTTGTTTTGCTCAATTTTGTGCCTGGTGGACTCTTGATATGAAGTCATCTAGTTTTTCTCACAAAATTTCAGTTCTTTTTTGTATGTATCTAATGGCCATCAAATCTGATAGGAGTGAGACCTTGTTTTCATGGCTCTTGTTCCACCCACGATGTATCTTTCTCTTGAATTAATAGAAAAATGTTGACTTACAAAAAAAATTGTTTATAGTTTTAAAACATGTATAACCTAAATTTTTTTAGTGTGTTAATTTCATGATTTTCAAGATTAGTAAATACCACATATTGATTTTTCAAATTGTTAAAAAAAAAACATTTTTTTAATGCCCTACAAATTATAACATAATTTATAGTTTCCCAACATTTATGAGATCAATAACCAATTATAATGTGTATGCTACTTCGCTCTTCATATTGATTAGGGGCTTTTTTTTGTTTCTTATTGTCTAATGTATTTAAAGCATTGATGATGTTCATATTGAAATCTTTAAACATATTTAATCTTGCTTACTTTTTATAAGTGAAGTTTAAATTTATCTACTTGAGCTTTGTTGTTTAATTGCCATTGATATGTTTATATTGTTGACAATTCCCAATTTATATTTAATTTCCATGTGGTAGAAAAAAATATTATATTTGTATTTTGGTTACAAAATTAGATCCATGGGCCCAATGTGAAATTTCGCTAATGATTGAGAAGATAAAATTATCTAAAATATTATTTGGTACCCCTACTATTTTGAGTTAAAGTTTTATATAGAATACATTAGTTATAACTAGATAGGAGGGATGGAGGATATGTGTTTATATATCATAGCAACAACATAAAAGCACTACAAGATAGACATATCTAACATTTTTCTAGTTCAACATTACATAGGTGTCTCACAAAGGAGGGAGGCAAATATTGAGAAAATAAACATAATCACCTAGCAACTAATTTATCACGTTAAAACATAAATCAATAAACAAAGTTATCAACTTAGCAAGAACCATAACCTCAGAATGAGAACTCAAACTTTAGAAGTCCATATTTTTGTGTAAAAAAATGAAAAAGCAACCCCAAATATAAAAGTGGTGATGCAACATTATCATTTTTTAGAGTCAAAATTCCAACATTTTTAAACCACTGCTTTAAAAACCAAATATCATGATTACAAAAAATATGAAAAACACTCCCAAACGCAAAAATGGGGATGCAACATTACCCTTTTTTCGAGTTAAAATTTCAACAATTTTCAACCATGGCATTAAATACCAAATATCATTACTACGAAAAACTTTAAAAATCAGCACATAAATCAGAGAGTGGTTCTGTAATCACCCCAAGAAACTCTCCTAGGTTGTATCTCAGAGATGCTCGGGAGCATTAGAAACTCAACAAAAATGTTGGAAAATGGTGGATGAATGGAAGGAATGATGCATATTCAAGCTAGATAACCACTTCTACTATGCTTAACCCCAGACATAGGTGAACACCCCCAGACTACAAGGCTTTAGACCACCAATTACTCACAGTTTAAGGAATAGGTGAAAATGGAGAATACTGATCACACCAGCAGATACACAGGACCCTGTGATGGCCAGTTGCAAGCAGTTAAAAGGTCTGTAAATCTATTTCCTAATACACAGACAGGATGACAGCTCTCTAGCATTAAGAAAACAGAAACCTTCATACACCTTCAATAATACATACTAGATTCTAACACAGAGGTGGGATGACATCCCCTCTAATGTTAAACATCAAGAGCACATGAAAAATGTATAACAGGCACAGCCTGGAACAAAGAAGAAGTGGAAAGTGAGCAATTAACAGCAAAAGAATCTTGTATTAGCTGAAAATGAAGACCAGACATTGCAAGTATCACAGTAGTTACAGTCTCCAGAAGTTGAACTTTACATCAATACAATATCCATCAATGATCAACCTTTTGTCTTCTGGGTATATATAGAGGTTGATTACAAAAAAAACTCTGCTATGCTATGCGTGGAGGGGTCATAATGGATCACCAACCACATTATCTCTTCTAATGGATTGTCTGCTACAATCTGATTGTCTTAATGAACAAATCGACCTCTCTCTGGTGTTCTGCAGTCCTCCTCAGTCAGGTGGATTCATGTATGGATGGATCTCCATAATTGATAAATTCCTTTGACTGCTTGAGGCCGTCCATTTTCTTCTCGGCCACGCTGTTGGTTAATTGCAGTTGTTGAGGAGTCACTGCTTGGGTACATAACTGCAGGCTACCTTCGTCCTTCAGGAGTTTGGAAAGGCTGTGGGAGAGGACCGTGTGGGCGAACTGTGGAAGAAAATAAGTCGTAGGATCACGCAGATCAATGGCGGAAAACACTCGGCGAGGAGTACCAGGAGGCGAGGCGGAAGAAAGCTGTGAGCCGTCGGATCCAGTGCACGGACGGCAGAGATCTATCGGCGGGAGAGAAGCGGGAACAAACCGGGTCAAACTAATGTGGGCCGTCGGATCGTGGTCGAACAGATCCGATGGCAATCGGGCGCGAAAGACACACAGACGATAATGAGCGAGGGGAAGGCGGTTTCGGGGCGGGCAGTAATTATCGCATCACCTTTGGAGCCGCGGCGATATACGTACACGAAGGAGCGATCCAACACAATTGTGACGTGTGGCGGATGTGATGGGAACGAAACCACCGATATCGCGAGTTAACGCGCGGGCAAGTTTCATTAGCGGGATGCGCGATAGCCATTCGATCACGACGGTGGAAGCGATCAATGGTGGAAAGAGGTATCAGTTTAATGTGCGGGAAAGTCAGCGGAGACCGTTGGATTGCGACAGATGCGATCAACAGCTCGGAATTAAAAGTGACAAAAAGGGTTATGAAGGCACGAGGTCACATCGTTAGGGTAATATGGACTTAAACTTTGCACCCGGGCCCCGAGGGAAACATGGGTTTATGCAGGGTTTTGAAGGAAACCAGAGCTAGCAGAGAGGTTATGAGAGTGTAGAAAAATGAAGGAGGGGAAGGACACGGAGGTAGCGGGAGTTATAGAGTTATAAAGAAAATGAAGGAGGGAAGGAAAACCAACTTCTGCGACCCCCCTTTTAATCATCAACAACCCAATCAGGCCTGCATTTGTCCTTAAAAAGTCGAAAGTAATAGCAGAGCTAACAGGGTCTACCAAGAGTAATGTATTATTTCAACATTTTTCAACCACAAAATCATGGCTACTAAAAGCATGAAAGATACTCATAAATGCAAATGTGGTGATACAATATCACCCTTTTTAGAGTTAATTCTAACATTTTTCAACCATATTATGACTACAAAAAAACCTTAAAAATCAATTATTAAATTAGAGAGTGGTTTTAGCAAGATCAATTTATTAATCCAACATATTTTAATCATGTTATTAAAATCCAAATATCCCTAAATGTGAAAGCGGTGATGCAACGCCACTCTTTTTTTAAGTATTAAAATTTAAAACATTTTTCAATGATGGTATTAAAGACCAAATATCATGAATACGAAAAACCTTAAAAATCAGTACCTAAATCAAAGAGTGGTTGCACCAATAGTTTTTTTTTTTTTTTTTTTTTTTTTTTTTTAACATTAAAATTATAGCTCATTTGAAATTTTGATGTAAGGTAAGTTGATATCCTTTTCAATGGAGCATTAAAATTGCAAAAAATTATGTAAAGTCATCACTACTATAAACAAAATCATAAAATTTTCATTTTTTAAAAAAAACAACATATCATAAATTCTTTAAATTTCTTTAATAAAATGTTTAAAAAATAAATAAATAAATATTTAAAAAACACATTCTAAAACATAAACAGGGAGAGAAGAAAAAGAAGAAATTATTTTAACGTCCACGAGGCTAAAGATAGCCTATGGGACAGATTGCTTCGCCATCTGAGTCATGTATTCATCCCTTTTCCTGTGAAGTCTCACAATAAACACTCCCAGCTTCTCAACAAACCCCTCGCTGAATAAATTATCCCAAGAGCTAGCAGTCAAAATATCTGCATAAATTTCTCTGTTGTCTTTGAAGGCCTCACATTCTAAAATGAAATGTGTTTTTGTTAAAATACATACTCTTTCTTCCCACACTTCTTTTGGTTTTTTCCAACACCCTATTTCACAATGGAGTTGATGAGAATTAATCCCTAACTGAGTAATAAGAATTTTGGCTCTCCAAGAAATATTGGCCCCTATGTACGCTTTTTGTTGATGATTATAAGTGGGATTAAACTCTTCAATATACTACCTTTTCTTTCTCCCTAGCTCTTTATCTGATCTGTAAATTGTCGTGGATATTCCACTGGGCAGTTCGTCACAACATATATGATAATATTATATTAAAAATATGAGATTCTACACTATTACAATTTTATTTAATTTCTAAATCTATAGATTTTATTATAATTAGTGCATGCATGTAAAAGTAAATCAAGCAGAAAAGTAGAGAATGACAAAATAAGCCTACACACACATAAGACACAAGATATGCTCTATGGGAAACCCTTTCGGGAGAAAACCCAGTTGGAAGGTGGCGTCGCTTTGCTTTCTTTCTTTGTCTGGAAATATGGCTACAAATACAAAAAGTAATGCATGTGGCTTGTGGGCTGCTACAATGCATAAATCATCTTTGTGTGCTCTACCTCCTATCTCTCCTAACTATCTTTGCTCAATTATGGAACAAAATTCTCTCAAAAGAATGTGATGCCTCTTCCTCCTAATGGCCCGATTATAACAAAACCCGATAGCCTACTAGTGGTTAAGTTTGACTACATCAAATATAAACTAGTGTTACAAAAAAGGCTCTTCTAGAGTCTTTTACATCAGAAACACATGGCTAGCCTCTTTTCAATGAATAATGGGGGCTGGTGCGACATCTTCCCGAAATAATAGGTGTTAAAACAGGAAGGTCAACTTCTGAGGGGCATAACTTTTGCATAATAACTCTGATTGACGCACTTATTATGTTGTTGGAAAGGTCTCTACATGTAGAATAGCATGAAAAGGTGTGGTGCTAAAGCGCCAAATTTTTACCCCCAAAAAACATCGTTTGATGCCTCAAAATTCTCCCGGAAGGTTTCAGACCTTGTTTAACCAAACTGTGTTCCACTAGTAAAAATGGTCCCATGAGCTGATTCCTCCACTTTTTCCACTCCAAATGAATCAAGATGGATGAAAAACAATACAATGATCCAATTCGGATCACACCTCCCCATTTTGGGAGGCTTTTGGTCCCCAAAAGATTTTATTGAATGAGGTGAAGAATTTTTTCCTCCACCTTCTCTCTGGTGTACCATTTAGCTTTGCCTAGAAATTGTCCCTTCAACCCAATCTGTCAAAGGTCATGTTGCTCCTGTCATGTAGTTCTGGACCTATTCTGCAAAACTGTATCTTATGTCAAGTCTGCCTAAGCATCTGGGCCAAATCCTCCATAGAGGGTAGGACATGTTCCTCTTCCTGATCTAGCATGGAAGGCTCATAGAGTTTCAAATTCTCTACATTCACAATTGAGTAAATGTGCATATATGGTGGTAAACTTAGTCAATAGGCATTATCGCCCACAGTTTCTAGTATCTCAAAGGGCCCATACCATAGAGCCTTGATTTTCTTACCAGACCCCTGCAACCTCTCCTTGTTCAACTGTAGCCATACTCTATCTCCCACCTTGAATGATTTCTCTGTTCTGTGTTGATCATGCATGGCCTTATACTTCTCCTGTAATTTTTGCAGTTTTTCCTGTACCTGTAGATGGATCTACCTGATCTTCTCTATAAATTTTTAGCCCTCAAAGCATCTCTTGTAAGATATTTCCTCACTCCTCCTTACTGCCCATAAGCAATATCCAAAGGTGAAGGTGGAAAATATCCAAAACAAGTCTCAAACGTTGACTTTCCTATAGAAATGTGGACTTCTCTGTTATAATAATGTTGTATATGTACCAAATTTCCATCCCAGGTCTTCGGATGCTTATGGTTATATCCCCTAAGAAGCTTCACCAAAGTCATGTTGACTACTTCTGTATGCCCATTTGTCTGTGGATGGAATGTTGTATATCTCTTCAACTTTGTGTCCATCTTTTCCCACAATGTAGTTCAGAATGCCCTGAGAAATCTTGTATCCATGTCTGAAATGATGCTTTGTGGTATCCCAAAGTGCACCTAAACCTGTCCAAAGAACAAGTTTTATGCTTCTTTTCCGCTGATGGTCTTTTTAAAGGGTATCAGAACACACATCTTACTGAACCTGTCAACTACCACGAATAGGTAGCCATGTCCCTTCCTGGTTGTCGGTAAACCTCCCACAAAGTCCATGGAAATGTTTTCCCAAGGATGAGTAGGTACTGGTAAGGGATTATACAGACCCTGTTTCCTATTGCTAGGCTTGTTGGTACAACAAGGCATGCATCCTCTTCTGAACCTAGCTACCTGCTCTTGCATCTTGGGCCAATACACATACCTCTGCAAGTTAGCCACAGTTTTCCCTACACCAAAGTTCCCTGCAACCTTAGAGGTGTGAGCCTCTCTAATCAGCTGAAAACACTTACCTTTAGGAATACATAGGTTATCCAACCTATAGAGTAACCCATCCTGGAGATGGTAGTCAACGGTGTTGTTGCCATCGTGCACATGACTCTGACTCTGCAACTGTTGATACACCTCCTTGAAGTCCTCATCTTTTGAATATGCCTCTATGTATGCATCATGGGTGAATGGCTCCATGTGCATAAGAGTCCCCAAAGTTGTAATCTTTGATGTGGGTGGCCTTGAAAACATATCAGCCAACTTGTTTGTGTTGCCATTCTTATACTTGATCACCAAATGAAACTGTTGTAAAAACCCCATCACTTGTAATGCCTTGTCTATTGTAGCTTACTCTGGGCCTGCAAGTATTGTAATGACTGGTGATCTATGTGGATTATTGTCTCCTTTCCCATCAGATAGTGATTCCACTTCTTCACAGCTTACACCATGGCATAGAGCTCCTTATCATAGGTAGGATAGTTAATAATTGCCCCATGAAATACTTCAGAATGGTAGCAAACAGGCCTTCCTCCTTTCATCAATACAACTCCCATAGCATACCCACTCGTATTTGTCTCCACTTCAAAGGGCCTCTGCAAGTTTGGTAATGCCATAATGGGTACTTCGCTGATCTTCTTCTTTAACTCATCGAAAGCCTTAAGTTGACCATTTTCCCACTGGAAACTCTTGCCACTTACTGTTATGGCGTGGCAGTGCTGCTACCATTGAAAATGAGGCTATGAATTTCCTCAGGTACTGTGTTGCCCTCGTGAAACTCCTAACCTCAGTAACATTAGTAGGCACCGACAATGACAATGGCGGATTTCCAAAAACTCTAGCGTTATTTTGAAGGTATTACAATTTTCTAGAGTCAAAAGAATTATGCCCTTTGGGAGATTTTGTTGAACACACTGAGTTTTTGACAATGCCTGCTTCTTTCCAGTCCAAGAGAAACTTAAATAAATTGATTTATGATTCGATTTTAAATCCCAAAGTTTTTCCCCAATCAAAATTTCCTCCATTTTCTCACACAAACCATGCGAGCAAATTACATACTCTACTACACTTGCTCCATTGTAAGTAGTGCAAGTGAGATTACCAGACTTTGTCCATTTAGTCAAACCATTACAAATAACTAAATCAAAAGCCCCACATAGAGTAAGCAATTTTTCACTGTAGAGATTGCAACTCTTGTCCTCTGAGATTCTTTCCCACTGATGATTACTCTCTTCTGTAAGCCAGATAGGATCACAATCTTCTTTACAACAAAGAATGTTAGCTTGCTCACTTGCAATCCTAACATTGAAATCACTCACTATAAGGACTTCACCTAGCAAAGAATATGTCGCAGTATTTGTTTTTAAGGCTACAAAGGGGTCTTTGTGGTCAAACCCTTTACTTTTGTAAGCTTTTGAAACTTGCGGTGCAAAATAACACGCCACAATTCTGATGTGATTTCCATTTTTTGATATTTTAAACCGAATGAATTGTTTATTTGAGTCTTCTTTTTTTAACTGAATGAAACAACCTTTTTCTATTATGAAACCAGCTCAAGAAAAGATAGAAAAGAGAGATCAACGCCTTAGAATTCAGCCTCTTCGAGGGGGCAACCTCCTTTACATTACATAAATGAACAATTCTTGGATGATACAAATGACAAAACCTCCTTTCTATATATAGGAGTCTAAGGAGTCACAATATAATCCAGCCGACCTAACAATAATAATATAAAGCCACAAAAATAACAATAGAGGGATTCTATGGGGCATAGAAATAACAATATGGGGGTAATAGGGGCACAACAATATAAATAAGGGTATAACTACAATAGTAATGGGGTAATCACTAGTATTATAGGGACCCAACATGCCCCTCTCCTTCAAAAAAGTGTTGTCCTCAACGCTTGAGCAGTTCTGGATACTTCTGCATAAAATTCTCATCCTCCCATGTGGAATCTTCAGCGGATAAGTTCTTCCACTTGATAAGATACTCTGAAATTGATCGATTTCGTAGCTGTCGAGTTCTTGTTTCTGTGACTGCTTCCGGTTCCAATATAATTTTTCCTTCCTCGTCAAGTTCTGGCAATATTGTTTGAACTGGGAGCTTGTCGCCTATAACCTTCTTTAAACATGAAACATGGAAAACTGGGTGCAATCGAGAAGCTGCAGGAAGCTCCAATTTGTATGCCATAGTACCAATCTTTTCAACACCTTGTACGGACCATAATACTTTGGTGATAATTTATTATCCTTCTTAGCTTGCTTTAGGGACATTTGCTTATATGGTTGTAGCCGTAGGAATACCCAATCACCTACATCAAAACTTCTTTCACTGCGATGTTGATCTGCCTGTTGTTTCATTCTATTTTGTGCCAACACGAGGTTATCCTTTAAGAGTTGGAGGACTTGTTGTTGATGTTCGATGTGATGTTCCACTGCCTGAACCTTAGAATTTTCTCTTAAATATGATGTGATTGATGGTGGTTGGTACCCATAAAGTGCCATAAATGGGGTCATTTTTGTTGTTGTATGGAAGGAAGTGTTATACCACCATTCAGCCAGAGGCAACCATTTGACCCATTGTGTCTGTTTATCAGATACAAAGCAACGAAGATATCCTTCCAAACATTTGTTTACTATCTCAGTTTGCCCATCAGATTGAGGATGATAAGATGAGCTATGAGCTAACTGAGTACCAAGACAAGAAAATAATTCTGTCCAAAAATTTCCAGTGAAAATGGGATCTCTGTCACTTACAATAATCTTTGGGTTTCCATGTAGCTTTTGAACTGTTTCCATAAATGCAGTAGAAACTGTACTGGCTTTAAATGGATGTGATAATGCACAAAAGTGTGCATACTTGGTAAGTCTGTCAACTACCACCATGATGACACTCTTTCCCTCAGACTTGGGTAAACCTGTGATAAAATCCATTGAAACCTCCTCCCAACGTTGGCTTGGAATGGATAAAGGTTGTAATAGACCCGGTGTCTTAATTGTTTCAACTTTATTTTGTTGGCAAACCAAACATTCCGCCACAAACTTTTGAATATCTGATTTAAGGCCATCCCAAAAAAATTCCTTCTTAACCCTGTGGTAAGTTTTTAAAAATCTGAGTGCCCTCCTAAGGGAGAAGTGTGCAATTCCATAAGAATCTTTTGTTTTAGCTGGGAATTCTTACAGAGGTATAAGCGATCTTTGTACCATAACGAATCATTTTTCCAGCTAAATGTATCAGAAGTACTGGAATCTTGTTGTAGCTTTCGAATAAGTGCCCACACTTCTTCGTCATTCTTCCATTCCTCCTTTGCTTCGTTTATCCAATCTGGTTGGATAATAGAAATGGCACACAACAATGCTTCCATATCCTCATCCTTTCTTGAGAGTGCATCTGCCACCACATTTTGCTTCCCTTTTTTGTAGATGATTTCAAAGTCATAACCCAACATCTTTGTGACCCACTTTTGTTGCTCTTCAGAGGATAATCTTTGTTCTAAAAAGTATTTAAGGCTATCATGATCCGTTTTTACCTTGAAGTGTCTTCCCATTAGGTAGGGTCGCCATTTCTTAAGTGCATGGAGTATTGCCAACATTTCCTTCTCATAAATAGCTTTGCTTAAAAACTTTCCCTTGATTGGACGACTTTCAAAAGCAATGGGTCTTTCATCTTGCATTAAAACAGCACCAATTCCATTTCCTGAAGCATCACATTCCACAATAAAGGTTTTTGTGAAGTCCGGTGTAGCTAAGACCGGTGCTTGGCACATTGCCTCTTTAAGATGTTTAAAGGCCTTTGTTGCTTCCGGAGTCCATGAAAATGAATCTTTCTTCAATAATGTTGTTAGAGGTGCTGCTATTCTCCCATAATTCTTAACAAACTTGCGATAATACCCTGTCAACCCAAGAAATCCTCGCAGATGCTTTATGGATGTGGGGATTTTCCATTCCTTAATGGCTTTAATTTTGCTAGGGTCTACCTTAACTCCTTCATGAGATACAATATGACCCAAATATTCCACCTCCTGGACTCCAAAGAAACATTTGGATCTTTTTGCATATAATTGTTTCTCCTCCAATAGTTGTAGCACCTGTCAACATGTTCAACATGATCCTTCCAAGACTTGTTGTAGATTAGTATATCATCAAAAAATACTAACACAAATTTTCTAAGGAATGGTTTGAAAATTGAATTCATCAAACCTTGAAATGTTGAAGGTGCATTGGTAAGGCCAAAAGGCATGACCAAAAATTCATAATGACCCTCATGAGTTCTAAATGCCGTTTTCGGAATGTCTTCAATCTTCATTCTGATTTGATGATATCCCGAACGAAGATCCAACTTGGTGAAGTAAATTGATCCATGCAATTCATCCAGTAATTCATCAATGACAGGAATGGGGAACTTATCTTTAATAGTGAGCTTGTTGAGCTCCCTATAATCTGGACACATGCGCCATGATCCATCCTTCTTGTGCACCAATACTACTGGAGCTGAGAAAGAACTTTGACTCGGTTGAATTATACCAGCCTCTAGCATTTCTGCAACCATACGTTCAATTTCACTTTTTTGGACATAGGGATATCTGTACGGCCTGATGTTTGGAGGAACACTTCCTGGAATCAGATGAATAGCATGATCATGATCACGCATAGGTGGGAGACCTTTGGGAGTCTCAAATACCTTGGAATGATTGTCCAGGACTTTTTGGAGATCTGGAGAAATAGATGATTCCAATGTGGAAACATCTAGCGAACATAATTGTGCAATTACACCTCTTTGCTCCTTTTTTAGAAGCTTTGTCATGCCATTAGAGCTGATTATCTTTCCTGGTTTCCCTGCAATACCCCTTAATTCAACTTCCTTTCCTTCCACAGAAAATTTCATGAAAAGTTCTTGAAAATTAAAAGCTATTGTACCCAAGGATTGTAGCCATTGGACTCCTAGTACAACATCAGCACCTCCCATTGGAATGGAAAGCATTGGGCTAGTCAATACATATTCTCCCATGGATAGCTTGATATTATGGCACTTTCCAGAACAATTTATTGTTCCTCCATTTGCAATCATCACTTGACACTCTGGTGCTGGATATAGGAAGCAATTCAATTCTTTTGCTACCCTACAATGAATAAAATTGTGGGTGCTTCCTGAATCAATCAACACTATTACCTTTTTCTTCTTGATTTGTCCTTCTATCTTGATGGTTTGAGGAGTGGTAATTCCCACCAATGCATTACAAGATATGGTCGGATTTATTTGTTCTTCATCTAGGCTTTGTTCCTGGAATATATCCTCTTCTTTTGACCTTTCTTGCTCCTTTTCTTCTTCCTCTTCACAATCTATGTAGAATAATTTCTTCTCAGCACACTTATGACCCTTTGTGTATTTGCTATCACAATTGTAACAAAGCCCTTTTGCTCTTTTTTCTTCCAATTGTTGTGGTGTCAACCTTGTAGGTTGTGGAAGACTATGGGCAACAACACTTCCGTCTTTATAGTTGTGAATGGTATGCTTCCTAGTTGCCATAATTTTGCTTTCCATTTTTCTTGCTAACCTGAATGCCTTCTCTAATGAATCAGGTTCCCAAAGGCGCACATCATGTTGGATATTATCCTTTAAAGACCCTATGAACACATCAATCCTATGCTCCTCTGGAATATCTTTTACCCTTATGTTCAATTTTTGGAACTCCTCAATGTGCTCCATTATTGAACCCTTTTGTTTGAGACTTATCAATTGGCTAAAAAAAGTGTTGCTTTTTGTATCCTCATAATGTGCTATCAATTCTTCCGTAAAAATTGCCCAAGTGATAAATTGTTTACGAGAACAAAGCCATTGATACCATACAAACTGATTTGGTTCCAAATATAAAGTTGCCATACGTACCTTTTGTGTGTTTTGCACATTATTGAGATCGAAGAATTGCTCCATCTGTAATATCCATGTGGCGGGATCCTTGCCATCAAACTTCCTCATATCGATTTTTGGAACATGGTGAGTCTTTGATCCAACATTAGAGTCTATGGAATCATGATTAACATTTCTTTTGTTCTCATCATGAGTTTCCTTTAGTACTCTTTCACCCTTAGTGACCATTTCTTGTAGCAACTTATTCATATTTATCTTCAATTCTTCCATCTTATCATCCATGCCATCAATTTTAGCGTCCATGCCATTCACCTTAGCTTCCATGCCCTTTATCTTAGATTCCACGCCATTTATCTTAGCATCTGTTAGCTTTTGTGAGCGTGACATTTGTTGCACTTGTTCTTGTAATTTTGATATATCATGTAGCATTTCTTCCTCTTCTTCATGAGTCATGCTAGAGCTTTCAGGTTCCTTACTAGGTGTTTGCATTTTCTTTCCTCGGGGCATCAGTTACCGATAATAATGCTTTACTATGCCCTTTGAATTCCTTCAAACCAAGCTTATGCAAAAATTAAAAAAAAAACTACACACCTTTTTTTTACTTTGTAGAAGCCTGATATTGAATCTGATGTATCTCTGTAATTTCGAATCATCCAGTTCTAAAATTGTGACCTGTAGTAGCCTTCTATGTCCTCTTTCCAATGCCACTAGTCTGATCCAAATTGGATTCTCCAAGAAAGAGTTATGCACAATCTCCCGCAGTGACCTGATTATAGACTAGTTCAGTAGAGCGAACTTGTATGAAGTGCCACGTGTCACTGTTTCAACCTTTGACTCTGAAAAATATATAAAAGAAAACTACAGTCCGTCCTATTTCTGTACCTTCTTACGAAATTTCAATCCGATGCTCAGAAAGAAAGTTATGACGATTTTCCCCAGGTCACCTGTTTTGAGTGTAATTCAGGAGTCTGCAAAAAGACCAACTTCCTCAGATCATATCTCTGAAAATATCGCACGAAAAGCTCTTAAATTCGGACCCAAGGTTCAGCACGATTTCTTCTCAAATGGGTTTTTTTGCGACTTCTGAAACGTCACAGAAAAAAAGTTATAGCGAAAATTCCACGATGACCTGTTTGGAGCAACGAAACCCTAGAATCCAAAGCTCTGATACCAAATGTTATGAAACCAGCTCAAGAAAAGATAGAAAAGAGAGATCAACGCCTTAGAATTCAGCCTCTTCGAGGGGGAAACCTCCTTTACATTACATAAATGAACAATTCTTGGATGATACAAATGACAAAACCTCCTTTCTATATATAGGAGTCTAAGGAGTCACAATATAATCCAGCCGACCTAACAATAATAATATAAAGCCACAAAAATAACAATAGAGGGATTCTATGGGGCACAGAAATAACAATATGGGGGTAATAGGGGCACAACAATATAAATAAGGGTATAACTACAATAGTAATGGGATAATTACTAGTATTATAGGGACCCAACATTTTCCCTCACTAATACCATGATACCCCTATGTCCTTGGCCATTTCCTGTTGCCTTGTTCCACACTGCCATCTTCCAAAACCCTTCAAACAAAAGTGTCTTGCACCCTTCATGCTCATGTGTTTCTATGAGGCGAATTATGTCTATCTTCCACAATAGGCCCTAACCCAGGTCCTTGTCTCCATGGTAACCTCTGCACTTCCAACAAACTAATCTTATGGAAACCAGGGTATGACTTGATTGCTATTTGTTTTGACATACAAGACTCACAGTTGAGTCTTTGTTCCTGCTTGCCCATACTAACCTTGCCCCCTGATTTCCTGCTAAAGAATTCATTGCCTCTTCTTTCTTACCATCTTGTTGCTCTATTTTGGAATGAGGTCCAAAACACGCTATCACATCTTTACCTTTATAATTCCACGCTCTCTTGCCCTTGTCCCTTGCTGCCCTAACCTTTGACTTTTCCTCCTTTCTTTCCTCTTGTTGTCTTATAGTTAAATCTTCTTCTAAAAAAAAGCGAGAACCCCTCAAGAGCTTCTTCTTGCTTAGAATGATATATTTGTCACGCAAGCTAGGCATGATGAATTTTATGGGCCTGGCTCTCCCACCATTAATCTTGCCCACCCTCCATGCTTGGCATAGTTGTCCTTGCCAAAGCATTTTGTCTTTTAAGAAGTCCCTTGCAAGGTCAAGAATACATTCATTTTTCCCATAGTCTTTCACCCCTTTAAGGCACATTCTTATGATTAAGGGGCTGACTATCCTCATCGTCTTCAACCATAAGACCCCTTCCCTTTGTTTTTTGGACTTTTTATTAATTTTTATCATTTATGTTTTTTTTTTCAATTTTGTGAAAATTTCAAACAATTTTATTATATATATATATATATATATTTTAAATTTATGTTAGTTTTTTAAAATTGTTTTTTAAATGTATTTAAATATTTAATTTCATTAAAAAAATTTATGGTTTTTTATTTAAAAAATTGTGTTATTTTTTAAAAGAGGACCTTTTATGATTTTGTTTACATTAATAATGATTTTATAGATTATAGTTTAAAAAATTACAATTTTAATGCCCCATTGAAAATGAGGCCAAGTTGTCTTAGCTTAAGATTTGAAATGAAATATAATTTTAACCTTAAAAAAAAAAATTGATTGTGGTAAAATTACTCTCTATAATGAGGTCAAGTTGTCTTAGGTTAAGATTTGAAATGAAATATGATTTTAACCTTCAAAAAAAATGATTGTGGTAAAATTAGTCTCTATCTTAGGTGTTGATTTGTAAAAAAATTTGTAGTCATGATAATTGGTTTTTAATGTTATCATTGAAAAACTTTGGAATTTTAGGGTTTATGTTGCATCACTATTTTTGCATTTGGAGGTGTTTTTTCACGCTCTTCATCATCATCATATTTAGGTTTTAATGTCATGGTTGAAAAAAAGTTGAAATTATAACTCTAAATAAATGGTGATGTTGTATCACCATTTTTTAAAATTAGCATAAAATCAACATTAAATGTGAACTTAAAAAAAATGACAATTTGGTGAAGTTCTTATTAAATTGGTAAATTTGTTGGTATACCTTATATTTGGATGTATATATTGTAATATGTTTTGTGAACTTGAGTGCATTTATATGTTTAATGTGCATTGTGTAGCAATTTCTATAGTATTCTACAAAATTTGATTGGAATATTTTCTATGGTGTGTTTAGTTGTTTAAGTACACTTATGCATGTGTTATCAATGTAATATTCCAAGACAAAAATTTATTCACAATTTTTGGAATTTTCTTTGACACCCTTCCACAAACATTTGGCATGCAAAAATATGAAAATATCCCCCATCATTAGTTCATAAATTTCATCAAACATTTCAAGTGTAAACCCACGAAATAACTACAACCAATAATATAAGGCAAAAATCTGATTTTTTTTTATTGGCACTGATTTTCAAAGTTTACAAGGCAAATTTGAGGGCAACACCTGGAATTTTTGCTACAACCGATAATAGAAATGGTGTCATTAGTACAATGATGTGTGGTTTAATGGTAAGTTTATTTGGGCGAAGCTCAAGAGACCATGGTTCAAATCTCATTGAGTACATGACCCACTGTGGTGGCGGCTCGAGAGCAGATTTCCCCTGCCTTGGCGGCACAAGAGTCTCGCTTTGCTAAAATCATAGGATCTTAGTATATCGACTTGTAGGTAGTTGGATGTACTCTTGGTGTTATAGTGGCAGCTACAAGGATTGATCCTGGGTCTCCCATAGATTAGGGCTGGTAGTTACCGATTCTCCAAGTGATAAAAAAAAAATGGTGCCATTAATTTTTGCCTAGAGATCACAATCAGATTTAGCTCCCTGAATGACCAACCTCAACATTAAAATATAGGAGAGTCTGCTACAGCCACAACATGCTTTGGTGATGACACTTCTCTCAACATTCAAATATAGGAGAGTCTGCTACAGTAGAGATGCTACAGCCACAACATGCTTTGGTGATGACACTTCTCTGCTCCACTGAAACACAAATTCGGCCATGACTGTAAGATGAACTCGGCCCTCGAGAAGTGAAAATTTCAGCCTCCTTTGACTGATATAAATCCACTGTATAGGCCAACGATTTGTTGCTTTTCCGGAATAATAATTTGCAATGTTGCAGGTAGGTGTGTGTGTGCTCCTTCTTATAGCGATTTGGCTACCTTCCAATGAATTCGGCCCCTTCACTCCTAGTACCAAAACCAGCTCCAATATATAGGAAGAAATCGACCCTTGGCATAAAAGAATTAGGAAATGCTCCAAACCATTCCTCCTCCTCTAAGGTGAAATTCAGCCAGCATATCCCCCGTTCCAGGAACGTCCAGGCTTATCTCCTCTCTAAGGATGGTCTTGGCATGCCGCCAGGTCTATGCTCTTTATCAGACATGCATGATGGAATCTCCTTTCTTATTCAGGATTTCAGTATCAACGGAATGTGACCCCTCTCCATAGTAAGGCAAGCGAGTTCTCTAAGCTTCAGTTCTATACGAATGTGACTTATCAAGTTTTCCTTAGTGTCTTTTTACTTCTGCTGCTAAATGTACTGAATCTAATTTGTTAAGAAGATATGGGTAAGGTTTTGCTTCAGGGTTCCGTGAATTGGATAAATCTGTTCCACTATATAGTACCTGGTTTTGGGCATCTCATAGCCCCCAAAAAAATGTAATGTATTGCAGATCTTTATATTTCCTTAATATAAATCCATGATGTTTTTTTTTCTCTGAAAAAAAATAAAAAAAAAAAAAAAAAATAAAAAATAAAAAATAAAAAATAAAAAATAAAAATAAATAAAAATAAAAAATAAAATAAAAAAAAAATAAAAAAAAAAATCCAGTCCCTTGTTAGTTGATCCAAACTCTGTTTCAATAGGCAACAATCAGGTATATGATTGTTTTAGAGCTTCCAAGAGATGGTTTCCAACCCAATAGGGTCCCAAACTCCTTAGAAAATTAGCAATTTCGGCTTTCTGTAGCAAAAGGATTTCGGCACTCTTAATCATTGTAGCATGATCCAACTCAGCCTCCTTTATTTATTCCAGCAAGCTCGTCCTTGGCACTTGAAAATTTGGCCCTTCTCTTGTCACAATAAATTCTGGAAATGACATCAATGATCTAGACGTTTGGCGCAAGGAATAACTCCAAGAATTCAACGTTTCTTTTGGAATGGGGAAATTCAGTCTTTTTGGGTCAATTTGGTCTCTTGAATTTCTTCCTTCCACAAAGTTAAAGTTTCTCTAAATTCCTGCAATAAACAGAAATGGAAGATCTGAAATAATCTTTCTCAATAGTTAACAAGGGTGGCACTCGAAGTCCATCGAAATTAGCTTAGAGTTTCGCTTGAAACTCTTAATTCTAGAACTTGCTTGAGTTTCCTTTCAATGTCAATGAGATAGATAGGGATAGAATGCCCAACAAATGAGTCTCTCCTCCCTTTATTTTTCTCTTATCCTTCTAGACTCCTTTTCTAATATTATTTTATTGGTGGGGTCATTTTCCACTTAGTGACTTTTGTGACCATTTTAACAAAATAATAATTTGCCTCCCTTTGCCAATAAAATAATGTTTTACCACCATTTTCCAATAAAAAAATATTTTTCCATCATTCTCCAATAAAATATTATTTTGCCACCATTTTCTAATAAAATAATGTTTGTTGTCATTCTCCAATAAAATATTATTTCGTTGCACTTTTCTAATAAAAATAATATTTGCCCTTCTTTCACCAAAATTGGGCAAAACCACTTGGCAATTTTTGCACTCACAAAATTGGGAATATTACAATGCTCCCTATTGACCACTACGTGTCAACTTCCCAACAGTAACCCCTTTTCTTCGCAAAAGGGATAGCACTTGATTAACGTGTCCGTGCCATTCGACAGTCATTGTCGACTTGATCAATTTATGTTGTAAACCCAGTCTGCATGTGTGAATTGTAAATAATCTTAGCAGAGTTGAGTCATTTATGTAAATTGCCTAGGTGGACCTAATTTTCTAGTGATAATCTACGTTCCGGAAGGTTTTTTTGTCTCACCGATCCATGATCGGCAGAGTTTTCCTTCAGCCTAACCCCCAAAGCCAGAATGAATTTTGTCATTAGAATCTTAGGAGAATCCTAGTATGTTGATCTGCTAGATTATAGTTGTGTCACAGAACTGGGTAGTCTATGAGGGTCTATGTCAAATGGGTTTCCCCCCTTTAGATGTAAAATTGTAAAAGTCATGATGTAAAGTGTCTTGAGAGTTAGAAAATGTTTTAATCCCCTCATAAGTCCTAAGTCCTAGGTCCTAGGTGATTTTTTCCAAAGGCTAAGTTCAAGGATCCATTTAAAAATAAATTGAAAAATTGAAAAATTAAAAAATAATAATAATAATAAATAAAAATAATGAAATAAAGTAAAAACCTAAAAATAATAAAATAATAATATTTTTGAGTAAATAAATGCAGAATTTCAATTTTTAATGCATTAAAAATTCGATGGATGAGATTAAGAGATATCTTGATCCTCATCGACGGTCGAGACCATTTTGACATGGATCACTCAAACTAGCTGTTCGGAATTTTTCCTTTAAATAGGGTGCTAGGGGTCATTTGAGATGAGATTGGATCTGAGAGTCTGTTGCTAAAGAAAGCTCTCTTGTAGTCATCTTTTGTGCAATAAAGAAAGGCTTTGGGGTTAAAAATCTTGCTGGTGTTACTCTTCTGGAAATGTTGTAAGATTGTTTTGTTTTTCTACATAATTTTATTTTCAGCCATTGAGGATAGCTTAATGAAGATTGATCTAGGCACAGGTATCTTGTCTGATCTTTGGGGTTTGAATGATAGTTAGATTCTGAAATATAGTGGCAGGTATCTCCATTTGATCTAGGTTTCACTATGGTTTTCTCCCTCTATGTTAATGGTTGATTTTAAGTTGTGCAGGAAATCCTTTTTTTTAGATTACCAGGCGTAACGGGAAGTTCTCGGCTGAACCAGCCAACTCCCGGATTGTATTTTCTGAAAGAGCCCAGCCAGTTCTTGACCCCGGGCTTATCATTTGAATTTTTTTTTATGAATGCATGTGGGGTTTTTTGAAGTGTCTCACATTAAAATTAAATTCTGATAATACCACTATGATTATTGACAAATATGGCTATTAAAGAGCCTTAGATCTGTAAATACTGTAAATTGTTTAGCTGGTTTTAGGGTTTTTTATTTTTGGCACATTTTACTTCTGGGTTTTTTGTTTTTGTAGATTGCAGGTACAGGTTTTTTTTGAGAAATAATTTCTTATGGGGTTTTCATTCGGCAAATCTGAAGCAAAAGGATCTGAAATTTTTTCAGTTTTTCTGGAGAATTTTGTCATCTGTCTGCTGCTACCTGGGGTTTCATTTTGCAGAAAAAATCTTAAAGTTTTTTTTTTCTAAACAGGCTGTGGGATTGCTGCCTTACTTCCACGCAGTTTTTCACCACTAGCAGTCTCTTCTTCCTCTCTAAATCTTGCCTTTCTCCTCTCGCCTCATTCCATATATCGTTTCTTTCTATGGCTCCCTCTTATCCTGTCATTCCTACAAATTTCCTACGCAGCTCCACGCTACTCACCCGCTGTCTGCCTACTTATCATTACCAAAACCCAACCCTAGTTGCATTCTCCTTTGCAGCTCTTCACTCTTCACGCAACTCTCTTGTTTACATAGCCTCCTTTCCATTTTCCACCTCAGCCTCCTTTCTGTTCATATATGGTCCCTCAAATCCTTATTCCTGTCCCTCCTTCCGCAACCTCCCATTGCTTTTTCCCTTTAGCTCTAAACCCGTTCGAGCCAGTGTTGCCTCACTCTCTACGCTATCCATATCCCTGCCGTCTTGGAGCCTCCCTGTGTAGTTTCCTCTCGTCCAAGCCTGCACATTGCCTTGCAGCGCTATTCCCTTTTCGTTGTGGCTCTCTGCATCTTCCTCAACTACCTACGGATCCTCTTCTCCATCCTCTCGCTACAAGTCCTTGTCCCCTACCGTAACCTGTGTACGCAACGACATCCAAAAAAGAACCCAAAAAAAAAAAAAACATTACGATTTTTTTTTGTTTCTTTATGGTTAGAATATTCATGATCTATGGTTAGATTGTATTTAAATTTTTAGTTTAGAATTTTATTTGATCTTAGCGTATTTATAAAAAAAGCAAAAAAAAAAAATTTGAAAAATACAAAATCGATTCTCATGGAATAAGATTAAGTTTAGTTTTTAGTGTTAGCGTTAGATTTGGATGAGATTAAAGTTTTATTTTTATTTCAGTTTTATATATATTTAGATTTCGGTACGTTGAAAATCTTTTTTTTTATTAGGATTTAGATGCGATTTTGCTTTTTTTAGTAGTTGGAATTTAAATTAAACAAAAAAATAAAAAATTCTGGGCTTTTTTTTAGTTTATATATATGTTAGGATTAGTGTTAATGAGTTTTTATTTTGTTTTTAGAATTAGACTTTTCTTTAGTTTAGTTTTGTTTCACTGAAAAAAAGTTATAAAAAGGACATAAAAAGATTTTTCTTCTTTTTACTTTAGATTAGATATTAGATTTAGTTTTGTTTTATTCTTTAATAAATCTAAAATCATAAAAAATATATAATATAAAAAAATCACAAATAGTTTAAAAATAAAAATAAAAAGTTCCTTTTCATTTTTTAGTTTGGAATAGATTTTAGCTTTAGGAATCAAATCTTTATGCTAGCTTAGTTCAATTTTAAATTTATTAAATTTTAAGTTTTTGTTTAGCTTTAGAATTCTTTAAATAGATTTAATTTTGTTTAAAGGTTAGATTTAAATCATTAAAAAATAAAATAAAATTTTGAGTTTATTTTTTGAGGTTAAGTTTTGTTTTATTTTATATAAATATATATATATATAACAATAAAAAATTCATAAAAATTATAAAACTTTTAAAAAGCATGAAGAAATTGTTTTCATTTAATTTAGTTTAGATTTAATATCATTTAGATTTTTATTTTATTTTTTTATTTAAAAGTTTCATTTAGTTTCAAAATTTGTTTTATCTGAAAAACATAAAAATATTTTGGGAAATTTTTTCAGTCTTGGCTCAGGAATATTTTAGGTTTTATCTTTTCTGCTGAGGCTAAAATTTTGATGTAGGAATGAATGTTTAACATGCTTTAACGTTCATGATAGAACAAATGAGAATTTCGTTTTGCAATTTTTTTCAGCGATGGCGGGAGCAACCTAGGGTTTGCAGCTGCAACCTGTAACCTCAGCAACAGTTCTGGCAGCACAAAGTGACAGAATAGTAGATCTACTCCACAGAGGTCGAGGACTGACCCGACAAATGGTAAAAGAGGGGTCCACTGGGACCCCAACTTTCAAGCAAGTCGTCATGCACAAGCAGAAAACGTTAGAAGGGTTTAAAATCAATGGCTCTGGAGACCGTAAGGATGGCAGTAGCAGCAGAGGAGAAAGGACACAGCCGCTGCAGAAAGAAACAGGAAAAAACCCCTCGATGAAGGGCAAAATCAATAATGAACAGGAGACAGAGAGTACAATACCGAAAACAGAGCAAAGGAACACAGTACCAAGAACAGCCCACAATGAAGGCGGGAAAGAAAATGATAAAGAGCCGCAATCACAAGCGGAAAAGGAGCAAGCAAAAACAGACAACCCCGGCTCAAAACAGCCAACTCAAGGGGCTTGCAAACCTAAGAAAAAGGAAACCCTCCGTGTCGTTTTCTCAGATCCAGATATTCAGGCCTACAGAGACCACATGATGGAGCACGCAGTTATCTGCAAATTTATGGGACTATGGCCAACAGAACGCACTCTTTGCCAATGGATAAAACAGCACTGGAAGCCAAAAGGGGACGTTAAACTCCACCTTGGAGCTAAAGGCTTCTTCACGATTGTCTTCACAAACCTAGAAGACAAGGATAGAATCTTCGACGGCGGCCCTTACTTCTTTGCCTCCGCTGGACTCTACATGAGGCCATGGAAGGCAAACTTTGTACCTGAACAAGAGACATTCACACAAGTTCCAGTGTGGATCAGGCTATTTTCACTACCCACAGACTATTGGGGACTGGCAACACTCAAGCAGATTGGAGACCGGCTCGGAACCTTCATCAAGGCATCTGAAGCCACAGTGCAACGAAGATATACCTCCTGTGCACGCATTTGTGTTGAAATGGACGTCTCGGGGGCCCTGCATGAAGGACTGTGGCTGGAATTCAGAGATGAAGACTACTATCAGGCCATCGACTACGAACAGATCCCCTTCCGTTGCAGGAAGTGCCATGAGCACGGACACCTAGTCAGAGAATGCCCTCTCAACAAAGCAGGGGATGAACACAAACCGGAACAAGCAATAAAGAATAAAGAGGCTTTCACAAGGCCAAAACTACGACAGAGAGCCAACAGGAAATGAATACACAGAGCAGAGACAGGACATGGCATCATCACTAACAGCTTCAGCATCCTGGAAACGGACACAGACTCAGAAGGCACTAACAGAGACACAAAACGCATTGAAGCGCCAGACAACCAGACAGAACATACTATTCAGGATGGGGAGGAAAATACACTCAGAACAGAAGAGCAAATGCAAGAGCACGACGAGGTACATGATGAAGACACTGATATGTTAACCAGCGATGGGGGAAGCGAGGATCTAGAGCTCAATGCAATCCTAGAAAAAGAAGGAGTCAACCTCCCAGCTCTGGAAAAAAGCTGGAAATCCCAAGGGCTAGACAACATACCTGAAGAAGAAATCAGGAAAATCAGTGATCTCTTCATAGAAAGACAAAAAGTGGAAATCGAAAGGCAAAACAGAAGATTAGGCATCGCAAAAGGTACAAGTAAGCAATCAAAACTCATAGCTCTCAACCCTACAGGCCGAAAGCCAAATAAAAGAAGAGGCAGAAGAACCAGCGGAGAGGTATTGCATGACCTAGGGATTCTAATGATTAACTCTGGGAAAATGAAGGCTCTTCATGCCTTCCAGACCTACCAATAAGTCTTTAGTTACCAATGAAGGTCATCTCATGGAATGCAAGAGGGCTAAATAGCCAAGCTAAGCAGAGACTACTCAAGCGAAAGTTCCAATAGGAAAATCCAGATATCATGTTCATCCAGGAGACCAAATGCGCCACCAACCAAATAGAGATCATCAGCAAGAGACTTGGCAAACCAATCAAATATATAGAGGTAGCCAGTCACGGATGGGAAGGAGGCATAGCTACATTTTGGGACACCCGAGCAATAAACATCATCTCAATGGAGGCTGCACGCTCGTTTATTGCCACTGAAGTTCAAATAACAGGTAACTCTGATACCTACCTATGCATTAATGTCTATAGCCCGCAAAGAATAGAGGACAAATTTTTTTTTCTTAACTCTCTTATGAATTTAAAGTTAAGACACCCCACCTCTAAGATCATCATGGGGGGAGACTTTAACATGATAACATCCCTGCTGGAGAAGAAGGGAGGTCTCAGAAAGCTCAACAAAGATTCAGAGCTATTTGTTGACTTTATAGAAGCTGCAAAGCTCGTAGATATCCTCCCCAAAAATGGTTCCTACACATGGAACAATAGAAAAGGAGGAGACAATAGGATTACCTCCCAGTTAGATCGATTTCTGATCTCGGAAAGCATCCTACTCGGAGGAGCTACTGTGGATTCTGACATCCTCCCCAGTGGAGGATCGGATCACTGGCCCATAGCTCTGGAAGCAGCCATTCTTGGCACCCCTAGAAACAAGCCATTCCGATTTGAAAAGTTTTGGTTAACTCATCCCGACTTCCCAAATCTGCTGAAGGAATGGTGGCACGAACCATTGAATCTAACAAGTACCAAAATGTTCAAGTTTCAAAGCAAACTAAAACACATCAAGCACCGAATCAAGGAATGGAACACTGAAAATTTTGGAAACATCTTCCAGGAAAAGAACATTATTGAAGGAAAGTTAAATCAAATTCATACAGAATGGGCTTCCGGGACCTACAAAGAAGACTCAAAAGAACAAGAGAAGGTTCTGATGCAGCAATGGCAACTTCGCTGCCAACAGGAAGAAACCTTGTGGAAACAAAAGTCAAGGATCCACTGGCTGAAGGAGGGAGAGCAAAATACAAAATTCTTCCACAGATCAACTATGGACTACAGGGGAGCAAACAAAATCCTTAGACTCAAAAATGAAACAGGGGAAATCCTTCAAAACCACAAGGACATATCAACGCTACTCACCAGGCACTTTCAGCACATAGCTAAGGAAACGCAAGAAGATAGATCCGAGGCCATAGGGGAACTAACTAAAGCAATACCACGCACCATAACCTCAGAACAAAACTCTGCTCTGCTCAGAAAATTTTCAATGGAGGAAGTGGAGGAAGTTGTCAAAAGCATGCCAATAGATAAAGCACCGGGACCGGATGGATTCACAATCAACTTCTACAAAGCTTGTTGGTCAACCATCAAAACAGAGGTATGGGAAATTGTCGAAGACTCAAGACGCTCAGGCTCTATTCTCAAATCCCTGAACGCCACCTTCATAGCGCTTATCCCCAAGGAAGAAGAAGCCAATTCCCCTAAGAAGTTTCGGCCTATAGCCCTCTGCAATGTGATCTACAAAATCATTTCTAAAGTCATTGCAAATAGACTTAAGCCTGTTCTTCCTAACCTCATCTCAGAAGAACAATCAGGGTATGTGGAAGGCAGGCAGATTCTAGACAATATCCTCTTAGCTCAGGAGATGATCCACACCCTGCAGACAAGGAAACTTCCAGGTATGCTAATGCAACTAGACCTCTCAAAAGCTTTCGAAAAAGTAAACTGGAATTACTTGGAGGCCATTTTAAAGGCCTTCGGTTTTGACACGCAATGGATCAAATGGATCCTCGCCCTAATCAAGTCTTCCAACTTTTCCATCCTAGTAAACGGATCCCCCGCTGCTCCTTTCTCCCCATCCCGAGGTATTCGTCAAGGCGACCCTCTTTCCCCTTTCCTCTTTGTAATCCTCATGGAAGGGCTCAGTAGGCTCATTCACAAAGCAAGAGAGGAGAGAAAGCTTTCTGGCCTACGACCTTTCCCCTCCATTCCTGCCACTACGCACCAGCAATTTGTTGACGATACAATGTTACATGGCTCCCCTACTGTCAAAGAGGCTACGGCCTTCAAAAGTATCCTCCATCTCTTTAGTAAAGCTTCAGGTATGGAGATAAACCAAGCCAAATCGACCATTTTCTTCTTTAACACTCATCCTGCCATCCAGATTCATCTTTCCAATATCCTGGGGTTTCGAAAAATCTCTCTCCCTTCTAAGTATCTGGGAGCCCCTCTCACCACTAAGCCTTGGCAAAAAATTCACTGGGAAAACATCCTAGCAAAGCTGGAGAAAAAATGCAAGCATTGGACTCACAGGGCGCTTAACCTAGCAGGGAGACTGGTCCTAACCAAAGCTGTTTTGCAGGCCATCCCGCAGTATTTGATGTCCATAATGCCAGCCCCTAGCGGCATCATGCAGAAGATCAGAAACATCCAACGATCCTTTCTATGGAGTGGTAATGCGGAAAAAAGAAAATGGGCACTAGTGGCCTGGAGCAAGCTTTGCACCTCGAAAGTAGCTGGAGGTTTAAACTTAATTGACCCCCATACAGTCAACAAGACATGTGGAGCCAAGTTATGGTGGCGTTGGCTGAAGGAAACCAACCTTCCGTGGGCCAGACACTGGGAGGAGAAATACACTCCCCACTACAACAATCAGGACCTAATCAGGATACAAGAAACTCCGGAGGGCTCTCCAATATGGAACTTAGCCAGAAGAAACCGCAACTTAATTCAGGACCATAGCTTTTGGGAGATCCGCAACGGAGAAACTGCCCTCTTTTGGGAAGATGCATGGCAGCAGCTCCCAAAACTAGAACAACCAGAGCTAGAAGAGTTCAAAATAGATTGCCAAAACAGGGGAAAATTCACAGTCCACCACTACTGGAACCCTAACAGTTGCGACCAGGAATGGAGGGAGTGGGTTGTCCAGGATGAGGGGAACCCAATTGAAGAAAATAACAGCACAAAAAATCTCCTGAAAGGCCTAAATAACCGCACTATCAGGAAAACCACAGAAAACGACATCCTGAGATGGGGTATGAAAGGCAGCGGGAATTTCACCCTCAAAGAAGCCAGAGAGCAACTTGAACTCTCGGAGCAACTGGAAGCGCCTCAGTGGAGCAGCAAGGTTTGGGACGCCACATTTTGGCCTAAAATAAAAACATTCTTATGGCTTCTCATGAACAGAAAAACCCTAACGTGGGAGAACTTGCGCAGAAAAGGTTTCGAAGGCCCCTCCATTTGCCCCATGTGCAAACAGGGAGAAGAAACCATGAATCACCTTTTTAACTCCTGTAACTAGGCCGATCAATTATGGCAAAAAATGGAAACTATATTGAAGCAAACAAACAGAGACAGGGAATCCATACACAATACCATCATGCACTAGCCTACCAATTACTCCAACAACACAAGAATCAACAACATATGGAAAATTCTACCAGGCTTCATCACTTGGACCCTCTGGAAAGAAAGAAACCGCAGAATTTTTCAGGATGAGCATAGAAGCATAGAATACCTGCACAGCATCTTAATCCAAAACATGCGCCAACTAATCCTAGTGAAATGCAAGGTAGAACCTGACAATCATCCTTCGGCCGAGGACCAACGAATACTGGAAGCCTTCAACCTACTCAATGCTCCTCAACAGGGCTCATCCGGTCAACAGCAACACTTCAACATAGAACCAAAGAGCTGGAGGCCACCACCGGAAGGGTTTTTAAAACTAAACTTTGACGGTGCCTCAAGAGGCAACCCCGGCCAAGCAGGGATCGGAGGAGTCATCAAAAATCATGAAGGAGACATACTCTACATCTACAGCAAAGCTCTGGGGGAAGGCACCAATAACGAAATGGAGTTTGCAGCGCTGGAAAAAGGATTGAGGATCCTCCAAACTATTCAAACAGGCAAGGCAGTAATTGAAGGAGACTCAGAGGTGGCCATTAGCGTAGCTAGGAGAATCCAGGGAGGAACGCCGGCTAGCAAGGCAACTAAACATTGGCGACTGTCCAAAGTCACAGATAACATTGCCAAAATGATCGGGGAAATGAAAGGACTCATCTTTCAAGCAGTAAGGCGTAATGCCAATGCAATCGTTGACCACTTGGCTAATCATGGGATTGAACACCCCAACGAAATTTGGGACAGCTGTTGGCAGCAGGTCGACAACCCGCAGTTAAAGAGCAAGTGCATCCAGCTCTCACAATTGGATATGGTGACGACAGTGGAGCCCGTCCGGAGGGTCGAATAGACATTCTCCATAATGGCATGAACAGGCTGACTAGGCGTATAACATTTATTCCAAGCAGCATGCGAAGGACATATAGGATGAGGGCAACCAGGAACGCAGCAGATGACAAAGATTTGGGCAGAGCCATAATCTGGAATGATATGAGCCGCCGAATCATTTCAACGAACAGGGACAGATGGCGCATTTTGGAGCATGCAGGGCGCGGCGACCGTAGGCGGGCTCAATTATCCCAAATCCCAAACAAAATTCCTTCACGTCGCAATAATGTTGAGCAGACGTGCAAGTTGCACAAATTTATCCGATCACACGCCAGAAACCTCACCAATTTTGATTATAAAATCACTCTCAATCTCCCAATGAAATTCATTGTTTCTGTAGAAAGCACTCTCGTCCCTCCTCTTTCAGCAATTAACGAGCGGGATTCGGCTAGGCAAGCAAGCAGCACTATGGCTGGGGAGACTAGCCGCAATCAATCTGCTAACAGAGATTTGCAGCAGGCCAAGGAAATGTTCGAGAGGCGAACATCGCAGCGGAACAAGCGCAGAATTATTGATTTAGAGGCCGAGGTCCAGGATGAGGAAATTAAACTTTTTGATCAACAAATCGAAAACGAGGTCGACTGGATTCAGGACCCGGGAACTCCCAGCACCAGAGCCACTCAGTTCGTAAGAACTCAGGCAGAAGCTTGGCGAATGAAGACCCTCCTTGCCAAAGCCATGGACGTCCAGGGGGAGCAAGCGGACCAGCTGCGTAAACTCAAGAAGTTTGCTGAAACTATTGCCCATGATCACATGGCAGTGGTGGAAAGCAGCGAGTTTAAGCTGAGTGCCATCCAACAGCAGGTCGACACCATAACGAAGAAGCTCGCAGTGCTGATCAAGATCCTGCAGCAATTCATGGGGAAAGACAACAAGCCTGCTGACGAGCAGAAGACTGAATCTCCAGGTGACCAGCAGGGTGCCTCTTCCAGGCCAGGGCAAAGCCACATGGCAAAACCCAACCCGACTCTGGAAATGTTCAAACGACTTTGATTCAGCAGTCCTCCCGGCCTCCCCTGCTCTTCTCTTCTCTGCGGGTTTTATGTCTTTGTTCCAGGTTCCTTCTGTTTGTGTCTACTGTCTACTAGTGCTTATGGCCGCCCTGCGTGGTGAGCATGTTCTCAGTCCTCAGTCTTGTAGTTTTTTTCAATCTTCTGTCATGTTAGACACTTCTGTTTTCATGGGGCAAGGCCCACAGTTCAGCGGCCTGTAATCAGCTTCCACAGAATTTTTGTACCATATTTTTGTTAATACAAAGCTTATTTACACAAAAAAAAAAACATGCTTTAACGTTCATGTGAATGATTAACTACATCAATGTGATCTCTGGTTAATATTTTACGTGATTGTTTAAAGCACTTTATCTTTCGAAATTTTAATTGCTGGAATATCATTAAGCCATTGAGCCTTTATTGATTATCTCGTATCTGATAAAAGTTAAGCTTTGATGATAAACGGTTGTTGATAAGTCCATGTTTTTGCAGCATTTGATAAATAATCGTTTAGTCATTTATTTTATAAGGCACTGGTCTGTAAATTAATAAAATCAATTTAGTGTTGGTTTCCCTTCGTGTCTCCCAACCTAACTGATTCACAGTTGGTCATCCATTTTCCCATAGGGTCTACCCCCCTTAACCGCGGGAGATAGGCTTAAACGGAGAGATCGGGGATCAGGGCGACAGCCCCCAGTCTGAGTGTTGTCGTGACAATCCGTGCGACAACATTTTTTGGCGCCGTTGCCGGGGACAGAGTTTTTCTGTCCCTGGCGTTTCAACGACATTCATATTCTCATTTCTCATCATTCTTTCTCATCTCGCGTTTGAGCTGGAAAATTCAACATTTTTTGGCATCATTTGGATCTCTTTCATCACCTTATCTTTCGTCATATCAACAACTTCTCTTCGATTTGTTTCTTGTTTGGCGGGCGACTCCATTTTCTTATTTTTCCCAGACAAGAAGCCTCTATCATATCAGCTTGTTGGTTACTTTTTGGATCCTAGAATTTGACTCATTGTTCAAGTGGCGACTCCACTGGTTTCATTTATTAATTTTCTTGAGCGGAGATCTCTTTCTATCATCCATTTGATCCCTTATTATTCATCATGGATTATTCGTTTAAACCATGTCATTTTACTGATGTTCGCCATGATATTCCGGAGGTGGCCATTTCTAAATTACCTATGTTCTTGGGTGGTGATTCAGTCCCTGTTAAAAAGCATCTAGGCTGGTTTACTCGTATAATGATCATGTATTGTAGATCTCCTCAGTATAATCATGAAGATGTCAAAATGCGACTATTTGTCCTTTCTTTAGAAGATGATGCTTTGAATTGGTTTAATAGTTGTCCTGAAGATTCCTTCACTTCTTTACAAGACATTGTCGATGCTTTTAAAGATAGATATGGTGATCCAGATAGCTCGCCTTGTGCCCCTAAAATTGTGTAACAGAATGAAAGTAATCTTATAAAAGGTTCAGCGGTCGATGAAAGATTTCAAGACAATGCTTCATATCAAAATTTGCCATCCACTTGTGCCATTGCAGATCATAGTGGAAAAGTAGGAACAAATTGTAAAAACAGTGTTGACAATGAAAAGGAAGATCATAAGAAAATTATACAATAACTAATGTTGCTGGTAAAAAATATGGAGATCAATCAAACTAATTACGCCAATGATGTGAGAATTTTATGCACCCACCTGGAAAAGCGTAATAGGGAGATAGAGATCATGCAAAATCAGCATACTAAGGAAATTGAGGCCATGAAGACTAATCATGAAACAGAAATTAGTTTTATGCAAAGCAAGTTATCAGGCTTAGAGGAAAAAATGACGACCATGCAAGCAAATCATAAGGAAGAGATAAACTCTATGCAGCATTGCTTAATGACCATAAAGGAAAAAGACGATAAAGTAATAAAAGATATGGAAGCTAATCAGATATGTCTTCAGAAAAAGTTATTGACCATGGAAGAAGATCATGCTAGGGAAATCAATGCTTTGAAAGTTGAACATTCTAGCCAGATAAATGTCGTTACAATACAGGTACAAAATTTCAACAGCGGATTAAGGATGAAAGAAACCAGGAAACATCAATAGATCAGGAGCCTTCTCATTTGTTGCAACAAGCTCCATCTTATTATGAGGAGGTCATTGGTTCAATTGAAAGGTGGTTAATTGAAGGTGATCCAGATAAACTTAAAAACGATAAAGATCATATGCAAGATAAAGAAAGACATGTCACATATATCTTACATACTTCATCTAAGAGCTTTGAAACAGAAAGTTTCACGTCATCAATAATACAGCCTACCAGGAAGAAAAAGTGCAAGAGGAAGAAAATGAGAAGAATATTTGATGCATCAGACGGCCGCGAGCAGCTTGATTTTCGGATAGGAAAATGTCCTACCATATGTAGAATTGGACATGGCACATCCGACAAGCAGTCGATAGATTTGCCTGAAAGCAGGCAAATGCTCAGTATACACTATATTGAACACATCTGATACCATGGGGCATCCCCTGTATTTCTAACCTTACTCCTTGTTCTTTCAGCATTTTCATTTATGTTTTAGGATTAGATTTACTTTTCATGTTACTAGATAGTTAATAAATGAAGAGCTTATATCTTTCATGTGCTTAATGTTATATGATGATTTTTTGGGCGAACACTACTTATATTGTGTTGTGTGTTGCATGGATGCAGATTCTGGATTCTCACATTCATACAGTGCAGCAATGTGTCCCCAAGTGGAGCCAGATGTTGACCACTACGTGTCAACTTCCCAACAGTAACCCCTTTTCTTCGCAAAAGGGATAGCGCTTGATTGACGTGTCCGTGCCATTCGACAGTCATTGTCGACTTGATCAATTTATGTTGTAAACCCAGTCTGCACATGTGAATTGTAAATAATCTTAGCAAAGTTGAGTCATGTATGTAAATTGCCTAGGTGGACCTAATTTTCTAGTGATAATCTACGTTCCGGAAGGTTTTTTTGTTTCACCAATCCATGATCGGTAGAGTTTTCCTTCAGCCTAACCCCAAAGCCGGAATGAATTTTGTCATTAGAATCTTAGGAGAATCCTAGTATGTTGATCTGCTAGATTATAGTTGTGTCGCAGAACTGGGTGGTCTATGAGGGTCTATGTCAAATGGGTTTTCCCCCTTTAGATGTAAAATTGTAAAAGTCATGATGTAAAGTGTCTTGAGGGTTAGAAAATGTTTTAATCCCCTCATAAGTCCTAAGTCCTAGGTCCTAGGTGATTTTTTCCAAAGGCTAAGTTCGAGGATCCATTTAAAAATAAATTGAAAAATTGAAAAATTAAAAAATAATAATAATAATAATAAATAAAAATAATAAAATAAAGTAAAAACCTAAAAATAATAAAATAATAATATTTTTGAGTAAATAAATGCAGAATTTCAATTTTTAATGCATTAAAAATTCGACAGATGAGATTAAGAGATATCTTGATCCTCATCGACGGTCGAAATCATTTTGACATGGATCACTCGAACTAGCTGTTGGGAATTTTTCCTTTAAATAGGGTGTTAGGGGTCATTTGAGATGAGATTGGATCTGAGAGTCTGTTGCTAAAGAAAGTTCTCTTGTAGTCATTTTTTGTGCACTAAAGAAAGGCTTTGGGGTTAAAAATCTTGCTGGTGTTACTCTTCTGGAAATGCTGTAAGATTGTTTTATTTTTCTACATAATTTTATTTTCAGCCATTGAGGATAGCTTAATGAAGATTGATCTAGGCACAGGTATCTTGTCTGATCTTTGGGGTTTGAATGATAGTTAGATTCTGAAATATAGTGGCAGGTATCTCCATTTGATCTAGGTTTCACTATGGTTTTCTCCCTCTATGTTAATGGTTGATTTTAAGCTGTGCAGGAAATCCTTCTTTTTAGATTACCGGGTGTTAGGGGAAGTTCTCGGCTGAACCAGCGAACTCCCGAATTGTGTTTTCTAAATGAGCCCAGCCAGTTCTTGACCCCGGGCTTATCATTTGAATTTTTTTTTATGAATGCATGCAGGGTTTTTTGAAGTGTCTCACATTAAAATTAAATTTTGATAATACTACTGTGATTATTGACAAATTTGGCTATTAAAGAGCCTTAGATCTGTAAATACTATAAATTGTTTAGCTGGTTTTAGGGTTTTTAGTTTATTTTTGGCACATTTTACTTCTGGGTTTTTTGTTTTTTTAGATTGCAGGTACAAGTTTTTTTTTTGAGAAATAATTTCTTGTGGGGTTTTCATTCGGCAAATCTGAAGCAAAAGGATCTGAAATTTTTTCAGTTTTTCTGGAGAATTTTGTCATCTGTCTGCTGCTACCTGGGGTTTCATTTTGCAGAAAAAATCTTAAAGTTTTTTTTTCTAAGCAGGCTGTGGGATTGTTGCCTTACTTCCACGCTGGCAGCCTCTTCTTCCTCTCCAAATCCTGCCTTTCTCCTCTCGCCTCATTCCATATATCGTTTCTTTCTGTAGCTCCCTCTCATCCTGTCATTCCTGCAAATTTCCTACGCAGCTCCACACTACTCACCCGCTGTCTGCCTACGTATCATTACCAAAACCCAACCCTAGTTGCATTCTCCTTTGCAGCTCTTCACTCTTCACGCAACTCTCTTGTTTACATAGCCTCCTTCCCATTTTCCGCCTCAGCCTTCTTTCTGTTCATGTATGGTCCCTCAAATCCTTATTCCTCATTGCTGCCAGATGTCCCTCCTTCCACAACCTCCCATTGCTTTTTCCCTTTAGCTCTAAACCCGTTCTAGCCAGCATTGCCTCACTCTCTACGCTATCCATATCCCTGCCGTCTTGGAGCCTCCCTGCTTAGTTTCCTCTCGTCCAAGCCTGCACACTACCTTGCAGCGCTATTCCCTCTTCGATGTGGCTCTCTGCATCTCCCTTAGCTACCTACGGATCCTCTTCTCCATCCTCTCGCTGCAAGTCCTTGTCCCCTGCCGTAACCTACGTACGCAGCAATATCCAAAAAAGAACAAAAAAAAAAAAAACCATTACAATTTTTTTTTTTTCTTTATGGTTAGAATATTCATGATCTATGGTTAGATTGTATTTAAATTTTTAGTTTAGAATTTTATTTGATCTTAGCGTATTGATAAAAAAATAAAAAATAAAAAGTTTGAAAAATACAAAATCGATTTTCATGGAATAAGATTAAGTTTAGTTTTTAGTGTTAGCGTTAGATTTAGATGAGATTAAAGTTTTATTTTTATTTCAGTTTTATATATATTTAGATTTCGGTACGTTGAAAATCTTTTTTTTATTACGATTTAGATGCGATTTTAGATGCGATTTTACTTTTTTTAGTAGTTGGAATTTAAATTAAACAAAAAAAAATAAAAATTGTGGGTTTTCTTTTTAGTTTATATATATGTTAGGATTAGTGTTAATGAGTTTTTATTTTGTTTTTAGAATTAGACTTTTCTTTAGTTTAGTTTTGTTTCACTAAAAAAAGTTATAAAAAGGACATAAAAAGATTTTTCTTCTTTTTACTTTAGATTAGATATTAGATTTAGTTTTGTTTTATTCTTTAATAAATCTAAAATCATAAAAAATATATAATATAAAAAAAATCACAAATAGTTTAAAAATAAAAATAAAAAGTTCCTTTTCATTTTTTAGTTTAGAATAGATTTTAGCTTTAGGAATCAAATTTTACGTTAGCTTAGTTCAATTTTAAATTTATTAGATTTTAAGTTTTTGTTTAGTTTTAGATTTTTTTAAATAGATTTAATTTTGTTTAAAGGTTAGATTTAAACCATTAAAAAATAAAATAAAATTTTGAATTTCATTTTTAGAGGTTAAGTTTTGTTTTACTTTAAAAAATAATATATATATAACAATAAAAAATTCATACAAATTATAAACTTTAAAAAAGCATAAAGAAATTGTTTTCATTTAATTTAGTTTAGATTTAATATCATTTAGATTTTTCATTTAATTTCAAAGTTTTGTTTTATCGGAAAACATAAAAATATTTTGGGAAATTTTTTTTCAGTCTTGGCTCAGGAATATTTTAGGTTTTATCTTTTCTGCTGAGGCTAAAATTTTGATGTAGGAATGAATGTTTAACATGCTTTAACATTCATCTGAATGATTAACTACATCAATGTGATATCTGGTTAATATTTTACGTGATTGTTTAAAGCACTTTATCTTTCGAAATTTTAGTTGCTGGAGTATCATTAAGCCATTGAGCCTTTATTGATTATCTCGTATCTGGTAAAAGTTAAGCTTTGATGATAAACGATTGTTGATAAGTCCATGTTTTTGCAGCATTTGATAAATAATCGTTTAGTCATTTATTTTATAAGGCACTGGTCTGTAAATTAATAAAATCAATTTAGTGATGGTTTCCCTTCGTGTCTTCCAACCCAACTGATTCACAGTTGGTCATCCATTTTCCCATAGGGTCTACCCCCCTTAGCCGCGGGAGAAACGCTTAAACGGAGAGATCGGGGATCAGGGTGACAGCCCCTGGTCTGAGCGTTGTCGTGACAATCCGTGCGACAACACACCCCACCAAAAATTGCTTGTCCTCAAGCAATATCACCATATGTTGTTGTTCCACAACTTGGCCTAGCTAATGCCAAGGTCCCAAATGTTCCATTGAACCACTCCTCACTGTTGCACCATCACATGAACAAATCTTATGACACCAGGGTCCCAACCCATCATGATCCATGTGAAGCCCCCTTCGCTCCACTCGTTATCCAACAAGATTTAGTCGACATAAGCCCTTTGCATATTGCAAGTAAGTAGAGCACCTTGGTAATGTAAAAAATCTTGATCAAATCCCCGAGATGTTGCCCTACTGAGTACTCAATATCATGCACTTCAAGAGTAGACTCTTGAAGATATAGTCCAACCCTCATGGAGATGAATCCTCGCCTGCATGTGCTCCCCTTGATCTCTTCCTGCTAGACATCCCACGATACTGGTGAAGTCCTCCATGTCATCAATGAATCATTAAAACCCAATGGAAAACCGAAATGATCTCCCCTTGTAGAAACCAACTCATCACTAAGGGTAGTTGAACTTCCAAGTCACGTGATGCTAGGATCCCATACTAGTCTCAAAAGGATGCCACCATGTTGACGTTGCACCACTCTGACCATGACTAACTGCCCATCATGCACATACTATATCCTCCTCTCCTTGAACCTGAGGGCGAAATATCTATAAAGGCCAAATATACCCTGCCTAGGCATCTCTATGATGTCAAACCTACCCATCCCAAGCTGACCCTGACCCTGAGCAGCGACAAGGAAAACCTACCTCACCATGTGATGAAGGCCTCTGCGAACCCCCACGTGTCAACCCAAGAGTGAACTAAATCACCCTCTGCTATGATTCTCCTCATCACGAAATACAGTGATCTATCAACGACCGAAGCCCTGGATCCCAAGGCTAGATCTGTTACAGCATAGCTCTGACAACTCCTGAAATCCCTTTGTGCCTCATCTTTGATCCTTGTACGCAGTCAAATATAAACTCCTTATATCATGAATCCATCTAGTGCATGCAAAACTGCCTTGTGCCTACCATATCACATGGCGAGATCTGTTATCCTGTTTTCTGATGGTGCACCCCAATACTATTCGAAGTCTAAACATCCTCCTACAAGAAAGGTCCATCACCCGTTGTATATGTTCTTGTAACACTTCAAATGTCCTGCCCAAATTGTGTCGTGCATCTCCCTAAGTGTGAGCTCAAGAGTGGAGCATATGCTACCTCTATAGCAAATCAGGCCATCCTCAAGCCTACATCTGCCAACTCACATCCTGACCATATGCTGCAGCTAGGAAGTCTCTCTCCTGGTGCACTGAGCTCCATCCAACTATCTCAAGTGAGCCTCCCATGTCTTGTTGCTCGTACTGAGAGTGTCAAGGAACAACAGCCAAAACCTCTGTAACTGTAAGCAATACGAGGGAGAAATGGGCATGTAAGTCCCGATGGGTATAACCAAGTGATGCTCATTTGTTCCCTCCTTGATCCTAGGTAAGCCAAACCCCATGGTGTGCCTGGCATCCCCATCAGGAGATCACTCTAGTATCAACACTCCAACATCCTGATGCGCAACACATACACCATTGCACACAGACACATACCCTCGCACTCCTATACATAACAATGAACTATGTGGCACAACTTTGTGCACCATTGGATGCCAACACCCATTTCCATACCACTCTGTATCATCTAGTATCCCACATGTGTCAATCCATCCACCGCTCTGCTAGTGAACCCACCATGATGTGAGCTACATCTCTTCATCGTCCCTAGTAAACTTGAGCAGCCTAACTCCTCACATGCTAATAGGAATAACACTACTGTGTCAGACCTCAGTAACTCTTGTGCCCAATATATCAATGGGAGAACACCATCTCCATACAATGCCCTGTCTAGTGGCCTACTGATGCCACCTCCTCCTACAAGCTCCTACCAGAGTATGCTAATCATCCTACAATCCCATGCACAACCACATGCCCATACATCTCACGAAGTCTTCCTACTCCCCTGTCAATCCAGCCGGTCACTAGTGATGCTTGGGACTCTAATGGAAGTGTGAGAGTGTGTGTGCGCTCAGTCACCGGATCCACCACACAGCTACTACCATTCCCAACTAATTCCATGATGTGAAGGGGAATCCCACCTAAATCCCAACAATAGTATGGCTCTCGTGCTCCTCTAGTAACCCATGGCCCCTGCTGAGTTATGCCCCTGACGATGCATATATCTCGACACCTAGCCCGCTTCACTGGGTACCAACTCAATACCTCTCACCATCCTATCCCAAAGGAGGGATTGAATGCACAATCTCTTGTGTGTGGAAAAATCCCTCCATGTTGATGTTGTGCCATACTTAGTTCATGTAGTTCACACCTGCTGACCTGGGATTCCCCTATGGTCTGTCTAGATAACTCCGCCTCTCTTTACGCAATTCATAGAAGTGCGCTAATAATGTTGAAAACCCCATTAGCGTGCCTCTGAAGTGAACGGTGCTGAAATCCCACCATGTTCTCTTTTCGCTGCCCCTCATCAATGGCTAGTTCAAATATGGTTGTGCATCCTCCTTCATCATGGGCTCAACATGAGCCTCCAACTATTCCTCCATAGACAACCCATCATGCAAAACACCCTTACCATTCAATCATAAGTGGTTGTCGTCTGGAAACTTTGTCATGGCTCAGGATGCCTTTGTGCCCACTGGCACCTCATCAATGGATGACCCTATGTGTGTGTGCTCCACTCTCTTTGCCTCTGTCTCAACCTGTGCCATCAATGTGCTCTCCAATAGTGGTGACTTTGGAGTCACACTAGGCTGATCTATGTCCTCCTCACCACCACTAGTGTTATCTTCCTCATGCCCAACCTCCTCCTGAGACTCGCCCTCAGGAAGCACCTCCATGTAGTGGGCCTTTCCCTTAGCGTACTTGTGCCCTGGGCTCCATAGCTCCTAACATGTGAAACCAAAATTCCTCCTCCGGAAGTCCCTCCTAGTCTCATCATCTAACTTCCTTGTCCTATCCACTCCTTTTGAGGAGGTCTGGTGTCCTTCCGGTCGAATCTCTCTATGAGCCTCTGCATGAACTTTGTGTATGACATGATGCTTGCATGACCCAAATTGATCAGCCCGTGATACCACCACTCTCAGGCATCTCCATCCAAATGCAAAGTGGCATACCTAATGGCATCCACCTCTCCCATGGGGTTTGGCCAGATGTATGTGTCCATTTTTTGCACCTACTCGCTGACAGAGCTCCTCACTGAACCATCAAAGTTGGTGAGAGTTAACTTTCCCATCATCTTTTGTATGCTTTGCTTCAATTTATCTCCCTTATGTGATGTGAATGGCTTCACCCTCGTGACATGCGCATCTCTCGGGTATCTGTCATAGAAATGAGGATGGCTCTAGTTTACCCTCTCACCACTACTCAACTGGGACAACATTTTTACTATTTTCTCATTATTTCTGAACATCTCATCCATGATTCCCTGTATACTCCTCCACCCTTGAGTCACTAGAATATCCATAACCCTACTAGTCACAGTGCATGCGTACCCAACTCTTCCATGATCTCACTAGCTTCCTCACAACTGTCCAAAATAATACTCTAATACCACTATAATATTCCAAGACAAAAATTCAAACAATTTTTTTCATAATTTTTGGAATTTCCTTTGCACCCTTCTTCAAACATTTGGCATGCAAAAATCTAGAAATATCTCCCATAATTAGTTCAGAAATTTCGTCAAACATTTCAAGTGCAGACTCAGGGGAGATAACTATAACCAAGAATATAAGGCAAATTTCTGAATTTTTTTTATTGGGATTAATGTTCAAAATTTACGAGGCAAATTGGAGAGCAACACCTGGATTTTTTGCTACAGGTGATAATAGAAATGGTGTCACTAATTTTTGCGTAGAGATCACAATCAGATTTGGCTCCCTGAATGACCAACTTCAAGATTCAAATATAGGAAAGTGTGCTAGAGCAGAGATGCTACAGCCACAACATGCCCTGGTGATGACACTTCTCTGCTCCACTGAAACACAAATTCGGTCATGACTGTAAGATGAACTCGGCCCTCAAGAAGTGAAAATCTCAGCCTCCTTTGACTGATATAAGTCCACGGTATAGGCCAACGATTTGCTGCTCTTCCGGAATAATAATTTGCAGTCTTGTAGCTAGGTGTGTGCCCTCCTTAGAGCGATTGGGCTTCCTTCCAATGAATTCGACCCCTTCACTTCTAGTACCAAACCCAACTCCATTACACAGGAAGAAATCGACCCTTACTCGGCATTAAAAATTCCGGAAATGCTTTAAACCATTTGTCCTCCTCTAAGGTGCAATCCAACCCCTTGTTCGCTGATCCAAACCCTGTTTTAAAAGGAAACAATCAGTTGTACGATAGGGACAATATTTTAGAACTTGGCTGAGCGAATATGTTGGGCAATTTAGCTTTGTTTTAGACCTTCCAAGAGGTGGTTTCCATCCCCAATAGAGTCCCAAACTCCTTAAGAAAATTAGAAATTTCGAGCCTATGTAGCAAAAGGATTTTGGCATTCTTAGTCATTATAGCATAATTCAAAGGTTTTTTAGCCTCGAGATTTATTCTCGCTGAAAGACTTCGGTTCTAAATAAAAAATTAATATTAGCTTTAATAAAAAAATGAATATGTTGTAAAGTAATTAGAAGTAAAAAAGATGTGTGAGTAAAATATTTAAATTTTATAATTTGATTATTGATAAAATATTTTTATACGAATTAATATTGACATATATTTAAAAATATGTTAATAATAAAAAACCATTTTAATTTAAGTCATAAAATGTATCGATGTACATGTTTAGTAAAATATTTTAATGTTAATTGCCTATACATTATATATCATTTAAAATAAATTATGTATATATCATGAAAAATTAAGTTTTAAAGTTAAAATGTTTATTTGGTCCTATATATACTCTATTTAACATTCAAAAATACAATTTAAACAATGAAAAATAACACATTGTATTTTACATTCTAAAGAAGTTTGCACATGAAGAGATTTGATCTCTCTCAGCTCATGTTAGATCTGAACTTAAGATGGATCTATGCTAGTATTTATTCCAACAAGCTCGTCCTTGGCACTTGAAAAATTGGCCCTTCTCTTGTCACTATAAATTATGGAAACGACATCAATGGTTTGGATGTTTGGCGCAAGGAATAACTTTAAGAATTCAGCCTTACTTTTGGAATGGGGAAATTCAGCCCTCTTGGGTCAACTTGGTCTCCTAAATTTCTTCCTTCTACAAAGTTAAAGTTCCTCCAAACTCATGCAATAAACAAAAATGGAAGGTCTGAAATAATCTTCCCCAAGAGCCCACCAAAATTAGCTTAGAGTTTCGCTTGAAACTCTTAATTTTGGAACTCGCTTGAGTTTGCTTTCAATATTAATTAGATAGATAGGAATAGAATGCCCAACAAATGAGTCTCTTCTCCTTTTATATTTTCTCTCCATCCTTCTAGACTCATTTTTTAATATTATTTTATTGGCGGGGCCATTTTCCACTTAGTGGCTTTTCTCGCCATTTTAATAAAATAATAATTTCTCTCCCTTTTCCAATAAAATAATGTTTTGCCACTATTTTTAATAAAATATTTTTTTTTGCCATTCAACAATAAAATAATATTATGCTGCCATTATCTAATAAAATAATAATTGTCATCATTCTCCAATAAAATATTATTTTGTTGCACTTTTTAATAAAAATAATATTTGCCCCTTTCACCAAAATTGGGCAAAACCCTTTAACAATTTTTGCACTTACAAAATTGGGAATATTGGGCATGGGTATTGATAAGCCATGGTATTGTAACAAAGCCTATTTAGAAGTTAATATTATCCATGGTAAAATGTTGTGAATATTCATGTTTAAGAATCTTGTTATATTGTAAGTATTAATTTTTTATGTGTTTATTAATTAAATTTAAATATAGTTACAAAATCATTATTTTAATTTATATGCTAAAATGGATTTTAATTTATAACTATTATTTATCTATTATATATTTTAATGTGATATGTATATTATGATTTTCTTTTATCTAAAAAATTGTTTCTAATTTTATTAATAAGAAACAAAATTACAATATAAAAAAATTTAATTTAAAAAATGTTTATGTCTAACATCTAACGCCCACACATCTCCCCTATACTAGGTTGTAGAGCACCTCTCGGCACAATTATTTGGATTCAAAATGAATCCCAAATACTTTACTCCATTATCAAAATGAGATACCTTAAAAGGAAGTATTCGAAGTATCATTCTTTCTTGTTATACATATATACTATTGAAGAAAATATTTGATTTCTTGGAATTTATTTATGTCCTTATTGCTTTATAGTATAATTCTAGAACGTCATAGTTTTCTTCTTCCCTTGCAATGTCTATCCCATATTATATAACATCATTAAAAAATAATAAATTAGACAAAAATAAGTATCTACATACCTCTATAATACCTTTTCTCTTGCACCCTTTGGCTAACTCGCTTGAGCTCTTAGTTTACTAGCAAGTCAAGAAAGGATGACATAGAGTAGCCCTATCTTAATCCCTTCAAGAGGAAAATTAATCTAGAGGGTGATCCATTTATAAGGAGGAAAAAAAATATAGGAAATAGAATCACATTATCCAATTTATTACCTTAAGATTCATTCTATTGTAAATTAGCATTAGCCTCAAATAAAACCAATTTAGTTTATAATAAGAATTATATAGGTCTAATTTAAGAACCGTAGTTGATTTTTATTTTTATTTTTATGGAATGTAATCCTTCCTAAGCCATCAAAATGGCATCATTGACTTGTATATTATTTAAGAACCCAGATTGCTTTTGAGAGATGGTGTTTGAAAAGACCTTCCTTAGCCTGAAAGCTATCATATCTCAACAATTATCTTGTAAATTGTATGGAAGAAGGATACCGGTATGTAATCATGAAACTCTTCTAGATTGTTTTTCTTATAGATGAGAGCTATGAAGGTCAAGTTAGGGAATTCTAGCACTTTGTCTAATAGTCTAAATTCCTCCACTACCCTCAATATATCTTCCTCCATTAAAGCATAAAGCCCCAATAATTTTTTGTTGTCCAACATGTAGACCTAGACATTTTGACTTTTGAAAAGGTTCTATCAATGCTCTAAGTTCTTTTTTTTTATACTTCAACCAGTGTATTGACTAAATAAATTTTTACTATTTTCAATGATTCAATGGTTTCACAATTCATTTGAAAACGTGTTCATATTTACACAAAGTAAAATAACATTTTACCATGCATTGAGAAAGTATATGTTGTAGGATTGAGAAGTAATGTAGATTGAATGTTGATTTTTAATAGCTATAAAATGAGATTTATTTCATAAGAAAATTCTAACACTTGCATCTAAGGGCATGGTGAGTAGGAAGTGGATGGTCATGATACTTCACATATTAAAATTACCAAAGGCATGGAAATTCAATTTCTAATATACATTCACTATAAGATTTAACTCTATAAAGATGATAAAAGAGATGAAGTTCAATTTGCAAGGAAATGATGCATTTATGAGGTTGGAAGTTTAATAGTTTCAAAATTTGTTTATTCGTTTAAAAAAAGAGTTCATATTTAACATTATTTCACCTTTTATTTAGGAATTTTTTTATAAACTTACAAAGTTTAACTATTTAAATGAAGTAAGGCCAGCATCACTAAAATCAATCATTTGCATGATCACTATTTAAAATAACCTTTTATCGTCCATTAGCAACAACATCAAAATTTAATGTTAAATGATATAAGGGCTAGGAGTAACTAGATTGAAGAATGAATTTTAATAGCTATATAGCAAGATTTAACTCAATGAATAAAGTTTCATTGGTTCATAGGAAATTTGGAAAGCTAACAATTGCAACCTTGTTGGGAACTTATTGCAAGTTTGAAAGGAAGCATGCATCTAAACTTATTACAAGGTTGAAAGGAGGAATGGAATTGTTATAATACTTTTGAAGACAAAGGCTTTGTGACCTTGAGGTGGATTTCGATTTTAGTAATAATACTTTCTATTTTAAAATAATCAAAGGCATTAATTTTTTTTTACAATATATCACTATACAAAAATATTTGATTCTCCATAAATGCCATTCAAATACTTGAAAGGGATTAATTTCAATTTGGGAGGAAAAGGATTTGTGAAGTCACAAGGTACTTATTCCAAGGTTTAAATGAACTTATTACTAGGTTCCAAGGAAGCACTTGCCACATTTAAAAGGTAAGCCAACTCTTACAAGATCCTAATGAAGCACTTATGAACTTGCAAGGATTCATATCCTAATGTTCCCTTCGAACAAATGAACAAACATCTACTTTAGGGATCCCTATGCTTTATTTGTTTACTTATTAACATTAGGATTCCAAACAATTATTGATTTCATATTTCAGTTATATTGATTTTGGTTGAGGTTGGCTTGGATGGTTACTTTCTTTGAATCTCATAACATTCAAATCATTTAATGTTGTATTCTGATGAGCCCCAATTTTTGGTAACAATTTGGGCTCATTTGGCCTACTTACCTTGCTCAACCCTTCATCTTTTATCACTTATGCATTCATTTCTTAGTATATTCGTGTTATTTGTAGGAAGAAGGGCAGGCATTATATCTATGTGGCTAATACATGATGATTTCAGGTTTTTTGGCATTAAAGGGAGCAAAGACCACGCAGAAGGAGACAAGGAGACAGCAAAGGTGGCATTGCAGGTTTATAGGGAGGTTGTCTGCAGCCTTAAATGACCTCCCTCGTGATCTCCACCCTAACTCCGAGCTCCAACAGATTTCCCCACCGAGCTTAAAGGCAGCCAACGGATTCTACAGGAACAGCAGTTTACAGCAGTTTACTTTTAGTTGGACAGCCGATCTCCACTAATTGAGGAAGCCAGCTTGATCCTCATCATGTATAAATATTAAGGCCGTGGCCTTTGATAGGAGCTTTTTGAACTTTGGAACTACTGTTGCAATTTCTAAGCACGAGCTACAGCTCGGTTTTTGCTTTTTGTAAGCCAGTTTTGGCATGATGTTAGACTCATGATTATTCAATAAAGGCAGGCAGCTTTGGATTCCATTCTGAGTTTTTAAGGGAGCTATAGCTCTCAGATTAGGACCCAACCTGAGAGCAATAGACCTCCTCTTCCTTGTATTGTTACTTGTCTTTCCTTTCAGCACTTTATTCCTCTGTTTTGACATGCATTTGGAAATTACAGTCTGCTGATTTGATTTCTTTTATGTGATTGAGTAGGATTAGTTTACGGTTCAAGTGCTTTTAGTTGCTTAGATTCTAGTAGGAGGATCAGCATTCATTAGAGCTCCAAGAAAAGGTTGACAGTGCACTTATTGCCATCTCTGTTTAGAGATTGGGGGTGAAGACCGTACCAACCACCAAAAAAACGCAGTCTTATACTTTCATTCAAGTTGCAACACAGTCATTTCAATTGTAGATCCATCCATGCATTCTGATCTTGAGTAGTACTTCTTCATTCCAACTCCATGCACGATTCTTCTCTGAAGTTTACATTGCTGTTCGTTGATTGAATAACACAGTTAGGATAGGTTGATGAATTCTCGGTTTTGTGCAGATTTGTTTCCTTTACACTGCGTTGCATCACTCTGTTATCTTCTTCTTCTTCTCAACCGCGCCTAAAGCCACCTACCCAACCTCTGTTCAGCTTGTTTGCCTTCCAACACTTCTACTGTTCACGTAGCTCCATCTTTTTGGACTTTTCATTGCTTCCACCCTTCTATCCACCAACCAACTGTACCCACTCTTTCCTCATCTCATATCTCTGTCCCTGAGCCATCATAAGCTCCCTTTCCATCCTACCTATCCACCCATACAACTCCTCCACTCCTCCATCACCCAAAACTCCAACCACAAAACATCTTGTAGAAGTTAGCAGACTTCCTGTAGAAATCCCGAGCTTCCTGTAGGATCCCCTGCAGACATCCTGTAGAAGCCTGCAAACTCGGTTGCCGAGCACCTAAACATTGTGGACTTCTGTGGAACGACGTTAGGGATCCCCTGGAACCTCTCCTAGCCCTCCTGACCTTTCCCAAGCTTTCTTTCCCTTCGAACTACCCCTGCACAGTCAAACCCTAATAAGAAACAAAATCATAATAACTCCAACCACTTAAGCAAAAATACAAAAACAATGTTCTTTTCAGTAGAAGTAGCTTAAATTCATGAATCTCATATCACTAGAAGTAATGGCATCATTTCTAGAAGTTTGCACTCCCACCATTGCATCATAGAGATTAGACTAGTCAGATTAGGGTTTACTAGGGTTTCCCTGTTTTGTTGGCTTTCAGTTCATTATTGCAGAGTAGGTCAATTTCCTTTGAGATAGCCTTCGTCCATCATTTAGAAAGCTTCTTCTGAGAACATATAGAAGTTGGCTTGAGCCCTAGCGGACTTGTGCCAGCTGACCAAGTGACAGCTGCGACAAGAGCTAGTACTTGTGCATACAGCATCGTCGCTTCCAAGTTTGTTACGAACTACCGGGTTGATAAAATTAGAGATAGGAAGCTCCAGGACTTGTAGCATTATTGCTACAATACTGGAGCCCACCATCTTTTTGGCGCCGTTGCCGGGGAAGCGTCAGAGTATTAGTAATTGTTGCTTTTCTTCTATTTTCTTACTCTTACCTTCTGCTGGGTAGTTTATTTCATTTCCATTCTGCAAAAGTAGCATAGACATTTCTTGCTTTCATAGATTAGCATTTCCTGCTTTCATAGATTAGCATTTCCTGCTTTCATAGATTAGTATTTCCTGCTTTCATAGATTAGCATTTCCGTTCTACCATTTCATTTCTGCAAGCGTAGATTAGTGTTTCAATTCTGCAAGCGTAGACTAGCATTTCCATTCCTGCAATTTCATTTGAGCAAAGTAGATTAGTTCTTTCCTGCTTTCAATTTAATTCTGCATCTTTATTTCAGTAAGATAGTTAGTTGTAGATCAATCTGTTTCAGTTTTGCAGGTACCAAAGAAAAAAAAACAAAAGCAATCAAAAAAGTCTTTCCATTTCATGCCTCGTAGGAATCGAGATAGAACAGGCAAATTCTTACCCAACACCCCCACCACATCACTGAGTCACCCTTCTCTCTTCTTCGGTGACAGTGATCCAGAAGAACCTATAGGTGAACCTCCTGAGATATACGAAGATCCTATAGCAGAAGAAGAATTAGAGACCATCCATCTGAAGCTATGGCTGACAATAGAAGAGAAGATGAGAGAATAGAACGTGCCTTCCCCATCCGAGAGACCAATGGAGAGATGAAAATGAAGAACATTAGCCCATCCGCTTTACCTCACTTCCATGGACTGACTACTGAAGATCTTGATACCTTCCTGTTTGAGTTTGCTGTCCTTTGTAGAACCTATGACTATACTGAAGATGAGCAGAAGCTGAAACTCTTCCCTTCAACTCTTAAGGATGCAGCATTACGCTGGTTCATGGGCTTACCTGGGAATAGTATCACTACTTGGGCTCAGATGCAGCAAGCTTTCAATACCAAGTACCGGGACTACTGTAGGTCCAAGGAAACCAAGGGAGAAATCTTTCGGATGACCATGGGAAATGATGAGTCCTTAGAGGATTATGAGGAGAGGTTCCAACTTAGCTATAAGCGGGCCAGGTGCACACTTGACCCTGAATCCCTCAAGTTGGTCCTGCTCCGAGGAGTCCCTGAAGACCTCTTAGACACCCTTCACATGTTAGCTGGGGGGGACATTTACCAACTGCCTTATGAGGACATCAAGACTGTGTTTAGAAACCACTCCAGGGCAGCTCGGAAACGAGGTAGAGGAAACCTCCTCTCAACTGGTGTCCCTTTCTCCAAACATGAGTTTGCAAATCAATTGGAAGATCTTAAGAGTGAGGTGAGACAGACCATTGCCATGCAGCTAGACACATTCAGGATCCAGCAGAAGAAGGAAGAAGCTGAGAGAGCCTTGGCTATCTTCTGCCCTAGATGTACAAGGAGACACCCTAAGAACGAATGCCCATTGCATTCGGTTGAAGTGTGTTTCGTTTGTGAGGAGGACCATCCCACAAACCAATGTCCAACCTTACCTGGATTTAAAGCCATGTACCAAGGGACAGAAGCTCCCACTGAACCTCTCTATTACCTCAACCAAAGGAGGCCACAAGGACCTAGACCTTACCAGCAGGGGATGCAAGGGGCACCTCAAGCTTATTACAGCCCCAACCAATCGACTCCTATGCCTTCCTGGGATCCCCCTGCTCATCCTTCCTGGTCTATGCCTCCTCCATGGTCTTACCCACCTCAGTACCCTACTCAACCCACTACTCATTCTTATCATTCACATGCCCAGCCACAGCCTTAGTGGAATGCACCTCAGTCGGGGTGGAGGCCCCAATACAACACTCCTCCTGCCATTTTGCCTCCACCACCAGTTCAACCTCAGCCATTACCTCCTGCTCCTCCAAGGCAACCTCAAATACCTGCTCAACCGAACCCGAACCCCAACAATAGACAGGCCCAGCAGGTATACACTGGGGAAACATCATGCCCTACTGTGATTGATGAGGGAGCTTCTACGTGTATTATGTCGATTCAATGTACTCATTACCTCGGACTGTGATTGATGAGGGAGCTTCTACGTGTATTATGTCGATTCAATGTACTCATTACCTCGGACTGTGATTGATGAGGGAGCTTCTACGTGTATTATGTCGATTCAATGTTGGAGATCGCTTGGTTCTCCTTCGTTGAACCAATCCCCCACCATCCTTAAGGCCTTTGATGGCCGTGGGTTCCGTCCGTTTGGTATTCTACAAGAATTTCATATAGGGGTAGAAGGTAAAACCGTTAGTCTGGATGTGGAGGTGGTTGATGCCCCTCTAGATTACAACCTTCTTTTGGGTCGAAGTTGGTCATATGCTATGACAGCGGTCGTTTCATCGGTCTTCAGAGTAATTAAGTTTCCATATAACGGTAAGATCGTGACTATTGATCAGCTGACATACTTTTCATCCGACCCAGCCTCTTCAGAGAGTATCCAGCATGTCGGTAAGACGACAATCCCTTATAGGGACGTTGGTGTAGGTTTAGTTAAGGATTCCGGTTTACTGGGAACTTTTCCTCTCCCTCCACTCAGCGTAGAACCTTCATTTGCAACAATTCATATGATTACATCAGAAAACATTATTTATGATGATCCTTGGATTGTCCCATCTGACTCTAAGATAGACTCATTCAGTGATGCTATGCCTTTGAGTCCATATGAAATTGCTTATGAAGCTGTCATGTCTTTTACCGACTCGCGTTCAACCGAAATCGACCAAATGAATGTGGTCAGTGAAGAATCACTTTTCACCTCAACCTTAGAATGGATAGCGTTTCCCGAAGTCGTGTCATCTGACGAACAACTTCGCGAAATCCTAAGTGTAGACGATCTACCATGGGAGGATCTCCATCACAGATCTTCGTTTTTACCTAAGGATGATGCATTTGAAAATGATTTTTCATCTATCTTTACCGCTGAATATGTCAAAGACGCTCAGGATCCAACGAAACATTCTGATTCAGAGTTGAATTTAGGGAATATTTCTCGTACTATTCCCATTGATATTTCAGTCAAGCCCGGAATTGAGGAAAACATTCATATAGGTGCCGCTTGTACAGAAGATGAAATCCAAACTTACAAGGCCCTATTCCAAGAATTCTGCGATGTGTTTGCCTGGTCTTACGAGGAAATGCCGGGAATCGATCCTGCCATTGTTGTTCATGAAATAAAGACCTACCCAGATGCTAAACCCGTCCGGCAACGGTTGCGTCAGATTCACCCTCGAAAAGCGGCTGCGATTAAAGCAGAAGTCGAAAAGCTGTTGAAAGCAGGTTTCATTTATCCGATCCCGTTAACGGATTGGGTATCGAATATTGTTCTGGTTAACAAGAAACAAGGAACAATAAGAATCTGTATCGACTATAGGGATATAAATCGAGCTTGTCCAAAAGACAACTATCCTACGCCTTATATCGATCAAATTATTGATGATTGTGCCGGAAGCGAAATGTTTTCCTTTATGGATGGTTTTTCGGGCTATAATCAAATCAATATTCTACCTGCCGACCAACCAAAAACGGCATTCATTTGTCCATGGGGGACATTTGCTTATTGCAAATTACCTTTTGGGCTTAAGAATGCCGGGGCCACTTTTCAACGGGCGATGTCTTATGCATTTCATGACATCAAGCACATTGTGCAACCGTATCTCGATGATTTGCCTGCTCATTCTTTACATCGAGCTGATCACCTTGTCCACCTACGAGCAATCTTTATGAGGTGTAGGCATTATCGAATTCGGTTGAATCCCCACAAGTGTGTTTTCTGTATAGAAACAGGTCGATTGCTGGGATTTGTTGTTTCAAAAACCGGCATTCGTGTCGATCCCTCGAAGGTCGAAGCTATCATCAAATTGCCTCCTCCTTCGAGTTTGCGCCAACTCCAAAGTTTGCAAGGGAAAGCGAACTTTTTACGTCGATTCATCCCAAACTACGCCGAGGTCACTAAAGGTTTTACACGGTTGTTGAAACAGAACGCACAATTCTTTTGGGACGAGATTGCTCAACAATCTTTTGATGCACTTAAACACGCGTTGACCCATGCACCGTTGTTGCATCCTCCCAACTACAACCAGGACTACTTCTTATACCTCGCAGCTTCGCATTCCACCATTGGAATGGTGTTAGTTCAAGAAGATGAATTCAGAGCGGAACATGTGATTTATTATCTTAGTAGGACCTTAAATCCCACTGAGTTAAAATATTCGCATGTGGAGAAATTGGCCCTGGCAGCCGTTCAAGCTGTCCAACGTTTCCGTCACTACATTCTTCTCCGTAAAACTACAGTTATTTCGGATTGCAACCCTATGATTTATATTTTGACAAAACAACTGCTAGGGGGCAAGTACTCTAAATGGATTGTTATCCTGCAAGAGTTCGACTTGGAGTTCAAGAAGTCCAAGTCTAAGAAATCCTTAGTTTTTGCGGAATTGATGTGTGACTTCCCGAGTGCTGACACAGAGACTGTGGCAGAAGAGTCCATTGCGGACGAATCTTTGTTTCTTATCAGTACTTTAGATCCGTGGTACGGGGATATAATCATCTATCTCCAAACCCAAACCTTTCGGCCTGAAGCTTCCAAGGCAGAACGTCGAAAAATTCGGTTTCAATCCCAGCAATACAAAATTATTGGAGATACACTTTATCGCCGGGGGGCAGACTTAGTTTTTTGACGTTGTTTAACTCATGAAGAGGCTGAGAAGGTTTTGAATGATTGTCACTCTGGAGCATGTGGCGGTCATATGTCTGGGTATGCCACTGCCCAGAAGGTGTTGCGCGCTGGCTATTTCTGGCCGTCTATGTTTAAAGATTGTATCATTGCCGTCAGGAAGTGCCACAACTGTCAAGTGTTTGATCGCAAGATGCACGCTCCACCTGCTCCTCTCCACCCTATAATTGTCGTTGGTCCATTCGCCAAATGGGGTATCGACTTTATTACTTGTAACCCTCACTCGGCTGGGGGGCATGCGTATATCATCCTCGCGGTTGATTATTTTACTAAATGGGCCGAGGCGATGCCTACATTCGACGCAAGCGGCAAAACAGCTGCAGTTTTCATATTCAATCATATCATAACTAGGTTTGGTGTCCCACAAGCAATCATTACTGACCATGGGAGCCATTTTCGAAACATCATGATGACTGAGCTTACAAGCCAGCTTGGTTTGCGCCACGATAGCTCTACTCCTTATTATCCGCAAGCCAACGGTTTGGTTGAGTCTATCAACAAAGTTCTAGTTATCATGATCCGACGAACCATTGGTATTCATCGGTCGAATTGGCACAACATGTTATTTTCAGCGCTATGGGCATACCGAACCTCAGTGAAAAATTCAACAGGGTTCACTCCTTTCCAGCTAGTTTATGGCTTGGAAGCTGTGTTACCCATTGAATGTGAAATCCCATCACTTCAAATGGCTGTCGAATTACTTCCAGCTACTTCCGAAGAGGAGAAACGTCTATTGTACTTGGCTAAATTAGATGAGACTCGACGTGACGCTACATTGGCTATCGAGACTCACGCGAAGCGAATGAAAGCTCAGTATGATAGAAATGTAACACCTCGAAGTTTTTCGGAGGGAGACCTAGTGCTATTATATGATCAAGCTAACGATAAGCTAGGTGCTGGAAAATTCGTTCCTATGTGGCATGGACCCTACATTGTAAAGCGAAAGCTAGCAAAAGGGGCTTATGAGCTAGTTGATTTTGATGGGGACTCTTTGGGTAAACCCAGAAATGGACTTTACCTAAAGAGGTATTATGCTTAAATGGTGGGTATGGAGAAATTTTTAGATAGGTTAGATTTTCTTTCTAGCTAGCGTGTTTGTTAGTTTAGTCAGTGTGCTTAGCTTAGAGAGTGTGTTTTTCGTCGTTATTCTGGCTTATCTTGGTTTTACTCGTGATATTGCAGATGTCGACGCCTCTCCAAACATACATTGGATTTGTTGATGGTGCTTGTCGTAGTACACGGAATATCTCTTCCGCAGCTTGGGTTATCTATTCGCCCTCTGACGAGTTAGTTTCTATGCATGGGGTAAGCCTCGGTCAAACAACGAACAACATTGCAGAATACAGTGCAGTGGTTGAGTTATTATCCGAATCTATTTCATTTGGAATTCGACGTTTGATAGTGAGGTTAGATTCTGAACTTGTTGTATTACAGCTTAATAGAGTTTATGCCATTAGAAATCCTGTGTTATTAAGGTTGTTTTTGAGAGTGCGTCTCTTGGAACGTGAATTTGATTACATTGAATATCAGCATATTCCAAGGTCTTTAAATACATTAGCAGATGCAATTGCTTCTCGAATGTTGGACAGACATTTACGATAATCATGCAAGTAAATTTAAAAACATTTCATCACATATGTTAAACAAGATAAGCCGGTAATAGTGATATATATATAGATAGGAGTGTGTCAAAAAAATATACATTGTCTTCGATCATAGGTTGAAAAACACCTTATGATCGGCAAAAATGATAAGTACAAAAAGCCAAAAATGTCATATGTGTCTACAAAAGTGACTAGTCAATCACTGGTGGTGCTCCCTATACGACACCACTGCACGGGCTACCTTACGCAAAAATCTCCTAAACGGTCCAGGGACTGCGACTACAAAGCGCTGAAGCCTGATAGGAATGTCATCCATAGTAGTCTCAGGCATATCTGCCGTCAGACGCTCTAGATCATGCTCCAACTCAGCTAGTACTTCTGCAGCCGCGTCCTGTGGGGCCGGTACCGGTGCATCTGGATGTCTCCTCTCAAAAGGTCGGAGGTTGGCTGGGCGCTGTGGACCAACATCTGCATTTTGAAAATTTTACTGTCAGTTTTGAGACGATATATATAAAAAACAAAAAAATACATAATTTGAAAAACTTGTGAAAAATAAAGTACCTCTGTCATCCCATTGTTCTCCCTGTGGAAGAACCATGTCCGGATCATGTCGAAAATCTACTCCGGCATACGGAAAGTCCTGGATCGAAAAAACCTGGTCCTCTAACCAGTGAAAGTAACTATCAGTGAATCGAACAACCGCCGCGCCCTCGTCAGGATGCCGGGCCATCACCGCAACCCATCGTACCATCTTTGGCTCCCGAGGACCCAAGATATCAACAGTGAGTTGCTGAGGGATCAGCATCGGAACTCTCTCTAAGGCAAAGCTCACGACTAAAGGCCCATATCCAAAAGTTTTCAGTCGTCCGTTCTTTGCCTTAGTCAGTTGGCTTTTCATATTAGCCGACACAGCATCACACCAGTTGAAAATGGTGCCTTGGTAACAGTCAATTGCCATCCGCATTTGGGACCCAGAAGCAATGTGCAAAGCGGCCGCGCCGCAAATTCTGGTAACCGTGAAAGCAATAACTTTGAGTTCACGCAGAGAGATGTGTTTGATTTCCACGCCTTTCGCATGGTGTGAATTGGGTGTGCACCAATCTTCCCGGAGACTAACAAGGGATTGGCCACTCGGCCTAGTCCCGGCTAGATTGAGTTGCTCACCTCTATTCGGCAAGCCAGTGAGAAAGTATACATCAGAGGGCTCTATCTCGAGCTGGTGCCCTCCGATGTAAAGCATTGTTCTTGAACGTTCCATCTCTCAACCAGCCATTCCAAGAATCTTACCTGAGCCCTCATGCCCGGTATGGCCCAGTATTTGTATAACCCGCATGCTTTTAGGGCATCCAGGGAAGGTTGGTGTTCTATTCCAGCTTCATCAACCTCTTCGTGCTCTCTTTCTCTCCAATCCAACATGGTGAGTGCCCTACACCCAAGAAATAATGATTAGAATTAATTTGGGGAATTTTAAATGGTTATTTGTGAGGATTGGGGTTTCAAATTCCGCGTTCCACGGAGGACGCACCCCGCGTTTGGAACACAGGGCGTCGGGACGCAGCTGGCCTGAAGGTGGGCTGCGTCCCCCGACCATTTTCCTGTATAGGAAAAAGTCGGGGGACGCAGGTCACCCGAAGGGCACCTGCGTCCACCGAGGAGCGCATTTTGAAACCTAAACCCTCCCAAAAAACAAAACTAAAACCTAAAAAACAATTTTAATCGGATAGAAATGAAGAGTAGGATGTTGTAAAATACCTGGAAGAGACGGCGTTCGATTCTGACGGTCGGATTGTCCGCAGCGACCACGGGAAGTTTCTTGCCAAAAACCATTTTTTCAACCTCAATAGTAAAATGGTAAAAATGACATGGTAAAAAGTCTTTTTATAGGTTTTTTGGATGAATTTATTCATTTTTTACCATGAAAAGATGTTTTTCGATGTATTTTTGCATATCTTAAACAGGTATGAGTAATGTGTTGCTTTTGTGCAGGACAAAGGGATTTAGAGGGAAAATTGTCATTTTTCACGAACCAAAATATCAGAGTCATCTTTTAAGCCCTTTTCTGACTCCTAAAATATGAAAAGATTGCCGAGCATTTCTTTTACACTCGTTAAAACGGAATTAAAAGACGGTCCCCTTATAGCTCTTTTCTGACCGTAAAATCAGGAAAAGATTGCCGGGTTTTTGTCGTTTCAAACTCGATAAGGAAATAAAACGACGTGTCCTTGATCGCTTTTTACTTTTCAGGTCAGTGGCACTAATTATGAAAGTACTCCTTGGTCGCAAGATCAAGCGGTTCCCCCAGGTATTATTTTATACTTTTTCGGGCTTGAGGGACACAAATCTACGAAAAAGTTCAACTTGGAGTCTTCTTAAGTTTTTCAGACTCTCTAAAATTGAAAAACACCGAGTTTCTCCTATACTGGGCTCGTTAAACATTTCACAGTAAAGGACCTGTTCAATTACAAACAGGAACGAACCACTCCTTCCTAGGGTTCGAATCAAAACTAGGTTGGACTCATCCGAAGGATGAGCTTATAATCAAGCATATGTTATCCTCCTCAAGCTTGTTAAAAATAAAGAGGTACTTGCCAGAAATGGTGGGGGAAAAGAGAGAAGAATGAACCTGTTTGTTACCTTTTGTCTCAAAAGAAACTTTATTACCACTCTTGAACACGACACTTTTCATTCACCTGGGTTGGGAAATCTTTTACCTCACAGTTGATCAAACCACTTTGAAAGTCTTCAGCCGGGTTCCGGGGATTAACTTTGAGTTATTCGTCACCAAGCCATCTGTCGTGTCGTTATGTGTTCAAGAGGTCTGCAAGCAAAACTTTCATCTGCAAAATACTTGTCATCCATTTGACCATCCCTGAGTCAGTTCTTACAGCAACATTTCTTCAACTTGAACAATGATTTCGTGTTGCGGGCTTGCCTGCAACGGGTCACTTTCTATCGACATCAGCACATTATCTAGAGAGATGACTTAGAAATCGTCAGTGCCTTGAAGTCTGCATGCATCAATGGCAGGTTTCTCGCCTTTGACGTCAGTTTACATCATTGACTTTCGATCGAAGGATTCCGTGAAATGTTCGACATCAACTCATTCATTCACATCTCATGGATTGTACTGGGTACTTTGAGAACCATTGACATTACTGGTGGTCTCTCTCACACTTGTTAACAGTTTACATCATCGACTGGTAATCAAGTGGTTTCTACCATGTTCAACATCAACTCATTTATTCGCATGGCTAGAATCGTACCAATTCGGGAAGTAGAAATGAAGACCCTGGATCTAGTTTCCACCATCCAGGCTGCGAGGAGTTTTGTATTCATTATCTAAGTAGACTAATCATAAACAGATGGCTGCGCCCATACTGTGTCTATAAAAGTCTATGATTATGATGTACTGCAAGATCATTCCTGTATCAGAGTAGTTAGTCTGTTAGTTAAAGTTTTGATCTGAGTATGGGAATGCCTACCTCAGTGATGATATAATCTTATACATGTATTTTGTGTTGAAAATTGCAGGTTCTGACCAAGCTCTCCACGGGATAATCCTTGAAATGATAAAGCACTTCACCCTTCCTAGATATTACAAACCCTAATCTATTCCAGGCTTCGCACTTTAGGGGGCAATTTGTTACACTAAAAAATGTTACCATGACTATTTACAGTTAGTATGGCTCAATCAACAGTGATGCTACCCTCTTAGGCAAGTCTTATGCCTCTGCTCTCCATGTCAAACTCCAAAAAAGAGAGAAAGTCTTGTATAAATGTATTTATCTCTGGGGACGCAGGTTCTCTCAACCTTACTTGCGGGGACGCTCCCCATGTTCACAAAAACTGCGTCTTTGGACGCTCTGTATGTAAAGGGACAGGTGTGTCCCCCTGTAAAGGTTAGAATGCGCAAGTTTCATCTTTAAAAAGTTACTTGTGGTCATTTCTAGAGCATTCTAGAAGGTTGTTCGACGTGTATTGGGCGCCTCCAGATGGTTCATGCACTCCTATCAAAGAGGAACTTATCCCATCAATAAGGGAGCTATCCCACCCAAAGAGGGGATTATCCCATTGATGGTGGACCTGATTAACCTCCTCTTGAGCACTATAAATACAGGCATTGGGCCAGAAGGAGGAGAGGTTGAAGCTATACATTTTCTAAGGGTAAATGCTGCAGGAATTAGGACTCCCATTTAGAAGCTTGTGAGGAGAGATTGCCATCTTTGCTTGTTCTATTTGGAAGTGGGTGTGCTTTGTCAAAGTAAAGGAGAACTCTTGATGGACCCTGGAAAGGACTTGCACAACACCAAGGCTCAGGTTGTATTTGTTCTTTTTGTTACCTATTAATGCAAATGAGTCCATTCTTCTCAATAACTTGTTGTTTATGAGTTATTTCATGTACTCCTTGGTCTACATGTTGAATATGCTTTGTTTTATGTTATAATCAGGTGCTATTTAATGGTTTGACTGTTGGTGATTGCAGGTTTTGGAGAAAAGGAGGGGCTCATCCAGATCAACAAAGCTTGGACTTCTACAACAGCGTTTGGACAAAGGTAAGAACAAAACACTTGATATCTCATATCATAATGCATGTTTAGAGAAGGATAGATCTTATTTGTCTTGTTTGTCACTAGAGAGTCTTAGGCTCCTAGGGAGGTTGGTTATGTCCGCACAATCGACTCTTTCCGCCTGACAACCCCCCAACCGAGGATGACTTGATTGAGACCTTGATCCAGAATCCCCCTTCCAGTGCACTATCCTTAGAGGAATTGGTGGAGGATGCCTAAGCCAGCACCTTAGTGGATCTTTGTACAACCAACCCTGTCACTCCCAGAGTCAAGAATGTGGAGTTCGGCCCTGAGAGAACGTTAAAGATCAGCTCCTCCCTATCTCCTTCCCAGGAAAAGGAGCTGTGTAGCCTATTGGCCAGTCATCTAGATGCTTTTGCTTGGAGCTATAAGGAGATGAAAGGAGTCCATCCTTCGGTCTATACCCATCACATATACATCAAGGAGGATTGTAAACCGGTTAGGCAACCTCAGAGGAGAATGAACCCAGCCCTTAAGGACATTGTCAAGGAAGAATTGCAAAAACTGTTGGATGCCGGATTCATTTACCCCATCTCAGATAGTGAATGGGTGTCCCCTCTGGTGTTGGTTCCCAAGAAGAATGGGAAGTGGAGAATCTGTGTGGACTATCGAGAACTGAACCAAGCTACCAAGAAAGATCATTTCCCTCTACCTTTCATAGATCAAGTGTGGAAAGAAGTTCTTCTCTTTCCTGGATGGGTTTAGCGGGTACAACCAGATTCAAATCAGCCCGAAAGACCAAGATAAGACCACCTTCACTTGTCCTTGGGGTACCTTTGCCTACCGAGTTCTTCCCTTTGGGCTATGCAATGCTCCTGCTACCTTCCAGAGAGCTTACTTGAGCATCTTCTCAGAGCTGGTCCATGATGCAGTAGAAATCTATATGGATGACTTAAGCATTGTCCAATCTGGGAAAAGTCCTAACCAAATGCATTGAGATGAACCTGTCCCTTAGCCCTGAAAAATGTGAATTCCTGATGACTGAAGGGACTGTGCTAGGCCATACCATTTCTTGCCAAGGGTTACAGGTGGATCCTAACAAAATTGCTCTCATCAAGAAGGTTCCACCTCCTCAAAAGGTAAGGGATGTTCGGAGTTTCTTAGAATTAGCAGGGTATTACTGGAGATTCATTAAGGACTTCAGCAAGCTAGCCTCACCATTGTTTGGTCTGTTGGCAAAAGATGTTGAGTTTAAATGGACTGACGATTGTCAGAGGGCTTTGAATGAATTAAAGGACAAGTTGGTGTCAGCCCCAATCTTGAGAGGTCCAAACTGGGCCCTACCTTTCCACATCCACACTGATGCCTCGAACAAAGCCATAGGTGCAGCTTTAGGACAAGTTGAACAAAAACTTCCATATTCCATTTACTTTGTTAGTAAAAACTTGTTAAAAGCTGAACTGAATTACACTGTAACCGAGAAAGAGTTTTTGGCTGTGGTCCATGCACTGAACAAGTTCCGACATTATATCACTGGCTATCAAACATTTGTACATACTGACCATGCTGCAATTAGATATTTAATGAATAAACCAAATGTGAATGCTCGTATTATTAGATGGTTACTTTTGTTGCAGCAGTTTGATTTGACCATTGTTGACAAACCAGGTAAAGAAAATGTTGTTGCTGACTTTTTATCTAGATTGGACTTGTTTGCAGATGAGGATGGAACAGTGGATGACCAGATGCCCGATGAACATCTGTTTGCTATCTCAGCACTCTCTCCATGGTTTGCTGATATAGCAAACTACCTTGTTTCAGCACAGTTCCCTCCGCACCTATCTTCAAGAGAGAAGAGCAGAATCATCAGAAAAAGTGCCTCATTTACTTGGATCGGGGGTAATCTGTTCAAGATTGGCCCTGATCAGATCTTAAGGCGTTGTGTAAGGGAGGAGGAAGTCTTTGATATCCTCCTCACCTGTCATGATGGGCCTTGTGGAGGACATTTTGCAGCAAAGAGGACTGCCTTCAAAATCCTGCAGGCAGGCTACTATTGGCCCACACTTCATCAAGATGTCAGAAGATATATCAGCCAATTTGACCAATGCCAAAGAATGGGGAAACCGACTCAAAGGGATGAGATGCCTCTCCAACCTCAAGTGACTCTTGAGCCATTTGAGAAGTGGGGTATGGACTTTGTGGGTCCAATCAACCCTCCTTCGAGGCAAAGGTCTTACATCATTGTGTGTACTGACTACCTGACAAAGTGGGCAGAGACTAAAGCAATCAAAGCAACAACAGAAGAAAAGGTGGCCGAGTTCTTAAGAGAAAACATCTTCTACAAGTTTGGCTACCCAAGAGAGCTAGTCACCGATCAAGGAAGCCAGTTCACATCCAACCTAGTTGAAGATCTACTAGCTCATCACAAGATCAAGCATAGGACTTCCACCCCCTATCACCCTCAAGCAAATGGGCAGGTGGAAGTCACCAATAGAGCATTAGAAGGGATCTTGACTAAGGTGGTGAGCAGCAGCAGAAAGGACTGGGCAAATCGCCTGGTTGAGGCCACATGGGCTTACAACACAACCTGGAAGACCACCACTGGCTTCACACCTTATGAGCTGGTCTATGGGAAGAAAGCTTTGTTGTCCATTGAGTTCGAGTACAACACTTTGAGGATGGCAGCTCAGCTAGATCTAGATCTCAGCCATGCACAACAAGAAAGGTTATTGCAGCTGAATGGACTGGACGAGCACTGGATGCAGGCCCTCCTTCACTCGGAAGTGGTTCAACTTCAGAGAAAGGTGTGGCATGACCAACATCTCCATGACAAGCAATTTCAGCCGGGAGATTGGGCCTTGTTGTATGACTCCAGATACAAAGATTTCAAGGGGAAGCTGAGAACCAGATGGTTAGGACCATATGCAGTGGAAAAATGTCATGACAATGGATCTGTTCTTATTCGGACCATTTATGAGGAAGCCATCCCCATGCTTGTCAATGGGCATCGATTGAAGATCTACAGGAAGCCTCTCTCAAGACAAGAGTTCATCAAAACTATGGAGAAATCAGTGTTGGTCATAGAGAAGGGTTCTGCCTCTCCTTTGGGCATACCCTGAAAGATCTAAAATAATAATAATAATAAATATCCTTGGGTGAAAACCTTTCTGAGGCGCCCAAGGCAGGTGGTAGGGG